>LR991077.1:2918698-4308829 GCA_905163555.1 Notocelia uddmanniana
AAGGTACCTTCGGGTTTTATCGGATTAGCATTGCTTTGTCACTTGACTAACTTATAATGAAAAGCCCAAACTTCATTCAACAGTTTATTATTGATTAGAGATTTTACAGTAACCATTCACATATCAAGTCTCTCTCCACCCCAGCCGATTCTGGCTGTTGGCCCCGTGTTGCCAGTATTGACATCTAATTTAACAACATCATCTCGTTTTACGCTTAAATATCACTTAACAAATAACTTAACACATAAGTGTGATTTTTTTTAACAATGTTTGGCAATTTGGCAATAAGTTTGTTTGGCAGATCTGATGTTTGAACTAAACAGTCATTCATACATACAAATTCGAAGTAGTTTGAGGGTATTTCCATTTAGAATTGTACCTTACCTTAAGGGCATTAAAATAGAGTTGAAAAGTGACGAACCATTTAATTCCGCAACCATACCTTTTACTTTTTAAATCAGAATTAATCAGAATTCCGAAATTCTAGGTTTTCCATTTATAGCTTCTGAGGGTCATGGTGCAGTTATCATGCGAGTTTCACAGACTTAAAAAAAAAAAGTCGGGACAATCTTGCACAAATCGACCTAGTCCCAAACTAAGCAAAGCTTGTACTATGGGTACCTACTAGACGACGCTATACATACTAAAATACATAAATACATACTTAAATACATAGAGCCATACCAAAAATACTATTGCAGTGTAAAATATTTTTCAGTAATAATCATAATACACATATCTAAAATAACTGCACTAGCAAATCTATATACAATACACTGATAAACTAAAATAACTAAGAAATTGTAACGAATGTATATACTGAATGAACAACGCTCAGCGTATGCGTGCCGTATCTAGTTGTAAGGATTCTGTGTATTACTTGTTTTGCTTAGAATTGTAGTTTGCTGCTTGCCGTGCGCGCGGGCAGTAAATGTTTATATGTACTACCTTTTTTTTTTATGTACTAATTAAGTGTTTTGGTGCGCTCATAATAATGTAAGTTAATTATTTATGTGTATCTCATGCAAGTGAATTGTACAATTCTTTATGAGATTAAATGATCTTAAACCTAAACCTAAATACATAGAGAACATGTATTTAGGTTTAGGTGCTAAATGCACAAATAATGCCCTGGCCGGGATTCGAACCCGGGACCTCTATCTTCGGAGGCAGTGTCACTACCAACTAGGCTAAACAGGCCGTCGAACTCCAAACTCTCGCTCGTGATTCTCTTCCAAAGAAAACTATTTCAAGCCATTTGAAACCATTTTTTGTTTTATATATAGAATAGGTAAGCATTGGTTTGCAGTTAAATTATGTAATTGACAAATGACAGGTTCGAAGAGCCGAACTCCAACAACAGATGGGACAGTCCGCTGTTTACTGTACAACCTCAGGACCGACTAGATTTGGAGGCAGTATTTGCTGCCCTGTACGAAAAGAAACCTCCACCACCCAACCAGAGCACACAAAACGTAAGTCCGCCTTCTACATGGTGTTTTAAATAGGTTGTTTGTTTTTATTTACAACTAGCTGTCCCGACGAATGCCGTACCCGTTCCGTTTAGAGATTTTGTTTATATACAGAGTGTTTTTATTGATTTCCATTCCTTCAGGCATATAGCCGTGTATAGCCATAGAAACGACGTAACATATTTAGTTTTGAAAAATCCAACAAAAAAAATATTTTTTCTTTTTCATACATAGTAATTAATTATATCACCAAGGGTGAATGAAAAACGGCCTTAAGAGTTAACGTGGAGTTAAGCAAGAGTTAATGTCAAGTATGACAATTCGATATTCGAATGACACGCACGTCAATTGTTTAATTGTTAAGGATCTTTTATACTATACTAGGGGTGTTAATGAACGAAAATAAATTCTTGAATATCTTCGAAATGGTACGAATTGGGGTGCTAGTGTCTTAGAGAAGATTACATTATTTAACCTCAGGATTGTACTCTCGCAATTAACGGAATTCAATAAAAACACCCTGTATATACAGGGTGTTTGGATGATGGATGGACATACGTATATAGCGGATAGATGAGATCATCTGCTACGTGTTCAAGAACAAAAAAAAATACTTTTTTTATTTTTCATATAGGTACTCTGTTTTAAACCTCTTAAGGCCCCGCGTACAATTTATTGCACAAATTCCAAAATTGATTTGAACTTAAAATGAATAACAAAAGAATTCCTAATTCAAGAACACAATAAATTTTCTGGGCCTAAGGAGGCTAAATAACTGCAGTCGTAAGATTGTGGAATTAATCTAGATTTAAATAAAATAATCATGTCCGTATTTTCCATTAAAAAAAATGACTCAGCACACTTAAGGAATTTTTTTTAAGAAATGCGGGTCAAAAAATTTTTTTTTACCTCTAGCATGCGTGTGCCAAACGGCTATACTGTACATCGATTTGCGGTTTTTGCATACACCTTCCACTGCAACTACAGTAGTCGGCGGTTAGGAAGTCAATCCTGACACCTGTCATTTCCATACATTTTATAACCTCAAAGTGACTTAGGTTATAAACTGTATGGAAATGACAGATGTCAGGATTGACTTCTTAACGGCCGAGCGCTATAGGCTAAACAGGCCGACAACACATCGGCAAACAGGTTTACAGCCTACCTGATTTGAGCAGACACCGTAGCCTATGGAGGCTTACGACTCCAGAAGAAACAAGCGCGTCGCCAACCCTTATTGACTTGAGAATTTATTGTGTCAATTTAATAAAATCTAACTTTATTGTTGCAGCCACCGCTATCCGCCACAAACTTCCTATATGAACTAGACAACATCACGCAAACCATATCAAAGCAGATACTAGAAGCCAAACAACTGAGCCAGGACTCCGCTCGGTTCCCAGACTACCCCGGCTGCGTTCTTGAATCCCTCCCTCTGGTGACTCCTCAGAAACTACTCCGGCTGAGGAGGCAGTTCCTCACTTACGCTAAAATGAACCACGCGGGCGAAGACATGGGGAAAATAGCGAGATATTACATACAATATTTAAATAAAACATTGACGGATTGACTTTGTGTTTTCATTGTTTTGTGGACGATTCACACTGAACGGCTCGAGTCGGCGCGCACCCCACTAGAGTTAAAGGAATTCGAACCCTCCATACAGATGTTAGATTTCATATTTGAATGGGTTGCGACCACATAGTACAATATACTCGTATATCTGAGTTAGAGATATGAGTGAAATACTCCACATAGATCGTAGCGCCGTTGTGGTATTTAGTAAGAACTAACCACACGACCGCTGCATCTCTGTTACTTCAATATGCAAGTGCGATAGAGATAGCACCATAGCGCTATTTTCACATATCGTTATGATTCATAACGCTACTTCGTCAATAAAACGCTTTACTAAGAACGATATTTGGCGCGCATTTATAGCATTTATATATATATATATATATATACATATATATATAAGTAGCGATATTTTGTGAAGCGCTATAATAACGTTATAGGCTATCTCTGTCTCGCTCGTGCGCTGTGATTTGTACGTCAAACTCGAGCACGTCGTCGCCACCGCCACCATTGTAAACGATATTATAACATTATCATATAAGGTTATGATTTTCATTTACAACGAAATTATAAACACTAACGAAATATATCGTTATAATATCGCTTATTTTCATAACGTTTTAACTGACAACCGTACTTGTCTTCTCGAAGATCTCACGGTTCGTAAATAAATGCCATACGATTAAATAAATAACGTTTTAAAGGTACTTACAAAAAAGTTAAATTAACATCTCCATAAAAAGATTCGTACTTCGAGCTGAAAGGCCCCTGGTTGCGAGCAGCCGGCTGCCGCCGGCACTGCCGCTCCCGTTTGGATACAAAGTCTAGCTTCTGTTATGGTTATGGACTCCTTTTTCAGCACTTAGTCCGTGAAAGTCTAGCTTCTGTATGGAGGGTTCGAATTCCTTTGACTCTGGTGGCGTACGCGCCGACTCCAGCCATTTGATGTGAATCGTCCATTATGGTATGTACCATAATGGACGATTCACATTCATCAGAAGAAGTAGCCACGCGGGCCTAGTGTTTAAAATGAGCTACACACAGACTAATGTCAAGAGAATAAGGCTCTGTGTAGATAATTGTGAACGTGTTTTATCTATATTAATATACTGGGTCAGTCAAATAAAAGCGGTTGCGCAATTTAGAGTTAAGTAATTTACCTACTTAACTCTAAATTGCGCAACCGCTTTTTAATAAATGTTATTAGCAGTTACTAACTTAGATTAAGGCTGGGTTGCACCAAACCGTCTGTAATTGTAAGCGGTGCTCGTTAAAACATGAATGTATAGAAAGTTTGAGAAGTTTCTATGGTATGACAGCTACCGGCGCCATATTTAACGTTGATCGATCTGTAATCGTAAGTTGGTGCAACTCACCCTAAGGCTGGGTTGCACCAAACCGTCTGTAATTGTAAGCGGTGCTCGTTAAAATTTGATGGTATGGAAAGTTTGACAAGTTTCTATGGTATGACAGCTGCCGGCGCCATATTTAACGTTGATCAGTCTGTGATCGTAAGTCGGTGCAACTCAACCTAAGGTTGAGTTGCACCGACTTACGATCACAGACTGATCAACGTTAAATATGGCGCCGGCAGCTGTCATCCCATATAAACTTGTCAAACTTTCCATACATAGACATTTTATCGAACACAGTTTACGATTACAGACTGTTTGGTGCAACCCAGCCTTAGGCTGGGTTGCACCAAACCGTCTGTAATCGTAAGCTGTGTTCGTTAATATTTGAATGTATGGGAAGTTTGACAAGTTTATATGGGATGACAGCTGCCGGCGCCATATTTAACGTTGATCAGTCTGTGATTGTAAGTCGGTGCAACCCAGCCTTAATCTAAGTTAGTAACTGCTAATAACATTTATTAAAAAGCGGTTGCGCAATTTAGAGTTAAGTAGGTAAATTACTTAACTCTAAATTGCGCAACCGCTTTTATTTGACTGACCCAGTATATTAATATAGATAAAACACGTTCACAATTATCTACACAGAGCCTTATTCTCTTGACATTAGTCTGTGTGTAGATGTTTAAGGTTGGAAATAAAGATATTAATATTATTTACTGCTTGGCTACTTCTGCTGCTTACTGTACGTAGAGCATTTTCTGCAATGGATCATCATGTCAGCCGAAAGACGTCCACTGCTGGACAGGCCTCCCCCAAAGACTTCCACAATGGATACATTACGGAAATATAAAACAGCAGAATTATGTTGCTTTTTAAGCTGTAACTATTTACATTCCCCCTGAAAATAGTTTTAAAATAATTTATACAAAAAAAAACTGACTCCAATTTTGTACTTGCTATGCCACAATTTGTGGTTTCCGTGAGCCAATGCTTGGTTACCTACAGAAAACACAGAAATCGGCATATGCGTGCCTATCAATTGAGTTCCCTCCTAGATTCCATCATCAGACCGTCACCAACTTTATATGGGACCAATGTCGGGGCACCTGCTTCAAAACAAAAAAAATCAAAATCAGCCGACGTGGCCAAGAGTTATTACCGGGGAACAGACATACATAAAAAAAAGAACAAGCATACATGGTGACGAACTGAGTACCTCCTTCCTTCTATTGAAGTCGGTAATAAAAACAATTACATACATAAACTCACGCCCATATTCCCAAAAGATGATAGATGGTGAAAATGTGATATTGCAGTGACAGGTTGCCAGCGCATCGCCCACAACATACTTCAACCTTGCTCCCACTCTTACGACACCCAAGGGAAGAAAGGGGGTGGTGATATTCTAACCCGGCGCCACACCGTAAAAACAAAACACGCGCACGGTAAAAATAAAACTCAAAAATATCCAATAAACTGATATATTTAATCTCTTTACAGTGTACTTATAACAACTAGCAAGTCTTTAGTTTGAGATATTACTTGATTGTGGGGTAAACTTACTCCCTTAGAGCTCAAAACGACTTAGGCTGGGTTGCACCGACTTACGATCACAGACTGATCAACGTTAAATATGGCGCCGGCAGCTGTTATCCCATAGAAACTTGTCAAACTTTCCATACATTCCAATTTTAACGAACACAGCTTACGATTACAGACGGTTTGGTGCAACCCAGCCTTAGTGTCAAAATGCCTAAAGCCCAGTATACTTAACTTTGATTCTCAAAAAAGGCTGGCAGTACTAAAAAACTAAACGGAACAAAAGGTTTATCTCATCAAATTGTCATTCTGGGATTTGGGCATTTTGGCACTGAGTCGTTTTGAAGATAAAGGACTTACTCCTATAAAGCCTTGTCCTGCTTTCCCACCGACGAGATAAGGTATAAACTGTGTACGCACCCTTGGAATTGTAGTGACCTAACAGTATATTACAAGTTTTTATTAGATCACTATAATTCTAAAGTTGCGTGTAGTAGGTGAATAGCAATAAAAAAAACATTGTTAAGGAATTAATTATGCCTACATTTTCATTTAGTCCTTTGTGTTACGAAATCTACCCATTTATATGGGTAACTTTCGTAACACAAAGGACTAAATTAAAATGTACATTTTATATTGTATGACTAATTTCGTAACACAAAGGAATCAATGAAAATGTAGACAATTAAATCCTAAATAATATACAATTTTTTTCTGCAATTCACCCTAGTCCGGTAGCGCAAGTCAGTGACCCATTTCGAAAAAAAAGTTCTTTGCCTTCTATACATTTACCCCCTTATTCATAAACGTCCATCAGGCCTCTATTAGTTAACAAACCGCTAAAGTTGGTTTGCCCTTATCTGTCACTTTGACATTTATGTTTGTGAGAAAAGGACAAAACAACTTTTAGTTAACAGAGGTTTGTTAAGTTTAATGAATAAGGGGGTTAGACAGGACAGTCTACCTTTAGGGGGTCCCATATTAAAATGACTGTTTCACACCCGCCCCACCTTGTCTCGAAGGTGGAAAAGCACAATTATATCTAACCACGGACGGTTTAAGTTATCGTTGCATTTTGAACTTGAAATTGTGATGGTATACGCCCCCTGGACGGCTTTAAGTATACTACTAACAATAACAATAGACAATTTTACAAAAAACCTGATATCTGAACGTTTCTGTTTAGAACATAAAGTAGATTATATAAATGAATACTTTCTGTATCGAACGCTCATATTTATAGCCTGTTTTTTCTTTACTATAAAGTATTATTTCATACAAGATCTATGAAAGAATAGTTATTTGTTCAACAAGAGAGCAAAGTAGATTTTTGCTGCGAGTGTTGATGTTGAGTCCCGAGCAAGCGAAAGATTCTATAATTGAATCACGAGCATATCGAGTGATTCAAAATTAGAATCTTGAGCGTAGCGAGGGACTCAAAGACATGAGATGCAAATATCTTTGCTCTCGTGTGATACATACAACTTTTCACCTCAGCGGCGAGAACATATTACGCTAAGGAATAGTGATAAAGAGAATGAAGTTACTTAAACTAACCTACGATATGAAAAATTAAAAAGTAAGTTTTTTTCACACTCGCAGCAAAATTGCATTTTGCTCACTGGTTTTAAGCAGGAAAAGTCGTTTTCACGCTAGCAGCAAAATTGCATTTTGCTCACGTTTCAAGCAGCGAAACCGCCATTTTCGAGCCGCTGAGGTGAAAACAAAATAACGTACTTTACATCACACCTTGCCAAAAGCGCGTTTTTCCGCACGCTGCGCGTACGAAAAAACCCACTTTTTGGCCAAGTGATGACGTAAAATTGTGTACAAAACAAGGGTCGTAAAACAAAGCCCTCTCTCGCATATTTATGACCCTCGCCTGCGGCTCGGGCCTCAAACATCTGCGATATCGGCCCTTCTTTATTTTACAACCCTTGTATCGTAAACTATTACATTTTACTATGGATAGTACATAGTAAAAAACAGAGTATAGTGTTTTCCACTCTAGAGTAAAAACAATTGATCAATATATCAACAAATGCTCGCGCGGGTTCTTACCTGGTGCAAATAATAAATAAATAATAAATAAATATTAGGGGACAATTTTTACACAAATCGAACTAGTCCCATAGTAAGCTCAATAAGGCTTGTGTTATGGGTACTAGACGACGATATATTTAATAGATATATACTTAGATACATAGAAAACGTCCAAGTCTCAGGAACAAATGTCTCTGCACACCACAGAAACAAATGCCCTTACCGGGAATCGAACCCGGGACCTCTAGCTTCGAAGGCAATGACACTACCAACTAGGCTAAACAGGCCGACAAAGGTTGTCTATCGCCATTCAACGTGGTAACGCGGCAAGTGTGATGGGTACCTTTGCGCCAGGTACATCTCGCGGGGGCTTATTTGACTAGGTTTAAATTGTATTAAGGCGAAGGGGTGGGCAAGCTCTTTCCATACAAACTTTATGCAAGTTTTTTTTCGTTTGTGTTTGCACTCCAGTTACTATTTTTGGTCCATATGCTTATTTTTTTGTTAGCTATGTTTTGATGTTTTTTCTTTTTTAATTTTAATTATTTATTGTATTTTTTTTGATATAATGCTAAATTTCAACATCAAGTTCTGCGTATATCCAATATGTACCAACAGAAAATAAAATTAAATGCTGTAGTGCCAAAACTAACGCAAAAATCCTGCACGACCTTTGTATGGAGAATGACTTGCCCTACCCTGCGCCTTAAGTCTAATTTTTCAATTCGTGTTTGTGTGTATGTTTTAAGCTGTATTATTTTGTATGATTTATCAATTATCAATTTATAACCGCTAAATGACTCGACAAATTCAGCTGCGCTGAGGTCTTCGCTAAGTTTCACAAGTTGGCCGTATGTTTGTTTGCCACCGACGTATTATTAAAAGAAACCTATATGCAACTGTTGTCTGTGTTTTATTCATGTTGATGTCAAGCAAAATTATCAGAAAAAGAACCTGAGCTATGACTAAGTTTACCCCACAACGAATACAAAACGATGAACCAACATAACAACTAAATGAGTTATAATACTTTAGATACAGGCCTTTCGTAAATAACTAACAATTAAACTAAATACAGAAGAGAATTCCATAATTCTCAGTCATAAACTATCGTAACAGACAAGCGCTCAAAAATATCAGAACACGATAGTTACGGTGATTCAAAAGATTCATGCATAATAGTACTTTATGCAACTATTACATAATGAGAGATATTAAAACACGAGTGTGGTTTTATAAAACGAGCCGCAAGCGAGTATATTGTTATGCTCGTATTTACGAACGGTTTTTGATCCAACTTGGATGGGACCCCGACATTTGATCAAAGATTCTGATGACATTTAAATCAACATGTCTACGCATGAAAAAAAAAACTAGGACAAAGATATTGGATAACTGGAATGGGCCTCCGTCAAAGAACTTTGATCAAAGATTGGCCAAGAAATTGGACATAGATATTGGATGAGTGGAGTACTACCCGTAGTATTCCACTCATCCAATATCTTTGTCCAATATACATTTGATCAAAGATATTGGATGATTTCATCAAACTTGGAAGGAACCCCGACATTTGATCAAAGATTCTGATGACATTTAAATCAATATGGCTACGCATGAAAAAAAAACTTGGACAAAGATATTGGATGAGTGGAATGAGCCTGCGTCAAAGAAATTTGATCAAAGATTGGCCAAGAAATTGGACATAAATATTAGATGAGTGGAGTACTCTACCCGTGGTATTCCACTCATCCAATATTTTTGTCCAATATACATTTGATCAAAGATCTTGGATGATTTCATCAAACTTGGAAAAGAGAAAATTACTGACTCAAGCGAAAAATACGTCTTCATGTATGACACTATGGGAACTGTTACACGGTTATTATTATCACGCGATACACTCATATCACGATCCGTATCACGTGCATTTTAATGAATATTGACGCAAAATCCTAACAATTTTGAAAACCACGATAATATTGACACATCAGTATTGTGATAATAATTACCGTGTAACAGACCCCTATCTATACATGGCAAACAAACAGTATTCACAAACACCCGCTCAACTAGCACGATAGTTTATGTTCATGTTTTACGGCTAAAAGGACCCAAAACGTCAAGTAAAACATGACCATAAAAGTCGCATTTTTTTAAAATTAAAAATGGGATTGCTCTTGGCCAGCATCTAGCCAGGGGGCAAAGATGAGGCCGACGATGAAGCGAGCTCACCCAGAAGATGCCTATTCACTCGTGCCTTAAAAAGGTCCAGGTTATATGAACTCGGAAATACAGACGCGTGTTCATATATTTTTGAGCACCGACGCGTGTATGTATGGGGCCCGTTATGCCAGCACCATACTTCGCTATTCGTCATTCGCCATATGCATTTGCATTCGTCGAAGTGTGGAAGGTATGTTCGTCTATGTTTGCTTTATTCGCACGCATAACACAACCGCGCGTATTCGACAACATGTCGGTTTTTGATACACATCAAAGGACACGAATAAGTCGAATGGGCATACCGACACGAATAGTAACGATATGTTCGCGCACATAACAAATATTTTCGCAAATACAGCGCAGTTATAAAGAATAGCGCATAGCGATGTGTGGTACATTCCAAAAACGACTGCCGATTTGCCCAGTACTTTAAAAACAATGTTACTGTTTAGTGGAACTCCACCACTAAACAGGCCACTGATATCTGTGACATATTAATGAAAAAAAAGGTACAGCATAGAAAACTCCCGTGACTTCTAGACATTAAAATATAATGAAACGGGTCACTCACGTCTTTAATTAGCCCTTATCGGGTCGAGTGTGGAAGACACTAGCATGTGACGTTGTGAGTAACCCGACATTGAACGATTGTGAAGAAAACGAGGGTAGATTCTCGCCTCCGCCGCCACCGCCCGGGCAGCGCAGTGCTAAACGAGCCGCCGCCGCGATAAGCACTCATGATTAAGGACCGCAACCGGTCTGAAATATGCCGACCGATATTCGACCTTCAAGACGTGGGTGACGCGTTTCATTATATTTTATTAAGCATGTATACCTTATGCCTATTTTCTGTAAATCTGTCAAAATTGAGAACATTCGCATATTATTACAAATGACTGATTCATTGTAAAGTCGACTACAATTAGATCGATCCACCCAAAGTTACAATAATATGTATCCACGAGCTTAATGTTAAGTAAATCAATAAGATTATACGGTGTTTGGCTATTGGTTCTCGTATCATACATTATTTATAAAAATGTTTTATTATAACTATATACCATGTAATGAAATTATTACCATTTTTTGGAATTATTGTAACGAGATGCCATATAATGTAATGCACCAATTGCCTTTTTTATAATTATTTACTGTAAAATATTTTTGATGATTGTACCGACATACCATGTAATGCTCATATTACTTTATGGTGAATAAATTGAAATTGAAATTGAGTCAATAAGACACGGATACATAATTTTGTTACTTTGGGCGGATCGATCTCTTTCTAGTCGACTGTACATCACGAACGCTCTCAATGGTACTTCAGAAAACATACAACGGCAATACAATATGACAATATGAAAATACATTAAATTGTAATGTAAATTCTTATAAGAATAAATGTCTTAAAACCATAAAATATAGCTTTTAAATCAACTAACATTTTATCACCATTCAACTATCTCAGTTTTGTGGTAAAAGGGATCCGAGTGCGTTTTGCGCAAACGCCATTATACGCCGCATATGTATTAACATCTCTTTACCAATGACGTAAGCGCTATCCGCAAGAATGGTCCCTTTAGAGAACGACACTTTTAATAAAAAAAAATTGTCAAAACTGTTTTTTTCTAAAACAAAAGAACAACCTACAGTCACAGAACGTAAATACAACAGATATTTTTGTCGAGTACAAGATAACTCTATGAGTAAATAATTACTTATATACCTTTACCGGGAATAGATACAGTGAAAGTAATTAAATATAAATAGGTAAAGTAAAAACGTTCAAAAAAGGGTATACTTTCGGTACATCCTTATAAGATGAGTGGTTTATATGGATACATATTTTGAAACCCAAAATACTTGAAAAGTGATTGTCCAAATTCTTGCTCTATTGAATTGGTTTTATTATGCCGCACTTTTTAAAATACTAGCATTCAATTTTGAACCTTCCTGCTAGGACAGTAAAGTCGCTTTTTCAACGGAGTAATTTGACAAAATTAGGTCGAATCAAATGATTTTAAGCATACATGTATTTAAAGAATAATTTAAATATGCACAAAACAGTGGAAATGGCCCGCAGACTTTATCATTATCATTATCAATATCTACAACAGTACAGAGGGCCTACTCCGAACTTCGTGTCGTGCCGTCCGTCACTCTCGTGTTATACACTATATGACGGAAAGAGACAGCACGATACGAAGTTCAATTTAAGATGTTCCATAGTCCCTAGCAACTCCTGCATATGTAGCGTAAACCATTCGTAGCGTAAAAAGCAAGCTTGACTGACGCAGAGGGCCTACTGCGAACCGAGAAAAAAATCGTTCGTGAATCTGCCTCTCTGTCACTCAATTCAGAAAGTGCGACAGAGAGGGAGATAAGATAAGATATACACGAACTCTGGACCTCTGAATGGGATATATAAATACATCAAAAATAGTCAAGTGAAATATAACAACTTAAAACAATTAAATGGATACATCAGTACGTCTTATAATTACAAGATAATAAAAATAACTCTCATGCTGTATAGGCACATCCTAACACCAGCGCGGTAGACGGCAGTTTCACGACGCTATAAGATAGAACGAGATAGGTATAAAAGGCCAAGGCGATGCTAATCCAAAAGGCCTATTATCCCGTAGCTGAACTTCTAGAAGAAAAATTTGTAAACTTTGTAATACAGCAGGGGTCGGCAAACTTTAAGCCACTGTTGCAGACCGCTGTAATACATGTCATGACATGTATTCCACTAACATTTCCTTTATATTTTACTAATATTATAATTGTTTTTTTAATAATGCAAACATTAATTTTACTATTACAAGCTGACAGTATATGGTATGATTAAGCGTCCCCCACACGCTCGACTGAACTCGATTCTCCATACAAACGTAGTTTCGTTCTCATTTTAAAACGCCGTGCTGAAATAACATTAAACTCTGTATATACACAATGGGATCCGCCATATCTAGGCTGGAAATTATTTTCAGTTTTTAGAAAGTAGAGTTATGAATTTTTTAGGTCTTCTACAAAAACCTTAATCATCGCTATATTTTTTCTCCATTATAATTTCAAGCAATAGAAACTAATTTACGGCCTAGATATGCCGGATCCCGTTGTGCATACAAAGTTTCATGTTATTCCAGCATCGTTTTAAAATTATAGCGAAACTACGTTTGTATGGAGAACCGAGTATTCTGCGATCCAATAATAATAATAATCGTATGGAATTTATTTTCGAACCGTGAGATCTTCGAGAAGACAAGTACGTTGCCAGTTTGCAATCCAATTAACGAATATGAAATAATATTCATATATATGAAACCAAGGTCATTTGATTCCCTATCTCGTTCTATCTTATAGTCATACCACTCTGCCGTCCGCCGCGTTGGAACTTCAGTATGCGCCTTATCACTATATTATATCACTTTCTTCAAATAGATGTATATTTATCAATGAGTTCTAATAGTAAAGCTAGAAACGCAGAGAGCGGTCGCGGCGCGGTGCGGGGCGGAGGCGGTTTTGCGTTTTTGATCTTTCCGAAACTGTCGACTATCAATTACTGCTTCGTATGTCACACACGCCGCCTCCGCTCTACCGCGCTACCGGATACCGCGCGGTTTTTTGGTGCGACCGCGTTCGCTTTACTGCCTATTGTTTCTGTTGGTTTCATGCCTATATGATTTATTTTTAAATTCATCATGTATGTTTTATTGGTTACGTTATCCATTAATACATGCGGATAGTTACTAAGAATAAGTAACCGATATCCTGGTGAATTTTAGTAATTCAAAACATTAGAATATTAACATTAAATTTTATTCTTTTCTGTACTGAAATGTAATTTGTTGACGTGAATTGTACGGGAATATTAAATATGGTATTATAGTACGGCTCTTCTCAGGTGAATTTTTCGCTTCGAGCCTTAATCTTTCAAACAAAGGTTGTCTCTATTATCGCAAAGCCGCTAGCTGCCTAGTAAGCACGTGCCAGTACAACATTCATATTGAAAAACAACCGGTATCGTCATAGTATTAAGGTTCAAATTTAATGTCACTGATATTCTAGATATTACGTTTTGGTAGTTCAGGACGATAGACCGCACTGCCAAAACAGTGACATAAAATTTAAATCTTAATACTATGACGATACCGGTTGTTTTTCAATATGAATGTTTTACTGGCACGTGCTAACTAGGCAGCTAGCGGCTTTGCGATTATAGAGACAATGGCCTTTATTTGAAAGATTAAGGCTCGAAGCGAAAAATTCACCTGAGAAGAGCCGTACAAAGAACATATTCGTTCCTCTAAGATAAATCTTGTTTTACCACATTGACGGCAAATAAGTAAGGTCAGACTGGTTATAAGTCTGTGCACGTGCCCTCGGCAATGACGTCATACAGCTAGGTGCACTCCATAGAAAGAACCTCCGCCTCTAAAGGTAACAACATAGGCCTAAAGGTTTATAAAATTATCTCGTATTGATTGTGTTTGCATGCATTTAAATATGTTTTATCTTGACTGTTACCCATATAACTTGACACAAATTTTTCGTGTCACGACGGAATCAATTAAGGGTAAATTGTACATGCTTAAAGACTTACTTATGTCTACATTTCAACTGATTCCATTGTGTGACGAAAATTAGTCATATGGGTAACTTTCGTAACACAATAGAAATAATTAAAATGTAGGGGTAAGTCCTTAAATATGTACATTTTTTGCAATTTACCCTAATATGTGATTTTAATAGTTTTTTCAGTGATTATAACGTGAAACATATCTCATTCAATTTTATATATAAAAAAACTCCCGCGAGTTTCACACATATTATAGGGCACGGGCACGCAGTGCTAAACGTGCCGCCGCCGCGACAAGTACTCTTGATTAAGCGCGAACCGGTCTGAAAAATATCGAGCGATTTTCGAGCTCAAAGACGTGAGTGACCCGTAAATTCAATTACATTATGCTTTGACAGGATTATCACAATGCTTGCGACACCATTTAGTACAAATGACAAAATCATGATAAGAAATATTGTTGTATTCCGTACGTTTCTTATAATTTGTTTGTCTATATTATGACTTTTCATACATATTATTTATTTATTTATTGATAACCTATCTACATAATAATATAAGTCTTGATATTAATACGTTTTTTGAAAAGCGACAATTGGTAGTATGCCATCTCATTCTAATTAGTGTGGTGCAAGCGAGACAAGATATTGCCATGTACTTTTTCGCGTTTTGAGGTATCGCTAGTAGGTAGCGGCTGAGAATGCAAGGCAGATTCGCTGTGATGACTTAGCGGTCCGGATGGCCTATTGGTAAGGGGGCTGGTCCGACAAACCAGAGGCGCGGGTTTGATTCCTGTCTTATACTTCGTGCGAGATCACGGTAAATTTTGCTCTGTTTTTAATTATAAACTATAATAATAATTTTTCAAATTTCGTCTACCAATCGCCGCTTTAATGTCAAACAAAAATTTAACTAAAACTTAACTAAAAACATGCATTTCAATAAATGACTAAATAAAACAATCAGCTTATTTTGACTAAACATTGGCATTTTTTTCCAATCGAACATTTACTAATTTAACATTTTAGAAATAACATCAAATTTAGTGCCATTTTTGGCACTAAGGTCTCATCAAACCTATAATATATAAAAAAAACAGATGGGGCTAACCAGTATATAGGTGCAAATTGTACCCGAGTTATAGTAACCTTTAGGAAGCGCGATGCCAAGAAACTGCTTCGCAGTTTTGCGGATCTTTGTTAATCGGTACTGGCTGTTTTTATTTTAATAAATGCAAAAATAGTACATTATTACAGAGGCCGGGACGAAAGGGGTTGCCGGCCGAAGACATATAGACGATAGATAGACGGATAGGTCTCAGGCGGGCAACCCCATATTCCAGCCGAGGTATGTATAGTGCTTTTCTCAAACATGCAATGAAATAAACAACAAAAAAATCAAAGTTTTATTTTTAATACGCATAGTGGCAGAATGTCATGATGCCCGTGCCACAAATTTATGTGGAATGGAAATTAAAAAAGAGGACTTTGCCGGCCTAGGCCTACAACATTTGTATGAAATTGCATTAACGTCCTCTTGTCCTAGCCGCACCTGAAACGTTATACTTCGCAGCCTATTATAAGGAACATAACATCAATATTTCATTGCATGTTTGAGAAAAGATTTGTTTGCACCACCCATCATGCTTGATTATTTTTTTCTCCGCAACCCAAAGGTCGCCTGGAAGAAATCTCTCTTTAGCGATAAGACCGCCTGTTGTTTACCTCTGCTTGTATCCTGATGCTGTTTTGTAATATGTATATGTAATTCTTTTTTGAGGTGTGCAATAATAGCTATTTACGATACAAGGGTTGTAAAACAAAGAAAGGCCGATATCGCAGATGTTTGAGGCCCGAGCCGCAGGCGAGGGTCATAAATATACTGGACGCGCAGCGTGCGGAAAAACGCGCTTTTTGGCAAGGTGTGGTGTAATAGTACATTAGGATACATGGGTTGTAAAACAAAGAAAGGCCGATATCGCAGAAGTATGAGGCCCGAGCCGCAGGTCATAAATATGCCAGTGGGCTTTCTGTTTTACGACCCGTGTTTTGTACACAATTTTACGTCACCACTTGGCCAAAAAGTGGGTTTTTCCGGACGCGCAGCGTGCGGTAAAGCGCGCTTTTTGGCAAGGTGTGGTGTAAAGTATATTGTATTGTATTGAATTCCCTTCGGCTAAACACTGAACTCTGGTAAGGGTCGCGGGTGTCCGCTGGACGCGGGTGGCTCAGGACCGGTCATTGTGGAAGTTTTTGGGGGAGGCCTATGTCCAGCAGTGGACGTCATTCGGCTGGATGAAGAAACTCTGAACACGACTGGACCCGAAGTGACTATCAGTTATCGTATTAAATGATCGACAAGTTCATGTCTGTTCATGTTGTCATTTGTTCAACAAGTTGCCGGTCGAATTTGAAACGATTTCTAGTGTCAATGCTTTTAAATCAAAACTTGTTCAGTTCAGTTCAGTACGCCATTAAAATAATGTGTTATTTTAATGGCGTACTTATTTTAATTCAATCTTGTAGTCCACTCCGCATCTAGTCATTTCAACTTAATTGCAGAATAGCAACAAATGTTATGGTGTGTCCATATTTTTTTACGAAATCGCCAATAATAGGCCATTTACCCCATCCTTTACAATAAAAGTATATTTATCGGTTACTCAAGACAATATACCTCTTATACACCACATGTATTGTGATATCACCCTATAGAGAATGGCAAGGTAGAGTTTAATTTTTGAAGACCCAAGACATTTGAGAAATAACATCCTCAAAAGAATGGCATTCAAAAGTCGTCATTTACTTATCGGAGAGCGAAAACTCTCCAACTTTTACATAAATATTACATGTAATATTATATCACCCTCTATAGAATGGCAGACAAGAGCGGTCGCCATTTATAGTCAAGCGAAATCTCTTACCTCTTCCATATTACATTTAATGTCATATTACCCTCTAAAGGTGTGATATTGAGTAACCGGTGAAATATGATATCACCCTCTAAAGAAGTTTTACAGCAGAGTGATCGCCATTTATAGCTCAGCGAATACTCTTACCTCTTGCATATCACATGTAATGTGATATTACCCTTCAAAAGTGAAATATTACCCTGTAAGGTGTGATATTACATTTTAAAGGTGTGAAATTACCCTTTAAAGGAGTGATATTGCACTTTAAAAGAGTGATATTACCTTCTAAAGGTGTGATATCGTGAAATAGACGAAAAGTTGGACAGTTTACAAGCAATATGGTTTCCTGCACACGAAGAAAACAGAGTCGTATTCATGCTGCATCATGGAATTTGGGTTTTGAGCGTATTTCGTCTTCACACCGGTTTGTTCTTTCTGTAAACATGAAAAAAACACCAATGAGTTTCTTGGCAACTGAGCACAAAATACATACACCGCATGTACATACAAGTTTCATGTTATTCTAGTATGGCATTTTAAAATGAGAGCATAAATACGTTTGTATGAAGAACCGAACGTTCTGCGCACTCTTAATATTTTGCTCCTATTACAGGGCCCAACCTGTATACTGATGATGTATTTCTGTTGCCGCTATAACAAAAAATATTAAAAACCGGCCAAGTGCGAGTCGGACTCTGCCGTTTTTTATAGATAATGGTACGGAACCCTTCGTGCGCGATTCCGACTTGCACTTGGCCTGTTTTTATTTAATCCTAGTCACTACATTGTCATCTATTCCACATATGTCTCTTATAACACTATTTTTATTCAATCACCATTGTTTTTTTTATTATGATTACTAGCTTACTTCTAAGTATAATAACTGACACCCGTCCGTAGGGAGTACCCACCGTTACCCTACACGTGACCCCTGGGTGGTGCTAAAAGTGCAACAAACTGCCAACCGTACTGTCTTCTCGAAGATCTCACTGTTGGAAAATTAAATGCCATACGATTTTTTGTGAATGCTTACCAAAATATCGAAACCGATGTCTCTTATGATGTCCAGTAGAATGTCGTATGGCGGCTCGATGCTGCTCTCTGATGGCATGTCACTGCAACAAATACAATAATGTTGAAGCGTGAAATAATTTATACCAAAAATACCGACTTCAATTTTGTACTTCCTATGCCACAAATTGTGGTTTCCGTGAGCAAATGCTTGGTTACCCACAGAAAATACCGAAATCGGCATATGCGTGCCTATCAAATTCGAGGAGTTCCCTCGATTCCTCCTAGATCCCATCATCAGACCTTCAACAAATTTATATGGGACCAATGTCGGGGTACCTGCTTTGAAACAAAAAATAATTATCAAAATCGGCCAACGTGGTTAAGAGTTATCGGGAACATACATACATAAAAAAAGAACAAATAAATATGCAGACGAACTGAGTACCTCCTTCCTTTTATTGAAGTCGGTAATAACATGATAAGAAAAGTGCATACGGAAAAAAACCAAAGTAATTTTAAAACAAATTTTAATTAAAGTAAATTACAATTAAATAAACAATAATTGGCCTCTAATAACACGTATTATCAATCGATGTAATCTTTCGGACCGGGTTGTTGGACCCGGGTATGTCCTAAAACTACGACCAAGACCACCGGGGGACGGGCAGCAGCATCCCTGGAGTGCGGTGGAGATACTGCGATCGCCAAACCGCATGCCAAGCATGGCGATTAGGGCATATACCCTCCGTGAATTTGGGGGAGGCCCATGTCCAGCAGTGGACGTCTTTTGACTGATATGGTGGTGGTGGTGGTGGTAATCTTTCGAATGGAACACTTTATTGCGAGTGGCAACCGCTTCCATTTGTCTGCTCGGAGCTGTGCGGGCCGCGCGCCCGGAGCCGCGAGTGGGACCGCTGTGGGCGAGTCGTCTCCCATAATAAAAGGTGCAGGTACCAAGTTAATAGATACAACTGGATTTAGTAATTGACGACCTGTTTAGCCTAGTTGGTAGTGACTCTGCCTCCGAAGCTAGAGGTCCCGGATTCGAATCCCGGCCAGGGCATTTATTTGTGCATTTTTCACGGATATTTGTTCTTGGGTTTTGGATGTTTTCTATGTATTTATATATATAAGTATGTATACGTCGTCTAATACCCATAGTACACGTTTTGCTTAGTTTGGGACTAGGTCGATTTGTGTAAGATTATCCCCCAATATTATTATTATTAATTAGATCACTGGTTTAATATCAATCCACAATAATCGAACCAACTGGAAAATAAATTAAAACACATTTTCACAATTAATAATCAGACGACATTTTAGCAGCACGACAAGGCAAACTCTAATGCAAGAATGCCCCCACCAGCCACAATCGTGTCTATTTATAACCTTTGATTCAGGTAATGGCGCCAGGTGGTGGCGTGACGTCACAATGGCCTGACAAGCCAGGTCAGGTGCACGTGCACGCGAAGCCGCCGTCATAAACTTATAGAGCTTAGTAATTAATTAGTCCGTTCAAAAAGCGACTTTCTATACAAGTAAGATAGTTCAAATTTTAATGGCATTTTTTTTAAAGTATAACATTTTTAACCGACGTCAAAAAACGAGGAGGTTCTCAATTCGTCGGGGTTTTTTTTATGTGTGTTCACCGATTACTCGGAGACTAGTGAATTCGAGTGAGTTCGATTTCAAAAAAAAATTTTTTTTGCTTGAAAGGGTATGTTTTCTAGTTGGTCCCTTTGTCACCAAGTCTGGATCTGATGACGGGAGCTTGGGAAAATCGAGGGAACTCCTCAAATAATAAAGCAGAAAGAGCCGAGTGTGAGTATGGAAAAGATTGGAGTTGGTGTTTTTTTTGTTAAAAATTTACTTGTAAATAATCTGGGGGCACCAAGACGAGCCAAGCGAAGTGCAAGGGCACTACCTAACTTTTCTCGAAGTGTTTCGTCGTTTTTTTGAACCCTCATAAAGTTGGTTTCCGATGTCCCAGTTAGTTTATATTCTCAGGATATGATCTCAATAATAGACTAATTAAACATACAAAGTCTCAATTGAATAGCTCTAATACTTTAGATTTTATTGATATCTAAAATACACCGATTTCGTCACTGACACACTGATGATCATCAAAATGTTTGGCTACTTCCTAAAGTGCTAGAAAGCTGAAATTTGGTATGTAATCTAAGTTTAGTATACAACCAACAAAAAAAATCATAAACTTATAACTTTCGCTTCCCATCCCCTAAAATGGGGGGGGGGGGGGGGGGGGGGTGGAAGTTTATATGAGACTCATCAATTTTATGAATTAGGACATGAAAGTTTACACGGGACTGTAGAACTAAAAACCTATTAATAAGACTGCCTAGCAACTTACAAAAAGAACTGAAATCCCACCAAAAACATTTCATGTAAAATGTTGCCAAGACGACCACATAAGGTTTGCCCTGTGCCCGTTACTTACTTCAGATCAGAAACTAAATATTCGCATCACCTCCACGACGGTAGCGAAACGGCGAAGCCATACATGTTTACTGATATGTAGAATTTGTTGAAATTAGGGTCGGTAGAGTTAGGCCGTGTAGATTCAGAAGCTTGGCTCTACATGAGATCTGATATCTTTTTCACAGGGCAAACCTTATGTGGTCGTCTTGGCAACATTTTACATGAAATGTTTTTGGTGGTATTTCAACTATACCATCCATTATATGCATTCTAATCTGTTAAGTTTATTCACACACCTATGCTACATAACATAACAGATATTTAGGATTAGTTATTGTATTTTACAAATTTTTGCGACAAATTATGTTATACACTTAGGCTGGGTTGCACCAAATCGTCTGTAATCGTAAGCTGTGTTCGTTAAAATTTCAATCTATGGAATGTTTGACAAGTTTCTATGGAATGACAGCTGCCGGCGCCATATTTAACGTTGATCAGTCTGAGATCGTAAGTCGGTGCAACCCAGCCTTAGTATGTAAGTCAGTTAGTTTTTGTAACTCTTGTTTGGATCACGTGTACTTAGTTTAGTTTCTAAGCCACAGGGGTGGCAGAATAACAGCGTCTGTTGATCAAGAGTCCTTAGTGGTCTTTTGGTACAGACACAAGCTGAGCCACCTACCATTTCAATTGTTGTTTTTGTACCTATACTTTCTGTTGTGCCATCATTGTAATAAGTTCATAGAAAGACTATGTAATAGGTATACTAGCTAACTTTGAATAAATGTCTTATTATTATTTATTATTATTACCTTTATTTATCTTTGATCTTAAGTTAGGTTTTCTACATTAAAGTAAAATATAAAAATATACATACAAAATATAAAAGCATTATAAAAAACCTAACCTAGGATGCCACCGGCAGCTAGGCAGGGCCTAAGCTACCGGTGGTTAGGGCGACAGAGAGAGGAACCTCCGGTCTATCCGCGCCGTGTCCAAGAGTACCGCCTTCTGCATCTGACCCTTGACCCAGCCATCTAACGAGAGTCTCTTAAGATGTTGGTCGAGACTCTTCGCAATTAGACCGTTCGCAGAGACGACTATAAAGACAATGATCGTCGAATCAACATCCCACATAGCGGTTACCTCGTGTGCCAGGTCTAGGTACTTACTAACCTTGTCCTTCTCGGCCTTTAATATTACTATTATACCTGTAGTGATACAGCAGCGGTCCTAGGTTGATCCAGAAACCGCCCGGTTCTAGAATGGCGTATATCCGCTCGATGAACTCTATCACGTTGGGCGCGCAGTCGATGAAGAAGCAGGAAGCCACGCAGTTCCACTGCTCCGCTTCTGTGTACACCTGGCGAAGAGAATCATCATCATCATTATCATATCAGCCGATTGACGTCCACTGCTGGACATAGCTGACGTGCGCCTTCCAGTACGTGGATCATCTCATCATCATCATTATCAGCTTATTACGGCAATTTAAAGGCGAGGGACACGCTAATACAAAGTGAGTCTCTCGGACTCGTTTTTCAGCTAATCTATGGTAAATTGAAAAACAGTCTTGTGTCATACAACATGAAGTTCAGTTTTATTTGACAAGGTTTTGAAAGATATCGGTCTGGTTATAATGTATACTATATATACCGGGTGTACAATCCAAATGGGTCAGTATGGAGAAGTCGGAAACTATGAGAGATAGCGAGATCTGTTCTTAGGAACCATGACGTCGATTTTAGATTTATATAATATATTTACATTCAAACTTTTTTATTAACTCTCATACGTAACCGGGGATAGAACCTGGTCAAAATCAATGTGTATAAATTCTGCAAGTCGCAAGAAGCACAACACTAATGGAATCTTGTTTAAATAATTGAAAGAAAAACCCACCAATAAGATAATTATTTTATTTCAGTAAATGTTCAAAATGGTAGCGGTTCTGTTGAATACAAAGATTAATTAAAAATATTGACCAGGTTCGATTCCCGGTTATGTATGAAATCGACGTCATGGTTCCTAAGAACAGATCTCGCTATCTCTCATAGTTTCCGACTTCTCCATACTGACCCATTTGGATTGTACACCCGGTATAAGGTCTTTGGGTGCAACAACATATTGCGGGCTGCGGCCACTTGGTGGACAGTGAACTGTGGACACACCTTGAGTGTCATGGAGGAGTGTCGTAGTCACGTTGTTCAAGTGTTGCGGCCACTGTGGACTCACCTTGAGGAAGTCTCCAGCTGTCATGGAGAAGTGCTGCTTGGGTCTGTCCGCACCGGGCTTGAAGTCCGGGAAAGAGACGCGGTCGCAGGTCACGTTGTTCACATATTGCGGTCTAGGGTGGACAGTGACCTGGGGACTCACCTTGAGGAAGTCCCCTGCCGTCATGGAGAAGTGCTGGTTGGGTCTGTCCCCACCGGGCCTGACGTCCGGGAAGGACACTGACTGCAGTTGGTGGTCGCAGGTCACGTTGTTCACATATTGCGGTCAAGGGTGGACAGTAAACTGTGGACTCACCTTGAGGAAGTCCCCTGCCGTCATGGAGAAGTGCTGGTTGGGTCTGTCCCCTCCGGGCCTGACGTCTGGGAAGGAAACTGACTGCAGTTGGTGGTCGCAGGTCACGTTGTTCACATATTGCGGTCAAGGGTGGACAGTGAACTGTGGACACACCTTGAGTGTCATGGAGGAGTGTCGTAGTCACGTTGTTCAAGTGTTGCGGCCACTGTGGACTCACCTTGAGGAAGTCTCCAGCTGTCATGGAGAAGTGCTGCTTGGGTCTGTCCGCACCGGGCTTGAAGTCCGGGAAAGAGACGCGGTCGCAGGTCACGTTGTTCACATATTGCGGTCTAGGGTGGACAGTGACCTGGGGACTCACCTTGAGGAAGTCCCCTGCCGTCATGGAGAAGTGCTGGTTGGGTCTGTCCCCACCGGGCCTGACGTCCGGGAAGGACACTGACTGCAGTTGGTGGTCGCAGGTCACGTTGTTCACATATTGCGGTCAAGGGTGGACAGTAAACTGTGGACTCACCTTGAGGAAGTCCCCTGCCGTCATGGAGAAGTGCTGGTTGGGTCTGTCCCCTCCGGGCCTGACGTCTGGGAAGGAAACTGACTGCAGTTGGTGGTCGCAGGTCACGTTGTTCACATATTGCGGTCAAGGGTGGACAGTAAACTGTGGACTCACCTTGAGGAAGTCCCCTGCCGTCATGGAGAAGTGCTGGTTGGGTCTGTCCCCTCCGGGCCTGACGTCCGGGAAGGACACTGACTGCAGTTGGTGGTCGCAGGTCACGTTGTTCACATATTGCGGTCTAGGGTGGACAGTAAACTGTGGACTCACCTTGAGGAAGTCCCCTGCCGTCATGGAAAAGTGCTGGTTGGGTCTGTCCCCACCGGGCCTGACGTCCGGGAAGGACACTGACTGCATTTGGTGGTCGCAGGTCACGTTGTTCACATATTGCGGTCAAGGGTGGACAGTAAACTGTGGACTCACCTTGAGGAAGTCCCCTGCCGTCATGGAGAAGTGCTGGTTGGGTCTGTCCCCACCGGGCCTGACGTCCGGGAAGGACACTGACTGCAGTTGGTGGTCGCAGGTCACGTTGTTCACATATTGCGGTCAAGGGTGGACAGTAAACTGTGGACTCACCTTGAGGAAGTCCCCTGCCGTCATGGAGAAGTGCTGGTTGGGTCTGTCCCCACCGGGCCTGACGTCCGGGAAGGACACTGACTGCAGTTGGTGGTCGCAGGTCACATTGTTCACATATTGCGGTCTAGGGTGGACAGTGACCTGGGGACTCACCTTGAGGAAGTCCCCTGCCGTCATGGAGAAGTGCTGGTTGGGTCTGTCCCCACCGGGCCTGACGTCCGGGAAGGACACTGACTGCAGTTGGTGGTCGCAGGTCACATTGTTCACATATTGCGGTCTAGGGTGGACAGTGACCTGGGGACTCACCTTGAGGAAGTCCCCTGCCGTCATGGAGAAGTGCTGGTTGGGTCTGTCCCCACCGGGCCTGACGTCCGGGAAGGACACTGACTGCAGTTGGTGGTCGCAGGTCACATTGTTCACATATTGCGGTCTAGGGTGGACAGTGACCTGGGGACTCACCTTGAGGAAGTCCCCTGCCGTCATGGAGAAGTGCTGGTTGGGTCTGTCCCCACCGGGCCTGACGTCCGGGAAGGACACTGACTGCAGTTGGTGGTCGCAGGTCACGTTGTTCACGTATTGGTGCAGCCACGGGTGGACAGTGTATATGTTCGCCTGGAACAAAAGTCCGTTTAAAAGAAGAAAAATTTTAACAAAAAAAACGATCGACATTTGCACCGAAAGCTCACAGTACTAAATATTAGTTTTTTTTTTATGGTTGACTGACCAGTGATTAGCTTTTACCGTTACCTGATGGAAAGCGATGACAAGGCCTAAGATATTGCTCACTGATTCAATAATAGCCAAAAATAAAAAATTAAATATGATAAATAAATATGATAGTATAAATGTTGCCCACTCACTTGACAAGCCTAATCCCAATAAGGTCTGGTTCCCCCTTGGGTTGGAAGGTCAAATGGCAGTCGCTTCCGTAAAAACTAGTGCCTACGCCAACTCCTGGGATTAGGTAGCGGACCCCAGGCATCTTTCAGGATGCAACTGTACTGGGAATAACGCTAGGAGGGTGATGAAATATATAATAATATTGGGGGACAATCTTACACAAATCGACCTAGTCCCAAACTAAGCAAAGCTTGTACTATGGGTACTAGACGACGATATACATACTTATATAGATAAATACATACTTAAATACATAGAAAACATCCAAGACCCAAGAACAAATATCCGTGAAAAATGCACAAATAAATGCCCTGGCCGGGATTCGAACCCGGGACCTCTAGCTTCGGAGGCAGAGTCACTACCAACTAGGCTAAACAGGCCGTCAGCCAGGCAGGCAGGATAGTATATATGCGAGAGTTACTGTCTGTCATCTCTTCATGTTTAAGTTGCTGAAATTTTGTATGCAGATAGTTTTGAAGTCCGGGAATGGACGGTTTTTATCCCAGTAAGGTGAATGGAGGGTGGAGTGTGACAATTTATTTATTTAAACTTTATTGCACAAAATATAATCGTACAAATGGCGGGCTTAATTCATAAAACGCCATATCGGAATCTATGATTAGGCGATTAAAGAGTGTACGCGGAAGGAGTACATTTTTTTTTCGAGCTGATTTTTTTTTCAATCAGGACACCAAGGTCTGCCTGAATATCAAATTTCAGCTAACTACAACAACTTTGAAATTTTGAACAAAAATAATAATTTTCGTTAAAAAAAATCGGAGAATGACCTTGAATTCGCCAGCAGTTCCCTATGATATTTAGGCTGGGTTGCACCAAACCGTCTGTAATCGTAAGCTGTTTTCGTTAAAATTTGAATGCATGGAAAGATTGACAAGTTTCTATGGGATGACAGCTGCCGGCGCCATATTTAACTTTGATCAGTCTGTGATCGTAAGTCGGGTGCAACCCAGCCTTAGTCGAGCACTCTTGGCCTATCTCGCAAGGTTTCCGCAGGCCGTTGGTAATTTTTTAATTTTTCGACGTAGCTCAAGTGTCAGATTTTTCTGGTCTCCTCACATACATCACAGCACTCCACTAGGTTCCCTTCCCGGAGATCAATAATATATAAGAGAAATAAGTCATGCAGCTTTATATAGTAGGCGAGGCGACCGAGCCCCGCGCGCGGGTCAAGTACACACACACGCCACACTCGGTGGTAGAGAGCTCACCTCCGGGCACCGGTTGAGTATGAAGTTGCTCGCGAACAGCATGAACAGTGAGAACTCGTTGCCCTGGCAGCTGTATCCCCGCGCTGCGATCTCCCAGGCGAGGCGACCGAGCCCCGCACCAGGGACCAGTACTTTCAGGCGGCTGCGCTCGCTGGAAACAAAGTCAGAAGTCAAAGTCAAAAAAGGTCAGGGCAGGGCAAAAAAGGTCTGTGATAGGAGCAATAAATTTAAAGGACGCTTTCTTAGACCATTTGCAGTAACCACTTGGGTCCAAAAAAAATTTTTTTTTTTCTATTTAATTCAATTCAAAATATTCTTTATTCAAATAGGCCTAGCAACAAGCACTTTCGAATCGTCAGTTATAACATGTATTAACATATATATTAATTAATTATTTAGAGCAATTTATTGATGCTATTATTATTCTTTACAATAAATATTGTATTGTTGTAGACATGTCAAAATAAGAAATAATTATGTAGTAAAATTCACAATAGGATCGTCAAAACATAAATAATAATAATAAAAAAAAAATTGCTTTAGATAAAAATTTCAATTGGGAGAAATTTTTATCTAAAGCTATGACATCCAAGTAATGGATCTTGGCACCCGGAGATTATAGCGCGGCAGTCAATGCTGATTTTGAGGTTGCTTCAAGTTATGACTCATAATCGTTGTCGCATTTTAGGTTTAAAAGGAGATTTTGGGTTTTTTTTATTTATTTTTTTATAAATTTTTAGTGTTTTTTGTACAAATAGTTATTAATATCACTCCAGTAGAGTAAAAAAGTACATATAACCTACTTTTGCGAAAAAAATGAAAAAAAAATGATTTTTTTTTTCAATGAAAACCATTTGGAAATAAGTGCTGGAGAGCTCAGTAGTGCACCATTTAATTTTTTGCTCCTATTACAGGCCACACATGAAAATCTTAATAATCGCTGTATTTTTTCTCCATTATGATTTCAAGCAACAGAAACTAATTTTTGACCTAGATATGCCGGATCCCATTGTGTATACAAAGTTTCATGTTATTCTAGCATGGCGTTTTAAAATGAGAGCGAAACTACGTTTGTATGGAGAACCGAGCTTACCGCGGACTTTTGCGCTGACATCACCAGCTGATTGTGACTCTGACTTTTTTGCAAGATGGGTGCAAGTCTGTCGTGAATGTTTGAAGTATTGTGAGATGATGGATAATCGGTAGTGCCTCGTAATAATTTTTATTGTGTTGTTTGAATGGATGGCGTATGTGGGTCGGCCCAATGGTAAACGTCCGGTTGGTCGTCCCAGATACCGCTGGAGTGACGAGGCCCTCAAAGACCTGGCTAACCTCGGAGTGCCCAACTGGCGTGAGGTGGCGCAGAATAGAGAAGAGTGGCGCTCTCTTGTGTCGGAGGCCAAGATCCTCTTCGGGTCATCGAGCCAGTCTAGTAAGTACACTACCGCTCATAATTATATAGGCACCCATACCTTTTTCCATGTATACAAAAGTGACTTTCAGAAATACACTGCCAAGTCAGAGTCCCTTGACAGTTTTGCGTGCATTTTGCATTTTTAGGGTTCCGTAGTCAACTAGGAACCCTTATAATTTCGCCATGTCTGTCCGTCCGTCTGTCCGTCCGTCCGTCCGCGGATAATCTCAGTGACCGTTAGCACTAGAAAGCTGAAATTTGGTACTAATATGTATATCAATTACGCCGACAAAGTGGTAAAATAAAAAGTGGAAAAAAATATTTTATTAGGGTACCTCCCCTATACGTAAAGTGGGGAGTGATTTTTTTTTTTCATTTTAACCCTAACGTGTGATATATTGTTAGATAGGTATTTAAAAATAAATAGGGGTTAACTAAAATCATTTTTTGATAATGTTAATATTTTCGGAAATAATCGCTCCAGAAGTAAAAAAAAATGTGTCCCCCCCCCCTCTAACTTTTGAACCATAAGTTTTAAAAATATGAAAAAAATCTCAAAAGTAGAACTTTATAAAAACTTTGTAGGAAAATTATTTTGAACTTGATAGGTTGAATAGTTTTTGAAAAAATTACAAAAACTACGGAACCCTACACTGAGCGTGGCCCGACACGCTCTTGGCCGGTTTTTTATTTAGCTGACTTATTGAGCCTTATATCGGTGCTAGAGACCCCGGTTTTAAAATGGTAGTTTTCTTTTTGCAATGACTTAAATAACTGCTAATTGCTGGTTCATACAAAAGTGTAGTGTGTTTCGATGGGAGCGGTAGTGTAAGTTGAAATGGAACATGTGTACTCTTGCAGCCATTTGATATCATCATCATCATCATGTCAGCCGAAAGACGTCCACTGCTGGACATAGGCCTCCCCCAAAGACTTCCACAATGACCGGTCCTGCGCCACCCGCATCCAGCGGACACCCGCGACCTTCACCAGGTCATCAGTTCACCGAGTGGGGGGCCTGCCCACGCTACGCCTTCCGGTACGTGGTCGCCACTCGAGAACCTTTCCGCCCCAACGGCCATCGGTTCTACGTGCTATGTGCCCCGCCCACTGCCACTTTAAGTTTAGCGATTCGGAGGGCTATATCGGTCACTTTGGTTCTGCTGCGGATGGCCTCATTCCTGATGCGATCACGCAGAGAAACTCCCAACATAGCTCTCTCCATTGCCCTTTAGGTGACTTTGAGCCTTCTTATGATATAGGTTACTTAATTTTCCAGCGCCTTGGTGATAACTGTAATGCCGGGTGTCAATGTATTGTTACAATAAATAAATTGTATGTAAAATTACAGTGCTCAATCATTATGCTCTAGAAAACCTATTTTTACGATAGTTTTGTGCAGGACGGTAGCGCTGCTAAATAAACATACCTATCCATGATATAATCTTTTACCTTATTAAATAAAGGTGCTTTTAAAATAAAGGTTTATAAAATATTGCGACAGATTTGAATTTAGAATAGATAAGTTCAGTATCGCGTTTAGGAATTTTCAGATAAGATAAGATATCATTTATTGTTCATTAATATGCTCTCATCTGTAAGACTTTGAGTAATTTAGTTATAACGATCTCCTGTAAACATGTATATAGTAATATATATTATATTGTTAAGATTATAAAGAGTAAATATTACCCACAGCTTTACCAAAAAATAGAATGCATATTTCAATAAAATAATGTGAAAGCACAGTTATACTCATTATATACTTAAAACCTGCACAACATAACAAAGTGCAGTCGGTCTTTATGAACCTATTATAAATCATAAGAAGTGATAGATTAACATTTTATATATTTATTAAAGTTGTTACACTTTACTTTAATACTTTGTAGCAAAGCCTTTTGATTCAATAACTGCTTTACAGTGTCTAGGCATAGAGTCCACAAGAGCGTCAATAGTTGATTGAGGGATTTTATGCCATTCCTCCTGTAGCTGAGAGAACTTTCGGCTCGCATTAGTGGCTCTTTTACCTTTCAAACGTCTTTCTAGTTCATCCCATAGCGGCTCTATTGTATTTAAGTCAGGGGATTGACTTGGCCAGTCCATTAGAGTAACGCGTCGCCGCTTGAACCATTCTGTGACACGTTTTGCACGATGCTTTGGATCGTTGTCCTGTTGAAACACAAACCCGCGGCCCAGAAATCGTCGTGCATATGGTAACATCACATTGTCCAGAATATCTAAGTACACATTCTGGTCCATAATGCCTTCAATCTTATGAAGGGAGCCCATGCCTTTAGCGGAAAAGGCACCCCGCACCATTACAGAGCCTCCTCTGTGTTTTACCGTAGGGCGACGTACCCACTTTATACCATCGCTTCCTAATAAAAGAAACTTGCTCTCATCGCTCCAGAGTATATCAGACCATTGTCGCGGTGTCCAGTGTTCGCGTGCTTTACACCAAGCTACTCTTATCTTTCGGTTCTTCTCAGATATAAGCGGTTTCTTTACAGGGCGTCTTCCGTTTAATCCGGCGTTCTGCAAACGACGTCGGACAGTCCGTAAAGATGGAGTACGCTGTCCTGGGATTGATATTTCTTTAACTATATCCGTCGCCGTTAACCGAGGATTCTCACGTGAGACTCGCAAAATGTTACGGTCGGTCACATGTGTAGTACAGTCGAGTTCATAAAATTATGAGCAAATCCAAGCCTTCAAAAATAAATGTACATAGTAACGTACAAATACATCTAAACAGATTTATCATTCAAAAATATATACACGTGTCATCCGTCATATTGATCTGAGCAAGCCTCTCAATAATATTTAAGCAACTGAAACATAATAAATATCTGTACTACGATTTTTACGAAATTATTTAAACAAGTGGAAGCACATGATGAGACAAGGGTTATTTTTAAATATTAATGAACAGGTTGTGGCACATAAACATATGTAGTAACGTTTTCCAATTATTTGTGAACAAGTAGGAGCTCATAAATATCTGCACAGATAAAACATTTCACTAAAATATCAATTTCTGAAATAAAGTTTGCCAAAATTATGTGAACAAGTAAAATCTCATAAACAGCTGAATAAAACTGACAGAAAAAAGAAAAATATTAAGTACTTAGCCAGTAATAAATGTTGTTATCAAACCTCTTTTAAACCGAACATAAATCACAAAATAGTAAAAGATGCAGCACGCAGATTAATGACACTTCTATGACGTGCCACTCAAACTGAAAGAGACAAATGTATCATGTGACAGTATGGTACTCTTTTCAGTAATTGTCATTTGTAAAAATTCAAAATGTTTTATCAGTACAGATATTTATGAGCTCCTACTTGTTCACAATAAATTGGAAAACATTAGTACATATACAGGGTGGCCCATTCAAATCGGTCAGTATGGGAAAGTCTAAAACTATAAGACATACGAAGATTTGTTCTTAGGAACCATGTCACCGATTTTGATAAAAAGAAAAACTGCATTCATACATTTGAAAAAAAACACTGTACCCAGCCAGGGAATCGAACCCGGTTGTTTTGAAAAAATAAACTTACACTATTTCTATTCAGATATCGTTTGTGTAGGTCTTAAGCAGTAAATGTCTCTAAGAAACATAATGTCTAAAATGAATAAAATGCATTTTTTTCACATACTTTAATTTATCATAGTAGGTGTTCAAAGTGACCACCGTTACAATATTCAACAAGTTCAGGCATGTAAAATTGTCTCTATGGTTGTTTGTACCTCTCTACTTGTAAAATCGGTGACATGGTTCCTAAGAACAAATCTTCGTATGTCTTATAGTTTTAGACTTTCCCATACTGACCGATTTGAATGGGCCACCCTGTATATATGTGCCACTACCTGTTTACAAATATTTGAAAATATCCCTATGTGTCAATAGTTATGTGCTTTCACTTGTTTAAATAATTTTGTAAAAATGATACTCGTAGTAGATATTTTTAATTTTTCGGTTGCTTAAATATTATTGAGAGGCTTGCTCAGATGAATATGACGGATGACACGTGTATATATTTTCGAATGATAAATCTGTTTAGATGTATTTGTACGTTACTATGTATATTTATTTTTGAAGTCTTGGATTTGTTCATATATTTATGAACTCGACTGTACAACGTGGTCTGCCACGTGTTTTATTGCCAATGGAACTTCTTGGTTACTTTAATCGCTTCAGCAACTTAGTAATCATGGTTCTTGATACACTGAACTGCTGCGAAAGCTGTTTGTGGGTACGCCCTTGCTTGTAGCCGGCAAAGATAGCTTGTTGTTGACAGGGATTCAAATTTTTCGCCCCACGAGTCTTCGTCATCTTCACCTCGTTAACCACCTATCGTTTTTAAGCTATTTTAGGTAATAATTTCACATTATATACAACTGTAAGAAAACTGTCCTGTAGTGTTTTTGCGGGAAAAAAAAACAAAAAAAAACTAAATAAAAACCTTTAATATGTGGCCAGGTTTTCTTATCGCTCGTCCAAAGAGTCTAAATACTACCTATTGCATGATGAGGTAAGGTAAAAACACATGTATATTCTCACCTGCATTCGTCCAGTGGGAACCTCTCCTCCATTTCGTCCAATATCGGCTTGTAGCACTGGTCACGCTCTGCCACGCCCAGTTCACTCCGGTCCCGGATTAAATTTTTAGGTCTTCTATGAAAACCTTAATAATCGCTGTATTTTTTCTCCATTATAATTTCAAGCAACAGAAACTAATTTCCGAGAACCAAGCTTCCTGGGGACTCTTAACACCTAAAATAACACCTAAAATGCTGCTCAGTGTTACTTCTTAAGCATCTCACCTGTATTCGTCCAGTGGGAACCTCTCCTCCATTTCGTCCAGTATCGGCTTGTAGCACTGGTCACGCTCTGCCGCGCCCAGTTCGCTCCAGTCCCGGACTATATTTTTTAGTACTGAGACTACCTGAAAACAATATTTTGCAGCGTTGTAAGATGGAATTAGTGAAGGATTTCGTGCCTATTGGCTCGATAGCTCAGTGGCTGGAGCGTTGGCCGCGTATGCTAGATGTCGCAGATTCGAATCCTACTTGGAGCACTGTGGTGTTGTGTTCCTGGTGGTGAGTAAGGTCGCCAGAGCTCCCGAGGATGCGCCGTGTTGGAAGTGAGGGGCCTGCATAGGGGTCTGCTTGACAGCTGGAGACATCTGCGGGTCCCTCGCTCTCAACACAGCGCATCCCCTAGTCAATAAAGGGTCGGCAACGCATTTGTGATTCCTCTGGAGTCGCAGGTGTTAGTAGGCTGCGGTGTCTGCTTACCATCAGGCAGGCCGTAAGATTGTTTGCCACCGTCGTAGTATAAAAAATATTTTTGAATATTTCCCTTTTATTTGAAATTTAGAATTTTTGTTAGCAGCGTTACTGCTTGACACAAAATTAGACATATCCGTCGTTGGCGTTGAACATATGGCGCGGATATATGCGTCGTTGGCGTGCAAAAGGTTAAAAACACAACAAAAGACCTAACCCTTCGTAAAATTTAAACAAGCTCTAAAAAGGTGGCTGGCCAAAAGTGCTTTTATTTTATAGTGTACAGGAGTTTTTAGAGTACAAGTGTTCTGCTGCCGCTGCCGCGGCACGCTCGCTTCGCTCGCTCGGCTCGCGCGCTATAGCCTCGCAGTTCTACTAACACTCCTCCTCGCTTCGCTCGTCGTCGTACCTAACTGAGACTTTGTATCTAGGAAAATTCCCTAATGAGGAAATCTGCGAAAGGAAATAAAAAGAGAAGAAATAATATGTGTGGGTAGATTCATGAATGGGGAAAAACACGAATGGAACTAAAAATAACGCAGAAAAAAATTTTGGGGAATTCCTCTATACAGTCAGCGTTTGTACCTAAAACTACGTAAAATATTTTATTCTCAAACATGCAGTGAAATATTGATGTTATGTTCCTTATAATAGGCTGTGAAGTATTAAGTTTCTGGTGCGGCTAGGATAAGAGGTCGTTAACGGAATTTCATACAAATCTTACAGGCCTAGGCCGGCAAAGTCCTCTTTTTTAATTTCCATTCCACATAAATTTGTGGCACAGGCATCATGACATTCTGCTACTATGCGTATTAAAAATAAAACTTAGTTTTTTTTTGTCGTTTATTTCATTGCATGTTTGAGAAAAGCATTATACATACCTCGGCGGGAAATATGGGGTTGCCCGCCTATATGTCTTCGGCCGGCAACCCCTTTCGTCCCGGCCTCTGTAGTAATGTACTAATTTGGAATACAGTGCTCACCTTATCAACATCATGCTGCATCTTATGCTGTTTATGCGAACTAATCTCACAATTATTATAATTACACCCAAAACTCTCCGTCCCATTTGTCCCGTTGTCCGTTGTGTGGTCAACGTTTTCAAACATAGTGTCCACGTCCTTGATAATTAGGTGCACCACACTGTTGTTGATGTCGAGACATTTCTTGAACTTTGCAAGATAAGCCTTGTATTTCTCGAGCCGGCGCTGGTGAGTCGAAGGCAGTTTGGCGATTATTTTCTCGGATTTCTGTATCCTATCGAGACTGCATAGTCTGCGGACAAGTAATGTTTTAATTTAAGAGTATTACGTACATTATTATAGAATATAATAGAAGTATAGAAAAAACTTTATTTCGACAACCATACTAAAATAGTACATTACGATACAAGTGCAGAAAACAGGAAATTCGCAACGAGTGGTGATAAATTGAAACACGACCGAAGGGAGTGTTTTAAATCGACACGAGTTGCGAATTACCTGTTCGCACGTGTATCGTACAACGTTTTACAGTACATATGGCTCTTTAACCTTTTGAACGCCACGGTCGGCCATAGACGTCAACGTAAAATCGTCACCCCGACGCCAACGACGGCACTGGCCGACACATTTTTTTTTGTGAAAAACTACTGAGAAGCTGCCCAATTTTATATTGGCATTATTTCTTTACACATCATTTTTTTACCGTTATGGCGTCAGGGGCACGGCGAATTACTTTGACGTCTGGCGGCGAAAAGGTTAAAGTTTCGATATATGCACGTAATCTGCTGATTACCGCACTCGTGCGGTAAAGTAGCACCATATGTACTGTAAATTATAATTATACAAGTTATAATTAGTTAATACTAAAGTTGCGAAAATGGAGCCCACTCAGCATGTGTCGGGTCACAAAAGGTGTCCCGCCGCCGGTTTTCAGTGGGTCCCGATAAAAAATGAGTTCAAGACAACTGCACAAACAATGCATTTACATTGACACTATATTTTTTTACAAACAATTTATTAGAGTTCCGTACCCAAAGGGTAAAAACGGGACTCTATTACTAAGACTCCGCTGTCTGTCCGCCTGTCTGTCTGTCTGTATCTCATGAACCGTAATAGTTAGTTGCAAATAGCAGTTGAAATTTTCACAGATGATGTATTTCAATTGCCGCTATAACAACAAATACTAAAAAACGGAATAATATAAATATTTAAGGGGGCTCTTATAAGTACAACAACCTCGATTTTTTGTCTCCGTTATAGCTTTTACCAAAAAATCTTTCGTATGTCTGTCTGTCCGGATGTTCTCCTCTACAGGTCGCATTTCTCAACCGATTCTCGTGAAATATTGTGAGCAGGTTCGATAATTATATAGTTTTTTTTTTGTCGAGACAGTATTTGGAAATTTTGAATTTGAAAAAAAAAATGCGAGGTTCTACACTACAGCCCACAGAGCCACTAGTAGATAATGGTACGGAACCCTACGTACGCGAGTCCGACTCACACTTGGCCGGTTTTTAGGGTTCCTTAGTAAACAAAAAACCTTTATTTCGTCCGCCTGTCCGAAGCTTAGATCAGTAGGTGAGATCTTTGGGAAGACAGTACGATTAGCAGTTTTGTTGCACTTTTAGCACCACCCAGGGGTAACGTGTAGGGTAACGGTGGGTACTCCCTACGGACGTGGTGCAACTTCGATCCCCCTTTGTCAAGTGAGCAAGCAACTTGACTGTTAGAGAAGTTCTCAAGCCGTTCGAAGGCGTCTAACTTGGCTTAACGACTTATGTCATAGATGAACAGCCGGGATCAACGGCTCAACGTGCCTTCCAAAGCATGAAAGCGTTCAGTTAGTAACCACTCAAAGCGGTCACTCATCAAAAAATTGACCCGGGCCCACGTTGCTTAACCTCGCATACTGCATTACTTATATTAAGTACTAGCTGTTGCCCGCTTCTTCGTCCGCGTCTTCGCTCCTATTCGTCGCAGCGTGATGTTATATAGCCCAAAGCCTTCCTCGATAAATGTACTATCTAACACAAAAAGTTTTTTTTTAAATCGTACCAGTAGTTCCTGACATGACGCGTTCAAACAAACAAACTCTTCAGCTTTATAATATTAATATAGATAAGTATAGATTATCATTGTAATAAGCATATTTTTGGGAGAGAATAACTGACTGTCAATCGAGTTTATTCCGGTAGTTTTCTTTTTTAGAAACGTTAGTAAATATTTACTTGCAAAATTTTTTTTTTTGGGGGACAATCTTACACTAATCGACCTAGTCCCAAACTAAGCAAAGCTTGTACTATGGGTACTAGGCGACGATATACATACTTATATAGATAAATACATAGATAACATCCAAGACCCAAGAACAAAATCCGTGCTTAATGCACAAATAATGCCCTGGCCGGGATTCGAACCCGGGACCTCTAGCTTCGGAGGCAGTGTCACTACCAACTAGGCTAAACGGGTCGTCAAAATAGAGTTCATTTATTTCATAAGGGTACAGATGTTTTTGGCACTTTGGTAACATACATATTATCAAACTTTGACCTGCCAATGCACCTAATGTAAACAGGTTAGTAGATAACAAAATGCATTTGTTTGTTTTTATCTAAATTGATTAGGCAATCAGTAGGATGCTAGCCTAGGTTAATAATAGAATTAGTCTATGATTACAATAATATGTGTGTAACTGTTTTCGGTCCCAAATAAATTGAAAAAAAAAAAATGCAATAACAAAACAAATTACTAGAATAATTTAAATCTCTAGAAAAATACATCCACCACCACCATATCAGCCAGAGGACGTCCACAGCTGGACATAGGCCTCCCCCAATTTCATGGGGGGTAAATGCCATAATCGCCACGCTTGGCATGCGGGTTGACGATCGCAGTATCTCCACCGCACTCCAGGGATGCTGCTGCCCATCCCCCGGTGGTCTTGGTCGTAGTTTTAGAACATACCCGGGTCCGAACAATACATACATTCATATAATCACGCCTGTTTCCCAGAGGGGCGGGCAGAGATCACGGATTTTCATTTGCTACGATCCTGACATACAAGTTTCACTTCATGAACTCTCATGACATTCTTCTCTTCTTCTATCTCTCAAAGTAATGCCACACATGCTTATCAACAATATTCTAGAATCTAGAACAATGTTCCTTTGCTATTCCGCTAAACAATGTGTAGGCCAGCTCAGTGTTTAGCATTTGCTCAGTGGGCGTGGCGCAAGCAACATCTCCTGCCAGCATCTGATGATGCCTCATAGAGATGCGAAATATATATAGATATATAGAGAGGCATGCCTAACACTCTGTCATCCACTTTCCCACTCTTTTCTCATAACGTCTGTACTCTGTATGTCATTATGGACATCACAGACAATCGTCTGTAATGTCCATAATTTTTATTTGTGCTAGAATTCCAAGTATTCCAACCTGATCCACCCCCAAGCAAAATTCTCGTGCGTTAAATGTCAAGGAAAATACTTGACATTGGCAAATTCACCTTGCTAAATGTAGCAAAGAGTAAAAGCCATGTATTAAAAAAAAGGTATAAAGTGGACCAGAAATAAAATTGATTGACCATACACATTCTTTAGCTGAATATCAAAGGAATACTGTTGCGTCTGTTCATGTCTCTGTTGCTGTTCATGTCTCGGCGCTGAGTGGGGTGCGGTATGTGTATCAGTACAGGAAGAAAGTGCCTACTTGAAGCAAACTCAACTCAAAACTCCATACAAAAAGTAAGTGATACAGAAAACAGGGACTGTAAAGTGTAGATTTGGTCTCATTTTCTTTCTTACTCTAGCCCGTGGTCAACTAGTTTCTAAGTTTTTGCATCCTGCTTTATACACATTTATTTATTTACTTACTCTTCATTGCACAAAAGGCGAACTTAATACCATAAATAAACTATAAAGCGTTCTCTACCAGAAATTCATTTTTTTTTATATTCCGCCGAATTCACAACAAACGTACATTTTAAATAAAAGAGAAATGAAGAACATAAAACGACATAGGTTTATCTGCCTTGCCACAAAGGACCAATGGCAGATAATGCTTTATAGCATTAAGTTTGCATCATCTATTCTGTGATAAGTTTTTAATTTTGTGCAATACACATAAAAATAATTAATAAAAAAGCAAAGTGATAATCATTTATTATCCCTGATTAATTAGTATGAAGCTTATTGCAACAGCACATATACAGCTAACATTGCATTCTAATTTAAAATATTGCAAATTGTGAATCATTTTGTTGCAAAGTGCATTGCACCAAAATGATTCATACATGTTGCATAAAGCCAACAATGCATAAATTTTATTACAGTATTTTATCCAACACTTTAAAGCATGTATACCAAAACAATAACAAACAACCGGAAAAAAGAAACAAAATAAGAGCCTCACCATCAAATAAAAAAAAAAACCTGTAATGTAAACATAAAGTACAATGAAATAGCACTTGTTTTAAACAAGAACAATGTGTTTATATTTATTCAACACATTAAACCCATTTACCTATTAGAACACCAACATAGATAATTAGCCTTGAGATCTAAGGCAAACACACCATCTCATCAAGGATACAGGGTCACTACACGTGTAAGCGATATAAACAAACCTTTTCTTGTACCTACCAGCGATTGGTTAATTTAATCGGCACCAACTTCTCTAACAAAGAACTGTTACCAAGCGGAAATTTAACCTCTCAGAACGCCGGATTTTTTTTTAAAGTTATAAATTGAGCACTACTGTATATTAAACATCTTTTTAAAATAATATACTCACTTGTAATATTTAAAAGCGGTCACAACGGCGCGAAAGTGGGCCCGCTCCTTTGCCTCGTCTATTTCATCAGCCGCCGAGTTTGAAGACATTTTTGTTGGTTATTTAGAGCGCCGGTATGAAATAAGGCGTTGGTCCAGCTAGAGGTGATATCAATCAACGTAATTAGTTAGAAATAGAATGAAATTTTCTTGGTGTTCTTCCTTCCGTCAGCCGTCACTTCACTTCGTCCCGCCTGCGCCCCGCCCGTGCAGGCGTACATAAACTGTTAACTGTCAAAGTCTATCTGGCAAGTGACATGACATTGTCAACGTCGCGTGAGGTGTTTTTAACACAGTGCACGCTTGTGTAAATTCATTCAGTTATATCATAGATTTTAATATTGGCTAGCCTGACTTTTATTGCAGAATAATCTGATTTAAAAACGGAATTTCTTAAAGCCAATATTTAAGCATATAAAGCATCCAATCAAGATGGCATTTTATGCATTCGGTAATATTCTAAGCCAGTGTAAATATCCACTTTGACATGATAATTATTTTAGACCAATTTGATAAAGTTAAATGGTTAAATGATATGAAGTATAATGACATCACGCTATGCATGCGTGATTGCGTGTTGTGTCTAGTCTATAAAAAAAAAAACAAATCAATATGTCGGCACGGGGCGAGGTGTTTGTCAACATTCTATCGATCCATATTTAAAATTTAAGAACTGTTGTAATCTGTAATAAATTAAATAATATTAAAAAGTTTTCTTCATTTTATATAAAAGTCGGTTAGAATTCAGTGACAGTGATAACAAGTGCATATTAAAAACTTACGCAGTTACAATCGTCTATCTATACACTAAAACTACAAAAGAATTTCTAATAAGTTATTTTACCACCGCCTAGGCACATTAATCTTGGTTCCTTATCCTAGAAAGGTCAAGTGTACAGCGAAACTGCAAAGTCACCATGCCGTTCGCATCGTGCTAAAAATCAATAAAATCTGCAGTGTCTTGCGTTGCTAGGTTTACGTATTCAATATGCACTTAACAACCTCGCGCGGTTTTAAGATGTTACGTTTCGATATTTGAAAATGGAAGGCTTGTTCGACCAAAGGATGACGCCGATTATAAAGTGTCTGGTTTTGTTTTTATTTATTTTCACGGCGAGGGCGCTAACTTCCAGGCCGCAAGAGCCTCAGGAGAAAAACAGCATTCAGCAAGTGAAGCCGTATCATTATGTCCGGACCTTTACAAAATACCACCACAGGAGAACAATTCAGTGGAATAATATGCAAGATTACTGGCCAGTGACACATGAGCAGCCCAAAGTTGTTGGTAAAAGGAGTGTTCCAAATTTGAAAATTGTAAATGATAACTGGCCAGGTATAAAAAGGAGGGTAAGAAAAAGAAGTGTGGACATTGCAATTTTAAATAAATTTGCCAAATTTGGTAAGACAGAATCAAATCAATTTGCACTTGATTCAAATGCAGCCAACATAATTGGTGGTGAGCATAATGCAATTAGTTCAGGTAACTTGGATAAGTCCAATAAGAATGGCTTATCTAATGACGTGAAGAAGTATAAGGACAAGCCGGAGTCTCCGGCGACCGTTAGCCCCAAAATCTGTGTTTACAAAGCGAAAAATGTTGCTAGAAGTGCAACACCCAACTACAATGAGGATAAAAATGCTCAGATGACTGTAGAGAGTGATTTTGGTAAGACATTTATGAATTATATTTTTTAATAATTGGATTTGACACTGCCAGTAATTTTAATTAATAGAAAATATGCTCTATTTTTATCTCAATCTGAAAAATTGTTATAGAGTTATTAATAACTGACAACTTAGGAAAGTCGAAATACCCCCATTGTTTATCTCATAAACGGCTAAACTGATTTTGAAAAAACATGTTTAAGAACCATCGCCAGAAAATCTGCTTTCAAATTTAAAAAAACACACTCAATTCGTTTCACCCATTTAAAAGCCACGATAGACAGACACACACATACACAGATACACATGTTAAACTTATAACACACCTCTTTTGCTTTCTGTCAAAAAGACAAGGTCAACTGATTGATTTTAAATTGGACTCAATTCTTAAAAGAGGGAAATAAAAACAAAACAATGGACTCAATTCTTAAATGATATAATTATTAGAACTAATATTTGTGAAATTTATTGCTCCAACATTGGTTGTGATAATTATTTGTATAGTTTTATTATTGCTTTCTCCTGTAAATTATGACTTGCAATAATATTGGCTATGTGCACGTCTGAAACGCCAAACGTTAAAGGTCCCGAGACAATGTCAAAACTCAGAGATGTCAAATAATGACACATGAATATTTTATTTACTTTAGTAAACGAGAAAGACCCCATATTGGAAATTTTACTGAAATAAATAAGAGAATAAATAAATACATACAAACGAAACGAATCGTAGGAAACCGTTAAGAAACCAGTAGAAAACGTGAAAGTAAATTTGACAGTGGTCCTCGGTAAGTACACATTTCTGCCATGGTGTGCGCTACGATCGCCTAGCTTACCCCCACCACCTACTTCGCACATAGCGAATATTTACCAATAAACCATCTAAATCTAGAAGGGAAATAAAAACAAAGCAAACATGTTTTAGCTCATTGCCACAGATGTGCCGTCTCCTGAGTCACATTTTCAAACCACGAATTTTTAGAGTGTAAATTCTTTTACACTTTCACTGCCAGACTTAAATATTGAATATAACCCAGAATCCAATTTAGCAACCTACTTGCAACTACAGACAGCCCACCTAGCGGGTACTAATGGGTTGTCTCAGAAAAGTAACGTAGCAGCTGCTAGGTGGAACCCTGGTAGTGAAAGTGTTACATTATGTGTGCTCATGCCAGTTATGTAGTTACTATTATACTGTTCTGTGGCTTAATGGATGCTATATGATGTTTTATCTAAATAACTTTTAAATTTGTGTAATTAAATAATAATAACAAGAAAAGATTTATTAGCCCATAACCTTATGAGATGCAATCTTGAATGTAAAAAAACCTTAATACATACAAGCATGTATAGTATATTTTCTTCCTGAGGGCCTCCTCCGAACTTCGTGTCGTGCCGTCCTTTTCACTCTCGTGTTATACACTATATGACGGAAAGGGACGGCACGATACGAAGTGCGATTTTCGAAGTTTGGAGTAGGCTCTCTGTATTAGAATTTGTTGTATGACAAACAGCTTTACTTATTCAACCTCCTGTAACAGAATATCAATGTTTAACCGTTTTTTGTAATTTGTCTCTTAGGTCACTTTTTAAAACTATATTATTTGAAGTCATGGAGGAGCGCTCGTGGCCTAGCGGCGTTTGCGTACCGCGTGCGGTATGCGATGTTAAGCCATGTCGGGCGAGGTCAGTCCTTGGATGGGTGACCTCTTTGAGTGGTTACTAACTGAGCGCTCCCGTGCTTTGGAAGGCACGTTAAGCCGTTGATCCCGGTTGCTGTCTATGATAGCAGTCGTTAAGCCAAGTTGGAGGCCTCCGGGCGGCTTGAGAACTTCTACTCGTAACAGTCAAGTTGCCCACTCACTTGACAAGCCTAATCCCAATAAGGTCTGGTTTCCCCCTCGGGTTGGAAGGTTAGATGGCATTCGCTTTCGTAAAAATTGGTGCCTACGCCAATTCTTGGGATTAGGTAGCAGACCCCAGGCATCCTTTAGTATGCAACTGTACTGGGAATAACGCTAGGAGGATGGATGGATGGATTGTATGAAGTCATGGCGTGTGGGGCGCTAAATGAACTGACTTTATACTATGTATGCAATGCAGTTTGCTGGTTACAAATGTTGAGCTGAGCGCGTCTAGCCGGTCTCAAACTCCGTGACAGTTACTCACTTAGCATTTACATATTGGCTATGTGCAAAGTAGGTGGTGGGGGTAAGCTAGGCGATCGTAGCGCACACCATGGCAGAAATGTGTACTTACCGGGGACAACTGTCAAATTTGCTTTCACGTTTTCTATTGGTTTCTTAACGGTTTCCTAAGATTCGTTTCGATTGTATGTATTTATTTATTCTCTTATTTATTTCAGTAAAATTTCCAATACGGGGTCTTTCTCAAAGATTCAAAGATTCAAAAGATTCAAAGAGTTTTATTTGTCCATCATAGGTAATAACAAGGTGTTTACAATTTTTCGTATCACTATGTGGTGCCTGTCGGCATACAAATATAATTGTCAAAATCATACATAAATCTCGTTTACCAAAGTAAATAAAATATTCATGTGTCATTATTTGACATCTCTGAGTTTTTGACATTGTCTCGGGACCTTTGACGTTTGACGTTTCAGACGTGCACATAGCCAATACGGAAATTCAGTTTTTCGGTGATTAAGCCACCGTGGTATGTCCGATTTTCAATTTTTTTAAATCTAAACCATCGTCTTGATGGCACCTAGTCTGCGTATAGGACGAGTAAGAACTCAAACGAAATACATCTGTCGCCTAAGAATCAAGTCAACGGCGGCTGAGAGGTTAAAACAACATTTAACTCACACTTGTCTGGTTTTTAGGGTTCCGTACCCAAAGGGTAAAAACGGGACCCTATTACTATACTGTTTTTCACGTAAGAAGAGTCCGGTGACAGCTGTCAACCCAGTACAAATTATGTCATTTTACGTCAATAATGACATAATTTGTACTGGGTTGACAGCTGTCACCGGACTCTTCTTACGTGAAAAACAGTATAAGACTTCGCTGTCCGTCCGTCTGTCACCAGGCTGTATCTCAAGAACCGTAATAGCTAGACAGTTGAAATTTTCACAGATTGTGTATTTCTGTTGCCGCTATAACAACAAATACTAAAAACAAAATAATAATAATTAAGGGGGGCTCCCATACAAAAAACGTGAAGTTTTAGCCGTTTTTCATGGCTACCACTCGCCGAGCTAGATCTCAAGAACCGTAATATCTAGACAGTTGAAATTTGCACAGATTATGTATTTTAATTGTGGCTACAACAACAAATACTAAAATCAAAATGATAATAATAATTAAGGGGGCTTCCATACAACAGGGTAGTTGTTGGCGTTTTTTTTGGTACGGTATCCTTCGTGCGCGAGTCCGACTCGCACTTGGCCGGTTTTTTTAAGGTTTAATTCTAACATACATCTTTATGATGTCCTTTTCTAGATTCAGACACACGCGGTGAAATAACGGACACAGTGCTGAACGGAGAGGCGGTGCAAGTGGAACATTGTACGGACCCGCGCGCAATCTGTTACGCACTGTGGCAGAACAAGAATGGCAACATCACTGTGCTTGGACAAGGTATACTTCCACATACACATACTAATGGATCTGGGCTGTAGACATCCCGATTTTATTTTATTTATTATATAATAATAGGAACAAACAGGCTTGTACCCTATCCTATATTACTATGCCCTATTTATCCTATCCTATACTACATTTATATATTTATTTGTTTCTAATTGTAATCTCGAAAACCGCTCTAACGATTTTAATTAAGTTTACAATATAGGGGTTTCCAAAAAATATCTTGTTAGGTCTCGTCTTTGGGAAAACTCGTATTCTTCAGGTAAACACGACCAAAGCTCGGTCGCCCTTGTATTAAATATGGACAATTGTACTTAAATTATAGAGTTACAATTTCCTAAATAAAAGTAATAAAAACTCGTTTAAGAGTGTGCAGTACGTTCGGGTCTCCATACAAACGTATTTACGCTCTCAATTTAAAACGCCATTCTAGAATAACGTGAAACTTTGTATACACAATGGGATTCGTCATATCTAGGTCGGAAATTAGTTTCTGTTGCTTGAAATTATAATGGAGAAAAAATACAGCTATTATTAAGGTTTTCATACAAGCCGTAAAAAACTCAAAATACCGCTGTATTTTGTTTCTTTTACAATTTCTAGCAACAGAAACTAATTTTCGACCTAGATATGCCGGATCTCATTGTGTGTACAATGTTTCATGTTATTCTAGCATGGCGTTTTAAAATGAGAGCGTAAATACGTTTGTGTGCAGAACCGAGCGTACAGCTCCTTCTTAAATAAGAGTCTTAATCATAATAAAGGATTAAGAGTTGTTTATAAGTGAAGTATAAGAAAAAAGAAGTACATATAGTGACACAGTTACTTACAAATCTATATCTTTAAAAAAAATCTCATTTCAAATTAATTCAATATAATTAATTATCTAACCTGCTCGCAAAATTTCACAAGCATTAGAAATGCGACCTGTAGAGGAGAACAGCGTCATCCGCTGGACATAGGAAAGCATTTTTGTCCAAGCTGAAACGATGGAACAAGACCTGTCCTAGTTGAGATCCTTGGGGTACGTCAGTATATCTTTCGGCTGATATGAATAGTGGCTCTGTGAATTTTAGACCCCGCTTGTTTTTTCTTATCTAATTTCAAAACTTCCCAAAAGTAATTCGACAAAAAATTCTATATAGTTATCAAAGCTACTCACAAAATTTTACGAGAATCGGTCGAGAAATGCGAGCTGGGAACAGCGGGGAACCCGTTTATCCGCCAGCTGCCAGCTGAAGTTTCGATGGGTCAATGATTATGTATAAAGAGATCGCTCTTTTGCGATAAGGCCGTCTGTAGTTTTACCTTTTTCTCACTGTATCTTTGTTGATTATTTTGCTGCTTGATCTTACAAAACAATACCAATACGTACTATTTATAGCACACTTCAATAATAATACAAAACAGTTCAAAACATAGCGAGATATAAGCGGAGGTAAACAACAGACGGGCTTATCTTAAAGAGCTGTAATTATTTACAAGAAGTGTGCAATAATAATAGTTTATGCTATCGTTATACTCTAGCGAGTCTAGCGACCCGCCGCACAGATTACAATATAAATCACATGAGATATAAATAAATAAATATGGGGTGACAAGCTTACACAAATCGACCTAGTCCCAAACTAAGCAAAAATTGTACTTTTATTTTATTTTATCGTATGGCATTTATTTACGAACCGTGAGATCTTCGAGAAGACAAGTACGGTTGCCAGTTTTTGTTGCACTTTTAGCACCACCCAGGGGTCACGTGTAGGGTAACGGTGGGTACTCCCTACGGACGTGGTGCAACTTCGACCCCCTTTGTCAAGTGAGTGGGCAACTTGACTGTTAGAAGTTCTCAAGCCACCCGAAGGCCTCTAACTTGGCTTAACGACTGCTGTCGTAGACAGCAGCCGGGATCATCGGCTTCCAAACACTTAACGTGCCTTCCAAAGCACGAGAGCGCTCAGTTAGTAACCACTCAAAGCGGTCACCCATCCAAGAACTGACCTGTGCCCACATTGCTTAACCTCGCATACCGCACGCGGCACGCGGGCGCCGCTGGGCCACGAGCGCTCTAGTAGGCCCTCTGATTCATGATCACGACCCTATCACAGTTTAACAACATATTGTAATACTTGTACTATGGGTACTAGACGACGCAACAAGCAATATTTCTCGCGCGCCCGTTCCACGGCGACACGTGATTGGTCAATTTCATTCAAGTTGTGTAGTAGTGTTGTCTTATGAGGTGCATAGACAATAATTTATACCGAACAAAAACCGACTCCAATTTTGTACTTCGCTATGCCACAATTTGTGGTTTCCGTGAGCCATTGCTTGATTACCTACAGAACCGAAATCGGCATATGCGTGCCTATCAAATTCGTGGTGTTCCCTCGATTCCTCCTAGATCCCATCAGACCTTCACCAAATTTAATATGGGACCAATTTGGGAGTACCCGCTTTCAAACAAAAAAATAATTATCAAAATCGGCCGACGTGGTCAAGAGTTATCGGGGAACATACATACATAAAAAAAACAAGCAAACATGCAGACGAACTAAGAACCTCCTTCCTTCTATTGAAGACGGTTAGAAAGTATGTGATTAAAGTTTAAATGTCAATATTATCGCGGTTTTCGAAATTGTTTGGATTTTGCTTCAGTATTCGTGTGCTACGTATCGTAATAATACAATAATAACCGTGTAACAGGCCCCTATGGATGTATCATATGACCACAGTAAATACAAATTAACTAATTCAATCTTATACCAGACAAAACATTATCAAGCTCAAATGTTTAATTTGCTATTTCCTGTACGATCGAACAAACAAATCAATAAAATTGGTGTTAAGTAAACTGTGCCGTTTAGTATGTTTTTGTACGGAATCGTAGAACCCACTTACAGTGTTAGTCACTTCTATATTCCCGCTATGTTTGCTGTTGTGTTATGTGTTTTTTGTCGGCCTGTTTAGCCTAGTTGGTAGTGTCACTGCCTCCAAAGCTAGAGGTCCCGGGTTCGAATCCCGGTAAGGGCATTTGTTTCTGTAGTGAGCAGAGACATTTGTTCCTGAGACATGGATGCTTTCTATGTATTTAAGTATATATCTATTAAATATATCGTCGTCTAGTACCCATCACACAAGCCTTATTGAGCTCACTATGGGACTAGTTCGATTTGTGTAAAAATTGTCCCCTAACAATAATATTTATTAGGAGTCAAGGTTTGGCACGAATCAAATGACTGGAGTTTGTGAACGCTTACCGACCCTAGAATAACAGGAAAAGGCATAATAACACTATAAGTTTAATGTTTTTTTTTTCTACCTACTCCTGCATTATAAATCTTCAATGACTGGCATCAGTATTAAAACAAAAAACTTTTTATACAAATGCAAGTCTACGAATCAAGTTGTGGCGGCCAGCCATACTTGTCTATGGTGGTCAAAAGAAGATGATTCATTTAGGTCAGGGGCCTTTCAGCTCGAAGTACTAATTTTTCTATGGAAATGTTAGTTTAGCTTGTTTGCACCAGATGTCACTGGGTGCTATCTCTATTGCACTTGCATATTGAAGTGACAGAGATGCAGTGTTCGTGCGGTTAGTTCATACTAATTACTCAACGGCGCTACGATCTATGTGGAGTATTTCACTGGTATCTCTATCTCAGTATACAGGGTGATTTCTGGGTCGTGATCCAAAACCACTTTTTCTGACTCCGTAAATGATCCCCATTATCATGTAGTAGTATTTGATTAAAAATAATAAGTTTATTTTTTCTTATTTTTCACGTAAAATTAATCTTATACTAAGTAATCATGGTCACCCTATGACTTTTGACATACGCTGTATGGAAAGCGACAAGACGTCACATTGTGTAGGGTGACCAAACTGTATTCAAAAATGTTTTTTCTATTTGTCATCTGTAAAATAATCAATATTATTGATGATAAACAATAATTAACAACACCATTAGCTTCATCTTTGAATTCTGTATGATGTCTTGCTCTATTGCTCCACGACCCAGAAATCACCCTGTATATATTGTACTTTGTGATTTAGGTTATGTCAGATTACGACTTTTCATTATTTTCTATTGTCATAATAAAATATTGTAATAGATTTATTTAATTATAGGAAACCTGTTCAATGAGAGTACCTATATTTAATTTGTCTTCACTAGTAGGTCTCCTATATTGGTGACCCCGTATTGAACAAAAGCGCGAAAAATTATACTGAAACAAAATGACAGGAAAAAATGAATCGGAGGATCTAGGAGCGGTGTTTAAAGTTTCTGTACGCGCGCCGTCTTTTTGGCCTGAAGAATCTGCATTATGGTTTAAACAAATGGAAGCACAGTTCGACCTTTCCGGAATAACCGCAGACATCACGAAGGTTCAACCACGTTATCGGACAGTTGGATCACAGGTATGCCGTAGAAGTGAAAGATATAATAAGCAATCGGCCAGTCGACAAGAAGTACGACAAAATTAAGACAGAACTCATATTAAGATGTCGGTATCTAAAGAGCAGTGGTTCCTGCAACTAATGAGGCATGAAGAACTGGGCGACAGAAAACCTTCCCAATTTTTGCGACACCTTCGTGTGCTGGCAGGAGAAAAGATACCAGAGGATTTTTTAAAAACCGTGTGGTCTAGCCGTTTGCCCAGTAATTTACAAGCGCTTATAGCATCTCAAGTCAAGGCATGACTGGATGAGCATATGGCCAAAATAAACCCAGTGCCGGGCCACATGCCGCGTGCATGTGCAGAAACTTTTCTACATACATACATACATACATATAATCACGCCTGTTTCCCGTAGGGGTAGGCAGAGATCACGGATTTCCACTTGCTACGATCCTGACATACAACTTTCGCTTCATGAACTTTCATAACATTCTTCATGCATGCGCGCCGATTTAGGGTACTCCTGACCTGGCCTTTCTGCAGAATGTCTCCGATTTGGTCGGAGTACGTTCGCCGAGGTCTTCCCCTTCCAACTTTTCCATCCACTCTTCCTTCATACACTCGTTTTGTCAATCTTCTTTCATCCATCCTCTCTACATTCCAAAAAGCCTCGGTTCGGCTGATTTTGTTTTTCTGCGGTAAAGACCTTCGAAAGGAGTGTTGGAATCGCCTTACACAGGGCCGTATAAAGTGGTGAGTAGAGGAAGCAAAACATTTAGGATTCAGATAGCAGGAAAGACAAACACTGTGACTATAGACAGACTTAAACCAGCATATATGGCTAACGACGGTGAACGGGTCAATTTCAACGCCGATGGTACCTCGTCCAACTTGTCAGAGCCAGAGCATCGAGTACATATTCCTGACCCCATTAGCACGCCAATAGAACCAGAGTCGGTCGGAACCAGAAGAACGCGCAGTGGTCGTTCCGTGCATTTCCCGGCTCACCTGGTTGACTATCGACCGTAGCAACATGAACAAGCAACGGTCTTGGTGGGGGAGTAGTGTGGCGGCCAGCCACTTGTCTATGGTGGTCAAAAGAAGATGATTGATTTAGGTTATGTCAGATTACGACTTTTATTATTTTCTATTGTCATCATAAAATATTGTAATTGATTTATTTCATTATAGAAAACCTGTTTAATGAGAGTATTTAATTTGTCTTCACTAGTAGGTCTCCTAATCAAGTCATATAAGTCAATATACGAATTGTGGGTGAATCATAATGGATTTCCATATATTATTATACAACTGATATTATTTTTAATTTTTAAAAGAGGCACACGTCAATGCCCCTATTCAGCCACCATATCGATTTTTAATTTAAAACAAGTTAATTTGCTGTCGTTGTAAACTTATTGTATCTATGCATCGTTACATAATTAGGTCTTAAAACTCATGAGTCTTTAAAAACTTTACAGCTACTCTCGGGTTTTAAGAACCCATGTGTCTGTTGCATAAAATACTTAATCTGTGTAAGATATTGTAGCCCGGAAAGTATAAATTGGTTTTTTTTTATTATTTGCAAACCGACCAGCCCGGCTAGTATGATAGCTTATACCGTCACGTTTTATGTGACGTTTCAGTACATTTTGGCCATATAACGTGATGGTATAAGCTATCATACTAGCCGGGCTGATCGAATAAGGTTTAAATTATAGATTTTCATTGTGTTATTTTTTTAAATCTTTGTTATTATTATTTGTAGATAAGAGTTCCGGGGGGCAATGTTATTGTTAGAATGCATTGTTTTTTACAATGTAAAATAATCCTTTATGTTTTCACTTAAAATGTGATTTTGCGTCCCCTGGGTCACGAAGTAAAAAAAAAAAACAATGTTTCGGTCTGACACTAAACTTAAGGGGAAAATTTATAAAACGATCATAAGACCTGTCGTAATGTATGGATCAGAATGTTGGGCAACGAAAGTGACGGATGAAAGAAGAGTGCACGCAGCTGAGATGAGAATGCTGAGATGGATGTGTGGAGTGACGAGGAAAGATCGAATTAGAAATGAGTATATAAGGGGAAGTTTGAAAGTGGCACCCGTGACAGAGAAAATGAGGAGCAGTAGGTTAGCATGGTATGGGCATGTAATGAGGAGGGATGAATGTCATATTGATAAAAGAATATTAGGGTTGGATGTAGAAGGACGAAGAGCGATTGGAAGGCCCAAAAAGCGATGGATGGATTATATGAGAGAGGATATGAGAAAGAAAGGAGTAAGCGCTGAATTCACGAATAATAGAGAGGAATGGAAGAAGAAAACATGTTGCGCCGACCCTGCATAAGCGGGATAAGGGCGGGGAGATGATGATGATGATGACTAAAAATATAAAAAAAATCGGATTTTTCAAACTGTACACCATAACGTGCTTAGGTACACTAATTGTATGTACATATGTACAGAGGCGGCGTTAGGAGTGGGCGATATGGGCCACCGTCTACGGCCTCGGGGTCCGCGAGGCCTTGTGCCCCGGAGGTTTTGCCTCTACTCGTATGTATCGGGTTAAATGTTGCAACTGAATTTAAAAGCAGTTATTCTCAACCGACTGAAATTTGGTATATTTATGTAAGTGACAATCCAATATTATGGTACCACCGAGCTGGTCTGATGGAGACTGCAGGTGGTCATAGCAACTCCTAAACTATACAAGATGAACCCGTCGTGTTTGAGTTCATTGCAAGTTAAGCGATTTCTTAGTTTTAGGTTAGTCATTATAGGACCCACTGAAAATCAGCGTCGTGGCCCCCTGCCTCGACTCATGCTGAGTGGGCTCCTTTTTTGAGACAACTGATACCTTTTTGATTTATGATTTTTGTAAACAGTTTTCTTGTATTGTTTTTGTTTCATAATAAATTTTATTCATTCATTGTTTCATTCATTGGAACCGTCCCAACGAGTAATTGATGATGATAGAAAAAAGTACAATAGTTAAAAGCTTGCACCATAAATGAAATGTTAAAAACAAATAAATAAATATTGGGGGATAATCTTACACAAATCGACCTAGTCCCAAACTAAGCAAAGCTTGTACTATGGGTACTAGGCGACGATATACATACTTATATAGACAAATACATAGACAACATCCAAGGCCCAAGAACAAAATCCGTGCTAAATGCACAAATAATGCCCTGGCCGGGATTAGAACCCGGGACCTCTAGTTTCGGAGGCAGTGTCACTACCTGGCAGTGTTTGACGGAATGTTTTATGTTCGCAGGTTGCTGGAAGGCGTCACAACATACGGGGGACCTCTGCACCCGCCCTATTACCAAAGACATGAACGCCACGTTCTGCAAATGCAGCCGGAGTTACTGCAATGCTGACTTCAGTGAGTTCATTTTAGATACACATAGACCACTTTTTTTATACCATGTTTGTGGCAAACAAGCTGACAGCCCATCTGATGGCAAGTGGTCACTGTGCCCTATATTACGTTTTTAAATTTCCATTCCACATAAATTTGTGGCACAGGTACCATGACATTCTGCCACTATGCGTATTAAAAATAAATCTTTGATTTTTTGTTGTTTATTTCATTGTAAGTTTGAGAAAAGCACTATACATACCTCGGCGGGAAATATGGGGTTGCCCGCCTCAGACCTATCCTATATGTCTTCGGCCGGCAACCCCTTTCGGCCCGGCCTCTGTAGTAATGTACTATTTCTACGTGTCAACCGAAATTAATTAAGTAAACTGAAATAATTAACCAAACTAGTCCTATATAGAAACCTGTTCATTGATATGCTTTCACGCTACAGGCGCCCGCGCCTTCCTAAAAACTCTTGAAATCAATAAAAAAATATATATATTAGGGGACATTTTTACACAAATCGAACTAGTCCCACAGTAAGCTCAAACAAGGCTTGTGTTATGGGTACTAGACGACGATATATTTAATAGATAATTTTAATATATACTTAAATATATAGAAAACATCCAAGTCTCAGGAACAAATGTCTCTGCTCACCACAGAAACAAATGCCCTTACCGGGAATCGAACCCGGGACCTCTAGCTTCGGAGGCAATGGCACTACCAGCTAGGCTAAACAGGCCGACAAAAAAAATGATTAAATAGTTATTTGTTCAACAAGAGAGCAAAGTAGGTTTTTGTTGCGAATATTGATGTTGAGTCCCGAGAAAGCGAACTCGCTACGCTCGTATTCAATTATAGAACCATGAGCGTAGCGAGGGACTCGAAGACACGAGATGCAAATATCTTTGCTCTCGTGTGATACGTAACAACTTTTCACCTCAGCGGCCAGAATATATAACGCAAAGGAATAGTGACATAGAGAACGAAGTTGAAATGTTTCAAGTTCGTATTACACCCCGCAGTGTGAAAAGATGATTTTTTCACGCTCGCAGCAAAATTGCTTTTTGCTCACTGGTTTCAAGCAGCAAAACCGCCAAAATGAGTTATTTACTAAATATTTGGGATTTTTGATTAAATATATTTTTTTTATATTGGGGGACAATCTTATACAAATCGACCTACTCCGAAACTAAGCAAAGCTTGTAATATGGGTACTAGACGACGTATACATACTTATATAGATAAATACATACTTAAATACAAAGAAAACATCCAAGACCCAAGAACAAATATCCGTGAAAAATGCACAAGTAAATGCCCTGGCCGGGATTCGAACCAACTAGGCTAAACAGGTCAGGGAATTGTTTTTATCCTAGCTCAGCCCTAACAGTCGATTTTTTATTCAACAGCATCAATACCAGAGGAGGTGGTGACACCCAAAGCAGAATCAACAGTTCGCACAGCGGCGACCCTACCGAACTATTCCAATGCGATAGCATCAGCCATTTTGGCGCTGGTCGCCATCCTGGTGATGGCTGTTGTGTTGAGGAAGTTCTACTGCAGACGTGCGAGGGACAAGGAGGGGTCTCAAGCGGACGATGAGAAAGGTATATTGACGACCTGTTTAGCCTAGTTGGTAGTGACTCTGCCTCTGAAGCTAGAGGTCCCGGGTTCGAATCCCGGCCAGGGCATTTTTCACGGATATTTGTTCTTGGGTCTTGGATGTTTTCTATGTATTTAAGTATGTATTTATCTGTATAAGTATGTATATTGTCGTCTAGTACCCATAGTACAAGCTTTGCTTAGTTTGGGACTAGGTCGATTTGTGTAAGATTGTCCTCCAATATTATTATTATTATTTATTATATATAATATTCCGTTGATCGATGACCGCAGCCAAAATAAATAAAATAAAATCAAGACTAATTAATTAAAAAACTAAAAAACTCTGTGTTTCTGTGTAATTTGGAATTTGGCGCCAAAATATCGTCATTTTGTTTTTTTTTTATATACCCAGTGTCACTCACAGTAAATACGAATCTAACGACACGTCTCAGGTTAAAATTCATCGAGCCGTTCAGGCTGCAGAGCGTGCCAGACAATTATACATACAATATACATACATACATACATACATACTGTCGAAAAACATAACCCTCCTTCTGGCGCAGTCGGGTAATAAATATTAAGGGGACAATTTTTACACAAATCGAACTAGACCCATAGTAAGCTCAATAAGGCTTGTGTTATGGGTACTAGACGACGATATATTTAATAGATATATACTTAAATACATAGAAAACATCCAAGTCTCAGGAACAAATGTCTCTGCTCACCACAGAAACAAATGCCCTTACCGGGATACGAACCCGGGACCTCTAGCTTCAGAGGCAGTGACACAACCAACTAGGCTAAGCAGGCTGACAAAACACCACTACTAGGTCTGTAGGTGATGTTGTGTTCCTGGTGCTGAGAAGTAGTGCTACTGAGGATGCGCTGTAAGACATACATACATACATAAACTCACGCGTATATTCACAAAGGGGCCATCCACATATGACGTAGGCAGAGCACATGAAATTTATTTTTCTGTGCCACTTTTAGCAATTGCAGGTTTATAGATGAAGAAAATGTGATATTGCAGTGACATGTTGCTAGCCCATCACCCACAACACACTTCAACCTGGTTCCCATAGTCGACTTACGACACCCAAGGGAAGAAAGGGGTTGGGGCTATGCGCTGTAATACCTGTATTTCTTGACGACCACACACTTCATACACATTCTTAAAATAATTTGTTCAGGTGCAATCCTGTCGAAACGTCGATAATTAAAGATAAATTTTAAAAAACGCGTTAGATCCCGTAAACAATTGTTTTATGAATTAGGTGTACACGCTTGGAATAGACGTCTAATTATTGTTATTAATATTTAAAATACATAATTTAAGCTAATATTGTGCACTAGCTTTTGCCCGCGACTTCGTCCGCGTATAATTCGTTTTCGCCTTGGAATGATTTGTTTTCCCATACAATCTTTCTCAAGCTCAGGTAACGTGGACACCAGGAACTTAGGGGTGACATGTTGGAGAAGGAAAGCCACGAATAGATCGGACTGGAGATATTTGCTTAACCCGGCTAGCCTAGGGCCCACCCGCGGCTATAACACCTCAGATGATGATTATGATACAATATTTCACCCTTCTTTACACCCCCTTAAGAAATTATTACAGTCAATATGACATTCCCTAGAAATCCTATTGTCAAAACGAATGATTAAGTGCTTATTTCGGAATATCAAATGTACCGATTCTAGACGAATGAATCTCGTCAAAATCATTACCATGTACATTGTACAATGGTAAAAGTCTCGCTACGCAGTTCTGCCGTAAAACGTTATCCCAACAGAGCGAGTTCTTCATGTAAGTATGATGACCGAAGGCCGGAAGCAGAGCGGCAAGGCATGCGAGAATAACCACACAGAGCGGGCTTCTCATATAAGGCTGAGGGCTGAAGGCCTGAAGCAGAGAGGCGAGACACGCGAGGCTGAAGGCCGAGCCTCCCAACAGAGTAGATTCTTCATGTAAGGTTGATGACTGAAAAGCCGAAGGAGAGTGGCAAGGAATGTGAGGCCGAAGGCCGAACTATGTCGTCGCCGAAGATCCAGTTGCCATATTAATGAGGGTAAATTATACTCCATTCGTTCGTTTTCACGTGATGCCTAGACATATAAACAGACAGACAAACAGACACAAAGTCTTAAAACTGTTGAAACGATTTGTGTTACATATTCCCAGCAGTATCCCCAGCCAACTCTTTTATCGAATATCTTCTATGTACAGACTTTCGACCCCCTTCTAAGTGTACATCTAAGATGCTCCAACTGTCTATGCAAACGATTGGGCTGCCCAGCTCAAGTGATCTCTTTTATCAAACAGTTTTTATGGAGTGAAGGGTCAACAATTACGTAAATAATAAATATATATATATATATATAGTTAGCCACAAAGTCTAAAGGAGCTGAGTCTAAAGGAGTTTGTATTTAAGCACATGAATAAAAACAATGCCAAAGTATCGCAAAATGCATTTTGATGTACACGCAAAGTAGAACTAATTGCGAAAAGGTTGTGCTCAAAAATAGCTTCAACAATCAGAAGGAATTATGATACTTCGGTTTTGACATAATGAATCGTCAACTTGTTTACAATTCTGCTATGCTTTAAGTTCAATTTATTGACACGCTGTTATACTCCCAATTGGCTGAAACTTAAATCGTAGAATGGCGTATGAGGATTAAACCACCCCGTTTCATAGACCTTACTTGCATCCCCGATTTAATATCCCTTTGATGGAAGATCATCGGGACAAAAAGTACACTTATAATATATATAAGTGAATCCAGATTATATACTATTAGCATACAAATTATCTTAATCTGTTCAGCCGTTTTTGCGTGATTCTTTCGCATTTATAATATTAAGTAGTGGGATTATGGTATAAAGTGAGTGCACATGAAGTGAACGGCAAAAGTAAGTAGTTTTTGATTCTAGAAAAAAGGAACTGAAATTTGGGTTTAGAGTCACAGTTACTTAATGGAATAAATCATAATAGTGTTCAAAATTTGAAGAGACCGTGGTGGCTGGCGCGCACACTGGGCAGCGCCGCGGCGCAGTGCTTGCGTTTACTTTTTTTTCAGTTTCTATCTTAAGATTTCACAAATTTTGAATGAGGATGTTTTTCCTTTGTCGTCAAGTATATGATAGAATATTTTTTTGCCAATTTTCATACCTGTAACTCATGGATTATAGGAGTTCCCATACAAAATTCAACCCCTCTTTTAACCCAAATTTGCACAATTTTTATAGCCTAAAACCTGACCGGGTATTTACTCAACAGATTAGTAAAGTTTTCATCAAAATCCGTTCAGCCGTTTTCACTTGATGCGCGTTCATATAAACAGACAAACAGACAAACAGACAAAAAAATTAAAAACTGTTGGAACGTGTTCTGTTATCGATTCTAAGTATCCCCAGCCAACTTTTTTTCGAATATCTTCCATGTACAGACTTTCGACCCTCTTCAGCTTTATTATATGTATAGATACTAACCCCATTAACTTTCGCTCCACGCGTCACACGCGAGCTATCTCTAATATTTTCACATGAAAAAAAAAAAATTAATAATTAAAATACATTTAACAACATGACACAAATGATCAAATCGTTTTACTTATACTCGAAACTGGAATTCAAGACCAAAAAAACTACGACAGGTACGTCACTGTCAAATCTGTCAAAGTCACTTATGTCATTGTCATATAAAGTTTTCAGGTTTCGCCAACCTTTTTGTTATATGCTTCTTTGTATTGGCTGGCACAATTAATACATTAGGATTTTCTCAAAAAAAAGGAACTTAATTACAAACTTTATTTTCAACTCAACTAACATTGACAACATTTTATTGCAAAGAACTTAAACAAGTTGAATTACCAATGAACACACACGATAGTTCCTTCTCACGAGATGGTCCGGCCTGTGGTTCTATCTTACGTGCACACACGCAAAGCTCCCGTAGAACACACAAAACTAACAACAGAACAACAATAAAAACGGATTGAATTAACCAAAACTTAACAAAAAACAAAAACGTAACAAAAAACAAAACCTCAACAAGGCAGAAACCACCACGGAGCAAAAAAAAACATTCGAACACTCAGAGCAGACGTCAGAGGGGCTAGTATGATCGCTTATATGTCGGACATATAGCATTCGTCCCGTACTGTCAAGTATGTAAGTGCGAGAGGGACGAATGCTATATGTCCGACATATAAGCTATCATACTAGCCGGACAGATGTCGAATGAGAATGACAATGACAAATCTATAGTGTCATGGCGGCCATAACAACCATAAAGCACATTAGCTAAATGTATGCAAAAATAAGTTATTAATAACTTACATGTAGTTAAAATGTACCAAATGTTATTAACACCTGAAGTGATACAAGCCCAATACCATCTTTGCAACCAAAAATTACGGATGATTAAGTTTGTATTAAAGCGTCTTGTATTTATGTAAAAGTAAGTAAATAAAATTACTTCTTTAAATTAAAGAATTAAAATTACCAATAAATAAATTAAGTCAGCGTGTGTTTCTAGAAAAAAAGGATATACTATTGTACGATCATTTTATTGCACTGGCAACATTGTCGTAGTTTTTTTGGTCTTGAATTCCAGTTTCGAGTATAGTAGTATCAATACTTTATCAAAAACCGGAATAATTGACAACATTTCAAATTTTTAAGTAGTATGAAATGTCTCATTTCATTCATTTCATTTCATTAATTTGGCAACCGGAAACCCCAAAATATGTTTTTATATTTTATTAGCTATTAGTTTTCTAAATATTCACGAAAATGTGAAGAAGGCCCATATCGTAGTAATGACGTCATTACTATGAAATTGTGACAGTCACAGCGCACAAAAAGAACTGCAGTTCACTTTCTTTAGTAAATTTGTCTTAGTGACAGTGCTTCTGTATAGTATAGTATAGTATAGTTACGCTTTGACGCCTTACTTGTCACTTACTCTCTTTTGGAATGAGGAACTTTTGAAATTGATTTATTTACGAGGCTTGCACTGAAAGTGGCGGGAATCGAATACTTATTAATTTATTTTTAACATGTATTATACCTTTTTATAATCTCTGAAGTTTCCTTATCTCAACACACTGGCCACTTAGAAAAAAAAAAGTATGGTTCGGTTTCAATTGTTTATTGAAGTCGTCGAGTCACTGCTTAAAATGGAATTGTGCCGTGAAAATTTCAGAGCTATGATTTATTATGACTTTAAAAGTGGACTAACTCAAAAACAATGTGAAGAGCGGATGGTTGCTGCTTTTAATATTGAAGCTCCTTCAAAGACTACAATATACAGGTGGTATTCAGAATTTCAACGTGGCCGTGTATCCCTCACCGACGAAGTGCGTGAAGGTCGACCAAAATCGGCAGTCACGCAAGAAAACGTCGATGTTGTGCGTCGTCTGATAAATGAAAACCGACATGTGACATATCGGGAAATTCAAGAGCACCTGGGTATTGGAATGAGTCAAAAACAAATTATTTTAAAAGAAGAATTAGGCGTGAAAAAGTTATTTTCCCGTTGGATACCTCACCTATTGTCTGACGAGCAGAAAATAGTCCGTGTCAATTGGTGCCGCAAAACTTTGAAAAGATTTAACAAGGGACGCTCAAATGCTGTTTTTAGCATAGTATCAGGTGACGAGTCGTGGATATACGCTTATGAGCCTGAAACTAAAAACCAATCCCGAGTATGGGTCTTCGAAGACGAGCTCAAACCCACAAAAGTTGTTCGTTCTCGCAGTACGGCTAAGAAGATGGTGGCTACGTTTATCTCTAAATCTGGTCACGTAGCTACTGTGGCTCTTGAGGATCGTAGAACAGTCAATGCTGATTGGTACACCACTATTTGTTTGCCGAACGTCTTTGCTGAACTCCGAAAAACAAACCCTAGTCGTCGCATCATCCTTCACCACGACAACGCCAGCCCACACACCGCTCGGACAACAACTGAGTACCTGGACGGTGAAAAAGTCGAAATATTGGACCACCCTCCATATAGCCCTGACTTAAGTCCCAACGACTTTTTTACATTCCCCAGAATCAAGGACAAACTGCGTGGTCAGCGGTTTCAGACGCCAGAAGAAGCAGTGGAGGCCTATAAAATAGCCATTTTGTCGACCCCTACTTCAGAGTTCAAAAAGTGCTTTATGGACTGGTTTGAACGCATGCATAAGTGCATGAAATACAAAGGAGAATATTTTGAAAAACAATAAAAATAAATAAACTCACTCATACTGCATATTTTCTTCTATTCCCGAAACTTTCAGTTTTACCCTCGTATATGAAATTGGAATATTTTCGAGAATTTTAAAATGTGGTGTTACTTAACTTTTTATGCTCTATATGATTTCATCGGAAAAAGCCTGCTTAAAAAAATGAAATGTCAATTGTTCAGTGTTGAATTAGTATTCTGAATTCTCCAAAAAATGTGGAACGCTTCACGATTTTGCGTGTCATCCTTGCGCAGGGGCCATGCTAATCTTCTCTGTATCGTTCCAATTTTAGTATATGTACTGCCGAAGCAAGTACGCTTACTACACTCATCAATTTCTATATATAGTAACTTACATTCAAAACTTCGTTAGCGCGTTTTATGTTTTTGTATATTTAAAACATATAAACATAAGTAAATTACAGTTTCGTCGTGTGAAATAGAAAGATAATACTTTAAACTATCAATTAAATTTCTTAATATCTTAAAATTTTTATGTATTTTACGTGAAAATCAACACAATAGTTGTAAACACCAGTTTTAGCCGATAGCCACGCCATCTAGCGGCAGCGCATGCAAACTCAAGTGACAGCTACATTGATGACGTCACTGTAAATATTATTGTGCTTGGTGCTTGTCATTCATTTCATAACCTTGAAAATGTGTTTATAATTTTACTAAATTGTCTGAATATGTGTCTTTAGTATGATTTAACATTAAAAACTATTTTTATAACGTTTCCATATTCCAAAGCGTCCGTCAAACCAAATTTCTAAACTAACTCTGAAAGATTATACCTACGCTTTAAAATGTCATTCTAAAGGAAAAAGTCGCTCTTTGTCAATGTCAGGTCGATTTCTAAGTGCATTGCATTTCTAATGTAAGGAAAATGGAGGCTTATTGAGGCTGACAAAAGGTACACTTTTAGTTGAAGACGACACACTAACTTACCACTGACTTAGACCACAAGGGGACGGGCAGCAGCATCCCTGCAGTGCAGTGGAGATACTAGGATCGCCAACCCGCATGCCAAGCGTGGCGATTCATATTTATTGATAAAATAATTTACTCGTCCAATATTTACATAATAAATGATTACATAAATGTAATTGGTACAATCAATAAATTTTTTAAAACAAAATCAAAACTTAATACAAAAAATATTCACATCAATCGCAATTACAAATTCATTAATAATATAAAATAAAAAACAAAATTCAGAATTTAAATAATGTCAAATTAAAAACACCAAAACATTACACATTGTGTGTGTGAGCTAATGGCACCTTGTCGAAAAATTCGTTGTTGGTGTAGCATGCCATTTGTAACAAAACTTTTTTTTTATTTTGTTAACAAATGTGACATAACAAGGAGCATCCTTGATGTCAGCGGGTAGCGTGTTGAAAAATTTCATCCCCAACACACCAAGTGAGCTCCCAGCCTTAGCGGCAGAGTGGGCCGGCACCAGCCGGAGACTTCCACTTGACTACTTCTACCTGACTGCTGCTCACGGGTTATATATGCGTTGAGGTTACTTCTCACGTACTTACACGCTTCTAAGATTATGGCATTTACCCCCCATGAAATTTGGGGAGGCCTATGTCCAACAGTGGACGTCCTTCGGCTGATATGGCGGTGGTGGACACACTTACGTTTATATAATTTTTTATTTTTTTTTCAGGAGACATCATGGGAACCGGCCCTGACGCTTTGGCAACGGGACTGTCGTGCGTTGATAACCTAACGCTCATAGAACATATTGGTATGTGTTTTTTTCTAGACTGTTTTTTGTACCCTTTGTTTGATTCTAAATTTATTGTGACATTATTTAAATGTAGTATATAGGTATAGGCAGACAAAGTCACAAATGAAGAAGTCTGAAGGAGGGTAAAAGGAAAAAGAAGATTGCTACAAACAATAGAAAATAAAAGAGGGAAAATGTTTGGTCACCTTGTACGACACGATTCCTTAATAAGCACCATCATGGAGGGGAAAGTAGAAGGCAAGAGGGGAAGAGGAAGACCGAGAATAAGCTACATGAAACAAATAAAAGAGAAAATAGAAGTCGTGTCGTATAAGGAAACCAAGGAATTGGCTCTGGATAGAATAAGGTGGAAGTAAGAACTGCATACGTCATCGGCTACACGGCCTGTTTAGCCTAGTTGGGAGTGACTCTGCCTCCGAAGCTAGAGGTCCCGGGTTCGAATTCCGGCCTGGGCATTTATTTGTGCATTTATCACGGATATTTGTTCTTGGGTCTTAGATGTTTTCTTTGTATTTAAGTATGTATTTATCTATACAAGTATGTATATCGTCGTCTAGTACCCATAGTACAAGCTTTGCTTAGTTTGGGACTAGATCGATTTGTGTATGATTGTCCCCCGAATATTTATTTTACACTGACAAGAGTTTTACTCTATGGATTTAAATATCCAAAGTATTTAATTTCGTTAATGCATAAAACGTAGAGTATAGTTGAAATTCAATAAAATGTCACACATTTTATAAAAAAAACTCCATTAAAATTTGATCCCTCATGCTTGGAATGTAAGGTTGCTATTTGAGCGGACAAATTTTAAACAATTTCAACTATTTTTAATATCAATATCTAACTGTATTCAACACACGCGATTCTCGTCCTTAGGGCAAGGGAAATTCGGGTCAGTATGGCGCGGCAGCCTCGGCGCCACGCCTGTCGCCGTGAAACTCTACTCTAGTACAAGCGCGTGGCAGAAAGAGTCCGCTATATACGCGCTACCGCATATGTCTCACCCTAACATACTGAAGTACTATGGTAAGTGATATTTATTGAGTGCACGCGATTTTCTTCCTTAGGGTAAGGTAAATTCGGGTCATTATGGCGCGGCAGCCTCGGCGCCACGCCTGTCGCCGTGAAACTACTCTAGTGCGAGCGCGTGGCAGAAAGAGTCCGCTATATACGCGCTACCGCATATGTCTCACCCTAACATACTGAAGTACTATGGTAAGTGATATTTATTGAGTGCACGCGATTTTCTTCCTTAGGGTAAGGGAAATTCGGGTAAGTATGGCACGGCAGCCTCGGCACTAACCCGTGGGTGTGTGAACTGGTTCCAGCTGCCAGGTTCTTGTGTAACTGTGGCAATAGCGTCATCTCCGACCGATTTTGATACTTCTTTTTTTTTTGTTTCAAAGCAGGTACTCCCAAGTTGGTCCCATATAAATTTGCCATTTGGTGAAGGTCCGATGATGGGATCGAGGAGGAATCGAGGGAACTCCTCAAATTTGATCGGCACGCGTATTCCGATTTCGGTATTTTCTGTAGTTAACCAAGCATTGGCTCTTGGAAAGCGGAACAGATGATGATCACAGATGATATATGGAACTCCTCAATGATGTAGGCATTTCACAGATTCCGATGAAATTTCGTTGACGTAGCAACTAATGCTCGTAAAAATACACATTTTGATGTAGAACTTATAATGAGGAAGTGAAGGTCAGTATTGGTTCCCTGAGCTATCGACGGAAGTCCTCAAATATCATTGGCCCATATAAAGTAACTTGCAAACTTGAAAGCAGTATATGTGGTGAAGTGGGAAAGATATGTAAAAATGTCATGTGTATGGCATAGCGAAGTACAAAATTGGAGTTGGTTTTTTTTGGTATAAATTATTATTTGTACGTCTTTTCCGCTCACGGGACAATGTTGTCCCGGACCTTTGAAAGGCGTGCGCTGAGCCGAAGTATCGATGTACCGAAGTACCAACAGAGTACCGCATAGCCAACACGTAGGGGCCCTTTTGACAATTTAATGAAATGCAAGGGGTACACCAAGCGGATTCTACCCCTGCTTGTGTCATGGGATGCACACAGAGACTGCACCCGCCAGGGTGTACAGGGACTATTGCTGGTTGATGGAATCTAAATGAACCAGGTTATTTGGTGAAGATGTTGGATATATGGCTGGGCTATTGGGTGAGACATCGGACGCTTGCCTAATAAAACAGTGTCATATTTTATTTCCGGTAGACGGTGACTCGGTATTTTCTGTAGTTGGAGTCTGTTTTATTTCTGTATAAATTATTAATTATATTGACAGGCAGCGACAGCCGCCCCGGTCTGGAGGGCGGGCTTCGCTCCCACCTGATAGTGGTGGAGCTGTGTGACAGCACGTTGCGAACTCGCCTCGAGCTCGCTCCTCTAACTTGGTTGGAGTTGGCTACGCTCGCACACGGCCTCAGCTCGGCCCTGGCTCACTTACACACTAGCAGTGAGTAAAACTTTACTTTGTAGGGCTCCGTATTAAACAAGGAACCGTTATAGTCAAAACATTTATTTCTGAGATGTGAATATTTTCTATATATTTAAAAAATATTTATTCAGATAAAAGATTAACGACACAAACATGACTTAGGACTAAATATAAATGACTAAAACAAAAACGTTACTCAGGACTAAAATAAATCTTCTTTATTAACCGACTTCAAAAAAGGAGGAGGTTCTCAATTCGTCGCAATATTTTTTTTATGTATGTTCACCGATTACTCGGAGACTAGTGGACCGATTTCAAAAATTCTTTTACAGTACATATGGTGCTACATTACCACACGAGTGCGGTAAACAGCAGATTACGTGCATATGTCGAAACTTTAAAGAGCCATATGTACTGTAAAAAGTTGTACGATACATTTGCGAACAGGTAATTCGCAACTCGTGTCGATTTAAAACACTCCCTTCGGTCGTGTTTCAATTTATCACCACTCGTTGCGAATTTCCTGTTCCCTGCACTTGTATCGTAATGTACTATTTTTGTTTGAAAGGGTGTGTTTTCTAGTTGGTACCATTGTCACCAAGTCTGGATCTGATGACGGCATCTTGGAAAAATCGAAGGAACTCCTCAAATTATGAACCAAGAGGATGGGGTAAGGCAAAAAATAAGGAACTCAAATTACCAAGAGGATGGGGTCTGGCAAAGTTTGGAGTCGGTGTTTTTTTGTTAAAAATTTAGTTGTTAAATATATCGTCGTCTAGTAAATTATATTCTGATGTACTTCTAATAACATTTTATTCTAATTCTAATCAGCGCTGGCTCTGCCAGCATCACGCTGAGTTGTGACCATTTCGTGACAAAATTAATTATTATTATGTATCGGTCTATGTTTTTAGTTAATTCCTTTTATTTTGTCACGAATAAACGTTTTCTTTTCTTTTTTTTAATGTAATATCGTGTAATATCTTCGGTAAAACTCGTCGTCTCGGGGAAACCACGAGCGAAGCTCAATCGCCCAGGCTGATTTTACACAGACTTATAAGTGTCTTTTTTCCCAGCGCCGTCAAAGCCGTGCATAGTACACCGGGACGTGAACAGCTCCAACGTGCTTGTCCGCAACGGACAGGCGAGACTCGCCGACTTGGGGCTCGCTCAAGTACTGCAGCGGAACAAGAAGGCCAATGCTGCGTGCCTCTCTGAGGTTAGTATAGTCATCATATCAGCCGAAATGCAAAGCCGTACATCGTACACCGGGACGTGAACAGCTCCAACGTGCTTGTCCGATACGGACAGGCGAGACTCGCGGACTTGGGGCTCGCTGAAATACTGCAGCGGAACAAGAAGACCAATGCTGCGTGCCTCTCTGAGGTTGATATAGTCATCATATCAACTAAAGGCAAAGCCGTACATCGTACACCGGGACGTGAACAGCTCCAACGTGCTTGTCCGCAACGGACAGGCGAGACTCGCCGACTTGGGGCTCGCTCAAGTACTGCAGCGGAACAAGAAGGCCAATGCTGCGTGCCTCTCTGAGGTTAGTATAGTCATCATATCAGCCGAAATGCAAAGCCGAACATCGTACACCGGGACGTGAACAGCTCCAACGTGCTTGTCCGATACGGACAGGCGAGACTCGCGGACTTGGAGCTCGCTGAAATACTGCAGCGGAACAAGAAGACCAATGCTGCGTGCCTCTCTGAGGTTGATATAGTCATCATATCAACTAAAGGCAAAGCCGTACATCGTACACCGGGACGTGAACAGCTCCAACGTGCTTGTCCGCAACGGGCAGGCGAGACTCGCCGACTTGGGGCTCGCTCAAGTACTGCAGCGGAACAAGAAGGCCAATCCTGCGTGCCTCTCTGAGGTTAGTATAGTCATCATATCAGCCGAAATGCAAAGCCGTACATCGTACACCGGGACGTGAACAGCTCCAACGTGCTTGTCCGCAACGGGCAGGCGAGACTCGCGGACTTGGGGCTCGCTGAAATACTGCAGCGGAACAAGAAGACCAATGCTGCGTGCCTCTCTGAGGTTGATATAGTCATCATATCAACTAAAGGCAAAGCCGTACATCGTACACCGGGACGTGAACAGCTCCATCGTGCTTGTCCGCAACGGGCAGGCGAGACTCGCGGACTTGGGGCTCGCTGAAATACTGCAGCGGAACAAGAAGACCAATGCTGCGTGCCTCTCTGAGGTTGATATAGTCATCATATCAACTAAAGGCAAAGCCGTACATCGTACACCGGGACGTGAACAGCTCCATCGTGCTTGTCCGCAACGGGCAGGCGAGACTCGCCGACTTGGGGCTCGCTTAAGCACTGCAGCGGAACAAGAAGGCCAATGCTGCGTGCCTGGGTTAGTATAGGAGTCAACATCATATCAGCCAAAAGACCTCTACTGCTGGACAAGCCCTCCATCAAAGAGTGCCACAATGACCGATCCTGCGACCTTTACCAGGTCATCAGTCCACCTTTTGGGGGGCCTGCCCACGCTGCGCCTTCCAGTACGTGATCGCAACTCGAGAACCTTTTCGCTCCAATGGCCATCGGTTCTACGTGCAACCTACCTAGGACAGACTGTCCAGTTAGGTAGGTCCAACTTCGAGAAAGAGGTTAATCGTCGAATCCGACTCGGCTGGGCAGCGTTCGGGAAGCTACGGCACATCTTTTCGTCCAATATTCCGCAGTGTCTCAAGACGATAGGAGTGAACAATGTAAATTAGTGGATTTGTGTGTGAGCTGTGGGCGTCGATTTTTTTTATATAAAATATTCAAACATGCTCACGAAATTTCAACAGAATCGGTTGAGAAATGCGACCTGTAGAGGAGAACAGCGGGGAAATACGCCGGACGCACACACGAAAGCAATCTCGAATAAATGAAATAAATGTTATTCTGCATGTAGGCCACAATGGCCCTTTAACAAGTCAAAAAACTACTAGCGTTTCTGAAAAAGAGGACTCGCGAGAAAAAACGCCGAAACAAACTCGAAAGTCAGTCATATTCTCTCAAAATATGCTTATTACATTACGGGATTACGGGAGTGTCAAGCTGTTCTTCGAAGTTGGCTGCTATCGTTAACTTATCATGATACTGAAAAAATATTTCACCCGCAAGTATAACACACACACACACACACACACACACATATTTCATATAACCACACGAGTTTGATTGCCATTAACTTAAATCAATTAATTTAATATAGTACTTGAACTTTAAAATTGTTTTGCATGTTGAAAAGAGTATATATATATATATATATATATATATATATATATATTATCTCACTGGTATCTGTAAGTGATTTATTTGTCATAAAGGGAGAAGACGCTGGCAACTGAGATACAGGTTTATACCTAGTTCAGAAGTCAGAGGCTTCAAAATTGTGTACAACTTTCTGATCAATAAATTATTATTATTACAATAATAATATGCTTATTACAATAATAATATGGTGGTATGTGGTGCTAAAAGTGCAACAAAAACTGGCAACCGTACTTGTCTTCTCGAAGATCTCACGGTTCGTAAATAAATGCCATACGATTAAATAATATTATAATAATAATAATATTGGGGGACAATCTTACACAAATCAACCTAGTCCCAAACTAAGCAAAACTTGTACTATGGGTACCAGACGACGATATACATACTTATATAGATAAATACATAGAAAACATCCAAGACCCAAGAACAAATATCCGTGAAAAATGCACAAATAAATGCCCTGGCCGGGATTCGAACCCGGGACCTCTAGCTTCGGAGGCAGACCCTCTAGATTCGAACCCGGGACCTGGTTCGAATCCCGGCCAAGGCATTATTTGTGCATTTTAGCACGGACTTTGTTCGTGGGTCTTGGAATTTGGATGTTCTCTATGTATTTATCTATATAAGTATGTATATCGTCGTCTCGTACCCATAGTACAAGCTTTGCTTAGTTTGGGACTAGGTCGATTTGTGTAAAATTTTCCCCCAATATTTATTTATTTTTTGGGGCCTACTTGGAGAATAAAGTTCTCATAGTATCAAATGCATCGTCAGCAACTGTATCCTCAAATATATATATATTGAGGACAGTTTTTTTACGCATAGTAAGCTCAATAAGGCTTGTGTTATGGGTACTAGATGACGTTATATTTAATAGATATATACTTAAATACATAGAAAACATCCAAGTCTCGGGAACAAATGTCTCTGCTCACCACAGAAACAAATGCCCTTACCGGGAATCAAACCCGGGACCTCAAGCTTCGGAGGCAGTGACACTACCAACTAGGCTAAACAGGCCGACATTAATAATCACATCGGTAGGCATTGACATAAGATATAGAAATAGGCACACAATGCCGAACATAAATAACTAAAAATGTGGCGCAAGATGACACTGACAGTTACATTCCAATAGCTGATAATAACGCTTCTTTATAGTCCGAGTCGAGATAAAAACTTCATACAAAAAAGAACTTACAGACATTAGCGTCAAGTGTCAAATTTGCAAACATAAGAACCAACATGGTAAAAACTTTTTAGTAAAATGCCACTGTCGTATACTGGCTACCAATGTTTACTTTATAAATGTCAAAAGTGAACAGTGAAAGTACCTAATGGAGTCGCTTTGCTTATTTAAATTATTTTTATATAAATAATTTTTTGAACAAAAAAAAATATGAATGAAACATTCCATTACAACATTCACACACATTCTGTGATTGTTCTTTTTCTGTGTTAGACATTAAGATGTTTACCTTCATGAAACTCTTGAGCAAGACTATAGGTAGTTATTTCAAAGTACTGACTTCTGCCATTGGAGCAGCATTTGTAGTTTTACAACTTTTGCTTTGCAAGTCATAGTCATCTATCTCAGACATCTATAAAACAAAGATTCCGACTATGAACTTGAAAGATAAATTATTTAAATATATTAACGTTAAATTGATTTTTATTACATCAATTCATATAACTATATGAAAATGTTTTCCTCTGCATGATTTTTCACGCTAAAATTATATGTTAAAACAGAATTTGGTTAATGTAGTTTGAGTCGGGAACGAACGGACTTACGTTCAAGACAGGTTTAGCAGTTGCAGTTAGTCGATTTAAGCCTTTATTGGTCCTGTATATGTCGGAAATTGGGAAATAGGCCGAACACACAACACTCGTGTGGCTTGGTTTATAGAGAGTGTCACGTTTATTTTACGCTAAAATAGCGGTCCATTCTGAACGTCGCTGAGGATGTTGTGGAAATCTTGAATTAAAACATAAAAAACACAAATTTATTCCTTATAAATTTAATTTAAAAAAATATTGACCTAATAGCGACTCCTTACATTTTGTTTCTTGATAATCTTTCATTTGAACTAACAAAATTATTTACTCAAAACCATGAATTTACCAGGATTTTACATAAATTTTGTAACGTTATCAAAATAACTAACCTAAAGAAGTATATTCCGTCTTTTCCCTTGTTTTTTTTTTTGTAGCTATTAAAGCAGTTTTTCACAGCAGATTTCGTCATTGTTGGACAACTGTCACTGTCCGCGGTCCAAACACAACTAAACAGGAAAGTACCGCCCGAGTCGTGCGGGCGGTACTTTCACGGGGGACATTTTTGTGGGCTGATTGTGAATCTAGTTCTATAATAGTACATCAATGTCGGTAGGTAACTTTGAAACACATTACGAGTACGTTGCCCCACAAAATTGTAGCAACGGCTTGACCGTGGGATCGGCAGTCTCTTAATAAGGCATTTTTCTACACACAGCATTATAATCTGTCAATTAAATGACAGACAGCAGTATTAAAACAATAAACTTTTTATACAAATGCAAGTCTATACCATAGACAAGTCATTATATGACCCAAAATGGACGGTTTTGGAATGGAATTTTGCCACGCTTGGCATGCGGGTTGGCGATCGCAGTATCTATCTGATTATGGCATAAAGACTGTTCAATTTACTAAGCGGACATCAAAAATCGGTTTATATAGGAAATTCTTATTACAAAAATAAGTTTATAATGATGAATATTTATTTACAATTTTAAAATAATGCAATATAAACACAAAAATAATCAAATTTAATTACAACGGTAGAATTTTCGGACTTTAGCCCGGATTCGCCGCATAAGTGCTTGCACGTCACTTTTTGAAACTTTTCTACATGCAGAAAACCACATGCATCTAAATTCTTCTAATGAACCAGCTACTCGGCCATCCTTCCTCAGGTGTCTCTTAACAATGGCCCAGTATCGCTCGATTGGGCGGAGCTCCGGGCAGTTTGGTGGATTGTCTACCTTTTTAACAAATTCAACGTTTTTTGTATTTAACAGCGTCACGGTCTCACCAGCATAGTGAGCACTTGCTAAATCAGGCCAAAACAAAGGGGGGACACTGTGCTTTCTATATATTGGAAGCAACCGTTTTTTGATGCATTCATTTCTATAAATTTCGCCATTAATAGTGCCGGTTGCAAAATAAGAGTTACTTTTGAGGCCACAGGAACAAATTGCCTGCCATATAAGAACTTTCTTACCGAATTTGTCCTTCTTTATGGCTTTTTCGGCATCGGGTACATTTTCTCCTACAACTGCATTGTAATACTGGGGCCCTGGTAACGTATTGGTGTCAAACTTTACGTACGTTTCATCGTCCATGAGAATGCATCGAGATTTATTTGTCAGTAACATATGATATAAATTTCCGCACCTTTTTTTGGCCCGCGTTTGTTGCTCAACACTTCTCTTTGGCATTTTTTGTTTCTTGTATGTCCGTATGTTATTTCTTTTTTTTATATTTTGTATAGTACCTATGCTAACACCTACTTTTTTAGCAATTTCCCGAACGGACATGTACTTTTTAGATTTTAACAAGCACACGACTTTTTCATCGATATGTGGGTTTGCCGATCCACTTCGGCGTCGCGATTTCGGTAAATCTTCGAGGGTATGGTGCTCCCCAAACTTTTTTATTATTTGAAACACCGCTGACTTGGAACATTGAAACTTCATTAGCAATTTTCCGCAATGAAAATTTGCCTGTACACCAATTCTGCAAGATTAATTTTCGATCTTCAATATTAATTCGTTCCATCTCGAAAAATATTTTGACATTTAATAAAATATATAAAACACTTGATAGAATTATCCATGGTCATTTTATATCCGGCCAGTACTTATTAGTTAGTTTTAGTTTAAGGTTTAAAGCTTGAGTTTAATATGTCCGCTTAATAGTATGCAGACCTATAGCTTCCAATACTATTCAAGAGTAAAATAACGTTAGTAACGCAAATTAGTTGCTACTTATGAAGGTATAACTTACGTCTAAAACAATTTAATTTACGAGGTGTCTTTATACTCGAATACAATGTGTTAAATGCGAGTGGAGCGTTCGTGGTCCAGCGGCGCCCGCGTACCGCGTGCCGTATGCGAGGTTAAGCAATGTCGGGCGAGGTCAGTCCTTGGATGGGTGACCGCTTTGAGTGGTTACTAACTGAGCGCTCCCGTGCTTTGGAAGGCACGTTAAGCCGTTGATCCCGGTTGCTGTCTATGATAGCAGTCGTTAAGCCAAGTTAGAGGCCTCCGGGCGGCTTGAGAACTTCTAACAGTCAAGTTGCCCACTCACTTGACAAGCCTAATCCCAATAAGGTCTAGTTTCCCCCTCGGGTTGGAAGGTCAGATGGCAGTCGCTTCCGTAAAAACTAGTGCCTACGCCAATTCTTGGGATTAGGTAGCGGACCCCAGGCATCCTTCAGGATGCAACTGTACTGGGAATAACGCTAGGAGGATGATGATGACAATGTGTTAAATGTCAAAAAGTGACTTAAAAGCACTTTTTTATTGACTTCAATAGAAGGAAGGAGGTACTCAGTTCGTCTGCATGTTTGCTTGTTCTTATTTTTGTGTTATTGTACGTTCCCCGATAACTCTTGACCACGTTGGCCGATTTTGATAGTTCTTTTTTTGTTTCAAAGTAGGTACCCCGACATTGGTCCCATATAAATTTGGTGGAGGTCTAATGATGGGATCTAGGAGGAATCGAGGGATCTCCTCGAATTTGATAGGCACGCATATGCCGATTTCGGTATTTTCTGTAGGTAACCAAGCATTGGCTCACGGAAACCACAAATTGTGGTATAGCAAGTACAAAATTGGAGTCGTCTTTTCTTGGTATAAATTATTGTAGCATTATATTCCTTTGCAATAATGTAGTATATTGTCCCCCAGGCGGGCACCATCCGCTACCTGGCGCCCGAGGCGCTGGACGGCGCGCTGGACCTGGACGGCGCGGGCTGGGCGCTGTGCGCCGTGGACGTGTACGCGCTCGGGCTCGTGCTGTGGGAGATGCTGTGGCGCTGCGCCGGCGCCCACCCGGGGCCCGTGCCGCCCCACGCCGTGCCCTACCACGCCATGCGCCCTCTCCGGACCAACATGCAGGTGACACATACATACGTCCGCTACCTGGCGCCCGAGGTGCTCGACGGTGCGGACTAGGCGCTATGCTCTGCTTCACGTATTAAGTCTTATTCCCGTATATTAAAGACTTTTGACTTCTTCATACCTATGCGTAACTACTTATGATGCTGACTGAACGTTGAATTGTGGTAATAATTTGTCGAGTTGTTGCAATAGGGGCCTGTCCTGCTACAATTGTATACTCACGATTTGGTTTTTTTTTTATTAAAAATGGGATTGCTCTTGGCCAGCATCTAGCCGGGGGGCAAAGATGAGGCCGACGATGAAGCGAGCTCACCCAGAAGATGCCTATTCACTCGTGTCGTTACTCAGGAGACAAAACAGCGTAAATGTACTCTGTGTAAACTTATCAATGCTAACAATATATTTATTTATGTAAGGAGGTCTGCTAGAGAAAAGGGATTAAAATGTGTGTAGGTTGTCATTACAACCTACACACATTTTAATCCCTTTTCACTTTTGCAAATTTGCTATTTTATGAATTTAAATAAATAGACAGACGTGTGATTTTGTACGGGTTTATTAGGCGACTAAAGAAGACAAAAAGCTAGTAGAATGAGAAGGTGGGAGTGTACTAGATACACCTTCTGTGGGAGTGTGTAGGGATGCATTAAGAGTCCCCAGTATGCTCGGCTGAACTCGATTCTCCATACAAACTTAGATTCGTTCTCATTTTAAAACGCCTTTGCTGAAATAACATGAAACTTTGTTTGTATACACAATGGGAGCCGCCATATCTAGGTAGGAAAATAGTTTTTGTTGCTAAAAATTGTAATAGAAAAAAAATACAGCGAGTTTGAGTTTTTGCGACTTGTATGAAAAACCTTAATAATCGCTGTATTTTTTCTCCATTTAGAATTTCAAGCAACAGAAACTAATTTCCGCCCTAGATATACCGGATCCCATTGTGTATACAAAGTTTCATGTTATTCTAGCATGGCGTTTTTAAATGAGAGCGAAATTACGTTTGCATGGAGAACCGAGCTTACTGCGGGCTCTTAACGTGTACATTTTATCACAAAAATGTGTATTATTTCGGTTGTAGAACTTGGTATCCCGGAATAAGGCGCGGCCGCCGCTGCCGAAGGGTCCCGTGCCGGAAGCGCGGGCGCTGAAGATCGCGTGCGACACTTGCGATGAGTGCTGGGATCACGACGCTGAAGCCAGGTATTTATGGTCTAAACACTTCAAAGTTATGAATATAAATTGGTATTCTTTGGAAAAATCTGAATAAAACGCAACTTAATCAGCGAATTAACATTTAATTTAAAAAAAACTACGCAAAAGCATTAAATGACCGTCCCGCACCAAGCCTGAGGCAAAAGTGAGCTCGCGCCGCGCCATTTTGAATGGGGCACCATTCAAAACGGCGCGACCGGTGTGAAGTTTGCTGCATGCCGCGCGGTAGGAGACCCCCTGGTACTAACTTCATCTTAATAGTATATGCACAGCGGGCCCTAATAACCCGAAAGATTTTATTCCCGTATTTTTGACGACACTGAGTAAATAATGTTATATCAACATTGGGTCCAATTATTTGTTTTAATTAAACTACTATTTCAGTACAACATAAATTGAATTAATGGGGAATGTCTGAAAATTTTAAAATCCTTGATTATTTTTCTAATGGTAGGAATAACCGTCGCCATTAACAGAAAAAAGTTTCATATTTTTCGGTTGCGCCATATATTTTTTAAAAATACAAACATTTTATATTGAAAAACCGGCCAAGAGCGTGTCGGGCCACGCTCAGTGTAGGGTTCCGTAGTTTTCCGTCCGTCACATTAAGTTGACATATTAAGTACAGAAACACAAAACCTTTGAAAGCACGTCATTTCATTGTGATTTTGTAGAAATGACAGGTACAATAAACACCTGTTTATACGGTTAAATTACAAACTTAGTTCAGAAATTATTTTTGTAATTTTTTCAAAAACTATTCAACCTATCAAGTTCAAAATAATTTTCCTACAAAGTTTTTATAAAGTTCTACTTTTGAGATTTTTTTCATATTTTTAAAACTTATGGTCCAAAAGTTAGAGGGGGGGGGACACATTTTTTTTTTACTTCTGGAGCGTTTATTTCCGAAAATATTAACATTATCAAAAAATGAATTTTAGTAAACCCCTATTTATTTTTAAATACCTATCTAACAATATATCACACGTTAGGGTTAAAATGAAAAAAAAAAAACACTCCCCACTTTACGTATAGGGGAGGTACCCTAATAAAAATTTTTTTTCCACTTTTTATTTTACCACTTTGTCGGCGTAATTGATATACATATTAGTACCAAATTTCAGCTTTCTAGTGCTAACGGTCACTGAGATTATCCGCGGACGGACGGACAGACGGACGGACAGACATGGCGAAACTATAAGGGTTCCTAGTTGACTACGGAACCCTAAAAATTAATAAAAGTTAATAACTGGTCGAAAGTGTTTACCTACTCCTAAACACACACACATACACACACACACACACTCACACACACAAACACACACACACACACACACACACACACTTGCGCCAATCTATTGAAGGAATTATCGTAGATAGGTACAATGTAGATAATAAAAATAATAATAATAATAATAATAATTTTATTAATAACATGTTATTTTAGAATCAGGTCAAGCTTAGTAACCTTTTTCCGATCTCATCAGAAATGTTGATTTTTTCCGCGCTGCATGTCTTATGTAAACTCACGCTCGAATTGGTTATCTGCAGGACAGGCCTCGCCTAGTGCACGAGCCAATGTTCCAATTTTGAATAATGTTCCCCATATGTGGCCAGTAATCTTTGTAAACTTTGATATATGTACTTGTTTTTGGAAAAATAAAACTTATACTATATCACCTCGCGTCTGCCCCGTATCGGACTACTAAGACATTTCTAAGTCCGTCGAATATTTAAAAAAAAACGCCTGCTTGGATCTGTGGTACGCAATGACATTGACAGTTCAAGTCATACGACCAACCTATGATGAACTATCAATGTCATTGCGTACCACAGATCCAAGAAGGAGTTTTTTTTTTTTTTCGACGGACTTAGAGATGTCTTAGTAGTCCGATACGGGGCAGACGCGAGGTGATATAAAATGTTTGTATTTTTAAAAAATATATGGCGCAACCGAAAAATCTGAAACTTTTTTCTGTTAATGGCGACGGTTATTCCTACCATTAGAAAAATAATCAAGGACTTTTAAAATTTTCAGACATTCCCCATTGACCGCTTCTTTGTGAACAAATCTTTACGTGACTTGCAAATGTGTTCAAGGCAAGAAGTGTCAAGTCAAAAAAGTAGTAGGTGGCTACGTCACGCCTGTAGGGTGTGTTAGACTTGAGATTTTTCAACTTGTGATTTGTTTTAAATAATGAATATCTCTTCAAATTATGGGTTTTGGACTATATGTTATACCACATTATACAGAGTGTGGCCTGTAATAGGGGCAATATTTTTTTTTTCATTTGAGAGATATTTTGATCTAAAGTGATGACCTCCAGCACCAGCAGCATTCCTTGAGTGCGGTGGAGATACTGCGATCGCCAACCCCAACCCGCATGCCAAGCGTGGCGATTATGGCATTTACCCCCCATGAAATTGGGGGAGGCCTATGTCCAGCAGTGGACGTCCTAGGGCTGATATGGTGGTGGTGGTGGATGACCTCCAAGTAATGGATCTTGGCACCCAGAGATTATAGCGCGGCAGTCAATGCTGATTTTGAGGTTGCTTCAAGTTATGACTCATAATCGTTGTCGCATTTTTGGTTTAAAATAATATTTTTGGGATTTTTTTTTAATATTTTTTGAGAGTTTTTGAATAAATTGTTATTAATATCACTCCAGTAGAGTAAAAAAGTATACGTAAGCTACACTTGCGAAAAAAAATCCTAAAAGAAATAACTTTCTTTTTTCCGATTAAAATGTTTGGAAATAATTGCTGGAGAGCTCAATAGTGTACCGTTTAGTTTTTTGCTCTTATTACAGGCCACACCCTGTATACTCCAGTTAGACTCTAGAATCGTTGGTTTAAATCTTTCGGGTTATAAGGGCCCACGGTGTATAGTTTACCATATCATGGCATATGCCGTGATGCTGTTGACTTGAGACAACTGCTGGGATCATGGCGCTTAAACCAGGTAACTATGGTTTAAATGCTACATTGTTAGGTAACGTCTCTTTAGTCAAAAAACGCCTAAGTCTCCCGGGTCACGGGCAATGTTTACCGAACGACGTGCCATTGATGTCTCCTAGGTCACGAATATTTACCGCGCGACATGGTATTGGTGTCTCCTTAGTCACTGCAAATATTTCTTGCTCAATGTATAATTGATGTCTCCTGGGTTACGAACAATGTTTCTGGAATAATGTCCGGCCGCTGTACATTAGTAGCTGGACACTTTGTGACTTTGTCGCTTTCATCAAAGGGACACAGTACAAAGGTGTTGAGCCCCTTGTGAGGCCAATCGTACCAAAGGGTCCTGTACCCAAAGCGAGGCCGCTGAAGATCGCAGACAACACTTGCGACGTGTGCTGAGATTTATTTCCTGACGCCTCCTACGTCCTGAGCAACGTATCGTTGAAGTCACGAATATTATTTCCTGTTAATAAAACGTATCAGTGATGTCACCTAAGTCACGCAGCATTTTATCAGCAACATACCGTCGGTGTCTACATACATACATACATACATATAATCACGCCTGTTTCCCAGAGGGGTAGGCAGAGATCACGGATTTCCACTTGCTACGATCCTGACATACAACTTTCGCTTCATGAACTTTCATATTATTTCCTGTTAATAAAACGTATCAGTGATGTCACCTAAGTTACGCAGCATTTTATCAGCAACATACCGTCGGTGTCTACATACATACATACATACATATAATCACGCCTGTTTCCCAGAGGGGTAGGCAGAGATCACGGATTTCCACTTGCTACGATCCTGACATACAACTTTCGCTTCATGAACTTTCATATTATTTCCTGTTAATAAAACGTATCAGTGATGTCACCTAAGTCACGCAGCATTTTATCAGCAACATACCGTCGGTGTCTACATACATACATACATATAATCACGCCTGTTTCCCAGAGGGGTAGGCAGAGATCACGGATTTCCACTTGCTACGATTCTGACATACAACTTTCGCTTCTTGAACTTTCATATTATTTCCTGTTAATAAAACGTATCAGTGATGTCACCTAAGTCACGCAGCATTTTATCAGCAACATACCGTCGGTGTCTACATACATACATACATATAATCACGCCTGTTTCCCAGAGGGGTAGGCAGAGATCATTTAAAACATACATGGTTTTCCATTTACATTACAATATCCGTCAGGCCCCGAACTAGGCTGAGCCTGTATCTCGGGACCTAGCAGTGCGTTGTACATATTGAATTTTATTTAGGGACACTTCACTTGGGTTCATCAACTTAACAAATAAACTAAATACTCAAATCCTGAAATTACTGAAATGCTTACCTATATATACTGAAATATATTTAGTAAAAAATGCAAAAACATTAAAATAGAAGTAACCTTAACCTTTTGAACGCCACGGTCGGCCATAGATGTCAACGTAAAATCGTCACCCCGACGCCAACGACGGCACTGGCCGACAATTTTTTTTTTAATGAAAAGCTACTGAGAATCAGCCCAATTTTATATTGGCATTATTTTTTTACCGTTGTGGGGTCAGGGGCACGGCGAATTACTTTGACGTCTGGCGGCGAAAAGGTTAAATGCGTGACTATAATTATTTTTAAATAAGTGTATAAGTAGAATGTTTCTTGTTGATATTTTTATATTTTTATATCGCCGTTTGTCATGTATAAAATGCCCTTTACTAAATACATTATTTGATAATGAATGTTTTCCTTTTTCCTAGATTAACAGCCGTATGTGTGGAAGAGAGGATGGCTGAACTGAAGGCCATGCTGCAGACGCAGGGACCCGTCATACACGATAACAAATTACATCCGCATACACCAGGTACGAGATCACATTGCAAATGTATACATACAGGTGAACCCAATGGTTTGAATCTTAACCTATTATACAGGGAATCCTAGCTCAGGAGCAGAAGATTTGTGTTCTCACGATTTTGTCCATAATACATTCTTACATATTTTTATCTTGTATGTAGGTAAATAAGACTATTCCAAGAATGCTATATGCTAATTGGTATCAAATATTAGACTCTAACTAGTGTCCTTAACATTAAGGGACCAAAGTGATCTTTTGGCTTGTCGGTTTGGATCGTCAAGATTTATTAAAGTCTCTTCCACAGGCGACCCCTCCAACCCTTCTCCTGAAGCGGACAAGAACTCCAACTGCACATCCACACAGACTTGTGACGTCACCACCCCGCTACTCTACCCCCACCCACACCACGGCCGCAACGCCTGCATCGAACGCAACACCCACACAAACACACACAACACTGTCCAGCTCATACACAAGAGCCTCAAAGACATTACGGTGCCGGTCGACGCACCCAGGGTTCAAAATAGTGAGCAGTGTCTATCCGTGGCTAGGCCCAGTCATCGACCTATCCCGGACTTCGAGAACTCCGACAGACTCAATGAAATCCGATCCTATCAGCGACCGTTAGACTATGTCCCTAACGATGTTAGCTGCCATGACGTGGACCGAGGCCCTAAACAGACCAATTTACTCCAAGAAGTTAAAGTTGAGAAACCTAAATGGGGCATTAGGAAGTTTCTTGAGAAGACACTGAACAGGTCTAAAGTTGAAACTGAAGTTAAATTAGTCCCGGAAGCGACAATGCAAAATGGCAGAACAAGGACTTCCGTTGTCAATGAGAAGCCTAGTAACATATACAGACCGTCGAATCTAGTTATAAGTCAAGATAGAAGTCCGTTTAACTTCGAGGCACCTTGCACTCTATCTCCGCCAAATAGAACTCTTTCTCCAACCATGATGATAGAGTCTGAGATGAGGACAGAGAATAATGTCTTCGGTTTCAAAGAGCTACCGACGAACGAGACAGATCAGCCGAACCAAGTCTTCGCTGTCATCGTCCCTAAATCAAAACCTAATGATTTTACGAATCTGATCGAATTGAAGAAGCGAGGAAGCTCTGAGAGTATCAACAAAACATCAGTCCGTACTTCAATGTCTTCGCAAAGCATTTTCAAATCAGGAAATTCTGAGTCCGAAGACTCTACAATCAAGAAGCGACTTAGCTGTGATAATAGAATCATTACCGATTCAAACAGCGCTAGTTCATCAAGAGCTAGCATTAACTTAGAACTTCAATACATTGATAATCAGACTCCGAACTTCACTGGGAACACCAGCCCTTTCGATCTCAATTCCGACTGTTCGTCAAGCGAAGATGAACATCTAATGCTTCTATCAGAGAACGGCGGTTCAAAGATAACCATGCAAACTATAAAACCTGAGGACAAGAAGAAATACCAACACGAAGTTCTAAAAGAAGCTAGCCACACTAAAACAGACTTCAGTTTCAACAAGTTTCAAAACAAATACAGTAACTTTGATAATGAATTCAGCGATCCAAACGATAAGGAGAACTTAGTTAACGGCTATAGTGGTGATAATCCTGTGTACTTGGCGGCGTTGAATGGGGAAATTCACACTACAGATTTGAAGTATATGGAAGAAAAACCGAAGTCCCCAAAACCCTCGTTGAAGAATCTCGCAATAAAGCGGCAGCACTCTTTGGAGCAGGTGAGTGAGATTTTCGCTTCCTCCTGGGACATACATCTTCAGAATCCGGCTGGCAGGGTGAAGACTCCGGGAGACCTGCCCGTAGCTGTCAGGAGAGCGAGGAGAGATAGAGCGTTACAGAAGGGTCGTGCGAGTGAGTGCAACAGACTTAGTCTGTACGATGACAGAATGATGTTCGGGAATAGTTTGTAGTAGCACTAAGTTTTGTACGACGTCATTCGGTTTGGTATACCGATCGCTAGGCAGATTTGGGATCCTTCGTGACTCAGGGGACAGTTTGATATTCAACCAATGACGTCATCTTAATGACCCTAATCGATAGCTTTTAAAGTAAGGCTTTTGGGAGACCTCGCGGCTCCTTCTATCTCTGTCTTACGTACAGAGTAAGAAAGCGAAACGCCTCGCGCTACAAGACATGTGTCATTTTGTTGCATTTGGGAAATTAGAGCATTTTTTAATTTAATTGAAATATGTGCCTGATTTTTTACCTTTATTTATCACAAACATACTTATTGCGGTAATTATGGAAAAGTCCGTATTGGACTAGCACGTGGAATGTTCCATACAATATCGCAATAAAAAATATGTAAACAGGTTTGTTATCTTTTTACAAAAAAGGAATGTAACAGAAACTAATGTATTTTTTTTCATGGTGTCTATATTTGGGTACAGAACCCTAAAAAACAATTTATTATATTATTATGCGCTCTTTATCAACTTAAATTAGTTACAATAAATGATAAGAGTATGAATTAAATCACGAGTGAATTTTCATAATAGTTTTGACCTTGAGAACAAAAATTCCGTTTTATTTTTTTAGTTTACTCAGTGGTACTCCAACGGTTGCATTTAATTCATAAACTAGTTACGTAAATGAGTAGTTTTGAAGATTCACTCTTTAATAAATGGGTGAATCATCTTTCATACCAACATTATTGTTTATAGTTCGTGACTGGCGAGACAAAAACCTTGTTTGTAATAAACTTGATAAAGTTTATTACAAAATGGTATTTATTGATGTTCATCATTCATCACTTCATCGGCATATGTATTCAAAAAGTTTTCGAGAAGTGACTTAGGGGACAACATCTGCGCAATGAAGAATAGTCACGGTCACTGCAAACTAAACAAACATCTAACTAAAATGTGTTAAAACTAAACGCAGTATGCAGGTTCTGCCAAGAGTCACAGGAGACAGCCATTCACATCCTCTGCTCGTGTGGACCACTTATGCGCAAAAGAAGTATCTACCTAGGGAGGCACATCATGCAACCAGAGGTGATACAACAAATTGCAGCCCAAAAGGTCTGGAAATTCTTGGAAGCATTGTGTATAAGCAATGAACTATAAGGGCTGCCACAATAGACCAATTACTGGTCGAAGCGGCATAAAAATGGCCCACTCATCATTATCATCCTCCTAGCGTTATTCCCAGTACAGTTGCATCCTGAAGGATGCCTGGGGTCCGCTACCCAATCCTAAGAATTGGCGTAGGCACTAGTTTTTACGGAAGCGACTGCCATCTGACCTGTCAACCCGAGGGGGAAACTAGACCTTATTGGGATTAGGCTTGTCAAGTGAGTGGGCAACTGGACTGTTAAACGTTCTCAAGCCGCCCGGAGGCCCCTAACTTGGCTTAACGACTGCTATCATAGACAGCAACCGGGATCAACGACTAAAAATGGCCCACTACTATTCAATAATAATAATAGGGCACAATGCGTTGGTCTGAAGGCTGATTTACCTATATATGTTAAAAAAATGTATACAAGGCAATACCTCACTTAAATTTTAAGAAAAATCCTAATTGTATATTCAATGTTAGATTTATTTTTTTATAATTTGCTAGTAATTTGCCTGGGATGAACACTTGATCTATCTTCTGACACATTTTAATAGTATAGAGTCGAAGTAAAATTGGCTTATACATTATAAATTAAAAGATCTCACTGCCTAGCAAGTTGTACCGCGCGAGCCGGCAAAGTGGCGTGCGCGCACCAACCGATGATTCTAGACCCGCGGCTCAATCCTTTCGGAAGCGAGCCGGGGGTCTGCCTCTGTTGGCCCTTAAAGGTAACGCGCTCTCTCGGTCACACGCTATAGACTCGAAATTATACAGCAAATCCATTTGTCAGTATGTACAGTCAACCAAATTGATTTCTGGGCCACTTCGTACCTTGTCACAGTGACAACAATATAAGAGTTCGAACAGCTTTCAAATTGATTTTCACTGTGACAAGGTACGAAGTGGCCCATAAATCAAATTGGTTCACCGTGCGTTCAATGGTTATTCGGGCTATCGTTTACCGAACTTCGACTATCTATAGAATCAGTTTAGTTGGCATATGTATGCTTAACCATCCTACTCTTAATTTGTATGAAGAAGTACCGTGTAACGACCATCCTATTCTCTGGTTGAATAAGTTTAAATATGAGCATATATTATACTTTTTAAGTTAATGTGATCTTATACGTACGTAGCTTAAGTTCCTAATTCGCCATGTTTTTGTTCCAATTGTTAAGTTTCTTCAACGTTGAATGGTTTTCAGTTAGCATCAGATATACATATACACTATTAAATACTATAGTTATCATGCGTACAATTGAAACTAAGCCTCTAAATTAAAATAAAGGTTTAATCAATGACCCCAGAGGCTGCGTGATAATTCTACAAATCAATGAACCACTAAATCCGATTGCTGATAGACTAAATAGCACTTCTGACGAGAGCAAACTTTCCGAAGAATTTATTATAACATAATACATTTATTTTCTTATACCATATCTTCTTAAAAACATTGTCAGGAGTCTAACGCGATATTTATTTATTTATCTTATTACTGCCGCGGCCTTGGCTGGTGCAACCCGTGTCCAACCGTCGGAAGTAAGGGTAAATAATAATTCTCTGCCGGCGTTTGTATTTCCGAGTTCATATAACCTAGAACTTTTTAAGGCACGAGTGAATAGGCATCTTCTGGGTGAGCTCGCTTCATCGTCTGCCTCATCTTTGCCCCCCGGCTAGATGCTGGCCAAGAGCAATCCCATTTTTAATAAAATTATAAAAATAAATAATAAATATCTAGTTAGACCCGTGTTAACAAAACTTATAAGTATGTTATAAAACGCGCGAGTACATACGCGACTCGCATGCGAGTTTACATTGCGGGTTACCGTGGCATAACGAGTTCAATCGACCTGTCAAACGCGCAATGTAGTGAAAGTCGCATACGTGTGTAAACACTTAAGGCTTAAAGTGTCGTGTTATATCTGATGCCGACTGCCAAACTAATCCCTGTTCATTTACCAAGAAGGTTCTTTTAATAATGTTATAACATGTTTTAAGTTTTTTACGGGCATTAGAATAAGTTTTGTTTAATTTTAAACTATCATTCCAATATATACAAAATGAAAAACAGGAACTATTAATTTAGTATTTAATTTATATTTGTTATTGTTTCAATAACACCAAATAGACCCATTTTTTACAGAATAGTCCACGAGCGTTAACATGAAATAACCTAATAAAATGTAAAATTCACTGCTATTAATTAAACCGTTAAACAAAGTAGTTCATTACTTATTTTCTAGTGATACAAATGCGATATTTTTTTTATTCGTCGATATAGTATAATATAAGGTACATTATAATGAAATTAATGAATAGTAAAACAACATTTTGTATTACGAAAACATATGTATATTATTGTATAAAAATTTAGTATTTTTTGCAAATTTCTCTGTAATTTGATGTATTTCTGTAAGTACTCAACATTTTTGTCTAGTGGAGTCGCTATTATAATACACATGTAATGTTTATTTACAGTGCATATGGTGCTATATTACCGCATGAGTGCGGTTATCAGCAGATTACGTCCATATGTCGAAACTTTAAAAAGCCATATGTACTGTAAAACGTTGTACGATACATGTGCGAACAGGTAATTCGCAACTCGTGTCGATTTAAAACACTCCCTTCGGTCGTGTTTCAATTTATCACCACTCGTTGCGAATTTCCTGTTCTCTGCACTTGTATCGTAATGAACTATTATAGTTGACATAATTTCAGTAATAAAGTACGGTCACCCACTTCATACCTTATCACAGTGAAAATCAATATGCAAGCTCGAGAGATCTCATATTATTATCACTGTGACAAGGTACGAAGTGGCCTAGAAATCAAATAAGTTGACTGCACTCGTACGTAAACATTAAAAGTTTGGTAAACATTGTAGAATTTATGACAATCATTTTTAAAATAACGAATACTGTTGTCTCCTAGGTCACGGAACAATATTACAACAATAAATATTAACCTTGGGGAAATATTTGTCTTTTTACTAGCTTTTCCAGCAGGTTTAAATTATGTGGCAATAACAGTATGCAGCCTACAACATAATGAAAAATTTGCAGGAAGAGTGAAGAGTGTTGATAAGGGACCGATTGTATGATGTATTATTGACATTATTGTATACTGTCGTGATCCTGAATGAGAATTGTGATGAAGATGGTCATACCAAACTTTTCCCATGGGACCAATATGGGAATCGAGAAAAAAAGTTCCCTGATGGTCCCATACTTTTAGGCTGATGAACTCTCGAGGTTTTACTATGGGATTGCTGTTCTTTTTGCGATTACGTGGTTGGTCTCATGGGAAAAGTTGTTCAGTATGACCATCTACATCACAATTTCTCATTCATCACGACCCCGAAATCACCCGGTATATCACCGTAGAATATTAAAAAGCCGTTAGTTAGTAAGCGTAAAATTATAAATTATATTCACAATTTCACGGTGACGTCTACATAGCTATAGTATTATAATATCGACTCCACATTCCATATTAATGTACCAATATTTATATATAATCACTTCATCGTAAAACATATTCAGATAGATTCGAATTGAGAAATACGAGTAGTTTTGACTAAGAAAACAATTATATTGATGTTTGAGCTGAAATTGTTAGGAGTGAGAATATTGTGGTCGAAATATGCGAGTTTTAATGTATTTAGAGTGCTAGACATCAATTTAATGCATACATTATTGTTAATAAAAGTATTTATATACACAATGATATTCAAATGATCAGGAAAGCACAGAAACTTAGATAACAGTGTTTCAAAGGATTTACTGAACTTACATGACTACGCAGTACGCAGTTATAGTTGTCAAAATGGTCTATACAAACTATTATCCTGTTGTGCAGATAATTTTGGGCCCTCCGCGTAACGTATAACTAGTATATGGGACTTTTTTTTATGATAGACTGACCATTGGCCTTAGTCTCACCTGATGGAAACCGATGACAAGGCCTAAGATGTTGCTCACTGGTTTAATAGCCTATTCACTCTCAGACCCAGATTGACTATTAACTTTTTCTTGTTGCTCATGCAGAAGACTTTTATATGGTTTAAAGGTCAATAAACTTTTCCTTGTTGTTTGTTATTCTGTCCCGTCAGCGAGGAGACAACAGTGCAAGTATCATTAATAAATGTTGTAATATGGACTTCTAACATGTTTAAGAGATGACCCACTGACATGAGTATGAGTATGAGCATGTTTACGAGGGTGGTTAGATAAGTAACTTGTTTCGGATACCGATAGATGGCGTTAGTGTAATCTATGTAACTATTCACAAAGATTATTTAATCAAGATAATTTATCTGTGGCCAAATGTCATTTTTGGCGGGAATTTTAGATTTGACAGTAGTTTAAACAAAAGTGATCGGAGTAGCGCGGCAAAATGGAGAAAATAGGAATTCGTGGTGTAATTCAGTTCTTTTTTTTGGAAGGTAAAACTGCAAAAGAAATCCATGAAAGGATTTTACCTACATTGGGTATCTCGTGTCCTTCCTATGAGACAGTTCGACTTTGGGTGAATGAGTTCAAGCGAGGCAGGACAAGCATTGATGATGCACCTCGTCCTGGAGCCCCAAAAACGGCGGTTGTACCCGAAATAGTCGATAAAATCCATGATTTGGTTTTAACCGACAGAAGATTGAAGGTACGCGAATTAGCTGAAGCCACAAACATCTCTTCTGAGCGGGTGCATTTTATTTTGCACAACGAACTGCACATGAAAAAGCTGTGTGCAAGGTGGGTGCCGCGGCTGCTCACTCCAGAACAAATGCGTGTTCGTATGCGAACATCTGCGGATAATCTCCAGGTCTTTGAAAGAAATCCAACAGACTTTATTCGCCGTTTTGTGACAATGGATGAAACCTGGATTCATCACTATATTCCGGAGACGAAACAACAGTCCAGACAATGGGTTGGTCGTGGTGAGCCAACTCCAAAGAAAGCCAAGGTCATTCCATCAGCTGGAAAAGTGATGGCATCCGTTTTTTGGGATGCAAAGGGGATTCTCTTAATTGATTACCTTGCGAAGGGAAAAACCATTACTGGGGCATACTATGCATCACTGTTGGACCAATTGCATGCGGCGATAGCCGAGAAACGGCCAGGTTTGGCAAGAAAGAAAGTAATGTTTCACCATGACAACGCACCGGTGCATTCAAGTCGTGTCGCTGCACAAAAATTGTCGGAATTACGGTTTGAACTCCTTCCTCACCCCGCTTATTCCCCGGATTTGGCCCCGTCGGACTATCACCTATTCCCCAAACTCAAAATCTTTTTATCGGGGAAAAAGTTTAACTCCAACGAAGATGTGATACAGGAGGTAAACGCGTATTTCGAGGACCTCGAAGAAACGCATTTTCGTGAAGGCATCGAGAAGTTGCAGAAACGTTGGGACAAGTGCGTCGAGCTTCGAGGGGACTATGTCGAAAAATAAAATATATACAATCGCTCAAAATTTTTTTTTTCATATCAAACCAAGTTACTTCTCAAACCACCCTCGTAAGTCATGACAGATGACATCAAATGGGTTTATAACCATCACTAAACCTAAAACTGATGTTTGGTAGATTTAAACCCTATAAAATCTCGGTTTTAAAGAGTGACTCAGGAGACGTAACCATGGTAACTAGCAACACAAATTTTACCCTTAGAATACACCAAACATGCATACATTTTTGTTAGTTAATCGATTTTACGTGGGCTGTTCCGAAAGTTTTTAGCTGCTCTCAATCTATTCATGCCATATATGTTTTAATGATACCATTATGCGGGTAATTTCAATACATATGTGTTGGGGTGAAACTGTAGATGAAAGTCGCTTGGGTTTTTTTTTATTGTATTTTAAGTACGACGTGTCAACAGCCCTATCGAATATGCGATGAACGGGTCACAATACCACAACTAAACGAAATTTTATACACCACAAACTATGAATCTTCCCTGTCTCTACCTAATATATTAGTCTAGGTCGCGAGACTAGGGACTGGTAATCATCACAAAAAAACTTAAATTAAATAAAATCATTTAGTGATTTTACATTAAAATCAGCAAAACTAAGTTAGGAAGTCAACCCGGGCATTTTCCACCACAATTGTTAGGGATTTAGATGTCAAAACTATTTTTAGGTATCAAAAATGGTACTATTTTCGCAAATTTTTAAAAACCCATACAAAAGGCCTTCTGGTAAAAAAATGTTGTGAAAAAAATACTTGCTGCTTACTAACGATGTTATACCAGCTCATAACTATTGAAATTACCCACATAATGGTATAAATAAAAAATATATCGCATGAATAGAGTGAGAGCAGCTAAAATCTTTCGGAACAGCCCACGTATTAACTCTGTCATATAATACAATTGTCACAAAGTCGAAGTCATATATCCATTTGTATAAGAAATTCTGTCGTTATTGTCTCCTCGCTCACGGGATAGAATAAAAGCAAAACAATTTTGATGGATCTATATACCTGCCTAAGGTCGGTGATAGATTTAGGCTGAGTTGTACCGACTTACGATCACAGATTGATCAACGTTAAATATGGCGCCGGTAGCTGTCATCCCATAGAAACTTGTCAAATTTTCCATACAATGAAATTTTAACGAACACAGCTTACGATTACAGACGGTTTGGTGCAACCCAGCCTTAGCGATCAAAATAGCGGCCAAGTGCGTGTCGGGCCACGCGCAATGTAGGGTTCCGCCCGTAGAATCAATTCCCCGCCCGCCCGCGCCCGTCAATAGAAGTCATTTCATCAAGACAAGTCATCAGCAATAGAAGTTGTGCGGATGTTTATATATACTTACTACGATTAATTTTTCACATACCCAGTTGCACCGTTTAGCTAGCGCTTGAAAGTTAAATATTACGAAAAAGAATTACTCTATCACAAACTGGTTAATGAAAACCCACATTTCTTTTAAACAGGTTATCCAATCATATCCCTGATGGGCTTTAGAAAAAAAAATTGCTTGCCCTGTTAGTGTTTGAGATCATTGTGTATAAAAATATTTTAATATAAAAGAATTGATAATTCATCCTCTATAATTGTTTCTCAAGTAATGTAAATATTTCGTTGGATTGTGAAGTGATATTGCGTTCCAAATTAAATTTCCTATTCAAAAAACCCTTTTAAATTGTCTTTGGTGCTGGGTTAGCTCTTTGTTTATGGTATAATAATATATGGTTTTTTTTAACCCTCACACACGCCAATCGTAAAACATAAACAAAGCGTACCATAGAGCTGTGTACAAACTAAAAATGGCGGTAGGAATAGCTTAATTTAATTGCAGCTTTGTTGATATTCATTGTGGACTCGAAATATAAGGACTATGTTTTTATAAAAGTTGTTTTATTCTTCACTTTCGTGGCACTGGCTGGGGCATGTGCATTGAATGCGGCCATTGCGTTTGCCACCGCGTGTTTTGCTTGGCGCTGTAGCTAATGCCACAAGTAAATTTATAACAAAAAAACACCGACTCCAAACTTTGCCAGACCCCATCCTCCTGCTATATAATTTGAGGAGTTCCTTCGATGTAGCCTTACTTACCCCATCCTCTTGGTATATTATTTAAGGAGTTCCCTCGATTTTTCAAAAATCCCGTCATCAGATCGAGATTTGGTGACAATGGGACCAACTAGAAAACGCACCCTTTCAACCAAAATAAGAATTTTTGAAATCGGTTGAGTCTCAGAGTAATCGGTGAACATACAAAAAAAATATTCCGACGAATTCAGAACCTCCTCCTTTTTTGAAGTCGGTTAAAAAGAAGCGTCGGTCGGTCGATGTTGCGGTATCAAGACTGCGCCAAGCGAGATATTTATTTATTTAATCTTTATTGCACTAAAGCAACCTTATCGTACAAAAAGCGGACTTAATGCCATATGGCATTCTTCCTCAAAGTCAACCTTAAGGCAAAGCAGAAAAATTGAGGGTGGTGCATCTAACAGCTAAAAGGAAAATCAAGATCGTTGCTTTATAACAAATTACATAAATAGGTACACAAATAAATATTTATAGATACACGTATATTACACATATTTAAATATATACATAAAAATGCTATAATATATATAGACGAAAACAAATCAGATACTTTAAGACTCCACGAAACTGTCAGCAAAGAATTTCTTAAAAGCGAACTTGTTTGGGGATGTTCGCATCGTAGGAGGTAGCACAAAGTACAATATATATACTGAGATAGAGATACCAGTGAAATACTCCACATAGATCGTAGCGCCGTTGTGTATTTAGTAAGAACTAACCGCACGAACGCTACATCTCTGTCACTTCAATATGCAAGTGCGATAGAGATAGCACCCAGTGACATCTGGTACAAACAAGTTAAACTAAAATTTCCATAGAAAAAATCGTACTTCGAGCTGAAAGGCCCCTGGGAGGTAGGCCGTTCCATTCAACATCCCAGTGATATGCATGCATGCCTCATCCCGGTGCATAAATGGGAGGAGCTTGCCGGGGATAGGGACAAATGGCGCAAACGTTGGCTTCGTCTGCCCCCTGGCTAGATGCTGGCCAACAGCAATCCCATTTTTAACAATTAAAAAAAAAAACTGGCATCGATGGTCGCTATCGTAACTCGTAATGGCCACGATGAGGCATGATTCGGGACACTCTTTCTTTTTATAAAAAATGGGATTCCTCTTGGCCAGCATCTAGCCAGGGGGCAAAGATGAGGCCCACGATGAAGCGAGCTCACCCAGAAGATGCAGATAAACGAGCCAAGAGACATCGACGTAACATCAGTTCGCCACGGGTAAACTTCACCTGCAAGGCTTGCGGTCGGGTACGCCGTTCCCGCATTGGTTTACACAGCCACGAAAGACGTCTGCCTACTTGTCGCTGCTTATATAGTCTGTAATAGAATCAATACTGAAAAAACCGGCCAAGAGCGTGTCGGGCCACGCTCAGTGTAGGGTTCCGTAGTTTTTGTAATTTTTTCAAAAACTATTCAACCTATCAAGTTCAAAATAATTTTCCTACAAAGTTTTTATAAAGTTCTACTTTTGAGATCTTTTCATATTTTTAAAACTTATGGTTCAAAAGTTAGAGGGGGGGGGACACATTTTTTTTAACTTCTGGAGCGATTATTTCCGAAAATATTAACATTATCAAAAAATGATTTTAGTAAACCCCTATTTATTTTTAAATACCTACGAGGCTTGCACTGAAAGTGGCGGGAATCGAATACTTATTAATTTATTTTTAACATGTATTATACCTTTTTATAATCTCTGAAGTTTCCTTATCTCAACACACTGGCCACTTAGAAAAAAAAAAGTATGGTTCGGTTTCAATTGTTTATTGAAGTCGTCGAGTCACTGCTTAAAATGGAATTGTGCCGTGAAAATTTCAGAGCTATGATTTATTATGACTTTAAAAGTGGACTAACACAAAAACAATGTGAAGAGCGGATGGTTGCTGCTTTTAATATTGAAGCTCCTTCAAAGACTACAATATACAGGTGGTATTCAGAATTTCAACGTGGCCGTGTATCCCTCACCGACGAAGTGCGTGAAGGTCGACCAAAATCGGCAGTCACGCAAGAAAACGTCGATGTTGTGCGTCGTCTGATAAATGAAGACCGACATGTGACATATCGGGAAATTCAAGAGCACCTGGGTATTGGAATGAGTCAAATACAAATTATTTTAAAAGAAGAATTAGGCGTGAAAAAGTTATTTTCCCGTTGGATACCTCACCTATTATCTGACGAGCAGAAAATAGTCCGTGTCAATTGGTGCCGCAAAACTTTGAAAAGATTTAACAAGGGACGCTCAAATGCTGTTTTTAGCATAGTATCAGGTGACGAGTCGTGGATATACGCTTATGAGCCTGAAACTAAAAACCAATCCCGAGTATGGGTCTTCGAAGACGAGCTCAAACCCACAAAAGTTGTTCGTTCTCGCAGTACGGCTAAGAAGATGGTGGCTACGTTTATCTCTAAATCTGGTCACGTAGCTACTGTGGCTCTTGAGGATCGTAGAAAAGTCAATGCTGATTGGTACACCACTATTTGTTTGCCGAACGTCTTTGCTGAACTCCGAAAAACAAACCCTAGTCGTCGCATCATCCTTCACCACGACAACGCCAGCCCACACACCGCTCGGACAACAACTGAGTACCTGGACGGTGAAAAAGTCGAAATATTGGACCACCCTCCATATAGCCCTGACTTAAGTCCCAACGACTTTTTTACATTCCCCAGAATCAAGGACAAACTGCGTGGTCAGCGGTTTCAGACGCCAGAAGAAGCAGTGGAGGCCTATAAAATAGCCATTTTGTCGACCCCTACTTCAGAGTTCAAAAAGTGCTTTATGGACTGGTTTGAACGCATGCATAAGTGCATGAAATACAAAGGAGAATATTTTGAAAAACAATAAAAATAAATAAACTCACTTATACTGCATATTTTCTTCTATTCCCGAAACTTTCAGTTTTACCCTCGTATCTAACAATATATCACACGTTAGGGTTAAAATGAAAAAAAAAACACTCCCCACTTTACGTATAGGGGAGGGGGGAGGTACCCTAATAAAATATTTTTTTCAACTTTTTATTTTACCACTTTGTCGGCGTAATTGATATACATATTAGTACCAAATTTCAGCTTTCTAGTGCTAACGGTCACTGAGATTATCCGCGGACGGACGGACGGACAGACGGACGGACAGACATGGCGAAACTATAAGGGTTCCTAGTTGACTACGGAACCCTAACTAGTTGACTACGGAACCCTAAAAAGGCCGAGTCAGAAGTACCCGCAACTGACGAGCATGTATAAAGAGATGTATGGATGTGTTTGAAGCGAAAGAACTATGTAAGGACCGTAGGTTTTGGCATTCTCTGGTCTCTGCCTACACCAATGGGATACGCTGCCCTCCTTATGAAAAGTGCAGTAACTCGTGTTTTTGTCAAAATTGAGTTAGACGCATATCCAGATTCAGCAAGACGAGCTCTACAATTCGCTCTTTGACACAAAATGTAAACATGTCAGGAACCCGATTTTTCACTAACGATAAATGCAGTAACTTAGACTTTGGCGAAGAGTTTACCAAGCATAAAGGCAGTAATTTTAGTTACTGTATAGGTTTTTGGAATAGTTTTTTATGACGGTTAGTAATTCCTAGGTAAAACTGCAGCTTATATAGTTACTGCACTTAACATTGGGAGAATTTATGTCTGACGTTATAGAGCCCTCCTAATCAAAAGTGCAGGAAGTATAGTTACTGCACTTGTTATTTGGGAGAAACGTTGTGAATTGTAATTACTTGTTAGTTATTATTGCAGTAATGGTTCTAACTGCGGTTATGCTTAGGAGACACATTTTCACATTCGTATCCGTACCAATTATAGGTGTAGTATGTCACAGTTACTGCACTTTAATTTAGAAAACAGGATCAAAGTAAACTTCGTTTCCGTGCAGCAACATGATAGCGCGGGGGAGGGGTATGGGCGGAGGGTACCTCTTTATTACGCACCCTGTGCTGAGATGAAACATCATTATAGTATAGTACTAAAAAAATGAATATATCATTTGCTAATCTAGGCCATGAAGAATGCGAACAGTGCGTCATTTTAAAGGAACATGATGGATCAAATGAATGTGTTCCGGAGTGTACAGAATGCATTAAATATAATAAACATACATTACATTACACACAAAGTCGACAGGAATACCAAAATGATGTGAAAATGGCTTTGATCGAAAAAGAATGTATATATTACTCTGTAGATCTTCAAAAAGTGGTTATGCTTCCACGCATGGACCAATTTAAAGCTGCTATATTTTGCCACAGAATTATTGCATTTAACGAAAGTTTTGTACCACTAGGCCCTACAAACAATGAAAACATGCCATTTGGAACGAAAGCATTTCTGGAAGGAACTCCGAAGATATTATATCTACATATAAAGCTTTCTTGATTAGTAAACGTGATATGAAATGCATTGTTCTCTGGGTTGACAATTGTTCAGCACAGAATAAAAACTGTGCATTCCTATGCTTCTTAGTAAACATAGTTAACAGTGAATGAATTGCTGCTGATTCAATCATCATTAAATATTTTGAACCCGGTCATTCTTTTATGTCGGCAGACCACTTCCATCACCAAGTGGAGTTATCCATGAAAAAGAAAAAGAAATTGTATGATTTCAAAGATATTGCTGATACTGTTCAAATGTCAAACTCAAAGAAAACAATAGTAAAAGTTATGGATGTTTCAGATTTCTATAACTATAATGATGTTTCATCTCAGTACAGGGTGCGTAATAAAGAGCCCAGAATATATTTAAAAGATATTGTTTGCGTTAAAGTTGAGAGAGGAAAGTTCAATTTAAAGTATAAAACGAGATTTGACACTCCGTGGGCAGTTTTAAACTTTCTGAAAGCAAAAATTCAAAAAAATGAACAGTTTCCAATTGTCACAACCAAAACAGTGCCCAGAGGTGTGAGGTGTGTTAATTAATCGCAAATTGGAAATAATTTCAAAGTTAGTTCCATTAATGCCGGAAACCAGAAAAGACTTTTGGGAAAATTTACCCGTCTGTAGTGGGTCTACCGAACCTTCTATTACTGATTAAATATCGATTGGTTATGTTTTTAAGTTTAAAAGAAAGTTTAATTAGTTTATGTCAATTTGTTTTTAGTTCAAACATAATTAAGTTGGTCATATAGAAGTTGGCCTGTAAATTGGAACAAGTAGGGTCTTAACATTAGATTTCATATGCCAACTTTATGACTGATTTATATTTTAATTTAAATATTAGCAAACACCCAAACCTCAAACACCCAATAATCAACAACCAAATCTAACAATAAACAGCCAAATCTTACAATGCAGGCACATTAATTCTTACAATAGCTTAAGTTACATCAGTCTCTTTAGTACATGAGATCTTTTCTCTTATGTTTATGAGATCCTAACTTAGTAACTTAGTAAGTTTTGATAACTTTTGTTACAAAACTTTTGTTGCTTACAGTAAGCAAAGTATTATTTTTTGAGAAAAGTTGTTTTTTGTTTAAATTTTTATTGTACTGATTATTGGCCTGGCCTGGAAATTGAAACAAGTAGGGTCTCAACATTTGATTTCATTTGATTTGATTTCATTTGGTGTCATATGCCAACTTTTTATTACTGATTTATATTTTAATTTAAATATTATTTTTGAGAAAAGTTGTTTTTTGTTTCAATTTTTATTGTACTGATTATTAAAATATGACAGTAAAGTTGTGTTTTATTACTAAACAATGTAAATAATATTTATTTTCCAGCATCTAGAGTGCGTTAAATAAATAGTTACTGAGTTTATACTTAGGCAAACCTAACATTGTATTAAATCATTTTGTAGTGATAACTGTAGTAAATACTTTTACCTAATCATTAGTGCAGCAAAATGGTCACCTACTGCAGTTATAGATAGGGACAGTTACATCAACTCATACGGTATACCTAATTATAAATGCATTTGTGTTTTTTTTTCTTTCACTTGAATGCGTTTTAACATTTCCAGTGATAAATTCGCATTCTTTAAAGAAATACAATTATTTTGGTATAAGTTATATGTCTATCACTATAATAGTTTTTGAAATAAACAGAAAAGAAGAAAATTAATTTTAAACAGCTTTTTCTCGAAAACTGGTTCGATCGAGATACTGCACTCTCCATAAGGAGGGCAGTACGGGCGTGAGTATATACTCGTATATGTATGTAATAGACTCGAAGGCCATTGATGATGATGACCCACCCCAGGGCCTCTTGCCACTTCAACTAAACTCGGCTCCGGGGTATTAATTCACAGCAGCAAACAGCAGGCACCGCCGGACAGAGCATCGTTCAAGTTGGTTGTGTAAGTAAACCCGTTTCTATGTTGTGGTTGACGCGCAAACGACACTAAACAGGTCGGCGGTTACGAAGTCAATCCTGACACCTGGCATTTCCATAGATTCTATAACCTAAAAGTTAATTTGAGGTTATAAACTGTATGGAAATGACAGATGTCAGGATTGACTAAGTAACCGCCGACCACTATACCTAGAATCTTAATAATAATAATAATAGCATCAATAAATTGCTCTAAATAATTAATTAATATATATGTTAATACATGTTATAACTGACGATTCGAAAGTGCTTGTTGCTAGGCCTATTTGAATAAAGAATATTTTGACTTTGACTTTGAATATATATGATATGATCAAATCACGCAGGATGTTAAAAAGCTACTCCTTCATTCAGTTGACAAGCGACAGCGATGTCATGATATTGGCTATGTGCGAAGTAGGTGGTGGGGGTAAGCTAGGTGATCGTAGCGCACACCATGGCAGAAATGTGTACTTACCGGGGACCACTGTCAAATTTACTTTCACGTTTTCTATTGGTTTCTTAACGGTTTCCTACGATTCGTTTCGATTGTATGTATTTATTTATTCTTTTATTTATTTCAGTAAAATTTCCAATACGGGGTCTTTCTCGTTTACTAAAAAAAATTAAATATTCATGTGTCATTATTTGACATTGCCTCGGGACCTTGACGTTTGACGTTTCAGACGTGCACATAGCCAATAGTAGTATATGCAATAATACAGTGGCATACGAGTATACTACAATATCATGTTATTTGTGTTGTGTGTAATGAGGCATTAAAACACGAGTGTGGTTTTATGAAACGAGCCGCAGGCGAGGGATAATAAGATCACACAAGTGTTTTAATACGTAATCTCATAACTACATCAAATATCATGTAGTTACGGCGCGCGCGCGCGCGCGCGGGCGGGGGGCGGGGTATATTGTTAAGCTGGTATTTACGAATGGTTTTTGAACACATTAAAGAGGTTACTGTATGGGTTTAAATAAATGTTTTATCAGCATTGAATTTCTAAATGTGTCTCAAACGGCCTACAATAGTTATGATCAAGGAAATATGTCAAATCTGATGAGAAACCTTAATAAAAACAACATTTACAACAACTATTTTTATTATCATCTATATATCACATAATAATTACAAATAATAACCAACAACACATCGGCTTAAGCTAGCACAGGATACATAAGAAAATCTTTACATAACGTAACAAAAATAAAAGTGAACTCATTCATAATTCAGTAAATAGTACATTACTACAGAGGCCGGGACGAAAGGGGTTGCCGGCCGAAGACATATATAGACGGCCGAGCGTAGCGAGGTCGGATAGGTCTGAGGCGGGCAACCCCATATTTCCCGCCGAGGTATGTATAGTGCTTTTCTCAAACATGCAATGAAATAAACAACAAAAAAATCAAAGTTTTATTTTCTTGGCAGAATGTCATGGTGCCTGTGCCACAATTTATGTGGAATGGGAAATTAAAAAAGAGGATTTTCCCGGCCTAGGCCTGCAAGATTTGTATGAAATTCCATTAACGACCTCTTGTCCTCGCCGCACCTGAAACGTCATACTTCGCAGCCTATTATAAGGAACATAACATCAATATTTCATTGCATGTTTCAGAAAAAAAATATTTTAGCCTTTCCTATATTCTCAATTAAAAAAAAGTATAAAAATCACACTGCGGACGAAGCGAATTAAGCAGCTTTTTTGTACCTTCCTATCAAACAGCCATTAGGAGGACTTCCATCATCAACATCATTATCTATCTATATGATATATTTTTACAAGGGTAGGTCACAACGGAACGTCATTTAGCTCATATTGGAGCGATCAACTGGGGAAGTACCTCCACTTTACAGAAGACCAGCCATAATAAGACTACTACTTGGCTCCTTAGGTATGTAGTGTTGTTAGAGTGCGCAGTACGTTCGGTTCTCCATACAAACGTATTTATGCTCTCATTTTAAAACGCCATGCTAGAATAACATGAAACTTTGTATACACAATGGGATCCGGCATATCTAGGTCGGAAATTAGTTTCTGTTGCTTGAAATTATAATGAAGAAAAAATACAACGATTATTAAGGTTTTCATACAAGCCGTAAAAAACTCAAAAAACCGCTGTATTTTTTTTCTTTTACAATTTCTAGCAACAAAAACTAATTTTCGACCTAGATATGCCGGATTCCATTGTGTATACAAAGTTTCATGTTATTCTAGCATGGCGTTTTAAAATGAGAGCATAATTAAGTTTGTATGGAGAACCGAGCGTACTGCGCCCTATTAAGTAAGGGACCTGCATACTCGTATTTTGCCTTTCTGTTATCACAATTAATCTCAAGCGTCCATAGACTACGGTGTCTGCTTACCATCAGGCAGGCCGTAAGCTTGTTTGCCACCGTCGTTTTATAATATATATATATCTCTGTAGCTCTTATTCAATTTATAATATGACTCTTAGTAGTGGTTCTTTTTTGTCTGTTAGTGTGCCTCTTAATTTCTGAACATGCTAAAAATGTGCTGACGTATTCCATCTTATAGAATGGTGAAAAACTGTTAAATTCGCTTCGCTCGCAACGATTAACAGTAATCAAGTACACCAATACCCTTAAAAGTAGAATAAAAATAAGAATGTAAATGTGAAAATATCGTCGAATAAATTAAGCTAAGTGAGACAATTAGCAGGTAACATTGACTGGCGAATGCGTAGAATAAGGAATAATAAGGACACGGGTAATCATTTTTTTTAATGTATTCTTTATAGTGTTTTTAATGTATTCGTTTTTTTTCTAATTCAATTATTATGTTAATTATTCTGTCACATTTAATTTAATTTATATATCTATTATTCACCTTGCTTATTTCTTTTTCTTAGGTTAGATTTTTTACAATAAATTTATCAAATGTAAAATATAAAAGTACACGTACAAAGTATAAAAGCATTATAAAAAATCTTACCTAGATTGCCGCCGGCAGCGAGGCGGGCCTAAGCTACCGGTGGTATGCATCTATTATTATTATGGACTCTTGTCTGAAGTAAATAAGATTCATTCATTCATTCATCATCATAATATCAGCCAAAAGACTTCCACTGGCCACATAGGCCTCCCCCCCCAAAGAGTGCCACAATGACCAATCCTGCGCCACCAGGACCTTTACCAGGTCATCAGTCCACCTTCTGTGGGGCCCACGCTGCACCTTCCAGTACGAGACCATCCACATATTACGTCACAGCGATGGGGGGGGGATTACTGAACGAGGCTCAGCCAGCAGCAGCAGAGAGCAGGAGTCAGCTCGTGACCACGGATGTTGCGATACATTCGAAACGTCGGGCACACCTCAGGTGATTAATTTTTGTACGCGATTAAGTCCCGTTTACCAATAATAATAAGATTGAGAACTAGTCTTAAACGTCTGGCGGCTTACAATAAACAACCTCTTTAATTTGGCCGGGTAATCGTTTATTTGCCTCAAACTATTTGACTTGACGTTTAGATGACATTGAGGCAAATAAAGAAAAGCGGAACTATGACAAGGACAACAAAAGATATATCTGTCTCTGTCGCTCTTATTCAATTTAGTATATGATCTTTCTCGCTCTTAGCGGTATTATTATTTGACGTCTACTCTGGTTACTCTGAGACACGACGATATACATACTTATATAGATAAATACATAGGAAACATCCAAGACTCAGGAATAATATTAATAATAAATGCCCTGACTGGGATTCGAAACCGGAACCTACGGCTTAGTAGGCAGGGTCACATACAACCAAGCCAAAGTGGTCGTCAAACTCTATGAAACTTCTTTCTCCGAAACAAGGTAGAACCCTTTTTACAAAACTCGTGTAAGAATCTTACTTTTTATGCCTCATTCATTGTAAGCAGACATCTTGGTCTTAGCGCGCTGGGATAGTCAAGCGTCCATAGCCCACGGTGTCTGCTTACCATCATGCAGGCCGTATGCTTGTTTGCTACCGCCGTAGTAGTAGTTTAAATTTTAACTACCCCCAATTCTACGCATTTTTACGCCATTTCAGAACTGGTATTCCTTACAAATTATGACGAAAATGCATTATCCATACAAGAAGCGTAATTATATAAAATTACGCAAAATACTAGGAGCCAATTGTCAAAAAATACATGTAAAATACGACTTTGTGAGCTATTACAGAGAGTTCAAAAAAGTACGCGTCACGAGGAGTATGAAATGCAGTGTTCGAAATTAGGTGACTTAAATTACCTATTCTTCGCAAGAGGACATAGAGTGGTGTGGTTAGAACTACAACCGGATAAAAGTAAAAAAGTAAAAATAAATTTACTCTTCAAAGTAGGCATAATTACATGCACCTATGAACGTCAATAAACTACCACCGGTTCAGAAAACTAAACCTCTGCCACGAGAAGAACCGGCGTAAGAAACTCGGCGAGTGGTAAAAAAAGTAAAATAAATAAATAAATAAATATTGGGGGACAATCTTACACAAAGCAAGCACCGTGAATTATTTACGACTGGGATAGGATGTTTGATGACGGAATGTAAGAAGGTGATGACGAGAAGAATGCAAGGAAAAGTGCAAGTTTATAACTAGTTTTTTTTTTATTGTTTACAAATTGTTGGTTTCTATATTTATTTATTTTAATTATTTTTAGTCTTACAACTTTTATAAATATTCACGTGTACCTGAAATATTATATTGTGTTAATCTTTAATTTATTGAATAGAATTTTTACTTTTACATTGATTATTTTACCTGTAAATATGTTTTAAGTAGAAAAATGCATGACGGAGCTAAGCTAGATGAATGTTTGATGACTATGACGAACCTATATTAAATACGTATGAAGAACATTTTGCAACGATTTGGTGATATCATTCTATTACTGTTATGTTGTAAGTTAAATAAATAAATAAATCGACCTAGTCCCAAACTAAGCAAAGCTTGTACTATGGGTACTAGACGACGATATACATACTTATATAGATAAATACATACTTAAATACATAGAAATCATCCAAGACCCAAGAACAAATATCCGTGATAAATGCACAAATAAATGCCCTGGCCGGGATTCGAACCCGGGACCTCTAGCTTCGGAGGCAGAGTCACTACCAACTAGGCTAAACAGCCCGTCTAAAAAAATTAATTTTCTTGAATACCAATACCAGGTATTACGTGTACATGTTGTCAAATATTAGGTTAAGAAGGTCCCCTTTTTTAAAGTGTGACGAAAATGTAAAGGAACCAGGTACAAGTGTGTTGTGGGCGATGGGCTAACAACCTACCACTGCAATATCACATTTTCTCCATCTTTGAACCTACAATTGCTAAATGTGGCACTAAAATTAAATTTCATGTGCTACGCCTACCCCTTCCGGGAAAACAGGCGTGAGTTTATGTACGAATGAAACATACATGTTTAACATTACGACTAGTACCCGGATAAATATCTAATACCAGGTATTCAAGAAAAAGTATATTTTTCTAACCGGTTCTAACCACTCTATATTACGTCGTCTTGCAAAGAATAGGTATTTTAGCTCACCTAATTCCGATCACTTGAATGAAATCGGAGAAATGTTAGACCAATAAGGGAGCATACCCAAACTACGTGACCAACTTTTTACAGTTTTTTACCCCCCCTTCCGGTGACCAAGCGTAGTATATGCCAAGACCCCCACCCTCCTCCTCAAGTTTTTACTTAGTATAATTGATTAATCATTTTTTGCGGATAGTTAAAAAAAATGGCTCTTGTTTGTATTTTCTCATATGGCCCCTAATGCATGACGTCGAAAGTGCATGCGTAGGTAAATTTTATTTAAGTCGAAACTGGAGAAGTTTTAGTGGTGGGGTAAACCGTGCCGCGTGAGTCCGCTTCAATTAGAATGTTTCTCAAAAATATTCCACTAGATACGTGGCGAGAAGCTACCCCCCCCCCCCGGTGACCATGAGTGGTATTTTGACGACCCCCCAAACGAGTCGAGTTTGGGTACGTTCCCTAACGAGGAGTCATTGGACCAGTGTTGCCAGTTTCGACTTGACTGTAAATTGTAGCTTCGTGAAATAGGACACTGAGATACGTAATGAGGGCAACTCTGTTTGCGGTCACCAGTCTGCAGTCGTCGCAAACCGGCACACTATATTAGGTTTTTTTTTTATTAAAAAAGGGATTGCTCTTGGCCAGCATCTAGCCGGGGGGCAAAGATGAGGCCGACGATGAAGCGAGCTCACCTAGAAGATGCCTATTCACTCGTGCCTTAAAAAGGTCCAGGTTATATGAACTCGGAAATACAGACGCCGGCAGAGAATTCCAAACCTTAGATAGAAGTGCGCATTATAAAAGAAGATGCAAAGCGCTTGGTTCGAATTAGAGGAATTTCGACCAGGTAAGGGTGGTAGCCAGCCGCAGGTTGCCACAAACCCTATGAAACTAGAATGGAGTGAGCACAGTGATATTGGAATCACATTCTCCATTAAACCTACAATTTACAACATTTCATTTTTTTAAGCAGGCTTTTTTCCGATGAAATCAAATAGAGGATAAAAAGTTAGGTAAAACCACATTTTTGAATTCTCGAAAATATCCCATTTTCATATAAATAAATCAATTTCAAAAGTTCTTCATTCTAAAAGAGAGTAAGTGACAAGTAAGGCGTCACAGCGTAACAAATCATACAGAAGCACTGTTACTAAGACAGTTTTACTAAAGTTTTTTTTTTTAGGTTTAGATATTTATTCATAAAATTTGGTATTTTACATGTCAATATTTTTAACTTATAAATATTAGGCATTCGGTAATAATAATATTTTTTTACATTATCTTTCATTATAAATAGATATTTTCACCTTGGGTCAACGACATCTATCAACAAACTCGTCGACAGTATAGCATGCCAAGTTGGTTAGGAGCGTTTTAAGTTGATGAACAAATTGCTTATCGCTTTTTAATTCTGTAACCTCTATTGGGAGCGCGTTGTACAGTTTTGGCCCAACGACAGCCAGTGATTTCCGAGTCTTAGCGAGTCTGCACCGAGGCACTGTTAGGAGTTTTCTCCTTCGGTTACTCCTTTGGTTAACCGGAGGGGTTGTAAAGGTGTCAAGGTTAGCTCTGACGTATTTTCATGCGACGAGAATGTAGACACTCGGCAGCGTGAGTATTTTTGACTCCCTGAAAAGGTCTTTCGCAGGGTGGTCGTAAGACTTTCGAGCAATGATTCTGACGGCGCGCTTTTGCAGTGTGAAGAAAGTGAACTGCTGTTCTTTTTGTGCGCTGTGACTGTCACAATTTCATAGTAGTGTCGTCATTACTACGACGGTAAGCTTTCTTCCATTTTCGTGAATATTTAGAAAACTAATACCTATAAAAATATAAAAAATATATTTTGGGGTTTCTCGTAAAGAAATTAACCAAATGAGTTAAGATTTCATACTACTTAAAAATTTGAAATGTTGTCAATTGTTACAAGTGGCACTGAACTAGTTATTTGTACAAGAGAGCAAAGTTGTCTTTTGCTGCGAGCGCTCATTTTGAGACTCTTGAGCGTAGCGAGGGGTTCAAAGGTATGAGATTTAAACAACTTGGCTCTCGTGTGATATTTTACCGAGTGCGCATGATCTGCCTATACCCTTCTGGAAATACCGGTGTGAGTGTATTTGTGTTGAATCCTTTTTTTTCGGCGACATCATATGCACCGTTTCCGCTCACATACCATAAATATGACGCTAAGCGACAATGAACCTTACCCCTTCTATGTTAACGTACAAAATCCAACGGTACCATTTCACTAAGACAGATATCGACATATCCGTTTTGTAAACTGAGCTATATGGTGGCTGAGGGCGGAAGTTACATTACCATTTACAAATTTGTTTTTACAGAATATGTGCAACTCTCAACCAAAAGGTCCCTCATTGTCAGGGGTCGGAATTCTCGTAGCACTTTTGAGCTGTCATAGGGACTTCTCATTTATCGACTTCCGATATACAAATATATGTCGATAAATACAGAATATTAAAAGTGTAAAATAACAACAGGCAGTCTTATCGCGAATGAGCGATCTCTTCGAGATAACCTTTGGATGCCAACTTTTTGGATATTTTAAATAGGAATTATTATAATAATATTTTATTGTTCCTTATGAATAATTTGTGGATTTCTTATTACGAGGCATTAATTTTAGACATATTATCAAAACAAGAATTGCCAGCGTACCTAATGATATCGTTATGTGGGTACTGGCCATCAGTCTGATGACCTTTGATTAGTAGTTTTACAGACATATGCAAACAAACAAACACAAACACTGAACTGAACAAATTAAATGTGAAATTGTTAACTATAAACTTTTCATTGTTTTCATTGCATATCTCTATTTCAAATTTTCAACTACTCAAGTTATGTGAAAGAGATCGCTCTTTATCGATTAGACCGCCTGTTGTTTACCTCTACTGTTAATCTTCATCAACATGTTGTGTTCTATAATGTATCGATATAATATGTAGATCGTAAGTCGATAAATGAGAAGTCCCTATGACAGCCCAAAAGTGCTACGAGAATCCCGAGCCCTGCTCATTGTTGATATCAATAAGGACGGTCTAATAAGTTATAATATAGAAATAAAATTCAAAATTGAACTGCAAGGGCAGATTTAGTTATAAATATTATGTAGGGAATAACTTTTAAAATTTTCATTATTTTATCTGTGTTATATTTTTTGCGAATGGGTGAATAGCAAATTAAAAGAGAAGGCCTAATTATGCCTACATTTTCATTTGCTATTCACTATGCTACATTCACAATGGGATCCAGATGGTCTTGCGGAAATTAGTTTCTGTTGCTTGAAATTATAATGGCGAAAAAATACAGCGATTATTAAGGTTAACAAGTTAACAAGCCGTATAAAACTCAAAAAACCGCTGTATTTTTTTTCTTTTTCAATTTCTAGCAACATGAACTAATTTTCGACCTAGGTATGCCGGATCCCATTGTGTATACAAAGTTTCATGTTATTCTAGCATGGCGTTTTAAAATGTGAGCCTAAATACGTTTGTATGGAGAACCGATCCACACCGATCGTACTGCGCCCTCTTAACTGTCATCAGAAACTTTGATCAAATGTCGGGGTCCCATCCAAGTTGGATAAAATCATCCAATTTCTTTGATCAAATGTATTGGATGAGTGGAATATCTTCCTAAGGCATCGATATTATGTCAGTTTTTCATAAAAGATACAAAGAAAAATTATTTTAATTTAACTGTTTCAGCTAAGATATGTTTGAGAGATGTGACATAGATACGGATATGAAAATGAGTCATAACTCAGTACAAATAAGGTTCAAATTGTAATGTAACTTTCGTAAACTGCCGACTATCGCGTGATCCCCTTATGCTATGTCTTCGAAATAATTTAGGACCTGAAAGAGAAAAATATATTAGAGAATGAGAATACATAAAACATTTTTACAGTAATATCGATTATTAACAAAAGTATGTATTTTAAACAACTTATCACTATACAAAAGAAACAAGGTAACAATATACAGGGTGTGGCCTGTAATAGGAGCAAAAAATTAAACGGTACACTATTGAGCTCTCCAGCAATTATTTCGAATTAATTTGGTTTGAAAAAAAAAAGTATTTTTCGTTTTTTTTTTTCGCAAATGTAGCTTATATGTACTTTAAAACTCTACTGGAGTGATATTAATAACATTTTTTTCAATAAACAGTCATCATCATCATCATCATCATGTCAGCCGAAAGACGTCCACTGCTGGACATAGGCCTCCCCCAAAGACTTCCACAATGACCGGTCCTGCGCCACCCGCATCCAGCGGACACCCGCGACCTTCACCAGGTCATCAGTCCACCGTGTGAGGGGCCTGCCCACGCTACGTCGTTGCCACTCGAGAACCTTTCCGCCCCAACGGCCATCGGTTCTACGTGCTATGTGCCCCGCCCACTGCCACTTAAGTTTAGCGATTCGGAGGGCTATATCGGTCACTTTGGTTCTGCAAAAAACAGTAAAAAAAATAAAAAAATCCCAAAAATATTCTTTTAAACCAAAAATGCGGCAGCGATTATGAGTCATGACTTGAAGTAACCTCAAAATCAGCATTGACTGCCGCGCTATAATCTCTGGGTGGCAAGATCCATTACTTGGAGGTCATAACTTTAGATAAAAATTTCTCCGAATTGAAAAAAGATAAATTTTTTTGGACACAAGAGGTTACTGCAGATGCTCTAAGGAAGCGTCCTTTAAATTTATTGCTCCTATTACAGGCCACACCCTGTATAAATGGAAGAAGGCGAACTTAACCTCATAAAGGATTTATTTCAGCTAAACTTCGAAGAAACGAGTAAGGGCGACCACATAACCAACCACTTGTGGCCGCCACAAGTTGTCGAAGAGTTAACCTGTTGTATACCAGACCTCTCGAAATTTTACTTCCTGTTTTTACCAGGACCGCCAACAAAAAAGAAAAAAAAGGATACTGACTGACACGATGATGATGATTTTAAAAATCGATATGGTGGCAGTATAAGGGCATTGACGGGTGCCTCTTTTAAAAATGAAATAAAATAATAACCAGGGATGCTGCTGCCCATCCCCCGGTGGTCTTGGACGTAGTTTCAGGACGTACCCAATAAAATAACAGTTGCATAATAATGTATGGAAATATATTATGATTCTCCCACCCGTCATATAATAAGTTGTCAATGTTATAGACTTGCATTGGTATATAATAGCTATTTACGTTTGAGGCCCGAGCCGCAGGCGAGGTTTTGTACACAATTTTACGTCACCACTTGGCCAAAAAGTTTTGGCAAGGTGTGGTGTAGTACATTACACAACTAGGGTGGTAAAGCAAAGAAAGGCTGAGATCGCAGATTTTGCGGCCCGAGCTGTAGGCGAGGGACGTATATATATATATATGCGATCAAGGGCTTTATTTATTATCTCCCGTGTTGTGTACATCATTTTATTACTACACTTAGCCAGAAAGCGGCTTTTTCCGTACGCGTAGCGTGAGGTAAAAGCCACTTTTTGGCCAGGTGTGGCATAAAGATTAGTCTTTTAATACTGCTGTCAGGCATTTAATTGACAGATCACAATGCTGGAGTACAAAAAATCTGATTATATGGAGAGTTTGACAGGTTTCTATGGGACAGCTACCGTCGTCATATTCAACGTTGGTCGGTCTGTAAACGTAACTTGGTGCAACCCGTCCTCAATGTAACTTGTGTACAGTCAAGAGAAAAAGTAAGTAACACTTTCACCTAATCACAATGGAATAAGATGCAAAAGTGTTAACTTACTTTTGCTCTTCACTGTGGTGACAGCCGCCATTGCAGCATAAAATATGTCATGTTTGACGTTTCAAGGTTATATTTTGTACTGGATGACAGCTAAATGACAGGTGTCACCGTACCAGGTGTTGGTGACTGGCGGCGGCGACTGGAGACAGCGTGTTCTGGTTTGACTGAACCACCAGTGGGCACAATATGCGGACACCTTTACATACGAGAAGATATCCCTTATAGGGATAAGTTCGCTTTTTTACTTCGACCTTGTGCGGCATGTATATTTTTACCCGACTGCGCCAGAAGGAGGGTTATGTTTTTCGAGAGTATGTATTACTATGTATGTATGTATGTATAATTGTTTGGCACGCTCTGCAGCCTGAACGGCTCGATGGCGGATTTTTGGCGCCAAATTCCAAATTACACAGAAACTCAGTCAGTTTTTTTAGTTTTTTAAATAATTAGTCTTGTTTAATCTGTTATCGTGTACAACAATAGTAGTTTATGCAACTCTTACATAATGAGAGGCATTAAAACACGAGTGTGGTTTTGCCTGCGGCTCATTACATAATAAGATCATACAAGTATTTTTAACCGAGTTTAAAAAAAGGAGGAGGTTCTTAATTCGTCGGAATATTTTTTTTATTTTTTATGTATGTTCACCGATTACTCGGGGACTAGTGGACCGATTTCAAAAATTCTTTTTTTGTTTGAAAGGGTATGTTTTCTAGTTGGTCCCATTGTTACCAAGTCTGGATCTGATGACGGGATTATGGAAAAATCGAGGGAACTCCTCAAATGAAGTATATAGCAGGAGGATAGGATTTGGAAAAGTTTGGAGTCAGTGTCTTTTTGTTAAAAAATTACTTGTAATGCCTTATTATGTACAGTTGCATACACTAGTTTATCTACATCCATATATTAAATCCTCTTTCATGTGTTTTATATGCAGTCATTTAATCGGCGGAGGCATGTTTATCGAGACAGCCCGACGCGCGGCCCGGCCCTGTACTGTAAAATTGTACGTGATCTCATAACTACACGATATATCATGCAGTTACGGCGCGCGCGCGCGGTGGGCGGTATATTGTTGAGCTGGTATTTACGGATGGTTTTTGAACACATTAATAGTACATTACGATACAAGTGCAGAGAATAGGAAATTCGTAACGAGTGGTGATAAATTAAAACACGACCAAAGGGTCGACACGAGTTGCGAATTACCTATTCGCACGTGTATCGTACAACGTTTTACAGTACATATGGCTCTTTAAAGTTTCGACATATGCACGTAATCTGCTGATTACCGCACTCGTGCGGTAAAGTAGCACCATATGTACTGTAATAGTACATTCTTTAACGAGAGTCTACTCTTTTGATGACTCGAGTTTGCAATTTTCTTACGTCTGAGGTAATCACAATGTTTTCATCACATTTGCGAGGAAATAAATAACACCAGAACTAATCAAAGTTAAAGAAATCGACCACATCACCTCCAGTATCAATGCATGGTTGCCGAGAGGAGCGCGCAGCTTCAATATTGCAACCAATCATATAGCAGTATTCTTGTGGAGCGCGGCCAATTCGATTTTTCAAACTAATCAGATCACAGGGAAACTCATAACTCCCTAGGGAGTTATGAAAATCTATAACTCCCGCGGGAGCTAAATCGGCTAAAAACGTATCGCCTGCGTACAATAAGACCTTTTACGAGCAAGTGTGATGAAAAGAGGATTTACTATATGGGTGTAGATAAAATTGCTTATATACATTACATACACACATACGTACATACTTGTATATTGAGTGACTCACGTGTTACGTGCTACGCCGCTGAAGCCTGGCCGCTATCTTGTACGCGACGAGCGGCCACGCCACCAGCAGCAGCAGCGTCGGCGGACTCAGCTCCTGCCACGGCCACCGCCAGCCGTGCTTTTGCTGAAAAAGAATCCAACATTTTAACAAAATAATTTATACCAAACAAAACCGACTCCAATTTTGTACTTGCTATGCCACAATTTGTGGTTTCCGTGAGCCAAGACTTGGTTACCTACAGAAAATACCGAAATCGGCATATGCGTGCCTATCAAATTCGAGGAGTTGCCACGATTCCTCCTAGATCCCATCATCAGACCTTCACCAAACTTGTATGGGACCAATGTCGGGGTACCTGAGTTAAAACAAAAAAAGGAATTATCAAAATCGGCCAACGTGGTCAAGAGTTATCTAATCGGGGAACATAATACATACATTAAAAAAAAAGAACAAGCTAACATGCAGACGAACTGAGTACCTCCTTCCTTCTATTGAAGTCTGTAAAAAAACGACATCAATCAGGCGGGCCGTCCGCTTGTTTGCCACCGACGTGGAAAAAAAATTAAAGAAATGTCAGGAAGGCCGTATCAGAGATGACTCATTACGGTTCAAACACATTGTAAGCAGTTTACCGCCTTAAGAAAAATACGCGGACAAAGAATACGGATCGGTAAAATACCGTCATATATTCCTCAAATAGTACAAGGTTGTACAGTTTTTTAATCTTGTCATAAGCTTTATTTAATTTTAGATTTAAACTGCAAAAATAACAGTAACAAAAAATATCGTTAGCAGGTTTAAATCGGGCTCACAAAAACCCATGAAAATAACAAACTTTAAGGGAGCGAGATGTTGCTAAAAAACGTCATTTTGTATATTGATATTTTATGATAGGATCCCAGAAATTACTTATATAGTTGGGTTGGGTGGTAGTTGGTAATAATATATTATGTAACTATAAAAAATCCTTAGCGGTTATTTAATTCAGGATGACCCGAAATTTAAGAGGGCGCAGTACGCTCGGTTCTCCATACAAACGTATTTATGCTCTCATTTTATAACGACATGCTAGAAAGCTAGAATAACATGAAACTTTATATACACAATGGGATCCGGCATACCTAGGTCGGAAATAAGTATCTGTTGTTAGAAATTGTAAAAGAAAAAAAAATACAGCGGTTTTTTGAGTTTTTTACGGCTTGTATGAAAGCATTAATAATCGTTGTATTTTTTGTCCATTTTAATTTCAAGCAACAGAAACTAATTTCCGACCAAGATATGCCGGATCTCATTGTGTATACAAAGTTTCATGTTATTCTAGAATGGCGTTTTAAAATGAGAGCATAAATACGTTTGTATGGAGAACCGAACGTACTGCGCAGTCTTATGACCGCGAATGTACAGTTACTTTTGTTATAATAATAACTTTTACTATTACTATATACTAACTTTTGTTATTACTGAGCGCGTCTCGCCATCAAACGTTTAGTTTAGCGAGTAATTTTGAATATGAAAAAATTATTTTATTTTGTACATAAAGTAAAAAAAAAAACAAACAAGACTTACATTCATGAGCCTCTCTCCCTCCACAGCTTTGCGTAGGGCAGCCACGTCAGCCTCCAATCGCGCCAGCGTTCCTGGTAGCTGTTCCAGTACCTTCAGATCTGATGACAAAATGTAGCATTAAGATATAAGACTTATCACTTACAAAAATACTAATTAATTACAAAACTGTGTAACTTGGAATATGGCGCCAAAAATCCGCCATTTTGTATTATTTATATTTTGATACACCCAGTGGCACTCACAGTAAATACGAATCTAACGACACCTCTCAAGCTAAAATCCATCGAGCCATTCCGGCTGCAGAGCGTGCCAACATACTCTCGAAAAACATAACCCTCCTTCTGCCGCAGTTGGGTAAATATAGATTCCACTGCGATAGGTTCAGGGATGGGATATAGCTGTCAATCCATGCATTTTGACGTAATTTGACCTCTCTAAGTCGAAAGCAGTCTCCCAAAAAAGTAATGCCCCGTTGACAGCCAACCTTGAAGAGAACTAAAAAAAATAACATAAAAAAAACCTCCATTTCACACTCCAATCGCGGCTAGATAATAGTGAGTGCTGTGTTAAGGGTACTAGACGACGATATATTTCATAGATATATACTTAAATACATAGAAAACATCCAAATCTCCGGAACAAATGTTTCTGCTCACCACAGAAACAAATGCCCTTACTGGGCTTCGAACCCGGGAACTATAGCTTCGGAGGCAGTGACACTATCAACTAGGCTAAACAAACAGGCCGACTAAAGTATACACCCAAAGAGTAAAGCAAGTATGATAATACACCTTCCTACCAAATTTCATAATTAGCAGTACTGCTTATAGTCTCCGAGTAAATCGGCTGTGACATACGGACGGACGTACGAATGGACGGACGGGCGGACAGACATGACGAAACTATAAGGGTTCCGTTTTCGCTACGGAACCCTAAAAATGATGACGGTGATGTGATGAATGTACTTACGCGTGAGTTGCGACGTGATCTGGTGCGCGTGTCCGTTGCTGAGACGCGGCTGCGTGTGCGCGGGCGCAGCGGCCGGCGCGGGCGCAGCCGCCGCCGGCGGTACCTGCGGGGCGCGCTCCACCTCCGGTTCGCTCTGCCGAAAAATAACATTATAGTTGGAGACATTTTTTACACAACATAGATAACATTGGTTAAGGCGCTGATAACACCTAAAGTGGCTTCACTTAACAGTATTTTAACAAAAACTATTTGATTTGGCAAAGCGAAAAATATATGGTAATATTCATTATAAAGGCTGTTTTTTTTTATTGAATTCCGTTAATTTAGAGTGCATATTCCCGAGAAGAAATAAGGTAAGCTTCTCTAAGATACCGGTATCCTAATTCGTACCATTTCGAAGATATTAAATTATTCATTTTCGTTAATTAACAGCCCTTGTATAATATAAAAGATTCTTAACAATTAAAAAATGTTGACGTGAGTGTCATTCGAATTCCCAATATTGTCATACTTGACATTAACTCTTGCTTAACTCCACGTTAGCTCTTATGGCAGTTTTGCATTCACCCTTGGTGATAAAATTATATAATTGGTGATACATATAATTGATAATTTTGTATGACAATGAAAACAATTATTGAAAAACTAAATATGTTACGTCGTTTCTATGGTTACACACAGCTATATGCTTGAAGGAACGAAAATCAATAAAAACAACCAGTATAATGAAAAAGTTTGCTGTCTCTAAAACATGATTCGTAAAAAAAGCGTTTTAGTATTTGGCATTATTGAAAAGGTTAATGACCTGCCACAATATAGTATACTTACCACATTGGCATCGACAGTGCCTAAGCCCCCGGGTTGGCCCGTGTCGGCGTCCACCTGACTCCACTGTTAGTGCATTAGTGACAAAAGAAATAAACAAGAAAAAAAATAGAAGTAGAAATAATAATGAGCACTGAAAGTAAAAAAAGAGAAAAATATAGAATGTCAGGTGGAATAAGAGAGGCATAGAAAAATTGTCATTGTCTTGAGAAAAATACAGCAAATATGTATAACTTTATAGTAGCCAGTAACGTAATAAGTTGATGGATGAATGAATGAAAGAATAAAATTTATTTTGAAACAACAACAATACAGGAAAACAGTTTACAAAAATCATAAATCAAAAAGGTATCAGTTGTCTCAAAAAAGCAGCCCACTCAGCATGAGTCGAGGCAGGGGGCCACGACGCTGATTTTCAGTGGGTCCTATAATGACTAACCTAAAACTAAGACTAAGAAATCGCTTAACTTAACGGGCTTATAACTGTATTTCATTATTGAGTTTGTACAATCAAAATTATTTATTTATCTATATCTGTGAAAACCAAACCAGAAGGTGAACCATTGACATAAGACATAATACAAAAATATGGCGGACCTGCGTGATTATACGTGTGCATTTTATGTGTGTATGTATATGTATGCTTACTCCAAATTTGATGATGATGGTGATGCATTTCTTGTATACTTATTACAGACGCAGGCAGCTATCCCTTAGAGATTTGATTAGTAAGTAGGTGCTGTTTTAATTTATTTTTAAACGTGAATAATGAATCAGATGTTCTAATAGGCGGTGGGATATTATTCCAGCAACGCGTAGCCGCGTACCGGAAGCTGCCGCGGAAACTAGCTGACCTGCATCGGGGACACATGAGGCGAGGGGCTTGTCTAATGTGCATACGGGAAAATGTCAATTTATCAAAGAGGTAGAAGGGTTGTTTGCTAGCAATGATCCCAAATAACAGAGAAGCAAGGTGAAGTGTTCTGCGGGCATCCATTTTAAGATGGGTTGTCTTTTGTAAGAACTTTTGGTCATTAGTCTTTCTCAACAGAATATAACATATTAAAAAAAAGTTTACCTGATTTTTTATTGTAACAAGACGGAAAATCATATTAAGTGCTCAATGGAAGTACACACATATATACATACCTTAGTACATTCACTTACTCATTACTAGCACATTCATTAGTAATTAAAAGCTAGGAAATATATACATTGTCTGTGCTTTTGGAAAAGAAGGAACTTCTACCATCCTTACTTCCACTTGTAACCAGCCAATTTACCATTTATCCGCCGCAGTCGCAGTGATACTTAAGACAACATCCAGCTCATTTCGCCGCAGTCTGATAACTTTTTGGTCAAAACTTTCATTTTTGGTACAAGCTTTTATTGCCGACTGTACTTTTTTCCACAATCATAAACTACATGTTGAGTCGGTTCGAATGAGCCCAAACACGATGGGTTTATCTTGTGTAGTTTAGGAATGGCTATGACCACCTTCTGTATCCATCATCAGATCAGCTCTATGTCATAATAATATTGCATTGTCATCCGATTTATACATGCATGCAAAATTTCAGCTCAATCGGAAACCGGGAAGGGGATCAAATTTAACTTGCAAGATTTGATTACAGACCGACAGACAACGGGACAGGTGAAACTAAATAAAAGCTTGTAATAAGTCAAATGTTGTTTCTGGGAGACGAATATGTACATGGTATTCATCTCTGTCACTTGTTTTAATTTGATAAATTTATACAAAAAAGATTGTGTAACTTCGTCCCAACGGCGACCTGGACATGTTCGATGAAAAATTCTCGGCGGTTAAAGGGTTAAAAGGCAAGGGAAATTTTGCAAATATTATTTTTCAACACAGACAACGTACGAAGCAGCAGTGTAACTGTTATAATCAGTAAACCGTCTTGGGCTTTGCAAAATATTAACAAAATTAATGCGAAATTGTAATACAAACTCCCTCAAATAATTACGAATATTCAACTCAAATGCTCATTTCAATATAGTAAAATGGATCCCTCAAATTTTTAAGGTCGATTATCGCTCGGCATGTTTCGAATCGATCGAGCGACATTTGCACTGAGGAGGTTCCACTCGCGTTTTTCCCCATACATGAATTTCTTCTTTACTTATATATTTCCTTTCGCATATTTCTCCATTAGGGAATTTTCCTAGACACAAGGTCACCGTTAGGTACGACGACGAGCGAAGCGAGGAGGAGTGTTAGTAGAACCGAATGTTGGAAAAAAAGGGCTCTTCTATAGCTTTTTTAACCAAAAGGAATTAGCAATATAGTAGCCCTAAACACGAACGGGACTAAAAATATTGGGGAAATAAATATAGTGTAGTTGAGGTGAGCGAAGCTCATTCTTAGGCGACAGATGTATTTCGTTTGAGTTCGTACTCCTCCTAGACGCTCCAATCGATCACGCTCACATTTTGCATGTCGATAGGTGACATCATGACGATGGTTTAGATATATAAAAAATCGGACATACCACGAAGGAATACGTAATCACCGAAAAACCGAATTTCCGTATATTTCAATGTAAAAAGTCGTGCACGCGCAAAATTGATGTAAACAATGGAAAATAGAGGGAGTTTGAGAACGGATAGACGCGCTCAGCTCAACATTTGCAACCAGCAAACTGCATTGCATACCTAGTTGACCGAGCGAGCGAAGCGTCTCCGTTTCAGCTTTCGACAAAAATTCTTTCGTATATCTATCTGTCCGGATGTTCTCCTCTACAGGCCGCATTTCTCAACCGATTCTTGTGAAATTTTGTGAGCAAGTTCGATAATTATATACATTTTTTTTGGCGAGTCAGTACCTATTTTGAAATTTAAAAAAAAATTGCGAGGTCTATATACAGCTCACAGAGCTACTAGTCGTCTATAAATGAAAAAATAATAAATAAATATTGGGGGACGACCTAGTCCCAAACTAAGCAAAGCTTGTACTATGGGTACTAGACGACGATATACATACTTATATAGATAAATACATACTTAAATACATAGAAAACATCCAAGACCCAAGAACAAATATCCGTGCGGATGCACAAATAACGCCCTGGATTCGAACCCGGGACCTCTAGCTTCAGAGGCAGTGTCACCACCAACTAGGCTAAACAGGCCGTCGTATACAGTCATAATAACAGTTACACCACCCAGACTAGCAATACGTACGATACTAACATCGACCGTGTCAATGAACTCGTCCTCGGAGTCGTGGCGGGCGCGAGGCGTTGGCGAAGACGCGCCGCTCGCCGACCGCGAGCCTGCAAACACAGATCTATCAGAGCTTGGCGAGCTGCTATGAGAGATTACAGAACATGGTAATATTTCATCATCATAACACATAGCATACCAATCGGTTAAGGATTTTATCATCATCGTCTATGAACCAGCCAAACAGCTCAGCGCGATAACGTGTTTCAATACCAACCGACGGCTGTGTTGCCAGGTCGCGGCTGGGTCACTCGTCTTCGCCATCTGCGAACCAGCTCAGCGCGTAGTCGTGTCTCAATACCAAACGACGGGTGTGTTGTGCTCAACGCGAGCACGTCTCCCGCAAACAGGTCGCGGTTGGTTCACTCGTCTTCGCCGTCTATTAACCTATCAGCTCAGCGCGAAGACGTATCTCAATAGCAACCGACGGTGTATTCTGCTCGGCGCGAGCACTCCTCGCGCTACCAGATCGCGGTTGGTTCACTCGTCTTCCCCTTCTATGAACCGACCAGCTCAGCGCGAAGACGTGTCTCAATACCAACCGACAGGTGTGTTGTGCTCGGCGCGAGCACTCCTCCCGCGACTCTTGTCATCTATGAACCGACCAGCTCAGTGTGAAGACGTGTGTCAATACCAACCGACGGCTATTGTGTTCTAAGCGCTCCGCAACACGTCTCCCGCAAACAAGTCGCGGTTTATTCACTCGTCTTCGCCATCTATGAACCGACCAGCTCAGCGCGAAGACGTGTATCAATACCAACCGACGGGTGAGTTGTGCTCGGACCGCACCCTCCTCAGCACATCCCCCGCCACCAGTTCCAGGTCACGGTTGGGGAATTCCTCCTCTTCGTCGTCCACGGACAGGAACGACGCCACGTCCGAACTGTATGACATCGTCTCGACTATCTGCAATGAGGAAAGAGAAAATTTTGAGAGAAAACGAGTACGAGTTACCAAATACGAGTACATAATAGTATTTTATGCACAGTTACATAACAAGGGTTCTTAAAATTCGAGTCGCTGTAACAAAACGAACGTTGTGAGTTTTGTTATTAAAGACTCGAGAATTTTAAGACCTCATTAGTCATTATGTAACGTTGCATACAATATTTATTCTAGGACGGCAATAGTTATTTGTTATACAAGGGTGCAAAGTTGTATTTTACCCGCGAGTGTGGAATTGAAACACAAGCCAGCGAAAGGACTCTATAGTTGAACCACGAGCGAAGCGAGTGGTTCTAAAATAGAATCCTGAGCGTAGCGAGTGTTTCAACACACGAGAAGTAAAATACAACTTTGCACCCGTGTGTAACACAAAACTTTTCTCCTCACTATAGCGAGGAAAGTGCAACATGCAAAAAACACAGTTCCACAGGCATGATTTTCATTACTGGAATCACTGATATTTTTACGATATTATAACAAAAAACTCTGGAAGTTGTGTATAATATTTACGTGAGTCGGAGTCGGTGACAATGACAAGTTGTGTATATTTTAGTTGACATTGACAATGATGACATTTCTGACGTTCTGCGTTTTGAAATTGCATCAACTCAACTTGTGCGCTTACAATTATACTCAATATCATTATAAAAAAAATTTTAGTTATAGAATTTTAAGGTTTACGACTTAAATCATTAAATAAAGCTAAATTTGGTATTTTTTATAAAATTCTCAAATCATTTATTTAATGATAATTGATATCAAACGAACCATTATTAGGAGCGTTTTACGTTTTGTTATCTGTCAAAAGCTACTCAAACACGCTCCAAGGTCGAATTACTTTCCCCACTTGTGGATAAAATGCGTTTTTACCCGCTTGTTTCAAAGGATAAAAGACGGCTTTCCGAGCTAGTGAGGGGAAAAATAATTTGACTTAAATTAAAAATTGCTATGGTGGCAGAATACGGGCATTGACGTGTGCCTCATTTAAAATAAAATAAAATAAAAGTTATATAATAATGTATGGAAATCTATTTTGAGTGTCCCACCAGTCATATAATGACTTGTCTATGGTATAAACTTGCACTTGTATAAATAGTCCATTGTTTTAATACTGCTATCTATAAGCCATCTAATTGACAGATTATAATGCTGGATTAAAGGGAAAAATTGAAAAATTTAATGCTCCGAGCAGGATTAGAACCTGCGACATCTGCACGGCTAGCACAAGACGGCGCGCGAGCTATATCTAATGAGTACAAATGGAAAGAGACGTATAGTCTATCTCGCGCGCGATATAGCTCGCGCGCCGTCTTGTGCTAGCCGTGCTGGCATACACGGCCAATCGCTCTAGCCTCTGAGCTATCGGAACAACCAAGCTCGTGCACGAAATCCTTCACTAGTTCCCTCCTACAACGCCTCCCAAAGGCGTTGTAGGAGGGAACTTTCGTTAGCAGCGTTACTGCTTAATACAAAATTATATAATGCTGTAGTAGAAAAAAAAAGGCCAAACGTAGGTATAGGGTGTCATCGTCTCAGTAGTTCGGCAAGTAGGTAAATAGTTCCTGTCAAACATTTCATTTTTGTTACAAGTCTTAATTTCCGACTGTACTATTCTATAATCATCAACTACTCGTTGAGACGGTTCTAATGAGCCCAAACACGGTGGGTTTGTCTTGTGTAGTTTAGGAGTTGCTATGGCCACCTTCTGTCTCCATCATCAGATCTGCTCCGTGGTACCATAATACTGTACTGTCACCGAACGTACATAAGTATGCCAAATTTCAATTCAACCGGATATCGGCGAGTGGCTGAAAAAAGGATTGCGAATCTTGATGATAACTCAATTACATGAGCTCATTCTGAGTGAGCTCGCTTCATCGTCGGCCTCATCTTTGCCCCCCGGCTAGATGCTAGCCAAGAGTAGTCCCATTTTTAAAAAAGGTTGTTTTTTTTACGTTGGGGTAATACTTTTATGCATCCCACCCGGTTGGGGGGACCAGGACCGGTATGACGGACTAACCGCAGCAAAACGCCTTGGACTACCGTCTAAAACCCCAACGAGTGCGGGCTTGTCGAGGACGCCGCGGGGTCGCTATCAGCATTCGACCGCGTGCAATTTCATATTTATCTACGAAAAGTTTGTAAAAAAAATACCTTGTGTAATTCATCGACATACGCCTGCATGGCTTCGGTCCGTGTCATTTTCCCAAGCCTGTTCCAGGATTCCCATTTCGCTCTGAAAAAAAAAGTTCGTTATTACTAATACGGTGTAGAGATGCAAGCCTGTGATAGGGTTTAACGACACTTTTCTGTCAAACCAATAAATAATAATAATTGCCAATAATAAGAGTTGGCTATACACCGTGACCGTTAATAACCCGAAAGATTTAAACCACATATTTTTGACGACTGTACGAGTAAATAATGTTATATCAACATGGGTCTAATTATGTGTCTTAATTAAATTACTATTTCAGTACGAATTAAATCTGATTAATTGCCCGCTTCTTTGTGAGAAGCCTTTAGGTGGGAACCTCAAGTTGAAGAACAGAGAGCGAGCATGACACTTCACGAATCGCTCCAAAATCATGCGACGAAAGGCGAATGGCGTGACTTGTATTCCATGAATGACAAGAAGTGTCAAGTTATGTCTTTCACGATGTTTGTGTTGAAATTATTTTTATTTATTGGCACCACAAAATACCCCAAATACTTATTTCGGTACTAAAAACTTTTTGTAGATAGATACCAAACTTCTTTATGAAACTGGCTAACAACCATACAGTTAGTGTATCTACGTGTAAAAGAAATAGGTGGCTACGTCATGCTCACGCCCTTAAGGTGTGTTACACTGGAGATTTTTTTACTTTTGATTTGTTGTAAATAATTAATATCTCCTTAATTATGAGTTTTTGGACTATATGTTACATAACTTTATATACTCTAATTAGGCTCTAGTATCGTTAGCTTAAATCTTTCGGGTTATTAACGGCCACGGTGTATGTTTAAAGTCCAGTGCCACCTCTCTACCCCCAGCCCTCTGCGCGGTGTTACCCTTAGGCCATTTTTTAATGTAGCTATTTATAGGGATCCATCTAGCACATCAGGGCGAGTCAACGTCTCTCAGAGATAAAAATGAGAGGTAGTTTTATTAGGCAGACGTCCGATGTCTCACTCAATAGCCCAGTCATTAATCCATCAAATTCACCAATAATCCGGTTCATTTAGAATCCATCAACCAGCAATAGTCCCTGTACACCCTGGGGTTGCTGTCTCCGTGTATGTCCCATGACACGGGCAGGGACAGCATTATCTCGGTGTAGCCCTTGCATTTAATTAAGAAATGAAAAAACGTTTAATTGGTTCATAAAATGGTACACAAAAACAGAAGTGGAAACATATACACCAAATTAAATTGACATCAAAGGCCTCTAAGCTAGGCTAGGCTATGTGGTACTCGTTTGGTACTTCGTTACCTCGGCTCCGCGCATGCCTCCCAAAGGTCCGGGACACCATTGTCCCGTGAGTGGAAAATACATACCAATAATAATTATAATAACCATATAATATGACAGCAGTCGTTAAGCCAAGTTAGAGGCCTTCGGGCGGCTTGAGAAGTTAACAGTAAAGTTGCCCACTCACTTGACAAGCCTAATCACAATAAGGTTTAGTTTCCTCCTTGGGTTGGAAGGTCAGATGGCAGTCGCTTCCGTAAAAACTAGTGCTGACGCCAATTCTTGGGGTTAGGTAGTAGGGTATCCTTCACGACGCAACATGCAACTGTACTGGGATAAAGCTAGGATGATGATGATGATGAATAATAATAACCAAAGGCAATACAATATATGGTTGGCCATTTAGATGGGTCAGTACGGGCATATCTAAAACTATAAGACATACAAAGATCTGTTCTTAGGAACCATGTAATCCATTTATTGTCAAGAAAAACTGCATTCATAGATTTGGGTACTAGTTTTGAATCAGTCTATCTAGCTAGTACATATTTTTTTCGAAACATAAACGTAAACGCAACGCGAGCGGCTACCCCTAGCGGCCTTTAGAGGTAACTATTTGTTGCCATACAAAGTTGCCATACCAATTGAGACTAAACGCAAACGCGTACGTTTGTGTTTATGTTTCGAAAAAAATATACTATGGGAACAGAACGAAAATTATTAGTATAATTACCTAGTAATAACAATCGTATGCCATTTACTTTTCGAACCGTGAGATCTTCAAGAAGACAGTACGGTTTTTTACCGACTTCAATAGAAGGAAGGAGGTACTCAGTTCGTCTGCATGTTTGCTTGTTTTTTTTTTATGTATGTTCCCCGATAACTCTTGACCACGTTGGCCGATTTTGATAATATATTTTTTGTTTCAAAGCAGGTACCCCAACATTGGTCCCATGTAAATTTGGTGAAGGTCTGATTATGGGATCTAGGAGGAATCGAGGGAACTCCTCGAATTTGATAGGCACGCATATGCCGATTTCGGTATTTTCTGTAGGTAACCAAGCATTGGCTCGCGGAAACCACAAATTGTGGGATAGCAAGTACAAATTTGGGGTCGGTTTTTTTTTTTGGTATAAATAATTGTTTTAGGGACCACCCAGGGATCACGTGTAGGGTAACGGTGGGTAGTAGTTATTAAAAGAGAACAAGAGCTTTTGACCTATTCTTATGCGTATATACTTTTGATGCTGACTGTATAGTGGCCTCCAAGCATTTTGTATCATCATCATGTAAGCCGAAAGACGTCTACTGCTGGACATAGGCCTCCCCCAAAGACTTCCACAATGACCGGTCCTGCGCCACCCGCATCCAGCGGACACCCGCGACCTTCACCAGGTCATCAGTCCACCGTGTGGGGGGCCTGCTCACGCTAAGTAGATTTAAGATTAAAGATTTTCTGTTAAGGTTTTGATGTGGTGTAATTTTGGCTTGCAATAAATTATTTTCTTTCTTTCTTTCTTTCTAAGCCTTCCGGTACGTGGTACTCGAGAAGCTTTCCGCCCTAACGGCCATCGGTTCTACGTGCTATGTGCCCCGCCCACTGCCACTTAAGTTTAGCGATTCGTAGGGCTATATCGGTCACTTTGGTTCTGCTGCGGATGGCCTCATTCCTGATGCGATCACGCAGAAAAACTCCCAACATAGCTCTCTCCATTGCTCTTTGGGTGACTTTGAGCCTTCTTATGAGGCCCATAGTAAGCGACCACGTTTCAGTGCCATATGTCATCACTGGCAACACACACTGGTCAAATGGCATTTTGTGTACTGTTATGTAAATATTTTCAAGTCACGTTTTTGCTAAATAATGCGAGAATGAGTCGTCAACTCGTCAATGCCGGCGGGTCAAAAGTTGAGGCGAGCCATACTACTAATTTCAATATTCATTATATTTAAAAATACACAATCGCTCCGAACTGTAAAGTCGAGACGTATTCAAAATAAAAAAATCAAACCAAACAATAAATATTTCAACCAGGGCACTACCACCTCTGGGCAATTTAGCTCATGTTGGAATATTCATAAATAATTGTGGACATACACTTATAAGCTTACACAACAAATCGACCTAGTCCCAAACTAAGCAAAGCTTGTACTATGGGTGCTAAGCGACGATATACAGACTTCAATAGATAATCTATACTAATATTATAAAGCTGAAGAGTTTGTTTGTTTGAACGCGCTGATCTCAGGAACTACTGGTTCGAATTAAAAAATTCTTTCTGTGTTGGATAGTCCATTTATCGAGGAAGGCTTTAGTCTATATAACATCACGCTGCGACCAATAGGTAAAGATGCGGTCGAAGTCGCGGGCAACAGCTAGTAACTACTAAAAAAACAGAACATCAAAGACACAGGAACAATTAGTCGCGTTCATCACACAACTATAATGCCTTGACCGGGATTCGTTCTCGAACTGACAACACGTCACAATACACACCTGTTGACCAGTGGGACTAGTATGATCGCTTATATGTCGGACATATAGCATTCGTCTCTCTCGCACTTACATACTTGACAGTACGGGACGAATGCTATATGTCCGACATATAAGCGATCATACTAGCCCCTCAGATCCCGGAAGTAGAGATGGGTAAATCCTGATTTGAAGATTTAAATGATTCGAATCCCCGAGCGGAATCGAATCTCTTATCGATTCCTTACAAATGATATCGAATCCGCGGTGTTATTAACTCCGACTATCATAAATCGGTACAGCGGAGCGGGGAGCCGTGCTAATGCGACATATTTAGCGAATCGGTAAGGAAACGAATCGAATCGTGGCTCGTTCGGTGCTTCGGTGGCGTCCGCCTGTACGAGTAGTCGGCTCCGATCAGCTGTCTGTTCGGCACTGCCAACGTATCCAAAAGTCAAGGATTCAAAAGAGTTGAAGAGTCATTAAGAGGGCGCAGTACACTCGGTCTGGCTCGGTTCTCCATAATACAAACGTATTTACCCTCTCATTTTAAAACGCCATGCTAGAATAACATGAAAATTTGTATACGCAATGGGATCCGGCATATCTAGGTCGGAGCATAGTTTCTGTTGCTAGAAATTGTAAAAGAAAAAAAATACAGCGGCTTTTTGAGTTTTTTACGGCTTGTATGAAAACCTTAATAATCGCTATATTTTTTCTCCATTATAATTTCAAGCAACAGAAACTATGGTCCGACCTAGATATGCCGGATCACATTGTGTATACAAAGTTTCATGTTATTCTAGCATGGCGTTTTAAAATGAGAGCATAAATACGTTTGTATGGAGAACCGAACGTACTGCGCTGTCTTAAGCGGAGTCGGATTTAATGATTCGAATCACCGCGCGGAGTTGAGATTACCCATCTCTACTCGGAAGCCAGGTTTGTTGTCGTAGTACCCTCAGTAGCTTGCTTGAAGTAGAGTTGTAGAAGCGCAGCATTACCAGTACACCTGCTGATGAACTGTGACGTCATAATAAACTCCTGTTGATTATGCCCCAGAACCACGGCTTGTTGTCGAAGTACCCTCAGTAGCTTGCTTTAAGTGGAGCTGTAGAAGCGCAGTATTACGTCATTGCTGGTGACCTGTGACGTCACGATACACACCTGTTGACCACGTCCCAGAAGCCATGCTTGTTGTCGAAGTACCCTCAGTGGCTTGCTTGAAGTGGAGCTGTAGAAGCGCAGCATTACGCCATTGCTGGTGACCTGTGACGTCACGATACACACCTGTTGACCACGTCCCAGAAGCCCTGCTTGTTGTCGAAGTACCCTCAGTGGCTTGCTTGAAGTGGTGCTGTAGAAGCGCAGCATTACGTCACTGCTGGTGATCTGTGACGTCACAAATGTCACAATACACACCTGTTGACCAGGTCCCAGAAGCCCGGCTTGTTGTCGAAGTACCCTCAGTAGCTTACTTTAAGTGGAGCTGTAGAAGTGCAGCATTACCCAATTGCTGGTGACCTGTGACGTCACAATACACATCTGTTGACCAGGTCCCAGAAGTCCGGCTTGGTGTCAAGGTACCCTCAGCAGCTTGCTTGAAGTGGAGCTGTAGAAGCGCAGCATTACGTCATTGCTGGTGACCTGTGACGTCACAATACACACCTGTTGACCAGGTCCCAGAAGCCCGGCTTGTTGTCGAAGTACCCTCAGTAGCTTACTTTAAGTGGAGCTGTAGAAGTGCAGCATTACCCAATTGCTGGTGACCTGTGACGTCACAATACACATCTGTTGACCAGGTCCCAGAAGTCCGGCTTGGTGTCAAGGTACCCTCAGCAGCTTGCTTGAAGTGGAGCTGTAGAAGCGCAGCATTACGTCATTGCTGGTGACCTGTGACGTCACGATACACACCTGTTGACCACGTCCCAGAAGCCCTGCTTGTTGTCGAAGTACCCTCAGTAGCTTGCTTTAAGTGGAGCTGTAGAAGCGCAGCATTACGTCATTGCTGGTGACCTGTGACGTCACAATACACATCTGTGGACCATATTCCAGAAGCTCGGCTTGTTGTCGAAGTACCCTCAGTAGCTTGCTTTAAGTGCAGCTGTAGAAGTGCAGCATTACGCCATTGCTGGTGACCTGTGACGTCACAATACACACCTGTTGACCAGGTCCCAGAAGCCCGGCTTGTTGTCGAAGTACCCTCAGTAGCTTACTTTAAGTGGAGCTGTAGAAGTGCAGCATTACGCCATTGCTGGTGACCTGTGACGTCACAATACACACCTGTTGACCAGGTCCCAGAAGCCCGGCTTGGTGTCAAGGTACCCTCAGTAGTTTGCTTGTAGAAGCGCAGCATTACGCCATTGATGGTGACCTGTGACGTCATAATACACACCTGTTGATCACGTCCCAGACGCCAGGTTTGTTGTTGAAGTACCCTCAGCAGCTTGCTTGAAGTGGAGCTGTAGAAGCGCAGCATTACGTCATTGCTGGTGACCTGTGACGTCACAATACACACCTGTTGACCACGTCCCAGAAGCCTGGTTTGGGTTTGTCGCAGGGGCCTTCTGTGGCCTGCTTGAAGTAACTGTAGAAGCGCAGCATAAGCTCATTGCTGGGCTGATATGATCCTGGAACAAAACACAATCTGGTTAGCCGGCATAACACAGAATAAATAATAATAAGTAAACGTATAGAGCGCGCGTAGGAGCCTATGGAGAGCCACCCATATAACCTGGTTCAATTGATTATTGTACCAACACTGAAACAGCCGGACGCACTCGACAGGCACACCTGTATCTATCAGGTATTTCCACAACAGTTCATAAATAACACAGTCGGAAGCTTTTGAAATATCTAAAAAAACAAGCGTAGACAGGAGATTTACGCTCTGCATAATATAGCACTCTCTGTTGATTCAAACGCTCTTAACCCAAACTAAGCGTCATGTACGAGGGGTGATCAATAAGTTTTGATAATCAGTATTAAATATGGGAGATATGTATATCGTTATATTTTTAACACAATATGCACACTTTCTATATTTTCTAATACTTATTGACGCCATTCATTGTTTTATTTTATTTTACCCTAATAAAAATAATTTTACTTTTTGAGGTCAAATTTTATACCTTCACTAAGTCATCACCAGCTCTTGATTTTCATGTAGTTGGTTTGGAACATATGTGAATGAGTAGTAGTAGTCGGAAGTTAGGGCTAAATAACAATGGGAACGGTTATCAGTTCTGATCTTTACTCCAAGAGCAGCACCTTTGTCAATTAGAAGGCTCTGAAGTACAATTTCTTCCGAAAATTCGTGTTTTTTTTTCTTTAGCTTATTTATAATATTTAACACAACTCTGATAGAATAATGTTATACAACTCTCCAATAATATTTGAGCTCAATTGGTGAAAGTTAATTTCTCAGTTTTTATTGGTAGGCCTCAATAGTCCAGGAAGAAGTCGAAGAATACACCCTCTATTTGGTGACAGAGCTGGAGATAAAAAGAAAACATTGCACAGATAACTTGCTTATCCTTTAAATCATAATGATAAACCTAGGTTTTATTTTCAATTATAATATTCTTCATTAGTGCATCAGGACTTTTTCCACACCGCTTCAGATAATTACAAAACCAACTCTTGTTATTTTTATAAAACATCTTGTTATTTTTTCAATTCAGATGTTTTTTGTTCAGCAATTACAGAAAAACAAATGAATAATTTTTATATATTTTTACTCTAATTTAATGTTGATTAGTGTCATGGTATAGCCCACATTAAAAGAGTATCATTGACGGGGTGGTTCATACCGATTATCAAAACTTATTGATCACCCCTCGTAGATTCAAGTGCGCCTCGATAGGCACGACCTGCACTCCAGCAGGCCGTCCAGTAGGTACCTTCGCCAGCACTGTTGCCAACGAGATTGACCTGTTCCGTACCGACACCTCTTAATCTACATTTAAAACCACTATACAATGTATTGAATCAAAAAAGGTCGTATCTTTATACCTAGTTGGTTACTACGTTATGTTACTGTAATAATCCTTATCTACATAAAATATACTAATGAAAGTTAAATAAATTATATATCAAAATGAAGTACACACAATCAGGATTTACATTTGTCAATTTCATTCAAAATGGCCTCCTTGGGCCTGAACACAGGCCTTCAGACGACGAGGCCAGTCATCAATAGCGGCACGCACGGTTGTCATATCTAATTCCGTCACTGTCTTGACTATGGCCCGCTTGAGGGAGTCAAGATTTGTGTGGGGTTTAGCACAGGCTTTCTCCTCAATAACCTGCCATATATTAGCATAATCCAGGGGGTTGAGGTCCGGGCTGGAGGAGGGCCAGTCTTCGTGGGCAATGAAGTCAATTTTGTTGCTTCGAAACCAGGCTTGAGTTGTTTTTGCCTTATGTGCAGGGGCTGAGTCTTGTTGAAAGACCCAGGGCTGGTTTTGAAATAGAGAGTGGCTTAAAGGCTTCACTATTGGTTCCAGAGCGGTTTCCTGGTAAACTTTAGCCCCAGTTTTGACACCTTTTTCACAGAAATGGACCTGTGTTAACCCTGAGTATGACACACCTAACCAAATCATGACATAAGAGGGATGATGGCCTCGTTGCACTCTCGGAACAGCTACACTCGCTTCTTGACTGTTTTTTGCATACACTTTGTCATTCTGGCGGTTACAACATTCTTCAATGGTAAAAATTTTTTCGTCTGTAAATAATATATTTCGGTGGCCATTTTGTGCGTACCGCTTCAGTAGCACGCGACTTCTATTCAGCCTCATAGTCTTCAATCGTCCATTAAGCAAATGACCTTTCCGTCTACGATAAGCGTGTAGTCTAAGGTCTTGATTGATAACTTTTTTAAGGGAGCTTCTCTTCACAGACATCTGAATTGCCAACAACTTTTGCTTCCGAACGGGGTTTCGTGCGATTCTCGCCTTCACTGCCTTTATTAGAGCTGGGGTCCGAACAGTGCGTGGTCTTCCAGACCTCTTGCGGTCATCAAAGCTCAGGGTACTATTGTACCTATTAATGGTACGATAAGCGACTTGTTTGTTGATTTTCAGATTTTGAAGCAACTTCAAAATCACGTTTGGCGGATGCCCGCATTTGTGCAACGCAATTACAGCGACACGATTTTCTTTTAGACCCCAATCCATTATAAATATGACGAGATAAGTGTTGTGTGTGCTATAAAATTATAACTTACAACCCGCCATTATATGTCATTTTTAATTTTTTAGGTAGCATTTGTTTTAACGCAAGAAAAGAGTTTGCAAATCGAGTAACAGAACTTAGTAACCACTAACTAGGTACACGGAAAAAAATGATTTAGCTGTGGTAGCTAAGCACGCTTTGCTGAAATTTTCTTTGCTGCTGTATACAATTTCTTATCTACTGTAACAAAGCCTTGTCTATAGCAACTAAAACCAGTTTGCTACCCTTGCTAACGATATTTAGCTAAAAGGATTTTAAATAATTTGCTACCGCTGCTAATTGATTCACAACTGTATCTAATTTATTTATCCGTATCAACAAAATTTTATTCGTCATTGTTGTTAGCTGGGACTGCTAATAATGTTTTGTTGTAGTAGACAAGAACTTTGTTACTATTGCTAATTATACATGTATTAGGCAGCAAAAGCTTATGTTTGTTGCATTTGATAAAAATATTTTGCAATCACTAACAACAGTTTTGCAACAGATGCTAATTTTATTTTCGAACTCCTTTACTAATAAATCCTTCGCCAGTTTTGCTAATAATCGTAGTCACATCAATAAATTACCTAGGCAATGGAGAGCAATAATATATTAGCAGTAGTAGCAAATCAGGTTTATGTGAGACTGCCAAGAACATTTTGTAGCTATAACTAACTTTTTCACAAATTTTACCAAATATTAATTGCTGCAGTTGCTAAATAAAAACTCGCCGATGTTGCTAAATATCTTTGTCAAACTACCGAATTCCCTATGCAATTAACAGCAATAATATATTAGCTGTAGTAGCAAATCAGACTTAGGTGAGGTTGCTAAGAACATTTTGTAGCTGTGACTAACTTTTTCACAAACTTTAACTAATATTATTTGGTGCAACAGCTAAGTAAAACTTCGTCGTTGTTGCTAAAAATATTTGTCATACCATCGAATTTCCTATGCAAATAACAGCAATAATATATTAGCCGTAGTAGCAAATCAGACTTAGGTGAGGCTGCTAAGAACATTTTGTAGCTGTGAGTAAATTTTTCACAAATGTTAACTAATATTATTTGCTGCAACTGCTAAATAAAAATTCGTCGCTGTTGCTAAAAATCTTTGTCACACCACTGAATTTCCTATGCAAACAACAGCAATAATATATTAGCTGTAGTAGCAAATCAGACTTAGGTGAGGCTGATAAGAACATTTTCTAGCTGTGACTAACTTTTCACAAATTTTAACAAATATTATTTGCTGCAACTGCTAAATAAACATACGATTTTGCTCAAAATCAAAATCAAAATCAAATATTTATTCTGCAAATAGGCCACAAGGGCACTTTTACAAGTCAAAGCGTGAATTTATACAATTAAAAAAAACTGACAATCTTACTTAATAATAATGATTTAAAAAATATACTGATTCACAATTAAATAAAAATAAATTTACAAATATTAAGGACGTATTGAATACGATCTGTCCGAATAAACAACATAAAATTAATTTAATATCTCAGAGATGTATATGGTCTCTGAGCGTCCAAATACGATTAAATACAATTATTTCAAAGTCCTTAGAGATGTAAATGATCTCTAAGCGGTAAAATTAAAATAAGTAAACTTAATATTGTTAGAGATGTATAAGGTCTCTAAGCGTCAATAACAATAAAACTAATCCAGAACAGGATTATGTCTCTCGTCAATCTACATACAATAAAATAACACTAGTATTAAGGTATTTACTTTGCCCTTGCAAGCATGAACAGACCGGACTCCACAAACAGCACCCGATCACGAGTATGACGCGTATCTCAAAATCCACAACAACGATTTTTATGCAATGAACAGCAAATAAATTTGGCTAATATTCTTTGTTACAACTGCGAGGCAATCCTTCGCTAATGTCGTTAAAAATCTTAGTCACACCACCTAATTTTCTACGCCATGAACAGCAATAATATAGTAGCAGTATTAGAATATCCAACTTATGTGAGGCTGCTAAGGATATTTTGTACCAGAGACTAAATTTTTCACAATTTTAGCTAATATTGTTCGCTGCAACTGCTCCCAATTGATCACTACGAGTACTACGCGATACCCTAGTACAAAGTCGATCGTTGTGCAATCAATCCAAGTCTGGTTTAGGCAGAAGGAATATAACAGAAACCCCTTCAGAACAGAAAAAATGTGGCATTAAAATGTATGCATTTTAAAACTATCAAATCATCAGGATACATTTCTGCCAATTCAAGTGCATTTTCCATGAAAGAAAAACCCGTGTAATGATGGACCAGCTTAAAGAGATTCCTCCGCACAGTCTGATAAATAGATGATATCCGAGAGTAACCTAGCGACGAAACATCAGTAAAATATCAATCTACCTAAATCTTTTTTTTTTATTATGAATGCAAGTTTTATTTCATTTATAAGAATATACATAGTTGGATATGAAATTAAAAAAACTTTATTGAAAATAACTTATGAGTATTTAGGTATTTCACTTTTCTGAGTACATGTCTGCAACTAACAGCTAGTCGCCAAAGCGTTACAGATCTTAAGCTATAAGAAGATTAAAAACAAGTTGGTTAATGCAATTTAGAGTTTATAAACACATGCAACCTATTAATTACTACCTACATTGCTCTAACACAATTCCATAATTATCAAGAATAAGTAGCTTGTTTTTCTCTTTTTAGTTAATTATTGACGTGTCAGTAGTAACACCTTATTTAAGATGTACACATATTTACCTATATTGAAAATATTTTTAAATGTTTTTTATCATAATGATTAAATTATTAAAACTTAATGAATTATCAACTAGAATGAAAGATGAAGAATGAAAATGTTTACGTACTTATTAGATTTAAAACTAAGTGCCTAAGTATGTAACTACCTATTTCTTAACACGTCCTTCCGTTCCCATTCCAGCAGTGTATACATATAATAATTTTAATATGTAGGTTTAGTATGTACCTACCTAGGTCAGATGGCAGTAGCTTCTGTAAAAACTAGTGCCTACGCCAATTCTTGGGATAAGGTAGCAAGCCCCAGGCATCCTTCAGGATGCAACAGTACATAATTATGTAACTACCTATATCATGCTCGAAATGCACATTTGAAATTTTCTAACCGCTTCTACAGTCCTCAATATACAGATTACCATGTGCCTATCTATATAAGTATAACATAGATTCTGTTGCCATATAATCGAAAGTATCGCGCGGTAGGTAGTTATACGCACTGGACTTGTGTAGGGATTTGTAGGCGTGGCCGAGTGTCATTTTGTAGCGGGAAAATGCATAACTCTAACAAAAATAGCTTTTTAAGCGTTTCGTGATTGCCTGATATTAATATTTTAAGTTTAATATCACGCAATCAGATTCCTGAAACGATGGATTTTGCAAAGGAAAAAAAATGTTTTCAAGACTTTATTTTACCATTTTGTCGGCGTGATTAATATGTATACTCATGCCGAATTACAGCTTTCTAGTAGTTACGATTACTAAGCTAAGCCGCGAAGGGACGGACGAACGTGGCGAAACAATGTTTCTTTTTCACCACGGAATCCTAAAACTCGTAATAAAATCATTGTAACCGCTCAGCGTATAGCATTATAGCGACACGTGCCGTGCCCACCGGCACAAAAAATGTTGATAAGCTCGAATGTTTTAGTTATGCCAACGAATGTCATATTAGTTGCAGTAGCTAAGATGCATTTTGCTACTACGATGAATGTTTTCGAGTTTCACGCGGGAAAAGTAACGTAGCAAGTGTTGCCATTAATAAACGCCAGTATTTTCTAGTAAAAGACGGGAATTACATTTTATTTAACTCTCTATGTATAAAAAAATCTTGATTTATAAAAAAATATATAAAAGAAGAAACTGACTGACTGACTGACTGACTGGCTGATTGACATATCAACGCACAGCCCAAACCGCTGGTCCTAGAGATTCCAAATTTGGCACGTAGGTTCCTTATAAGGTCTAGGGGTGCACTAAGAAAGGATTTTTCAAAATTCAACCCCTAAGGGGGTGAAATGGGGGTCCGCAGTTTGTATGGGGAAACAAGATTAGTTGGACTATTTTATTCGAAACTTCACAGGAGTATTTCTAACGATAAATGAGTAAATACGTGTTTCAGGTTTTTTGAGAAATCAACCCCTAAAAAGCAGAAAGGTGGTGACAAATTCTGAAAATCGACATGGGTATTGTTTTTATGATATACCGGGTCGCTGATAACGAAAACAACAATGATTTTAAAATCTCACGTGGAGAACGTGAAATACCATCCCCACTGTTGGGGTGCGAGGGGGATGAAATGTCTAAATATTAATATGGGTGTCGTTTTTATGGTTTTTTGGGACGTTAATTACGAAAATGGCATCGGTTTTAAAATTTAATATTGTGGACATGAAAACTTTTGAAAGTTTGTGCCAAATTTCAAGAAATAACTGACTGACTGAGTGACTGACATATCAACGCACAGCGCAAACTGCTGTTTCTAGGGATTCCAAATTTAGTATGTAGGTTCGATATAAGGTCTTGAGGTGCATTAAAAAAGGATTTTTCAAAGTTCAACCCCTAAGGGGGTGAAATGGGGGTCCGAAGTTTGGATGGGGAATCAAGATTAGTTGGATTATTTTATTCGAAACTTCACAGGAGTATTTCTAACGATAACTGAGTAAACATGTGTTTCAGGTTTTTTGAGAAATCAACCCCTAAAAGGGGGAAATCTGGTGACAAATTCAGAAAATCGATATGGGTGTTGTTTCTATGGTTTATCGGGTCGCTGATTACGAAAACAACAATGATTGTAAAATCCCACGTGGAGGACGTGAAATACCATCCCCTCTGTTGGGGTCCGAGGGAGTTGGAATGTCTAAATATTAATATGGGTGTGATTTTTATGATTTTTTGGGTCGTTAAATTCAAAAATGGCATTGATTTTGAAATTTAATATTGCGGGCATGAAAACTTAAAAGTAGGTGCCAAATTGCAAGAAGAAACGGACTGACTGAGTGAGTGACATTTATTAACGCACAGCCCAATTTGCTGGTTCGAGAGATACCTAATTTGGCATGTAAGTTCCTTATAAGGTCTAAAGGTGCATGAAGTGCCGTGAGTTATATGAAGATACGACCTTTTTTGATTTAATGTGTTGTAAGTGGTTTTATTAATCAGTGCCGTCCGATACGATTTCGACATAAATCGATATTTGAGCGTCCGAGAGGACTCTTAATAGGAATCCGAGGTACCTAAACTTTGAATAAAGTAACGGCATATTGATTTTCTTCATTTCCGTCCCGATTTCGTTCAAAATCGATATCTGAGCGTCCGAGAGGTCCCCTAATACGATGCCGAGGTAAAATTTGGAAAAAGTGGCGGCCATATTGCTTTTATTTATTTTCGTCCCAATTTCGTTCAAAATCGATATCTGAGCGTCCGAGAGCTCCCCTAATACGACTCCGAGGTAAAATTTGGAAAAAGTGGCGGCCATATTGATTTTCTTGTTTTCGTCCCAATTTCGTTCAAAATCGATATCTGAGCGTCCGAGAGCTCCCCTAATACGACTCCGAGGTAAAATTTGGAAAAAGTCGCAGGCATATTGATTTTCTTGTTTTCGTCCCAATTTCGGTCAAAATCGATATCTGAGCGTCCGAGAGGTCTCGTAATACGAATCCGAGGTAAAATTTGGAAAAAGTGGCAACCATATTGATTTTCTTCATTTCAACCCGATTTCGTTCAAAATCGATATCCGAGCGTCCGAGAGGTCCCCTAATACGAATTTGAGGTAAAATTTTAAAAAGTGGCAGCCATATTGATTTTCTTCATTTTCGTCCCGATTTCGTTCAAAATCGATATCTGAGTGTCCGAGAGGTCCCCTAATACGACTCCGAGGTAAAATTTGGAAAAAGTGGCGGCCATATTCCTTTTCTTAATTTTCGTTCCAATTTCGTTCAAAATCGATATCTGAGCGAGAGCTCCCCTAATACGACTCCGAGGTGAAATTTGGAAAAAGTCGCAGGCATATTGATTTTCTTTTTTTTTCATCCCAATTTTGTTCAAAATCGATATCTGAGCGTCCGATAGGTCTCCTAATACGAATCCGAGGTACAATTTGGAAAGTGGCAGCCATATTGATTTTCTTCTTTTTCGTCCCGATTTCGTTCAAAATCGATATCTGAGTGTCCGAGAGGTCCCCTAATACGACTCCGAGGTAAAATTTGGAAAAAGTGGTGGCCATATTGCTTTTCTTCATTTTCGTTCAAAATCGATATTTGAGCGTCCGAGAGGTCTCGTAATACGAATCCGAGGTAAAATTTGGAAAAAGTGGCAACCATATTGATTTTCTTCATTTCAACCAGATTTCGTTCAAAATCGATATCCAAGCGCCCAAGAGGTCTCTTAATACGAATCCGAGGTAAAATTTGTAAAAGTGGCAACTATATTGATTTTCTTTTTTTTTGTTCCGATTTCGTTCAAAATCGATATCTGAGCGTCCGAGAGATCTCTTAATACGAATCTGAGGTAAAATATGGCACTACATACATGCCTGTATGCAAAAACGTTAAATGTTACTATAGGCGTGTGGGGTATATACCCCACACGCCTATAGATAGATTTGCTTTTAAAAACGATATAGAGGTTCCGATATTTTTTTCCATTTAAATCAACGTTTAGTTTTTTTTAATCGTATGGCATTTATTTACGAACCGTGAGATTTTCGAGAAGACAAGTACGGTTGCCAGTTTTTGTTGCACTTTTAGCACCACTCAGGGGTCACGTGTAGGGTAACGGTGGGTACTCCCTACGGACGTGGTGCAACTTCGACCCTCCTTTGTCAAGTGAGTGGGCAACTTGACTGTTAGAAGTTCGCAAGCCGCTCGAAGGCCTCTAACTTGGCTTAACGATAGCAGCCGCGATCAACGGCTTAGCGTGCCTTCCAAAGCACAAGAGTACGTTAGTAACCACTCAAAGCCGTCACCCATCCAAGAACTGACCTGCGCCCTCATTGCTTAACCTCGCACGCCACACGCGGTAGGCGGGTGCCGCTGGGCCACGAGCGCTCTAAATTCTTGATAGTTTGTGCCAAATTGCAATTCAATCGGTCCAGTAAAAGCAACTTGGTTGTAACAAAACTGGCAAAACCTACCAAATAAATTTAATTTTAGGAAAAATAAATGTTATACTTGATATTGAATTAGCCATATTTCTGTACTTCAAAGGACCAGAGTTTATGACCGCTGCGCGCTGCTTGGTCGTTTACAGACCTATTGGTGTTACTGTAGTACACAGATTTTTTACTAAGGGCCATTTAAGACATGTATTTATTTCATCGGCCCTTTCCCCTTCGGCCTCTCGGAATTGTATGATAATAGTTTTCGATCCTTATTTTTGCCAAAATCAAATTAAATTCAACAGTTTGCCGGTTCTCAGAATGTATACTGATTTTTCATCTGTTCATCTGTTTATGAATCACAATCACCAAACTTCGTATACCGAAACCCCCAGAATGTAACAACTACATTTCTGGAGACCGCATCTAAATTGGTTCAGCCAAACGCGAGATAATCGTGGACAAACATACGTGTTTTTTGTAAACGGTTAAAAATTTCGTTTAGTACGCGGGCGAAGCCGCGGGCAAATGCTAGTAAAAAAATAAAAAGGAATATTCGACTTTAAAAGAAGTTAAACGAAATAAGCTCTTTATGTGTTTATTTCTATCCGAATTCATGCCAGGTTTAACAGTTCTACTACTGAAAGCAAAGTACCTACCTACTATCATTATCACTTTTACCTATTATCATTTTTACCCAACTGCTTCGTAAAAAGGGTTTTATATTTCGAGTGTATATATGTATGTATGATCACGTCGACTCAAATTATCGTGGGGGTCGCAAGGTACGCGCGGTAACGGGGAAGCGGGCGCCGCGAGCAGCACAAAAAATAGGCCAGTCTGTGGCCGGAGACCTCCAGGCCTGCCAAGCACGGGGGGTTAAATTTCGCGAAGTCATGGGTATCCACAGGATAGAATCAAATTTGGCTAATCCTGATACTATTATCCAAATATTAATAACTGTAACTTAAATAGCAAAAACACAGCAGCTAACTTAAATTCCCAAAATCGTACAACGAATATTCAGGGCTTGATATTGGAGCGTTCGTGGCCCAGTGGCGCCCGCGTACCGCGTGCGGTATGCGAGATTAAGCAATGTCGGGCGGGGTCAGTCCTTGGATATGTAATCGCTTTGAGTGGTTACTAATTGAGCGCTCCCGTGTTTTGGAAGGCACGTTATATTGTTGATCCCGGCTGCTGTCTATGATAGCAGTAGTTAAGCCTAGTTAGAGACCTTTGGGCGGCTTGAGAACTTCTAACAGTAGAGTTACCCACTCACTTGACAAGCCTAATCCCAATAAGGTCTAGTTTCCCCTTTGGGTTGAAAGGTCAGATGGCAGTCGCTTCCGTAAAAACTAGTGCCTACGCCAATTCTTGGGATTAGGTAGCTAACCCCAGTCATCCTTCAAGATACAACTGCACTGGGAATAACGCTAGGATGATGATGATGATGATGATGATGATGTATGTATGTAGCTGGGCATATAACGGCTTGACGAATTTTAAGTCTTGTTGTGGAAGTGACATAGCCTACAAATATTTGAATCAAAGAAAAGAGAGTTTATTAAAACTGGCCAAGTGCGAGTCGGACTCGCGAACGAAGGGTTTCAAACTATTATCTATACAACATTAGACGCTTTATTATAACCATTTAATTTAATTTAAATAATATTTTTTCATTTTTTTATCTATACGTATATTATAAAGAAGAAAGATTTGTTAGTTTGTTTGTTTGCATTGAATAGGCTCCAAAACTACTGAACCGATTTGAAAAATTCTTTCACTGTTGGAAAGCTACACTATCCCCGAGTGACATAGGCAATAATATTTTTCCAAGAAAATTAGAGACCCTTTTTAAATTCCAATAATGTAACCAAAAGTATAAAAAAATTGTTTGCATTGATAAGGCTCCGAAAGTACTGAACCAATTTGAAAAATTCTTTCACTGTTGAAAAGCTACACTATCCCCGAGTGACATAGGCTATAATATTTTTCCAAGAAAATTAGGGACCCTTACTTAAATTCCAATAATGTAACCAAACGTGTAAAAAAAATGTTTGCATTTAAAAGGCTCCGAAACTACTGAACAAATTTGAAAAATTCTTTCACTGTTGGAAAGCTAACACTATCCCCGGGGTGACATAGGTTATATTATATTTCCAAAAAATAGGGATCCTCACTAAAATTTCAATAAAGTAACCCAAGGTGTAAAAAGAACTATGCAATGAATTAGGCTCCGAAAGTACAGAACCGATTTGAAAAAATATTTCAGTGTTGGAAAGCTAACACTAGCCCCGGGTTACATAGGTTATATTATATTTACAAAAAAGTTAGGGATCCTTACTTAAATTCCAATAATCTAACCCAAGGTGTAAAAATAAATTGTTAGCATTGAATAGGCTTCGAAACTACTGAAACGATTTGAAAAATTATTTCACTGTCGGGAAGCTACACTATCCCCGGGTGACATATGCTATATTTCCAATAAATTTACACTAATAATAAAGAGGAAAGATTTGATTGTTTGTTTGTTTGCATTGAATAGGCTCATGACTAAAATTTCAATAATGTAACCCAAAGTGTAAAAAAATTTGCTTGCAATGAATCCGAAATTACTGGACCGATTTAAAAAAATTACATTCACTGTTAGAAAGCAACACTATCCTCGGGTCACATCGACTATATTATATTTCCAAAAAAATTAGGGATGCTTAACTTCAAAACTAAAAATTATAATATTGTAAATGTTGCACTAATCCGGATTGATTAGGCCCAAAAATATAAATGTTTAAAGTGGACTGTATAAAAATGACTGGTAGTTCCTCTCGTAAAATAACAGTGACTGACTCTACTCTAATTTTGGTGCCACCTTGGTTCTGCTTTTTCTTATGATTCGTAAAGTAAAAAAGAGTCCGGACGGATTGTAAATGGTTTATATTGTTTATCACAAATTATGTTCTTATTAAAACGTATTTTGAAGTTAACACTGTTTATAATTAATTTACTTATTTATAATGACTTTAACACTGATTTTATCTAAATTTAGGACACAATGTCTAGATTCCTAAACTTTTCCTGAGCTGAGTTCCCAACGCGCTTTTCTTTCTTGTTCTGGGTTTCTTCCTTGGAGTGTCTCTTCGGTACTGAGTGAAGTACGTTGCGAACTCACCTCTTATCTTTCGCAATGGCTGACCGTAACGTGAGCACCCTGAAGTAGTGCCCGCTACGAGGCGCTGTCCGAGTATAAATAGGAATTCTTACAAATCTCGCGGTTTTCCGCGGATTGCGGAGGCTGTGATTGTATTGTAGTATCTAAACGCAGTCTTGTCATTGTCTACAGTGTCACTTTTGACAGTTCTCTCTGCTATCCAACCCCTTGTAGCGAACACACGAAACCTTGTATTAAGATATTAGAAATATCAATTATCTATCCAAATAAACCACTGAAGACCTGAAGACCATCTTTTATTAGATAACAATACATGGCGCAGTCGAATCGGAGAAGAATCTACGAAGATTAAAACGGATTACATAGATAACCTGCAAAACACGTTTTTCACCGGTACCGATAACTTAATATTAACTACTAAGAAGATAAAATTGCATGAAGAAGTGTTCTAATAGTAATGAGCAACGAAGAGAAGAGCAAAGCGGAATTTAAATTGGACAAAATGTGTGCGGTGGAATATAAAATGCCGCAAGGTCTTAACCTAGACGACCTAGAAAATTGCTGGCCTCAATGGCAAAGGTTCAAGCTCTCTTTCAAGAACTTCGTGCTAGCGGCTGGTTTAGAAAAGCTGTCCGAACCCAGAAAAGCTGCAATTCTAATTAATTGCATAGGGCAGCAGGCTCAAGAACTGTATTTCAATGTGATCAGATCAGAAGATAGTGAGAAGGACAAGCTAGAAGACGTAATCAAGATCTTCGACGATTACTTCCAACCCAAACAAAATGAAGTAATTAATAGTTATAATTTAAACAAAAGAAATCAAGAAGACGGGGAGTCATTTGATGCTTACTACACAGCAATTAAGAAAATGGCGGAGAACTGCAATTTTGGCGAACAAAAGAACAGGATGATTCGGGACAAAATTGTCATCGGTGTACAAGACAGAAGAACACAACAGAAGCTCCTTGAAGTGAAGGAATTGACTTTAGAAAAGGCTGTGGACATCTGCAGGTCTGTGGAACTCACTAGGGAGTTTGTGAAGACCTTGAGCAATCCGGAGGTGCATGCCATGCGGTCTAAGAGGATGGAGCAGCACGGCCAACAGTCTAGAGCTAAGTATTTTAATAATAATTATAAAACAAAACAGCCTCACTCCTCAAGTGAGAAGGGTAGTAAGGCCCACTACAGTAGATCCTTCTATCACTGCAAAAAATGTGACACTGAGCATGGCCCAAGGCAGTGCCCAGCCTATGGCAAAACATGCTCAAAGTGCAACAGACTGAATCACTTTAGAGTGGGTTGTACTTTTATGCAAAGTCGGGTTCATTGTATGAATAACACAGATAGTGACGAGGCCAGGACAGTGCAGGACTTGTGACTAGTATATTCAATTGATTTTGGTAATAATGAGTGGGCAGAGTTTTTAAGGGTTCAAAATAAAAGGGTTAATTTTAAATGTGACACCGGAGCCCAAATAAATGTGCTTAGCCTAAGTGCTTTGAAAAAAATTGTCGATGATGATCCTAATATTAAAATGTCTGAGACAAGAACCATAATAGAGGTCTTCGGTGGGGGGAAATTAATCCCAGTTGGCAGGGTCACATTAAAGGTCTTTAATAATAATATGAAAAGTAATGATGGTATTGATACTGAGTTTTTAATCATTAATGAAAATGTCAGACCAATTTTGGGGTTAGCTTCATTAATAAAACTTGAGTTATTAAATAATACTAATATTGATACTGTAAAAACTGATAGTTTAAAGGAAAATATTGGTGCTAATATTAAAAGTAAAGATTTTCTTATTAATAAGAACATTGAACTATTCCAGGGTGTTGGGGAGTTCAATAAGCCGCTGCAGCTGCGCATTCGACCCGGTGTGGAGCCTGTGGTGAGACCCCCGCGCAGAGTGCCGCACGCGCTTCTGACACGCCTCGCGGACAAGCTGGAGGCTCTGGTGAAGCACAAAGTCATAGCTAAGGTAGATCACCCTGATAGTTTTGTTAGCAATTTGGTAATAATTGAAAAGAAGGATGGTTCACTTAGAATATGCTTAGATCCCAAGGACCTAAATAAGGTTCTAATTAGAGAGCACCACTTGATCCCAACATTAGATGAAATCATTCCAAAGTTAAGTAATAAGAAGTTTTTCTCGGTGTTGGATCTCTCAGATGGGTTTTATAATATTAAATTAGAGGAGGCTTCAAGTAATTTGTGCACATTCAACAGCCCATTTGGATGCTATAAATTTCTAAGATGTCCCTTCGGAATCTCCGTAGCCCCGGAAGTCTTCCAAAAGTATAGTGAAAATGCCTTTGGAGACATCCCAGGTGTCATTGTGTACTGTGATGACCTGCTAATTTGTGGTGACACAGAAGAGGAGCATGATGCAATATTAAACCAAGTCTTTGAGCGGGCTAAGAAACATAATGTAAAATTTAATAAAAATAAATTTCAATACAAACTAAAAGAGGTCAAATATTTTGGGCATATTTTTTCTGACAAAGGCATGAAAATTGACCCTGAAAGAGTTAATGCCATTACTAATATGAAAAGCCCAAATAATAAAAAAGAATTGCAAATATTCCTTGGAATGGTCAATTACATACGAAAATTCATACCCCACTTGGCTGATATTGCATCAACGCTACAGTTATTGTTAAAGAAAGATGTGGATTGGCTTTGGACGGAAGTTCATGAAAATGTCTTTACTAATATTAAAAATAAAATAAGTACAGCCCCGGTATTACAGAACTTTGATACAAAATTACCCATAACGATCCAGTGTGACGCCTCAAAAGACGGCCTTGGATGTTGCTTACTGCAAGAAGGAAAGCCTGTTTGTTTTGCATCTCGAAGTCTTACACCAGCTGAACGCAATTTTTCTCAAATTGAAAAGGAACTTCTAAGCGTAGTTTGGTCAACTCGTAAATTTCACTATTACATCTATGGGCGAACAGTCACAGTTTTAAATGATCACAAACCACTTGAGAGTCTATTAAAAAAGCACATTCATGAAGTTTCGTCACCAAGATTACAAAGACTGAAGCTAAAACTTTTAAGATATGATTTGGATTATAAATACTTACAAGGCAAATTAATGTTTATAGCCGACTTGTTATCACGCTCTTATCAGACTTCTAATGATGTTGATGAATCGTACATGTATGAGGTGATACATTGCATCGGTCTTGCACAGAATCTGGAATGTACTGAAGAACAAAAAACTTTACTAATAGCTGAAAGTACTATAGATAATGAATTAGAATTATTAAGAAACTTTATTAAAAATGGCTGGCCTGCTAATAATAAGGATATTCCAGATGGTCTGCATGATTATCATAAATTAAGAGGTGAACTTTCAATGGATAATAGTCTAGTATTTTTTAATGACCGATTAATTGTTCCAAAAAACTTAAGAATAACTTTTATTAAAACTTTGCATGAAGGACACATTGGTATGTCAAAGATGAAACAGCTAGCTAGAAAATTATATTATTGGCCTCACATTGATTCACATATTGAAAAATTTGTTAAACAATGTTTTCCATGCCAGACATACCAAAACAACAATATTAAAGAGCCTTTAATGCCACATAAGGTGCCTGACTTGCCATTTACAAAGATAGCTACAGACATCATGGATTTCAAGACAAAAAGTTACCTCATAGTTTATGACTATTATTCAAAATGGATAGAGATTAAGTATGTACGTAATAAAAGTGCCAAATCCATTATCGAGGCTTTAACAGATATTTTTTCTAACTTTGGCTTTCCGAGAGAAATAGTCTCAGACCATGTACCATTTGATTCTAAAGAATGCAAAGACTTTGCTCGTGAAAATGGATTTAAATTCACATACACAAGCCCCAGGTATCCTCAGTCTAATGGCATGGCAGAGAAAGGAGTTCAGATTGCTAAGAAAATTCTAAATAAATGTCATGAAGATAAAACTGATTACAGATTAGCTTTATTAAATTACAGGGCCTCACCCGTGTCTGGCACTAACTTCTCACCTTCTGAGCTAATGTTTAATAGAAATCTGAGAACAAAATTAATTGTAAACTCTCAGTACCTACGGCCAAAGATTAATATAAATGTAAATGAGCAATTTGATAAGATAAGAAACAGAAATAGCAGAAACTATAATAGAACTAGTAGAGTCAAAAAACCATTTCACGTGGGTCAGAGCATCTGGTTTAAGAAAGACCCTCGTAAAAATATATGGTTAGAGGGCAAAATTATCAGTTATAATGGTAATAGAGCATATAATGTAGCTGATAAAAATAATGTTATTTACAACCGAACCTCCTTACATATAAGAACTCCTTAGCTGTCCTTGGTGCTTCATCAGACTCAGCGGTCAGGTTCAATACCACTGGTCGAATGTGTACTTGTAATGTGCAATACTTAGTGTTCCTTACGTGTAGTACTTGATTTGTGATATTACAGTATTATGTACGCATAGTAAATGTATTTGATTTTCTTTTAAAAAGGGGATGAAGAACATGTTAATGCAATTGTTAACTTGAACATGGTAATATTGTTAATGTAATTTCTCAGTCTAAATATACCCTGTATAAGTATTGAATAGATGTAACTGATGTGAACGTACTTTCCATACTTAGATATAATGTAAATCTGTATAACGTATAAAAATTATCTTTTAAAAAGGGGATGATGTATTGTAGTATCTAAACGCAGTCTTGTCATTGTCTACAGTGTCACTTTTGACAGTTCTCTCTGCTATCCAACCCCTTGTAGCGAACACACGAAACCTTGTATTAAGATATTAGAAATATCAATTATCTATCCAAATAAACCACTGAAGACCTGAAGACCATCTTTTATTAGATAACAATACAGTGATTATCTCACTGGCCTGTACTAAGACTCATCGAGTCGGCGTTCGGTGTGGTCACACGTGACCCTTTATACTTGGACAGCGTCTTCCTAATATTGGCTCTGAGAGGGAAAAACGTTGTGTAAAAACGACTATTCTAAATTGATTCAATCTTAAGAAATTCGCTGCGCGACCATTTCTTAGTGCATGTGATTCAAACAGGGCTTGTAATATGCGCCTCAGCGCCTACTTTATATAATAAAAACCTTATTATCTCAGAGTCAATTGTTTGTGAGTTAGCTCACAAAACATGCCATTTTCATAGCGTAATTTCGATCTACGATCGATACATTTTACACTATTACGCAATCTTTCATTTTATTGCGTACTAGCATTTGCCCGCGGCTTCGCCCGCGTACTAAGCGTAATTTTTAACCGTCTACAAAAATAGGTTCTCTGTTTGACTCGTATGTATGTATGTACGTATGTAGGTATGTATGTTTGTCCACGATTATCTTGCGTTTGGCTGAACCGATTTAGATGCGGTTTCCAGAAAAGTAGTTGTTACATTCTGGGGGTTTCGGTATACGAAGTTTGGTGATTGTGATTCATTAACAGATGAACAGATGAAAAGTCAGTATACATTCTGAGAACCGGCAAACTGTTGAATTTCATTTGATTTTGGCAAAAATAAGGATCGAAAACTATTATCTATCATACATTTCCGAGAGGCCGAAGGGGAAAGGCCCTATAAAATAAAAGCATGTCTTAAATGGCCCTTAGTAAAAGTATCTCGCTGCTTGGTCGTTTGGCGTTTGGCACAGAATCTGTGTACTACAGTAACACCAATAGAAAGTCTGAAAACGACCAAGCAGCGGTCATAAACTCTGGTCCTTTGAAGTACAGAAATACGGCTAATTCAATATCACGTGTAAGCCTTATTTTTCCTAAAATTAAATTTATTAGGTAGGTTTTGCCAGTTCCCATTGGCGCAACCAAAAAGAAAATTTGGCCTCACTTCCATTCGCACTCCTTACTGTCAGTCCGTCTGTTACAACCGAGTTGCTTTTACTGGACCGATTGAATTGCAATTTGGCACAAACTATCAAGAATTTAGAGCGAGGTTAAGCAATGTGGGCGCAGGTCAGTTCTTGGATGGGTGACCGCTTTAAGTGATTACTAACTGAGCGCTCTCGTGCTTTGGAAAGCACGTTAAGCCATTAATCCCGGTTGCTGTCTACGACAGACTACCCTACACGTGACCCCTGGGTGGTGCTAAAAGTGCAACAAAAACTGGCAACCGTACTTGTCTTCTCGAAGATCACACTCTATGTCGTTTTTGAAAGCCAATCCATAGATACCTCACTTGCCTATTATAGTAACATTAAACTTTTTTTTTTACAATCCCTGGCATGTATGGAGTGCCAAATTTTACCTCGGATTCGTATTAAGAGACGTTTCGGATACTCAGATATCGATTTTAAACGAAATCGAACCGGAAATGAAGAAAAACAATATGGCCGCCACTTGTTCCAAATTTTACCTTAAATTCGTATTAGGGGACCTCTCGGACGCTCAGATATCGATTTTAAACGAAATCGGGTTGGAAATGAATAAAATCAATATGGCTGCCACTTTTTCCAAATTTTACCTCGGATTCGTATTAGGGGACCTCTCGGACGCTCGGATATCAATTTTGAATGAAATCGGGACGGAAATGAAGAAAATCAATATGGCCGCCACTTTTTCCAAATTTTACCTCAAATTCGTATTAGGGGACCTCTCGGACGCTCGGATATCGATTTTGAACGAAATCGGGACGGAAATAAAGAAAATCAATATGGCCGCCACTTTTTCCAAATTTTACCTCAAATTCGTATTAGGGGACCTCTCGGACGCTCGGATATCGATTTTGAACGAAATCGGGACGGAAATAAAGAAAATCAATATGGCCGCCACTTTTTCCAAATTTTACCTCAAATTCGTATTAGGAGACCTCTAGGACGCTCAGATATCGATTATGAATGAAATTGGGAAAGAAATAAAAAAAATTAATACAGCTGCGACTTTTTCCAAATTTTACCTCGGAGTCGTATTAAGAAACCTCTCGAATGATCAGATATCGATTTTTAACGAAATCGGGAAAGAAAAGAAGAAAATCAATGTGGCCGCCACTTTTTTCCAAATTTTACCTCGGAGTCGTATAAGGGGAACTCTCGGACGCTCAGATATCGATTTTGAACGAAATCGCGACGGAAATGAAGAAAAGCGATATGGCCGCCACTTTTTCCAAATTTTACCTTGGAGTCGTATAAAGGGACCTCTCGGACGCTCAAATGTCGATTTTGAACGAAATCGGCACGAAAATGAAGAAAAGCAATATGGCCGCCACTTTTCTTCAAATTTTACCTCTAAATCGTATTAGGGGACCTCTCGGACGCTCAGATATCGATTTTGAACGAAATCGGGACGGAAATGAAGAAAATCAATATGACCGTTACTTTATTCAAAGTTTAGGTACCTCGGATTCCTATTAAGAGGCCTCTCGGACGCTCAAATATCGATATATGTCGAAATCGTATCGGACGGCACCATTTACAATACATTGAATTAAAAAACATTTACAATACATTGAATCAAAAAAGGTCGTATCTTCATAGAGAACTAACGGCACTTCATGCACCTTTACACCTTATAAGAAGGAACTTACATGCCAAATTTGGTATCTATCGAACCAGCAGCTTGGGCTGTGCGTTGATATCACTCAGTCAGTCAGTTTCTTCTTGCAATTTGGCACAAACTTTCAAAAGTTTTCATGTCCACAATATTAAATTTCAAAATCGATGCCATTTTCGTAATTAACGTCCCATAAAACCATAAAAACGACACCCATATTAATATTTAGATATTTCATCCCCCTCGCATCCCAACAGGGGGGGGATGGTATTTCACGTCCTCCACGTGATATTTTAAAATCATTGTTTTTTTCTTTATCAGCGACCCGGCATATAATGAAAACAATACCCATGTCGATTTTTAGAATAATACACCACCTTCCCCCTTTTAGGGGTTGATTTCTCAAAAAACCTGAAACACGTATTTACTTATTTATTGTTAGAAATACTCTTGTGAAGTTTCGAATAAAATAGTCCAACTAATCTTGTTTCCCCATACAAAATTCGGACCCCCATTTCACCCTCCTAGGGGTTGAATTTTGAAAAATCCTTTCTTAATGCACCTCAAGACCTTATATGGAACCTACATACTAAATTTGGAATTTCTAGAACCAGGAGTTTGCGCTGTGCGTCGATATGTCAGTCACTCAGTCAGTCAGTTATTTATTGAAATTTGGCACAAACTTTCAAGAGTTTTCATGTCCATAACATTAAATTTCAAAACCGATGCCATTTTCGTAATTAACGTCCCAAAAAACCATAAAAACGACACCCATATTAATATTTAGACATTTCATCCCCCTCGCACCCCAACAGTGGGGATGGTATTTCACGTCCTCCACGTGAGATTTTAAAATTATTGTTGTTTTCGTTATCAGCGACCCAGTATATCATAAAAACAATACCCATGTCGATTTTCAGAATTTGTCATCACCTTTCCCCCTTTTAGGGGTTGATTTATCAAAAAACCTGAAACACGTATTTACTTATTTATCGTTAGAAATACTCCTGTGAAGTTTTGAATAAAATAGTTCAACTAATCTTGTTTCCCTATACAAACTTCGGACCCCTATTTCACCCCCTTAGGGGTTGAATTTTGAAAAGTCCTTTCTTAGTGCACCCCTAGACTTTATAAGGAACCTACGTGCCAAATTTGGAATCTCTAGGACTAGCGGTTTGGGCTGTGCGTTGATATGTCAGTCAGTCAGTCAGTCAGTCAGTCAGTCAGTTTCTTCTTTTATATATTTAGATGGAAATTTCCAAACATTATTGCGCAATCACTCGGATTGTGTCATAATACTTGCTGAAATGAATAAACTCGCCCTAAAGAGTTATTCCTTCCGCTTAGTTGGACAAGGTTCTAATATTTACGTAAATATGACAATATTTCTTAAATATTCCATTTTAAATAACAGGGTTACTCTTACATTTACCTAGCTAACGTCTTATCTTTATTTGTTTCTAAATTACGTGCTAGGTACATTAGGGGCGGGTAGAATCTGTCGTCTACAAATATAGACACTAAAATGTGTGTATATTATAATTTTTAGTTTTGAAGTTTTCGTTAAATACCCGTGCGAAGCCGGGGCGGGCCGCTAGTCAGTAATAATAATAAGAACGTTAAATAATATCAAGTAGAATTTTGGTTAATTGCTAGTCGGATATCAGTATTCCCATACATTTTAATACCAGCGCCTGATGAACACAACGAGCAACTTTTTAAAAGTTTTACGGAACCCTAAAAACAGCCAGTCGGACATCCAAACCGAGGGTTCCGTACCACCGTACTCGTGCAAAAAATATTTGTTTGTCCGTATGCAATACTAAGTTGGTGGGTGATAGAAAATGAAAATTTTCGACTGTTTTCCAGTTCTTTAAAATAATATTATTTGCTGGTAAAATAAACATACTTAATAAGTACTATTTTCACATATTTTTTAGTTTTTAAGTCACTAAGAACTTTATAAAAACTTGCATGCCAATAAAGTTTAGGTACTTTGACGGTCTCTCATGACTTTGTTTTCCATCAATATTGGAAATAGACAGGCTGAATAAAGAATTGCACATTTTGATGACAACTTACATACTATATTTACATACTGACATACGAACAATGCAAGTTAAATAAAAACTTAAAAAAAAAAACAAGTATTACGATACGAAAACCATCCGCCGTAAAAATATGTGAAATCTCATGAAAAGCCAAGTCAGTTATTTTATTTTAGTCACTTTAGAAAGTTTAGAAGTAACTAGTACCACTGAGGATTTATTGGATGTCGTTGCTACGGCAGGCAATAGGCGATTTTCCATACGAAAACGGCAATTTCACTTAGCGCACACGGCAATTTAAACGTCTGCGCTGGCAACACTGGCGCTGCCACTGCTAGCTTTCAAGTGACGCGTTTCGGCTCTCTACTCGAGCCGCTGCCGCTCAGATGCTTCAAAGGTGTATTTATATTTAATTGAATATAGAAGAAAAGCAGTTCAGTGTGTAAACCTCAAAATTTAAAGGTGAATCTACTAAAAAGTTAAATGTAATAAGAATCTAGTGAAAAGTCAAAACACAAATGGAGGACCAGAACGAAACCCTGGATTTTTCCTAACTCCTACATCGCTGGTACTATGAGCAAAAAAATATTGAGAAATTTAAAGGTAAGTGAATAGTATAATGTAATTTTTTCTATATATTCTATTGCTCATATGGCGAACACAGGCTTGGGCCATTAAGTTGGCATTGGCTCCAGCCAATGTCAATTTTTGGTCGAGTGCTTGTCTGATTCTGCAATAGTGAGGTTCTTAAGTTTGTGTTAGCGTGATTACTTTGTTTTGGGCCATTTTTACCGCTGAGTATATAAGTATAATTCATTCACATCATGCATAGCGTAAGTACGGAATCATTATCAATTAGCATACGTCCCACTGTTGGGCACAAGCCTCTCCCATTGATGACATTCAAAGAAGTGACATGTGAAGTCCCCAATCCACACTAGGCGAGCGTGGGGACTAATGCTCGTTCCCTCATCAATGAGAAGAGCCTGCCGTGCCTAGCAGTGGAATTTACATAGGCTGACTTGAGCATCTGCCAATGAATTTTTCGTCACTTAGGTATTATATTTATTATTATTATTAGAAACTATTTATCTTGTGTTATAAGATGAAAGGATTTAATCTTTCTGTTTGTCTGTGTGATGACCGAATAACTCTTTCCACAGATTGGCGAGAGGATAACATTCATGCGAAAATTAAAACTGCAAAACAAGATGAAATAATATGGAAAATAGATTAACTGACTAGGTACTATACTTACATAAATATACACAAAAGCTACGCCGAAATTGTAAAACAAGAGTAGAGACTTGACATTCAGAAAAGGTTTGTAGTTTTATTTGTTCTTTAAGCTATTTACTTAATTTTAAAGTCCATTTTTATAGAAAACTACCTTTTATTTCCGGCTTCGCTCCCGTGAACCATAGGCATTTTCAAAGAAGTATGCGAGTAAGCAATCAAACTTGGAAGTTTGCAAGTAAGAATGCAATCGTGTAAGCAACCCGACTACAACATGTGTGTCGTGTTGTAGCTAAATATTTTAGTCACACCACCGAATTTCCTTTGCAATGAACAGCAATAATATATTAGTGGTAGTAGCAAATCAGACTTATGTGAGGCTGCTAAGAACATATTCTAGCTGTGACTAACTTATTCTCAAACTTTAGTTTATATTATTTGCTACAACTGCTAAATAAGACATTATTTGTATGTAAGGTTTTAAACGAAATAGACTATATATGTTGAAAGGGTCAATGGGTGTATCCACAACACATGGACAATTTTCCAGCTCTCAAAATGTTCTGACGGCTATAGACTGGTACTTAATTAACAACTATTTACTTACAGTTTATATAATACTTATATACTCAGGGACAAAATTGAAGGAATATTCATAATACAAGATGAACGATGAAAGTTACATAGTTTCAATTAACACAGCTACAGAAAGTTTGTAAAGAATTTTGTTTTGTAACTTTTATAAGTGTTACTTTTATTTTGTTCCTTTGGTAATTACCAAAGTAGTAGTGTAGTTGTACTTAATGCTTAAATGTCCATTATATTTCAATTTTATTTCCGCAGAAAAGGATTTAAGTGATTTGACGCTGCAATGCACCTTTATAACGATTAGCCGACGCTATCATCCTAATATATCAATAATATGTTATTATATTATAAATACATCAGGTGATTTTGTCCTTTTTGTTTGCAGAAGGAAAACAAATTTAACCATCTGAGAGCCGTTCCAATGTTACTTCCAATTAAAAATATTGCTATGAATGGAGGCTATGAAGGCAAGAGAGGCTATCAAGATTGGAAACTAAATATGGCTGTATTAAATATATAAAAGTAAGTAGTTTATCATAATAACTTCAGGCTAACTGACGTGGACCCGAACTACCAACTAGGCTAAACAGGTCCAACGGTTGGACCTGTTTAGCCTAGTTGGTAGTAACACTGCCTCCGAATCTAGAGGTCCCGGGTTCTAATCCTGGTAAGGGCTTTTGTCTCTGTGGTCAGCAAAAACATTTGTTCCTGAGACTTGCATGTTTTTTTTATGTATTTGAGTATATATCTATTAAATATATCGTCGCCTAGTCACACGAGCCTTATTGAGCTTACTATGGGACTAGTTCAATTTGTGTAAAAAAATGACCTATAATATATATTTATTTATTATTATTTTTAACTTCACACGTAATCTATGTGAATTGTGAGGTCCTCATCTACGTGTCTTACAAATGTTTTAATTTTTCAGTTTATCCCTGGAGTCCTGCCAACCAACCTGCATAATAAGGAAAACTGTTTCCAACGGGGCCTTACGCTTGGTCGTCAGTTGTTTGCAGTACCGGACGAAGACAACATCATTGAGAGTTTTTCAATAAGCTTCCTGTAATTGTATTAATTGAAAAACTCGTTCATCGTGTATTATGAACTTTCCTCTTAAGTTGTCCCTGAGTAGGTAGGTAATTAGGTATAAATAAACTGTATTAAATAGTTGTTAATGAAGTACCAATCTCTATAGATTCCATCAGAACATTCTAGAGCTGGAATATGACCGTGTATTAGTGGATTTCCATTGATTCTTTCAACAAAGTTAATCTATTTCTTCTAAAAACATACACACAAATAATGTGTTATAGAAAGACAAAGTAGTAACCACCCGTACGTATGGGGGTTGTATCGTAATTTCATAAGTAAAATCAATGATAGATAACTAGAACTTGTCATAAAATTGGTGATGATATCTGTCTCGTCATCGATGAGTTTTTCGATCCCTCTTTAACTATTGAAAGACTTTTTTTATACCTCTCCCACTTCCAAGAGTTATAGTATCTATTTGATAAAACAAAATGCTTTGTTTCTTGTTTTTCTGAGTATCATGTCTTAAATTGCAATACTTGTCTTGTTTTACAATTTTATCAGCCAGCTTTTTCTATAGTAATAGTCTGAACTAGTGTTCTGTATTAATGAACCTAAAAACTAACGTGTAAAATTAAAATAGAGGTAAAATCCGATATTGGTCAACCCGAAACCGAAAGTATTTTTAAGACTGGTAACACTACTTTAAAATACCGACTGCGGTACCAGTTAAAGGTATTTTAAAGTAATGTTTTAACCAGCTATACGCACCGCAAGCACCACTCGCTTTTTGTTATTGAACAGCTTAGATACTAGACTTTACAGCGGTATATTAGTCAATGCTAATACAAATAATGTTATTAATAAATTAACACTGTTATATGATATTACACGAGTATTCTCGCAGTGAATGAGTGTCCTAAGATACAATATGACACCTCTTTCATAATAAATATAATGTTATTACAATGATTTCTGCATTTGTTTTTTTTTCATAACATGAAACTTACTTGCGTGATGACTTAATTAAGGACACCAAAATTATTTGTAACTATGTTATTTTTAGCAACAGCGGTAGCAGTAAGTTTATTTTGACTTTATCGTATCATTACGACTCGATAGAGTATCAAATTGACTTAGTTGCAGCAGCTGAATCATCTTTCATGCAGCTTACCCTACTGTTAAGGCGATAATTATATTTCGATGAGTCGCATGAAAGATAATTTGAGCTGCAGCAACTGCGTTTTAAGACTTTATCGAGTGAGTTTTAATTGTGACTGTGAATAAGGTTTGTTATTTCAACTAACTGAATTAGTTAAAGTAACAAACTCAATTCACAATCACAGCTAAACCTAATTCCCTATGGCTGCGAATGGAGTTTGTTACTTTAACTAAGTGGATTAGTTAAAGTAACAAACCCAATTCACAGCCACAGCTATAATTAATTCGATAGAGTGACAAATTTACTAAGCTGCTACAGCTAAAACTATCTTCCATGCGACGAACCATTTTAGTCGTGTCAACAAATTAATTACACCACGCAACTAAACCCCTTAGTTAAAGTAACAAACCCAATTAGCAGCCACAGCTAAATTTTTATCGATAACCGCCAAGGTGATTTGATAGAGTATCAAACTCACTTAGTTGCTATAGCTAACACTATTTTCCATGGTGACAAATAATTTTAGCAGTCGCAGCTAATCCAATTACAACTCGTAACTAAAACTCTTAGTTACAGTAACAAATCTAACTCGCAGCTACAGCTAAGGTCATTGTCAAATGCCGATAAGGTAATTCGTCAAAGTATCAAACTGACTTAGTTGCTATCGCTAACACTATTTTCCATGGCTACAAATTATTATAGCTGTCGCAGCTAATCCGATTACAACTCGTAACTAAAACTCTTAGTTACACTAACAAATTCAACTCGCAGCTACAGCTTAGATAATTGTCAAATTCTGACAAGGTAATTCGACAGAGTATCAAACTGACTTAGTTGCTATAGCTAACATTATTTTCCATGGCTACAAATCATTTTAGCTCTCACAGCTAAACCGATTACAACTTAAAACTAAAACTCATAGTTATAGTAACAAATGCAATTCACAGCTACAGCTAAGATCATTGTCAAATGCCGCTAAGACAATTCGATAGAGTATCAAACTGACATAGTTGCTAAAGCTAATATTATCTTTCATGGCAACGAATAATTTTAGCTGTCGCAGTCAAAGTAAGTAGCAGCTGCGGCTAATTTCTTTTGCAGCTACAGCTAAATATAGCTAATAAAATTAGCTGCCACTGCTAAAATAGTTAGCAGCCACAGCTAAATTTCGATAAAATACTTAGCTGTCCCAGCTAAATACAGCTAATACAGTTAGCAGCCACAGCTAAATTTAGCCAATATAGTTAGCTGCCACAGCTAACTTTTCTATGATTCGAAGTGATTACAGCTAAAAATATTTGCTATCACAGCTAAGTTTTAGTAGCAAAAAACACTTTGCTATAGTAGCTAATAACTTCGCTGTCCGTATAGTTTGTAAGGAATTTAGCTATCACAACTAAATTGTAGTTGCTACAGCTAAGTTTTTTTTTCCGTGTAGGAAACTAACGGCACTTACGCCCTTTTGTTTAGGCAAGACAGTTTTTCAGCAATAACTATAAAACCTTTAAACCTATCTTATTCAAACCAAAAATCGTTGAAAGGATTTATTATTGTACATCATCTTGAATTTTTCAGAATTTTTAACTTCATAGTTTGGAAATTAGAGGGGGGGTGACACACTTTTTACGACTTTGACAGCTAAGATCTCGCCAACGGTTGGCTTAAATGGACATTTTTTTAGAAACCTCTATGTCATTTATAATGGCCTATCCATAGATAAAATTAAAAAAAAATGACCCCCCTGTTACATGTATGGGGTGCCCCCCAGTTTAATATTTTTTTCGTCATTTCACATAATATTTCTATAGCGGTTTTTAGCATACACCTTCCGACCAAATTTCGTAATTGTACTGCTCATAGTCTCCGAGTAAATCGGCTGTGACATACGGACGGACATACAGACAGACATGACCAATCCATAAGGGTTCCGTTTTTTGCCATTTTGGCTACGGAAACCTAAAAAAAGCTTATAAAAACATTCCTTTCCACGTTTCTATTTCGTAGACTTTGTATACGCCCCTATTCCGGATTATTGCTGCGCGGGCGTTATCGATAGTGTATCTATCTGTTTAATTACTAGTATGATAAGAGGACGTTGCCTCGATAACGGGGTCACTGTAGCCAATAAAAGTGTAGTGTAAAAACAAATGGCGTACAAGGCGAAATGAACATTTATGTCAATGACGTAAGCGTGGTTTTTTTCGTTAAGTTACAGTGAAGTATAAGGCTGGCTTGCACGGAATTACGATCACAGACCGATCAACGTTAAATATGGCACCGGCAGCTGTCATGCCATAGAAACTTGTCAAACTTTCCATACATTCAAATGTTAACGAACACAGCTTACATTACAGACGGTTTGGTGCAACCCAGCTTAAGGGCGAGAGTGTTATCATCATTAAAAAACTAGTGGGTCTGGGACTTCGCGCCTTTTTTACAAATTTCACAATTTACAAACACTAACTCGCCAAAAAAAATCTATAGGCACAGATTTTATAATACTAGTCTATAGGTATAATTATCGAACCTGCTTACAACATTTCACGAGAATACGTTAAGAAATGCGACCTGTAGAGGAGAGGGGAACAACCGGAAATCCGGACAACTGGACATCCGGATCTACGAAATCATTTTTGTCGAAAGTAAGCTTTTTTTTCCACGTGGAGAAAACCTTTATGGTATGTGGTATTTCTATCCACTAAAAACTGTGACCGCCATCTACGCTCGAATGCGGAGGACTCTAAGATCTCAGTGCTGAACGCACTGGGGCCCCCTCCTTGCGCTTTACTCCTTTTGGCTCATGTCAATCGACGTCCCCTTCCCTGGTGTACTCGCAACCCCGGTGAGGTCTCCGTTTTAGCTTCGGAAAAAATGTTTCCGTATGTCCGGCCGGCGGATTTCCTGCGGCTCTCCTCTACAGGTCGCATTTCTCAACTAATTAAGTGAGCAGGTTTCAATACTCAATAGTTTATTGCACATAATTGTCATAAAGGTGTTACAATGCGGAGTGTCGTAAACATTATGTACCCTGAGAGGGCGCTGCAATTATGGGAACGGAGCACTTACATGCTAATACAGAAAAGCTTAGTCTACTATTATGGCTACTTATCTATTATTTCAATAATAATATGATTTGTTTGACTATTATATGTATAGATTTTTTTGTGGAGTCAGTTTACGGATTACGAAATTTAAAATAAAAAAAATTGGCGAGTCCTACAGCTTACAAAGCCACTAACTAGTTAATTTGGTTACGATGATAAATAAGGTGACAATAAAACGTTGTATGTTATAAAACCTGCATAATTTTATGACATCATATTTTCTAAAGATGGTCGGGAATACGGTTATACAGATAGTTCAACTCGGTTGTGCGCGCGGCGCTATGTGTGCGTGCGCTTGTATATACGGGTTTGGTTTGTGTGCGAATGACACGGCAGTCGTTGTCGTTGTTACAAGCATTCGCACACACACAGCGAAAGTTACAAGAGCACGCACACATGCCGCGCGCACGACTGAGTTGAACTATCTGTAAAACTATTTAGTATCCAAGAGGCTTAACCCCTGATTTTCCTTAATTTTTTTTATTACAAAAATATAAAAGCGAATTTGTTTATAAATAAGTTAGGACAGAGGTTGAGGGAAAGTGGTTGCGACCCCAGGTCCGGCTCGTACCTGGTTCAACAAATATCGTTGGCAGTGCAGCGGGGCAATGCCGCCAGCATATTGGGCACATTTGCACCAGGTACTTGCCGTTTTGGGATCTGCTAGATTTGCATGCCAGTTGCTGGTAAAATGTGCGTTTTTATATTTAAATAATGCTGCCATCTAATGTACCACATTTTATGCAGAATATAGATATTTGTATTTGTATGTGTAAATTTTTAATTTATTTCATAATTTGTAAGTGATTTTAGTGAATATTGTTTTATTGTGTTTATTTAATAAAAAAAAATCTGTAAACATATATACGGTCATAAGAGGCTGGTCGACGTCACTGGAGACCAAAGAGCTGGCAGCTTCCTCGTCCAACGCATTGGCTTAGCCATCCAGCGTGGAAACGCTGCCAGCATTTTGGGCACAATGCCGCAGGGGCCCTTTCTAGATTTTTAATTAGGTTTATTTTTATTAACTTGATTTAGTTTAGTAATACATTTGTGTTATTTTTATTGTTATAATTATATTTTAACATTTAGGAAATTTTAATAGATATCATTTCGAAGTAGCTATTTATTCTAGAAAACTGAGGGCTAAAAATATACGGGTTTGCAATAAAAGGACCAATTGCTTTTTTTTCGTGCAATTTTATCTTAACGTTAACGAATAGCTAGCTAGCATTTCTGAAAAATATTAGATTTTTGCTCCACCTAAGCAAAGGTATTTGCATTGAATTTTATATGAAAAACACGGGAGTGCTCAATACTCTTGACCAACGCTGTAAAATGCATATTGCACAGGCTTTCTCTCCGTCATTAAGCACAACAACCTCAATATGCTTTGTATGGTTTGCCTAACCGCTAGTTTATATTGGTAAGCCTCTCGAAGTTTGCAGTATTTCAAGTCAACAAAAAGCTTGCACATGCATGCGAGTATATATATTAGCTTTAGTCGTTTGTCGTATTGATATGACTATGGCACGGGCGTCAAAATATGTATACAATAGTATGTCTTATTGCCTAGAGTCTGGACATATCCCAAGCGTTTAAGGCTAGGTCGTCAAGCGAGTTAGCGTTTTCGAGTTTTCTAAAAACAATCTGAAACGTAGAATAAGGGTTTTAAAAATTTGAAAAAAATATATGTTTTACTTAAGGATCTAGTCTAGTCAAAGTTGCACTCAGTTACACGATCTAATGAACTTCACTCGATAGAAAGAGACCCCAAAGTTACTCCTTTTTGTAAAGCATTTACAATCTGACGACTAAACTATTGATGTTTTAAATAAAGTTTTTGAACTAAACTAAAGCCATTCAGTATTTCTAGACATTTTTGCAGAATTTAAAAAGATAAAATGATTGTATTAATGAATATCGCTCATTTAGCGATAAGACCGCCTGTTGTTTACCTCTGCTTGTATCTTTATGCTGTTTATATCTGTAATTCTTTTTTTGAGGTGTGCAATAAAGCATATTGTATTGTATTGTATTGTATTGAATATGTTTAAATACCTACAAAATGCCGAGCGCGGAGGCTCGGCAGGCCCGATCAGTCGCGCGCTGGCGCTTACGGACAACGGACCTGTGTTAGTTTTATCCGCGACAGTTTCGTGCATCAAACAAGCAGTTTTTGACGAATTTATATAATTGTTGCAAGTTATTTAAGAAGGGCAATAAAAACCCAAACGAAAAACGTCGTATTTATTAACAAATAAATTATGGTCATAGTGCCACAGTATAGAAATGACAGTATAACAACTAAACTGAACCCCTGCAGAAATGGAACCAAAGATGGTAAAATTATAAATGAAATTTTTATTACCAGAAATTATAGATATAGTAAGAGATCTACTGCTTTGCACATGAATATATTTATTAAGCCATGAGCTTCAGCACATTAATTCCGAGCGTCTTTTTTTTTAATACCATGTCAGTGGCAAACTAACGGCCCGCCTGATGGTGAGTGGTCACCGCAGCCTATGGACGCCTGCAACTCCAGAGGTGTCAAATTCGCGTTGCCGATCCTTTTAAAATTTATACACTATCTATCTTTCTATAAATCTTCTTTTAATAAATCTCCCATTTCCAGGTAGCTACCGTGGCAAGTTTGGTATCATTTCATATACCATATTGATTCTTTTATCATCTTTATGTAAAAATCATTTCTGGTATTTATTTTAAAAGAATACAGTAATCTTTCGCGTAAATAGTAAAACAGTAAAAACTTCGCAATGTTTTTTATGCTTTGAGAGCTAATAACTTTAAACGAATAAATTAAACCACCTAAAATATCTCTAATTTAATAAATTAAATTAACGTTTTTTCCAAGCTCGTGGCTCCTAAAGTGTTAGCTGTTACAATAAAGCTTAAAACTAGTGGCTCTGTGAGCTGTAGACCAGGCAAAAAAAAATATTTTTTCAAATTTCAAAATTTACAAAAACCGTCTCGACAAAAATATAATTAAACCTATATATTTATCGAATCTGCTCACAAAATGTCACGAGAATCGGTAGAGAAATGCGACCTGTAGAGAACAACATTCGAACAGACAAACATACGAAAGAATTTTTGTCGAGAGCTGAAACGGAGACGCTTCGCTCTCTCGGTCAAAAAACTATGTTAGTATAATTTTATGACAGTCGTGGTTCACTACTACTGGGCCTGTGTATATGAAGAGTCGAACATTATCAACTTATATCCATACGCTTCGTCAGGTTTTACAGTAGACTGAGGAGTATACCCTGTTGCTTGTGCCTGTGCCCTCTGTTTGCCGTTTGTGGACTACGAGAAGGCCTTCGATTCGGTTGAAACCTGGGCTGTACTACAATCTCTCCAGCGGTGCCAAGTAGACTACCGCTATTATCGAAGTACTGAAGTGTTTGTACGACAACGCCACTATGTGAGTCCGACTCCAGGACCAGAACTCGATACCTATTCCGTTGTAGCCGCGAGTCAGGCAGGGAGATGCTGTTTCTCCCAAACTGTTCTCCGCTGCACTGGAGGATGTGTTCAAGACTTTGGACTGGAGAAGCCTAGGCAATAGGCATCAAAATAAACGGCGAGTACATCACTCACCTTTGGTTTGCTGACGATACAGTAGTCTTGGCTGAGACCATACAGGATTTAAGTACCATGCTCAATGACCTTGGTAAAACCTCCGTGAGAGTTGGTCTTTAGCTGAATATGTACAAGATGAAGGTCATGTCAAATGCCCATGTAGCACCAACTTTCGTTACTATCGGACACTTTCTACTCGAACTTGAAGTTGATTATGGTATACTAGCGACCCGCCCCGGCTTCGCACGGGTGCAATGCTGATACTAATTATAATTATATACTACAGAATGTATTTATATACAAGCCGACCGATACCGCCGCAACCGCTATGTTCCTGCATTTTAAATCAGTAATATCTAAAAATATTCATTTAAATTACATGCTGTCAAGTGCCATATTGATCTATATAAAATGCAAAATGTATTTAAGGTATTTTATTGGAGAAGGATTAATGCTGTATTGCTTAAAATCGCTTCGTAAATAAGCCATTATTTTTCGTAAAAAGTAAAGGATAAAAAATGGTTATTGTGGGTTATCCCTAAGAGATAGACATATACCATAATGGACTTTTTTGTAGACCTTTTTAAGTTGTACAATACTGTAGTACATTATTTTGATTTATCTCGTAGGGTTCAGCCAGCGTTTGCAATGTAAGCGCAATAAAATATGTTTATTTAGGACATCACAATAGAAACCTATTAAATTATCTGTGTTTCTCTACTATACACCTGTAACCAAGAGGAAAGAGCAATGGAGAGGGCTACGCTGGAAGTATATCTGCGCGATCGTATCAGAAATGAGGCCATCCACAGAAAAACCAAAGTAACCGATATAGCCCTCCGAATCGCTTAAATGGCAGTGGGCGGGGCACATTGCACGTAAAACCGATGGCCATTGGGGCGCAGACGAAGGTTCTCGAGTGGTGACCACGAACAGGAAGGTGCAGCGTAGATAGGCCCCCACAAAGTGAACTGATGACCGGGTAAAGGTCGCGAGAGTCCGCTGGATGCGGGTGGCGCAGGACCGGTCATTGTGGCACTCTTTAGGGGAGGCTTATGTCCAGCAGTGGACGTCCATCAGCTGATATGATGACGATGATGATATATTTACATGAATAGTTGTTATAGTGTATACAAGCTTATTAGTTTTACGTGTATTCATAATCTGTCATTGCTTTCTTAAATATCCGTGTTTGTGCAAAATTAGTTTGTTGCCTTCTGTACTATATTTATTTTTCTCATTTTCTCGAAGGTTAGCTGGAAGAGATCCCTTATAGGGATAAGTTCGCCTTTGTACTTTTACATTTTGTTATTTTGTTTCGATTGTTATTATTTTTTGTGCAATAAAGTGTTATACATACATACATATACATGATGATGATAACACGCACACGACAAATAAATATAACACCCTGTATAATATAACACAATTAGATAAAAAATTGCATGACCTATTAAACAAATCGAGTAGAAGGGAATAAGACATATTTCTTAGGTTCTTAGGTTTCATAGATTAAAATAACGAATTTCAGGGTTGTAGGTATGTACTACGAACTCTGTTTTTTTTTCATTACAATGGATCTTACCGTAAGTTCGACTTTCAATTATTTATTTACTACCTTATTAAAAAAAATATCAATTACATACTAAAGTTTAATCATAATTAATGCATTTCTTAAGTCAAAATACAGTTATATTTCTATACTGTGACCAGTATGAAGCTAGCGGGGTCATCCGAGTTCACAGTCGCTTCGTCCGCGCGGGCTTGTTCACGCACCGCCAGGACAGCGCTAAATACCTACTCTCGCAGAACTAGAGGGCCTTAATGAAATGAGCTTGAATTTTAGCCGCCCGAAGGGCATTCTTCCTCATACCTTAGAACCTAAATAGTCGCGTATACGGGACGGTTTCAGAGGAATTTCCTCCCTCGGACGCTTCGGTTGTGGAATGAGCTCCCTGCCGAGGCTTTGCAGCGTGGGAAGGCCGCCCCCAACAAGGTGGCCCGACGTTCTGGTCAAGATCATGGGAATCCGTTGGATGGGGGCGGCGCAAGACCGGCTATTGTGGAGATCGTTGGGGAAGGCATTTGTCCAGCAGTGAACGTCTTTCGGCTGATATGATAATGATATTGATGATGAATTGATGATAAATTTTGCCGTTAAAAAGTCTAGAATGATTATAATATATTTAAAGCTGTAAAACGTAAATAAAAAGAAGAGGTTTTATGGACGATTCACACCAAACGGCCGGAGTCGGCGCGCACGCCGCCAGAATCAAAGGAGTTCGAAAACTCCATACAGAAGCTAGACTTCGTATCCAAACGGCAGCGGCAGAGCCGGCGACAGCCGACCGGCTGTCCGCAACCCATTCAAATATGAAATCTAACTTCTGTATGGAGGGTTCGAATTCCTTTGACTCTAGTGGGGTGGGGTGCGCATCGACTCCAGCCGTTCCGTGTGAATCGTCCATTAGTCGATTGCTCATTATTTAATTTCAACATGGACCCAGTCTTAGGTCTACACCATGTATTATTATCATGATCATGACTATTTTTTCTCACGGTGTCCGCCCACGTTTCAAGTAGGTATATTTTGCTCCCAAGATAAAAATAAATAAAGAAACCTGTTTTCAACTGACAGCAAAAACTCGTCATAGGGGCGTTCGAAAGCAGAGTCTCAATGAATGGTAGTTGATAATAATGACTATGCACATGGATTTAAAGATAATAAATTAAGTATATTTAAAATAATATCAACATTATGGTTCGTTGGTAAATGATTTACTATGTTGCTGACTTATTAACAATGATACACACATATTACTGATTTAATTTATTTCATTTTTATTTAATTTCTATGTTATTACCGACTTCAATAGAAGGAAGGAGGTAATCAGTTCGTCTGCACGTTTTCTTGTTCTTTTTTTCTGCTTTTTTATGTATGTACTAGCATTTGCCCGCGGCTTCGCCCGCGTACTAAGCGAAATTTTTAACCGTCTACAAAAAACAGGTTCGTATGTTTGTCCACGATTATCTCGCGTTTGGCTGAACCGATTTAGATGCGGTCTCCAGAAAAGTAGTTGTTACATTCTGGGGGTTTCGGTATACGAAGTTTGGTGATTGTGATTCATTAACAGATGAACAGATGAAAAGTCAGTATACATTCTGAGAACCGGCAAACTGTTGAATTTCATTTGATTTTGCCAAAAATAAGGATCGAAAACTATTATCATACATTTCCGAGAGGCCGAAGGGGAAAGGGCCGATGAAATAAAAGCATGTCTTAAATGGCCCTTAGTAAAAGTATCTGTGTACTACAGTAACACCGATAGGTCTGTAAACGACCTAACAGCGCGCACTCGCGCAGCGGCCGTAAACTCTGGTCCTTTGAAGTACAGAAATACGGCTAATTCAATATCACGTGTAACATTTATTTTTCCTAAAATTAAATTTATTACGTAGGTTTTGCCAGTTCCCATTGGAGCATCCAAAAAGAAAATTTGGCCTCACTTCCATTCGCACTCCTTACTTCAGTCCGTCTGTTACAACCAAGTTGCTTTTACTGGACCGATTGATTTGCAAATTGGCACAAACTATCAAGAATTTAGAGCGCTCGTGGCCCAGCGGCACCCGCCTACCGCGTGCGGTGTGCGAGGTTAAGCAATGTGGGCGCAGGTCAGTTCTTGGATGGGTGATCGCTTTGAGTGGTTACTAAATGACTCTCGTGCTTTGGAGGCACGCTAAGCCGTTGATCCCGGCTGCAATCGTTAAGCCAAGTTAGAGGCCTTCGAGCGGCTTGCGAACTTCTAACAGTCAAGTTGCCCACTCACTTGACAAAGGGGGGTCGAAGTTGCACCACGTCCGTAGGGAGTAACCACCGTTACTACACACGTGACCCCTGGGTGGTGCTAAAAGTGCAACAAAAACTGGCAACCGTACTTGTTGATTTAAATGGAAAAAAATATCGAAACCTCTATGTCGTTTTTAAAAGCAAGTCCATACCCTACACGCCTATATAGTAACATTAAACTTTTTTGCATACAGGCATGTATGGAATGCTAAATTTTACCTCCGATTCGTATTCAGAGACCTCTCAGACGCTCAGATATCGATTTTGAACGAAATTGGGACGAAAAAAAAGATAATCAATATGGCCGCCACTTTCACAAATTTTACCTCGGATTCGTATTAAGAGACCTCTCGGACACACATTTATCGATATTGAACGAAATCGGGACGAAAATGAAGAAAATCAATATGGCCGCCACTTTTTCTAAATTTTACCTCGGATTCGTATTAGGGGACCTCTCGGACGCTCAGATATCGATTTTGAACGAAATCGGGTTGAAATGAAGAAAATCAATATGGCTGCCACTTTTTCCAAATTTTACCTCGGATTTGTATTCGGGGACCTCTCGGACGCTCAGATATCGATTTTGTACGAAATCGGGACGAAAAAAAAGATAATCAATATGGCCGCCACTTTCACAAATTTTACCTCGGATTCGTATTAAGAGACCTCTCGGACACACAGATATCGATTTTGAACGAAATCGGGACGAAAATGAAGGAAATCAATATGGCCACCACTTTTCCCAAATTTTACCTCGGATTCGTATTAGGGGACCTCTCGGACGCTCAGATATCGATTTTGAACGAAATCGGTTTGGAAATGAAGAAAATCAATATGGCTACCACTTTTTCCAAATTTTACCTCGGATTCGTATTGGGGACCTCTCGGACGCTCGGATATCGATTTTGAACGAAATCGGGTTGAAATGAAGAAAATCAATATGGCTGCCACTTTTTCCAAATTTTACCTCGGATTTGTATTCGGGGACCTCTCGGACGCTCAGATATTGATTTTGTACGAAATCGGGACGAAAAAAAAGATAATCAATATGGCCGCCATTTTCACAAATTTTACCTCGGATTTGTATTAAGAGACCTCTCGGACACACATTTATCGATTTTGAACGAAATCGGGACGAAAATGAAGAAAATCAATATGGCCGCCACTTTTTCTAAATTTTACCTCGGATTCGTATTAGGCGACCTCTCGGACGCTCAGATATCGATTTTGAACGAAATCGGGTTGTAAATGAAGAAAATCAATATGGCTGCCACTTTTTCCAAGTTTTACCTCGGATTCATATTAGGGGACCTCTCGGACGCTCGGATATCGATTTTGAACGAAATCGGGTTGAAATGAAGAAAATTAATATGGCTGCCACTTTTTCCAAATTTTACCTCGGATTTGTATTCGGGGACCTCTCGGACGCTCAGATATCGATATTGTACGAAATCGGGACGAAAACAAAGATAATCAATATGGCCGCCACTTTCACAAATTTTACCTCGGATTCGTATTAAGAGACCTCTCGGACACACAGATATCGATTTTGAACGAAATCAGGACGAAAATGAAGGAAATCAATATGGCCACCACTTTTTCCAAATTTTACCTCGGATTCGTATTAGGGGACCTCTCGGACACACAGATATCGATTTTGAACGAAATCGGGACGAAAATGAAGGAAATCAATATGGCCACCACTTTTCCCAAATTTTACTTCGGATTCATATTAGGGGACCTCTGGGACGCTCAGATATCGATTTTGAACGAAATCGGGTTGGAAATGAAGAAAATCAATATGGCTGCCACTTTTTCCAAATTTTACCTCGGATTCGTATTAGGGGACCTCTCGGACGCTCGGATATCGATTTTGAACGAAATCGGTTTGAAATGAAGAAAATCAATATGGCTGCCACTTTTTCCAAATTTTACCTCGGATTCGTATTCGGGGACCTCTCGGACGCTCAGATATCGATTTTGAACGAAATGAGGAAGAAGATGAAAAAATCAATATGGCTGCCACTTTTTCCAAATTTTACCTCGGATTCGTATTAAGAGACCTCTCGGACGCTCAGATATCGATTTTTAACGAAATCGGGGACCGAAGGGGAATAAATCAATATGGCCGCCACTTTTTCCAAATTTTACCTCGCATTCGTATTACGAGACCTGTCGGACGCTCAGATATCGATTTTGAACGAAATCGGGAAGAAAATGAAGAAAATCAATATGCCTGCGACATTTTCCAAATTTTACCTCGGATTCTTATTAAGAGACATCTCGGACGCTCAGATTTCTATTTTGAATGAAATCGGGACGGAAATGAAGAAAATCAATATTGCCGCCACTTTTTTCAAATTTTACCTCAGTGTCGTATTTAGGGACCTCTCAGACGCTCAGATATCGATTTTGAACGAAACGGGACGAAAATGAAGAAAAGCAATATGGCCGCCACTTTTGCCGAATTTTACCTAGGAGTCGTATTAAGAGTCCTCTCGAACGCTCAAATATCGATTTTTGTCGAAATCGTATCGGGCGGCACTAATTAATAAAACCACTTACAATACATTGACTCAAGAAAGGTCGTATCTTCATAGGGAATTCACGGCACTTCATGCGCCTTTAGACCTTATAAGGAACCTACATGCCAAATTTGGTATCTCTCGAGTCTCGAACCAGCAGTTTGGGCTGTGCGTTGATATGTCACTCACTCAGTCAGTCAGTTTCTTCTTGCAATTTGGCCCATGCCCGCAATATTAAATTTCAAAATCAACGCCATTTTCGAAATTAACGACACAATAAATCATAAAAATCACACCCATATTAATATTTAGACATTCCAACCCCCTCGGACCCCAACAAAGGGGATGGTATTTCACGTCCTCCACGTGGGATTTTAAAATTATTGTTGTTTTCGTAATCAGCGACCCGATAAACCATAGAAACCACACCCATATCGATTTTCAGAATTTGTCACCACCTTTCCCCCTTTTAGGGGTTGATTTCTCAAAAAACCTGAAACACATGTTTACTGATTTATCATTAGAAATACTCCTGTGAAGTTTCGAATAAAATAATCTAACTAATCTTGATTTCCTATACAAACTTCGGACCCCCATTTCACTCCCCTAAGGAACCCCTAAGGGTTGAATTTTTGAAAAATCCTTTCTTAATGCACCTCAAGACCTTATATAGAACCTACATACTAAATTTGGAATCTCTAGAACCAGCAGTTTGCGCTGTGCGTTGATATGTTGGTCACTCAGTCAGTCAGTTATTTCTTGCAATTTGGCACAAACTTTCAAAAGTTTTCATGTCCACAATATTTAATTTCAAAACCGATGCCATTTTCGTAATTAACGTCCCAAAAAACCATAAAAACGACACCCATATTAATATTTAGACATTTCATCCCCCTAGCACCCCAACAGGAGGGGATGGTATTTCACGTCCTCCACGTGGGATTTTAAAATCCTTGTTTTTTTCGTTATCAGCGACCTAATAAACCATAAAAACAATACCCATGTCGATTATCAGAATTTGTCACCACATTTCCCCCTTTTAAGGGTTGATTTTTCAAAAAACCTGAAACACGTGTTTACTTATTTATCGTTAGAAATACTCGTGTGAAGTTTCGAATAAAATAGTCCAGCTAAACTTGTTTCCCCATACAAACTTCGGACCCCCATTTCACCCCCTTTGGGGTTGAATTTTGAAAAATCCTTTCTTAGTGCACCCCTAGACCTTATAAGGAACCTACGTGCCGAATTTGGAATCTCTAGTACCAGCGGTTTGGGCTGTGCGTTGATATGTCAGTCAGTCAGTCAGTCAGTCAGTCAGTTTCTTCTTTTATATATTTAGATGTTCCCAGATAACTCTTGACCACGTTGGCCGATTTTGTTTTTTTTTTGTTTCTGCTTAGAATGGTACCCCGACATTGGTCCCATATAAACGTGAAGGTCTGATGATGGAATCTAGGAGGAATCGAGGGAACTCCTTCAATTTGATAGGCACGCATATGCCGATTTCAGTATTTTCTGTAGGTAACCAAGCATTGGCACAACAGAAACCACAAATTGTGGCATAGCGAATAGCGAAGTACAAAATTGGAGTCGGTATTTTTTGGTATAAATTATTTGTGATATTAAATCGTTATTATGCCTTCATGATCTTTATTATTATTAACACCGATAACTGATCATTCGCGTGCACTTTATGCGCATTGTAATAAGGGTCACGATTGGCGTTTGTACAGTCGACTACAAATAGATCGATCCACCCAAAGTTACAATAATATGTATCCACGACCTTAATGTTAAGTCAATCCCATCAAAAACATAAATGTGAAAATGGGAGCCAAGTTCAATATTAAGAATATGCGATGCTTCGTTGTCGTCTTCACCGACAAAAGAATTGAGATTTCTAGGTCACCTGGAATTGGGTTAGGTTTTTAATTACTAGTCAGTCATCATCATCATCATCATCATTTCAGCCGAATGACGTCCACTGCTGGACATAGGCCTCCCCCAAAGACTTCCACAATGACCGGTCCTGCGCCACCCGCATCCAGCGGACACCCGCGACCCTTACCAGGTCATCAGTCCACCGTGTGGGGGGCCTGCCCACGCTACGCCTTCCGGTACGTGGTCGCCACTCGAGAACCTTCCCGCCCCAACGGCCATCGGTTCTGCGTGCTATGTGCCCCGCCCACTGCCACTTAAGTTTAGCGATTCGAAGGGCTATATCGGTCACTTTGGTTCTGCAGCGGATGGCCTCATTTCTGATGCGATCACGCAGAGAAACTCCCAGCATAGCCCTCTCCATTGCTCTTTGGGTGACTTTGAGCCTTCTTATGAGGCCCATAGTAAGCGACCACGTTTCAGTACCATATGTCATCACTGGCAACACACACTGGTCAAAGACTTTCGTCTTGAGACACTGCGGGATATTGGACGAAAAGATGTGACGTAGCTTCCCAAACGCTGCCCAGCCGAGTCGGATTCGACGATTAACCTCTTTCTCGAAGTTGGACTTACCTAACTGGACAGTCTGTCCTAGGTATATGTAATCGTCTACAACTTCGAGCGTAAAGTGTCCGATTGTTACGGGAGTTGGTGCTACATGGGCATTTGACATGATCTTCGTCTTGTCCATGTTCATCCTTAGACCAACTCGCTCGGAGGCTTTACTGAGGTCATTGAGCATTGTACTTAAATCCTCCATGGTCTCAGCCAAGACTACTATATCGTCAGCAAACCGAAGGTGAGTGATGTACTCGCCGTTTATGTTGATGCCTAGCCTTCTCCAGTCCAGAGTCTTGAACACGTCCTCCAGTGCAGCGGAAAACAGTTTAGGAGAAATAACATCTCCTTGCCTGACTCCCCGCTGCAGCGGAATAGGTTTCGAGTTCTGGTCCTGGAGTCGGACTGACATAGTGGCGTTCTCGTACAAACACTTCAGCACTTCGATATAGCGGTAGTCCACTTGGCACCGTTGGAGAGATTGTAGTACAGCCCAGGTTTCAATCGAATCGAAGGCTTTCTCGTAGTCCACGAACGCTAGACAGAGGGGCAGGTTATACTCCTCAGTCTTCTGTATAACCTGACGAAGCGTATGGATGTGGTCTACGGTGCTAAAGCCTCTTCGGAATCCGGCTTGTTCGGGAGGCTGGAAGTCATCTAGCCTGCGTGCGAGACGGTTCGTAATGACTCTTGAAAACAGCTTATAGACATGGCTCAGAAGTGAGATGGGGCGGTAGTTCTTCAGTAAGGCGTTGTCACCCTTTTTGAAAAACAGCACCACCACACCTCTGTTCCATGCCTTTGGAGTTTTCCCTTCCAGTAAGACGGAATCGAACAACTTCTGAAGGGCCCTAAGGACCGGTTTTCCACCCGCCTTCAGGAGTTCAGCTGTTATTCCGTCTTCACCGGGTGCCTTGTTGTTCTTTAGCTGTTTAAGAGCCATTCTAATCTCGTACAGGCTGATGTCCGGGATATCTTCGGCTAGTCAGTCAGTCAGTGGTAAAAATGCTGTTTTTTGGAATTTAATATCCCAATAACTATTAAACCTATATTTATGAAATTTGGGGTTCTAGTTGTTCTAAAGGATCTTTATACATGTACCAAATTTCATTTTTTATGTTAGATAGATTTGGAGTTACTGGGGGGTCAAAATGGCTCCATACGGTTCGTGTAAAATAACACACGGCTGCTGTACGCCAGTTCCTGGGGTGAACTTGGCTGGACACGCTGCCGCGTGTCTTTGTGGTCGACTGTACACTATTATATTGTACAAAAGGTGTGTAACCCTAAAAGGGTAGATTTAGTGACGTATAGTGTCATTGTACTTCTTATTGACCGAGCGAGCGAAGCGTCTCCGTTTCAGCTTTCGACAAAAATTCTTTCGTATGTCTGTCTGTCCGGATGTTCTCCCCTACAGGTCGCATTTCTCAACCGATTCTCGTGAAATTTTGTGAGCAGGTTCGATAATTATATAGATTTTTTTAGTCGAGTAAATTTTTTGAAATTTGAAAAAAATACCTTTTTTTGCGAGGTTTACAGCTCATAGAGCCACTAGTTATGTAATTCTACATCTCTGTAAATCCGAATCCCTCGCACAAGGAATAAATAAATTCATGAAAATGTAATTCGCGTGGCAACTGCAAGCCAACTGCGCATTCATAATGAATTGACAACATTTCATTTTTATATGCAGGCTTTTTTTCCAATGGAATCCTATAGAGGATAAAAAGTTAAGTAAAACCACATTTTTAAATTCTCGAAAATATCCCCATTTCATATAAATAAATCAATTTCAAAAGTTCATCATTCTAAAAGAGAGTACCTAAGTGACAAGTGAGGCGTCACAGCGTAACAAATCATACAGAAGCACTGTTACTAAGACAAATTTACTAAAGAAAGAGAGCTGCTGATCTTTTTGTGCGCTGTGACTGTCACAATTTCATAGTAGTGACGTCATTACTACGATATGGATTTTCTTCACATTTTCGTGAATATTGAGAAAACTAATAGCTATAAAAATAATAAAAATAATATTTTGGGGTTTCTTGTTCCCAAATTAACGAAATGAGTTGTTAACGCCCAGCGTATGTGTGCTATGCATACATAGGCGCACACACACACTTACACGCGTCAGCGACCAGCCAGCGCGGACGGGACCGCGCCCCCACTCTCAATACAACAGCTACCGAGCCAAGGGGCTTGCAATGGGTGGAGCGCGCCGCGTTAATAACCTAACGCTCGAAAACCCCGACTCTAGCTGTCAGTCGCGGGCCGTCACCGTCCGAGCATGCTGCGTGCGCGTCGTTTTGTGATCCGCTGCCGCGCGCCGCCGACTTGATCGCGACGAACCGCGCGTTACTACGTAATTTTTGTGTGATTTAAAAAACCCACGATGAAACCGATAACATATGTTCTATGTATATGGTTGTTTGAATGCCCGAAGGAACGTTGGTGTATCATTTTTTCAGTTGCCTACAAATTTTGAACGGAAAGTTTTTTTATTTTAGTTTGGTATATGTAATAATAAGTACTTATTTAGTGTTGGATGGTGTTTAAAATTATCAAGTTGTAAGTTACAATATAAATAAATACGATACAAACCACCTGGCTACTTGTTAAGTACTTATAGCTTAAACTCACCATTTCCGACGATTTACTTATTAAGTAAGTAACTGTAATTTTATTCAAAATAAAACCCGCGTTATTAAATTTATTTTACGTGATTAGCTACATAATAGTTGTCCTATTTAGGTAGTTGCCCTTTATTGTGCCCATAGCATTTGAAACACGGACAAAGTGTAGGTATAAGTAGCTGAAAAACATAAGAAGATGACCTGTCCTGTTGTATGCAGTTGTGACGTGTTTGTTGTTGATTTGTATGTCCGACAAAACCTGTTGGTTGATGATTTGAAATGTATTTTATTTTATTTTAGACCCAGTGGTTTCAGGATGAAGGGGGGGAATGGTAATTTTTTGGCTATTATTTTAAATGATTTTTAAAATAATTATTTTAAAATTACTAAAAATATATTTGAGAAGCACGCAATGAGCTCTTTCATTTTAAATGTAACACGATATATGTAGTTTGAAGGTACTTCCCCTGCACGTAAAATGGGGAAGCATTTTTTTTCTTGCAAAACCCACCGTGTAGGATATCGTTAGATGGTTCGTTAAAAAAATATGAGATTTATTATTCTTGTGAAGTAACATGTACTTAATTAATATCGGTTCACTGTACTTAAGCGACATCTGGTGAGGTAGAACATTTTTTGCATCATTGAAGTATTTTTGGCGTGCAACCCTAGGGCTACACGTGCCGCGTGTGAATGAATACAAGTTATGCGATAGACAGAGATGCAGAGAGTAGGCACGTTTCTTATGCCTAAACGCCGTTTTTGTTAGGAAGTGAAATTTCTGTACTTGTACTATTCCTTATTCTGTGACCGAGCGCATATACGCGTGTTTCATTATATTACACCTACCATGTAAACTGTAATTCAGTAAAGGGAGTCAATTTTCAAGAACTTCTTCATTATTTCTCACCTTTGTCCACCGCCCGATAACTACGAGTCGCTCCCGTTTCTACATGAGTTAAGATTTCATAGTACTTAAAAATTTGAAATGTTGTCAATTCTCAACTTCTCAAGTCGCTATACTGGCACGAATGTATGTATTGTCTAGGGTTAAGTGTCAGTGGTATTGTGTGATGCTAATTGACAAGCTCATGTGAACGGCCGTCTGGCGCCGAGGCCGGGTTCGATTACCGGGGAGGTCACTGCGAGGCGGTGAGGGAAAAACCGTTATAACATTGATTGGTGGGCTAATCAACATTATGACCGACACATTTTTTTCATATTCGGATTTAAAAATAATATCTGAGGACTTGTTGAGGGTGAAATTATTTTCACATTATAATAATATATTATAATTCACATTCCTTATTTTATAATTCACATTATAATCTATTATTCAAGATTAAATCTAAATACAATATGACTGCCTGTTTAGCCTAGTTGGTAGTGACACTGCCTCCGACGCTAGAGGTCCCGGGTTCGACCCGGCCAGGGCATTATTTGTGCATTTGTTCCTGGATCTTGGATGTTATCTATTTATTTAAGTATTTCTTATCTATACATGTAATGTATATCGTCGTCTAGTACCCATAGTACAAGCTTTGCTTAGTTTGGGACTAGATCGATTTGTGTAAGATTGTCCCCCAATATTTATTATTATTAAGTATTATGTGTTTTCCTTGTTCATCTCTCTAATAGGAGGAAGTTTTAATTCAGAAATCGCGGGCTTTTGGCCAAACGAGTACTGACTGATAGAACCTACTGTTCTATAGCTAGGAATTCACGAACTACCCGACATGTGTTCATGATGACCGCTGTTTGTAGGAGGATATATGTAAGTGGGTGAATATCAAGAGTTTTGAGGTTGGTGTGCAACTGTGCAGAGTGCAAGGGATAACTCCTGTGGACGAGATGACGATCGGAATAGTCTTGACGGTGTTCACCTTCCATTGGGTTTTAATTTCTATAGACAGGTCTGTGTATTTGCTGATTTTTTCAGTATGGGTAGATGCAAGGTTGTGGGCGTTGGGGACGGCTACGTCGATGAGATATATCTGTTTTGGTGACACTTTATATTAGGTTGTAAGTAATTGTATTATATATATGCATGACTTATTGACATAAAAATATGAATAGATTTTAAAAATAATTATGAGTTTGTAATACGCGCAATTTAATTTCGAATTTAACATGACTTTACTATATTTGACGGCTAAATTTACTGTATAATTTACTGATATAATATAAATATTTATATTTTTTTCCTTAGTTAAGTACATTTGCATGCAGTAATGTGTTTTAATTGGTATGTGTACACCTAATTTCAAATTTGTATGCCTGTGGGCGAAACATAGCGTTCACACACACTTTTTGTATAACAACTCTTCTACCTATGTTTACAAATAAATCATTTGAGTTTGAGTTTGGCTGCTTTGTCGTGGAGTCTAATATCAGGTCTGTCGTAGTGCACTGTCTTATCGGTAATTATAGTTCTGTCCCAGTAGAGTTTATGTTCGGTCGACTCTAAAACAGTCTGAGGTGAGTATTTGTATTATTTGTAATAAGGAGTCCTGTTTTCGATAAGTTGATATTTAAATCCTAGGTATTGGTGGATGATGGCTGCAACTTGATCATGTCGGTGTTTCGTTTGCGTTATTGGCTATGTGCGAAGTAGGTGGTGGGGGGTAAGCTAGGCGATCGTAGCGCACACCATGGCAGAAATGTGTACTTACCGGGGACCACTGTCAAATTTACTTTCACGTTTTCTATTGGTTTCTTAACGTATTCCTACGATTCGTTTCGTTTGTATTTATTTATTTATTCTCTTATTTATTTCAGTAAAATTTCCAATACAGGGTCTTTCTCGTTTATTAAAGTAAATAAAATATTCATGTGTCATTATTTGACATCTCTGAGTTTTGACATTGGCTCGGGACCTTTGAGGTTTGACGTTTCAGACATGCACATAGCCAATAGATCGACACGCTCCTGTGATGTGCTGTATGGTGTCTGATGCGTCGGCATAGGTCCGTGCGGGTAAATTATTATTATAATTTTGAAAAAATATGGTATCTCAGTAGACAATTCACTATTTCTCATACAAATCCGCGGACAGTAACTCAGTAGACACTTTTACAGCACAATTTCCAAACGTTTAGGAAATTAATCCCCCTTTCTTCCCTTGGGTGTCGTAAGAGTCGACTATGGGAACCAGGTTGAAGTGTGTTGTGGGCAATAGGCTAGCAACCTGTCACTGCAATATCACATTTTCTCCATCTATAAAACTGCAATTGCTAAAAGTGGCACTGAAATTAGTTTTCGTGTGCTCTGCCTACCCCTTTTGGGAATAAAGGCGTGAGTTTATGTATTTATGTATGTTAGGATTAAAATATTGTTAACAGCACTTGGCAAAGATCGATTGATGATCTAGTGACTTAACTACATCATCAAAATGAAAATAAGCACTAATATTATATTTAAAAAACTATATCTTTGTTGATCCGGTAAAATAAAAGCGTCTGTATAAAAGTTGATTAGCCCTGGAAATGATCAAATATAAAAACTGGCCAAGTGCGAGTCGTAGTCGTACCATTATCTATAAAAAAGGCAAAGAGTCCAACTCGCACTTGGCCAGTTTTTAATATTTGTTGTTAAAGCGGTAACAGAAATACATCATCTGTCAAAATTTCAACTGTCTAACTATCGCGGTTCTTGAGATACAGCCTGGCGACAGACAGACGGGCGGACAGACAGCGAAGTCTTAGTTAGTTACAGGGTCCCGTTTTTACCCTTTGGGTACGGAACCCTATAATTGAAGATAGTGAGTGCTATACATTTGAGACTGATCGAAGTGTTGAAGATATTATCGATATAATAATAATAATAATATCAGACTGAGCTGGATGCCCTGGATCGAAGGGTGCGTGTACTGCTCACTGCACACCGCATGTTGCACCCACGTTCGTCTGTTATGAGACTGTACATCCCGCGGAAGTGTGGAGGTCGTGGCTTTTTAAATGCCAAAGACCTCCACAACCGCGAGGTGTGCAGTCTCAGGGATTATTTCCTAAACAGCGAATGTGGGATGCATCGAGACGTAGTGGCAGTAGACGCATCTTTCACCCCGCTCTCCATGGCAAACGAGAACTGGCGCAGATTTAAAGTACTGAGCACCGAGGACCGCAGGGCGGAATGGAAGAGTAAGGAGCTACACGGGCGGTTCTACAGGGCCCTTACGGGGCCCGACGTAGACCTGCTCGCGTCGGTGAACTGGCTACGTTTCGGGGATCTCTTCGGGGAAACCGAAGGTTTTGTCTGTGCAATTGCGGACGAAGTTATCATGACGAACAACTACCGGAGATATATCCTGAAGGACGGTACGGTCGACATTTGTCGGGCATGCCGCCGTCCCGGAGAGTCACTCAGGCATATCATTTCCGGTTGTGGTCATCTTGCTAACGGCGAGTACTTGCACAGGCATAACTTGGTAGCCAGAATTATTCACCAGCAACTTGCTCTTTCATACGGTCTTGTGGACTTCGAAGTGCCGTACTATAAATACTTACCTGCGCCAGTTCTCGAAAATGGTCGTGCTACGCTCTATTGGGATCGATCTATCATCACGGATCGGACTATTGTAGCCAATAAGCCCGACATCGTGCTGATAGATCGATCGAAGCGCCAGGCAGTGCTCGTCGACATCACCATCCCCCATGACGAGAACCTCGTGAAAGCCGAGAAGGACAAAGTCAGCAAGTACCTAGACTTGGCACACGAGGTAACCGCCATGTGGGATGTTGATTCGACGATCATTGTCCCGATAGTCGTTTCTGCGAACGGTCTAATAGCGAAGAGTCTCGACCAACATCTCAAGAGACTCTCGCTAGATGGCTGGGTCAAGGGTCAAATACAGAAGGCGGTACTCCTGGACACGGCGCGGATAGTCCGGAGGTTCCTCTCTCTGTCGCCCTAACCACCGGTGGCTTAGGCCCTGCCTCGCTGCCGGCGGCACCCTAGGTTAGGTTTTTATAATGTTTTTATATTTTGTAAGTGTATTTTTATATTTTACCTTTTGTAAATCCATTGTACAAACCTAACCTAAGACGAAAAATAAATAAAGGAATAATAATATAATAATAATAATAATAAGGCGGTACTCCTGGACACGGCGCGGATAGTCCGGAGGTTCCTTTCTCTGTCGCCCTAACCACCGGTAGCTTAGGCCCTGCCTCGCTGCCGGCGGCACCCTAGGTTAGGTTTTTTTATAATGCTTTTATATTTTGTATGTATGTTTATATATTTTACTTTTATAAAATTATTGTAAAAAACCTAGCTTAAGTACGAAAATAAATACAGAGATAATAATAATAATAATATACGCACTCGATACGGCACCGGGGGCCGATCCCAGTGCCGACGAAGGCTGTGCGAATCAGAGTGTAAGTAGCCAAGCCTATGAGCAATTGAGGAGGGCTTTGGAAGAGGCGATTACGCAGTATCGCTCCACACCCAATTCTAGGCCGCGACTACCACGCTTGCCCGTGAATAGACGCAATCTAGCGTTAATGGGAGCCCTGAACGATCTCCTAGTCCCGTATTTAGGGGCTAGCGAAGATTTGATTGACACGCACTCAATTATGTACTGCGGGGCCATCGCGGCGTGCCGTGTTGCTCGCGTCAAGTTTCCGGACGCTGACCGGGCACCTAGGACCGCCGGGAGTGTCCCTACCTGGCAAGTGCGAATTGAGTGGCGTGTCGATACGTATAGGACTCTCATTGCAAAGCTGATGTGCTTCAGAGGGGGCAATAGCCGCCCCCGAGTCATGCGCTTTGTGAACCAGGCCTTCGCGGGGACTGGTATCAGGCCCCGTGACTACATGACCTGTGTCACGGAACGCATTGACTTTCTGAAGCAGAAAGTTTATGCATGGGCAAGCCGTATTCGTCGCTACAGAGAGCGTCTGGACCGATACCAGCAGAATCGCCTTTTCCAAAGCGATCAAAGGAAGGTATACCGGAAGTGGGATGGAACCGACCATCGTGTGTCTGATGGACAGCGACCGGATGCTACTGCCATGGTTAACTTTTGGCGTAGTATTTGGTCGGTGCCTGTCGAACACAATGAGGGCGCCTGGATGGGTGTTGTCGAGCGTGAGTGTGAGTCCATCGAACCCATGGGGTCTGTAACCATCAGCCCCGCAGACGTAAGTTGTGCCATCCGTACGGCTCCGAACTGGAAAAGTCCGGGTCCGGATGGATTGCACAACTTCTGGTTAAAGTGGTTTCGGTGCTCGCACGCGCGTTTGGCAGCACAGTTCCAGCAAGCACTCGAGCTCGGTTCCCTACCGCCTCCCTTAACAACTGGTGTCACCTCCTTGCTCTACAAGTCCGGTAGTACCACGGAAGCGAAGAACTACAGACCCATCACGTGCTTGCCGACGCTATACAAGCTCCTTACATCCATTTTGAGAGCAAAAATTAACACGCACATTGTTGCGAACAACATTTTGGCCCCCGCTCAAAATGGATGTAGGGTTGGGTCACGTGGTACTAAAGAGCTCCTCCTCATAGACATGACCATTTGCCAACGAGTCCGGCGAAACAGAGGGACCCTCTCGACCGCCTGGATTGACTATAAGAAGGCCTATGACTCGGTGCCTCATTCATGGCTGAGGAGGATCTTAGAACTGTATAAAGTTGATGCAGTTCTGAGATCCTTCTTAGTGGCTTGCATGGGGCAGTGGACCACAGTCCTTCGTCAACCCGGGGGAGGAGAGGGCCCCTCTGGCCCGCAGGATTCCATCAGTATTGAGCGAGGTATTTTTCAGGGTGATAGTCTGAGTCCCTTGTGGTTTTGCCTAGCGCTGAATCCGCTCAATACCCTGCTGAAGGATTCAGGACTAGGTTGCCAGCTACGGAGAGAGGGTGAGGTCATTTCTCATCTGCTCTACATGGACGACCTCAAACTATTTGCACCAAATAAACATGACCTGTTGGAGCTACTGAAAACCACAGAGGCCTTCAGTAGTGCCATCAAAATGGAATTTGGTGTCGATAAGTGTGCGGTCATGCATGTACAGCGGGGGAAAGTAGTAAATTCCACAAATTTACAAATTTCTGAGACAATGGATCTCAGATCACTCTCCGAAGCAGAAACCTATAAATATCTTGGTATGTCACAGTCTTTGGGTATCGAGGGTGGAGACATCAAGCGGGCGGTGAAGGAGCGCTTCTTCTGTCGCCTGACAAAAGTACTCAACAGTTTTTGTCGGGCGGTAATAGGGTGCGCGCCTTCAACGCCTGGGTGATGCCCTTGCTCACATACTCCTTTGGCATATTAAGGTGGACTCAGACTGAGCTCGATTTCCTGGATCGAAGAGTGCGTATACTGCTCACTGCGCACCGTATGTTACACCCACGATCTTCTGTTATGAGACTGTACATCCCGCGGAAGTTTGGAGGTCGCGGCTTCTTAAATGCCAAAGACCTCCACAACCGCGAAGTGTGCAGTCTCAGGGATTACTTCCTAAACAGTGAGTGTGGGATGCATCGTGACGTAGTGGCAGTAGACGCATCTTTCACCCCGCTCTCCATGGCAAACGAGAACTGGCGCAGACTTAAAGTACTAAGCACCGAGGACCGCAGGGCGGTATGGAAGAGTAAGGAGCTACATGGGCGGTTCTACAAGGCTCTTACGGGGCCCGACGTAGACCTGCTCGCGTCGGTGAACTGGTTACGTTTCGGGGATCTCTTTGCGGAAACCGAAGGTTTTGTCTGTGCAATTGCGGACGAAGTTATCATGACGAACAACTACCGGAAATATATCCTGAAGGACGGTACGGTCGACATTTGTCGGGCATGCCGCCGTCCCGGAGAGTCGCTCAGGCATATCATTTCCGGTTGTGGTCATCTTGCTAACGGCGAGTACTTGCACAGACATAACTTGGTAGCCAAGATTATTCACCAGCAGCTTGCTCTTCTGTACGGTCTTGTGGACTTCGAAGTGCCGTACTATAAGTACACACCTGCGCCAGTTCTCGAAAATGGTCGTGCCACGCTCTATTGGGATCGATCTGTCATCACGGACAGGACTATTATAGCCAACAAACCTGATATCGTGCTGACAGATCGATTGAAGCGCCAGGCAGTGCTCGTCGACATCACCATCCCCCATGATGAGAACCTCGTGAAGGCCGAGAAGGACAAGGTTAGTAAGTACCTAGACCTGGCATACGAGGTAACCGCTATGTGGGATGTTGATTCGACGATCATTGTCCCGATAGTCGTCTCTGCGAACGGTCTAATTGCGAAGAGTCTCGACCAACATCTTAAGAGACTCTCGCTAGATGGCTGGGTCAAGGGTCAGATGCAGAAGGCGGTACTCTTGGACACGGCGCGGATAGTCAGGAGGTTCCTCTCTCTGTCGCCCTAACCACCGGTAGCTTAGGCCCCGCCTCGCTGCCGGCGGTTAGGTTTTTTATAATGCTTTTATATTTTGTATGTATATTTTTATATTTTACATGACGACCTGTTTAGCCTAGTTGGTAGTGACTCTGCCTCCGAAGCTAGAGGTCCCGGATTCGAATCCCGGCCAGGGCATTTATTTGTGCATTTTTCACGGATATTTGTTCTTGGGTCTTGGATGTTTTCTATGTATTTAAGTAAGTATTTATCTATATAAGTAAGTCGTCGTCTAGTACCCATAGTACAAGCTTTGCTTAGTTTGGGACTAGGTCGATTTGTGTAAGATTGTCCCCCAATATTATTATTATCTCTTTATTCATTTTTTCTTCTCTTAGATTAGGTTTTTAAAATATTTTTATAAAAAGTAAAATATAAAACAATATTTACATAACATAAAATCATTATAAAAACCTAACCTAGGGTGTCGCCGGCAGCGAGGCAGGGCCTAAGCTACCGGTGGTTAGGGCGAAAGAGAGAGGAACCTCCTGACTATTCGCGCCGTGTCCAGGAGTACCGCCTTCTGTATCTGACCCTTGACCCAGCCATCTAACGAGAGTCTCTTGAGATGTTGGTCGAGACTCTTCGCTATTAGACCGTTCACAGAGACGACTATCGGGACAATAATCGTTGAATCAACATCCCACATGGCGGTTACCTCATGTGCCAAGTCTAGGTACTTGCTGACTTTGTCCTTCTCAGCTTTCACGAGGTTCTCGTCATGGGGGATGGTGATATCAACGAGTACTGCCTGGCGCTTCAATCGATCTGTCAGCACGATATCAGGCTTGTTGGCTACAATAGTCCTGTCCGTGATGACAGATCGATCCCAATAGAGCGTTGCACGACCATTTTCGAGAACTGGCGCAGGTGTGTACTTATAATACGGCACTTCGAAGTCCACAAGACCGTATAAAAGAGCAAGCTGCTGGTGAATAATCCTGGCCACCAAGTTATGTCTGTGCAAGTACTCGCTGTTAGCAAGATGACTACAACCAGAAATAATATAAATATTTGATAAATTTATTGTAAAAAACCTAACATGTGAAAAATAATAAATAAGGATAATAATAATAATAATATAAGCCTTTATTGTCCAATACTCTACATTACTTACAAGCATTATTTTAGATACATATCATTTTATAATGAAATAGAATGGTTTAATATCTCATTAATTTATTAATAGTAATTTTATAAACATTGCGATATTGCTAGAATTATTTTTAATACATATGTCTATTGGTTTGTCCATCTCTGGACAAAGGCCTCCTCCATCTTATGCCATAAGTCCCTATCTTGAGCGGTGCGAGTCCATGTGACGCCGGCCACGGCCTCGATGTCGTCACGCCAGCATCGATATAGTCTGAACTTAATGGTCGCGTACGGTACGGTTTCATAGGAAAGTCCTCTCTCGGACGCTCCGGTCGTGGAATGAGCTCCCTGCCGAGGTTTTCCCGATGGACTACAGTATGGGGTTCATCAAGGAAGGGGCGTTTCCTTTTTTAAAGCGTCGGCAACGCGCATGTGACACCCCTGAAGTTGCAGGCGTCCATAGACTGCGGTGACCGCTTACCATCCGGTGGGTTTGCTTGTTTACCAACTACGTGGTATTAAAAAACTGACCAGCGCGAGTTACAAGCATTCTAAGTATTATTTCATGGTTCAAGGTTATGTCATGTTTTTTTTTAATGTTGGGTAGTTCCACTTTTGTGACGCCTAGGCCGGCATCGTGCCTTCTCCTACCGAGTCACTCCACTGATTGGTGGTGTAGGTATTATATATTAAACCCGATGACTCTTGGGGGATTCATTCCTTATTATTCAAGTCGACAGATAACTTGCTTGCTTTAGTGCTAAGTTATTATGCGTGTAAATCGTTGTAAAAGTGATTAAGGCGCAGGGTAGGGCAAGCCATTCTCCATACAAAGGTTGTGCAAGTTTTTTGCGTTAGTTTTGGCACTTCAGAATTTTATTTTATTTTTATTGGTACATATTGGATATACGCAGAACTTGATGTAGAAATTTTGATTTATTTAAAAAATATATAAATAAAAAAATACAAAAAAATATTAAAATTAAAAAAGAAAAACATCAAGACATAGCTAACAAAAAAATAAGCATATGGACCAAAAATAGTAACTGGTGTGCAAACACAAACGAAGAAAAACTTGCACAAAGTTTGTATGGAATGAGCTTGCCCACCCCTTCGCCTTAATAAAAGTGTGTTACTTCATAAGCTGCAGTTGTTCATTTCACTTAGGCACAGCGGGACGTCATCTCGCTCTTCGGAGCAGCTGGGGAAGTACCTCCACCTTACACGAGACAACCATAATAACACAACTACTTGCTCCTTAGGTATGTGGTGTTGTGTTCCTGGTGGTGAGTAAGGTCGCCAGAGCTCCCGAGGACGCGCCGTGTTGAGAGTGAGGGACCAGAGGGCCTACCGCGAACTTCGAAAATCGAACTTCGTATCGTACCGTCCCTTTCCGTCATATAGTGTATAACACAAGAGTGGAAGGGACGACACGACACGAAGTTCGATTTTCGAAGTTCGCGGCAGGCCCTCTGTATATGTCTCCAGCTGTCAACACAACGACCGAGTCAACCAAGGGTCGGCAAGGCGCTTGTGATTCTCCTGGTGCCGCAAGCGTCCATAGGCTACGATGTCTACTAGGCGAGTCGGCAGTCGTATAAAGACTAGTGGCTCTGTGAGCTGTAAACTCGCAAAAAAAAATCGAATATCAAAATTTCCAATAACTGACTCAAAAAAAACACTACATAGTATAAAACGAAGTCGCTTCCCGCTGTCTGTCCCTAATGTATGCTTAAATTTTTAAAACTACGCAACGGATTTTGATGCGGTTTTTTTAATAGATACATGCATAATATGCAGAGTTTCTTACGCCGATTCTTCTCGTGGCAGAGGTATATTTTTCCGAACCGGTGCGGTGGTAGTTTATTGACGTTCATAGGTGCATGTAATATGCCTAATTTGAAGAATAAACTACTTTTACTTTTTACTAATATAGTAGAGAAACTCTGATAATTTTATAGGGGGTCTAATGTAATGACGTTAATAAACACAGGTTGCATATAAAGAGACATTCTGTAGTATAAAAAAAGTAAAAGGTAAAAGTAAGGTAAAAGTAGTTTATTCTTCAAATTAGGCATATTACATGCACCTATGAACGTCAATAAACTACCACCGGTTCGGAAAAATATACCTCTGCCACGAGAAGAACCGGCGTAAGAAACTAGGCGAGGTGTCATTTTTTCAAAACAATATACATTGTATAGTTAAATATAAATTACAGTGTCAGCTACTACAAAATAACTGAAATAACAATGCTACAGTAGAAAACATATTTTCGCGATAGATTACCCGTGCAGGACGCTATCACTGCCAAACATCCCTATCCATGATATATTTTTATATCAGCATTGCAACCGTCCGAAGGCGGGGCGAGTCGTTAGTTCTATATAATTATCGAACCTGCTTACAAAATTTCACGAGAATCGGTTGAAAAATGCGAACTGCGAAGAAGAATATCCGGACAGACATACGAAAGAATTTTTGTCGAAAGCTGAAACGGAGACGCTTCGCTCGCTGGGTTAAAAATGTCCGAATGTTTTAAAACTGTTGCTATATGTAATGACCATAACCTTGCAGCGAGCGTGCACGTTGCAAAACTTAGACGCAATCGTTGTTACCACGCGTTATGAAACGCGGATAAATCTATAAGTGAGGCTACTGAGGAGGTTTACAACTTATTGTAGATCTGATGGGGTATCCATTAAGACGCTACCTACCTACATGGGCTTTCTTATTGGCTTTTACAAGGGCCTCGGCAGACAGTACAATTTTTTTAAAGAGTTTAGAGTACATTCTTAGGCCTTAGGCGACAGATGTATTTCGTTTGAGTTAGTAACTCCTAGACGTTACAACCGATCACGCTCACATTTTGCATGTCGATAGGTGACATCGTGACGATGGTTTAGTTTAAAAAAAAAGAAAATCGAACATACCACTGAGGAATAATCACCGAAAAACTGAATTTCCGTATATTTCAATGTAAAAACTCGTGCACGCGCAAAATTGATGTAAAGAATGGAAAATATAAGGAGTTTGAGCCCGAGTAGACGCAGCTGAACATTTGCAACCAGCAAACTACATTGCATACCTAGTACCTTTTGGCGTCCAAACTCTAGGTCCTTGTGGTCCGCACAAGTTATTTGCAAAAATTGAGAAGCGTCTGGTTGACGTAACTGGTTACCGAAGAGCTGGCGACTTACTCAACGTATCAGCATTGCGAATATTGCGATACAGCGAGGAAATGCCCGGACCCGGGTATGTCCTAAAACTACGACCAAGACCACCGGGGGATGGGCAGCAGCATCCCTGGAGTGCGGTGGAGATACTGCGATCGCCAACCCGCATGCCAAGCGTGGCGATTATGGCATTTACCCCCCATGAAATTGGGGGAGGCCTATGTCCAGCAGTGGACGTCCTTCGGCTGATATGGTGGTGGTGGTGGAGGAAATGCCGCCGGCATCCTCGGTGCAATGCCTCAAGGGCCTGTTTTAGATTTTAGTTGGTTTTAATTTTATTTATATTATCTACTCCTAAGACATTTTGGTTAAGTATCCTTGAATATATTTTTTTGGCACATAAATACATCTGTTTTAAACGGTTTTTTAACCGAAATCTCTTAATTTGGCGAAATGAAAAAATACATGTTCGTATTCATTATATTTCTAAGTGAATTTCCAGTAACCCGACAAATTTTAACCATGAATTTCTGTAAATAATGTTATATCAACATAGGTCAAATACGGCCATGTTAACTTAATTAATTTCTAGAGCAAAAAAAAACAAGTAACGATACTACTTTCTTGTGAACAAATCCTTACTCGAAGGAGTGAAAGAGAAAACTTCACACTTGTCACAAATGTCAGGTGGATGTAGCGACATCACGTCCTTAGGGCGTGTTTTACTTTATTTTTTTTAACTGTAAATTTCTTAAAATAATGAAAATCTCGAATATTGAGCCGCATTGGACTATTAGTTATACGACTTTTTGTACTCCATTTAGGCTTTAGAAGCGATGGTTAAAATTTGTCGGGTTAGTGATATTCACCGTGTAAGTAGAGCTCTGTTTATTTCGAAGTTATGACAAGTTTCTGTAGGAAGACTGGCGACATATCAAATAGTACAGGCATTGGAACAATACCGTCAGAAGTGAACGCTAAAAGTGTTAATCAGTCCAAAAAACATACTTGTCAAACTATGATATAAGCAGTGTGAACCTGTGCTAAGTGAACTATGATTTACGAGTGGAGGTATCAGCGTCAGCTGGCTGTCTAATAAATATAATAATGGTTAACATGTCGATCGGTCTGTAATAGTAAGATTATTAAAATGAAATTTTGAGCTAAAGTTATGTCCTTCAAGTAACGCATCTTGATACCACGAGATTATAGCGCGCCAGTCATTGCAGTTTTTGAGGTAATATCAAGTTGTAAGTCATAATAGTTTTTGAATTTTTCGTTTTAAATGTTATTTGGGTTTATTTTTCATTTAAAATAAATCGTTATTAATAATATATATAGAATAGTAAAAAAAAACATCTAAACTGTGTTTGAAGTAGAAAAAACACTTGGAAATAATTGACAACATTTCAAAATAAGTAGTATGAAATCTAAACTCATTTCGTTAATTTGGTAACAAGAAACATCAAAATATTTTTTTTTAATATTTTTATAGCTATTAGTTTTATAAATATTCACGAAAATGTGAAGAAAGCCCATATCGTAGTAATGACGTGACAGTGACAGCGAACAAAAAGAACAGCAGTTCACTTTCTTTAGTTGTCTTAGTAACCGTGCTTCTGTATGATTTGTTACGCTGTGACGCCTTACTTGTCACTTGCTCTCTTTTAGAATGAGGAACTTTTGAAATTGATTTATTTATATGAAATTAGGATATAATCGAGAATTTAAAAATGTTGTTTTACTTAACTTTTTATCCTCTATTTGATTTCATCGGAAAAAAGTCAGCTTAAAAAAATGAAATGAATGAATTGCTGGTTTGCTCAATAGTGGACCGGTTATTTTTTTGCTCCTGTTACAGAGCCCAGCCTGTATAAGTACATCGTCGTATACATCGTCGTCTAGTACCCATAGTACAGTAAAACTCACAAGTGGCTTAGCAAGCTAATGTCATATTACCTTATGATTTCAAGTTACAAGCTTTGCTTTGTTTTTGAACTAGGTTTCTTTGTGCTAGATTGTCTTCCAGTTGTCTCTCAATATTTATTTATTTATTAAGATTAAGACGGAGAATAAAGCCTATATCCTCAGTATTTCTTGAGAAACTTGGGTACTTACAAATTTGCATCTTAATTTCCCGAGATTGCCCTATCATTGTGAATGTTTACACAATTGTATGAGAATTAGTACATTTAGCTTCAATATCGCATGTAGAATAAGAGTGGACTTCGGTCGTTCTGACTCTGAAATCAGAAGATATAGTAGTTAACTTTAATAGCTTCATTGTGTGACCACAGGGGGTGATTTAGGTATCGATTGGTGCTATTGTAACGTTTTTTACAGTTCGTCAGTTTCTGTAGGATAGAAATAGGTGTAGAAACAAAACAATTACCACAGTAGCTCTATAGCATTGAAAAGAACATTCCCCGGCAGCGTGCATACATAGCAAAAAAACTGATGTGTTTTTTTTATTAAAAACAATACAAATAAATATTACTGAACAACTAAAAAAAAGCTCAAATATAATGTGTCCGATAATTTAAATACCTAACTGTTCTTTTAAAATTAATGTAGGTTTTCTTAAACTAAATATTTTTTGATTATGGAATTAAGCTCTAAAGCGCAAATTTTTTTTGGAGTTATGTGCTTATGTGTCTCCCCGTTTTTTTTACTCCTTTCTTGAAGAATCCCATACTGTAGTCTCCGGTATCCTAAGGTAAGATCATAAAAAAAGAAGATTAGTAATATGAGTTAACATCTTTATTAACATAAAATAACTCTCCCGGATCAATATTTGCTAACGTAATGATATAATCCTTTTTAATGTTTTTAAGAGTGCGCAGTACGTTCGGTTCTCCATACAAACGTATTTATGCTCTCATTTTAAAACGCCAGGCTAGAATAACAACAAACTTTGTATACATAATGAAATTATAATGGAGAAAAAATACAGTGATTATTAAGGTTTTCATACAAGCCGTAAAAAACTCAAAAAGCCGCTGTATTTATTTTGTTTTACAATTTCTAGCAACAGAAACTATGGTCCGACCTAGATATGCCGGATCCCATTGTGTATACAAAGTTTCATGTTATTCTAGCCTGGCGTTTTAAAATGAGAGGGTAAATACGTTTGTATGGAGAACCGAGCCAGACCGAGCGTACTGCGCCCTCTTAACCGCCGTCGCCGTTTACTATTAGTATTTGTTATGGTGTGTTGGATTGTGGCTGCGGTATTCTATAAAGTGGTACTTTTCGTAAACCTGTCATAATTTGACCGTGACGATCTGACTCCGTATTTCGGCGCCGGCGCCCGCGCAACGTAATAATATGAAGCCTTTCTAATGCACCGAAAGTGAGCTTGGCCGTTTCACTTTTGGTTACGTTACGGGTGTTTCTACATAATTTTTAGATAACCCTTCAGTTGACAGACCCTGGGGCCTTTCAGCTCGAAATACGATTTTTTTCTATGGAAATGTTAGTTTAACTTGTTTGTACCAGTTGTCACTGGGTGCTATCTCTATCGCACTTGCATATTGAAGTGACAGAGATGCAGCGGTCGTGCGGTTAATTCTTACTAAATACACAACGACGCTACGATCTATGTGGAGTATTTCACTGGTATCTCTATCTCAGTATATTATTGGAATTTTTTTACACAACTTGAACTAGTCCCATAGTAAGCTCAATAAGGCTTGTGTTATGGCCTATGGGTCCATGAGAGGAGGCCTGTGAATAGCAGTATAATTGAGCACCTATAGATGTAAGAGTCCGGTGTGGGTGTGTGGCATGAAGTAAGAATAAGACTGGAGCCCAAACATGTGTGAAAGAGATGTAAGCATAGACAATATCACACGTGGGAGCGTGATGCACTGACATATCGCGTATAAGGCCGTCATATTTGTCACCGTCACCGAAAAGTCATCGATGTGATGCCATTGCTGTCACCACATATAACACGATTAAGAATGGGATGTCACAATCGTGCTAAATGATGTATCAGTCTTCTGATACATCTCAATTTAGTCAGGTTACCATAAGTCCGTCCCTTTTTTGGTGATACGGTAATCCTCATTCTATAGGATCCTCTTTCTAAGGTGTGTGGTGTGTGTTGTGTTGTGACTATAGATGTGTGTAATGTGGATGTTTTTTCATCGGTCAAACTCATAGGTAGGACTTGTAAAAACTCCGTAGATTCACCCATTCATTGAGAACAACAATCTAAACTAGATGAGCAAACCATGAAATGCTACAATTATTACGAACTCTATTATGATTTATGACTTGAATGCGTCAATCGTAACATGGCGTTATACCACGTTATGATCTGCAGCAGTATACTAGGTGGCAAATGAGCAGACGAATCGCCTGATGGTAAGCGATTAGCGCCGCCCATGGACACCCGCAACATCAGAGGGGTTGTAAGTGCGTTGCCGGCCTTTAAGATGGGAGTACGCTCTTTTCTTGAAGGCTTGAAGGTCGAATCGGTCCGGAAATACCGCAGGCGACAGTTCATCAAGTTTAGCTGTGCGAGGCAAGAAATTTCTGGAGAATCGCACAGTTGAGGACTGCCATTCATTTGTAGGAGCCGTTTGGAAAGGCCGCTGGCGGCGAAGTAAGTTTGTCCCATGTTTGTAGCTTTTGCTGTGGTCCCATATATACTTTTTATCCTCTCCAAAAACTGGTTCGAACGGTAACATAAAAAAATAGACAAGTAGCCAATTGACAACATTTCATTTTTATAAGCAGTTTTTTTTTTCGGTAAACTCGAATAGAGGATAAAAATTTAAGTAAAACCACATTTTTATAAAGTATAAACATAAATCAATTTCAAAAGTTCCTCATTCTAAAAGAGAGTAAGTGACAAGTAGGGCGTCACAGCGTAACAAATGATACAGAAGCACTGTTACTAAGGAAAGTGAACTGCTGTTCTTTTTGTGCGCTGTGACTGTCACAATTTCATAGTAGTGAAGTCATTACGACGATAGTAGGCTGCTTCACATTTTCGTGAATATTTCGCAAACTAATAGCGATAAATATATTTAAAAAAAATTGGGGTTCGGTTGTAAAAAGCTGCTGTTTCATAAGATGTCTTGTAAATTGTATGAAAAAGTTGTTTTTTTTTCGACACAGGCAATTTTGGTTCGATAGTAAAAATTCACCAAAATCAAGGAGAGATTCTGATTTTTTTATTTAGTAACACCAATTAGAAGTCACACTGTATATACTTGTAGTACCAGTGGCTCTTTGAGCCTGTGAGCTCTAGCTGAAGACCTCGCGAGCCCCAATATAGCAAATTCTTAAAAAACGATAAGTTCCAAAAAACTGAATTAACATAAAAAACGTGTAACTATCGAGCCTGCTCACAAAATTTCACAAGAAACGTTTAAGAAATGCGACCTGTAGAGAACAGCTGGACGTACGAAAGCATTTTTACCGAAGCGGAAACGGAGATGCGTCGCTCGCGCTTCGCTCTCTCTAGGTCAAAAACCAGAATTAGGGAATGCAATCCCGCATGAAGAAATCAATCCCGGTATTCAGCAGGATTGAGATTTCTAGTCCCGCTGGATCCCGGTATTGGCGGGATCCCGCAAGTTAGTGAGCTATTTTTCACTGCACAGCTCGGAAAGTACCCACTTTGCCCTTAAATCGCTCGTCACCCATTTCAAACGCCTCATGATGGCGTCATGTTTCAAAGTTTTGCTGGTTTTTGGTGCGTTTCCTTGCTTTAGTGTGGTGAAAAATATTATGTTTCACTCTGGAGCAAAGTTAAAGTTTGATTAACTCTCGTGCCTTGAGACCCTCGCAGCTCTCAAGAATCTTCCGCTTGCTCGGGTCTCTAGGCTCCGCCGCGAAGAAATTCCGGTTGTTTCGGTAGTACGCGCGTGCCCGCGCTACGAGTAGCACGTATAAACTATGTCGCTCTTCAATCCCGCAAATCCCGCGGGATCCCGCATAATTTACGTGTGGGATTAATACCGCATATAGCATGCGGGATCCCGGTATTTCGGGATCCCGGTATCCCGGTATTGCATTCCCTAACCAGAATGGATCGACGACGAAAGCGCGCCGCCTCCTCTGGCTCGGCCATGTCGAAGGGGGGAGGGCGCTAAATGGGCCTGTCTGGGCCATCCAGTAGGGAGCTCCGTCGGACGTCCCCATCAGCCCTCTTATAAAAGCGAATGAGGTGATAGGTCGGTTTGTGAATAACACCCCAGGTATCGGCGTCGTACAAAATTAAGACCTGCGCGATCTCGTGAAACGGCGGGCTAAGAGGCGGCAACCCGTGTCAGAGGCCAAGACTCACTTTGGGTCGGCGAGTTCGTAAAATTAAATTAAAAACTATTTATTTCGGACACGGAATGCATAATTTGTTACTAACAATTACAAACTTAAATCTAATGTTAGCAAAAATAAACTTAATAGCTAACATCGGCGGGCGGGGGCACGCACCGGAGCATTTACCTCATCTGAACAAATCCGAGACGACATCGCCGAGTTTTTTGACCACCAGCCTCCTGCTTTTTGGGAACACGGTATAATGTCTTTGCCAGAGAGATGGTTACATGTCGTTGAACATGACGGTCATTATATTGTGGATTAATATTTTTTGAGTAATAAATAAAATTATTTTTAATAAATATGTTTTAGTGTCCAAGAACTTATGCACCAACTCTAGTTTATATAAATTTTAGTTTTTTATATGTTCGACACATTAATAATTCTAGACTTGATATAGAGCTTAAAAGTCAAGGATGAATACAAAAACTGGAAATGGCCTTAGCAATCACGTTTCTCTCAATGTGTTTTTTTTACCGAGCCGAATTTTTCAAATCGTGTTTTAGAGACCGCAAACCATTTTTACCGACTTCAATAGAAGGAAGGAGGTACTCAGCTCGTCTGCAAGTTTGCTTGTTCTTTTTTTATGTATGTATGTTCCCCGATAACTCTTGACCACGTCGGAATACCGCATTATCGGGCAGTCGACCCGTTCAACAAGGGCACAAAGGATGTTGTTAGGGCTACCCCTCACCCTACGCATGATCGAAGCCACTCCTGCGCATTACTGCGTGGAACCCCGGCACGCCCGTCGCCGCGAACATGCCGGACGGCCCGGACGCACTGCAATATCGGGGCAGACCCATCAGCACCCTGAACGCGTTGTTATATTGCATCAATCTCTCAATGCATTGACGTCTCGCTGCGTATAGTTAGTCCGTAAAGCCAGCGAGTAACAGTAGCTTTTCGGTGAACGAAAACATCGTGAGGGACCCGCTCTGCCTTGCCTCTGGGTCCAAAGGTCAGATGGCAATCGGTTCAGGACGGCTAGCACAACTTGGCGCGCGAGCTATCTCACGCGCGAGATACACTATCCGCCTCTTTCTAATTGGTACACACAGAAAGAGGCGGATTGTCTATCTCGCGCGTGAGATAGCTCGCGCGCCAAGTTGTGCTAGCCGGGCAGTAATAAGTTTCTGTCAAAAAAAAACATTTTTGGTACGGTCGGCCTCATAAGGAGCCTTTGTACCGTGTCGCTTCAATATCATGTTTAAACTGTCATATTAAAGTGTCCAGCTATTTATGAGGCCTACTGTACAAGCTTTTATTGCCGACTGTACTTTTCTTGAACAATATTTCTTTGCTATTCCGCTAAAGAACGTGTAGGTCTATTATTGTTAGTGCTTTGTATCCACTTGCGTATTTTTGCACGCGGTTAATGCTCCCACCCTCTCTCCGCTCGCACAAACATGCAAATAAATACAAAAAACCACCACAAAAAATGACAAAACCTCGACACGTGTTTAGCCTCTCTACGAGGCATCATCGAGATGCTGGCAGGAGATGTTGCTTGCGCCACGTCCACCGAGCAAAAAACAAATGACTTAGGCTGGGTTGCACCGACTTACGATCACAGACTGATCAACGCCGCCGCAATATGGCGCCGGCAGCTGCAATGTCATCCCATAGAAACTTGTCAAACTTTCCAAAGACTGAAATTTTAACGAACACAGCTTACGATTACAGACAGTTTTGTGCAACCCAGCTTAATCTGGGCGTCTACTCCGAAATTCGAAATCCGAACTTCGTATGGTGCCGTCACTTTCACTCTCCTGTCATAAACCATATGAGTGAAAGGGACTACACCATACGAAGTTCGGATTTCGAACTTCGGAGTAGACCCCCTGAATGTACATCGATGACGTTCCGGTGACAAATAATAAAGGTCATACACGCGATGAGGGGCAGGTCAGGGGGTATGTCACTGTATCTCTTTTCCGTACCGGAAGGCGTAGCGTGGGCAGGCCCCCCGCACGGTGGACCGATTACCTGGTAAAGGACGCGGGTGTCCGCTGGATGCGGGTGGCGCAGGAGCGGTCATTGTGGAAGTCTTTGGGGGAGGCCTATGTCCAGCAGTGAACGTCTTTCGGCTGACATGATGATGATCTCTTTTCCACCTGTGTGATTGTCTATGCTGTCATCCTTCATGATTCCTTCTCACTCATATCTGCATGTGTACTGTGCGGCACAGTACACACATGCAAACGTGAGCGAGAAGGAATCCTCCTGTCTTGTCTGTGCCCTCCATCTTATCATTTTTATTTCTTGCAATGTGATGTGGGGCCTACCACTGGTTAGTGATATCTGCGATTGCGATGCTGATAATACGAGTCCGACACGATTTTATTCGTTGAAACCTAGATGGAGCGCTCGTGGCCCAGCGGCGCCCGCGAACCGCGTGCGGTATGCGAGGTTAAGCAATGTGGGCACAGGTCAGTTCTTGGATGGGTGACCGCTTTTTGTGGTTACTAACAGAGCGCTCCCGTGCTTTGGAAGGCACGTTAAGCCGTTGATCCCGGCTGTTTTCTATGACAGCAGTCGTAAAGCCAAGTTAGAGGCCTTCGGGCGCGGGCGGCTTGAGAACTTGAACAAGTTGCCCACTCACTTGACTTGACAAAGGGGGGTCGAAGTTGCACCACGTCCGTAGGGAGTGCCCTCCGTTACCTTACACGTGACCCCTGGGTGCTGCTAAAAGTGCAACAAAAACTGGCAACCGTACTTGTCTTTTCGAAGATCTCACGGTTCGAAAATAAATGCCATACGATTATTATTATTACCTAGATAATTAGTAAAAGGCTGTCGTTCAGTGGCCGGCCTTGCGGTATTTATATCCAAATTACGCAGACTGCAATGTTGCATGGACTCGCCAAGGTGAGCCGCTCAAACGATTAAAAACTGTCATCTGTACATTATAATAGTGGCTCTATGAGCTATAGACCTCGCCAACAGTGTTTTTTTTTAATACTTACTGCAAAAGGGATCTATTAAATAATTAAACCTGCTCGCAAAAATTCACGAGAAGCGATTGAGAAGTGCACCCTGTAGAGGAGATCAGCGGTAAATCCGGAAATCATTTTTGCCGAAGCTGAAACGGAGATCTTCGTTACACTCGGGCAATTAACTAGCGGCTATGTGAGCTGTAGACCAGGCGGTTTTTTTTTTTTTTTCAAATTTTATAAATTCCATAAACTTATTCTACAAAATAATTCTATAAAATAATCCAAACTGCATAAATTCCATAAACTTATTCTACAAAATAATTAACTATCTTAGCATTAATATTAATTCATTTTATAGTCTGTACTGTCCTACCGGGGTTTTTTCAAAAAAAAAATAGTGATAAGTTTATGTTTATTATTTCGTATATTTTACTAAGAAATACAAATATTATAGTTAATTTGGTATGGAACCGTAAATGTGCGAAATCCCACACGCACTTGGCCGTTTTTTATGACCACTTTCAATGTTTGTTTCGTTTTTAGGGTTCCGTACCCAAAGGGATAAAACGGGACCCTATTACTAAGACTTCGCTGTCTGACCGTCCGTCTGTCTGTCTGTTTTGACTGATAGAGAATGCCTTATGGTATTAAGTACAACATTTGTGTGAATAAGATAGTAAGATTGATTTTGATTACCGCAAATCAACCCCTGAGCGTGGTCGTACTGTTCCATAAAAAAGGAGACAGGTCGCTCCTCAAGAACTATCGCCCGATTTCGCTCTTGAGCCATATATACAAGTTGTTCTCGAGAGTTATTACGAATCGTCTCTCCCAAAGATTCGATGACTTCCAGCCACCAGAACAAGCCGGGTTTCGGAAAGGCTACAGCACTGTAGACCACATACACACAGTACGGCAGATTATACAGAAGACTGAGGAGTATAATCAGCCTCTGTGCCTAGCATTTGTGGACTACGAGAAGGCCTTTGACTCAATCGAGACCAGGGCGGTTCTGGAATCCTTGCAGCGTAGCCAAGTTGACTGGCGTTACATTGAGGTGTTGAGATGTCTGTATGAAGCCGCGACAATGACCGTCCAAATACAGGACCAGGAAACCAGACCTATCCAGCTTCGACGGGGTGTGAGACAGGGAGATGCTATTTCCCCCAAGCTCTTCACAAACGCACTAGAGGATGTGTTTAAGACCCTGGAATGGAAAGGACGTGGCATAAATATAAACGGCGAATACATCTCCCACCTCCGTTTCGCCGATGACATAGTCATTATGGCAGAATCGTTGCAGGATCTGGCCGAAAAGCTGATAAGCCTTAATAATGCCTCTCGACGTGTGGGGCTTGGGATGAATTTGGACAAGACAAAGGTTATGTTCAATGCACATATCATCCCAGAGCCTCTTTTTGTCGGAGATTCGGCCCTCGAAGTTGTTCAGGAGTATGTCTACCTGGGGCAGATAATCCAGCTTGGCAGAAACAACTTCGAGAAAGAAGCCGATAGGAGGATTCAATTGGGCTGGGCAGCATTTGGGAAGCTTCGCCAAGTCTTTGCGTCATCCGTGCCACAATCCCTTAAAACTAGAGTGTTCAACCAATGCGTCCTACCAGTAATGACCTATGCTGCGGAAACGTGGACACTTACCAGGGGGCTAGTCCACAAGTTCAAAGTAGCTCAGCGTGCTATGGAGAGAGCCATGCTCGGTATCTCCTTAAGAGATAGGATACATAACGAGCATATACGTCAAAAGACGAAAGTTGTTGACATAGCTTGGAGAATTAGCACGCTGAAGTGGCAGTGGGCTGGTCACGTTTGCCGTAGAACCGACAACCGTTGGAGCAGACGAGTTCTGGAGTGGCGACCACGGTTGAGCAAGCGTAGTGTGGGACGTCCTCCAACTCGTTGGACTGATGACCTTAGGAGGATTGCTGGCAGTGGTTGGATGGGGAAAGCCCAAAATCGATTATTGTGGCGCAAAATGATGGAGGCCTACGTTCAGCAGTGGACGGACTATGGCTGATGATGATGATGATGAACCCCTGAGGGCTCAAAAAGGCAGAAGAGCAAGTAATAAAATAATGAACGTGTTTCTTATTGAAAGCAGCCATTTTTAAATAAAAAACCTCACAATTAATACGAGTAAACAGTTAAACACGCATTACATAAGTCATGTATCATTAATGAATTTATTTTAATGTAATCACCATTTAAGTGTTAACCTTACTCCCCAGCACCTAATGCCAAAATGTATACACATAATAGCTATTATAGTCATAACATCTATTATTGATGCTTAGTAGGAGGAATTCATTAATAAGTAATGGATGTATTGATTGTGTGTTGATGTCAAATAATGATAATGACATAATGGCCTTGGGCAATAGTATCAAGCATGCATGAGAATTTCAAACAAGACAAAATGGTAGTTAATATTTCAAGTTATTGACTGTAATCAATACTAATGTTATTATTTTGATTTGGTGACCTCGCCCGACATTGCTTAACCTCGCATACCGCACGCGGTACGCGGGCGCCGCTGGGCCACGAACGCTCAAAATTCATACACTACCAAATACATATTTGTATACCAAAGTCTGCCATCACTAAGCAATATTTCGGAAAAATCCTTTTATCTAATATATATTATAAATAAACATGAAAGTTTGTACCAATGTTTGTTCCTCTAAATCACAATAACTACTCAACAAATTTTGATGCAACTTCCCAGTAATAGGCTTAGGCATCAGAATAGGAAATAAGTTTTAATTTATAGGCATATTTACAATTATGATTGTATGGTTTCCCATGTTTAGGTACACTTTAAACTAATTCTTCTTACGAAAATCAATGTTTCTACTTAAGAAAAATCAGTACAAAGCATACAAGACATGTAGTGGTGTGCATATTGGTTTAGCGCAAAATGTATATGTTTGTTTTCTTTATATAGTCAAGAGTCAAATATGTAAATTTGAAATGTAGGGAGCACATAGTTCTTGTTATCATCAAGGTTATGCAGATTTGTGTACACATGCTAATAGTTTCATTTGTCTGTAGTTTATATAGACCATGGGACTTTTTGGAATAGCTTTAGTATTGTTCGGTTTCTTAAAAAAAAATGTCCAAAGACTTTGTTTTTTAACTCATGAAATGCTTAGGTATAGATTTCATAGATTTACAATATAAAAAAACAGGGTATAATGTACATTTCTTGACACTAAAACCAGACATTTTATAGCATTGTAGGATTTGCAGGATTTTTACCATGATTTTTACCATGGAAATACCAATAACAAACCAATAGCAATATATACAATAGAGCTCAATGCATACATAACAGAAACAAAAACAAATCTCATGTTGTGTATGTGTGCCAACATCTTATTACGCAATTTATGAGTGCAAATCTTAAAAGTATAAGTATTTTATATTTCACATAGGTTTATGCCTATGAAGTAATAAAAACAACTGTATTTACATAAAACTGGCATAACTAGTGTTGGCATTTTATCGCTGAAAATTGCACGATATATGCATCGTCTAACGATTAACAATTATGACGTACGTACATAAAATAAGCAATAAACTAGTCCTTTTTAAATCCATTAAGTTTTATGAAAACAGGTTTGAGCAAAACTTTTCCACTCACCACTCTTCGGCAGGCTCCTAATAACATTCACAGCGGCGTCAAACTTTTCTTCTAGAGACATTTTAGTATAATAACACCGGACACAAACAGATTAACACGCACTTTGGACCTCAAACAACTAGGTACTAGTATATCGAACGAATCACAAGTCACCGATCATGTTTTAAATAAAATCACAGTCAATTATTATTCACAACAACACGCGCCCGAACCGTGGTTGTGATTGTGTAATAAAGTCAGACAATGAAAACAATACGCGAAAATAAACGCGAGTAAAAGTGATTGTACGTCTCTCCTCCGAATAGAGGAAGGTTCAATTGACGTATGTATGACGTTGACGTGACGTGACTGACAGCTGACAGGCAAACGCCGGAATGACCACCATCTTGAAATGAAATGAAATGAAATACATTTATTTGCATGAATGCAGCTGTGCTACCGCGAACTTCGAAAATCGAACTTCGTGTCTTGCCGTCCCTTTCACTCTCGTGTTATACTCTATATGACGGAAAGGGACGGTACGATGCGAAGTTCGATTGTCGAAGTTCGCGGTAGCACCCCAGGGTATGATAGCTTATACCGTCACGTAATATGGCAAAAATGTACTGAAACGTCACATAAAACGTGACGGTATAAGCTATCATACTAGCCGGGCTGTGGCATGCAAATTTAATATAGAAATTGAATATAACATTAATATTAATTTTCTTCCTAGGCTTCCTATTCCATCTATGGATGGTGGGGACGCTTCCGACACGACGCTTGTGAATGTTTTGTGTCACGCATCTTAATCTAGACCCATTAGTGAGATAAAGGAAAAAGATACAAAAGATAGTATTTTAAAATCTGCTATTGGGGCCCTTTACACGATTAATATTATCACAATACATACGTAGTTATTAGCAAACGTACGATGCTTGAAACGAAATATAAGTGATGCTGTGATAAAAAATCTGTTTCTGCTATTCTAACTTTTATGAACATATCATCACGTAATTATCTCTGACAATAATAAATTGGAACTTTTATTTGTCTTTTTGGGTTCGCCTGGATTTTTATACATTTATAATTATGGCATTTGTGCATTAAATTGATTTTAAAATTGAGTGTTGCTACACTTTGTGTGAAATAGAGCGAGGCAGCAAAACTTCAATTTTATAAGCTATCTCGTTCCGTCACACCCTCTTGCTTGTCATTTGTCACGACGGGTTGATCGTCTTTGAAACAAAAAATTCCTTGTTTAAAGGTAAATAATCCGAAGATTCTTTCGAAATCTTACATGAAAGTGTTGTTTATTTGATATTGAATGTGTTAAAGTGTTATAAAGGCTCGAGTGACTGTGTTATTTTTGTGATATGTGGTTTCGGTGCACCGCCCAAGGCTCTCGTAAAGGCGGCATTTAAACCCCGTCAAAATCGATACCCTTTCATTGTCTGTGTCATAAATATATATTTATCTGCGGCGCAATCACTATTTACATCTTAATTTGAGCTAAATTCATGGAACCAAGTAAATACAGTTTTCATTATTTCCTTCTATCGATTTTATGCCAAATTACGAAACTGGAAAGACGCATGGATTTTCGCTGAATTTTCATTTAAATACATGATCGGTGCATTTACGGCGTTAAACGCTATTATTTAATGTCCTGTAAACAGACTTTTTGTTATCAAACACTTAAAATATCCCTGACATTTGATATGATGAATGAATTTGATATACCTAATATCTCAAGTATCAAAGGTTATAAATAACTGAACGGAGGTGGTCCCTTCGATACTAATTTAGAAATAAATTATACCAAAAAAACACCGACTCCAATTTTGTACTTTCCATGCCACAATTTGTGGTTTCCGTGAGCCAATGCTTGGTTACCTACAGCATAGAGAAAATAAATAAAATAGAGTTCTCACTCCATACATCAGTTCTGTTATCAAAACTACTTATTATTTTGTAGTCCGCATCTAGCGTCAAATAGCGGAATTATCAGTACCGCTATACGACAATACATGCTGTGACGAACGAACAATCAAATGCTCAACAATTTTTTGCTAATATTATAACCAGATTAACCGGAACTCTGTTTTTACTCATTCTGCTTTAAATATTAGTAGTAAATTGTTGATCCACTTTTCGTCAGTAGCGACATACGTGACATCTAGTATCTTTATATCAGTACTGATAATTCCGCCATTTGACGCTAGATGTCGACTACGAAATAACCAGTAAAAACTGATGTATGGAGTGAGCGTTCTTTCTTAATTATTTTTCTATGCCTACAGAAAATACCGAAATCGGTATATGCGTGCCTATCGAATTCGAGGAGTTCCCTCGATTCCTCCTAGATCCCATCATCAGACCTTCACCAAATTTATATGGGACCAATGTCGGGGTACCTGCTTTGAAACAAAAAAAGAATTATCAAAATCGGCCAATGTGGTCAAGAGTTATTGGGGAACACACATTTAAAAAAAAGAACAAGCAAACATGCAAACGAACTGAGTACAACCTTCCTTCTCTTGAAGTCAGTAAAAAAAAGTTATTGAACTATTTAATCGATGAGTGTGGTGATTTATTTATTTTATAGCAATGAACATGTACTGTGCAATATTTACAAAACATGTAGATAAAAGAAATGTACATATAAAATACATGTTTGTTACCAAGCCAATTTTACTAGAAATTATATAGATACATATTAAGAGTAAAGCTTGTATTATGTTGGTTTTTGAGGCATTGACTCAAAATATTTATTTATATAGAATGAATAAATGAATAGATGTTTTTTTTTCTTATTCCAGGAATTATCTAGGCAAAGATAACTCCCACACAGAACATAATGCCGGAACTTACAGAGCTTGACAAGGCCACCGCGTCCATGACTGAGAAAAGGAAAGAGGAGACCGCATCTTCGGACAGTGACTCCGATGACACCATCCCAGAGCTGGAAGACGCTGGTACGAATTATCCTATTCTCTATTCTTTAAATATCATTATATCATACTTATTCAATTAACAGTTAGTTTATTTTCAAAGAAACTAGCATAACCTCCTAAGGCTCATGGTCCTACTGGTAGGACTTCCTCTACTAAAGGAAATTAAACCATTTTGAAGGAATGCAACTCTGGAAGAGTTGTTTCTGTCGTTTTTTAAACAAAGGAACTTCAACTCTATTTAGAGCACTAAAAGGTCAAAATTTCAATTGCATAAACTATATGTGTACGAATTGCTCCTTAATTATATAATCTCATACTTAAATAAATTATGCCCTGTTTTTTTTAATAAAACTGTATGGTTTTACTGTAACAAGTCTTATGTAGGAATTAGTATTTATCAACATTGAATACAAATAAATCATTTGGGGAAATTTGGGAAAAAAGCAATAAAAAGTTTTATTTATTTATCTGCCCATATATTTATGGCGTAATGTATGTTCGATAATACTGGCCATATGTACTGTAAAGAATTTATTGAAATTTTATGTTGCTCAGAAATATTTGAGCACTGATGGCGGCTGTACTAAAAAATATTCATTTACGCTGGTTGTCCAGCGGACGTAAGTGTCCCGCGAAATTGTTTGAAAATAGTGGTTTGTCACCTGGGCAGCCTTGTTTTCTTCCAGAATTCATATTTCTGTGAGATGCTACATATAAGTTGTAATAGCTTATAAGAATATATAGATTTTATCAAATGTCTTGGTAAAAAATAATGAAGCAAAAGCTGAGGTACAAGAAAAGTTGATTGACCCATACATGCCATTAAATTTCAGGAGCGCCTGGCACCGGTGGAATCACAAACCCGATTGCTGGCATTGACATCATCTCCAAAGCCAAACAGTCCCGCGGTGAAAAGAAAGCCCGCAAGATCATGAGCAAACTCGGTCTGAAGCCAGTAAGTATTTCATTATGGCACCACCAGACCACCACCATATGAGCCCAAGGACATCCACGTCATATAGACGGTGGTCAGTAATAAAAATACATTTGTGTTTGAAAAACTTAAAACTAGATACATAAAAAAATCATGCCTACAAATTCAATGCTCTAAAACTAAGGGCTCTCTAAAACTAAGGGCAATCATGGCGGTGCATCCAATCGCCAGCCATCAACTAAATGTATGCAGATCTATGGGTTATATGGGTGAGCTCGCTTCATCGTCGGCCTCATCTTTGCCCCCTGGCGAGATGCTGGCCAAGAGCAATCATATTTTTAATAAAAAAAAAAACTCACCAGAACACCATGGCGGGCAACCACCTGCATACAATTTGTTGGTGGCGGCGACTGGTTGCGCTGCCATGGTCTCCCAGTAAGTTATTTATTTATTATTATATCATTTTAGACAGGCAGCTCGCGCTGATAAGTCATAATCATAGTTCACTAAGCACTAATATAATTCACTGCTTTAGACAGTTTGTCAAGTCTATTTTTAAACTGATTAACACTGTTGGAGTTCACAACTTGGGAGGGTAATTTATTATTATTTTATTTTAGATAGGCAGCTGTCGCTGATACGTCTAAATCAGAGTTCACTTAGCACACGTTAGATCATAGATTGTCAAATTTGTTTTTAAACTGGTTAACACTTCTGGCGTTCACTACTGAGGGCAATTTGTTCCATGCCTAGTAAAGGCATTCAATTAGAGATTGGAGATTTGTTCCAAAAAATTAACGAAATCAAATCAGTTACGATTTCTTACTACTTGCAAATTTGAAATGTTGTCAATTATGGCACGAGGTTTAGGGAAAAAACGTTTAGTGTCTAATAACAGATGCTTTAAGAAGTAATTTTGCATATTTAATTTACAAAACAACTACATACTTATTTAACAACACTTGTTACTGCAAATAAATTATTTGACTTTCCTCAGGTATCAGGAGTAAACAGGGTGACCATCCGCAAATCCAAGAACATCCTTTTCGTGATCAACTCCCCCGATGTATACAAGAATCCCCACTCGGACACTTACATTGTGTTCGGCGAGGCCAAGATTGAAGATCTGAGCCAGCAAGCGACCATGGCTGCTGCTGAGCGCTTCAAGGCGCCCGAGAGCGCCGCCGCGGGCGCCGACAGCGCTAGCGCTGGCACGGTAAGACCACTATACATATCTTTATATTATAAATAATTTTCTATCCTCTATTTATTTTATTATTAGTTCGTAAACATCAAATACAAGTCTTATAATTAGAACATTGCTTCGCCTGTGCTTTAGGACAAGCAAATGCCCCTTTATTTAGCTCAACACTAATGTCAAATGTTAGTAATATTGTCAAATAAAGGCTTTTTTCTGCTCCAGCATTATAATCTGACAATTAAAACAATCAACTTTTTATACAAATGCAAGTCTAGACAACTTGTGGGAGAATCAAAATTGATTTCCATACATTATTGTACATCTTTTTATTTATTTTTAAAAGAGGCACACGTCAATGCCCGTATTCTGCCATCATATCGATTTTTAATTTAAATCAAATTATTTTTCTGTCATAGTAAATATATTGTATGCAAAATTACATAATTAGGTCTTAGAATTCTCAGAATCTTTAATAACAAAACTCGTTACGCTCAATACTATTTTGTATTGGAATGTAAATCTCTATTCGTGTGATCTATTGTGGAGTTCATTGTTAAGGCCGGTTGATTCCAGGAACTTCCAGATTCTTTGGGCGGTGATGTGTTGTACCTCTTCTAGTTGCACGATGTAATGCCCTAGGTAGATACTTCTTTTTTGCGTGGCCCACAGAAGCAGAGAAGAATAGATTAGAATAGAAAAATATTTAGTATCACACAAGAGATACAAAAAAAAGTCAGTTACATGCATTTGGTTTCTTCAATAACGTGACAAAACGAACGGACTCAGCATGTGCTTCTGAAAGCCATAGTGGCTGCACAGCGCTGGTTTTCAGTTTGTCCCTCTTTTATCTTATACAATCCAAAAACATACACAACACATTAAACAAAGGAAAAGAAACAGCACTAATAACTAACACTAAACTAAATTCTATGAGAATATAATACAAAAAAAGCACTATTTAATTACATTTTATGCCTTCGGCTTCCGATTGTTTGCTTATTAAAAATGTGCTCAATTTCCACTTAAAAACTGGAAGTGACACGACTGTTCGTAATGGCGGTGGTAAGTCGTTCCAGATCTTGGAAGCCGAAAATTTAAAGCAACCCCGAAAACCCGCTGGAGAATGTGCATTGCTGTTTCTTCTGTAAATATCTAATAGCCAACGTTCACATTGCAGACGGTAGCGCCAATAGCGGAGGAAGAGGACGAAGAGGGAGTGGACGAGTCGGGCGTCGACGAGAAGGACGTGGAGATAGTGATGTCGCAGGCCAACGTGTCCCGCGCCCGCGCAGTGCGAGCGCTGCGCAACAACCAGTCCGACATCGTCAACGCCATCATGGTGAGACCTTCTAATCAAATAAATTGCACCCTTTAGCGCTTTACAGAGCTCTCTGGCACCTCTAGCTCTTTCTGCGCCTTAGAGCACACGGTTTTAGGTGGACAGCTCTTTGTGCGGCGCAACAACCAGTCCGACTTCGTCAAGACCATTATAGTGAGACAGTGGCACTGTGGAGCCCTTTACAGGACTCTGGCGCCTTGTGGAGCTCTCTTGCGCCTTAGATCACACGCTTTTTGTGCGGCACAACAACCAGTCCGACATCGTCGACGCCATCATGGCGAGACATTCTAATAAAATTAATTATGAAATTGGCACTCAGCGCTTTACAGAGCTCTGTGACGCCTCACGTTGCTCTCTGGCACCTCTAGCTCTTTCTGCGCCTTAGAGCACAGGATTTTTGTGCGGCGCAACAACCAGTCTGACATCGTTAACGCCATCATGGTGAGACATGGCACTAGCGATTTACAGGGCTCTCTGGCACCTCTAGCTGTCTGCGCCTTAGAGCACACGCTTTTTGAGCGGCACAACAACCAGTCTGAAATCGTCAACAAGAACAAAAGAGTGGTAATAACTGAAAGGTGTAACATGTGTATCTATGTATATGTCTGTGGCATCGTTGATTAATTTTAATTATTATTGCTAAATATTTATATTTATTTGACTATCATGATGTAAATTCTTATACTTTTGACATGTACCCAAAACTATATTGTAATTTATATCGATGTAATAAATGAATCTGAATCTGTTGCTTTAAAAGGATGAACCGATTTGAATATTTTTTTTTTTATATTTTAAAACAGGCTTTCCATCGATGGTTCTTAGACATGTTTTATAAAAATAGGTATAGCCGTTTTTAGGATATTAATCTTCGAAATTAAAAATCGGAGGGTTTTCAACTTTTTTAAGTTGTCAGTTATGTGTATGTAGATATAATATATATATATATTTTTGTATTACAGGAGCTGACGATGTAGAGGAGTCACAATAATTAACTACTAGTTGTAAGTCGTTGGTGAGCGGCGCTCACCGTTATGAAATCCAGTCGGAGTACACGGGATTGTATATAGGATATTTACTGAAATAAACTAACATTACATCTAGCTGACGTTTCATTTATTAAGCGAGCTACACACTACGCAGATACGATAAGATTTTATCTGCGTATAACTGGGGAGGGGAGTTAAACCGTCTCGCTTATATGAGGGGGACGGTTTCACTCCCCTCTCCAGTTATACGCAGATAAAATCTTATCGTATCTGCGTAGTGTGTAGCTCGCTTTACTTGCGAGCACACTTACAGCCAGGCCACACTGCGTTGCGTTGCGTTTATGAATATAATCAGGATGATGACACGTGGGAACCTATCAAGGGGTATCAACTACGCTAAGACATGTAGGGTGCTTCGTAATTGCGTATGTGTGAGTTGCAGTGAAATTAAATTGTTACCAGTAATACTTTAAAGGCATCCAGACAGTGCAACATAGCAGTCCACCTTGCAGTCTGCCGTAGGAAGCAACAAATATAAGATAGAGCAAAATAGGAAGATTATAGACCTCGGTTGTCTCGTTCTATTTTATAGATCCCACAACTGCAATGCTGGAACGTCTGGGTGGGGCTTAATTTGATTTATCAATGGTGCCATGCATCTGAAAAATCGTTTAAATTTATGTAAAATTTGCTCTTGCATTTTAGTCGCGCAATTTCATGATTAATTCTGTGTATTCTGTGTTAAATTTTGTATTGTTTATTGTTATAGTACTACTGTGAAGTATAGCAAGTGAACTCTATGGTTCGGTTACCATGGAAACTTCATATATTGAAATAACACTTGTGTCAAACTACCCACTAATTACTTAGTACGGTTTTATGCTGGTAGCGAGTTTTTGCTTTATGAAATATAGATAGTGTCTGGTCTAATATATGTACTCGAATATGTAGGAACAACATATTATAATTCATGGAGGTTTTGTTTTTCCATCGAGTAAGGAGGTATATTTATGATTTATTTATAATTATTGGAACTTGTATGAGGTATGCGGTTCGAAAATAGTGTGAATGACAAACATGATGTGTCACCTGATTTTGGTTTGGTACTTACATAATATAGTTAGTCGTTAGCTCAGTTAGCGGTTACCGACCAATAAATTTGATGTGCCGATTTGCAACCACTTGGATGAACTGAAACGATATTTTCTTGGTTTTATTTTAGAGGATTTCCATACAATAATATTACCAAATAATATACAAAGCACTGCTCGCTTAATATTTAATACCTTTAATATTAGAAAAAAACCTCTACGTTCTTGTGGTCGCAAACTGATACCGGCCGCGTAACCGGCCTAAGCAACCCTATAAAGTAATATATCTAGTGTGGTACTCCGTACGGTTTAGGTAGGTACGTCATTATCTTTCTCATGTGTATTTAAATCGTTACAATATTATAATTAGGTTCATTCACACGCAACATAATTGCGAAACAAATAACAATTACATAAAACCATAGACAATCAAAAATGACCTCACGCCCTCCGGATGCGTAACATCGCATCGACGGGTTGACGTTCGTTTTGGCGGTAAAAATTAAAATGGCCGCCTGTCAACGACGCGTTGTTAAAACAATAGGGGCAGATCAAAGAGTACATTATATATACTGAGAATAGAGTAATCAGTCGTCAGTTCGGACTAACGATATCTAGTGGTATACGATAGCATGTTATGAGTTAGCCGACACGCGCACGCTCGCGACATCTAGTGATTTTTTTAAGTACTAATGTACTCTTTGGAGTAGACCCTATTTTATGTGTATCGTTTGTATTTTATGTGTACTATAGACAATTAATTTCAAATCATATCATAGCCAATTAGACATATGCGTTTTTTGATACAACTGTGGAGTTGGGAATTTAACTGTAATATAATAAAGTTGCTTGGACGTACGTACTTACAGCCTTATTTTTAAAAATATGATATTTGTGACTATTTAACCCAAACATGGGCAATTTTATAGCGTCGGCATTCTCATTGCCCCGATTCAATTACGGTTGCTGTCACAAGTGTCACAACAACGATTGCTGAATTTTATTATTGAATTTTACGTTGTCTAAATTGGTGTGTGCCATAAGTGCAACGGACGATAACATTTAAAGTGCCGAAACGAGTTCAAGTTGGAGCCCAAATGGGAGAAAGCCTTCCACCTTCCGCTACACACGTGCATCATAATTAATACTGTCAGTGAAGTAGTACAAACAATAGGTGTGAATTGTACAGGAAATGGAGATGCTTTTATTTCAACTTTATTTGCAGTTTCCTCTTGCCATATTAATTATTCCTTGCATTCCCTTTCCTTACTTGCTACCGTAGGTAGAATCAGTGAGCTTTTTTTTTTATTAAAAATGGGATTGCTCTTGGCCAGCATCTAGCCAGGGGGCAAAGATGAGCTAGTTTATAATAGAGTGCTTAATGTCAAAGAATCAGAGAAATTGCACGCAGTCGTATTAGTGACTCCAACTCGACTAAAAGTGGGTCCTTGGGGTCGAAGACGGTCGCAGTTGGGGGTGCGATCGTCTATGAAAACAGATGGTGGGACGCCATAGGTGTGACTCTAGGGCGGCACTGGTGCGTTCCGACGGAGATCCCAGGGGGTCTACTCCGAAATTCGAAATCCGAACTTCGTATGGTGCCGTCCCTTTCAGTCATATAGTGTATGGCAGGAGAGAGAAAGGGACGGCACCATACGAAGTTCGGATTTCGAATTTCGGAGTAGACCCTCAGAGCCGTCCGAAATATCGGGAGGTTTTTAGTCTTTGCAAGTCTGACATAACTCCGCATTGTCTCGACGGCGACAGATTAATATTTACAAACGTTGTTTTTGCTTTTCTTGTGGCATGCTGTTGGTAATAGAAATCCACAAGCATAAGTTAACATCGATGGAACATTACAGCTACTTTTCTTCTCGGTAATAAAGTTGAACGATTGAAGACCGAACACGAACAATATTCTATTTGTGGAAATTGTGTATTAAATTCAGTTTTGGCTAATATATTCTTCTTGTCGCGTTGTCTTGCCCGACAGCGACAACGCGTGCAAATGCATTCCATTATATTCAGTGTTCAGTATAAAATCAAAGCAAAGAAGAGAATTATAGTTTGTGTGTTATACTGGACTTTAGTTGGGCCTTGGAAGATAGAGTACCCACTTGCGTCACGTTTGTGGATTATTCCACCTTCAGTTTTTCTCCAGTGGTTGTTAGATGGAAGATGTAATTAAATCCACAAATGAATACACGATGCGTGCTAAATGTGGAGCTGCTGCCCAAGATCAAGAATAAGTTCGATTGCATTATTTCCCTTAGCCTAACAATCGGGATCTATTTGCCGGAAGAGGCGAACAAAATATCTCTTTTTAAAGAGAAAATCAACAATATTACAAACACAGCTACACACATACACACATACACAGCTGCATTTTATTTAAATCTATATAGATAAATACAATGCTACGAAACCGAAGTAAAAAAAATAAAAAATATATTTCTACCATTGATTACTTCACTGACTTGGAATCTAGTCTCGCCCCTCTTAGTACTGAGTACGCGCATCAGATGATCCTGGGTGATTTTAATACGGACCTCTTAAAGTGCAACCCCAGGGCGCGTAAACTGAAACGAGTTTTAGAATCTGCAGACCTTGTTGTGCTTCCGCTTGGACCGACCCACCATAATCTCGACGCGCCGGATTCTTGGTTGGACCTTATTATAACCTCCTCGGCAGACCATGTCAGTAAATTTGGCCAACTATCGGCTCCAGGTTTTTCGCACCACGACTTAATTTATTTAAGCTACAAGATTAGGCCTCCCAAGCCTCAGCGTAGGTTCATTGAACTGCGTAGCTTCGCACGGATGGACTTGGATGCATTGAGGCGGGATGCATATAATGTGGACTGGACGGCTGTTTTCGCTGCCCCATCAGTGGACGAGGCGGTGGTGAGCCTTAATGCGGCCATTTTAAAATTGTACGATACACATGCTCCGTCTCGGTCTGTTAGGTTGAAACGGCCACCCGCGCCATGGATTACCAGAGGAGTCCGTATGGCCATGACGAGACGGGATAAAGCTTTTAGAAAGTTTAAGCGGGACCGATGCGAAGAAAATTGGTGTCTTTTTAAATCTGCAAGAAACCGGTGTAATCAGATGGTGAGAGCGGCTAAGCGCAAGTATATACATGAAAATGTTGTGTCCTCTTCTATTAAGGCGACTTGGAAGTTTTTGAACTCCATAGGCGTTGGTAAGCCTTCAAATACATCCACCTCTCTTTCTTCTTTTTCTTTAAACGACATTAATTCTCACTTTGCCAAATCTTCTTCAGTAGACCCAATAATAAAAGCCCAAACTACCTCGCTCATCAATGCCTTGCCCTGCCCTTCTAAAACAATCTTCACTTTCACCCTTGCCGCTGAGGACGAAGTTAGTAAGGTGATTAGGTCTGTCAGGTCTAATGCTGTTGGCCCCGATGAAGTAAGTAGGCTGATGGTTGTAAACATCTTAGAATGTATTATCCCAGTTATAACTCGTGTTATTAACTTTTCGTTGTCTACTGGGGTTTTTCCTTCTTTGTGGCGTAATGCCCATGTCATCCCTCTGCCTAAAGTATCTAACCCCAGTTTACTCAAAGATTTCCGTCCCATTTCTATACTCCCTTTTCTTTCAAAGGTCTTAGAAGCAATTGTTCACAAACAGCTGTCAGTCCACATTCATTCTAATCATGCTCTCTCTCCCTATCAATCAGGTTTTCGCCGCGGTCATAGCACGACTACAGCATTGCTTAAGATCGTTGAAGATGTGAGGCATGGCATGGAGTCCTCTCAGCTAACAGTGTTAGTTTTGATAGACTTCTCAAACGCATTTAATAATAATAATAATAATATTGGGGGACAATCTTACACAAATCGACCTACTCCCAAACTAAGCAAAGCTTGTACTATGGGTACTAGACGACGATATACATACTTATATAGATAAATACATACTTAAATACATAGAAAACATCCAAGACCCAAGAACAAATATCCGTGAAAAATGCACAAATAAATGCCCTGGCCGGGATTCGAACCCGGAACCTCTAGCTTCGGAGGCATAGTCACTACCAACTAGGCTAAACAGGTCGTCAAATTTAACGCGGTGATTCATGACCTCTTACTAGCTACACTCAATCACTTAAATATTTCGTCTTCAGCGGCTAAGTGGTTTACTTCCTACCTTCATGATCGTCGCCAGATGGTTCGCGCCGATCGTTCCTTTTCTGACTGGTGTAACCTTACTTCTGGTGTACCACAGGGCGGTATTCTTTCTCCTCTACTTTTTTCCATATTTATTAATTTAATCACGTCCCATATTGTATGCTCTCACCATCTTTACGCCGATGATCTGCAACTATACGCTAGAGCTAGCACCAGCAACCTGGACCGTGCTATTGCAAGTATCAACGATGACTTGTGCCGCATTTCCGCTTGGTCGCGTAGTTTTGGTATAGCTGTGAACCCGTCCAAATGCCAGGCCATTGTGCTCGGGAGCCCCCGTCTACTTTCCACGATTGACCTGACACGTGCAGCTCCAATTTTCTTTGAGGACGTTCTTATACCGCTTTCATCGCAAGTAAGGAACCTTGGGCTGATTTTGGACAGTGGTCTGACATGGGAACCGCAGGTATCTGACGTCAGTCGCAGAGTAACCAACACGCTAAGAGCGCTATACCGGTTTAAGCATTTCCTGCCAGTTAGCACCAAGACCCTTCTTGTTCAAGCTCTTGTTTTGCCGGTCATAGACTACGCTGATGTATGTTACACCAATTTAACTCAGGTTGCTCTAAGTAAGCTCGACCGTCTCGTTAATAATTGTATCCGATTTATTTTTGGACTTCGTAAATATGATCATATATCCGCTGGCTCCCTATTCGTGAACGTAGGTCATTACGAGTTCTATGCACATTGTATTCACTTTTATTCGTCCCTGCTGCGCCGGAATATCTCAGGTCTAAATTTAAGTTTGTTGCTGCACGACCCGGTGGCATTCTGCGCAATTCCCGGAACCTCAAGCTAGCTGTTCTTCCTCATCGGTCTGGTTTTATGTCTGGTTCTTTTACTGTTCAGGCGATCAGACTCTGGAATGCTCTACCGCTAACTATCAGACAAGCTCAAAGTAAATTGAGTTTCAAGCGCATGTTACGCAAGTATCTCTCTGATAAGCTTGCAGAATAATTGTTGTCATGGTAGTTTTCATTAGGTACATATAGTAGGTTATGTATATGTAAATATATAGTATATTATATATATATATATTTGTGTATGTATATGTCTATATGAATTTTATAAATGTATTTGTAATAAGTTCTCTTGTAAAGTTAAATGCCTGCACCTGATGTTTCTGTTTAGCCCAATGGTTGACTGGTAGAGAATGCCTTATGGCATTAAGTCCGCCATTTGTACATATTTCTTGTATTGTGCAATAAAGTTTAAATAAATAAATAAAAAAAATTCTTTACCGGGATTCGAACCCGGGCCCCAATCTCCGGAGGCAACCTGCCTACCAACAAGCCACCTTTTAGTTCACTGCTCAAAAGCGATGTCGCTAGTAGTAAAAACGACTTTTTGACGTTTCGGGAGGGTGTAATATTTTTTGTATGGAGTTATCGTTCTTCTCATTAGTGAGTATTATATTCTTTGGAACCTATTCATAAACTCAACGCAACGGAGCAGTGTGGCACGCCTCTTACCAGAGTAAAGCGGGAATTACACTGCGTCGTTCACCTAATGCGGTCGCCGAATTCATTTTAAAGTACTTGGGCCAACAAACTTCGTCTTCACATTAGTCTGTCCGCTTACTTATTTATAAGAGCCGAATACGGCCGAATGTGTTCTTTATGCCCGCTCCACACTCGCGACGTGAAAGCCTGCGAAACGCGAGTGTAGATGTTGTTCACGAATTCGTTCCCCAATCAGTGTCGGTTTCTTGGCCCGCGACAAAGGGTTCGCGGCGCGCGCCGTGAATTCATGGAGCGACTTCGCGTGCGAGTGTGGAGCGGGAATCACACTTGCGGGGGCCGCATGCAGCATGCGGCGAACCACCACACCACCACCACCATATCAGCCCTAGGACGTCCACTGCTGGACATAGGCTTCCCCAATTTCATGGGGGGTAAATGCCATAATCGCCACGCTTGGCATGCGGGTTGGCGATCGCAGTATCTCCACCGCACTCTAGGAATGCTGCTGCCCATTCCCCGGTGGTCTTGGTCGTAGTTTAAGGACATACCCGGGTCCCATGTGGGGGTGGGTGTCATGCGGCGAACGACGAAGTGTAATTGCCACTTAAAGCAGATGAGTCCGCAGTAAGCTCGGTTCTCCATACAAACGTAGTTTCGCTCTCATTTTAAAATGGCATGCTGGAATCATTTGAAACTTTGTATACAATACAAGGGGACCCGGTATATCTAGGTCGGAAATTAGTTTCTGTTGCTTGAAATTATAATGGAGAAAAAGTACAGCGATTATTAAACTTTTCATACAAGACCTAAAAAATCCTAAATTCACGTTATTTTTTTTCCATTCCAATTTCTAGCGACAGAAACTAATTTCCGACTAGATATGGCGGATCTCATTGTGTATACAATTACAAAAATACATGTTATTTCAGCATGGTGTTTTAAAATGAGGATGAAACAACGTTTGTATGAAGAATCGAGTTCGGTCGAGCGTCCGGTTTTTTTTTAAGTCACGAATAAATGTTTTTCTTTCTTTGTAATGCACAAACCGGTAGGTTTATTTATTTTAGCTTGAGAGAGAGAGATAAGTGATATCTGACAGGTGTTCACTTGTTAGTGTCTCCGTTTTTAGGGTTCCGTACCCAAAGGGTAAAAACGGGACCCTATTACTAAGACTTCGCTGTCCGTCCGTCTGTCACCGGGCTGTATCTCAAGAACCGTAATAGAGTATTTCTGTTGCCGCTATAAAAACAAAATAATAATAATTAAGGAGGGCACCCATACAAAAAACGTGATATTTTAGCCCTTTTTCATGGCTACCACTGGCCTAGCTAGATCTCAAGAACCGTAATAGCTAGAATCTTCCGTGTTCTGTGGTCCTACCGCACCGGGAACTGAAAACGAAGTATTTCTCTCTGTCGCTCGAATATGCAAGTGCCACAGAGAGGCATATATTTCGGTTCGCGGTAGCACTTCTGGTACATACCTCCACCTTTCAGTCCTTTCACCATAAAACATTAATGCCGTGAGCTTTACCACAAATCTCGATTCATAAGAAATTTTGAGTTTTTTGCAAGAAATACTACACGGTAAAACGACGAAACCAAGCTAAAAATTCCAGAGAATAATACTTTTTCATCCACGGCGTTAAATCCGATATCTCAAACAATTTTTTTAGCAACACCTGCGAAATGTCAATGTCAGACTGACGTCAAATGCTCAATAGAATATTGTAATTTGTAATTGTTAAATTGTTGCAGCACTTTGGGAATTTGAATGGCTATCGCTACCTATTACAAGGATACTATTCACAACTTTAATTTATAAATGTACGTGGGTATGTCTCGGTTTAAGCCTGGCACTTACGACATAAATGGCGTCCCATTTGCTGCACTTCCTAATCAGGATAAACAGGAGGTTGTTTGGGTAAGTTAAGTTTAGTTTTATGTTTTCAAATAATTTCTATTCGTTACTCGATAAACATAAAGCAGTAGTACTTACTTGATATGACTGCATCACAGTATTCACAGTTAATGATGAAATTTTTTTTTTTTTTTTTTTTTAATAGTAATAAATCTTTATTGTTCATACTCACATAATTTCATACCATGATAGCTACCGTCTTCAATACAAAAAAAAATCTTGAAGGATATGTTAGCGTATAGCTTCAGAATGGTTGCACTTATTTATGTTAGGCGTGGAATATAAATATACCGTTTGCAATACAATGCCTTTTATTTAAATAAACATAACATATTTGCAATAACGTATTTTCTTCTGTAAAATTCGCGACAATACAAGCTTGACGGTTGAACGTCATAGACGAGATGTTACAACCATAGAGTTCTGCCATACCAACAATTTACTAATAAATTAAATGACATATACTAATAATTTTATTTATTATATATTTATTTTGGGGTTAGGGGGGGGGGAATTTAAAGGGGGGGTGAATAATCAAAGGAGTGATCTAGGTGGAAGCAAAACTCAGTCGCCCAGGTACTAAGATACAAACGGCCAGTTAAGCCTAGTTGATATGATAGCCACTAACACTGCCTCCGAAGTTAGAGGTTTTGGGTTCGAATCCCGGTAAGGGCATTTGTTTCTGTGGTGAGAAGAAACATTTGTACCTGAGACTTAGATGTTTTCTATGTATTTATTTAAGTATGTATCTATTAAATATATTGTTGCCTAGTACCCATACCGCAAGCCTTAATAAGCTTACTATGGGACTAGTTCAATTTAAATAAATAGGGGACAATTTTTACACAAATCGAACTAATAAAAACTACTTACGATTTGTGTAAAAAAAAATCCCTAATATTTATTTCGTTTCATAAATACAACATAACATTTTTAAGATTCACAACAAGAAAAAGATACAAAGGCAAACTTTCAAATCTTATTTTTGTTGTTTTATCTCTTATTTTATAGTTTAATATTATGTTTTGTGGTGGGTCTTGAAAGAGAAAAGTGTGACCGGCCGGTTCAATGTTTTTTTTAATTTTTTTTATTTAGGCAACAAACAGTCGAATACAGAATTGATGTTATAAGATATTATGTTAAAAGACCTTGAGTGCCATAACTTAAGAATACAAAACATTTTAACTTAATATAGGTTAGTGTAGGAGCGGTAAAAAGCGAAACAATTTGCATTTAGTTATATGTTACAAAGTGTTCAGATTTGAATTGATTTTTAGTATGGCAACATTTTGTGCCCGCATTTTGACAGTTACTTAAAAATAATTGTCTACTCACTTTGGTTCAAAACTTCGGTCCGAAATCAAGCCCCGCGCCAATTGCCGCGTAATTTAGAGCAGATCCTGTTAGTGGGCGGTTATTCCCACTGCAATCGTGTCGAAAGTCGCTTTAATACACCGGTGCCTGGAGGAATCAGGAAGATCTCACTGCAGCCGCGTACAATCAGGTGGCAGGTAACCTTTGGACGGCGGGTAAGTCTGTACAGTACGAGCCAGTCCCCGAGGGCCCTACACCTGACAAAGAAGCACAGCAGCATCCACAGGCAGAGGTGAGTGTCTTCTTGATTAAGCCTCAAGGCTCATCGTGGGTGTTAGTAATTAGCGGCATTAAACTCGTTTCGTAAAACTTCGCATACAGTCCATTCAAAACACAAAGGAAAAGAATATATTGGTGCATGTATACATACACACGTAACATTTTGTGCGCACACATGCACCCTCATATGTGTAAATGCAGTAGATTCCAACAGGTTTACACACAGACCACTTAACCTATGGTCAGTGGGTTTACAAAACTAAAAGGACAAATATCAATATTACTAATACAGAGAGTTTCTAAATCTGTGGTTATAACTTGGATTTTAAATGACACATAATTTGGTATTTAAAACCATGACAATATCTTATTGAAAAAATGTTGATATGAGACATATTAATATTATAATAATTGAGACATCTGTTGAAGTAAGACTTTGAGACATATTTTGTGCGAGGGTATGGAATAGCAAACAATTTCTTATGACGTGCAGTGTGTTGTGGAATTTAGAATAATAGCATACCAAGAAGTGACAGGGAGTCGATAAAGTTGTTAATTATCTTATAAAGAAACATAATATCAAACTGAGTTCGACGACTTTCCGATGGTAACAAACCATAGTGAGAAAGACTTATTATAGAAATTTCGACCGCGACCCGACCCATACTTAGTAGGTAGTCAGTGGCTTTCAAAAATTTCTTTTGTACTCGTTCTATCCTATTAATATGACATTTAAAGAACGGGCTCCAGATAATACACGCAAAATCCAGAATTGATCTGACTAAACTATAGTATAATGTCATGTATGTCGCTACATGTTGAAAAGGCCTACAAACCCTCAGTAGAAAACCAAGTTGCTTGTACGCCCTTTGAACAATAATATCAATGTGATCGTTAAATGCAAGTTTGTTATCGATTATCACCCCAAGGTCTCGGACCTTGTCAACACTTTTCAATTGGTGATTTGGTTGTGGTGGGCTTGCACCAGGGTTCGGTTTTAAGCTCCTACCTGTTCCTGCTCATAACAAAAACTTTATTGCGAACCGAATTGTTAATACTTGGAACAAATTACCCTCCCAATTTGTAAACTCCAACAGTGTTAATCAGTTTAAAAGTAGACTTGACAAACTATCTAAAGCAGTGAATTATCTTAGTGCTTAGTGAACTATGATTTAGACTTACCAGCGCGCACTGCCTGTCTAAAATGATATAATAATAATGGACGCTCTGTAGTTGGATATCCAGGAGGACACACCAAGGTGTATGCTGACGCTATTGTCCTATACTCTTTGCTGACGATATTGTCCTTGTCAGTGAAGAGCTCGAGGTTCAGAGCAGACTAGAGCAGTGATGGCAAACATTGGAGAATGTTGGCCTGAAGCTGGATGGCATTACACTACCGGTCAGCTCTGATTTCCGATACCTTGGGGTCCTCGGGTCACTCATACAGTTTAATGGTGGTTTTGACCATGATATTAAAAACCGAATTGGCGCACGATGGATGAAATGGCGACAGGTCTCGTGAACCATATGCCACGCTCGAATGCCTTTCCAATTAAATGGCAAAATCTACAAGACCATTGTCAACCATTGTAAGACCTGTTGTCATGTATGGATCAGAATGTTGGGCGCAAAGGTGATGGATGAAAAGAGATTGCGTGTTAAGGAAATGAGAATGTTGAAATGGATTAGTGGCGATGGATGACAAGAATTAAAGAATTGAAAATACACACACACACCCACACACACACACACACACACACACACACACAAACACACACACACACACACACACACACACCCACATACACATTCACTCACTAACATAAAGACACTATTATAATAACTAAGGAGAATAGTTTTAAGAATAGTACAACAGTAAGTATAAAAAAAAAAAAAAAAAAAATTGTAGATATGGAAGAGCGGTGCCTCCTGGCACAGGTTATTTTGCAAATAACCTACAAGGAGACGCCGGTCACTTTAAGATTTGTATTAGTTGTTAAAGAAATAAAGAATTTTGAATTTTTGAATCGTCGTCGTGATTGAATCGTTAAATAAATGTCTTATTATTATCTCTTTATTCATTTAATGTCTTAGATTAGGTTTTTACATTATTTCTATAAAAAAATATAAAACAATATAAAAACCTAACCTAGGGTGCCGCCGCCGGCAGCGAGGCAGGGCCTAAGCTACCGGTGGATAGGGCGACATAGTGAGGAACCTCCTGACTATCCGCGCCGTGTCCAGAAGTACCGCCTTCTGTATCTGACCCTTGACCCAGCCATCTGGCGAGTATCTTAAGATGTTGATCGAGATTCTTCGCAATTATAGACGACTATCGGGATAATGATCGTCGAATCAACATCCCACATGGCGGTTACCTCGCGTGCCAGGTCTAGGTACTTGCTAGCCTTGTTATTATTATTCTCCTTATTTATTTCTTTCTCTTAAGCTAGGTTTTTTACAATAACTTTATAAAAGTAAAATATATAAACATACATACAAAATATAAAAGCATTATAAAAAACCTAACCTAGGGTGCCACCGGCAGCGAGGCAGGGCCTAAGCTACCGGTGGTTAGGGTGACAGAGAGAGAAACCTCCGGACTATCCGCGCCGTGTCCAGGAGTACCGCCTTCTGTATCTGACCCTTGACCCAGCCATCTAACGAGAGTCTCTTGAGATGTTGGTTGAGAGAGTCGAGAGAGGTCATGTGTATTTGGTGCAAATAGTTTAAGGTCGTCCATATAGAGCAGATGAGAAATGATCTCACCCTCTCTCCGCAGCTGGCAACCTAATCCTGAATCCTTCAGCAGAGTACTGAGCGGATTCAGCGCTAGGCAGAACCATAATGGACTCAAGACTGTCACCCTGGAATATACCTCGCTCAATCCTGATAGAGTCTTGCGGGACAGAGGGACCATCTCCCCATCCTGGTTGACGAAGGACAGTGGTCCATTGCCTCATGCAAGCACGTAAGAAGGATCTAAGAGCTGCATCAACTTTATACAGCTCTAAGATCCTCCCCAACCATGAATGAGGCGCCGAATCATAGGCCTTCCTATAGTCAATCCAGGCGGCTGAGAGGGTCCCTCTGTTCCGCCGGACTTGTTGGCAGATGGTCATGTCTATGAGGAGGAGCTCTTTAGTACCACGTGACCCAACCCTACATCCATTTTGAGCAGGGGCCAAAATATTGTTCGCAACTATATGTGCGTTGATTTTTAGCCTCAAAATGGATGTAAGGAGCTTGTATAGCGTAGGTAAGCACGTGATGGGTCTGTAGTTTTGGCTTCCGTGGTACTACCGGACTTAGGAGGTAACACCTGTTGTTAAGGGAGGTGGCAGGGAGCCGAGCTCGAGCTCGTCGTTATGCACGCACGTCTGGCAGCACAGTTCCAGCAAGCCCTCGAGGGCTTGCTGGAACTGTGCTGCCAGACGTGCGTGCGAACACCGTAACCATTTTAGCCAGAAGTTGTGCAATCCATCCGGTCCGGGACTTTTCCAGTTCGGAGCCGTACGGATGGCACAACTTACGTCCTCGGGGCTGATGGTGACAGACCCCATGGGTTCGATGGACTCACACTCACGCTCGACAACACCGATCCAGGGACCCTCTGTGTGTTCAACAGGCACCGACCAAATACTACGCCAAAAGTTAACCATGGCAGTAGCATCCGGCCGCTGTCCGTCGGACACACGATGGTCGGTTCCATCCCACTTCCGGTATACCTTCCTTTGGTCACTTTGGAAAAGGCGATTCTGCTGGTATCGGTCCAGACGCTCCCTGTAGCGACGAATACGGCTTGCCCATGCATAAACTTTCTGCTTCAGAAAGTCAATGTGCTTATTATTATTATTAATTGATCGGATTAGGAATGAGTATATGAGCGGAAGCCTGAAAGTAGCACTCATTGACGATAAGTTGAGAGCTAATCGCCTACGGTGGTATGGGCGGGCATGTTATGCAGAGGGATGAAAGTCATGTGACCAGGCAAGTATTAGGCAATTATGTGGAGGGATGTAAGAGGAGGGGTAGGCCATTTAAAAGGTGGATGGATTGCGTGAGAAATGATCTGAAGAGGAAGGACGTGAGTGACGAGATGACGGCGATAGAGAGGCATGGAAGGAAAAAACAATCCTACAATTGGCAGGGAAAGTGTTAACAAAGCTTTTACTTTGGACTTTTTGTGTTTACAGAAGTCCTCAAACATACCCAACTTTCACGGAGACAAGGCTACAGATGACCAGAATACAGCTGTCGTGACAAGAGCACCTAACCAGTCCACACAACAAGGATATCCAGCACTGTATGGGATGAATAACGCAATGAATTCTACTGAGACAAGAAACTCCGGCATGCTTAATAGTAATATAGAGGTGGCTGGGACTGACGGCAGAAATACAAATGTTGCAGATACATCTAATACAGAGCACGATTGGGATTGGGGAAAACTATCACGCGGAACGCGAAATTCGAGAAAAAGATACCGAAAACTTAAGGAAAGAGGGATACCTGAAGGTGAGGCTCAAAAATTGTGCTCATTGCCTTGGAGTACCATTGAAGAAATGCTTTCGAAATGCCCCCAGAAAAGGCTCCATTCTGAGGAGCCACAGGGCCCTGTAAATAAAAAGCTCAAAATGCCCGGAACTGACCAACAGAACATTGACATCCCTTTTCGTGTTGGCATTTCAAACTCTAAACCCATGAGCGAAGATCCAGTTTCAGTTGCGCAGAATAGAGCTGGCATGATAAAGACACCCAACCAATCCACACCCCAAACAATTTCAAAGAAAGCAATGTCTATGAGGATGAATAACGGAATAAATTCTACTGAGGCAAGAAACTCCGAAATGCTTAAAAGTAAGAAGGTTACTAAAGCTGGCGGCATAAATACAAATGTTGCTGGAGTCATACTTACAGTCTCCAACAACCAACTAAAAAAAAAGATAAAAGGTTGTACAAGAAAACGGTTTGAAAGGCTCCTAAAAGTAGGGATACCTCACGAGGAGGCCCGTTCTTTGTGTAGATTGCCTTGGATTGTTCTTGAAAAAATGCTTTTGAATAACCCACACAAGATCTGGTACAACAATTCTGGGGATCCACAGGGATCTGTTAGGAAATATCTAAAAATGTCTGCAGAAATTGAAGAACAGAACTGTCATGTGGGGCCTGGAAGGGTATGTTGCATTTTGTTTTCACTTCTCATGCTCTTTAAATTCGTCTTTATGTTGTGGATACTCGAGCATAGAAAGCGACGTTAACGATATAAAGTCGCTGTTTATGCTCTAGTGCATACACAACATAAAATAACATCCGCACGCTGCTAGTCGCACGAGGTCGAGTGGTCGAGTTTAAATATGATAACATAACCTTAATTTTTTTTCGTTTTTTTATTCGCCGCAGTTTAAGTGAAAAGCAGAGAGTATATATCGCACCATGACGACCAAGGGCCAGCACGTCTTTTCATTCACACACAGAAATTTTAAAAATTTCATTCACAGAAATTTTAAAAATTTCATTCACAGAAATTTTAAAAATTTCCTTTATTGTCATCGAAATGAAAATAATTTACTCCAGAACAAGACCATATTCAATGGTTCACTCAATAATAAAAAAAAAACTATACAAACCTTAATCGGAACAGGGATTGCCTTCCTTGTATTACACGCTCGGCAGACAATTCCCTCCTTCTCAGCCTTTGTTGTAAGGACCCTTCCTTACAGACGCGCAGACGTGTCTTTTTATTACTGAATCCTTCGAATAGCGGCAGACGAAAACTTAACTTCCACGAAATTAAAAAAAAAAAAACACTATACATGCTTCGACTATAATGAATTAGCTTTCCTGGCCTCGTATTATAGCCGGGCTACTTACATACTCGGCCAGGAAAGCTTACTTACAGGTCACTGCGGTAATGTACTATTACTTTATGGTTTAAAGGACTTTTGGTGTTTACAGGAGGTCTCAAACACACCCAACTTTCACGGAGACAAGGCTACAGTTGCCCAGAATATAGCTGGAGTGACAAGAGCACCTAACCAATCCACAAAAACATTTCCACAGGAAGGACTGAGAGGGATGAATAACGGAATGAATTCTGTGGCAAGAAACTCCGGAATGCTTAATAGTAATATGGGGGTGGCTAGGACTGACGGCATAAAAACAAATGTTGCAGATACAACTAATACAGAGCACGATTGGTGGAAAAAACTATCCAAGGCATCGCGAAAAAGATACCGCAAGCTTAAGGAAAGAGGGATACCTGACAATGAGGCTCAACAATGTTGCACATTGCCCTGGAGTACAATTGAAGAAAAGCTTCTGAAGTACCCCTGGAACAGGAACAATCCTGAGCCACAGGGCCCTGCAAATAAAAACCTGATGCCCGGAACTGATGAACAGAACTTTGATATCCCTTTTCGTGTAGGCATTACAAATTCTAAACCCATGAGCGAAGATCAAATGAAAATGCTGCATCAACACTTGATCTTAGCCATAAAAGAGCAGTGTTCGGATGGAGAAGGTCCAACGTTCCTGGGCTTCTCCCACAAGGCGGGGTGGGTCCTGGTTACATGCGCCAACCAACGCAGTAAAGATTGGCTTGTACATGAAGCACCATATCTAGAGCCATGGCCTACAGCTATGTTATCTATTATACCTGAGGAAGAATTACCCAAGCCACCCACAGCTGTTACTTTAATACCGGAGGCAGAGGCAGCCACAGTTGAAGAAGCAATGAGTCTACTCAAAGTACAGAACGAAGGTCTGAATACTGATCTCTGGAAAGTACGCTTTGAGAAGGTCGAGAACGGGGTTAGGAAGATATCCTTTACTCTCGATGATCCTTCGGCGGATGTCTTAAGAGCTCAGAACTGTCAAGCTGCCATTAGTTTCACGATGGTTAACTTTAAAATCAAGGGTCAATACAGGCCGTACCCACCCGAACGAACGCCAAGCCAAGTTCTTGGCAGTTCAAAACAGTGCTCTCAAAGCCTTGGTGGCAAGTCTAGTGGCCAGGCAACAAGTAAAGCAGGGCCCTCGCCAGCTGCTAAAGGCCGTCAATTGCCTCAAGCAACAGGCAGGCTCGTCCAGCCGATTATTCAAGACCCTGAACCATCTGCTAAAAATACCCTATTTACCCAGGGTAGTGGAGGAATAACGAGGGAGCCTGAAGCCCTAGCTGTAGGTCGGTCAGTGCCTAAAACCAGAATCGAGTGTGGAGCTCCACCGATTATGAAAAACTCTCAAGGCCATGGAACATTTGCTCAGAAAGACCAGGAACGACCAGTAACCAGTGATCTCCTGAACTCAGCGAGAGGACTGATATCTCAAGCAGCTAGGTGCATGGACATGTCAATCCTACCAATTCATGACTCGATGATTGGGACTCCATTCACTCAGGGCAGTGGGAGCGCAGATGGAATAGTATTTGGTTCAGATGGTTCTGTCTTGGCAACTAGAGGAAGACCATCACAAAGGACTGACTCGTCAAGCTATGTTGGGGCTTCAGTTTGTCATGGCAGCCTTAGCCAGAGTAGGGAAGACTTAAATGCAACCAGCCAGGCTGACTTTCCTGCCATAACATACCCTCCAAGCGTTGCTTTGAGCGGGACATCAATTCTAAACGGAAGGGGAGCAGCGACAGAAGCTAGTAATGACTTTTTAGGGCCTTCTCAAGCTTGGAGCGGATTTGAGGCCCAACCGTTTGTCAGGGACTCTCAATTTGGAACTAACTTTGACCAGAGGCATAGGGAAGTGATAACAGCATCTGATTATGACTCAGTCCCGACCAACCAAGTACCTAGTCAGGTTGAAGTTCCGTGTATGCAGAACCCGCAAAGTGCGAACGAGGCTTTTGACCAGAGCAATGTAGTAGATTTAACTGTAACTGACAACGAACCGTCAGATAGAGAACTATCGCCTGAAGCAGAGGGCGGATATCACACCTGGGTTATCGAGGACCTTGAAAGCTATGGGAGGCAATTTACCCAGAACATACCGGAAACTGGTACCTTGAACTCGGTTACAGGTCCGTCGCTAGCTAGCTATAGAGACCAAAGTTTTACTGAGTTTGCCCACGGCAGCACGGGTATACCACCAAACCTGATTACTCTAGATAAAGACCTTCCTCCTCAACCAAGGGGTGCCTCTGGAGCCAGTATTAGCGGATCTGAAAGTCATGGAGAATTCCAGGACGGTAGATTAGTGTATGAACAAGAATCAAGGCGTAGGGGACTGTTACCTCGTCTAAGCGGCGGTCTTGAATGTATTGAGCTTGACAACCATGGAAGGCAGGACAATAGGGGGATAGATCTAGAGCCAATGCCAGATAGAGTACGTCATGAAGCAAGGGGTTTTGAAGCGAGTGTTCAGAAACCCGAAAGGACGTTCCGTGATAGAGGAATATTGACCGATGAAGAATCAAGAAGACGATGGCCTCATCCAAGTGTTTTTCGATCCCGGTCTATTGAGTCTGGAAGCCATGGAAGATCGTCCCAGGACAGTAGGGGGACAGTAACAGATCGAGAATCAAGGACGCATGAGGTACTGCCTTATCCAAGCGGTGATTTTGAAACCCGGCCTATCGACTCTGAAAGCCGTGGAATATCGTTCCATGGACATAGAACAGTAGCCGATCGAGAATCAAGGTCAAATAGGGGACTGTCACCTCAAGGAAGCTGTTATCCGGATGGTAGGACCGGTCGAAAGTCAAGATCAGACCGCCATTCACCCCAGGCAAGGTGTAGTTACGATGAATGGACGATTGAGGAACCTGGAAGCTGTGGAAGTAGGACAACAGATTGGAATGGTTCCACAGTTGACCGGGAGGACTCCCTATCAAGACGGAAGTCCCGTGGTCTTATAGTGAGGGAAGAGCGGACAATGGAGCAGAGAGCGCCGTGGTAGTGCAGATATACTTGTGTACTCTTTAGATTTTTGGTAAGGTTATGTACAACCTTGTGAGCATAGCATTGTTTAGGCCGTGCTAATAATATATTCTGGTGGTCATTAAATGTGAACACGACTATTGTTAAGAGCATAAGTTTCTTTAGATCACCTTGAACCGTTGGGAATTGGGAACGTACATATATTTAGAGCTAAACTGTACAAGTCACTATTTATTAGTAGTTTATGCAATTATTACATAATGAGAAGCCTTAAGTCTTAAAACACGTGTGTGATTTAATGAAACGAGTCGGAGGAGAGTACAAAAATCCCGGTAATGATAATTACCTCTGAACTACTCAAAATCGCTGAACATTAAAGCTGAGCTGGGTTAAATCGATAGGTATGTGCCTAATAATCCCAGGCCTTCGCTGGAAACCCTTCCCAGGACATCCTCTAGTATCAGACAGTATCGTATCGTGGCCTAGAATATTTCTATAGGCTACTGTAAACAAGGTAAATGTCCAATACTCGACACTTAATCTTATGTCACATTAATAAAGGTGAACTATTAGGGATTTAAGTACAAACCCAAAAACGTTAGTAATACACCGGGGGTCCAAATAACCAATTATTTGTGTGTTTAAACAAATTACTATTTCAGTACAAAATAAATCAAATTAATTAACCGATTCTTTGTGAACAAATCTTTACGTGACTTGCAAAATAGTAGGGAGGCCAAGAGGCTAAAATCAAACTTCTGCTTGACTGAACAGGTGCATACCAACAAGTGGTATCGTTGGATTCAGTAATATCTCCCGAGTATGAAAAGTGCGGTTGTCACTCTTTAAAGTGGTGGAGGGGATAACTATGACGTAACAAAGATGGCGGCATATGGTATTAGTTTTTTTCGATTAACTCAATAATTACTCATTCGATTTTAACAAATGAGGTGTCATATGCAAGCTGATTAAATATCAAACAAAATGTATGTACAAATTATATGGCAAATCATATACAGCTTTTCTTTTTTGAAAATTAAACAAAAAAAATAAAATTTACTTTTTTTGAAGTTTAAAATAAGCAGTGAAATAATCGATTTACTCCAAAAATACTTTATATAACCGAGATAGCTACACTTCTTATTTACATATTACTTTTTGAATTTTAGAAATCCGTTCATAAATAACGAAACTACGTTGATTTATATCCGGCGAGGGCGCGCCGCGCGGGGCGCTTTTGCGCGCTAATAGGCGCACACGTTGTCACGTTTGTAGTGATTCCTCAATAACTACTTATCCGATTTTAACATACAAGGTATCATATTAAAGGTATTTTGATGCCCAACAAATCATATTAAAAATACGAAGTGTATATCATATATCAATACGTTATTTACAAAACATTCAAAAGAACAAGTATGTACAATGTTTCAAGGGAGAAAATAAATAAATAAATACTTTTATATCAAATAGACTATTATTAATCAAATAGACTATTATTAATCAATTGACGCATTACCGTTATATTATATACATTTAGAATTTTGGAAAATGATACACAAATTACATAAGTTATGATCATTTTTACGCTCGTACTTGTGTTCATCTTCATACATACATTACGTACCTAAATATGTTCATATACATTTATTCCGAATGAAGTACCATGAGGTTAAAACAACTATACTGTTTTAATAATGTAATAATAATAATAAATCTGACTAGAATTAGATCAACACAGCATAATTATTGTACACAGTGTTTTAAGTACGCAATAAAAAGGCCTGTACATAACAGGCGCACCGTAAAATTTACGCACCTCCAGTCTAGCAACCTCCATAGAAACCATTGACTTGAACTTAGTTCAAGCATATATTTCACAATCGAGTCTACAAGTACGTACAATGATAAGAGTCCGACTTTAAATAAAATAAATTAACTCCCAAGTTTGAGCCACACATTATTGGAATATGATTCCATCATGCAGGATTGTTAATAATGGTAGTCCTCAAATTGTTATTGCAGTAGTTATATCATAATAGTCCTAACTTTCGTTCTTTTAATTGATGATGTAGTGTAGATGCAGGCTCACAGACTATTATCTCTCAAGAACGCCATAATAGTAAAAAGATTGTATAAGCATTGTTATCCTTTCTAAACATAAACATGGTATGTTTACCATGTTTATGTTTAGAAAGGAGAACGGAAAACTTCGACTATTAGCACGTTGCCTGCACACACGAGAGGGAAGTTAGGAGCATTATAAAGATGTGCAGCTGACGAATCTCCTACTCTTCAGCTGCAGAATAATCCTAAAGCTGGTAGAGAGGCTTCAAATATGTACTTCACGGCGATAAGCCCTCAGTAAACTTCATAAAACCTGTAACTCGTAAATTGTTTATTCTGCACCGGCTCTAGGTAATGAAAATTGTGTAATGATATTTGCGGTCTGTTTAGAGAAGTGTGGTAAAAAATGTCATGTCCAACACCATGGGACTCAAGAAGATAGAAGACTTACGAATCCGATGAGTACCACCACCCTGGTCGAAAGATTGTCATAGAGAAATACATACAAATATGTATTTCTTCTTCCTGGGTGTGACGATCTAGTGTTCACTGAGGTCCAAGAGGGTACCAGGAAACTATATCAATATTATCCGCGAGGTGCCATAATTCCGAGTGAAGACTCCATGTACATGTAAATGCCATCTATCTGGTTATGCGGACGGGAGAAGTCAGGTGCAACGTATGCGTGGAAGGAGATGCTTAAGAGCGGAAGACCGAATGACTAAGACCGAATTCATAGCAGCTAACACTTCAGGCCACAAGTCCACAAGCATAGGAGAAGGTGTGATATCTTTGTTACGGTTAAAGGTGTCTTGACCACAGTGAGAGGAATGACAACAGCAATGTCCAAACTCAAAGAGACTTTATTTACAAATTTACAAGCTATTTATACAGATTTTTACATATGTGTGTGTGTGAATACTGATAATATGTGTTTCATATGTATTTTGTAAGTTTAAACAAAACGTAGTTCGTACTTTGTCCGCTCTGTCAGCAGCTGTGCAGTTTCTTGTCCCAAATCTTGATGCTGATGCTATGTAAGCATGTTCAACGCACGTGAACAATCTTCTTCGGCTATACCAAAACTTAGTGATCTTTTCTGTCGCTAATCTTATTGCTGCTTTCCTATTAGTCTCGGTTGTTATGTTGTGAATGTTGAAACCAAGATAAATATAGCTCTGGACTAAATGGCGATTTGCAATGACTTTCGTTTCTAGTTGGTCGTATGTCTGTATCATTTTCATATCCGTCATGAGGCCGATCCTGCAGCTTCATGTCTCAGAGATGAACATGCTTCGGTAGTGATGTGGAGTAATGCGAAAGGATCGCATTCAAATTCCTGTATTTGCAGCAGCCTTCATATCCGTAACATATAGTAGGTACCCGTTACTACGTTTTTTAAAAATAAGTAAATCACTTTAAACAAGCTCATCATTTCAGTCGAAATGCGTCCACTACTGGACAAAAGTCTCCATCAAGGATCTTCAAAATCACCTGTCGTGCGCCACCCTCATCCAACGGCTTGATGGGGACTTCTTCACACTGCTTAGACAAGCTCTGAGGGGCACAAACTATGTCACAGTGTCAGGACCCACTGCGAGATATCGCTTTTTAGGGATAAAAACGCTTTTTGTTAACCTTTGCTTGTATTTCACTATGCTGTTTCGGATCTATTTATAATTTTGAGGTGTGTAAAAGAGTATTTGTATAGTATTACATATATAGATCTACCTAACGTACATGCAAAGCATTACGCAATCGACCCGCAGGTCCCGGTAGAAGAACACGGAGATGGTGGCTTGACGTCGCGATAGATGACATGTGAGCCAATGGACTCAGTTTAGTGTTTACTCCTAGGATCAAAGATTATTCATTAAACCTTAAGACTTTTAAATTGTAAAAAAATATGTATGTTTAAAATAAACACACTAGCCAAATCGAAGAGATAATTATGAATTTCGAATACCTACGATCTTAGTAAATATTATTATGAAGGCATTTTCAACAAATTGCTGTACCTGTCCGGAAGACTAAATGCCTACTCAAAACACTGTACAATAATTATGCTGTGGTGATCTTATTCTAATTGGGTTTATTATTAATTACGTTTTTAAAATTGGTAGTGGTGTTGGTGTGTTGTGTGTGCATGGTACTTCATCCGGAATAAATATATAGGTACGTAATATACCTATATGTATGAAGATGAAGAAGAGTGCGAACGCGAGCGTAGAAATAATCGTCACTTATTGTATCATTTTCAAAAATTCTAAATCTATATTTATTAATATAGATTTAGAATTACCGTTCTATTGAACGGTAATGCGTCAATTGATTAATAATAGTATATTTGATGTACGAGTAAAAGTATTTATTCCCTCATAACATTGTACATACTTGTTCTAATGAATGTTTTGTATATAGCCTATTGATATAGGATATATACTTCATATTTTTAATATGATTTGTTGGGCATCAAAATGCCTTTCATATGATACCTCGTGTGTTAAAATCGAATAAGTAGTTATTGAGGAATCACTACAAACGTGACAAAGTGTGCGCCTACTAGCGCGCAAAAGCGCCCCGCGCGGCGCGCCCTCAACGGATAAAAACCAACGTAGTTTCGTTATTTAGGAACCGATTTCTAAAATTTAAAAAGTAATATGTAGATAAGAAGTGTGGCTATCGCTTTTATATAAAGTATTTTTGGAGTAAATCGATTATTTCACTGCTTATTTTAACTGCTATTTAACTGTAGTTGAAAATGCCCGGGATGACTTGCTAACTTGGTTTTGCTGATTTTAATCTATATTAATAATTTCGTGCAGGGGTACGGTAGACCCGAACGAGACCTGTCTCAAATTGAAGAACGTATAAAAATAACGATTTTTGAGTTGAACATATGTATCCGCAAAATTCGGATTGTCGCGTATTTTGCATTTAAAAGTGTTAATTTTCTGACGAAAGGTCGGCCATATTAAATTTGTTGTTTGACAGCGTCGGGTTGGGTACGTTCGGAAATTGTAAACTATGTTTGCGTCCGGTGTGTTGGCTAGGTTGCTGGGCTGCGTTCTGGGTGATGGGCCATAATCGCCCATTGTGTGGATTCGGCTAGCCGCGTCTGCAGCGTTTTGTTTTTGTAGTTTTCAAGCGTTCTATACACCTATTAGCCTAGCTAGCACGATAACTTATACCGTCACGTTATATGGGTGAAATGTATTAAAAGTCACATAAAACGGAACGGTATAATCTATTGTGCTAGCTAGGCTGATTGTCACAACAACTGCCTTCAAAGCGAATGTATGGGGCCTGTTACATGGTTATTATTATCACGTGATACATTCATATCACGATAAGTATCACGTGAATATTGAAGCAGAATCCATACAAATTTGAAAACTGCGATAATATTGACACCCGAGTATTGTGATAATATTAATCGTGTAAAGGACACCACTTGAATGTTTGCGGAGTCTGTCCGCCATCTTAAAGCTGCGTCTCTATTTTGTTGTGACAAACTACTAGGTGACTTATGGCTTTTAAACGTCTAGCAAAATTCTATCCCTATCTCGCTCTATCTTATAACTTAGTGGTACTGGGGGTCTACTCCGAAATTCGATATCCAAACTGCGTATGGTGCCGTCCCTTTCGCTCATATAGTCTATGACAGGAGAGTGAAAGGGACGGCAGCTCGTGCCGTTCGCCGCACTCGGACGTTAGAGGCGCTACCGCGAACCGAAACCGAAGTATCTGCCTCTCTCTCGCACATGTATATTCGAACGACAGAGAGGAAGATAGTTCGTTTTTGGTTCGCGGTAGGCCCTCAGGCGTCAACTTTAAAACGAATAGGGTATTTTACTATAAGAGAAATAAATTCAAAATGTAATAAAAACCAGCCAAGTGCGTCGGAGTCGCACACTGAGGGTTCCGTACAACTAAAAAACAAATGTGATTTATCAATATATTGATATTTTTGGTAAACTATACTTCATGATAAACATTATCACCTAATGTCAAGTTCATAGGTAGATGGGAAGTTAAAAAATTATATGTGTGATAGACAACACACGGAATGTTCTTTGACTTTCTTCGACCGTCTGCCGCGCTCGGACTAAGGTGCTACCAACCGAAAACTAAATATATATGCCTCTCTGTCGCACTTGCATATTCGAGCGCGGAGAGGGAAATACTTCGTTTTAGGATCGCGGTAGGCCCTCTGGTCTGACGGCTCCTAATCCTGGATGGTGCGCGTATCGGAATTGGCAAATTAGAACAAGTTGTTAAATAGCTTCCATTAATTGGAGAAAATATTACCAACTGTTATTATTATCACGCGAAACACTGAATATTGAAGCAGCATCCATAGGGGCCTGTTACATGGTTATTTTTATCACGCGATATACTCATATCAAGATCCGTATCACGTGCAATGAATATTGAAGAAAAATCCATACGCGAATGTATGGGGCCTGTTACATGGTTATTATTATTACGTGATACATTCATATCACGATAAGTATCACGTTAATATTGAAGCAGTATCCATACAAATATGAAAACCACGATAATATTGACACACCAGTATTGTGATAATATTAAGCGTGTAACAGACCCCATACAATTTTAAAAATCGCGATAATATTGACACATAATATTGAGTGTAAAGGGCCCCACTTAATAGAATTTGGCGGAGAATAGAGAGCTGCTACCGCGAAACGAAAACGAACGAACATCGTGTATTTCCCTCTGTGTTGCTCGATTTTGCAAGTTCGACAGAGAGGGAGATACACGAACTTCATTTGTTTTCGTTCGCGTTAGCAGACTTCTGACTTCGCACCAAAAACACTGACTGGCACATCAATATTGTTGCACATCTGAACTGAATTTTTATGAACGATTAGTATTTTAGCTATACAAATCAGTACTGATTACGGTGTCAAAATTTTTATGTGCCTTTAAATACTACCCTTATAAAAATGCTTAGGATTAACTTGCAAAGATACTAGCCTTTGCCAGTGACGTCGTCAGCGTAATATTTTTACTCCCTATTCCATATGTTAATCCAGACTACAGACTATATTTCTATACGAAGTTTCATCATAATCCGTTGTTGTAAAGTTTTTACTTTATACATTTTTGTACACTATTTCTTTCGTCGTTTGCATTACTGTCACGAATAAATGTTTACTTTATTTCTTTCTTATTTATTTCACCCGAGCGAAGCCGGGCTTTCTTCTAGTGTACTTATAATCACTAAGTGATTTTATTTTATTTAAGTTTTTTTTGTGACCAGTCTCTAGTCTCGCGACCTAGACTAATATTCGACACACCTGCTCATTGTCGCTAATTTTCATGCAATCGAAACAGATTACGTGGGTAGAGACAGGGAAGATTCATAGTTTGCGGTGTATAAAACTTCGTTTAGTTGTGGTGACGTATTTATTAATATTGGCCCGCAACACAAAATTAGTATTGTGACCCGTTCATCGCATATTCGATAGGGCTGTTGACACGTCGTACTTAAAACACAATAAAAAAAGACCCAAGCGACTTTCATCAACATTTTCACCCCAACACATATGTATCGAAATTACCCGCATGGTATCATTAAAACATATATGGCATGAATAGAGTGAGAGCAGCTAAAAACTTTCGGAAGAGCCCTCGTATGTTATTATTATTATACTATAATTAGGCTCTAGAATCGTTGGTTTAAATCTTTCGGGTTATAAGGGCCCACAGTGTATTTTCATCACGTTTTAGTCACCGAGAACCAGGGGTCGGAGTTCTCGTAGCACTTTTGAGCTGTCATAGGGACTTCTCATTTATCGACTTACGATCTACATATTATATCGATACATTATAGAACACAACATGTTGATGAAGGTTAACAGTAGTGGCAAACAACAGGCGGTCTTATCGCTAAAGACAGGGTATACCGGGTAAGGACACTCCATACAAAAGGTACATCCGTGGCTCACGCACACATAGACGCGGCGATGTGTGCGCGGCCGCTTGTGCTACGCGCTAAATGATGGACGTGTCGGCCGGTCTCCGCCGTTCTAAGTCGGGGCCGCCTCGCCGTCGCGGCAACACGTTTAACGTAAAGTCAGGCCGGCAATTACTTCGCGCGACAAATTAAGTCAAGTTACGACCGTCATTGTTACATTTATGGATGTTTCAATTCATAAATATTGCCGACCACTTGAGTCTATTTATAATAGTGTGTAATATTAGGTATGAATTACATAGGAACGGATCAAGTAAGAGCACGTTGTACCTTGAATACCTGAAACACTTAGTACTTATTTTTAAAAGAGAAATTAATGATAATAATATCATAATGCCGTAATCATTTAAATAATATTTTATGGAATAATATGATTTCTTAACTAGAACATTAAACAACTCTTTCTTGAATAGAATATATGTACTTACTTAGATCATGAATGTTTGGGATGTGGAGGAATTGGAGCCCTATTGCTGTCACTTGCGTGTCCGTCTGACAAACATTTTGTTGCGAAGATTTTTTTGAATTACCGTTGACATATCAACTTGAAATTTAGTGATTTGTTTATCATTACGTATATTTTACCAGAAAATACCAGTACATTAATAAATCAGATTTTTTTTTTACTTGTACGGAACACTCGGTGCGCGAGACCGACTCGCACTTGGCCGGTTTTTTTTTTCATTAATTTACTTAGACACGCATTTTTATCTATGTATTCAAACGAATAATATAGGAATGATGCTAATCCCATGTCAAAACAAAGAAAGACGTTTTGTACAATCCTGCGTCCAAACGACTACTTATTACCGATGACGTCACAACTGCTCCTAACGGCCGCACTGTCCCTGCTATTTACCCTGCTAAAGATCTTTCTTTTAGATAACTTGAGTAGTTGAAAATGTGAAATAGAGATATGCAATGAAAACAATGAAAGTTTATAGTTACGAGTAACAATTTAACATTTAATTAGTTCAGTTCAGTGTCTGTGTTTGTTTGTTTGCATATGTCTATAAAACTACTAATCAAAGGTCATCAGACTGATGGCCAGTACCTACGTAATATGATATCATTAGGTACGATGGCAATTCATGTTTTGAAAAAATGTCTAAAATTAATGCCTCTTAATAAGAAATCCACAAATTATTTATAAGGAACAATAAAATATTATTATAATAATTCCTATTTAAAATTTCCAAAAAGTTGGCATCCAAAGGTTATCTCGATGAGATCGCTCATTCGCTATAAGACTGCCTGTTGTTTACTTTACACTATATTCTGTATTTATAGACATATATTCTGTATTTGACGACCTGTTTAGCCTAGTTGGTAGTGACTGCCTCCGAAGCTAGAGGTCCCGGGTTCGAATCCAAGCCAGGACATTTATTTGTGCATTTTTCACGGATATTTGTTCTTGGGTCTGATGTTTTCTATGTATTTAAGTATGTATATCGTCGTCTAGTACCCATAGTACAAGCTTTGCTTAGTTTGGGACTAGGTCGATTTGTGTAAAATTGTCCCCCAATATTTATTATTATTATATTTTTGTGTATCGAAGTCGATAAATGAGAATTCCCTATGACAGCTCAAAGTGCTACGGCCTACGAGAATTCCGACCCCTGCCGAGAACCTTGCAATGGCGTGTAAATATGAACATATGTGAATATGTAAAAAATAGGCCAAGAGTAAAATTCGGCTTTACGTGTACCAGATAGGAAAAGGATAAATAAACAAAATGTCCACAATAATTTTATTATTTTTATTAGTGCAATAAGGCGTGAGATACGCTCCGTACCTCTGAATAAAATGCATTAATAACTTAAACTAACATAATGAATTCGAATAACCTAAAATACGAATTAGTGAAGTTGAGACAAGGTTTGGGGGATCAGTAAAACAAATAATTTCACACGAGTTGTAAAATGCGTAAATAAACATTTAGTTGCGAATAAACGTAGTACACATATTAGGTAGGTTTTGCGCCTTAGATTTCAATTGTCGCATATTATGTTCTAGTTATAGGCATTTTACAACTCTTAACACCAGGTTGAAACTATAAAATTTGACCAGCATATAACTTCTATATCCCATATAAAAATATTAATACAGCAAGGCATTAAAGATTATTCCAGCGCTCTGAATTGTCTCGTCGTGTACTAAGCTATCAAAATACTCAACATAGGCCCTAAGTGACCTACAAAACGCATGGAGCACATATCTGTTTTAATACAAAACATACTGATATTTACGCAAATATATCTCCCACACAATTGGCAAATAGTTCAACATTAGATGTATTTCTAAAGTTCCCACTTTTTTCTTGCCTCCTAATTGTCGGAGTCTTAGAAAACCCTTAACCCACACATCTGGATCCGCTACTTCATGGTTGTATAAAAATTTCAGAAGTGGGATCAAGCGGTACAAAAATGTCAGAAGTGGGATAGAGCTGTACAGAAATGTCAGAGTGGGATTACTGGATAGAGTCGGCGGGCGACCGGACGTCGTCGATCTTGAGGATCATCTTCACCAGCTGCGTGGCGAGCGCGATCTGCTGCTTCTTGGAGTGGAGGGACTCGATAACATTCATCGATTTCATGTCGTTTGAACCTGAAGCAAAAAAGAGATGTTTTGAACTCAAACTATGGCAAGACTGACAATAGTAACGATCTAATACTAATTAAACGATACGATGCTTTAACGCCAAGAACCTATAAAGTGGTCGTGTGTCGTCGTGCTCACCACGCCAACAACCACTAAAAAGGTCGGAGTGAAGGTGTACTTTGATCATGAATAAGATCTATTATGAATTGTTTTTATTAGTTTAAAAGTTACACCTATTTTTGGTGCTTGGGGTGTGAGTGTCACTTCATTCAAATATGAAAACGTTAAAAGGGAGGGAGTTCAAGATAGTAACGGAGCCATTTTTGCCTTTATTGTTTATATTCCACTACAAACAATAAAAGGAAAAAAATATGCTTAAGTGAAAAAAAAAAACAAAGCTTCCAATTTGGAGTGATGATTGAAATTATGTTACTCAACAAAAAATGTTGAGATACGTGTCCCTTAATACAGAAAATAGCCTTATTAGGCGAACGTTTTTAACTTATATTAACCCTTAAGGTAAAGTGAATTATTAGTGCCAATCTCAGTCTCGAAAAGTGTAAGGGTCAGTTGCACCATCTTACGATTACAGACCGATCACCGTTTAATATGGCGCCGGCAGCTGTCATCCCATAGAAACTTGTCAAACTTCCCATACAATCAGATTTTAACCAACACCGCTTACAATTACAGATGGTTTGGTGCAACCTAGCCTTAATGGACGTGAAAATTATTCAATTTTTATTTTAGAAAAACTTCGACCTACATACACCCAGTGGCGGATTTGCAGTCTTGGTCGCCCTAGGGCCCATACCATGTAGTAAGTACCAGCCGCCCCTTTCTCAGCATCAGCACCGATTGTCAGCTTGGCTGCCCTGCCCCCTTATATCGTACTAATATCTGGCCGGCCCGAGCCTACTGGGGCTTTGAGAAAATCCGCCCCTGCCTACACCAGGAGGTTATCAAAGATAAGCGCCATTTCGCCTCAAAATTATAGTGGGATATGTCTGGTAGAACCAATAACGGAATCACTGACCTTTGCCCATGCAGTCAATGCCGAGGTTGGAATTCTTCTCAGAAACCTGTCGAGACTTCACTTCTGATAGCGCGTCGATCGGAGACAAGCCACTGTGGATTGAAAATACAAAATTGATATAGAAATATGTTATAGTATGGACAGATGTAGAAGTACAGGTGAAACGCTTTAACGTACAGTCACCGGCAATAGTATCTTCCTACACGAAGGCCGGAAAAATATGTGACACGCTCTTATTTGTAGGGTCATAAAAGCGTGTCACATATTTAAGCGGTCTTCGTGTAGGAAGATACTATTGCCGGTGACTGTACCATAGTCGAAATAATTGAGCGTTTCAACTTTTTTTGTTACGTCATTGGGACAGTTTGAAAAACTGGGATTTTACCAAAGGTGTGTAACTGTCTTCTAAGCATGTTAGAATTCACGTTGTAACGATTTTTCTAAGAAACTGTTAAGCGGCCAATGGGAGAATAACAAAAAAATATTGACCCAACTATAATATATACATATAGAGGTCCCACAGTATTTCCTCCGTAAAAACTGCATTTTTGTTTTAAAAAAAAAGACTCCATTTATTTGGAACACGTTTTATATTGAGCACTCAGCTTCTAACTCAACTGTTCTCCGCAAGAGCAAGTGAGCGGGTGAAAAATGGGATCCAGTTACTGAAAACTGGGATCCAATTGAAAATCATTTTACTTTTGAGCTATCAACTCTTCTGTCTGACATGTTCTCCGCTCGAACCAGCAGGATGGATGGATCTTATGGTTGATAAGTATTTAGAATCGGATAATCGTCTTTGAAGCTCTCGGCTATTCTATCTCCCCTGTCGAAGCCGCGGTACGAGTACTGGTCGAGCGACGAGATGGTCTCGAACACTACGAGTCCTGCAGACGGACGCGGTCTCACCTGTTCTCGGCTAGAGCGAGCGGGGTGGCCTCGACGGTGTCCGCGAAGTCGCGGTACGAGTACTGGTCGAGCGACGAGATGGTTTCGTCCACTAAGTTCTGCCGACGGACACAGTCTCACCTGTTCTCGGCTAGAGCGAGCGGGGTGGCCTCGAGCGCGTCCGCGAAGGCGCGGTACGAGTACTGGTCGAGCGACGAGATGGTCTCGGCGGCGCGGGCGACGGCCAGCGAGCACGAGACCTCGGCGGCTCCTCCGCCGTAGACCACGCGGGAGTCCTGCAAAGGAGACCAACGTTTCATAAGTTGAGCCTAAAAGTAGAAGTGCCCGCCAACATACAAAAATCATTCCAAACAATGGGATACATTGGTCGGTTTATTTCATAAGAGGGCACGAGCTATTTTATTATTTTACTAATTATTTCTGTAATGAATGAATGAATGAATGAATTATTTATTCACAAGAATATAAAATACAAGTTACACAATGCATGCACTTACATGTTACATTCAACCATCAGGTATGTGAATTTTTTGGGTGAGTGTGGATTTAATCTAACAATTCACTAATATTTGGCGTTACTATCACTAATATTTGTTATAAGTTCGCTTTCTGCTAGATATAATGTACTATACATGTAATCTTAGGTTTAAAACTTATAACTAAAGAACTCATTTACACTATAAAAACAACGCATACATAGTAGCTTGTGAAGTTCAGATTTAAATTTGGTATAGGGTAATGATTTCGATCGCTGGAATCTTATTAAATATTCTTATACACATAATGTAGGCACTCTTTTTCCTGGAAAGAAGATTATGCGGAGGTAAAGTCATTTGATATCGCCGTAACGATCGATTTGTTAAGTTGTTCGGGGGAGGAAAAAGTTCTGGGTTCTGCTTCACAAACAAGGACACTTCGAATATATAAATACACGGTAATGTTAATAAGTTTAACTCAGGAAATAAAGGCTTACACGATTCTCTGTATGCTACCCCACACATAGCACGCACACATTTCTTTTGCGCCACGAATGCTTGATCAGCGTTTACAGAGTTTCCCCACATAATAACCCCATGTCTTAGGATGGATGCTATATAGCCGTGATAGGTCATGAGCGCTGTTTGGGTGGATATGGTCTGCCTTAATCGCCACAGCACGAAACGGAACCTGTCTACTTTTTTACAAACATCTGTTACATGATTTTTCCAATTACAATTAGTGTCTAAGGTCATACCTAGAAATCTCGTAGTATTAATTTCCTCTATGTCAACACTACCATGCATTACTTTTACGTTATGAACTTTGGCTTTGTATGATCTAAATTGCATAAATTTGGTTTTGTTAAGGTTTATTTTTAAATTATTTTCTGTTAACCACGTAGTAACTTCCTGTAAAGCTGTATTTATGTCTGATTCGAATGTATTCACGTTAGTCCCTTTGATGACTACTGTAGTCTCATCAGCAAATAGTATGCACTCATGCTTTGTGCTTTCGGGCAAATCGTTAATATATATGAGGAATAGTAGCGGTCCCAAAATGCTACCTTGCGGTACCCCGAAATAATTTAGTTTATAATCAGACTTCAAAGATTGGAGTTCATTTTTTACGATTTTGTCTATTTGTGTCCACTGAATTCTTCCTGATAAATAACTATCAAACCACAACTGTGGAACACCACGGATACCCAGCTTCTCTAGTTTAGCCAATAGTTGCTTGTGACATACAGTATCGAAGGCTTTACTCATATCGAGAAATATCACGCCTACCGGAATACCTTTGTCAATGCAATCGGCAATTTTGTTATTGAGATGGAAGTTGGCTAGTGATGTTGATTTTCTTTTCCTGAAACCATACTGCTCTTCTTTCAAAATATTGTTTTTGTTTAAAAATGATTCCAAACGATTAAACATGGCTCGTTCATATATTTTAGAAATGACTGGTATTAATGTTATGGGTCTATAATTAGCTGTACTTAGTTTATCCCCTTTTTTATAAATTGGTTTTACTACCGACTTTTTCAATGCTGTGGGGAACTTGCCTTGCTCGAATGACATGTTTATTAAGTTTGATAAATGGAATGAAAGTATGTTTGAAATTTCTTTTAAGATTTTTGTCGGTATATTGTCATATCCAGTCGAGCATGTGTTTCTTAGGGAACGAATTATTTTGTTAATTTCAAACGGATCAGTTGGCGTCAGAAAAATACTGTGTCTATTATTAGTTATGGTACTAGTGCGGTAACGTTGGGGTGCCAGCTTAGGTGAATTATTTATGTTAATGAAAAATTCGTTAAATTCTTTAGCAATTTTAAGGGAATCATGTTAATACGAGGGTAAATCAAAAAGTTCTTAGAATAAGGGTGAAAAACAAAAAATAATGTTTTCTTACTTTTTATTTTTCTACATAGTCTCCATGTAGTTCTATACACTTTAAGTATCGATTCTCAATTTTTTTTATTCCATCATAAAAAAACGATTTTCCTTGGGACTCGAAAATCTCCTCTACAGCACCCACTACGGCGTTATCATCTCGAAATTTAATTCCGCGGATGTGCTCCTTTAATTTCGGGAATAGGTGAAAATCGCTAGGAGCCAAGTCCGGAGAATATGGCGGGTGGTCAAGCAGCGTGAAGCCAGCTTGGCGGATAGCAGTGAGTGCCAATTCTGAGCGATGAGCTGGGGCGTTGTCATGGTGAAACAGTACGCCCGCAGACCACTTTCCCCGGCGTTTTTCTATGATCGCCTGCCGCACTTTCGGGATCAATTCTTTACAATAGGGACCTGTAAGGGTTTTTCCTTTCGGCAGGTAGTCAATGAATAGGATTCCTTCCGCATCCCACAATACAGAGGCCATAACTTTGCCCGCCGTCGGAAAAACTCGAATTTTTTTTAAAGGTGGCGAAGATGGTCGTTTCCAAGTCATGCTTTGTTTTTTTGTTTCGGGATCAAAATGGTGCAGCCATGTTTCGTCCATGGTCACAAATCGGCGATAAAATGCATCCGGGTCACGTTCGATGATTTCCAGATTCCGCTTCGAAACCTCCACACGCTGTTCTTAGTTTACCTCATTTAACATTCGCGGAACCCATCTTACGGAAACTTTTTTAATCCCCAAAACGTCCGTCAATATTGATTGCACGCTGCCAAAAGAGATGTGTAGGATCTCTGCTAACTGTTTGATGCTAATTCTTCTGTCTTCCAATACCAATTTTTCAATTCACGCCACATTGTCATCAGTGACCGAGGTGGAAGGCCGGCCGGAGCGAGGGTCACTTAAATTCGGCAACCCAGTAAGCAACCGTGGAATATGGTATAGCATTAGTATCTATAGTCGGACGGATTTTGTTCTTGGGTCTTGGATGTTATCTATGTATTTAAGTATGTATTTATCTATATAAGTATGTATTACGTTTACGTCGCCTAGTACCCATAGTACAAGCCTTGCTTAGTTTGGGGCTAGGTCGATTTGTGTAAGATTGTCCCCCAATATTTATTTATTTTATTTATAGTCTGCTGAATATCCAAATGAATTTCCTTAGTGGACATTTTTTTCAGACAGAGATACTTAATCACGGCACGTAACTCATTTTTGTCCATAATGACAGATTTTGAGCGATTTGCTTCACAAAATAACTAATTATGTGCAATTGGTACGCGTAAGCAAATAAAATTTGCCGCCATATTATGTCATAATGACAGCTAAAAAAAAACAAAAACAAACTACATTTAAAAAGGTTTTATCACCATGCAGTTCTAAGAACTTTTTGATTCACCCTCGTATTGTATATTTTTTTAAATAGACATCTCTTTTTGTGTTTTTTATCTTGTTGGATGTATTTGTCCATTTTACCACTTGTTTTATGTTTAAGATGACTTCTGCATAATGGATTATTATTGGTAAAATTAATTAATTTTGATAATTTAATTAGTACGACGTACGATATTTTTATTATAGTGTTTGTTGATTTTGTATTCGCATTTTCTTAGTAGATGTTTTCAAACTTTTTTTCTTTGCACCTTTCATAAATCCTTGTTCAGCAATGGTTGGCTGGTAGAAAATGCCATTTGGCATTAAGCCTGCCATTTGTACAATTACATTTTGTGCAATAAAGTTTAAATAAATAAATAAATTTTGTTACTAATTAAAATAAAAAAAATCTTTAGGTGCTATTAACGAACAATTGTTAGATTTTCCCATACATTTCATCAAAAGAAAGTCTGTAAATCTTGGAATTTTTTAAGTACATTGCACTATCGTTTTTTACCGTGTTGCCTCGATAGTAAGAAATGCTTCGAATGGTGCACACAACAGTTGGGAAGTATTTTTTTCGGTGCCCGGCACTTTGAGTTTTGGACTCAAAATAAAGAAAAGACTATGCGACATGAAGGGAATTTATCTTAAATATTGTAGATAGGATATTTTGCTCAAAGGAGACTTATATTATATTTTTTATTTTTGAAAGTTGCATTCAAAGATTTGATAGATGTATAAGAAAAAGGTGAAATAATACGTTTAATGCCCGACAGTCGACAAAATAATGCCTAGCGTAGGTACCATAGGGTAGTGTTAAGAAATGTAGTTTTTAAATATTTTCGCCTGGCAACATTATTGTATCGCATTAAAAAAAGTAATAAACTACAGTCCATTAAACTTATCGCATTCAGATAGAAATGGTAAAAAAATAATGTATTCTTCAATTTTAGGCATAATACATGCAATAACTACCACCGGTTCGGAAAAATAAACCTCTGCAACGAGAAGAACCGGCGTAAGAAACTCGGCAAGGTGTCATTCTTTCAATGGGTATTTCTTCGGGCGATTTTTGCCACCTGACTTCCGTAGCCACATTATTGGCAATGTAGTAAGGCTTTTGGTTAAGTTTGACATGATCAAGGCAACAATCCCTACTCACTACAAAATAAATAAATATTAGGGAACAATTTTTTACACAAATAATATAAATAAATATTACGGAACAATTTTTTACACAAATAATATAAATAAATATTAGGGAACAATTTTTTACACAAATAATATAAATTAATATTACGGAACAATTTTTTACACAAATAATATAAATAAATATTAGGGGATTTTTTCCCGTAGGTCAGTTTACCTGTAGTAAATACAAGCTGTTTTGTAAATAAATAACCACCTTCAATTTACTTGGCAATAGGCGATTAACTAACTTACTCCAAATATCCCGACCACTATCTGTAAAAAAACTCTTCACCTTCCTTCCGCCTTCAAAACAAAAAAAAAAGAATTTTAGAAATTGGTCTGATAGTCTCAGAGGAATCGGAGACATGAGATCTCTAGCAGCTTCCATATTGATTTTCACTGTGACAAGGTACGAAGTGGCCCAGAACTCAAATTGGTTGATCGTACATAAAAAGCCGACGAACTTAGAACTTCCGTCCTTTTTTGAAGTCGGTTAAAAAATGCTTATGATCAAGTCTCCAACCTGCACGAGGCTGCGCACGATGCAGAGCGCGTCGTGCACGGACCGCTTGGCCTCCTCCACGATCATGCGGTTCCCCCCCCTCATCAGCACGGTGACCGCGCGAGAGTTGCTGCACTCCTCGATCACCAGCATCTCTTCCTTTGACGTGCCGAACGCTGAAACAAGAGGAAATTTTAGATCGAGTACATATCGTCGGCTGACAACCAAAACTCACTAAGTAACAAATACCTACTTAAAGTAAAACTTGTATTAATTTTGTACTCGTATCTCAATATCGATGTAGTACTGAGATACGAGGTTTTGAGGAGCAGTGACAGATATTTTAGTGACTTTTGCTTGTCAACCGACGATATTTACAAAAATTGTTTCTATCAAAAAATAGCAAGCCATAAATAACAAAGCGCGCTTAAATATCTGACACGATTCTGTTTGTGGGGCCATTAGGACGAATCAAATATTTTTTTCTCAAACATGCAATGAAATATTGATATTATGTTCCTTATAATAGGCTGCGAAGTATGACGTTTCAGGTGCGGCCAGGACAAGAGGTTGTTAATGGAATTTCATACAAATCTTGCAGGCCTAGGCCGGCAAAGTCCTCTTTTTTAATTTCCCACCACCACCATATCAGCCCTAGGACGTCCACTGCTGGACATAGGCCTCCCCCAATTTCATGGGGGGCATGGGGGGAGATACTGCGATCGCCAACCCGCATGCCAAGCGTGGCGATTATGGCATTTGCCCCCCATGAAATTGGGGGAGGCCTATGTTTTAATTTCCATTCCACATAAATATTTGGCACAGGCATCATGACATTCTGCCACTATGCGTATATAAATAACTTTGATTTTTTTTTGTTGTTTATTTCATTGCATGTTTGAGAAAAGCACTATACATACTTCGGCGGGAAATATGGGGTTGCCCGCCTTAGACCTATCCGGCCTCGCTTCGCTCAGCCGTCTATATGTCTTCGGCCGGCAACCCCTTTTGTCCCGGCCTCTATAGTAATGTACTATTGCCGCCTCTGGTTTGGTAGTAGTAATAGTACATTAATACAGAGGCCGGGACGAAAGGGGTTGCCGGCCGAAGACATATAGACGGCTGAGCGAAGCGAGGCCGGATAGGTCTAAGGCGGGCAACCCCATATTTCCCGCCGAAGTATGTATAGTGCTTTTCTCAAACATGCAATGAAATAAACAATAAAAAAATAAAAGTTTTATTTTTAATACGCATAGTGGCAGAATGTCATGATGACTGTGCCACAAATTTATGTGAAATGGCAATTAAAAAAGAGGACTTTGCCGGCCTAGGCCTGCAAGATTTGTATGAAATTCCATTAACAACCTCTTGTCCTAGCCGCACCTGAAACGTCATACTTCGCAGCCTATTATAAGGAACATAACATCAATATTTCATTGCATATTTGAGAAAAACTCTTTATTGTACATAAACACACAACAGATAAGATTTTCAAAAGGAAAAAGTTAAGTACATAGGCGAACTTATCCCTGCTCTTATCAAAATTAATGCTGGTACAAGCATTTAATGCCTGTACCGTTTATTCCACAAACCCAGTCATCAACTACTCATTCAGTCGGTTCCAATGAGCATAAACACCGGTTTATCTTGTGCAGTTTAGGAGTTATAGCGATGGTTATGAGCTCCATCTCTGGTCCTCTCAGCGGACTGCTAGAACTAATGCTACTCACACCAAGCTTCACTTCCCAAGCTTATCGGATTGAGCTCCTCCTATGCGGCGTCCTGTGGCTATCAGCAACGAGCTTCTCTGGTCCACCATTCCTGTTGACTATTAGTAGACTCTCAATATAGTGTCATAATGATACTCACACAGCTCTCGCACCAATCCACACTTTCCAAGCTTGTCCAGAGTCAGCTCTTCGAAGCGAGGCACTATCCGCCCTCCTGTAGCGATGGGAATGAGCTTCATCTCCGGCCCACCCAACAGGCAGCTAGTAGAATCTCAATTAGTGACATAGATGGTACTTACACAGCTCTCGCACCAAGCCACACTTTCCAAGCTTGTCCGGAGTCAGCTCTTCGAAGCGAGGCACTATCGGGCCTCCCGTAGCGATGGCAATGACCTTCATCTCCGGCACACCCAACAGGCAGCTAGTAGAACCTCAATTAGTGACATAGATGGTACTTACACAGCTCTCGCACCAAGCCACACTTTCCAAGCTTGTCCGGAGTGAGCTCTTCGAAGCGAGGCACTATGCGGCCTCCTGTAGCGATAGCAATGAGCTCCATCTCCGGTCCTCCCACCCAGCGGACTGCAGGGAGACCCTCGGAGAGAAGGAGGTGGTTAGCCTCGTCGTCAAAGCCCCATTGGCAGATAGCCAGGGTGGCTCCAGTGTCCTGGGAAACAAAGCTGGGTTTTACAATCCATTTTCACTCAAGGGTAAAAGGCATAGGTGAAAAACTTAAGAAAATGACCTGTTGTATGTAGTTGTGACGTGTTCGAATAGGCGCTTGTTTTGTTTGTGTTGTACATTTTTAAAGCTGCGTACGCATTTGAAGCAGCCTCAGGTTGAGGCACGCACGGCTCGCCTGTTTGCTCAAATGCGTACGCGCCTCGCGGCCGGACGAGGCCTTTTAACAGTGCTCAAAGGCGGCTCGGTGTGCGTGCCTCACGTAATTTGGTTGGACGTGTATCCGCGCGAGCCGCGAACAGATCGACACGTTCTAACTTGTTTGTGCTCGAGGCGCGTACGAATTTGAGCAAAACATCCATCACCAACGCAATTTTTTGTAAATAATTTTGTCAAAAACAATAAATTCAGCAACAGCTGTTAAGTATAGAGTCCGTTGAGGTGCGACGCACAATGTCGGCTCGCCGCGAGCACGCTGCCTCACTCGGCTATGTTTAGTTTATGTGCAATTGTTTTGCTCGCGAGGGCCGAGCCGCAGCTTAATATGTAATGTAATGTCTATTCGCACACGCTAGAACTACATACAACGATTTTTATTTGTTTATATTTAATGATGAAACAAAATCCTCGAAACGTTGAATATTCGTCCTTATATCTATGTAACTGCGTACGATATTTGATTACGTCCATCATCCAGTATATTATATAAGATATATATTTATGTGTATATATATTTGTACCACTGTTTATTAGGTCTATGTACGTTTATATCTTAATTAACGTCTATGTTATATTCTCAACGTTTCTACATTTATCCAGCACTAATTTTAAGTGTCTCTGTTTGGCCCAGTGGTTGACTAGTAGAGAATGCCCTTTGGCATTAAGTCCGCCATTTGTACATTTGTTTTTGGTGCACTAAAGCTTAAATAAATAAATTACCTTGACTCGGCGCACCATCTCGAGGAACTTGTCGTGTTCGTAGGCCCGCAGCTCGCGGTACTGCTCGGCGGAGCCCACTTGCAGCTTGTGCTTGGTCTTCGGCTTCGGGGGCTCGAACGGGCACGTGAGGATCGCCAGTTTTGCGTTCTGGATAATGTCATGTTACAAATTAATATGTTGATATACGGTAAACGACAGCGCACCAGTGAAAATCAATTATTATTACATTACTATACTGAATTTCTATAACGTAAAAAAAGCCTAGGCCAGGTTCCCACAACCGATATGTAAGAGTTGCATTTTTATAATTACATAAGACATTAAAGATTTTTCAAATTCTTCACAATCCAGGAGTTATCTTGTTGCCAGTACCCTACAAAACAGAGCGTTCTTGCCGTTTTATAAACATTTGCTGAACTCTCACAGACAACTCCCAATTATGTTAATAGTACATTACGATACAAGGGTTGTAAAACAAAGAAAGGCCGATATCGCAGATGTTTGAGGCCCGAGCCGCAGGTGAGGGTCATAAATATGCGAGAGAGGGCTTTCTGTTTTACGACCCGAGTTTTGTACACAATTTTACGTCACAACAAGGTGTGGTGCAAAATATATTATTTGGCTATGATTGTAATGTGACGTGTTTGTAAACCTGTAAATTAATGCCCACGTCATCAGCTGCCCAAGTCATCTTGACATGCGGTGAGGTGGCAGCACACCGGGCAAAATACCTCGGATCTAGACGTCGATACCAGAAGTCGTCGGCATCGTCAAGGGTCTGCTAGGCTTCCTGGTAGAATTAGTTTGGCCCGATTAGCGCCAACAACACATCACAGAAAATAATCGCAAATGACGTCTAGAGTTGCGGAAAACCGGCCGGCGTTAACCTATAACCTGTATGGAGACTAGAGATGTAACGGATAGTTGTTTGGCCGGATACCGGATATTCGGCCTGACCACCTGCCGAATATTCGGCCCGCGGAACTATGCCTACATTTTGAGTTATGCAACTGCGCGTCGTGCAGTTTTTGACCTGTTTCGTTAGTGAACGTTCGTTTTATACACCATAATTTGCCTTTGGCGGATTTCCAATATTAAATACAAATAACTCGCTTTTTACTGATCATGAAACTTACTTAAAATTTGTTTTCTTAATAAAAACATTAAGTTTAAATAGTTTCAAAAGAATACACTACTTCGATTATGACCGCGATTGTTTTTAGATTCCATTTTTTACCCCTAAATCAAACAAGTATAAGTATCTATCCGATAATAAGTAGCTATCCGGTATCCGGCCGGATATTAAAATAAGGGCTGGATAGGCCGGAAACCCGATAGTAACCGAATATTCGGTGCATCTGTAATCGAAACCAACCTTTAGAACTTTAGGCATCTGCGGGTGGCTCATGGTCTTGTCGATGACAACTCCCTTGACCAGCAGCGAGTCTTCCATGCGGCCTCCAACCTTGCCCTCCACTTTAATGAGCTCGAAGTTCACGTCTCGCTTCTCCAGGTCTGCTACTGATAGCACCGCCTGTGAACATTTGGCAATGTTAATAGATTCTGTCTTGAATAGGATACACATAATTAATATTGAATATGGAATTGAGTAGGGGATTCTACGCGGTCGAATGCCAACAGCGATCCTGCGGCGCCCCAATACAAGGCGGTGTCGGAGTTCGTTGATGGTTTTAGTTTGGACAGTAGTCTAAGGCTCTCCAGCCGCGTTTAGTCCGTCATACCCGTCCTCACCGATAGGACGGGATGCGTAAACGCATTTCCCCAACGTTAAAAAAAGGATAGATAGACAGAGTTACACCGACAAGTCTTAACTTTTAAATTTGTGTTGAGAATATGTATTGTAGTCCGAATCCGAAGACTTCAAGGGTTTTTTTCTACAAGTCTAACAAACCATTAAGGAGGGAGGGGGAGTATAAGGGAGGGAAAGAGTGACTGCTAAGAGCATAATTGTATACTCACATCCACAGAGGTAGGATTTGGGATACCGTTTGAGAGAGTAGAACATAAAGTCAGAAGTGGGATTCGGACACTAAAATGGCGACGCAACTATTGACTCATCTTACCTTCTGAAAGAGAGAGATATAAGGGAGACAAAGAGTGACTGCTACGAACATAGTTGTTAACCCACATCGACATAAGCGGGATACCATCTGAGATGGAGAGAATTGTGTTGTACTCACATCTACAGCAATCTCGGCCATCAGCTTGTGACACTTGACGGCAACTTTACTGCCGAGCGCGGTCATGGCGACCTTGATGAGGTTATCGCGCGTGTCCTTGTTGACGGGGAACGCCTCGCTGATGGAGTCCAGGTGCGCCAGGGCGGTGGCTGCCGCCATATCGAACCCGTCGGCGAGCAGATAAATAGGATGCAACGAAGACAGAAGGAGACTAAGAATGTTTTAAAATAGGATGTGTAACACCGTCTAATGAGCCTGAAATCCATCAGAGAGAGAGAGAGAGAGAGAGAGACGCTGAAAAGACAGAACAACAGGATCCTATCATCCTGCCATCCGAAAGTGAGACATAGGTCGAAAAGTCAGAAGTGGGATTCAAACAATAAAATGGCCACGTAACTTTTGACTCAACTTACCTTCCGATAGAGAGAGAGATACAAGGGAGGGACAGACTGACTGCTAAGAGCATAATTGTATACTCACATCCACAGAGGTGCGATACCGTTAGGGAGAGAGTGAGTAGAACGAAAAGTCAGAAGTGGGATTCAGACAATAAAATGGCGACGTAACTTTTGACTCATCTTACCTTCTGAAAGAGAGAGAGAGAGGGGAGGGAAAGAGTGACTGCTAATAGCATAGTTATACACTCTCATCAACAGAAGTGGGCTACCACCTGAGAGAGGGAGAGAATTATGTTGTACTCACATCTACAGCAATCTCGGCCATCAGCTTGTGACACTTGACGACAACTTTACTGCCGAGCGTGGTCATGGCGACCTTGATGAGGTTGTCACGCGTGTCCTTGTTGACGGGGAACGCCTCGCTGATGGAGTCCAGGTGCGCCAGGGCGGTGGCTGCCGCCATCTCGAAGCCGTCGGCGATGCGGATGGGGTGGATGCCCTTGTCGAGGAGGTTAGAGGCTTGCTCGAGCAGGGCGCCTAGGGAAAAAAACAATTACGAACATGAACAAAAAGAGAAAATTCGAACTAGCCAAGCAGGGCTTGAATCCACAAAGTCTATTGGGTAAGAGTTCACTATCCAAATTAAGTTTACAAATCTATGAATTGTGTTTTTCAATGATAGTAGGATTATTTTGGGCAGGTCCGCATCAAATTAAATTAAATTATGAACCTTGGATACAAGGTGGGGTGAAAATTCATTGAACAAAGAGGTAACAGACATAGTCAATAGTCACTGCAAAACTGTACGTAAATTTTAAGCATTGCACTGTTGTCATGTGGAACTTGCAGTACTAAGAAATTTTCTTCTTCTAACCCCTAACAATATATGATGGCAAATAAGTGTAGAGCAAACTAGCGCGTGAGGGTCAGCGGACACCTACTGACCTGACGCTAGAAGGCTTAAGTTTGAGTTCAACAAGAAACCATGCAGGTGGGCACCAGGTATGAGTGACATCATAAGTTACTCACCAGCCAGAACCACAACTCCAGTGGTCCCACCCCCGATCTCATCGTCCTGGCTCTGCGCGAGTTGCACCATGAGCTTGCCCATCTGGTGCTCAACGTCCATCAGCTTCAGAATGGTGGCGAAGTTGTTGATGACCGCCACACACCATCACACACTGACGACGGCTCGCAGTCTATGACCACATGATGAGGCATGAATAATTTAGCTACTCACCAGCAAGAACTACAACTCCAGTCGTCCCATCCCCGATCTCATCGTCCTGGCTCTGCGCGAGTTGCACCATGAGCTTGCCCATCTGGTGCTCAACGTCCATCAGCTTCAGAATGGTGGCGAAGTTGTTGATGACCGCCACACACCATCACACACTGACGACGGCTCGCAGTCTATGACCACATGATCAGGCATGAATAATTTAGCTACTCACCAGCAAGAACTACAACTCCAGTCGTCCCATCCCCGATCTCATCGTCCTGGCTCTGCGCGAGTTGCACCATGAGCTTGCCGATCTGGTGCTCAACGTCCATCAGCTTCAGGATGGTGGCGCCGTCGTTGGTGACTGTCACCTCGCCGTCGGGGGACACCATCATCTTGTCGAGGCCGCGGGGACCGAGGGACGTGCGGAGGATGCCGGCGATTTGGCGCGCCGCTGAGATGTGAGACTGGAATAATGAATGAACATACATTTTAGACATAGACAATAGTATTTTATGCAACAGTCATCGGTAATCTTTATGGCTTTTCATGGGTACAGTAGTTGGTAAAAAATATAAATGATCTGCCATGAAACCCTGCAGAGCACTGCAACATGTGTTTGATAAAATAAGTACATAAATTAGCTTACAAGTAATTAAATAAATCATTTTTAATGTTATAATAAATTACACTTTCTATTTAACTTCTAACAATTTTTTAACTATTAACATACATTTCACCTTAAATTATGTATATATTTCGTTAACATAATAACAAAGAATTAATATATCCATCACAAAATAGCAAAGAGTCATAACAAGGGTTCTTAAAATTCGAGTCTTTAATAACAAAACTCGCTACGCTCGTTTTATTACAGCAACGCCCGAGTTTTAAGTCCTATTTATGTAACATTCCGGCGGCGACCATTTGGACGTCCCAGGTACGCTCTTTTGGCAGCACGATCCTCTGCCATCCTCTCAATGTGGCTAAGCCAGCGCGGCCGGGCAGATTTTCTTTTTTTTTGTATACTACAACGGTGGCAAACAAGCTTACAGCCTGCCTGATGGTAAGCACACACCGTAGCCTATGGACACTTGCGACTCCAGAGGAATCACAAGTGCGTTACCGACCCTTTATTAACTTTAGGATGCGCTGTGTTGAGAGTGATGGACCCGCAGACGTCTCCAGCTGTCAAGCTCGATACATGCAGGTCCCCCAATCCCAACACAGCGCATCCTCAGGAGCTTTCTTTCCCAGATGATGTTGGACTCTGCAATCAATGCTTCCACTTCCACATTCCTCCTCACCCTCCAGCTACAATCTTCCTTAGGATCTTTCTCTCTGCCACTAAGAGCTTGCTCTCCTCTTTCAGCGTCAGTGTCCAAGCTTCGCTTCCATACATCAAAATCGGTCTTATCACCTTCTTTCGGTCGGCCGACCACGGTCAGTAATAAATAAATATATATTTTTGACAATATTTACACAAATCGACCTTGTCCCAATACTCCCTAGTCCCAAAATAAGCTACATACATAAATAAAGTCACACCTATATTCCCAAAAGGGGTTAGCAGACCACGAAAGTTAATTTCAGTGTTATAATAATAATTATACAGGATGCAGGGCCCATGCTGTATAATTGGTGTGATAACACAAGCAAATAATGAAATGGTCCACTATTGAGTGAGCCAGCAATTCTTTACAAGTGGTCCCAGTTGAAAAATAATGTTGTTCTTTATTTTTTCTTCTTCAAAGATAGCTAACATGTAATTTGTTTACTCTTCTGTAATAATAATTAACACTATTTATTTTAAAATACAAAAAAAATTAAAAAAAAACTAAAAATACCCAAAAAAACATAATTAAATCAAAAACTACTATGACTCATAACTAAATACTACCTCCGAAACTCCAACACATCATAATCTTGTGGTGTCAAGATCCATTACTTTGAAGTGATACCATTAGATCAAATACTTCTCTGAATTGAAATATAAAATTGGACCCAGAGAGTTACTGCAGATGCTTTAAGAAAGTGTTCCTTTAAATTTCTCCTTGCATGCAAAACCAAATTTAACTATCATATTTTTTTATAAACCATACTCATGATTAGAAAGCTTTCCAAATAATTTCAAGTTTTGGAGACAAAAAAAAATTGAAAGTATAGTAATTAATACCACACCATGACAATCAAGATGATGTATTTATTTATTTATTTATTTATATAAGGAGAACCAACAGCTATAATTACAATATTGCAGCTATAATAGTCATACAGAGCCAATTACAGGAACTCACGTTTAGAAATTACATAAGAAAAAAAAAAGAACATACGCTTAGGCAATACATACAATGTACAATAATGCAACAAATCACACTTGCAGGAGTTAGACCAATTTAATACAGTATAGAATAACGGAACCTGATTAATCTAAAGTACAGACTGTATTTATTTAAAAAGGAAAAGAGAAGAAGAGAAATCACTTAAGCAAAATACGTGCTCACTAGTTTTCGCCTAATGGAAGGAATAACACAATTAAATATATCGATATCAAGCTCTCTCGCCAAATTGTTCAGGTTTCGACTAGCCCGGTTAAGGAAACTGTTTTGCCTATATTTGGATGATGTACGCTTCAATGAAATAGGAGGAAAGTATCTTTTGGATCGGGTAGGAGTAATAAATGAGAGTTCCTTTAGCAGTTCGGGACAATCGATGGCGCCAGTAGTTATTTTCAGAAGGAAAATAAGATCCGCTATTTCCCGACGCTTATACAACGGGACCAGGTGGTGTGCCTTACAAATCGTCAAATAATTGCTTGAACTGTAGGGGCGCCTTATTTTATAGCACAAATATTTAACAAACTTCATCTGAACACGCTCGATCCTGTCAATATAAATTTTGTAACAAGGATTCCAAATCTGGGACGCATATTCGAGTTTACTACGAACCAGTGAACAAAACAGAATCTTTAATGTTTTAGCCTGAGTGAAATAAACAGAACTACGCATTATGAAACCCAGCATTTTTAAGGCACCTCCTACAATGGCATCAATATGGGTGTCAAATAAAAGTTTGGAATCATGAGTTACTCCCAAGTCTCTCATAGATTTGACTTTGTTCAAAGATTCCCCTTTAAGCTTGTAAGCAGTGGGAATTAACTGACGTTTCCGAGAGAATGACAGACAAAAACATTTCGTTGGATTCAAATCCAACTTATTTTTCTGACAATACTCATCAAGACGCGCGAGATCAGACTGAATCAATACGGAGTCGTGGCTCGATTTTACTTTCCCAAATATCTTCATGTCATCAGCAAAACAAAGAAGTTTAGAGTAAATAAAGCATTCACTGATGTCATTTATAAAAATGTTGAAAAGCAATGGGCCAAGCAAAGAACCCTGAGGTACGCCGCTTGGAACAGTTACCCACCCCGAGATGTAATTATTAACTACAACAGCCTGGGACCTATTTGCAATATATGAAGAAAACCATCTCAGTAAATCTCCACAAATTCCAATATCGTATAACTTAGATAATAAGATGGCATGGTCGATTCGGTCAAAAGCCTTACTATAATCAGTGTAAATTACGTCAACCTGAGCACCATTATCCATCTCACTTGTGACATAATCATTGAGGAGAACAAGGTTGGATACCGTGGAACGACGCTGTAAGAAACCGTGTTGACTGTGGCTAATAGAATTTTTCAAAGCGCAGTAAACCTGGTTATATACTATTTTTTCTAACGTTTTTGATAAAATACATAATTTGGAAATCGGTCTATAATTTTCGATATCCGTTTTTGGTCCTTTTTTATGGACAGGTGTGATAAAGGCGGACTTCCACAGTGATGGAACTGAACATTCAGAGAATGATCGCTTAAATATTAAATAAATAGGAGTTGCCAGGCTTTCTGCACAATTTATTAGAAACTGGGCCGGTAGATCATCAGGACCAGCTGACTTAGATGGGTCAAGTTTAAGTAGAATGTTTTTAACCAAATCCGAATTAACTTCAATGTTTGTCAATAAAGCTACAGAGTGAGCAATATTACTCATACTGGGGATAGGACCTATATAATTCGTGCTTGGCGCTGAGAAAGATGACAGAAAATAGTCTGAAAAAGTGTTACATATGTCCGTCCCAGTGTTAAGTTGTTGTATGTCACTCATGTCACTGGGGCGTGTAGGTATATCAAAAACCATAACAGAGCACCCCACTTTCCACATGGTCTTGTCTGCCCTACCCCTAGTGTATAAAAAATTTGGGAGGCGCGAAGGGAGAGCAGCCCTCACCGGCCATGACAAAGCGGGGGAACCACTAACAAATACAAATGTAGCTATGTGTATATGGAGTATGTATGTATGTATGTATCACTTTACTGTACATAAAACACAACAAAACGATAAACAAACAAGAAGTAGACATACAAAGGCGAGCTTATCCCTTCAAGGGATCTCTTCCAGCTAACCTTGCTTGCTTTTTTTTGGAGTTTGTTATACTGAACTATAAAATTGATTAAAAAATGTTTATGCATTACTGAATTGCTTACTAAAGAAGTTCTTTAACCATTACAATTTACATTTGTTTCAAACCTTTGAACTTCATTTTTCTTGTTATAAACATGATGGCAAATATGTTAGCTATATTAGGACAGGGTTTGTTTGTACATTTTCACAGTAACAGAAACAGAACATGGGGAACAAAATGTATACATATTTATGACTTTGAAGATAATATAAGTAACATAAATATTTATTGTATTGAACATGTTTTCATCCACCAAAACTGAACTATAAATGAAGTTTTATATGGTAATCATATGCAACAAACTTTCTCATTCAACTACATAGTAGCACTTCCTATATCATGTGACTCATGATCAAAACACCTGGTTGGGTTATAGCTTCTAATTTGAGTGTTTTGACTGATTCGAAGTATTTTCTGACTTCGATACACGCCAACTTGCACAAACTAAGTAATACTAGCAAAGACTTGGTGATAATAACTGGTTTTATAATGATTTTCTCGTAAATTCTAAATTGGTCTTTATAAAAAAGGTTATGAAAAAAATCTGGAATAATTTGCCGTATATCGAAGAAGGCTGATTAAAGGACATACTATAGAGGGATTTTCTAGAGTTTCTTAGCAGTAAAAACGAAATATAATCAACAAAACTTACCCGCAAAGCATCAAGACCGGTAAGCCGTTTTTGATTATCCTGGTCCCGTAATATGATAAATGGGCGTCCATATTCGTCGAACGCAACGGCTCCGGGAAACAGAGCCATATTTCACGTGAATATCACTTCACAAATCCAAGATTAAAACAGATTCAGATCCGAAACGAATGTTTTTTGATCCAAAATAATTCTGAAAGAAAACAAATGACATTTGACAGCTTGAGCTTGACGTTTGTCAGATGTTGCAAGGTCGAAAAATAAACCTGTTTAAGATGTTGGTTTAACCGTTGATAATTAGTTTTGTCCTGCGCCTGCCTAGCAAGAAAGTTTAATTGTATTATATTTTATTTTATAATTTATAACTAAGGTATACTTCTCAATGCTCGACACCTTAATGCCCAATAGATGTATTGGGTCAGTGACATAGATAGTATTTCCATTACCACAGAATAAGTACATACCATTACATATAAGTAGTGCTATTTGTGGCTGAAAACGCGAGCCGAAAGACTCACTTTGTCTTAGTATGTCCTTTTTTAATATGGTTTATAACTATACAGTGTGGAAAAATAAGTCAGCCCTGGAGGGAAACTACCTTAAAACGTTGAGATAGCTCAATTTTCTGAAAGGAAACGTTATTTTATTTCTCTTTAGCAATAAAACTGCATTCACAGATCTTTGAAAATATGAGCAGACAGCAAAACCAACACAATTACTCATAATTTTTGCCAAAAAAAAAGTTATTGCCAATAGATCCTATTTTTATCAAGGAACAAACATCTTAGAAACCGACCTAGTCTAGGATACAAGAGAAGCCATAAATAAAGAAAAAGAAGATTTGAACAGTCTTGTGTCTTAGTCTTGAAAATGTTTTTTTTTTCTCAAAAATCTGTGAATGCAGTTTTATTACTTAGGAGAAATAAAATAATGTTTCCTTTCAGCAAATTGAGCTATCTCAACGTTTAAAGGTAGTTTCCTTCCAGGGCCCGACTTATTTTTCCATCCTGTATATGTATATATTTTTATATGACAATGAATGCGAGAGGGACACGCTAAGACTCTTTCGGGTTAATTTAAAAATAGTCTTGTTCCTTACAAAATAAAGTTAATTTTTATTTGGCAAGGTTTGGAAAGAACTTGTCTTGTTAGTGTATATTATATACTAGTGGCTCTGTGAGCTGTATAATTATCAAACTTACTCACAAAATTTCACGAGAATCGGTTGAGAAATGCGACCTGTAGAGAACATCCGGACAGACAGACAGGCATAAGAAATATTTTTTGTCGAATGCTGAAACGGAGACGCTTCGCTCGCTCGGTCAATAGATATCAAGTAATTGAAATTGAAATTGAAATTGAAATTATTTATTTCGGACCGTGATCCATATCATATGTTAGTTACAATAATAATAATAATACTTAATTCCTATTGTTAGTTTTTTTTTATTACAATACACACACAACGAAACTAGTACATACACAGAACATATTTCACAAAACATATTTCATATTTCTAAGTTAGACTGCCCTTTGTAGGTGGAGTTGCATCCAATGATTCTGAAAAGGGCAGTCCAACTTAGAACAAACTACTGATAGGATGCTATTGGCGCTGCCTCGAACGCGGCACGCCAGGGACGCCACCCGCTTCCGTATGATGGCGTGGAAGCCATCCGTGCGGGCTTCCGCGAACATGCCTGACGCACTACAGTATCGCGGCAGCCCCATTAGCATCCTAAACGAATTGTTATATTGAACCCTTAAAGTGTTCAGGGTTCGTTTCGTATACTTCACCCACAGGCTGCATGTGTAGAAGTTTTGGCAGAATGCCTTAAATAGCGATATTTTAACCTCTTTTGTGCAACGTGCAAACCTGCGGGCGAGCATATTACATCTTACAGAGAGGGCTCTTCTCTCCCTCTCCATATCCACTCCGTCAGACAGGTCATCAGTCAGCCAGTGACCCAGGTACTTAAATTGAGTAACGCGTTTAATCTCACTGGCGTACAGGAACACTGGTGGAACAGTTTGATCAGACTTTGTCAGACTTGAAATTGGTAAAAAAAACAAGGCAAAAAGCTTTTAATGGCTACTACCAAACGTAGTATCTCGAATTCCAATTTGTGCCCCGAACCAAGTAACCTTTCTTGAAAGTATTGGCTATGTGCGAAGTAGGTGGTGGGGGTAAGCTAGGCGATCGTAGCGCACACCATGGCAGAAATGTGTACTTACCGGGGACCACTGTCAAATTTACTTTCACGTTTTCTATTGGTTTCTTAACGGTTTCCTACGATTCGTTTCGTTTGTATGTATTTATTTATTCTCTTATTTATTTCGGTAAAATTTCCAATACGGGGTCTTTCTCGTTTACTAAAGTAAATAAAATATTCATGTGTCATTATTTGACATCTCTAAATTTTGACATTTTCTCGGGACCTTTGACGTTTGACGTTTCAGACGTGCACATAGCCAATACTTTCTTTACGATTCCTCTTTTGATGTCCTTGATGTCAGTTAGGAGGGTTATCTTGAACTCATAAAACGAAATAAGGTCCCGCACAAATAAATCAAACATCCGTATTTATTTTTTAATAAATACATTAGTGAATCGCGAAACATGATTTACAAATTGTAAAACCAGCATTTTACAAATCAGTCTTACAGCACTATACTAAACGCCAATTTACATGATATGATATTAATTACATTTATACGATTTCAAGCTCATGTTAGCTTAATCAACACTAGAATTACTGTCAGGAACGGGGTATTTACTAACAGTAATTGAGGAGTGTCTTTTTAAAAGGGCTTATTTTTATCTTGGCAGCTCTTCTGAAGAGAACCTTGCTAAAGAAAACTTAAGGTCCAATTTAGAAGTAGAGTTACAGAAAAAATAAACCCTTTTGAAAAGACGACTCCTCAATTCTAATTAGTCTAATTACATTTATTGTTTTAGTAGGTACTCTACTTGCTGTAAGCAGGTATAGATTTATAGTAATTTTATATCCACTCAATACGATTTAAGCCTTCTTTAATTGTCATAAACTTGAACGCCTCGACTTTATTGGCTATGTGCGAAGTAGGTGGTGGGGGTAAACTAAGCGATCGCAGCGCACACCATGGCAGAAATGTGCAATTACCGGGGAAATAAAATAAAATATTCATGTGTCTTTATTTGACATCTCTGAGTTTGACATTGCCCCGGGACCCGTGACGTTTGACGTTTCTGACGTGCACATAGCCAATACAGCGATTCGGATTTAAAAATATAACGGGTCTTTTAACAATAAATTCAGCTATGTACAAACTTTATTAATACTATATTTATAGTTACTAGGTAGCCCCCCACACGGTGGACTGATGACCCGGTTAGGGTCGCGGGTGTCCGCTGGATGCGGGTGGCGCAGGACCGGTCATTGTGGAAGTCTTTAGGGGAGGCATGTCCAGCAGTGGACATCTTTCGGCTGACATGATGATGGTGATGATAAGTTACTAGTTACTGGGGCGTTATACTCTAACCCGCTTATTCATAAACGTCCATCAAGCCTCTATTAGTTAACAAGCCGCTAAAGTTGGTTTGTCCTTATCTGTCACTTTGACATTTATGTTTGTTAGAAAGGGACAAAACAACTTTTAGTTAAGTTTTATGAATAAGGGGGTAAGACCCGTGTGGTGCCGTGTTAAAATAGCACCACCCCCTTTCTTCCTTTGGGTGTCGTAAGAGTCGACTATGGGAACCAGGTTGTAGTGTGTTGTGGGCGATGGGCTAGCAACCTGTCACTGCAATATCATAATATTTTCTCCACCTATAAACCTGCAATTACTAAAAGTAGCACTGAAAATTAATTTTCATGTGCTCCGCCTACCCCTATTGGGAATATTGGCGTGAATTTAGGTTATATTGTGTTATTAATACTCTAAAAGTTATAGTGCCTGTTTTTACAAGCTTTTGTTTAATTGTACTTCGGTGAGTGTGCTCAGGAGCTCCATGAGCTCATACCGCCTTCCCCCTTCTTCCATCGGACATCGAGACGTACGGCTGGCTACCATCCTTACCTGGTCGAAATTCCTCTAATTCGAACCAAGCGCTTTGCATCTTCTTTTATAATGCGCACTTCTAAGGTTTGGAATTCTCTGCCGGCGTAGCTGTATTTCCGAGTTCATATAACCTGGACCTTTTTAAGGCACGAGTGAATAGGCATCTTCTGGGTGAGCTCGCTTCATCGTCGGCCTCATCTTTGCCCCCTGGCTAGATGCTAGCCAAGAGCAATCCCATTTTTAATAATAATAATTTAACTGTTCGTATCATTATTTCCAATCCTTTTTTTCAACTACTAGCCGATATCCGATTGAACTGAAATTTGGCATACTTATGTAAGTTCGGTGACAATACAATATTATGGTACCACGGAGAGGATCTGATGATGGAAACAGGAGGCGGCTATATCAACTTCTAAACTACACAAGATAAACTCATTGTGTTTGGGCTCATACGAGCCGTCTCAACGAGTAGTTGATCCCATCAAAAACCTAAATATGAATTTGCTTTGCCATTTGGCAGCCAAGTTCAATATGCGGGCGTGGTTGTCATCTTAACCGACAGAATAATTGAGATCTAAATGGGTGCCAAGTCCCGTAGATTATTTGAAAAGGTGCCAAGTCTGGCATTAGATTTTTTACAGTAAAACTAATTTACTGCGGCTTAATGCATTTTGAGCTTTAACTTGGCAGTTTTCTAAAATATCCAACAGCTTTCATGGTATTATAAAATTCTGCATAGAATATTTTTGAGATTAAAATGTTATTTTTAAAAAATCGGCTAAGAGCATGTCGGGCCATGCTTAGTGTAGGGTTCCATAGTTCCCGACCGTCACTTAGGTCTATGGTCCTTACAAAAACTCAAAACTGCTCAACCAATAAGTTCAAATAATTTCATGATTTTTTGGACACACGTTCCAAAAGTTAAAAGGGGGCACATTTTTTTGAGACTTTCCGATTGAATATTTCCGAAAATATTCACTATATCAAAAAATGGTTTTAGCAAAATCCTATTCTTTTTTATTTAAAACCTATCCAACGATACGCCACAACATAGGCGGGTAATCGTTTCATTGCCTCAAACAATTTGACATGACGTGGAGACATTGAGGCAAATAAAGAAAAGCGGAACTATGACAAGGACTGCAAATGATATATCCCTAACTGTCGCTCTTATTCAATTTAGTATATGACCATCTCGCTCGTTAGCGGTATTATTATTTGACGTCTTCTCTAGGGTACAAATGCCAACATTCCATTCGTGCATCTTACGGACATTGTAATAAGGGTCACGAATGGTCAGAGAACTGTGTTGGGGTTTGTACTTTAAGCCTTACTGAAACTTAAGGCGAAGCGTACGGCAAGGCATTCTCCATACAAAGGTTGTGTAAGTTTTATTGTACATATTGGATATACGCAGAACTTGAAGTTGAAATTTTGCTTTAATAAAAAAAAAAAATACAAAAAAAAATTTAAACTAAAAAAAATACATCAAATCATCATAGCTAACAGAAAAATAAGCATATTGACCAAAAATAATAACTGTAGCGCAAAGACAAACGAAGAAAAACATACAAAAAGTTTGTATGGAAAGAGCTTGCCTACCCCATCGCCTTAACTAGTATTCTAACCTTTTTTACGAGCCCACGACCTCCCGCCGAGCTCGCTTCCGCCGCTATATATCGAACCTCTCAAACGCCAGCGCCTTCCCCTCCTCATCATATTCCTCTTTCGTTATACAGAACGAGTAGAAATCGGTGTCTCTAAATATCTCCTTCCCCCCCTCCCAAGCGTACGTCAACGGGTTATCGGCTAGAGTCACATTGACATCAAAGTGGTCTAAAGCTAAGGAGCGCACGTCGTTGTACACTCGGTCTCTGAAACCGGGGAAGAGACAGTTGCCTCCGTAGAGGAGGATGTTTGAGAGGAGGTTTTCGTGATGATCCTCAGGGCAGGAGTTGATGGAGTGCATGATGGCTTCGGGAATGCCCATTTGGGGGATGCCGACATCTGTAATAATGTAAAAAAAAATCTTGATGTCAATTTTCTAGTATACAAAAAAATTATATCATAAAGCCGTGTATATTCATAGAAACGACATACAATAGAAATAATTATATCACCAAGGGTGAATACAAAAGGGCCTTAAGAGTTAACGTTGAGTTAAGAAAAAGTTAATGTCAAGTATGACAATATTCGAAATTAGAATGACACACACACACACACGTCAATAAAACCACATACACACACATAGGCGGCTATGACAATAGCTACCGCCAACCGAAAACGGAATATCTGCTTCTCTGTTCTGACAAGTGATATGTTTTAACAGTCAAGTTGCCCGCTCACTTGACAAGCCTAATCCCAATAAGGTCCAGTTTCTCTTGGGTTAGAAGGTCAGATGGCTGTCACTTCCGTGCAAACTATGCCAATCCTTGGGATTAGGTAGCGGACCCCAGGCATCCTTCAGGATGCAACTGTATGGGGAATAACTCTAGGATGATGATGATTATGAGTGGTAACTATCAGGATATCACGTTCCGCTGTGCCCTACCTCTCTTAAAACTTACCTGATGGATGGAAGAGCAGCTCTGGGATAGTGAATCGTTCATTATTTAGCCGCAGCGTCTGTTGCTCCAGTTCCTCATCAGGCTTCACCACATCGCGCAGGTAGCCTCGCCGGATGCTTGTGTAGTCGGGGAGTACATAGTCTTTCACTATAGTGTTCTTTGATCCTGTGTGAAGAATATCCAAGGGTTATTTGACCTAAAGCATTCATATTTACAAGAATTAAAATTACAAAACTACAATCTTAAATTATATGGCATTAGTTATTTCTTAACAACCTATATTGCCTGTTGTTTAACTCTAGTTGTTTTAATGTTGAGGTGTGCAACATTTATAAATATTTTCAAATTATACCTCAACTTGAAAGACAGCAGCACAATGTTATATTGTTCTGCACTCTGCTCTGCGACTCCACTCATTTCTATGTTCAAAATGCCACAAAATGTCCGAATCCTACTCATCTCTTCAAAAATTGATGATTAACGCATGAAGCCCCTTAATACAATTATGAAAATAGCTAGGACAACAGACAATTACACATGTAATACTAACCTTTCTCTCTAGCAATAGCCATGTCCCTCATAAAGTCCTCAGACACAAAACACGAGTCCTCCTTCACCTGATTAATAACATATGTCTCATCCAACACATTCAGCTGCCGATACGAAACAATCTCCTTCAAATGGTTCGTCAAAACTTTCCCACCAATATCTATCCGTATTATACCTTCTTTGTACTTCTTTCCCTTTATATAGGGAACTATGTATGTAAAACTATAACCTGAGTCCACTATAACTGTACATTCATTGTTATGTTCTTTCCTATATTTATACTCAGCTAAATCCGTCGCGTTTATCCTTAAGAGTGTCTGACATTCATATTCTTCAAAGAAAATCTCTGTCATAGCCTCTTGTATGGAAGAAAAATTAAATAAAGGCTCGGTTATTATCAATGGTACTTCGTTGAAGTTGACTGGGCAACAGTCCTTACTGAAAATGTAGTCCCAGATTGTCTTTTGAGTGTCCCAGTTGATTAAAAACCCCTTTTGGAACGGTAAAATGTAAAATAATCCAGACGCGTCGCGGCATTCGTCTATTTGAGATGCTATGAATGGCCGACGTCTTTCGGACTTCGCTTTCATGATGCAGTTGGGCACGATCTTGGGTTCGAGCGTGGAGAAGCCCACTTTGGCTGTATAAGCCCCATTATCTAGGATATAACACGATGAATCCGACATGGTGTAGAGGTTGCCGGAAAAACGAAATTCTCAAGTGAAACCGGTATTTACAGTAACTATATCATTGCATATGAATTACTAGTATTTCTAGGCCACTTAGAACGTTGATTGAAGTCGATATTTATTTATTTTTCCGTAATTCTCAACCACACCACAACCAAGCCAAGCATCAGCTTTTTTTTATAAGATGACATTGACAGTTGTACGATATGTTACCATAGGTAAAAATACGGAATGGTGATTGTCAGTCAAACTAGACGATTTTTTATGCACCTCGAACACTCTTCAGAAAATCCAAACTAAGATGAATGTTTCATATTATAATTATTACATACTTTAAATCTAATTTTGGTTTCTTTGATTCTCGGAAGGTCCAAGGTCACATGATGTCTTTATCTGTAGTTATATAATTATTACATTATTAGTCATAGCAGTCTATGTGGTTTGAAGTGAAATAAAATAAAATACCTTCTCACATTTTATTGATTTAAATTACAGTTTGCTAGCTTAAGCTTAAGGAAATTATTCTCCCCCAATCACAAGAAACGGTCATCTCTACCTGGAACAAAATTAAGAATCCATAAGAATTTATTGAGGTTATAATTATCCTTTTTACAGTCACTAGAAAATACCTATAAATTTAACTTCTAGTCTGGCTCCCTCCATCCGTGCCATGATCAGTAGCAGAGAAACTAAAAATATACAGCTATCCCTTTCTCGTAATATATATAATAATGCTAGCAGAAGAAAGATACTCTCTGCTTCTTTATGGTGACATGAATGGTTGGCAGCCCCCTCAGAAGCTTCCGATTCCTTCCAGGAATAAACTTAAATTAACACATTCAGCACCGAGAACCCAATTGTTGGGCACTGTGTTCATAGCTGCTATAGGCTACAAACGAGGAATACCTGGCCTACTAGCGTTGCACTAGCTGGCAATGAAAGTTTTGAACTAAAACCACAATAGGTACCAATCCCCCCATATTGGGTTCATGCTGCGAAAACCAAAATCTTGGATCCAACACTGATGGTTGGGTCAGCTATGTCAATTGTCAAACTAAAATCTATGCAATGTATTATGTTGAATAAAAATAAGCCACTTATTCCATACTAAGAAGCAATGAATGAGAATTAACATTGAAACTTAGAAAAAGAGATATGAGTTTCACAGAATGTCTCTCAGTTCAGCGTGCCGGTTGGCAAAGGCCTCCAACGATCTCCATTGTTGCCTGTCTTGGGCAGTGATGGTTGGCCTAGCTATGGAAATCTCCATTGTTGCCTGTCTTGGGCAGTGATGGTTGGCCTAGCTATGGAAAATGTCTAACTAAAATCTATGCAATGTATTGTTGAATAACATAGTTTGGACCATAAACAAAGTGGTCAAGAGGACCAACAATATCTGCTAATATATGTATTATAAATAGGTCCATATAACCACCTCCATATAAAAAACGGGATTTGTGTCAAGCAGAGGTTGAAAAGTGATATAAAAAATGAGTAGTGCTGAGCGAGGAAGGGGTACACATTATTTAATTGAAAGCACATAGGACCTTCTTAAGGGGCCTCCCCCTGTATTGCATCTGCATCCTTTTGATTTATTTGTGAATTTAGTTCAGGGGTGCTACCGCGAACTTCGAAAATCGAACTTCATATCGTACCGTCTCTTTCCGTCATATAGGGTATAACACGAGAGTGAAAGGGACAGCACGACACGAAGTTCGATTTTCGAAGTTCGCGGTAGCACAGCAGTTCCGATCTTTGAGTTACCTCTTTACTTCTTAAGGAGCTGATGGCGGCAGATCAGGTACGGGGCAGAGAGGCCTGAGCCAGCGTAGACAATGAACAATGCTGTCAGCTTGTAGCGGTTGCTGATGTCAAACGGCAGGTTCTGAAACAGTTTGTTTGTTTTGGTATTCATTATAGTAGCATGAAGTTAAGCCGCCAAAATTAGTAACGTATAGGCTGAAAATAATTTTTTTTGGGGTAAAACTACTAATGCAAAAAAATAGGACATACCTACCTCTATGTTACTCACTAGTGACATGGATGGCCAGATTTATAGCTCCTAAGTATTAATTAAGGATATTTTTTTTCATATGCGCAACACAAACTGATTTTAAAATTATTAAATCCTTATGCTTCCAATGGTACAAAAACATATAACAATTTAAACTTGTAACTAATATTGATATTTGATTTTACTTCTAGAGAAGATTATGATTATTATGAAGAATTGTGGAATAGTGTCTCTGGATTCTAGAGAATATTCTTCAATTACTTCTAGACTCTAGTGACAGGCTTAACCTAAAATATTTACCATTTAAATGTATATTTAATAATCGGTGACGATCTGACGATAATGAAATAAGAGCAATTTAGATGAATACAGTAATAAATTAATAATTCAATTAACAAGTAGTTTAATTAAAACTAAACAAATGAATAGACTTAAGATAAAGTTGATTATGTAATGAAATGTCAAAAAAATTGAAATTCGAACTTACCTCGCCAGGGATTCCGCCGTGGGAGTGGTTCCTCACGATGTTGGTCATCACATTCCTGCCCAACTTGTTGGAGGCACGAGCCAAAGGTCCCAGCATTTTGATGATTTTTCTGTGATTTTTCCTTAACGAAACAAGGTTCTCGATGTCGATAGTAGGGTGAAACTTTTTTTTTCACAGCAAAACCTACCACTGCGTTCATGTGATTTGGTAGTTTTCTTAATTTGAATGGATTTATTTTTGAAATAAAACAGCATGATCTAAGTAAATCTATCAATTTATTCAGATTTGCTTAATAATAAACTACAATATAATAACTGAGAATCACTTGTATTGATTAATACATATTGATTTAGTTCAATTACCTGAAATTGAGAAAAAGTTTCATTTAATATTGGTGTGGTATTGAAGTGTGATGCCATTAAAATAATGAGGTCTTAGGAAGTGTAATCATCACAAGTTTGCTTTTACGTAAGTACGTTTAAGTACTTTAAATCACTTGAATTTAAAGGCTTCGTGCAAACAGATCAATCCCTATTTTTTGAATTTTTTTGATGAGGTATCACTGAGTATAATAACTTCCGTTTTCTGCAGTTCACGGTCCATTATTGTTAAGTTTTCGCACATGGATTATGATAGCTACTTATGTTATAACTTATAGTCTTATAATTAAAGAAAACTGGCAACTGTAACCATAAAACCTTTCTAAATCTTTACTTAATTAAAATAAATATAATTTTGAAAAGAAAAAAATATCGAACGACTTTTAAAGTAGTTGTTATGTATGTAATAAGTTTAGTTATTAGGGTTCCGTACCTAAAACCTTATACTTTATAGGATCACTCGTGCGTGCGTTTGACTGTCTGTCTGTCCGTCCGTCTGACACAGCCAATTGCTCTGAAACCACTGGACCGATTGAAATTTGGTACACATACGAGTATGTAAGCTGGTGACCCAAAGACGGGCCTGTAACGTATATAAATGAATTTTAAACATGGGGGTCATATTTTGGGGGGTTAAATTAGTTTTTTTAAGTTTTCAAACTATATTGTGTGATATATCAAATGAAAGGTCTTGTGGTGACCGGTTTTTAGGGTTCCGTACCTCGAAAGGCAAAAACGGAACCCTTATAGGATCACTGTGTTGTCCGTCCGTCTGACTGTCTGTCAAGATCCTTTTTCGCAGGAACGCGTGGAGGTATCAAGCTGGAATTTTTATCAAATACTTAAGTCTACTGTCCAATAGAGCTGTGAAAAAATCAAACTTTTAAGCTAACGCAATCAAAAGATACAGCCGTTTATGCCGCAAATTGTATTGCGTATAGTACAATACACATACACAAACATATGTCATACATAGTACAATTACATTTTGTGCAATAAAGTTTAAATAAATAAATAAATAAATACATAGGTCCCAATTAAGTTTTGAATTTTTGTCTATCTGACAGATTATAATTTACTCTGGCAAATTTTTATACCCAGTCCTCAGGAGGCTATACATGTGTCTATACTGACTGGGAGGTAAGTGGCCCGCCAGACTCCAGTGATATATAATGTGTAATGTGAGACAATAGATTTTTTTTAATTTGCTTATCAGTGTTTATTTATTTTATCATAATATAAAATTCCGAGTCTACAATGCCTTACTACACATTAATTAATATAATTAATTATTTTTCTTATTGTTTCATATCATAGAAGATATATAACATGACATGTCGTATTTATACTATTATAAATTAATGAAATAACTATGACTAACCATAAATAAAACCTATCGTGCCAGGACTGAGAACCGCTCTTCTCAGTTTACGTGTTTACTACGAATACCTAAAATCCTAAAATATAATATTGGTATACAAAAAAAGTCTGTAATTGTTAAAAGTATTTTTTTTTATGTGATGCTCATCCTAAATCTAATAATTTTCATTAAAAGGGTATTGTCTGAAGGGCATACAGTACAAGGGCGTAAGAAGGGCGTTCGCGCAATGTCGCTCGTCAGCCTTTTAATTTGCTAAGTGCTGTCTCTAAATATGAGCACGCCTTGGTCGTATAATTATTAAAAGACTATCAGGTTTTCTTGATAAAGTTGATTATTTATTTACCCACACGTATATGAATATGGCTGACTGTGACTCCAATCCAAGTAAGGTGAAGTTATTGAGCCCTTTATGCAAGACTTAACTTTAATCGACAATTTAGATATTGGAAGAAACATTCCTGATCAACAAACGATTTAATTTATTTATAAAGCTGAAGAGTTTGTTTGTTTGTTTGAACGCGCTAATCTCAGGAACTATAGGTTCGAATTGAAAAATTATTTTTGTGTTGGATAGACCGTTTATCGAGGAAGGCTTTAGGCTATATAACATCATGCTGCGACCAATAGGAGCGAAGACGCGAACGAAGTCGCGGGCAACAGCTAATTTATTATAATTATAAAATATTAACTCGGAAAAGCGGAAAAGGAAAAAAGAAGACTAAAGTCTTGTAAAAAAAGAAAACGTAAACTTCCTTGTCACATTAGGTGTGTAATAAAAATGGAGTGTTCAAAATTACAGGACTAATAATTTAAAAATGTATTTGATTTCATTTCATTAAGAAAAATCGGCTAATGTAAGAGCATGTCGTGCCATACTCAGTGTAGGGTTCCGTAATTGCCCAATAAACTTAATTAAAAAAAGTACTATAACAAGCATAAGGGAATACCTTTGCCGCGTTTCATACGTATTTTACTAAGAAGGGAAGACTTTTTATGATAACTCAAAAACAGCTCAACTGATCGTTTCTGCTATAGTTTTCGTTGAAAGTCTTTATTAAGTTTTACTTTTATGATCTTTTTAAAGGGCCTATAGTTAAAAATTAGAGGGGAGGGACACATTTTTTCTTTTGGAAAGATTAATTCCAAAACTATGGACTTTATTAAAAAAATATTTGATGAAGACCTACTTATCCAACAAAACCCCACACCGTAGGGTTGAAGCAAAAACAAAATTCGCCCTCACTTTACGAGTAGGGGAAGGTATACATAAAAAAAAGTTTTTTGATTATATTTTACCACTGTCATATTTATTGATTTAAATATATATTTATGCCAAATTGCAGCTTTCTAGCACTAACAATTACAGAGCAAAGCCTCAGACTGACAGACAGACAGACGGACATGGCGAAACTATAAGGTTCCTAGTTGACTCGAACGAGTTCGAACCTTAAAAACTTGGTCTAATAATGAGTGCTTGCCTTTGTGTGGACGCAAATAAAACGTGTTATCTCGTCCTTACCTATATGCGCAGCAAGAACTTCCGTATAAAACAGTTTGGTATGAGTAACAGAAAGAGTTTCAGTATGAGTGGGAGTGTAAGTATGACTACGGGTATGTATATGAGATATGAGTATGACTGACCGTTTACTTTTTGTTAAGCTGGTGCAGCACGATGAGGAAGGGTGCGCCGATGGCAGAGCCCACGAACCAGAAGAAATTCCACGTAAGACGCGCTTTGCTGTTGATGTTGAATGGCAAGTTCTGAAAAAAAGAATAGGTAGTTATTACGTTGAATCAATAACCACAGAATCAATGGCCGTGAGCATCACCGGTGGAATCAAATGGATCACTAAATTTGTATGGTTCGTGGGAGCAAAACTTTAGGTGAAGTATGGTGAGCAGCCAACGTGTTAAATGTGCTGCATTCGTTAGTTACCGTCAAATTCATATAGGTGTATAATATATGGACTGTTTTCAGCTGCATATAAAACAAGTACACTTCTCACACAATTAACGGTCGTAATTTGTGATTAGGGGTTTTGTTTAATAAAGAACCCAATTTTGGAATAATATTTATTTAGACAAATAGGTGTGGACAAATTATGCCGATGTTGTCACATTATCAGAGCCGCAAATCTGAAAATAATTCAGGTTTTGTATGTAATGTTTATACAATGACACGGGTCTCGAAACATGCTTACATTTAAGGATAGCGTGTACGAGTAAGACCGTTTACCGTGCCATAAAGTACATAAAAGTTCTCATGACACAACCTATGAGACGTTCTGGTTATGCCAATATGTGCAAATCAATTCTCTTTCTACGGTGCAAATGCATACATTGTACGCAATTGCAAACACACACAGTTATGCATGTGTATGGATAAACAAGTTTTGAAGCGCAGCGTTCAATGCTAATTTTAGCGCATTAACGACATCCGTCAAACTTCATTGCAGAAATCCGATAGACAATATTCTACACAGAAAACAATTATCTAAGTAAAATATTTGTAAAGGCCTTATTGGGAACTACATAGCTTCTGTTCGCGACTTCGTTCTCTTGTACCATTTCACTCCAACGGTTTCCGTAGTAAAATGTATTCTATGTCCTTTCCCGGGATCCAAACTATTTATTTATTTAATCTTCACTACACAATAAGAGATCTTAACATACAAAAGGCGGACTTAATGCCATGAGGCATTCTCTACCAGTCAACCTTTAGGCAAAATAGAAAGATTGTAGGCGGTGCAACTATAAAATACCAGAGAACAAATTTGGTAAGCTTACATACAAAATATTGATTCGAATATATCCATCTATCATATAGTTACATAAATAATTATTTATACTCATTACGTAGACATACACAAATACATAATTATAAATAAATAAATATAGGTACTTATATAATGACGAATACGTACTAACTAAACAGATACCCTAAGAGGACCGTAGACTACCAGCAACAAAAACGCGTACAGCTTTTTTTAAGGCAAATTTGCTGGAAATATTTTGAATTTTAGGTGGAAGACCGTAACGTTCCACAATGTCCATAACAAATTTAATCCTGATCGGTTAAGTGTTTTGAGCTGTGTTGAATGATGGATTGACAACATTTTTGGCAACATACTATCATGGAATTAGCAGGAGCTCAAGGCAATGCAATGGCAGAAAAAATAATGGAATGGCGGTTATATGGCTGGCTATCGATGGCTGAGATACGCGTCATACTCGTGATCAGGTGCTGTTTGTGGAGTCCGGTCTGTTCATGCTTGCAAGGGCATAGTAAATACCTAAATACTAGTGTTATTTTATTGTAGATTGACGAGAGACATAATCATGTTCTGGATTAGTTTTATTGGTATTGACGCTTAGAGACCTTATACATCTCTAACTATATTAAATTTACCTATTTTAATTTTGGTGCTTAGAGACCATTTACATGTCTAAGGACTTTGAAATAATTGTTGTTAATTGTATTTGGACGCTTAGAGACCATATACATCTCTGAGCTATTAAATTAATTTTATATACTTTTTGTTTATTCGGACACAGCTCGTATTCAATACGTCCTTAATATTTGTAAATTTATTTTCATTGAATTGTTAATCAGTATATTTTTAATCATTATTCATTATTATTAAGTAAATTTGTCGGTTTTTTTAAAATTGTATAAATTCACGCTTTGTCATGTAAAAGTGCCCTTGTGGCCTATTTGCAGAATAAATATTTGATTTTGATTTTGATATTACTCCACACCGACAAGAGTTGAGCTCTTTTTATGATGATGAAGACTAATTTAACTTGAGTTCTCAATTAGTACCGTAGCTAAAAATTGGGGGGTCAAATGGTCGTTGCGACTACACGCAGGGAACTTAAATAAAGTAGGTCTACTGTAATCTGCACTTTTACAACTGTTACTGGAAAAAATTAGGGTGTTCAGTATATGGGGGTGTTCAGTATATGCACAGAGAAGGGTTCCGTACCGACACCTCCTAATCTACATTTAAAACCACAATACAATAAATTAAATAAAAAAAGGTCGTATCTTCATAGGGAAGTCTCGGAACTTACGCCCTTTTGTTTGGGCAAGACAGTTTTCAGCAATAACTCAAAGACCGTTAAACCTATCTTGTTCAAACCAAAAATAAAAAAAGTATTTATAAATAAAAAAAAATCTTGATTTTTTTTATATTTTTAAACTTTATAGTTTGAAATTAGAGGAGGGTGACACACTTTTTACGACTTTGGCAGCTAATATCTCACCAACGGTTGACTTAAATGGAAAAGTTTATTAGAAACCTCTATGTCATTTTGGGAGGCCTATCTATTGATACCCCACACGTCTATGTGCATTGAAAAAAAATTGGTGACCCCCCAGTTTAATATTTTTTTCATAATTTCTACAGCGGGTTAAAGCATACACCTTCCTACCAAATTTCATAATTGTAGTGCCCATAGTCTCCGAGTAAATCGGCTGTGACACACGGACGGACGGACAGACACGACGAATCTATAAGGGTTCCGTTTTAGCCATTTTGGCTACGGAACCCTAAAAAAGGATTTGTCCAACGAAGAGTATGTTATGTCATAAAATGTGTGTCACTAGTCACTCTAGTCAGATGAGCTACTCCTTGATTAACTGGCTGCTATGCTATTGTAACTGGTTGCATGTTATTCCGCCATAAAATTGCGTTTTTATGAGATTTACAATGCGATTACATTGTTCGCCAGGCTGGCGGCGATATTCATGCACTAGAAATTTACTTCCAAGCTTAATTCTTCATTAACTTTTGCTCTATCCTTTTCACTCTTTGTTTGCGAATGTGTTTAACAAAGGAGATGTAATGATAGTATCTTTGTTACCTCAGAGTGTATGCTTGTTTGCACTGACTGCAGAAACCATTTTGTATGTTATATATACCTAAATAATTATATGTGAATTCAAAACAGGTTCCGCGAATTCGTAAACAATCCGAAAGAATGTTACTAAGTGCTGGTTGACGTTGATAATGATATGATATTGTACGTTATATACACCTAAATATTTGTATGTGAAATCTAAACAGGTTCCACGAATTCGTAAACAATCCGAAAGAGTTTTAATATGTACTGGTTGATGTTGATAATGATGTGATATTGGTATCATTTAAGTTTGTTCGTTAAGTCCCATGCCTACAGAACCTTAGAGTCTTATTATAGCGAACGAAAACCTTTCTCAACTGCATTTATATTACGGAGTAGAGATGAAAGTTGAAAAAAATACATTGTATGTACGTACGCGGTCAAACCGGCTGTTATCCTACAAAGAGCAACCATGAGGTTCATATATTGCACTGGTCAAAAGTGTCAAAACTATGCTATAAATGTACATTAGACATACGATACTAGAACAATTTAACTTTACTGTGAACCATTGTTTTCAGGTACCAATAGGTATACTTATATGCAGTTTTTATGTAATGCTATGTCAAGTTTAGTTCAGACTTGAAAATTAAGTAGACATATTTAAAATATGGCACTATAACCATGACATCATTTTCCTACAGGAAGGCAGCTAATAAATAACTTGATTACTGAAATATGTAACCTTAATAAGTACTTATACGAGACAAGCGACTGATGATTAAGACCTAGTAATTTATCACAAAAGTTTTCCTCGTCGCGGGATTTCTGAGTCAGGTGAAGGGCTATCGAGACAGTCCTTCATATTTACATTTAGTATTAACATCAGTACGAAAAGTACAGAATAAGTTACCTAAAGGTTACTGTAAGAGGTCACGGAAGCTCCACAGGTGCTTAATGAAATAAATAATCAAAGGTGTTCCGAGACTTCCGAATATCTAGACAGCTTAAAACTTTGGCACATGTTACGTAACAGATAATCCACTTACCTCTCCAGGAACACCGCCATGGGATCCGTTTCTGACCGTCTTCAGCATCACATTCCTCCCCAACTGATTCGAAATCCTGGCCAGAGGTCCCAACATTTTGACGATTTTTGCCTTTACACACGTCTAACGCACTGTCCAGGTAAATGCGATAAGATAACAAGATATTGGTTATTGGTTCGATGAGATACGACTGGTCTGAGGCGTTGATAAGCCTTCTTTGCCCACGTCCGCTGTAGCGGTGAGGAATAAAGTAATACGTCTGTATCTGAACGTTAGTGCTGTAGTACTAACACTGAAGTCTGGATGGGTTTTTAAAATGGTCAGCTAACCTTGTGATTAAGTCTGAGTTTTATGGGTAATTCTTTGAATGCCTATGGTAAATGGTATGGTTGATAAAGTTACCAGATAATTAAATGTACCTCTAGTTATATGAATGCGCATTCTAACGAAATCGATAATAAATTTATGTCACGTTTAAAATTCTGTACATTACTAGGTATTTTTATAAGAATAAATATACCAAAGTGTATTGATAAAGATGTTTAAAAAAAGACCACTGTGAAATAAAATAAGTAAACACATTTTTTTTATTGGAAGTATTAATTCTAATATAAGATTCATATTGTTTACTATTTGCCAATAAGGAAGGAAAATCTCTTGTTTTGCGTTATAATACGGCTCTTATATCCTACGGTGTTATGTTAAAAGTTATGTCAGGCCTTAGGCTTAATAAAGTTTTAATGAAGGTTTGAGTGAGGTCATATAAATGGCATTAGAGCGGGTTCATTCAAAGTTGAAGGAATATTGATCTATTTTTATTTTTTTTATTAAAAATGGGATTACTCTTGGCCAGCATCTAGCCAGGGGGCAAAGATGAGGCCGACGATGAAGCGAGCTCACCCAGAAGATGCCTATTCACTCGTGCCTTAAAAAGGTCCAGGTTATATGAACACGAAAATACAGACGCCGGCAGAGAATTCCAAATCTTAGAAGTGCGCATTATAAAAGAAGATGCAAAGCGCTTGGTTCGAATTAGAGGAATTTCGACCAGGTAAGGATGGTAGCCAGCCGTACGTCTGGATGTCCGATGGAAGAAGGGGGAAGGCGGTATGAGCTCAGCTACAGTTTGTAGAAGACGCACAGACATGCTACTTTGCGTCGATGTGCTAAGCTCTGCAGCTTATTTACCACTACCGTACTGCCGCCAATGAGCCTCCTGGCTCTGCGGTCCACTACTGCGGTGGGTCGATTTGTTTAGATATGGTTTAGATAAGAAAACAAGTCTGGTCATATCATATTGTATTCTTACTCGGAGACATCAGCTAGTTTCATTCTCAGTATCAGAATCCACTTCAAAACAATTTTAAAAGTTAAACATGTTTTTTTTATAAAAAATTAATTAGTTAGCGCGTAAATTTAAAAATATTTTTATGTGGTTCTCGATTTAGTGTTGCCTGTTATTATGAGCTACTAAATCTAAGAAGCTACTATATCGTAGAAAGAGTTTTTCAGGCGCTGGCAACTTTAAAAACTGCCATTAAAAAAAAGAAACAGTCGGCCACGCTTGCCACAAAAATCATTTTCACGTTTGGGGGCAGAATTTCCCCTTTTTGTTTCGCTCCAATATTACTGTAGTTACACATTTACTGCTGTTACCATACAAGTGTTTATTATAGTTAGTCATGGCTGATTTGGACGATTTCTTTGCGAAAAAAGACCGCAAAAAAAAGTCGGTCAAAAAATTCGCAACCGCCGAAGAGATGGCAAAGAAACTTGACGATGGCAAACAGAAATCGGAAACCCGACCGAAGAAAGAGCGGCCAGCGCAAGAGGGCGAGGAGGGAGGTCGAGCCGGGGTGAGTAACCACGAATTCACGACGTTATTTCACAAATTGCGGGACCTCTTTGTCAGTTGTCAAAATTTACGATTACACGCTGATCTCATTATTAGGGAGCCCTGCCTTAATTTTCTCTCTTAATATGCCCCAGTCACGTCACACTGGTAATAACCTGTTACTATCTCCAGTTTCCTGTTAATTTGGGCATGTAAACTGTCATTATTTGTTAATGTGGCAATGATATTTGCCTCGTCATTAGAATAACAAGTTAGCGCATTAATTGTAGTTGTACATTGTACAATCATGTTGTTTCTTTGTGTCATTTCAACATGTTATTATTTATTTGGTTTTGTATTGAATTGATACAATAACCTAATTGAAATGGGTTATCTTAAATTTTCTAGGGCAGGGGGCTAAGCCTGTCAAATTATGCATTCATTCAGTTTGTTCATTGTATACTTTCCCTTATCTGATTCATACAATTCATGTACAGCTTAGCTCTGCGGACATTGGTGCTGAAAAGGTAATATTCTCTCATTTAATTTAAATAACTATATATACATATATTTAATGTTTGTATGTAATATATAAACTCACACTTATATTCCCTAAAAGAGGTAGACAGCACATGAAAGTTAATTCAGTGTCACTTTTACCAATTCTTGGTTTAAAGATGGAGGTAATGTGATATTGCAGTGATAGATTGCTAGCCCGTTGGGTACTACACACTTTGACCCGGTTCCCCATAGTCGACTCTCATCTCACAATGCCCATGGGATGAACGGATGGTGCTATTCTAACCTGGCACCACATGGCAAATAGCAGTCAACAGCAAATGTAGATGATCATTTAAGTGCTTTGTTGCACTATAGTAACAATACTGCAACAGTTGGGATGCATCAAAGCAGTAAAAGTGACAAGGTACTAAAATGATCATCTACTTTTGCTGTTGACTGTACATATTATGTGACTCTGTATTTTCTATCAGTACATGTATAAGACCAAATGATAACCAATTAGTCATCATTGAGGAGCTATAACATGGACAACAATAATGCACTTTATGTTTGGTTTAATAGAGTTGCTTTTTGTTGCACTAGGTTTTCTATTTAATAGTGAGGAAATTAATATTATTGCTGCATACAATACCAGCTACCATTATTTAATCTATGGGTTAGTCACTGAACATAGGTCTACGAATTTGGATGGACTTCTGCGATACATTATTTAAGCTTTATTTATTCCATAATATTAGTTTTGGAAGGGTTCCCAGGGTTGAGCCATGACTGTGTTGATGCTACTTACAATACAAGTTATAATATTCTGTACTCTTATTATTGCTAGTTTACAGATAATGTAACTAATCAAATCTTTCAATTTGTTTTGTTAGTTTCAGTAGTTAGATTGTTGAAATTTTGTACACAAAAGCTAATCTACTATTATTTCAATTAAATATTATAATAATTGACTGTTAATTGAAATACTTGTAAAAAATGCAATTTTCACAATACAATTTAAAAACTATTTTGTACATCTCAAAAACAGTAGAGAACATAGCAAATACAAGACAAACAGGCAGCCTGCGAGATCTCTCCTTGCAGTCCACAAGCCATTGGCTGTTTTGTATGTAATGAAAATATGGTACCTTTTTTTGGTAAAGTTACAAATTATTACCAAGTGTGGCCCATCAATTTCTATAGCTACTATATGGCCCTTGGCCGCTAAAAAGTTGCTGACCCTGCTGTACCAATGCCAACACTATGACCCTTATTACAATGAGAATAAAGAACAGGTAACTGTGTTGTCGGTATACGATATAGAGTAAACAGCCTTTGATTTGTATTTGGAAATACAAGTGTTAGTCTCAGACCAAGAAAAAATATAGACTGAGCATTACGAAAAAGATAATGAAGCCATTTTTTAGGGTTCCATAGCCAATTTACTAGGAGGTTATGAGCACTGTCGCCTGTCTGTCTGACAGACAACTTTGGAAGAGCATGGGGGAGGCCTACGCCTCGCAGGCGACTACTATTATGAATTAAATTTTGTTAAACATTATGTACTCGTAAGCAAATAGTAGAAATAAAGGCTATTTTTATTTTATTTTATATGAGCACTACAATTCAGGGCTCGGAAACCGGTATTCTGTCCATACAAAAATACCGGTATTTTTTTAGTTTTTATCTTTCTTTCGTCTACTATTTCATGTTTAATCAGGCAATCTAACAATATGAAGTAATAACCCAAATACATTATTGAGTCCTACATAAAGAGCATAAACTAATTAAAAATATTTGGCTATTTCAGGATTTTGAGATTAACCGGTTCCGAGCCCTGCTACAATTATGAAATTTGGTAGGAAGGTGTATGCTATGAACCGCTATAGAAATTGATGTAAAATTTTGAAAAGAATATTAAACTGGGTGGTTGCCCACCCCCATCTTTCTCTCAAATTAGTTTTTTAAATGCACATAGGCGTGTGGGGTATCTATGGATAGGCCTTCAAAAATTTTTGGTTTGAACAAGATAGGTTTAGCGGTTTTTGAGTTATTGCTGAAAAACTGTCTTTCCGTAACAAAAGGGCGTAAGTGTCTTTAGTTTCCTATGAAGATACGACCTTTTGTGATTAAATGTATTGTATAGTGGTTTTAAATGTAGATTAGGAGGTTTTGGTACGGAACCCTTCGTGCGCGAGTCCGAATCGCACTTGGCCGGTTTTTAAAACGATGCCCAAAAAGTAAGCACTAGCATGCACACATATTCAAAGTAAACCATGAACAGAACTCTTCAGTCCATGTGGCAATGGCGTCAGGGTCTCTCATTTTGGGTTTGTGCTTGGCTTAGTGTGTATCTGCCTGCCTGAGCGTGTGCTTCCTTATTGGGCATGGTTTTAAAAATTAGCTTCACAACTTTGTTTGTAATGCTCTGTCTATATAAAAATATAGACAGAGCATTACAAACAAAGTATTCTTAGTCTGAGGCAGGGCTCGGAACCGGTTAATCTCAAAATCCTGACATAGCCAAATATTATTAATTAGTTTATGCTCTTTATGTAGGACTCAATAATGTATTTGGGTTATTACTTCATATTGTTACATTGCCTGATTAAACATGAAATAGTAGACGAAAGAACGATAAGAACTAAAATAATACCGGTATTTTTGTATGGACAGAATACCGGTATCCGCGCCCTGGTCTGAGGTGTTAGTTTGTATATAAGTGTTCTTTCAAGTCAAACTGATTGTAATTGTATTTTCTCAAACATGCAATGAAATATTGATGTTATGTTCCTTATAATAGGCTGCGAAGTGTGACGTTTCAGGTGCGGCTAGGACAAGAGCTCGTTAATGCAATTTCATACAAATGTTGCAGGCCTAGGCCTGCAAAGTCCTCTTTTTTAATTTCCATTCCACATAAATTTGTGGCAAAGGCATCATGACATTCTGCCACTATGCGTATTAAAAATAAAACTTTGATTTTTTTGTTGTTTATTTCATTGCATGTTTGAGAAAAGCACTATACATACCTCGGCGGGAAATATGGGGTTGCCGGCCTTGACCTATCCGGCCTCGCTTCGCTCAGCCGTCTATATGTCTTCGGCCGGCAACCCCTTTTGTCCCGGCCTCTGTAGTAATGTACTATTAAAATACTTGCTTCAAAGACTCACTGTATCCACTCGTACATAATTGATGTCAAATAGACATTGATTTTTGTCATAAATCAAACCACCTTGTGTTAATAACAGCAATGACACTTTAATTCAATCTTACAATTGAGATGTAAGTGAAAAAAAATTTTTGCAAAAACATTTAGCTTGAGATATTTTAGGAATATAGGTAATAATAGAAAAGATGAAAAGCCCCCGACATTTTCATTTCAAAGCTGAATATCTCAAAAACGGCTGAACAGATTTTTATGAAACAACACTCGGAATAAAATTATCTATGGCACAAAAAAAACTAAAGGAAAATCGGTTCATCCGTTTGGGAGCCACGATACCACAGACAGATTCACAGACACACACGTTAAACTTATAACAGGGGTCTCTTTGCGTGGGGGGTTAAAAATAAAACTTCATAAATTTCTAATCCCTCATGATCAGGTCATCTAAAAAGGCAAAAGCCTAAGTAGTAAAATTCCTAGAACGCACAACAGCTAGCTAGCAAAATGCCTGAAACGCACCATGCCTGCTTTTTTTATTACCTAAATCGCATTCCCAGTTCCGTGGTGTACAGAGCACGTCACTTCATTCGTAGTGTGGTGGTCATGAGATTTTAGAATGGGTAGAATTTTGTGCTCTGAGCTGGATTTGAACCTGTGACATCTTGGCATGCCTGGACAACTCTAAGCCAACTGAGCTATCGGAACAATCAAGCTTAGGCACCAAATTCTTGAACCAATTCCCTCTTATAACGCCTCCTAGGCTCTTCAACTAGGCTAAAGTGACATTTTTAGGCCTGTTTGTTTGTTTGTTTTTAAATATTTAATAGAATAAGGTCATGATCTAAGGAAACGAGGTCTGCTGCTCCGAATTGTGGCACAAGCCTACGTCATTGTCAAGTTGCCAATTTATAGTATCAAATCAATTAATGAAGGAAATGTTTGTGCCGTAATCATGCAAAATATATTATTTACACATTACGATTGTCATTTGTTTCTGTAAACAAACAAAATGGGTCAAGTTAAACATGAATTAACGTAATAATTTAATAAAACACAGGTATACATGGGGGTCGGGGAGTATCATAATACAACACTGGCAATACAGCAACTCACACTTACGCCCGCAGGGCCATCGATACAAATGATGACGTAGGCTTGTGTCACCCATACTACTGTATTGCCCCGAGTGCCATACCTTGTATTATTATATTATGAATGAGGTAGTGTCTCCCAACACTGGCAACTGTTTGATTACCAGGAGGCACTACGAGGGTAAAACTGAAAGTTTCGGGAATAGAAGAAAATATGCAGTATAAGTGAGTTTATTTATTTTTATTGTTTTTCAAAATATTCTCCTTTGTATTTCATGCACTTATGCATGCGTTCAAACCAGTCCATAAAGCACTTTTTGAACTCTGAAGTAGGGGTCGACAAAATAGCTATTTTATAGGCCTCCACTGCTTCTTCTGGCGTCTGAAACCGCTGACCACGCAGTTTGTCCTTGATTCTGGGGAATGTAAAAAAGTCGTTGGGACTTAAGTCAGGGCTATATGGAGGGTGGTCCAATATTTCGACTTTTTCACCGTCCAGGTACTCAGTTGTTGTCCGAGCGGTGTGTGGGCTGGCGTTGTCGTGGTGAAGGATGATGCGACGACTAGGGTTTGTTTTTCGGAGTTCAGCAAAGACGTTCGGCAAACAAATAGTGGTGTACCAATCAGCATTGACTGTTCTACGATCCTCAAGAGCCACAGTAGCTACGTGACCAGATTTAGAGATAAACGTAGCCACCATCTTCTTAGCCGTACTGCGAGAACGAACAACTTTTGTGGGTTTGAGCTCGTCTTCGAAGACCCATACTCGGGATTGGTTTTTAGTTTCAGGCTCATAAGCGTATATCCACGACTCGTCACCTGATACTATGCTAAAAACAGCATTTGAGCGTCCCTTGTTAAATCTTTTCAAAGTTTTGCGGCACCAATTGACACGGACTATTTTCTGCTCGTCAGACAATAGGTGAGGTATCCAACGGGAAAATAACTTTTTCACGCCTAATTCTTCTTTTAAAATAATTTGTATTTGACTCATTCCAATACCCAGGTGCTCTTGAATTTCCCGATATGTCACATGTCGGTCTTCATTTATCAGACGACGCACAACATCGACGTTTTCTTGCGTGACTGCCGATTTTGGTCGACCTTCACGCACTTCGTCGGTGAGGGATACACGGCCACGTTGAAATTCTGAATACCACCTGTATATTGTAGTCTTTGAAGGAGCTTCAATATTAAAAGCAGCAACCATCCGCTCTTCACATTGTTTTTGTGTTAGTCCACTTTTAAAGTCATAATAAATCATAGCTCTGAAATTTTCACGGCACAATTCCATTTTAAGCAGTGACTCGACGACTTCAATAAACAATTGAAACCGAACCATACTTTTTTTTTTCTAAGTGGCCAGTGTGTTGAGATAAGGAAACTTCAGAGATTATAAAAAGGTATAATACATGTTAAAAATAAATTAATAAGTATTCGATTCCCGCCACTTTCAGTGCAAGCCTCGTATCCCTTAGTCCACTAACAACAACATTGTACACTTTATAAAATAAAGTTTTTTATACTATAACAGCCAAGTTGCATCTGACTAAGCATAATACCTATGAATCATATTTTTCCTCTGTGAAGTTCAGATATCGACATCAGTTGTTTCCCAAATATGTGTGCAAATTTTTGGGATTTAGTAAAAAGGTCTGGGCTCGTAAACAGTTAGCTGATGCGCAGCGAAAACACTAAAATAACATAGTAAAAATATATTTTTCAGCCTGGTGGTGATGTAAGTAATATAACATTTATAAAGCTTTATAGAAGCAAAATATTTTGTCTATATTTTAGCTTATCTCAGAGAAACCGGTCCTGTCTCTGTATCTCAAAAAGTGTTTGTTAATATTATTACCTTGCGTAAGAAGTACAGTCACCTACGATATGTGAAATGACAACACAAAAAATTGACATATTAAAACATACACATTTCACAGGCAGTTCTCTAAAATCAGTCATGAAAGCAGTTTTTGGAGATTTGTTAGACACATACTGCAAGCTCATTGACATGCAGATGCTAAAGAATGGTGAATTTAAACTGAGGTTGAATCCAGATTCAACTAAACCATAATTATAATTAGTACTTAGTTTGAGGTTTAACATCAAAGTTGAATCGACTAATCTTGCAATATACTCTGTTCTATCTATTATATAGAATATAGAGAGGAGGTTATTATATATATTATATTGAGTATGAGTATAGAGATAGAAAATAAAAGAATAGGCTATTACTGAATCAGTGAGCAACATCTTAGGCCTTGTCATCGCTTTCCATCAGGTGAGACTAAGGCCAATCGCTGGTCAGTCTATCATAAAAAAAAAATTAAAATTGAAGAGGGTATATGCTGGGGCACCTGATACAACATGACAATTATATAAAAACTATAATAGAACGCAAAATAGAGGGAAGAAGAGGCATGGGAAGACCGAGACGTGCTTTTTTTTTTTTTTTTGGGACATGTGTTGGCCAGCAGCCTTGCGGCTTTAGCTGGGGGTCCTAACTGGCTGTGGATGGACGCCTCTTATGGGGCCATCCGACAGCTCGGGGTGAGTCCGCGTTAGCACTCGTGGCGCAAGGGCGACACGAGGCAGTGTGTCAATGTGTCGTGTGTGAATTTACTTTAATTGTCTGCTAATCTAGTGTAGAGCGTATTGGACTGAATCTGCCAGGTACATGTCTGTATCTGGCGGCGTAGTGAGGTGCAGTAGAGTGGTAGTGTTGAGTGCGCGGAGGCCGCCCCCGACGGCGGGAGCGACGGTGTGAGTTGTCATGGTCAATGTCATTTTCAGTCCAGTCGGTGATAGTCGCCGTGATCTTGTCAGGGAGGTCAGTTAATATGTGTTTGGGGCGACGAACAACGGGGCCGCGGGGCTTCATTGTTCGTCGAGCCGGTCGAGGGGGCGTGGCCGTCGTGGGTGGAGTCAAAGTCGGGGAGGGTGGTCTGTTGTTATCGTCAAATTGTATTGTTGTCGGTCTAGGAGTAGTTTGTGCCGGGATATAGTCAACCGCTTTCCGGACTAGCGGGTTGGGGTGGTGGGGGGCGCTGTCAAAGAAGTGCCTGGAAGCCTGCTGAAAGAAGTGGTGAATGGAGGGGGTCTTGGTGTCAAAGTGAAGTTGAATATTGGTCACGTACCACGGAGCTTGTAGTACGCGCCGAAGAATTTTGTTTTGCAGGGTTTGTAGAGGTTTAAGTCTTGACTCGCCTACATGGGCAAAGGCGGGGCATGCGTAGGAGAAGATGGGTCGTATACAGGTCTTGTAGAGGTGCAGCTTATTTGTCGTGGATAGTTTGCTGTTTTTGTTGAGCATGGGACCCAATCTACCCTGAATGAATTGAGCCTTTGCCTTTACACCATGTAGGTGGGGTCGGAAAGAGAGTTTGGAGTCGAGAATGACACCCAAGTATTTGACTTGGGTGACGAAGGGAATTGGGGTGCCGTGGAGGGTGATGGAGTCCATCATACGTGAAATTTGTGTGTTGGTAGGATGGAAGATGATGGCCGCGCTCTTATCAGGATTTACTTCGATCCTCCAGAGTTTACACCAGTTACCTAGGTCCTTGGTGGCACTCTGGAGTTCGCGGTGGATTATGGCCGTCCTGTTATGTGTGATAAAGAGCGCGGTGTCGTCAGCGAAGAGAGCTAGCTGGACTGTGGGGTGGTGAGGGATGTCGTTAGTGAAGAGAGAGTAGAGAAGGGGGGAGAGCGCAGATCCTTGGGGAACTCCTGCCCTGAGGGGGTGAGGGTCCGAGAGCGATTTCTCCAGGCGGTAGCGAAAGTGGCGCTCAGACAGGAAGTCTCTCACTAAATGTAAGAGACCGTCCGGCATGCCCAGCCGGTATAACTTGTATACCAGGCCGGAGTGCCAGACCCTGTCAAATGCCTTCGCCACGTCTAGAAAAATGGCCCCGGTTTTTAGGCCCCTTCGGAATGAGAAGCTCTCCAGAACGTGTTCCGTGATCCTGTGGACCTGGTGTACGCAGGAGTGCTTGGCTCTGAAGCCAAACTGCTCCTGGATGAGGATATCTTTCTCATCGCACCATGCCTGGATCCGGAGCAGGACGATCTTCTCGTAGAGTTTCCCCAAGGAACTGAGGAGACTGATGGGTCGATAAGAAGTAGGGAGAGTACGGGGTTTTCCTGGCTTGGGGATACCGATAACGGTAGCAGACTTCCAGGCTTTGGGGAAGTGGTTATTTGATAGAGCTGCATTGAAGATGCGAACGATGTGGTCGATGTGGAGGTCAGGGAGCATCTTCAGAATTCGGTTAGAGATTCCGTCTGCACCAGGGGCCTTCCTCTGTTTGAGGCGGCGTAGTAGCAGACGGATCTCGTCGGGTGATGTCAGTCTCGTTGGGGGGTCTAAGAGAGGGAAGGAGAGAACCTCGTCCAACATGGAGTTGACGTAGGTTATGTGATTTTCATCCTTACTGGTGGAGCTGGGGCTGCACTGCTCCTCGAGGCTGGCTGCCAGGCACTCAGCCTTTTCGTCATCCTCGAGGGCTGGTAATGGGTTATTTGGTCTAGTTAAGGGAGGAATAGTGGTGACAAGGTCTGATTTGAAATATCTCGCTAGTCTCCAGTACGCAAGGTGACTAGGCGAGACATTCCCTAAGAGATCTTCAAATTCGTTTGCCCGAAATGCAGCGATCCCCGACCTGACCTCTCTTTGTAAGGCCCTCAGGGATTGCCGATTTTCGGGCGAAGGGAAATTAGAGTAGTTTCTAAGTGCTACATTTTTCCTGTAGAGCAATCTTCTCAAATGCTCCGGTAGGGGTCGGCGTTGAAGTTCATCCGCCGGCACCTCCCTAGAGCTCTCACTATAAATAGTGCTGAGGTGATTGGTATACAGGTCAATTGCAGCGTCCGTCTGTTCTTTGGTCAGTAAGGGTAAAGAGAAAATGGGGGAGGGGGCCTTTAAGAGCGTCCCCACCTTTTCCCAATCCACAATGGTCTTGGTAGAAGGTGAGTTACTAAGGTCAGGTCCAAGTCGCAAGATGACTGGCCTGTGATCAGAGTCTAGTTCTTGTATGACTTCTATAGAACGCATCGTTAGCGATACGTTCTTTAGAAGTGCTATGTCTAATATGTCTGGTCTGTGGTCAATATTGCTAGGGTAGTGGGTGGGTTCTAAGGGGGAGATGAGATCGAACGGGAGGTTGCCCAACAGAAGGTTGTACAGCCTTACCCCGTTGGGGTTATTTGCGTTACAGTTCCAGGAGCTGTGCTTACTGTTTAGGTCACCGGCGACTATGACCGATGCGCCCAAGTCAGCAAGCACAGCCAGGTCCTCCATCAGTAAGGATTTGGTGGGGGACATATAGGCAGAGACTAAGGTGATGGGAGGGTGGCCGTCTGGCGTGAAGCGGCAGACGGAGACTTCGATATTGGTGAGAGTCGGGGGGGTGATGGGGATACAGTTTAGTTTTCTGTTATAGAAAATAACCGTACCCCCCAATCTGCCGTCAGTTCTGTCGTTTCGTAAGGCTACGAATCCCGGAATTCTGAAGAGTCTCTGGTTTGGTTTAAGAAAAGATTCCTGGATAAGGAGAAAGTCAACCATATGGGCAGCCACGAAGGCCACAACCTCGTCCTTCATGCCCCTAATGCCATTGGCGTTAAAGAATGCGATGGTCACGGATTTTGGTTTTATTTTTGTAGTGGCACTGGACATTATGGGCATAAGGGGGCAGGCTGTTGGCCACCGTAACTGGCCATCAGTTGGTCATACTCGGCGAGTATGGCCAGAGTCTGCCGACCGTCGGCCGCGGCCAGCCTCCTCTCAATCTCGAGGACGCGCGCCCTAAATGCGCGCGCCCTCTCGACTATCGGGCTGCTGCTGGGGCCTCTAGCCGGCGAAGATGAAGGGGGCGGGGGGGCGAGAGCGTAGTGTTGATGATGATGACCCCAGGCGGAAGCGGTTGGCTGGGGCGGGGGTGGGATGTACTGTCCTGCGTTTGGTCTGGTGGTCTGAATTGGTTTGTCAGTGAGGGGCTGTCTTGTTGTCCTAGTCGGGGGGAAGTGGGCCAGGTCCATGAGCGGTGGGGGGCCGGGCCTCGCCTGGGCCGGGGCCCGGGCAGGGGCTCCTCCCCAGGGAGTGCGTGGCTTTGGGGCTTTAGGGCACCCGCGATAGTTCGCCGGGTGTCCCTCCAACCCGCAAATCCTGCATCCCACCGGGTCATTGGGGCCCCTGTCGCAGTCCCGGGTGGCGTGGTTTCCCAGGCACTTGACACACCCAGGCGGGGCTGTGCAGCGGCTCTGGGTGTGCCCATGGAGCTGGCAGTTGTAACACTGCGGAGGGAGGTCTTGCCCGCGTGGGAGCTCTGCTCTAATACCAGTCAGCTGGCATACCTCCCTCACTTTAAAGATGTCGTTCTGGTCCTTGTCTTTGGTGATCTTTGTTAGCACCATGTCGTAGTATTTTCGGTGTCTGTTATGGAGGCGGTGGACCTCCACAACTTTAATGCCCTGTTTTACAAGGTCCTCTTTAATTTCATCGGTCGAGAATTCTTTAGGGACACCCCTTAGGATGGCCTTAAAGAACCTTTCCTCCGGCAGGGGATCCCTGTGCCGGGGGAGTTTGAGCTCATCCAGGAGCCGGATCATCGCTCGGTAGTTGTCAGACCCCCGAACGGTGAACCGGATCCCTTCCTCCCGGTTCTCCCCCTGCGCCTGGATCCCGCGCTGGGCGATGAGGGTCATCACCATTTTGTATTTGGTCTTGTCCCTAAGCGTGATATGGTCGGGTCGGATCTTATTTGAAAGATTTGCGGCCTCGTCAGTAGCTGAGGCCGTCTGAGTCGAGTCCGCAGTACTTGGTGTCGGTGTCGCAGTCAGTTTCGGGGTCTTGTTCGGCTTTTCTTTGTCGGAGTTCGGGGCGTCAGGGGTGTTAAGGGTGTCAGGGGGGGGGGGACTTCTTTGTCCTCTTACTCGACTTGGCTTTCTGCCACTGCCCCAGTCCACCGTCGGAGTAATTGTCACAGTCGGTGAGGGTGACGTCCATCTCTTGTTCGTTGTCGGGGATCGGCGAGGTTTCGCCCGATCGCAGCGCCTTCGTCCGGATGGGAGAGCGCGAGTTTGTCCGAGCGGAAACTCCCTCTCGGGTTTTTTCCCTTCTCGGCTCTCTTGCCACTTTTCCAGTTTTGTCAGTTTTGTCCGTTCTGTCTGGCGGTGGCGGTAGGCGTTTCGGTTCGCCAGCCCCCTGCGCTAGAGCGCTGGGCCGCAAGCCGGTCGCTTCGCCCGTCGCCTGAGTCCTAATAGGTCTGTATTGTCCTGGGGGGTCAAGTTTGTCGTCGTTGTCAGTGGGTACTGGCTCTTTGCCGAGTACCCGACGTCGGTTCTCGCTAATCTTGGCCCATGCCGCGCCGAGGAAAGCCCCGAAGCTATCCACGAGACTCTCGTCTAGTCCCCTCAGGAATTCGAGGAAAATCCCGCACATCTCTCCGGGGCTCAAATCAGCCGGCATGTCGCCGAGCAGGGAGAAGCCCGTCATGTCCTTGTCTGGTCTGAGTGTAGAAATCTAATGAGATGTTCCCTAGCACGAGTGTACTCGAGCCGCCACAGGGACGGCCCGAGGTGAGTACTTACTCCCTCCTTCCTAGGAACAGGTCTGGTTCAGGGCTGGCCAATATGCACAAACTCCGTTGTTATGAAAACAACGGAGGGCATCACCTCGCCAATGTCTCCTTTCCGCGGGTCGTATCTTGTCCGGATCGCAGCAACGCCAATCGGAGTCGTCAGCAAACACCAGTGGCCGTCGTCATCAGCGAAAGGTAAGCGTCGAAAAATGTACGTTGCTGAGGCGTACTCGCACACGTCCGAACGGTTCGAGGCTAACGCGCAGAATGATGTCGCCTCCCTGACGAGACGTGCGTTTATAGATCAAGCTAAGGAGAATGTTAATGTTATGTCGTATCAGAAACTCAAAGATGTAGCACAAAGAAGAACGGAATTGCTGTTACTTCACCGACTAGAGCAAGGCTCTTAAATTTATGATGATGATGATGATATCTATTATTGTTTAGTTGAATTGATAGAATAGTATTAAGTAAGTCGTAAGCCTTGTTCCGTATCCTTCCAGAAACTCCAGAACAGTTTGAAGCTTAAGTTTTAAACTTCAAGGTCATGATTTAAGTAGTAAACTTTTGACATCGGCTTGCAAAGGGTTAATTTAAATTTTTGTGAATCTAATGGGAACTGGTTCTTAAATATCTTTGGTTCATTGGCATTAATACAGTAAACATTTATTCCAGGAAGAGGAGGAATGGAAGGAGTACTGCGAGCCTGTAAAAGACTACACGGGGCTCAAGATTCAGGTGCTGCAGGGAGGACAAACGGCGGCGGAGGCCCAGGCGGCCGCTGAGGAGGCGCCCGCGGACCCCGCGCGGACCAAGGGCCCTTGGAACAAGCCGGTGAGAACTCATCATCATCATCATCCTAGCGTTATTCCCAATACAGTTGCATCCTGAAGGATGCCTGGGGTCCGCTACCTACTCTCAAGATTTTACGAAAGTGACTGCCATCTGACTTTCCGACCCAAGGGGGAAACTAGACCTTATTGGGATTAGGCTTGTCAAGTGAGTGGGCAACTTGACTGTTAGAAGTTCTCAAGCCGCCCAAAGGCCTTTAACTGAGATCAACGGCTTAACGTGCCTTTTAAAGCACGGGAGCGCTCAGTTAGTAACCACTCAAAGCGGTCACCCAACCAAGGACTGACCCCGCCCGACATTGCATAACCTCGCCGCCGCTGGGCCACGAAGCCACGAACGCTCCTAGCCGGTGAGAATTGAGAACTTTTATATAAAACGTTGGTGGCAAACAAGCCTGCCTCATACTTTCACCTATAGACGTTTGCATTGCGAATTTTTTTTTTCTTTTTAAATTAAGAATGGGATTGCTCTTGGCCAGCATCTAGCCAGGGGGTAAAGATGAGGCCGACGATGAAGCGAGCTCACCCAGAAGATGCCTGTTCACTCGTGCCTTAAAAAGGTCCAGGTTATATGAACTCGGAAGAATCACAGGCACGTTATGAACTTATTAACTTGAGGATTCGTTGTGTTAACAGCTACATATGCAGGTCCCTCGCTCTCAACACAGTATATCCACAATATAGCTTTGCCGACCTTACTCACCACCAGGAACACGGCACATAAAGCTGTGCCTAAATAATAAGTACTGGTGTTATTGTTGCGGCGGTCTTCTGTAAGGTGGACGTCACAAAACCCATCGTGTTTGGTCTCATTAGAATCGAACCTACTTGACTATGAAATTTTTGACAGAAAGTTATTTCGTTTGCAGCAGCAGCAGCAACAGCAGCCGGCGGCGCCGGAGCCGGAGCCCGAGAAGCCGAAGGAGACGAAGCCCGCGTCCACGGCGTACGTGCCGCCCGTGGCCCGCCAGGCGCGCCCCGAGCCGCTCCGGCGGCACAACAACAAACACGCTCCCGACATACACAGGTGTGTACAACATGAATGAACTGTCGCCTGCGGTATTTCCGGACCGATACGACCTTCAAGAAAAGAGCGTACTCCCATCTTAAAGTCCATGGGCCGCCCCCATCTTAAAGCGCATGGGGCATGGTTCGTCGGCCTCTTTAGCCTAGATGGTAGTGTCATTGCCTCCGAAGCTAGAGGTCCCGGGTTCGATTCCCGGTAAGGGCATTTGTTTCTGTGGTGAGCAGAGATATTTGTTAATGAAAATATGTATGACATTAGTTTGACCTTAATCTCTGCCTGTACTTAGTCGGCTCATAAGTTCTGTCACTGGCCTTTAAAATTTAAATTTGGAACTCTTAAAACAAAAACCGTTGTGCATTTGAATTTCGAATCTTTTTTAAATATTTGAGTAGTATAATTTTGCAATTTTCTGTTTTCTTTAACATGGAGTGGACGCTTAAAGATAGCCGTACCGCAATAATTGCACTATATCGTTGTGGACACTCGCCAACTAAAATTTTTAAGCTACTTGAAAATTTAAAATTCTCTCTAAGATTTGTGTATCGTACTATAGAAAGATACAGTGAGGTCTCTAGTTTAAATGACAAGAAAAGAAGCAGTCGTCCGCGTACAGCTAGGACTCCAGCGATTGTACAAGCAATTAGGGCACGCATTGCCAGAAATCCCGCTAGGAAACAAAAAGTTATGGCTCTCCAGATGGGTTTGAGCAGAAACACGGTGAAAAGAGTGCTTAATCAAGACCTGAGACTTCGTGCTTAGAAGCGAAAAACTGGCCATCTTCTCAATGGTCGGCTTAAAGCTTTAAGGCTTAAAAGATCTAAAGCTTTATTGAAGAAGTACGCTAAAAATAAGCATCGTTGTATACTGTTTTCAGACGAGAAAATTTTTGACATAGAAGAAAACTGTAATAAACAAAATGATAGAGTGTACGCTCGCAATAGTAAAGAAGCGTCTAATAGCATTCTCCGTATTCAAAGAGGTCATCACCCTTCATCTGTGATGGTTTGGCTGGGAGTTTCTTATGCGGGCGTCACTAGTATGCATTTTTGTGAGAAAGGAGTAAAAACTAGTGCCAAAGTGTACCAAGACACGGTGTTGACTAATATTGTGAAACCACTATCCCATACGATGTTTCTAAACCAGCATTGGGTTTTCCAGCAGGACTCTGCTCCAGCCCATAAGGCAAAGTCTACACAAGCCTGGCTCGCCTCCAATAAAATCGACTTTATACGGCATGAAGATTGGCCCTCCTCTAGCCCAGATCTTAATCCGTTAGACTATAAAATATGGCAGTATTTAGAGGAAAAGGTATGCTCAAAACCTCATGCAAATCTAGACTCGCTGAAAAAATCCCTTGCTACGGCAGTGGCCAATATCGACATGAAAGTGGTGCGTGAATCCATTGACGACTGGCCACGCAGACTTCAAGCCTGTGTAGATAATTATGGCGGTCATTTTGAATAAATGTTATACATTTAGATTCTCTAGTTTATAAGCTTTCAAACGCTGTACAAATTATACGGAATAAACTTAAAACTTTTGTTTTTATTTGATACTATGTATATGTAATATGACAGAACTTATGAGCCGACTAAGTATTGATAATACTTTGCCATTTTTTCATTAAATAAAACCAATAACACCTCCCATCTGTGGTAGTTTACCAAATGTCACTGATAATCTGCGGGTCCCTCACTCTCAACACAGCGCATCCCCAAGTCAATAAAGGGTCCGCAACGCACTTGTGATCCCTCTGGAGTCGCAAGTGTCCATAGGCTATGGCGTCTGCTTACCATCAGGCAGGCCGTAAGCTTGTTTGCCACCGTCGTAGTATAAAAAAGAAAGTCACGATTGACAACCGCCCCAAAGTAAACATTCAAATAAATGTTCTTGCATTTTACGAAAGCAATGAAAATTCACTGATAAATAAGCCGCTATGTAACAATATGTTTCGGGTCTGTTATTTCTTCAAAATAATTGATTTTGATATAGTAACATATAACATATTACACTTTCAGAATATACATAAGCATTTTGGTTCGGGTTTGATGCTATAAATAAACTCCATCATGCTTGTTTTCCAGCTTCGGCAAGTTCCTGAAATCTGCTTTAATGAAGTGGTTGCTCATATTTTGCACCTCGTTTGTTACTAAACTTCTTAATCATACCGTTAAAGTTGGACGTTAAGATTGTTTATATAAAACGTGACTTTGACATGACTTATTTATGACAAGATTGACAAATGTTTTTTTTAATATGTCTCATGCTTGGGCTACTTACTGTCTTGAATCAGCCGTGGCGTGTAATTATTGAAGTCATATCTGATTTTTTAAATATATTATAATAATTAAACTATGCTTTAAAATTATGAAATTAGTTTCTTGAAACACTATATTTTGTGACAGTAAAATAAAAATTATGGGTCAATAAATGAACAATGCAATTGCCTTTACCACTTGGTGGAGATGCTGGGATTTTAAAAAAACTAATTGGAATGTTTCTGTATCCTCCGATTTTATACATGATAGAAAATTTACGAAAATTCTATAATTGCCTGTACCGCATGATGGAGATGATGGGATTTTCAAAATACTAATTAGAATATTTCTGTATCCTCAGATTTAATTGATGATTGAGGACTGATGAGAATTCTATAATAGCCTTTGCCACTTGGTGGAGATGCTGGGATTTTCAAAATACTAATTAGAATGTTTCTGTATCCTCGGATTTGATGATTGACCCTTAATAGGACAGAGGTTAATCCGATTTTTCATTGGTTTTCCATCTTATCTTACAGCAACAAGGTTCAAAATCAGGTGGTAACTATTTTACCAGTGCCCTATGAAGGGTCGAAGACTGATGAGAATTCTATAATAGCCTTTGCCACTTGGTGGAGATGCTGGGATTTTCAAAATATTCATATTCATTTATTTGGTATTACTAATTGGAATGTTTCTGTATCCTCCGATTTTATATATGATTGAAAATTGACGACAATTCTATAATTGCCCGTACCACATGGTGGAGATGCTGAGATTTTCAAAATACTAATTAGAATACTTCTGTATCCTCAGATCTTGTATATGATTGAGGATTGATGAGAATTCTATAATTGCCTTTTTCACTTGGTGGAGATGCTGGGATTTTCTCAATACTAATCAGAATGTTTCTGTATCCTCAGGTGGAGATGCTGGGATTTTCAAAATACTAATTAGAATATTTTTGTATCCTCAGATCTTATATATGATTGAAGATTGACGAGAATTCTATAATTGCCTTTACCACTTGGTGGAGATGCTGGGATTTTAAAAATATTAAATAAAATGTCTATTCCCAGCGATGACTCGTTCCCGGTGTTGGGCGCGGCGGCGGCGCTCCGGCGCGAGGCGCAGGGCTGGAGCACGGCGGCCGGCGGCGGCCAGCAGCGCAGCCCCGGCCTGCGCCAGCCGCTCGCGCTCGGGAACCGCTTCACCGAGCTGCAGGACGACAGCTAGCCAGGTGAGCCCGCCACACGACACGACCGCCTAGTACACGTGAGGCGCGGGGCAGGAGCACGTCAGGTTATATGAAAATTAAAAATACAAAATGTCAAAAGTTAATATCGAAACGAAGCCGTAATAGACATAAACCTCTTTCAAAAACAAGTAAATTTTTAACAAAAAAACACTGATTCCAAACTTTTCCATACTCACACTCGGCCCTACCTGGTATCCAGACTTGGTGAACTAGAAAACATACCCTTTCAAACAAAGAAAGAATTTTTGAAATCGATCCACTACTCTCCGAGTATTCGGTTAAATATATATATTCCGACGAATTCAGAATCTCCCCCTTTTTTTGAAGTCGGTTAGCAAATAAATTATACAATACATAATCTCAGTTGGCACACAAATACAATAAAATTTCATTAATTAATGCTGTTCAGCCTAGAATTCGGCTACTGAATAATAGGCCTTTCGCATTAATAGGGATATAAGTTTCCGGGTAAACGCAAGACATGTCTGACAGTTTTTAATGGCTGTCGAAATTTTATTGTATACTCGCAGACCCAAGGCACATTGTTAGCAGTTTTTCCGAGTTGATGTCTCGGCTGTCCAGATCATGTTGCCTGCTGTCCTGGGATCGATACGACCGCCTAGTCCAATGATTACAGTAAAACAACCAAGTCCAACGGTTTAACATCAACGGTTCGGACGGCATCATCCGTCAAAATCAACACTTTCTGGCCTCTGCAATAATGTACTTTTCATATATTACTAAATTAGATTAATTTTTAGAATATATTATGACTCTTGAAGTGTTACCAATTTCAAAAGGCTACGATTTATTTGGTTGTTACAAAGTATTATTTATTATTACGAAAATAAGAAGAGAAAATACTATTTCTTTAAACTAATTTATTTTAACTCAATACGAGGGTAAAACTGAAAGTTTCGGGAATAGAAGAAAATATGCAGTATAAGTGAGTTTATTTATTTTTATTGTTTTTCAAAATATTCTCCTTTGTATTTCATGCACTTATGCATGCGTTCAAACCAGTCCATAAAGCACTTTTTGAACTCTGAAGTAGGGGTCGACAAAATGGCTATTTTATAGGCCTCCACTGCTTCTTCTGGCGTCTGAAACCGCTGACCACGCAGTTTGTCCTTGATTCTGGGGAATGTAAAAAAGTCGTTGGGACTTAAGTCAGGGCTATATGGAGGGTGGTCCAATATTTCGACTTTTTCACCGTCCAGGTACTCAGTTGTTGTCCGAGCGGTGTGTGGGCTGGCGTTGTCGTGGTGAAGGATGATGCGACGACTAGGGTTTGTTTTTCGGAGTTCAGCAAAGACGTTCGGCAAACAAATAGTGGTGTACCAATCAGCATTGACTGTTCTACGATCCTCAAGAGCCACAGTAGCTACGTGACCAGATTTAGAGATAAACGTAGCCACCATCTTCTTAGCCGTACTGCGAGAACGAACAACTTTTGTGGGTTTGAGCTCGTCTTCGAAGACCCATACTCGGGATTGGTTTTTAGTTTCAGGCTCATAAGCGTATATCCACGACTCGTCACCTGATACTATGCTAAAAACAGCATTTGAGCGTCCCTTGTTAAATCTTTTCAAAGTTTTGCGGCACCAATTGACACGGACTATTTTCTGCTCGTCAGACAATAGGTGAGGTATCCAACGGGAAAATAACTTTTTCACGCCTAATTCTTCTTTTAAAATAATTTGTATTTGACTCATTCCAATACCCAGGTGCTCTTGAATTTCCCGATATGTCACATGTCGGTCTTCATTTATCAGACGACGCACAACATCGACGTTTTCTTGCGTGACTGCCGATTTTGGTCGACCTTCACGCACTTCGTCGGTGAGGGATACACGGCCACGTTGAAATTCTGAATACCACCTGTATATTGTAGTCTTTGAAGGAGCTTCAATATTAAAAGCAGCAACCATCCGCTCTTCACATTGTTTTTGTGTTAGTCCACTTTTAAAGTCATAATAAATCATAGCTCTGAAATTTTCACGGCACAATTCCATTTTAAGCAGTGACTCGACGACTTCAATAAACAATTGAAACCGAACCATACTTTTTTTTTTCTAAGTGGCCAGTGTGTTGAGATAAGGAAACTTCAGAGATTATAAAAAGGTATAATACATGTTAAAAATAAATTAATAAGTATTCGATTCCCGCCACTTTCAGTGCAAGCCTCGTATGACCACCTTTTGCCTTGATTATGGCCTTCAGACGGTCGAAGAATGAGTTGCACGCTGCACGAATGTCTTCCTGCGGTATCTTGTGCCAATTACGTACAATCGCTTTCTTTAATGCATCCATACTGGCATGTTTTCTTGTCCTCACCTTGCTCTCCAAAATCGACCAGATGGAAAAGTCCATCGGATTCGGATTCGCGTCTGGGGAATTCGACAGACATTTTGTGGACGAAATGAAATGTGGAACGCGGTTTTTCAGCCATTCTTGGTTCACATAAGTTTTATGAGCCGGGGCCGAGTCTTGTTGAAATGTCCACGGTCTACTACTGAAATGTTTGCGTGCCCAAGGCTCCAATGCATCTTCCAAAACCTTTTCCCGGTAGTAAGTTGCGTTTACTTTGACACCAGGCTCGATAAAAACGATCGGAGAGCGTCCGTCAGCGGTCACTGCGGCCTACACCATTACTTGTGTTGGGAAATTGCTTCGGGTGGCCATTCGAAGGTGTAAATTGTCGTGTGTGCGTTCGGTCAAGTAAACACGGTCGTTTTGAGAGTTTACGAATTGCTCAATTGGAATTTTTTTCTCATCAGAGAAGACAATGTTTGGGAATTGACCATTGTCGTGTAAACGCAACAACTGTTTTGCTCTTTCTAGGCGAACTTTTTTCTGCTTTGGTGTCAGATCGTGTGCTTTCTGGAACTAGTAAGGCTTGACTTTAAGTTCATTTTTTAGTATACGGCGAACGCTGTCTTGGGATATTTTAAATTCTTTAGCCATTTGCTGTCCACTCCGACGTGGATTTCTTTTGAGTCGCATCCTCACTTTCCGAATCATCCCAGGTGACGTTGCTGTCTTCGGCGGTCCACCGCCGTAGCGTTTGGCGACGCGAACATTTTTATTCACTTTAAGGTGACTGAGCTCACGAACGATAGCTGGTTGTGATTTTGCAGACAAATGTAACGCAATCACACTATTACGTTTGAACTCCATATCGGATATTTTTTATATTACTAATCTAAGGCGTGAATACTTTCTGAAGCTTGTAGACAGGACCATAAATTGTCAAAAAAAAAAAAAAAAAACATTTTTTTGCTATGAATTTCGTCAGATATTTCCAGTGTTTATTTGGTAACACTTCATATCGTTCGCCCTGTATATCTTATACTAATTGATTGGAATTAGTGATGTGCCACGGAAATATTCCCGGGAACGGCTCATCACTAACTGGAATATACAAGGTGACTCGGTGAATAATTGTACCGACATACTCCTCGCCCTAATTAATAAATAAATTAGTATATAATTATATTATTAATTTATGTAACTATATTGCAGATGTATGTGTTTTTAACCAATATATAGAGAATGCTTCATGGCATTAACTCCGCCTTTTGAACGTTAAGATTTATTTTTATGCCATAAATATTAAATGGTTCTTTTTCAATTTATTTCTTACGTCATAAAAATTTTTTTTCTCCTACCTACCTCTTAATGTATGACCATCCATTTCTGTCGCTCCTTTAAGAGAATTGATAAAGTGCGAGTGACATGAATATATCCTACCTTCGAATTTCGTGGTCACAGATTAAGTTTCGTAATTAATTATTTTATTCTTTCTCAGGTACTAGTCAGCTACAGGAAGCATCATTAAAGTGAAGTGTCAATGAGGACTTAAGCTAAGCGAAGCGCCTAGCAACACAAACTATCCGGACAACAGTGCATCCCGCCATCCAAACTGCGTAAAACGAAATGTCTTTGATCGACAGTTGCTATAAAAAAAGTTAACGTTCCTAATTTAAAAATGAACTTCCCAAGTGCAATAATTAACTGTGTAAAAAAATATTTTATATCGATTTTTAAAAATGTTGCCAGTTGTTAGACAATAAGGGATGACACATTGTTTTTTTCTTTTTAATCTTATTGCGCGGTTTTTCTTTAACGTTAGTGTCAGTGGAGGCAACTGTCACAGATTTAAAAAAAAGTGTAAAAAGCTAATAGAAAGTGTTAACTTGTATACATTGACATTTTTTACGTTTTTATTGAGATATTAAAGCTGAGTTGAGTGAAAGACTTTAGTAAATTGCTTAAAAAGTAAAGTATGTAACATAGTGCAAGCGTGGTTTGCACCAATATTTTTTGTATTAATATGAAAATATAACGCGAATTGGTTAAAATGAACTGGTTTTGTTATTTAAATGTACTTTTATGGCTCTAAAGTTGATCGGCAAATCATTCTGAACACATGTACCATAGTAATAAATTATGTATTTAAACTTTGGGTGTATTTTTATTTGTATTACGGTCTAGATTTTGACCATGGCTTGGGGCTTTTTAGTTCTTACCTCTCATACAGTACCTGGGAGACCAAATTTTGCTCGGCGCATTTTCATTTCGTGTTTTAAATGAGACTTGGATCGATTTTCGCTCACGTGAAACGCTTTGTTGCAAAATTGCGAACTAGTCCATGGAATTGGTACATTCAAGTAGTTTTGATATTTTTATATGTTCCATGTGATGAAGTGGTTATGGCAAATCCAAGTTTTCCACCTTGGAAACCCTCCGGATCATTGTTAAGGGTGCTTTATCGCGTCTACTAGCGCTACTCTTAAATAATGGTGATTATACTGATTATTTAAATTTAGATATTGAAAAAAGGATGTCACTATGTAAAGTATTTCGTATTTAAAGTGTGGACACGAAAAAATCTGGTGAATTTTATATGGTATTTTTTAAAAAAATGAATGTGGATTTTCAAGTAGCACTTTTTTTAACAATTTTTGTGTATCAAACTACATAATAAAAGTACAATAATAATACCTAGTCTAGCCATAAGTTCTGTTACTGGCAGTTAACAATGATTTTAAGAAAAATAATAATTCGAATTTCGAATGTTGTGTTTTGACGTAAGTACTTGGATGTTTTTGCCACCATTTATATACAATATAATATTAAAATAAGTAAATTAATAATGGAGTGGGGTGTCAAAGAAAATAGAATTGCTGTGATTGCTCTGCATAAGGTAGGAATGGAGCCGTCCCACATTTTTGAGACACTAAAAAAGTTAGAGATCAGTCGAATGTTTGTGTATCGTACCATTCAAAGATACACCAAAACGTCCTCTGTCGATGACAGTAAAAGATCTGGCCGACCACGTACTGTTAGAACAAAACAAGCCGTTAATGCTGTAAGGGCCAGAATTCGCCGAAATCCCATAAGAAAACAGAAGATCCTTTCTAAGGAAATGAAAATACCACCTAGGACACTTTCGCGTATAATCAAAGATGACTTGAGTCTTGCAGCTTACCGACGATATACAGGACATATGTTAAATCAGTCACTAAAGGACAAGAGAGTTGAAAGATCAAAAAGCCTTTTATCTCGATACGCACATGGGAAATATAAAAATATTCTTTTCACGGATGAAAAAATTTTTACTATCGAGCAGCACTACAACAAACAAAATGATTCAAAAAAAAAATTTCAAAAACGTTTATTCGTGACACACACGGTACATAATAATAATATTAAAAAGAAGGAAAGACAAACAAAATAGGGCCGTGCCACGAAATGGACCCAACTCAGCATATTGCTGGCTTTACAGCCAGCGCTGGTCTTCCGTAAGGCCCATTAAGTGAGGAAACGGTGGGTAACACAACATACAGTATACAAACAAACATATAGTACTAGAAGAACAAAAATAAAGTAAAAAACATTACACATTGCAACAAAAAACCGAGCTCAGAAAAAATAACAGTGTAGCTAATATTATACTTATATAAAACACAATACGAGTAACATCACAATTTTATAAGAAACAAAAATAAAGTAATACAATTGTATGGATAAGGCCTAATACTGAGAATGAACGCAGCCATTCGCTCGCTGCTACTAGCGCCAGCGGCAAATACTAGAAGCTAAGCTACATCTACTCCAAAGACTACTATGAATATATAGAGATAGACATATCAGTCAAAGAAATTGTGCCGAGCGTCATCTAGTGCCCCAGGACGATAACAACCCTGTAGGCGTTTTCATTAGTGTGCGTCATATATATAAATGTGTGCGTGCACGGAAGTACGCACACATAGAAACATTATACCTATACATACATACACTAACACATTGGTAACTATATTGGCTAATTTCATGGCAACTCGTGTTACATTATTGCATGCGTTAAAATCTTACTTATAGAAAAGAAGCATTAAGTTGTAAAGTTAGCCCTGAATATGTTAAAGAGCATTATAAAACAGTGAAAAGAAAAGATGGATAATAGTTATTCTGTGTATTGCTCGTATATTTAGGCCAAACTTAACAATTAACTCTTTTTTCTAATAAGCAGTAATATTTTAACGTATGCAAAAATGTAACATGAGTTTGATGAGTTAAAGTGGAATTGCCTCATCGTTTTCTTCATATCACAACGCTTACATCAGGCAATTTGTAAGTATCGCATACATGCGTACCTACTTAATGCAGAATTACAATCCAAGATCCAGTTTATAGTAAATGGAAACAATAAACACAAACTACACATAATAACAAACTTGTATTCGAAGAATTGTAAAGCATTTCAAACGAAAAATATTCATTCAGAAAGCATACGTACCTGTTTTGTATTGTAAATTTATAATTTAACACTACCCATATTCACTGATTTCCTAAAACCAACAAAAGACAGATAAAGGTGTGTTTGAATTTATACAAACACTAATCATTATATTAATCGAAACCTACATAATAAACAATAAATAATAACTAATATTCATATGAAACATACTTATTTGTTTTAAAGTTCATTTAACAACGTAATATATTTATAGGTCCCTAAATTAATTTTTAATTCAAGTAATATACTTCTTTCTCGATTATTACACGTTATTATGCCAATATCAACGATTTCACCCCAATCGGAATATTGTTCTAAGAGCTCATGAACTGACACTGAATGCGGGACATAGGGGTGGGCAGCGATTCCTGAATATTTCTGATGTATGAGTATAAAGACCGGAGGACCATAGCAATCTCACATGAAAGCGCTTTCGGACTTAGTGTGAGAGAGGCGAAAGCTTTATGCCGTAAATACCCTCTTGCTTCTTATCTATGAAGATTTTACATAAATATGACTAGGAAGGGATTTTAAAGTTACTTCAAAGGTTAATAATGACGCGGGTGTGAAGTTTTGTATTGGTTTTTTTAAAATGTTTCATTTTTTTCTGCAGTCAGCTTTCCTCTTATTCTTGCCAATGTGCTGGCCTTCGTAGAAAATATTGTACTTAAATGTTTTGCTGACGTCTTATTGTTATTATAGCTAATAGGAGTTTTATTCTTTTTCTTTTGGTGTGGTCCCTCTTGGGCAAAAGCCTCTTTCATATTTGTCCATTTCTCTTTGTCGGTGGCACTTTTTAACCGTTTTTCCTCTGGCGACCCACCCGCCGTTTTCCAATGGGGTCTGGCTATTTTGTAGATTGGATGCTCCACCTTTCATCTGTCTAAGGCTAACTTTCGAGCATCTGTTATCTTTGTTTTCTTGCGAATAACTGTGTTCCTTGTTTTACGGTTTTTTCTAAGATTACGATGCTTCTCTCCATTGCATGCTGACAGGGTAGGATTTTGTTTCTCGCTTTTTCTGTGTATACCTTGGTTTGGCTTGCATAATTAGGCTAGGCAAGATGCAAAAGTCCATTAGCATCTTATCTTTAATTCTAAGTTGTATTTTTCTTTAAATATTTCCTTTTGCGCCCAGAACCTTTTGCATGAGATATTTATTCTCGTTTATGTATATTTCGTTTTCATTGCTGTTCGCATCAAAAGAGACTAATTTATCTATGTAAATACACATAGTCCTCCATATACTTTATTGCCTTCCCGGTGTAGAACTGTGATTGTTAGTAACTATTTGTCATCATTTTGCTTATTGAGGCACTTATTAAGTGTAGGCCAACTCTTCTACTTTCCAAATCCAATTTTTGTAACTTTCTCTCTAACTCTTTTTCTGTTTCTCCGAAGATAGCTACATCGTCTGCGAAACTTAATTAACTCAATTATGTCTTCCAGTTGTGTTTTAATTATGTCTTCCAGGACGGCAATGAATAATTTTGGCAAAAGGAGATCCCCCGTCTTACACCTTTCTCAATTTTTTGAACTTCTTGGCTTAGTCTGCTGTCGTCATATCTGTAATATGAAAATAAAAAAAAGGATATTTAAGTATTTTATAAAAAAAACTCTCCGCGATGCAATGATCGATGCTTCAGCCCAATCGGCACGATAGGTTTTATGGTCACGTTTTACGAACGGTCGAACTGGAAACCTTACTGCCTTCTCGAAGATCTCACGGTTCGTAAAATAACCCGGACCTTTTTAAGGCACGAGTGAATAGGCATCTTCTGGGTGAGCTCGCTTCATCGTCGGCCTCATCTTTGCCCACTGGCTAGATACTGGCCAAGAGCAATCCCATTTTTAATAAAAAAATAAATGCCATACGATTATTTTTAGTATTACAGCCGAACGTCACATAAAACATTACAATAAAACCTATCGTCCTAGCTGGGCTGATGCTTGGATAAGTATCAAAGAGCATACGAAGGATCCTAGACGCAATCATGGCACAGCGATACTCGCGCGCTATTAGCCGCGGTCTCTTGTGCCGTTTCCGTTTAAAGGATGATTCACAGTAGACCGTTCCGTGTCCGGGCCGGTCCGTTTTCTTCTAGAGAAATACGCCGGCCGTTGTGTTTGCTGTCACAGAAAACGGGCCGGCCCGGACACGGAACGGTCTACTGTGAATCATCCTTAAGACGGTAGTGTTGTGAAGAAGAGTTAAATACCTCGCAGTGGCTTGTGTGAATCTAACAATCGAATTTCCCTCTCACGTGAAGTTTAGCTTAATTTTTTTCTTTTCATATTAAGATGGCAATCATTTCCACCAAAACTATAGTTACATTGACAATTCTAGGGAAAGGAAGTAGTGATGGGAAATACCAGACCCAAGCAATTTGCAGTTTGTAAGCAATAATTATTTATTAGAAGAGGTAGGGCACAGCGAAACGTCATTTCGCTCAAATTTGAAGCAGCCCAACGAGGGAAATACCTCCACCTTACAGAAGACCGCAGCCATAATAGCATCACTACTTGCCCCTTAGATAGGTATGTGGTGTTGTGTTCCTGGTGGTGAGTAAGGTCGCCAGAGCTCCCGAGGATGCGCTGTGTTGGGAGTGGGGGGCTGCATGTTTCTAGCTTGACAGCTGGAGACATCTGCGGCTCCCCCACTCTCAACTCAGCGCACCCCAAGTCAATAAAGGGTCGGCAATGCACTTGTGATTCCTTTGGAGTCGCAAGTATCCATAGGCTACGGTGTCTGCTTACCATCAGGCAGGCCGTAAGCTTGGTTGCCACCGTCGTAGTATAAAAAATATATATACAACTAGCTTTTGCCCGTGATCCCGTCCACGCGGACCTCCTTATCGCCTTAGAGAAATAATTATTGAAGGCGCAGGCATAATTATCGCTCTTCCATACAAAATTCCAAGATCACCGGGGGATGGGCAGCAGCATCACTGGAGTGCGGTGGAGATACTGCGATCGTCAACCCGCAAGTGTGGTGATTATGGCATATACCTCCCGTGAATTCGGGGGAGGCCTGTGTCCAGCAGTGGACGTCCTTTGGCTGGTGTGGTGGTGGTGGTGGTGGATACAAAGTCCCACCCCCTATTCTCCTCCTTAGGAACGATTTTCGAGAGGAAAGCTATCATATATGTCCTTTCCCGGGACTAAAACGCGCTCTGTGCCAAATTTCATCAAAATCGGTTCAGCGGTTTAAGCGTAAAGAGCTAACAGACAGACGAAATACAGATACACTTTCGCATTTTTAATAATAGATGGATACAATACACTGTCTAATGGTCATATATTACAAAATGTGATGCGCCTGAGCTTATTTCATACGAGTATGTTGTTAATTTAGAGTATGTACTACAAAATGCAATTCGTGGCAGGAAATTGGATTTTATGGCAATATATTATTATATTGTTATATATATTACGCTATACTTCATTCATTTTACATTAGTTAATGTTTTATTGTTTAGAGATTATTTTGTTACGCCAGTTTTAAAATAAGATATTTAAATGGATAATGAACAATTTTGATAAATCAATGTCAGATAAATAAAAAATGCACTTATATACCGTTTTCTTTTGTGGAGTCTAGATTTTGCCTTCGTAGTACACTCTACTTAGTTGGCATTTCATCGTTCCTTCGTGATTCTTTAACAGTAAGATCAACTGAAAAAAAAACATCAAATAAAAAATTAATATACCTACAAATGCTATGTTTTCAGTCGAATGCTAATTAGGTACCTAATTGTGAATATTGCGATTTCAACATGGAAGTATAATAACATACCTACTTACATACATACGTTGTCAGATTTATCAACCTAAATCTTGTTACAAGGAAAGGTGTTATCACTTTTTAAACCATTTACTACTCATGTCTATGCAATCTTTTTATATTAAAATTCCAATCTCTATTGATATTTTCAAAAGTAAGTTCTGCCAGCCACAAACTTTTTAAAGACGAAGGCTCATTCACATGTCTTGATGTTAAATGGATGGATAACCAAGTTGTTACTTGTTAGACCTGTGCTTGTCTCGGCACAAATTCTGTGAGTACCTAAATTAAATTGTCTTGAAACGGAGAAGCTTTAATTCATTCATTTTTGAGAGAAAATATGTTGGTTAATGTAGATTATATACAATCGCTATATGCGAGCTGACAATATTAATGGAGCAGCATAAGTTGCTACCTGAACCAAATCTCAGCTGATCTGTGAACCAAGAACCTACTCCATTTAAAAGATTCTTAGGTCGTCCATGGTCATCATTAGTCAGTTCTTCGCAAAAAAATGGTGGTTCTTCGGAAATCAAAAGCAGTATTTGTAAAAACCAAAATTATCATATTTGTGTTCCTATTTGTTTGGAAGAGTTTCCTCTAGTATGCCAAAAAACAATTATCAAATCGGATAATTATGTTATCTAGTGATTGCAATTTACCCAACAAATCATCAATTAATAAAAGGTTGGGAACGCCCTGACGATTCCGCGGAAGTCACAAACATCCTAGCCTACGGTTTCTGCTTACCATCAGGCAGGCCGTATGCTTGTCTGTCACCGTTATGGTATAAAAACAATAAGGCAAATACCGATATTTATACATAGAGGAACCAGCGCGTTTACTCTATTGTATTGTTTGTGTGCAATGAAGTTTCAACAAAAAAATAGAACGAAGATTGGAACATCGCAGAGGCATATTCCCCTCCATCTTACTTAAAATATTTGAATATTCGGAGACCCTTATAAACAAATTTAGGTAGGCCCTTAGGGTCGGGAACGTGTCGGCAAAGCGCATGTGATTCGTCTAGAGTCACAAGCGTCCATAGGCTTCGGCAATTGCTTACCATTAGTCATCACATCAGTCATGGTTATTGGTAAGCTTGGTGACAATTGTCACCGTTTGGTTGTTAAAATAAACCAGCCAAGTGCGTTTAGTGCGTGTTGGCCGCAATGACGACGGTTCCGGACTGTACTCGTATGATTTGTATCTAATTAGCATGTTCTGTGGCGTGAATACCAGTTACAAAGTATTTACCGGAGTTTTAGAGTTCATTACTTAAACTCTCCGCGAGTTAAGAAATGTGTATAGATAAAAGCCGCCAAAACATGTGCTTACCTGCTTAATGCAATGAGGGTACTGCTTTAGCACCAACCCTCTCACCGCTGGTGTGAAATTTTGGTTCAAACTGTAAGTGCAACCTTTCAATATTTATAATTTTCATCATCGTCCATTTGCCAAAGCCCCCCACCGATCGCCATTACCCAAGAAACGCTTTGGTTGCTTGTTGTGTTGGGAAACGAGTGGAGTGATGATACATTTATATCCAACCCTATAACAAAAGTACACAATAATTTGCAAATCGGGCCTAATTTTACTGTCGCTGTGCAATTTTAAGGCTGTGTTCCGAATCACGCTCACAGCGCTCACAACGCTTACAGTGCTGGCGGCCGGTCCGAATCAGTTAGCGCGCTCAAGGCCGCGTGAGCGGTGTTTTGTTTCGGACCGGTCATGAGCGTGTTTACTGTCAAACGTCAACTGAATTTGAATTTTGAGTTCGTCAATTAATCATAGTATGATATTCTGGGCTGGGTTTTTGATCTGTAGAAAATTGAAATTAATGGCAATCTGCAACTAACTAATATAAAACTGACGACATGTTCCAGGACCAAATTGTAGAGCATAGGGAATAGTTCATCTTCACACCTTAAAACCTGAATGGTCGCGTACGGTACGGTTTCAGAGGAATTTTCTCCATTGGACGCTCTGACTGTGGAATGAACTCCCTGCCGAGGTTTTCCCGAAGGACTACAGTATCGGGTTCTTCAAGAAAGGAGTATATAAAATTTTAAAGAGTTGGTTATGCGCATGTGACACCGCTGGAGTTGCAGGCGTCCATAGGCTGCGATGACCACTTACCATCAGGCTGGCCGTACGCTTGTTTGCTACCGACAAAGTACAAAAAAAACTAATAAATAAACTAATATAACTTCATTTGCAGAAATTGCGAAGCGTCTGGTTGACGTAACTGGTGACCGAAGAGCTGGCGGTTTCCTCGCTCAACGTATCAGCATTGCGATACAGCGAGGAAATGCCGCCAACATCCTCGGTACAATGCCTCAAGGACCCGTTTTAGATTTAAGTTAGTTTTAATTTTCTTTATATTATTTTGGTTAAGTATTCTTGTATATATTTTCGTTGTACATAAATAAATGATTATCTCATATAACTTTAAAGTTTATTTTTCGCGCCTAAAATGAAATGTCAAACGTCAACTTGACGTTTGCGCTCAAGGTGCTTACGGCTGGGAGTGTGAGCACCGTGAGCGCCGTCCATGACGTCATCAATGACGTCAGGACATCTCGTGTAAACGCTGTGAGCGTGAATCGGTCCGACCGTGAGCGCGCTCACAGCGCTGTGAGCGTGATTCGGAACACAGCCTAAGATACATGTTGTTTACATTATCGTTAGGTACATATAGATACTTACTCGTTTCATATACCTCAGTTGCGGAAAGTGCGGAAACAACACGTGAGCCGTTCGAGGCATAGCCGTCAATAGCCAAAACGCAAAGCAAATCAAACTCCAGTTCCTCCAGTAGCAGGTCAGCAGAATATAAACAGAATCCTCGGAGTACAAAACGTGCGCTCTAGTCATAAGATGATGAATGAAATGGAATAAAATCAGACGAATATTTAATTTGGAAAGCAGTTTCTGAGCGATATGACATATTTATATTTTTTTTTTTTTTTTTTTTTTTTTCAATGGCTATCGTCACGAAGACATTTTGCCAGCATCACGTCAATTTACTTATTTATATCACGAGATTTGAAAAAAGGAAGAAAATTAAGAGCACCAGATTTCAGGAACACATTAAAATAATAAAAAAGGAAAGAGGGAATACAAAAACAAATTTAGAAGTCATAATTTAAGTTTGTTAATAGATAAAAAATTTGCAAGTAATCTGAAAACAGCAGGATTAGGAATCAAAAGGGATGGCATATGGGTGGGGAATGGGACTTTTTGGTAAATCAGACCGGAGTATAAATGAGCATGATTCAGGAGAGGGCAGCTCAGGAACAGATGGTTCAGGCTACCCTCGTCGAGACCGCATTCGCAAAGGGAGGAGTCTCGAATCCTCAGCCGAGCAAGATGGACAAGAGAGTGGCAGTGACCCAGCCTCATACGAATAATGGAAGAGGTTGCTTTTTTACTTAAATTAATTTTGGAAAACCAGACTTTTCGACCAACATCCGGCTGAATCAAAGCAAATTTTGAACCTTTGCTTTTACTCGACACATGCCACCGAGAATTCCAGGATTTGGACAAGTATTTAATCGGGAGGGATAGGAGGTCATAGTAGCAGTTCTTAAAAGGAGACTTGTCACCACAGGAAACTGCTTCCTTGGCTATGCGATCAGCTGCTTCATTGCCAGTTATACCAGAATGGCTGGGAATCCAAGCGAGGACAATTTCATATCCTCGAAGATAACACTGGTTAATTTTGTCCTTAATCATAAAAACTAAAGGGTTATGGATCTTAGAAGCAAATGGGTTAGATATTAAGGATTCTAAGGCGCTGCGAGAGTCTGAAAAAATTATGGAACGTTTAAGGTAAGCCACCAGGATGTATTCTAAGCATTTAAGAATGCCCAAGCACTCTCCAGTAAAAACAGAAGAATCAGGAGGACATTTTACTTTTTGAACAATGCCATATTGAGAGTGGAAGGTGCCGACTCCAACACATCCAACTGGGGATAATTTAGAGGCGTCTGAGTAAAGAGTGTGCCAATTAAACCATTCCTTTCCAAGAATTGCCTGTGAACGTTGCTTAGCGCAGATATCCCCTTTTAAAATATTAAAATCCAAGATGACGCGTGGTTGTAGAATAGTCACGTGATAAGGAAGATTAAACATTGGGAGATTAGGGAAGTGAAAAGTTGGGTCCTTGATAGAATGAAACCTCCGAAGGCTTGTTACTAGGGAGGGAGGGGATTTGTTAGCCCAGTAAGGGGAGCTGCGAAAGAGACAGTCGAGGTCAGTAATTTTAGGAGAAATTGGATGAACTGAGAATTGAAAAGTGCGAAATAGATAGCGGTCTGAAAGGAACTGACGACGTAAATCGAGGGGAGGGTCTAAACATTCAACCCGAAGAGCATTTAATGGGCTTGACTTCATGGCACCAGAAATAATGCGAAGAGCCTTGGACTGTATTCGATCGAGGCTACGAAGACCAGCTTGGTTAGCAGGTTCTAACAAGAACGATCCATAATCCATTATATTTCAGTATGACAGTGACAACAGCGGTTACTTTTTTTAAATTGAGCTGCAAAAGGAGGTAGCATGTCGACGTTCCATTCCAACTAAAAACATTTCTTTGTGATTACTAAGATTTGCTTTATAACAATAAATAAAATTATAGATTTTCAGAGGAAATAATTTTTAATTGAATTTATTAATAGATGGAACTACAGTCTCAGATGCAATAAAAATACGTAAAACGGGATTTGCCCAGATTGTCAATATGGTCATTCTTAGTTTTGCCATTTCAAAAATGGTTTCCTAATGTCACGTGATCAGACTACTTCCGCTTTGGAATGCCATCTATCGACACAGGACTGCGTACCTCCGAACGGTACCTCGTATAAACGTTTCGTTCACCGCTAGACTTACGTGCCGCGACCTGTACGCTGCTCATTTTGGCAGATTTCCCTGTTTGTATGGAACTGATAACACCGTGATCTACTCTCTACTCTACGACAAGGTCGACAACTTTGACAAGACAAGTAAAACTAAAACGTCAAAATAAACAATTTGTAAGCTTTGCTTTGCGGAATTGGAGACCTGGGTAATGAAAAGAGGGCACAGCGCTTTACGTACAATTACATACTATCAACTACGTACTATTTTAATAAAGGGGGCATACATGGCAATGCAATTGTGACACAAACGGTGAGAACGAGTTATATGCAGCTAGTGTCATGACACAAATCTTCCTGCCTGCGCTGGTGCTCATGCATGTATTTCTTAAGCATCATTTTAAAACTATGGACGTGTTCCAGGGTCCTTATCGGCGGTGGTACATTGTTCCAAATCTTGGAAGCTGCATAGCGAAAACTTCCCCGGAAAGCAGCGGTAGCATGTCGGGGCAACAGCAAATGTGTTACACACTGGCACTGCCGACCTCGACGAGTAGTCGTGTGGATAGAGAGCTTGTCGAAGAGATATGCTGGTGACTTATGCTTTATGATAAAGTGTACGCACACAACTCTCGAGAAGCTAAAGAGATAGTTGGAAGGATTCAGCGAGGTCATCATCCCGCTTACGTCATGGTTTGGTGGGGTGTGTCGTATCAAGGCGTCTCTGAGATCCATTTTTGCGAAAAAGGAGTGAAAATTTCAGCTAAAGTGTATCAGGATACGATTTTAGAAACAGTAGTTAAACCACTAAACGACACAATGTTCAAAAATGTACACTGGACCTTTCAGCAGGACTCAGCCCCGGGTCATAAAGCTCACACCACCCAGATTTGGCTGCAAAGGAATGTTCCGGACTTCATCAAGGCAGATGATTGGCCCTCTTCCAGTCCCGACTTAAATCCCCTGGACTATAAATTGTGGTCAGTGTTAGAGGACATGGTCTGCTCTAAACGCCATGCCAATATCGATTCTCTAAAAAAATCTTTGAAGGTAGCAGTGGCAAATTTCCCAATGGATACAGTGCGTGAATCTATAGACGTGTGGCCGGATCGTTTGAGGGCGTGTATTAAAGCTAAAGGCGGGCATTTTGAATAAAAAATACGAGTATATTGTTTAGAAACCTTATTAACTTACCTATAAATAAACATTTACTTATGGTAAATTAATTACATCCTTTTAAAAATATGTTTCATTTCATTTGTAACAGAACTTATGGCTATAACGAACCCTTAAGAGTGCGCAGTACGTTGGGTTCTCCATACAAACGTATTTATGCTCTCATTTTAAAACGCCATGCTAGAATAACATGAAACTTTGTATACACAATGGGATCCGGCATATCTAGGTCGCAAATTAGTTTCTGTTACTTGAAATTATAATGGAGAAAAAATACAACGATTATGAAGGTTTTCATACAAGCCGTAAAAACTCAAAAAACCGCTGTATTTTTTTTCTTTTACAATTTCTAGCAACAAAAACTAATTTCCGACCTAGATATGCTGGATCCCATTGTGTATACAAAGTTTCGTGTTATTCTAGCATGGCGTTTTAAGATGAGAGCATAAAACGTTTGTATGGAGAACCGAGCGTACTGCGCCCTCTTAACTTGACAAGAAATAGAGAATGTCCCTAATTCATGCCTCAGTGACGCTGAATAGTCATACTCATACTGGCCAAGAAAAATATACAAAAAGGCGGTCAAAGAGTGTGGGAAACCCAGGGGACGTTGCCAAGTTAAAGGGTTGTCTGTGACTTTAAGCATTATATATTCCACCATACCTATATTTTGTTGAACAGCGTCTTCAGGCAGTCTACCAAGTTTTCCTGTTTTTTTTTCACTGGATGTTTCAAATTATACCTCGTTACATCGTCCTTTCACAATAGCTATTTTTTTTAGTTAGCTTCAGATTGAGGTAGTTTGAAGGTTTTTTTAAAAAAAAATTGGTGTATTTGCCTTTTTTACAGAAAAATGGCTGCCATATAATTATAGAGACAGAAAGTCTTCCTGACTGCCTGAAGTAAAAGTGTTCAAACAAGTATTTTTTTGGTAAGATGACATTCTAATGAGCGTTAAACAACTTGTGATATGATAAATACAATCGTAGGAGGAAGCGAGTGAAGATTATCAGAAAACGCTGTCCAACAAAATATGGGTACGGTGGAATATATACTGCTGAAAGTCACATAAAACTTAACGTTATATTATGATTGTATTTTTGACCGAGCGAGCGAAGCGTCTCCGTTTTCAGCTTTCGACAAAAAATATTTCGTCTGTCCTGGTCTGTCCGATTGTTCTCCTCTACAGGTCGTATTTCTCAACCGATTCTCGTGACATTTTGTGAGCAAGTTCGATAATTATATAGATATTTTTCATTCATTGTCGAGTCAGCTTTAGGATCACAGAGCCACTAGTTGTTAATTATTATGTATTTTGATATCCACAAATAATTAAAAAAGGCGGTGCTTATAAATCCACATACATTAAAAGATTTACCATATCATGCATGACCAGATTTTTTCGTGTCCACACTTTGAATAAGTTTGAATGCATCAAACAGAGCGTACGTGGCTCAGCGGCGCCCGCGTACCGCGTGCGGTATGCGAGGTTAAGCAATGTCGGGCGAGGTCTGTCCTTGGATGGGTGACCGCTTTGAGTGGTTACTAACTGACCGCTCCTGTGCTTTGGAAGGCACGTTAAGCCGTTGATCCTGGTTGCTGTCTATGATAGCAGTCGTTAAATTAGAGGCCTCCGGGCGGCTTGAGAACTTCTAACAGTCAAGTTGCCCACTCACTTGACAAGCCTAATAAGGTCTAGTTCCTCCTTGGGTTGGAACGTCAGATGGCAGTCGCTTCCGTAAAAACTAGTGCCTAAGCCAATTCTTGGGATTAGGTAGCGGACCTCAGGCATATATCCTTCAGGATACAACTGTACTGGGAGTAACGCTAGGAGGATGAGGATGATAATGACTTTGAATACATCAAACTAGTTTTTATGTTGCTGGATTCGTCGATCTACGAGTGTGAGCTCAAAAATAAAACGGCTGTTTTTACTTTGGACGCATAGATCGACGCATCCAATAGAAATCGCTTACCATCAGGCGATTCGTCTGCTCGTTTGCCTCCTATGTCATAAAAAAAAGTTTACTTTTTACCGTTATGTATCTCAAACCTAACCCTTCGGATGATACACAACCTGGACTCAACTGACGATTATATCCGCACAACAGAGGGCCTAACGTGAACTGAAAACGAAGTATCTCCCTCTCTGTTGCTCGAATATGCAAGTGCGACAGAGAGAGAAAGATTAACCCGGATTTATCCATCGGGAGGTGCAGACCATTATCTTTCATGGTTAAAAGGGTTGATTCGGGTTATAAAAAAGATTTCATGTCTGACAATAGTCGCAATTTAAAACAAATCTAACTCGTTCGTCATAGTATAATATCCGTATATTTTTTGGTCTGGCAATAATACATATTAGAACACTGACTGAGAGAACACTAACGCCATCTATTGGCACGGATGGTAACCATAATGTCAGTTGAGTTTACTTATGCTGCGACTAGGTGGCGTTACAGTTAGCTAACACTAATATTTTGATGAATTTATCATTGTTTTTCCAATAATAAGTGTTACTTTATGTAGCCATCGACTATATTTAGTAAAATTAGTTTAGTATTATTTATGCTAGAGTATAAAATAGGTTTCTTGTAGTTCTTTACATATTTTAAACAATATAAAACGTAAATCATGCTAACGAAGTTTTGAAGTAAGTAACTATATATACAAATTGGTTAGAACGATAAGTGTACTTGCTTCGGCAGTACATATACTAAAATTGGAACGATACAGAGAAGATTAGCATGGCCCCTGCGCAAGGATGACACGCAAAATCGTGAAGCGTTCCACATTTTTTGGCCATTCTAAATTTGGAATTACAATATAGAAGATAAGGATCAAGAGGATAAATGACAAGGAGCCGAGACATGATTAAAAAAAAACAAAGTTCGAGTCTTTATTTTCATACATTTCCTCAGCCTACTCAATCCACCACCATATCAGCCGAAGGGCGTCCACTGCTGTACATTATAGGCCTCCCCCAATTTCATGGGGGGTAAATGCCATAATCGCCACGGTTGGCATGCGGGTTGGCGATCGCAGTATCTCCACCGCACTCCAGGGATTACTTAACGGCACGGCAAGTTATCGGACGCTCCGGTTGTGGAATGAGCTCCCTGCCGAGGTTTTCCCGAGGAGCTACAGTATGGGGGTTCTTCAAGAAAGGAGTGTATAATTTTTTAAGGAGTCGGTTACTCGCATGTGACACCCCTGGATTTGCAGGCGTCCATAGCCTGCGGTGGCTGATCGCTTACCATCAGGCGGGCCGTACGCTTGTTTGCCACTGCCATGGTATAAAAAAAGTTAAAATGATGGTAAAGCTTTTTATTGAAAGTGCAAAAAAATCCATTCCCGAAAAGTTCTGCATCTCGTTTTCTCTGCGTCTCTTACACTAGGGGCGTGGTTTATCGAATGGAGAAGTCATGACGTAATAAATAGTGCATCAATGGATAACATTATACGTTTGCGTTATCGCCAACGTCCATACCACGTTGAATACACCGGTTCTCGTCCGGTCACCGAAGTTCAGCAACGTCGGGTAAGGTTAGTACTTGAATGGGTGACACGCCTGGGAACACCTCGTGTCGTTGGCTTTTTGATTCCTTTTTCGGTGACGTTATCAGGGAAAAAGGGACTTATTGTTGCATTATTATTATGCCGTGTCTTAAATACGGTTTTTCAGACTTTTTATACTCTACCTATTGGCTATGTGCACGTCTGAAACGTCAAAACAATCCCGAGACAATGTCAAAGCTCAGAGATGTCAAATAATGACACATGAATATTTTATTTACTTTAGTAAACGAGAAAGACCCCGTATTGGAAATTTTACTGAAATAAATAAGAGAATATATAAAATACATACAAACGAAACGAATCGTAGGAAACCGTTAAGAAACCAATAGAAAACGTGAAAGTAAATTTGACAGTGGTCCCCGGTAAGTACACATTTCTGCCATGGTGTGCGCTACGATCGCCTAGCTTACCCCCACCACCTACTTCGCACATAGCCATTGCGCTTGACCACAAATCACCTGATTGTAAGCGATGTTGTGGTCTAAAATGGAGCGCGCTTAGGTGTAAGGGATCCGTTCTGACACCTACTAGTCCACATTTAAAACCACTATACAATACATTGAATTAATCATTTATACAAAAAAAACCGACTTCAATTTGATATTTGCTATGCCACAATTTGTGGTTTCCGTGAGCCAATGTTTAGTTACCTACAGAAAATGCCGAAAGCGGCATATGCGTGCCTATCAAATTCCAGGAGTTCCCTCGATTCCTCCTAGATCCCATCATCAGACCATCACCAAATTTATATGGGACCAACATCGGGGTACCTGCTTTGAAACAAAAAAATAATTATCAAAATCGGCCAACGTGGTCAAAAGTTATCATCGGGGAAGATACATTAAAAAAAAAGACCAAGGAGACTTGCAGACGAACTTCCTTCTATTGAAGTCGGTAAAAAAGGTCGTATCTTTATAGGGTACTCACGGGCTCACGTCACTTGTGTGGAGGTGCATTTTTTGCACCCATATTTATTTGTACTTAAACTCGGTCTATCAATCATTGATCTAAGATTCAAATTGGCTCAAGAATAAAACAGACCCATCGCTCTTGACGAATGTATTTTATTTACAAACATAAATAAGGACACTTCACCTAAAATTAATTACAAAAGCTACAGGTTTTCGGTTGCAACAATCATTTGGTAAGATGAGATGATACCACATACGACAGACAAGGACGATGTGGCAAAAAACCATGTTAATATTTACGTACTAGTTTCTAAAAATATATTCAGATGCTAAAATTCTCCTCTAGCCTCCTCAAATGGTCCACACTGTCCTGGGTAGGGCTATGGCTCAATATATTGTTCTTATAAACGTCCATACTTCTTTGAGCGGTAGCCATGTTACTGTAAACTTCGCGCGGCAACAACCTATTTTGCGCGGGAATTTTGACGTTTCCACTTCCGGGCAAAAGGGTGCGTTCAGAAAAAAACCGCTCGTTGGGATACGCTTGCGGAATGACAAAAGGCACGTCCGGTTTTGGAAAAGGACGGAGTATGTTTCTTTCTACTGGTTGTGTTATGTTGTTGATGGATTTCATCCACTGCTGCTGTTGCGTAGGCGGGATTCTATTTGGGTAGTTAAAGATCCATAGTCGGTCTCCCACGAACATTGGCCTGGGCGCGACGATGCCTAGACTGCTGTAATACTGCTGCGCCAGCAGTTCTACGTCGTTGGTGTACTTGCGTTTCCATTTCGTGCGGCGGTTTTGGAACCAGATTTTGATCTGTAATGGAAATCAAAATTTAGTTATTTTTTTACTAAAATGGTCGCTGTAATTAAGTGATCACAAGATCAATTTTCACCAGTGACATGTACTATAATGATCTTTTTGAAACTAAACTATGTTAAATCTTTGTCGCGGTATAGTGATTTGATTTCATCACACAATACACGTCTTAGTCAAAAAGTGTTTGGCGGCACAGTACAATACCTATTCTTTTGGTTAATATGTAGTAGGTACTTCATTAACGATTAACGGATTTATGCTAAGTTAAAGGTAGTTAATGAGTCCGTTAACAATTTTTGAAGTTAACTTTAAAGTTACACTTACACAGTTTATTAACTTCGTTAATTAACGATTAGAGTCTGACTAGCATAAGTCTGCACCAGTAATTTTAATTTATTGTCTGTAAATCGGTATATGATAACACTGAAGATAGGGCACTAATTAGTCTTGATACTTGTGTATGATCTTTAATATTTAAACGAGTGAAAATAATAGTAGTAGTAGTGAGTATTAGTATGTATGTATGTATAAATAAATAAATAAATAAATAAATAATGTATGTCAGCCTATATACCTACGCCCCACTGTTTCGTACAAGCCTCCTGTCATTCTCGAAAATTGCATGTTCGTGTATTGGAATCGGACGTTTTTTCTCATGCATAATTGAAAGGATATTTTAGTTTTTATTTTATGGCAGTTTTACTGATTAGGCTACGTAATTTTGATGTTAGTTAAAAATAATTTTCATTTTATTGTGCGTTTTGTTTGCCCTATGTCAAAACTACCACAATTATACTCAACTTACACACCACTACTTTTAATATTTATACACACCAGATTTTCCCAGAAGAAAATTGTCTTTCGGTGACCAAAGATATTGAGATTTTTTTCTGTAGGGGGTGAAGATAGTTTGAAGTAAGTACTTGCTTAATATCTTCGAGACCTTATCTGTCAATTCACGTACAAGCAGTAAAACACTGGAAATTTGAACAAAAATAATACTTAGTGTTTACTTTGGGTAAGTTAGTTCAAAATAGACATTTAAAAAAATCTAAGCATTTTCCAAATGTATGGTAGTATGGAAAACATACAAATTTCAAAATTATAGGTGCATATTTTGGAAACCAAGTGACTTTGTACCAACGCATGTTCCTCTATCATCCCTGAACGTATTTGCACCTAGTTACCAAACACCCTGTATATGTTTAAAAATCGTAAATGTTAGTAACTTTTACAAGAAAGGGATTACACCCTGTACAACTGTTAGCTTAGCTGCAACATAATTCTCGTTGCAGGTCTACCAACGAGAGGTTTTTAATGGAATTTCATACATACATTGAAAAACTACCAATCTTGTTTGATAAACTCATCGGTCAAAGACATGATGAGATGTAAACATTGCCGCTTTTCTGCGATAATCACCTCTCGTTGTTCTCTCACGGTGTCATAATTACTTATTGAGCATTCGGAATAATAATTCTCGCTCGCCACTTTTATACGGTTTGCCCATAATTAGTGGTAACAATCGTAAACAAATTAATTAAATTTAATTCGTATGACACATTCACATTTCACATCTGCGTCAAATATAAAACATTGCCATACGTAATTTTTAAATGGTTGACAGTTCATTTGCTTGGAAGAGATATACTGGTCTGACTCTAACGCAGATACGCCTGGCTTTTTGAGATCTTTTATGGTCACGTACGGTACGGTTTGAGAGAGATTTCCTCACTCTGACGCTCCGGTTGTGAAAAGAGCTCTCTGTCGAGGTTTTTCCGAGGAACAACGGTATGGGGTTCTTCAAGAAAGGAGTGTAATTTTTTAAAGGGTGGCAACGCGCATGTGATACCCCTGGAGTTGCAGGCGTCCATAGGTTATAGTGACCGCTCACCATCAGGGGCATCAGGTACGCTTGTTTGCAAACGACGTGGTAAAATACGAATGATGGAGCACAAAAGATCCCATTGGGTCAAAGTGCATGCAAAAGGGCCTTCATCTAGTTAAGGTAAGATAGATACCTGGGTCTCGGTTAGTCGCAGCTGCCTTGCGAGCCGACCGCGTGCTGCCACAGACAGGTACCGGTTCTTCTCAAACTCCGCTTCCAGACTTTTGATCTGTTGCGCGCTGAAGGCGGTGCGCGCGCGCTTACCACGGGACGAACAGCCTGGGTACAAATAACTGTATGTAAGTGACATGTACGACTTTATGTCGAAAATTTTAGCGCTTGGGTCGGGCGTAAGGGTGTTATGCCGTCTATTATGGTGGTTTTCGTAAGCGATGTTCATTATGTTATAATCTGATTGTATGGTAAGCTTGGCAAGTTACTATGGGATGACAGCACCGGTGCCATATTTATCGTTGATCGGTTTGAATCGTCAGTTGGTGCTATCCACCCTAACTAACGTTTCGGGCAGTTTAACTAACAAACACTCAAAGCGGCCGAGTGATTATTAAATGAGCGCTTCCGTGCTTTGAAAGTGACATAAAGTTTTAGTCTACGACACTTTTTGCGGCTCTCTATAACTCTTTCCCTGAGCAATACTCTTCACTGCTTTCTGCTCTGCAAATAGAAATAGCAGAAGAGAACATATTATCCTTACATGCCACATTTTTCAGATAGTGTTGAGCACTCTGAAGAGTACAGATAGGGATATATGATAGCGACTGTAGACAGTAGTTCCGCCTCATTGCTCGGGGACAACATTTTGATCTAGCCAGGTTTTTGAGCTCAAGCCAACAACCGAAATGTCGACTAGTTTGCGCGTCAGTGACTATGGCACGTAGCTCCTAATCTACACTTATCAATCATTAATCAATCACCTTGCCATTGCCGACTAAAATGTATTTAAACTGTTTGTAATTTCGTCTGAAATAGATCAAATTCAGCTGAAAAATAACATGTTTTTTTTGCAGCGTACTTACCGCGATCCGATATCGAAGTATTTTCCTTTCTGTCGCTCGAATGTGCAACTTGTGCAAGTGCGACGGAGAGGGAGATGCTTCCTTTTCGGTTCGCGGTAGGGTAGGCTCTCTAATGGCAAGGGGGTACCGTAGCGCCCGTAGTCAACAGGATTTGCTTTAGAGCAACAGACAAATGCAAATTGCGAACTGAGTTTTCACTGAGATTTAGATTAACAGTTATTTAGACTCTTGATAATATATTGCATGATTAGTCTCTTTTCTGCATACCTATTTGGAAAGGGTTGTATTAAGAAGGACAGATAGACGAAAAGCGCATCGAGTCGGTAACTTCAATTCCCATAACAACACAAAACAAGGCGAAAAAAAAAATAAAAAAAAAATAAAGCTGTATAATATATACCCATACACACGCTTTTAATTTCTTTTTCAGTAAAATTAGGAATCGTTTGAGACCATTACAACGTTATTATTGTCCTAACCAATTACTAACTCTGGGCAGACAGGACGGACACGGCATGTCGTCGCCGCGCAGTTATTTTCAATAAACACCTCTCCTTGAGTAATTAGTGGCAATAAATCACTATGTCATTCGACTACCGACAGCGCCATCTTGGTTTCAAGCGACGCCACCGTTTAACAGTGAACGCATCCTAATTATCCCGCCAAAATACACATCGGACAAACGTCATTAAGCATTCGAAAAAAAAATAGTGTAGTCTATGCTAACGTCATAAGGTTGCGATTCGTTTGTGTTCAAGATTTTAGAGTGTTGGGGTATTATTGTACGCGACCAGAATGAATGTGGGGACGATTTATTAGATCTCGCAATCGTTAAAGAAATTTCAAAGAACATATGTTAAAACGGGTTGTATTTCAGTTTCAATATGATTTAATGGGCGTCGTTTGACTTTAAACCGTTTTAAAAAGTTGTAAAAACTGAATATCCGGGGACGTATTTGTTTTTTAATTGCGTTCCGCTTCGTTTAAGACTTTGGAATCGATCTATTATGCCAAGTGCAATAATGTTGTAGGTAGATTAATTAGTGTTTGGAAATAGACATTTGCATTTGAGGAGCGTTAAAGCGAAGTTCTTGGGCAGTAGTAGGCCAATTAACGTCAATTTATCGTGTGTCAACGGACGTTTTCGTGCGATTGTTTTAACAATTCAAAGATAAATTAAGGTCTTATTTATATCCGAATGAATGAAATATTTATGTATGTTTACGACCACTGGACAATAAACTTATTTTTAAAATAGTTTAAAATTCCGTTTATCAGGCGATCAAAGCGAGAGTCGAATTATTAGCGCGATTGTTAGCTATTTAAACGTCTGTGAAAACATGTTCATAAAACCCAATAAACTTTCTGAAAATCTAAACATTTTTCGGTGCCAATAACTCGTGCTAACTAGCGATATGAAAAAAACTCGTGCATTTAATTTATTTATGAGCTGGCGGTGATAAAAATGACTGTAACGGTTTGAGCCATTTTGAATTGGCCGGTATTTTTGACTGGATTACCTGGGCCAATCAACTTTGCGACCGACACTTTTAGTATAGCGAATTTCAACAGTCATATAGTTTATTAAATATTATATCAGTGATTATATTCATTTTTAGGGTTGCGTACCTCGAAAGGATAAAACCCAACCCTTATAGGATCACTTTGTTGTCCGTCCAGTCTGCCTGTCAAGACCCTTTTTCTCAGGAACGCGTGGAGGTATCAAACTGGAATACTCAACTGTCCCTCGGGGCTCTAAGCCAATGCAATCAAAAGATGCAGCCGTTTATGCCCCAAATTCTCGACACTCGCAAGGGAATCAAAACCTACAGTACCGCTACCATGAGATGCTATCGAAAATATACATTACGTTACTACAGTCGCTACCCAATAAACGCGTTTCGAGTAGATTTCGATTGTGCTCGTACCATGAGTCAACCGCGCGTTCACGGCGCCCGCCAGACGCTAACGTAATATTCGCTAGCGACTAACGTTTTGTAGCGGTTGCCGTAGATCGGTACCATGAGTCACCAATTTGACAGTCGCTATCGAAAAATACCGTATCGACTGTAGTAAACTATTTCACTAGCAAATTGGAGCGTGAAAGCTTATTAGAGATCTTGTTTCATAAGTTATTGTAATAATTATTTATCTAATTAATATCGGCAAGGCATTATTTTGTGTGGAATATGTTAGCGACGGCTGCGTAAGAAGATGAACGACAAATAACAGAGATAAATTGAGGCTGATAAGAGAAAAAAATAAAAAAATCATACTATAAAATGAGATTACGTTTATTAATTATATATAATCTATGTACATCTAATCACATGAAACAAAAAAAAACATCATAAAAACTGGGAAGACTGTATCACTCAGTTTATAGGTATGGCAATAATAACCAAAAATAACCAAAGCAAATACAAGATTCACTAACATTTGACCTTGTGCTACTGTTCTACGACACTTTAAATTAGCAGGTTTATTTCTATACTTTTGAAAGGAAGCTTTGGGTACTTAGCCTTTTGTCCAATATCGTCCTTGCTCTGTCTTTTCAGTATAGTTAGAAAGACAGCTTTGTATGCTGTGAAGTTAGGCACGTCACTCCGATCGTAACGTAAACTACTCGATGAATCGAGTTAACGTTAGCGAGTATAGTAAACGTGTAATTGACTCATGGTACGAGTACCAATCTGTAGTTCTATGAGTGACCACCAGAGGCGCTGTACTTATTCTCCATACTGATTGTTTACGCAGTCGCTAGCGAGTACGGTCACTGCAAACTCATGGTAATGCTACAGGATACTTCCTGTGAACTCAGAATCTTGAAATTTGGTACGAAGCAACGTCTTATAGCACAGATAAAGGAAAAATTGCGAAAGTCGTACATTTTCAGTTACCTACCTACATGATGTAGGTAGGTAACTGAAAATGTAATAATATTTTTTATGGAACCCTCGGTGCGCGAGTCCGACAAGCACTTGGCCGGTTTTTTGATATAGTCAAGTTACTAGATTATCAATCGATCTTTGCCAAATATTGTCAACAATATTTCAGCTTCCGAAACATGTGAAAATGGGGAATATCTAAAAATTTTAAAAGTCCTTGATTATTTTTCTAATGGTAGGAATAACCCTCGCCATGAATAGAAAAAAGTTTCAGAATTTTCGGTTTGCGCCATATTTTTTTTTTAAATATAAACATTTTATATCACCTCGCATCTGCCCCGTATCAGACTACTACGACATTTCTAAGTCCGTCGAATATTAAAAAAAAAACGCCTGCTTGGATCTGTGGTACGCAATGACATTGACGGTTCAAGTCATACGACCAACCTATGATGAACTGTCAATGTCATTGCGTACCGCGTACCGCGCATAAAATATATGGCACAACCGAAAAATCTGAAACTTTTTTCTGTTAATGGCGACGGTTATTCCTCCCATTAGAAAAATAATCAAGGACATTTAAAAATTTCAGACATTCCCCATTGTGTAAAAGTGTCTACTGACTACTGAGTTACTGAGGTAGTGAAATGTCAACAGAGCTACCATATTTTTATTAAATTAAATTTAAACAATAGATTATAATGTGAACAATGATATTTTAAGTATAGATAGGTTATGCTCAAACATTACAAGCGCAAGAAATACTTCCAACATCGCGGCATCACACATTCACAGTTTGTTTTATTGTTTACAATACGCACACTCCATCAAAAGCGTAAAAGAGATAGCTTTATTAAAATAATACACAAGAAAGAGACAGCCTTCACCCGGAACACCAATCACCGCACGTTTGACATAGATTAAAGAAACTACTACTACTAGGCAGAAGGTGCAAACCACAGTGCAAACTGTTTCTACTGATGATCCCGAGTGTAATTAGTGATAATACCGGTATCGAGTGGTTGTTTTACGTTGTAGGCACGTCAACGAATTAGAATATAACTAAGATTAGATAGAATGTGACACAAGATTACTTAAAATAAAACTACTCGTATTATAAATAACTTACATATTATGTTTCAGCTGATTAAGCGAACAATACATCTCATTTACAAATAAATCTAATATATAAGTAAATGTGGCAATTTTGGATTATATTACAATGAAATAAAGTCTGAAAGTGTAAACCAGCATCAGAAATATACATTTCGGAACTTCTGTCTGTGGTCTCAAAATTGTATACATATTTGTAATGCTAACTGTACATTGTCGCACCTACTAATAGGCACGATAAATTTAAACCACTATACACTACTACACCACTACCTACAGCCAGCATCGTAAATATGAAATGTATATATGTCGGTACCATGTCCCTATGTAGTAATTATTTATATATTTTAGGAAGTGTATAAATATTACACAAAACTTCCTACCCACCCTCCTAAACCTAAAAGTTGTCTGGAAGAGATCGCTCTTTAGCGATAAGATCACGTTTTTTTTGTGAACAATAAAGAATATTTGTATTGTATTTATGATCTTGACTGTACTAAAATATTGAAATTATTTTGAGTTTAACTGTACCTAACTTTTAAATATCAACATTTTAATATAGTAATTCCCACTTCATTCTTACTTATTTACATTATCATTACTGGTACACCAAGGTTGGAAGGTCAGATGGCAGTCGCTTTTGTAAAGACTTGTGCCTACGCCAATTCTTAGGTAGCGGACCTCGGGCATCCCTCAGGATGCAACTGTACTGGGAATAACGCTAGGATGATGATGATATTGATGATGATGGTTACTGGTAAGTACACCAAGGTCTACTGTAAAAAATAACATTTTATAGCTAAACCATTATTTTCTTATAAATAAAACCCAAGAAACGTATAGGGCATTAAGTTCAAGTTTTCTATGTAACACATTATAACCTCGAATTGAATGAGATTTGGTATGACGCATCTGTTACATTGATCTATGTTCGTTATCATTATCACTCTCATTGTAAACGACATTAGTTTGTCTCTTTCTCTGAGACAGCGTATTCATGGCGTCATATTTGGTAAGTTGAAAGAATAAATCGAAAAAATAACATATTTTCAGCTTATTTTACTTGTGGATTGTAATGCCTGTTGCCTTAGTGCGTTTTAATGTATAGTTAGTGCACTCAAGGATCACGCATGACAGCATTTTTCGGGTCAATCACGTAGTTAGCGGGAACTTGTGTCACCGTGCGCCTCTCTCGCTCACCCGGGAGTGACTAAAGCGTTAGGCGATAATTAGCGCCTATTTAGCGCCTCACTTTAGGAACGCGGGTACCGTATCTATGCTTAAAATATCATTGAATGTGAATTATTGAAATAAGGTAATGATATTATTAAAATGTATAATTAATTTCACTAACAAGAAGCCCTGATTTTTATTTTATTTTTTTAAATGTGCACAGTGTGAAACTGACAAAAATGTGTTGGTAAAAAAGTTGATTGACCTAGTACTTCCTACTACGCCACAGAATAGTATAGGTAATATGTAGAACGCATACATTTTTTCGTGTTTTCTTCCCATGCGATCAAATATAGAAAATTCATGAGATGGGATCAGCCTATATACATCCCACTGCTGGGCACACACACATTCTCATAGACGAGAGGGAACGGGCAGTCCCCACGCTAGCCCAGTCAGTGCGGGATGGGGGGTTCACCTTTGAAGTTCTTCGCAGGAGGGCTGCAGCTACCTCGCACAAAAAATAAGCTTAGCCATTCAGCGAGGAAATGCTGCCAGCGTCTACGGCACAATGCCGCAAGGCCATTTTTAGATTTAGTTTAGTTTTTATTTAAGTTTATAGAATTAAGCCTTATTTAGGTTAATTTGTTTTTGTTTGTTATTGTATGTATGTATGTAAATGTATGTAAATACTTTATTGTATACAAAACACAGGTAAAAATACAGACAATTTTGGTTATATCGGTACGAGTACAAAGGCGATTATTGTTTGTTCTCTTTCATTTAATGTTTTAAAAAATACGAGTAAATATCCCTCAATCATCCCATTTTCTATAATTAACGGTTTCTCGGATATTGAACTTTTGTTCTAATTTTCTGACTCATAGATTTGTTTTTCTCTAATAAAAAATGTTTTCCGTGATATTATCTAGTTACTTAAACAAATATTTTTTACGTAGGTAATATATTTAATATCAGATTTGTATAATATAGCGTTCCAAACACCACAGATATCTGTTCGAAACGTTTAAAACTCAAATTAGCCGTTTGAATCGCGCACACTCCCGACCGTTGATGTCTCATTTTCTAAATCCGTTCCACGCATATAAATCTCGCGTCTCGTTAACTCCCCTCGTAATTACTCGGTAGAAAAAGAAAAATTGTCTATGGTTAGAAAACATGAAAGCAATGGACGGCGTCGTTAAATTGTTGTACAAATGTCAAGTTTGACGTTTGATAATTTAAATAAATGTCGTTATTCATCTCATTAATCATATTTAACCCTCTTTAAAAAAGATTTTAACTAACCACAGAATAGTATCTAAAGGTCCTCATAGACCGTGGGCCAGTAAAAGATTTCAATTACCAATTTCCGCTCGCACCATAACCTGTACAATGATTAAAAAAGTTATATTATGAAGCCCCGCGTGAATGTCAGCTGGGATTCCGTTGGTGGGTTGAGGAGCAGCAGCGTTCCAAAGACGTAAAAAAAATTAATAATTAACTCTCGACTGAAACTTGTATCGAAGGATAGTTAAGCCAATACCTTAAGCACAAAAATTCTTCAGTTGGTTGTAGAGCGGCGGAATACCAGTAGCTGCTCACATGAACATGTAAAAAAATCTTTGAGTCATTTCCTTTCGCATGAAATTTTCTCAGATGACAGTATAATGACATTGTGAATAAACAAACTCGTCAGGCTTCTGTAACGCGGTGGAAAACCCGTCAGCTGATGCCCTAAAGATTGTAACACAGGAACCAGACAGGAGCATTTTATCTCCTATTTAAATGCGCTAATTGACTAATTTGTCCTCGTCGTATTACCTGCTGAGCTTAGAGGGTTCCGTAGCCAAAATGGCGAAAACGGAATCCTTATACTTTCGTCATGTCTTTCCGTCCGTCTGTCCATCGGTATGTCATAGCCGTTTTACTCGGAGACTATAAGCACTACAATTATGAAATTTGGTAAAAAGGTGTAGGGTAGCCTCGCCGGTTCTCGTCCGATTAGTGGAGTTGCCGACTTTGTGACGGGAAAAAAATATGTTGAACTATAGCAATTTATACGAGTAATATTTCTTTTTAATGGCAATATACTCTATTTTTCGCCAAGTTTAAGTTATAACTAATAACATACACCGTTATTCTTGTAAAAGATGATAAATGAAAAAGTATGGTTTTTGCCGGTTCTCGTCCGTTTGTCCCGGTTCTCGTCCACGCCGTGCCAGTTCTCGTCTATAGGAAAAGAGGAGTTATTCATACACTCAAAAACCAATTTCTGAGTATAAAACCTTTAATGCGTAGGTACTTAGCTATTTATCTTACAATGTTTTAATAATTGGCTTTTGTTATTAAGAAATAAATAAATGATCAACTTATTTTTTATAGATATAAAAGGTAATCATTGCGTGATCCACTGTAGCATGCAACTTTCAATCTAGAGGTCGCGGGTGTGAATCCCGGCTCGCACCACTGGCTTATTTAAAATAAAATATAAAACGGCCAAGTGCGAGTCGGACTCACGCACGAAGGGTTCCGTATTAGAAAAAAAAACGCCAACAACTACTCGGTTGTATGGGAGCCCGCCTTAATAATAATTATTATTATTTTGATTTTAGTATTTGTTGTTGTAGCCACAATAAAAATACATAATCTGTGCATATTTCAACTGTCTAGCTATAACGGTTCTTGAGATCTAGCTCGGCGAGTGGTAGCCATGAAAAAGGGCTGAAATATCACGTTTTTTGTATGGGAGCCCCCCTTAATTATTATTATTATTTTGTTTTTAGTATTTGTTGTTATAGCGGCAACAGAAATACACAATCTGTGAAAATGTCAACTGTCTAGCTATTACGATTCTTGAGATACAGCCTGGTGACAGACGGACGGACGGCCGGACAGCGAAGTCTTAGTAATAGGGTCCCGATTTTACCCTTTGGGTACGGAACCCTAAAAACTTGTGTACGAAATATATTTTTAAATTTAATAGCAGTTTTTCGGTGAAGGAAACCATCGTGAGGAGAGCGGTCTCATCCCAACTAGGGCTAGTTTTCCCTCTGAGTTGGAAGGTCAGATGGCAGTTGCTTTCGTAAAACTAGTGCCTACGGCAAATCTTACGATTAATTGTGAAAGCGAAATCCGAGGTCCTTAGAGGATAACCAGGAAAAACGTTATGAGGATGATAAGCATTTGACCCCTATCTCAGCTGATGGTAAGTGATGATGAGGACAAGGGTGTAAAACGCGTACCTAGATACAATGATATTTTAAGTATAGATACGTTACCCGCGTACCTAAAGTGTGCCGCTATAAAGACGCTAAACATCGCCTATTGGCTTCAGTCGCTCCCGGGCAAGCGAGAGAGGCGAATGTTGACACGAGTTCCCGCCAACGACGTAAGTGACCTTAAAAATGCCGTCATGCGTGTTGCGAAAGTGCACTAATTATACATCCAAACGTACTAAGGCAACAGGCATCACATACCACAAGTAGGTAAGTAAGCTGAAATTATGTTATTTTTTCCATTTTATCCTTCAATTTACCAAATATGACGCCATGAAGACGCTGTCTCAGAGACACTAGGTAGAGTGTCGTTTGCAATGAGAGTGATAAAGACAAACAGACGGCGAACATAGATTAATGTAACAGATACGTCATACTAAATCACATTCAATTCTAGATTATATGGGTTATATAGTCAACTTCAACTTGCTGCCCTATATATTTCTTCGGGTTTATTTAGAAGAAAATAATGCTGTAACTATTAAATGTTAATTTTTAAAGTATATCTCTGAGTACCAGTGACGAAAAGTGAAGAAGTGTCCTTTCTTGTATCCTACACGAGGTCGGTCTCTAAGAAGTTTTTGTTGCTTGATAGAAATATAATCGATTGACATCAACAGGCATGAAACATTTTATGGCAAGATTAGTTTTGCTGTCTGTACATTTAGTCAAAAATCCGTGTCCGATTCAATTATTTTGTAATTCCTTGACGTGCCTGCTACGCAAACGACAACCCGATATCGGTATTACCATTACTTACACTCGCTATCATCCGTCGATTAATAGGTAGAAACAGTTTGCACCTTCTGCCTAGTGTTAGTTTCTTTAATCTATGTCAAACGTGCGGTGATTGGTATTCCGGGTGAAGGCTGTCTCTTTCTTATGTATTATTTTGATAAAGCTATCTCTTTTACGCTTTCGATGAAGTGTGCGTATTGTAAACAATAAAACAAAATGCGAATGTGTGATGCCGCGATATTGGAAGCACTTTTTGCGCTTGTAATGTTCGAGCATAACCTATCTATACTTAAATATCATTGCCTAGCTAGATAATACTGTCCATTCACTCATCTTGAAAAGATCTTAGTAAGTTGTAAATAATTAAATGGAAATAGATTTTCTCGAAAATTATTCTCTTTAGCTGTCTTCGTAAGATAACTAGAATCAAAACGCTTCGTGCACATCAGAGGCATGTCAACATTGTTGTTAACAACATAAGGGTCCAACCCATGTCGTCCACTCTTTGTCCTAAGATGTCAAAATGGTCAGGGAGGGATTAATTCGTTTAATCCTAGCACACCGATATGCAGGCGTATTTCCTACGATGATTTAGACATTGCATCTTAGCTTCAACCAAGTCCAAGTTATGTAGAGAGTAGGTATGAGCTTCCTGGCACGCTTAGCAATCAAAGCCAAGCCAGCTGATATGAAGCAAATCCATCTCCGAGCTCCAGCAGTACTGCATATACCCGACCTATACTTAATAGTTTTATAATTTGCCCAGGACCAGGTGTGAAGTACCGCTTCACCTTAGAGAGGTTGTAAAGTTTTTGCTGGGTTCCTGCAGTTTCCACCAAGAATTCAATGTAGGATCCAAAGTTCATATTGGACATGCTGCTCATGCCAAGGAGCTGTAGATGGTCAGAAATTGGCAAATTGGTATGAATACACTTCGAAAAATTGGGAGTCGAGAGTTCGTTCACTCCGTTTAATAGTGATGAGACACGTCTGTGTCTTGGATGTATTGAATTTGACTTTATTAGCATCGCCCCAATCTGAAACTGCTCTAAAACACAATTCCGATTCATAATATCCTGTCGACGAGATTGGACTACATCTTTATTGGCCTGAGCTTTGGAAAGATATCTGACTACAACAGTGCTATCATCGGCATACCCACAGGTACCAGTTAGAAGTCGTTTATATGCAATTAAAATAAGGTAGCAGGCAGAACAGGTCCCTGAGGGGCACTGACATCTAAAGCCATTTGACTCGATGTGTAACCTTCTACCGGGTATGTCCTAAAACTACGACCAAGACCACCGGGGGATGCGCATCCCTGGAGTGCGGTGGAGATACTGCGATCACCAACCCGCATGCCAAGTGTGGCGATTATGGCATATACCCTCCGTGAATTTGGGGGAGGCCCATGTCCAGCAGTGGATGTCTTTTGGCTGATATGGTGGTAACCTTCTACTTGTAAGACCACACCCAGTTGCTTAGGCCAAATTATATCCTGATATATATTCATAATAAATAATAGACTGATAACCTGGTGAACAAGCTTCCTACTTGTGAAGCTTGTTCACTAGGCTAGCACGCCTGAACCTTAAGGCCTACCGTGAACTGAAAACAAAGTATATCGCTCTCTGTCAGTCGAATATGCAAGTGCGACAGAGAGTCAGCTACCTCATTTTCGGTTCGCCCTGTCTTAAGCTTTAGAGATACCTCCTGTTGCATGTGTTGCTATAACGCCTAGAACCAGGCTTATTTCACCAAAAGTTATCGTGAAACAATACTTGCCTTTGGTAAACTCCCCGTGTAAGTTGTCAGAGTCATTGCCACAACGAATATTGAAAGAAAGAAAACACCGCCATATATAATATTTACGTAATATAATTATCGAACAACTTTTATGCCTGACTACACAATGGGCCATGATGATCCGATGTAAAGGAAGCAGTTGTGCGTTAAAGGGAGATAGACATATTTTCATCTCGTTCCACCTATGAATGCATCCTGTACGTTGGCCATCATGGTCCATTGTGTGGATCCGGCATTAAATAGGTAGGTAGATTTATGAAGATAAAGTAAGAACGAAAATAATTGAATTGAATTTTGATTTCCTATCGATGACCCCCCGCTTACGTCATCGTACTCTAGTCTTGTTTATGGCTAAAATTTGACAGCTAACGTCATCATTAAAGCAGTGGACCTTATGTACCTAATACCTATCATCTGTATTCATTTCAATAATTATTCTGTACCTTGATTACCTTGCTGCACCTTGATCTGATTTCAATAGACGAGAACTGGACCAACGCGAAAATCCAGTAAAATGACCCCAAGCCGGTTATCCGTCCACGTAGACGAAAACTGGCAAATACGCAAAATTGATGGTCCGGTTCCCGTCCACTAAATTTATGCAGGTTTTAGGTAAAATAAGTATAATTAACACTCACTATTGTCTTGGTTATGTATATTACTAGTAATATGTGCCAAAAATATCACTGCAATTAGTTAATAACAATAACAAAACTTATTTCAAAGTTTTCCTTACACACTATTTTTTTTGTAGCTTGGCGTGGTTTTCGAGGCTCTAAAATGTGGTGTAAACTTTCGATAATTATATCTTAGTCACACGTTGTTAAATAATGTTTGTTTATAGTTAGCATTGTAGGTTCGGTATTAAGGAACGCAAAGAGCCAAAACTTGCGCAGGTAATTGTTTATATACTCCTATTCTATGCATTTGTAAGGAAGAAGTCACTCAAAAGGACGAGAACCGGCGCTGGACGGAGAACCGGCGAAGCTACCCTACTCTATGAACCGCTACTTTAAAGCAGTGAACGAAAAAAACATAGAACGAGAGCTTCCTACAAAAGTCCACTTTGAAACGGGGCATTTATTCGTAATACGCACGCGCGGTGTTGTACCAATAAGAATTGCCAAAAATGTCAGGCGATTTCTATTACCCAAAACAAATAAACGTGATAGGTAAATTTCAAAATGACCGGCTGTGGTTGGTATCCTAGCGCTGACGTTTTATGTGTCAAAATGGCGGCGACAACGACAACGCTTAGCGGGTGGATGGTTGCATACAACAAAAAGTCATCTTCATACGCAAAACCACCGTATTGTTTAAATTTAAATTTAAGCTTTATTTTAGTTTTAAATATCATAGGATAACCTTACGAAAATCTAACTAGTCGCTAATTAAGCTGTACCAGACTTATACCATGCATATTGGATGACCATGTTCATAATTTATAGCTTGCTAAACACTGTTAGACATAGAGAACAGCAACCACTCGTAATCGAAACTTTTACAGTATATTCAGACAACGCAAACATTTAACATACGTACGTTAACTCATTTTTACAAGCTTCTATTTAACTTGCCGTGTCAGTAACTTATGTCTTTTTTGTTTGTGTGGGTCAAATATTAGAAGCTAAATTAGACCCACTTCTCGATTTCCGATTAAGCTAATATTTGACGTTAGTACGCTCGGCTGAACTCGATTCTTCATTAAAACGTAGTTTCGTTCTCATTTTATACCCCTTGCTGAAATAAAATGAAACATTGTATACACAATGGGAGCCGCCATATCTAGGTCGGAAATTAGTTTCTGTTGCAAGAAATTGTAATAGAAAAAATACAGCGAGTTTTTGAGTATTTTACGTCTTTTATGAAAACCTTAATAATCGCTGTATTTTTTCTCCATTATAATTTCAAGCAACAGAAACCAATTTCCGACCTAGATATTCCGGATTCCATTGTGTATACAAAGTTTCACGTTATTCTAGAATGGCAGTATAAAATGAGAACTAAACTACGTTTGTATGGAGGACCGAGCTTACTGCATATATGTAAATTCAGTGACAATGCAATATTATGATAATATTATTATCGAGCTGATCTGATGATGGAACCGGAAAGTGGTCATAGAAACTCTGTAATAAGTTAACACAATCATACCGAGATTAGGCTCTTTAAATCCACTCTTTGAGAAGTTGATAATAATTTTATATATTGTATGTATAGCGTAGTTACACACTTATTCTACTATTTTTATTTCGGTTTAAGTTCTTGTTAAAAAAAAAATTGGTTGTTTGTAAAGTAGGTACGATCGAGATGTTTACGTGATAACGTCTTACTTCACTGGCACTTCACTTATACCTGCGATCGCGCTCGTGAGGTTTTGGTGTGACACAAGTTTCTGAACATGTCACCCGACTAAAACGATTTTAAAGACGTTATCACGTCAAAATATATTTATTTCTCGCTTCCCTCATATAGTTATTTAGTCTAATTAGAATCAATAGTCTTGGTGTAATTGTACTAAATGTCCCCTAATATTTATTTATTATGGAATTAGTTTACCTTTTGCGAACTTTTTAATTTGTGAGATACATGCTTTCATGCACAAATTAGTTATGTGCATGAAAGCATGTATCTCAACAAGTTAAAATGTAGGTATCTTGGGTACCTTTTTATTCAGCTTTTAACATTTTGATGATGTAAGGTGGCATAACACCATCCCTATACAAAATCGGTTACAACTAAAAAAATTAAACAAATATGTTTACCGCTTTACTTACATATGAACAGTGATTCCATCTTTTTTTAAAATGTTTTCTAGAGTGATTAACGCACCACTTCACTGCACAAAAAGGCATATTTTTTATTTTGGAGATTTCAGTTAATACAACTGTTACGTTGCGCCGCCATATTCAAACTAGACAGCCGTTGGACACAACTTTGACGCCCCGCCTTAGTGGACACAAGTTTGATGGTGTCATTTTGCGACGCTAGTTGTGCTTCTATGTTTTTTTCATTCGCTGCTTTAAAGTAACATAAAATTACGAAAAAAATGTTAAAATGGGCCACTTAATACATGTAACCGGTGGATGAAAAAATAAATAAGTAATTCAATGGAAATAAGCGTGCGGGGTATCTATGGGTTGGGTAGGCCTTTAAAAATGATATAGGGGTTTCAAAAAACCCAAGTTAAGTTAACCGGTACGGAGTAGGTACCGCCTGTGGAGGTACTACCCCAGTGATTATAGGTATGTAGGTGAAGGTATATATATATATATATATATATATATAAAGGGTCGTCTAGTACCCATAGTACAAGCTTTGCATAGTTTGGAGCTAGGTCGATTTAGGTGTAAGATTGTCCCCCTCCCCCCCTCCCCCCAATAAAGGGTGCAAACCAACCCAAAGGTTGTTCAATATATAAAGATAGGTACTTTTCCGTCACACCCGTAGGACATCCTATCCCTTCGAATAAGTTTTTAAGAATTTTCAAACATCACAGAGATTCACTTTGTCATCGCCACAACCGTATAGCGACGTGACGGTAAATGGTCCGCGCAGGCGCGAAGTGCCGTGAGTTTTTTTACTTCCATTTGTAAGTGTAATATTACGTTTAAAGGAACGTGTTATTTGAGCTGTCAAAATAGTTGTTTTTTGATATCGTGACTTTTTAAGGATGCTTTAAAAAAACTTCTTGAAAAAGGTTTTCGATTCATCCGAGGGGTGTTCAATAAATTCTCGGTATTGACATCTTTTAAACCTCTTTGGTAAACTTTTTAATACTGGCCGGTAAAAGTCATTCATTAATATTTAAAAAAAGTAAAATTCAAACGGCGATGTTCTTTTGTTTTTTTGCAAGTACCGAACAAACGTGATCACTATGAGCGTTTTTTCAATGTTGGTTAAATTAGAGCACCGAGCGGTAATAAAATTCTTGACCAAACAGGTAAAAAATCAATAAGCAATAAAAAAGAAATGGATTATGTTTACCGTGAGTCTGCTCCTTCTTTATCAACAATTCAGAAGTGGTCAAGTCAATTTAAGCATGGGGGAGAGCGTATCGAAGACGACCATAGAGCTGGTCGGCCCGTCGAAGCTTAATTATATCTGCAGAATTATATCTGAAGATGGTTGAGTAAAGGTGAAAGCAATAGCTTAAAGAACCAACCTTTCTATTGATACTAGACACGATATAATTCATGACCATCTTAATATGTCAAAAGTCAGTGCGAGATGGGTACCGCGAATCCTGACACCGCTTCAGAAGAATACGCGTGTAGCTCGTTGTTCCGAATTTCTTGAGTTGTGCGGTGAAATTCCTGATAAGATACTGTAAAATTTTAGTAGAGATGAAACGTGGGTTCATCATTATGACCCTGAGAGCAAACAAGAGTCCATGCAGTGTCACATTAAAGGAACTCCTCATCCCAAGAAGTTCAAGGTCGTGCCTTCAGCTAGCAAGGTCATGGTCACAATATTCTGGGATTGTGAAGGAATATTGCTGATCTATTATAAAGAAAAGGGTGTAAGTATTAAAGGAGAGCTCTACGCTAATATTATATGCCAAATAAGGGAAGCAATCAAACAACAGAAGGGGAAAATTAGCCATAGGTGTTCTGCTACTTCACGACAACGCCTCTGTGCATAGTGCTTATATTGCCAAGGCTGCTGCTCTTGAATCTGGACTGGCAACTATTACATACCCACCGTATAGTCGAGACTTGACCCCGAGTGACTTATATTTGTTTCCCAATCTCAAAAAGAATCTACGTGGAAATTAATTTTCTAACGATGAAGCATTGAAGACAGTAGTGTAGGAGCATTTTGACACCAAAGACAAAAAATATTTTTATGAGGGTTTAAAAAAACCATTTGACCGGTCTTATAAGTGCATAAACATAGGAGAGGAGTATATTGAAAAATAAAAATAAAACACCTATAATATTCTTTTGTTTTCATTCTAATACCGAGAATTTATTGAACGCCCCTCGTCAATACTAGTGCATTTCTGCGATTTTTTGGAGCTCCGATCGTCGTACGAAAAAATCGGCCAAGAGCATGTCGGGCCATGCTCAGTGTAGGGTTATCCCAATGAACGCAATTAAAAAAAACAAGAACAAGCAAAAGGGAATACCTTTGCAGCAGAGGCGTATTTAAAGATTTGGCGCCCCGGGCCAGTTAGCTTTGCCGCCCCATATTAAAGTGAAAACCAGCAATGGGTATAGTCTATGTACGGCTTTGCCGCCCCTCGCAGCCTGCCGCCCCGGGCCATGGCCCCCTTGGCCCTAGGGTAAATACGCCCCTGCTTTGCAGCGTTTCATACGTCTTTTACTAAGAAGGAAAGACGTTTTACGATAACTCAAAAACAGCTTTACTGATCATGTCCGCTATAGTTTTCGTTGAAAGTCTGACAGACTTTGGGGTGGTTGGGATCTACCTCCTAGCGGTCCACCCCGGGCAACGTCGCTTCATTGGCGGCGGCTAAAGATCCCACAAAGCGGTGTGGTAGGCCTGAAGCAGTCGCAAAAGGCCGCCTGGTTCGCGACCACCCTCCCACCGAAGTCCGGCGCCAAGCGACCGCGTTCCGCTGAGTGCGTGGGAGTACCAATGCCTTTGGGGAAGTAAAGGGAGATGTCAGTTGCGCAGCTCAAGTCTGGTCTGGAAATTGTTGGGCTGCACTGAATCAGGTAACTCATGCTGGAGGCTAGCGGGATCCTAAGCACGGTCTCAAGCCGTAGGCCGACCGCCGGTAGTAGGGGGCCCAATTAGCACGTTAGCCGCGTGTGAAAGGCTGCCCCACACAACGCGCGAAAAATCCCGAAATGCTCCACCGTGCCAGTTGGCGACTGGAGGGGAGGACCCGGTGGCCATTTCGGGGGGGTTAGGGCGTCCCCGCAGGCTCCAAATGAGTTCCCCAACGTTTGGTGTAGTTCTTCGGTTCCTTTTGGACAAACTGGGCTGCGCCTCGACTTTTCCCTTACTTCCCCACCATCACTCTAAAATTATGCCGAAAAAGAGAAGGAATATAGTTAAAAAACGGCTGCACTTCCTCCCACTAAAAGTGCACCTCTCTAACATCAGAGGATTGCACTCAAATATCGATCCGGTCCATCACCACCTCGAGACCGAGAAGCCGCACCTATTCTTTCTCACGGAGACGCAGATAGCGACACCGTCAGACACGTCGTACCTCAACTACCCGGGGTACTCACTTGAACACAGATCCAGGAAACACGCTGGGGTCTGTGTGTACGTGCGTGATGACATTTGCTGTCTGCGTCTCCGTTGCTTTGAAGGTACTGGGTTTTCTACCATTTGGGTTTTGGTGGATACAGGAATAGACAAAACTGTCTATGCTTGTATCTACCGTTCGCACAAAGGTAACCAGGAGACAACCAGACTTTTTGACCATCTTATAGAGACGGCAGATCTTGCCCAACAGCGGTATCCCACGGCGGAACTAGTCTTCCTGGGGGACTTTAACGCACACCATAGTGAGTGGCTGTTCCCGTACCAGGAAACCGACCACGCTGGGAGAGAGGCGCGGAAACTTGCATTGACGCTAGATCTCACCCAGCTGGTGAACGTTGTGACGCGGGTGCCTGATGTTGCCGGGCATACACCCAATTGCCTTGACCTTCTGCTGACAACTAATCTAGACCAGTACTCCGTGTCGGTTTCCGCCCGCCTAGGGTGCGGAAACCGACACGTCTGGTGAAGTCCGTATCGATCCGATCTCCTCCTGATGACAGCCCCAGAGGCACAAGGAGAGTTTGGAGATACGAGTCGGCAGATTGGGATGAGATGCGGCACTTCTTTGCGTCTTATCCTTGGCGGCAAATGTGTTTTTCTTCGAACGACCCCTCGTTCTGCGCTGACGCGATTGCTGACGTGATACGGCAGGGAATGGAGTTTTTTATTCCGTTCTCAGACATCCCGCTCGGTCACAAAGCCCGGCCATGGTACAATGCGGACTGCGCGCGTGCTGAGGCCCGCAAAGAGTCTGCCTACCAGGCCTGCGTTCAAGTTCGTGACCGCAAAATTCGAGCTCGAAGGGTTCGTTCTAAGAAGAGGGCATTCAACTTAGCCGCCAAATCTTGCAAAAGGGTGATCCGTAAGGCTCGGTTCGATCACATCCGTAGAATAGGGGCCAGACTAGCAGCCTACCCCCCAGGTAGTTAGCAGTTTTGGTCCTTATCTAAATCGATCGAAACCAATTTCTGTCGCCCGTTGCTTCCTCCCATGCAGAAGCCTGATGGCTCGCTGGCTTTCACCGCATTAGAGAAGGCCAATCTCTTTGCCTCTCTGTTTGCCAGTAACTCGCGTCTGGACACTGGCTCTCATCTACCACCATCAATACCTCAATGTGGCTCCTCGATGTCGGAGGTCACGATTCATAACAAAGAGGTCCGTAGAGCACTGCAGAGTCTAGACGTAAACAAAGCTAGTGGGCCTGATGGTATACCTGCAAGGGTTCTGAAGCACTGTGGTCCCGAGTTGTCTCCTGTTCTTACACGTTTGTATCGTCTCTCTCTCAAGACGAATACCGTACCGGCATCCTGGAAGCTTGCCAATGTGCAACCAGTGCCCAAGAAAGGTAGTCGTGCCGATCCCTGCAATTATCGACCTATCGCCATTACCTCCATACTCTGTAAGGTTATGGAGAGAGTTCTGAACAGTAAGCTGCTGACTTACCTTGAAGCTAACGACCTTCTCAGTGATCGGCAATATGGGTTTCGCCGGGGCCGTTCCACTGGGGATCTTCTTGTGTATGTTACGCACTACTGGGGCGAGGCCATCGAGAAACACGGTGAGGCTCTTGCCGTGTCTCTTGACATCCCGAAGGCTTTTGACAGGGTTTGGCATGCTAGTCTGCTTCGCAAGCTTCCTGCATACGGTATCCCTTCTGGCCTCTGTAGCTGGATATCTGATTTCCTGAGTGGGCGGTCGATCCGAGTAGTCATTGATGGCTGCTCGTCGGACCTCATGGCCATTGATGCCGGTGTTCCTCAGGGATCTGTTCTCTCCGCGACCCTTTTCCTGCTTCATATTAACGACCTTCTTCTGCCAGGCGTGGTCGCATACGCAGATGACAGTACGGTCATGGAGAGATATTTGTCCAGCGCGGGGGCTGGTCGTGATGAAATTCAGTCTGAGAGAGAGACAATGGTAGAGCGAATTAACTCAACCTTAAGTCTTGTCTCCCAATGGGGTGATAACAATCTGGTTAGTTTCAACGCCACCAAAACGCAAGCGTGTCTGTTTACCGCAAAAAGGAGCTCATTCAATCTGGCTCCTACTTTCCGAGGTGCAACCGTGTCTGTAGCCAACGATCTCGAGCTGCTTGGCATGACGTTAAGCTCAAACCTTAACTTCGGCACTACCATCGAGTCCAAAGCCGGAACAGCGGCCAAAAAGCTGAGCATCCTAAATAAGGTTAAGCGATACTTCACTCCTGGGCAGCTTCTTTCTTTATATAAAGCCCAAGTCCGGTCTTGCATGGAGTATTGTAGTTACCTTTGGGATGGCTCGGCTAAGTACCAACTTGCCGCACTCGACTCGGTGGACCGCAGAGCCAGGAGGCTCATTGGCGGCAGTACGGTAGTGGGAAATAAGCTGCAGAGCTTAGCACATCGACGCAAAGTAGCGTGTCTGTGCGTCTTCTACAAATTGTACTTCGGTGAGTGTGCTCAGGAGCTCCATGAGCTCATACCGCCTTCCCCCTTCTTCCATCCGACATCCAGACGTACGGCTGGCTACCATCCTTACCTGGTCGAAATTCCTCTAGTTCGAACCAAGCGCTTTGCTTCTTCTTTTATAATGCGCACTTCTAAGGTTTGGAATTCTCTGCCGGCGTCTGTATTTCCGAGTTCATATAACCTGGACCTTTTTAAGGCACGAGTGAATAGGCATCTTCTGGGTGAGCTCGCTTCATCGTCGGCCTCATCTTTGCCCCCTGGCTAGATGCTGGCCAAGAGCAATCCCATTTCTAATAAAAAAAAAAAGACAGGCGGACAGACACAGACAGACAGACCTAGACAGATGGACATCATGGCAAAACTATCGTTCCTAGCTGACTACGGAACCCTAAAAAACGGAAATATTTACTGAATCACTTTTATTTTTATTTTTGACTACCTGTTTTGCCTAGTCCTGAATCTGCCTGCAAATCTGACAGTCCTGCGTTCAAATCCCGCTTAAAGTATTTTTTGTGTATATACAGGATGTTTTTATTGAATTCCGTTAATTGCGAGGGCACAATCCTGAGATGAAATAAAGTAATCTTCTTTAAGACACTAGTATCCCAATTCGTACCATTTCGAAGACATTCAAGAATTCATTAACACCCCTAGTATAGTATAAAAGATCCTTAACAATTAAACAATGTTGACGTGCGTGTCATTCGAATTTCGAATTGTCATACTTAACATTAACTTTTGCTTAACTCCACGTTAACTCTTAAGGTCTGTTTTTATTCACCCTTGGTGATATAATTAATTATTTTGTATGAAAATGAAAAAAAAAACTTGATTTTTGAAATAGTAAATATGCCACGTCGTTTCTATGGCAATATAAGGCTATATGCTATAAGGAACGGAAATCAATGAAATCACCCTGTATATTTCGCCTTATATTACGGTACTGGGTATTTTAAAAAATCATGGTAGTACACCTTACAACAGGGTTGTGTAAATAGGTTATATATCTAAACTCCCGATAGAACTGGCACACTATGGACACTATATGAAAAACATATGAATAAACGTCAGTCAGCTACCAACCGGCCTTTCATTCGTTACAGTAGTAAGTACTTACATGTAAGAATTTAAAAGGAATACCATCACAGCTAAGTCGACAAATAGCCAAACTTTTTTTAAGAAATATTAAGGAAACGAGCCGAAGAATCACCTGTTGGTAAGCGATTATCGCCGCCCATGGAAGGGGTCGTAAGTGCGTTGCCGGCCTTTGCGATGCGAGTACGCTCTTTTCTTGAAAGTTCGAAGGAGGACATACCACAGGCAACAGTTCACTCCACAATTAAACGCACAGAGCGGGCGCGGCGCGGTGCGGGTCGGAAGCGGTTTTGCATTTTTGATCTTTCCGAAACTGTCGACCGTCGATTACTGCTTCATATGTCACACACGCCGCCCCCGCTCTACCGCGCTACCGAATACCGCGCGGTTTTCTGGTGCGACCTGCCCCGGACCGCGTTTGTTTTACCGAAAAACCACCTCCGCAACGCGCTCTGTGCTTTTCAAGCTTAAGAAATGTACACTGAAAAAGCAAACTATCATACAATTTCCATTGATAACGTAGATAACGTTGATAGTTGTGTCAAAAATACAAGGCGTCCCACGGCTTTGCCACATGGACGGTAAGTACCTATACCTACTATACTGCAGATAGGAAAGTTTACTGAAAGAAGACTTAATTTTTATTTTTAAAACAATACGAACTGCATTCAAAGAACCGCTACACGAGAAAAAAAATACCATGTAGTTTTATCACACCCTGTATAGTAAATATACCTTAGTTTGTGAGCTTTAAAATCCTACATTACGCATGGCGCGACATGCACTTGTTAAGTACTAATAAGTTATGGTTACAGATTTAAATAAGTTAGTTTTTTTTACAAGAATTCTGTTATCTTCTTTCCATTTCCTGTAATACGAAAGTAACGGAACGGAAAACAATATTCATCACAACACTAATGGCTTTTGAATTAAAAGTAACGGAATGGAAAAAAATCATAACAACATGAACAAATTCGAATGCTTTTTACAAGCTCTTATTTATCTTGCAATGTATTTATGTAAACAGAGTGACAAGTTATGGAATAGGTACATTACTTAAGGCAGTATAGTATAGGTGAAAAACTTAAGTAAGTCACCTGCAGGGCTAGTATGATAGCTTATATGTCGGACATATAGCATTCGTCCCGTACTGTCAAGTATGTAAGTGCGAGAGGGACGAATGCTATATGTCCGACATATAAGCGATCATACTAGCCCCACTGTTGTATGTAGTTGTGACGTGTACGAATAGACATTACATATTTAAAATGTGCAACACAAACAAAACAAACGCCTATTTGAACACGTCACAACTACATACAACAGCTCGGCTAGTATGATAGCTTATAGAGTCACGTTATATGGCCAAAATGTACTGAAACGTCACATAAAACGTGACGGTATAAGCTATCATACTAGCCGGGCAGGTGACTTACTTAAGTTTTTCACCTATACCTACAACTCATTTGCAGCAAAAAGGTCATATGATGCCTTCTCCGAAAATTACCTATCGGTTTCAGGGATATTGAATATTTAGGACTTTTCACAAAATTGCCGAATCATCTTGGAAAAAATAACGTTTTTTTTTAATTTATTTCTTACGCACCAAATGTCAATAATTGAAAAAAGGCAAATAACTAAACTAGCAATGCAAAATGTTATGTCCACCACCACCATATCAGCCCTAGGACGTCCACTGCTGGACATAGGCCTCCCCCAATTTCATGAGGGGTAAATGCCATAATCGCCATGCTTGGCATGCGGGTTGGCGATCGCAGTAAAATGTTATGTAATTTAGCAAAAATCGCAAAAAAAGTCCAAAAAAGTAGTTATTTAATTAGTATTACAACTTCCAAGCATGTGATTAATTAAAAAAAATGAATGACACCCATCGTACAAATTACTGAAAAAACTTCGTCGATTGAGTAACTTCCTACTGAGGCTAAAACGATTACAAAAGAAACTAGGTTATTAGAATAATGACATGTTTATGAAAAACTAGTGACTACATCTCTAAGGAGCAGTTAATGAATACACTTCTTATACACTTGTAATCAAAGTCAAGTGAGTCAATTGTTGATTAATTGCAGCTTATTAATTGTGAAATTGTTTGATAGAACTGAAGATAGATTAGTAATAAAAAATGTATTTTTTTTAGCCTAATTAGAAAGCTACTTAATCAAGGATGTTTTTTTCAGTTTCGATTCGAAAGTGCTTGTTGCTAGGCCTATTTGAATAGAGAATATTTTGACTTTGAGAGTAATTTGTGCGCTGGGTGTCATTTTTTTTAAATTAATCACATGATTGTAAAGAAGTGACTACTATTTTGACCTTTTTTAGACAACTTTTGCTACATTAAATTAATTTTTGCATCTTATGTTTCGGAAGTTATATTTATTGATTAAATTAAATAAACACAAACAAATAGTCAAATACAAGAACACAATCAAAACAAAATCTATAAAACAAAAACATTTGCATCCAATAATTTTCGAACAGGGTATCACACCACTCCTCCTTTTTAACCGACTTCAAAATTTCAAAAGAGGAGGTTATCAATTCGGTTGTGTTTTTTTTTTTTTTTTAATTAATTAATTAATTTTTTATTTTTATTTATAAATGTTTGTTACTCCATAATTCTGTCATTTCTTAACCGATTTGGAAAATTCTTTTTTTGATTGTAAGCATATATATCCAAATTGGTCCCGTTTATGTCAAAACGCAGTTCTGATGATGGGATCCACGAGGAATTGAGGGAACTCCTCAAATATTTAAGGCAAACATATAGTGATTTTGTGTTTTTATCAACAAGTCAAGCATTTGCATCCAAAAATGTGACATTGGATGAAGTGGAACTGCTGATGATGATCAGAACAGAACTCTTCAACGACGAAAAGTTCACGTTTGGCAATTTGTCCTTCTAGCTGTGTTTGTTAAGCAAGTTCTATTTTCATCACGATTGATTTTTGTCATGCTCGAGTTCTGATGATGGGATCTATTAGGAATCGAGGGAACTCCTCAAATGTGAAAGGCACACAAATAGTGATTTTAGTATTTTCATGAACTAATCAAGCATTTTCATTCATAAAACTGACATTTGATGAAGTGGAACTGCTGATGATGATCAGAACGGAACTCTTCAACGACGCGTTTGGCGATTTGTTCTCTTCGTTTTGTTTGTCAAGCAAGCAAGGTTTTTCCATGATTCCATGAGGAATTGAGGGTACTTAGTCTTCTACCATTATAAACATACTTATAGCCATTTTTATTTTATTGTATGGAATCTAAGAGTGCACCATCTAAGTATAATAATCTTTCACTGGCCTCCCCCGTTGAAGTCGGTTGTTTTTCTTAAAAATTATTTTTGACCATTTTTTGCTGCATATGAGTTGTACTATACTCCCTTTTAAAGAAATGTACTCAATAACCAATCACCCTGTATATTGTATGTATCATCATCATCATCATTATGTCAGCCGAAGGAGGTCCACTGCCGGGCATAATAGGCCCCAAAAATTTCCATAATGACCGATCCTGCGCCACCCGCATTCGTCACTACTTTAAAAAAAACTCGTATCTGAAAATCATCAAGTTTCTAGGAGGACCAATAAACATTCTGTAAATTATTGCGATTGATCAAAAAAGTTCTTGTTAGTTTCATGAGATACTTTGATAGCCAGTCATTAATTTCACAAATATTCGAATAACTCACTCAAACATTTTTTATAAAATTTACAGTACTGCTGATGATGATCAGAACGGAACTCTTCAACGACGCGTAGTTCACGTTTGGCGATTTGTTCTCTTCGTTTTGTTTGTCAAGCAAGCAAGGTTTTTCCATGATTCCATGAGGAATTGAGGGTACTTAGTCTTCTACCATTATAAACATACTTATAGCCATTTTTATTTTATTGTATGGAATCTAAGAGTGCACCATCTAAGTATAATAATCTTTCACTGGCCTCCCCCGTTGAAGTCAGTTTTTTTTCTTAAAAATTATTTTTGACCATTTTTTGCTGCATATGAGTTGTACTATACTCCCTTTTAAAGAAATGTATGTGTCAATAACCAATCACCCTGTATATTGTATGTATCATCATCATCATCATTATGTCAGCCGAAGGAGGTCCACTGCCGGGCATAATAGGCCCCAAAAACTTCTATAATGACCGATCCTGCGCCACCCGCATTCGTCACTACTTTTAAAAAAACTCGTATCTGAAAATCATCAAGTTTCTAGGAGGAAAAATAAACATTCTGTAAATTATTGCGATTGATCAAACAAGTTCTTGTTAGTTTCATGAGATACTTTGATAGCCAGTCATTAATTTCACAAATATTCGAATAACTCACTCAAACATTTTTTATAAAATTTACAGTTATTCGTAAGATACAAGATTTTTGTTTTAGTATTGACTGAAAGTTGTTAAGTTACGCTAATTTTGCTTTGAATTTTATGCTACAAAATGAAACGAAATGTATGTTTTTATGTTTATTAAATGAACTAAGTAAACTCTCTTCGAGTAACAATAGACGAACTTAAATAACAACGTGCCTACGTAAATGACACGTACATAAATGAAAGTCTTTTGGCAAAATCGGCTTTAGAGATTGCAAATCATCATATTTTCGTTTTTTAATGGGGTTGCGTAATATAATACGAATAATAACGAAATAAACGAAAAAATATTGTACGAGTATGTATGTTCGGGTCAAATCTTACGATTGAATTTGCAGCATATATCCTCGACCGACTGATCTAAAATTTAGCATACTTATAAACATACTTGTAAACGAGAAAGACCCCGTATTGGATATTTTACTGACATAAATAAGAGAATAAATAAATACATACAAACGAAACGAATCGTAGGATACCGTTAAGAAACCAATAGAAAACGTGAAAGTAAATTTGACAGTGGTCCCCGGTAAGTACACATTTCTGCCATGGTGTGCGCTACGATCGCCTAGCTTACCCCCACCACCTACTTCGCACATAGCCAATACTTAAAATAGGTAGGTATAGGTTAACTAAGTATATAGCATGGATTATATTGAATATAGTCCCGCTATGGTCTCGGATATGTGTAGAAACATCCTGCATTATAAATACCTATTGAATATTCCCAGCATCAAATCTGATGATGATCTGATGATGATGATTGTTGTTTACTCGAGTACAAAGCTGATCCATATGCCGAGCCAAAACGACACTATACGCAATCTTCATAAATAGGTACCTTAAAACAGGGCAAACCGTTACAGTACAGATTAACTATAGCTTCACCATTAATATATCGTACTAGTGAAGAACGAACGTCATGCTTACTTGATTGTTGATAATCAGCCTTCTCCAACTCTTGTGCATCCGTCGAGCTCTCCACATCTACATCGCTCTTGTCATCATCAGATTCCCCAGCTTCACCATCATCTTCGTTGTATTTTGGATAATCAGGGAATTTAGATTTATCCACACTGGCTGATTCTTTGTGAAATTTGTCAGATAGAAGGTTTTCTATTGAGAATGGGAGTTTTCTTTCTTTTTCTGTTACGTTTTCTTCAACTTCCATTGCATCTGTGTTGTCCATATCGTGAATACCGTTTATATCTTTTGCGATTGATGATTTTGGTTCAAAACAAATAGTTTTTGGTGCTTCTTATAAGTTCAATTTAATCACTTTTAAAAATGAGATCTACATATGTAGGAAAACTCCAAAAATTCACATGGAGATGGCGCACGATGGACAAATATTTTTTGCTGCTTAAGAACTTGAATACCTATCGTATAAGTATGTTAAGTAATATTTTAACGATTTCTATTATTTATTTAAGTAATGTTTTTATTTTACTATAGTAATCTTTCACCAATTATTGTTTTTTTTTATCACAAATCTGTTTGCACTATAAAGTTAAGGCACTGTTCTAATCAGCTCGTATTGTTTAATTCGATGTGAAAATTCAAAAAACTTTCAGTTCAGCACGTCTTCACTATAAAGGAGTTCACAAAGTTTTGATGCCAGCTCGAGTGTCTCACACGCGATAATAATTTAGACTGCTTCCAAACTAACGATGCGTTTTTGTCAAATTGGAGCTTTGAATCCGAGCCCGGAATCTTAACTGCCTCTTCTGAAAAACATATTTGCGTTTCAGCCGTGTGGCCACTTCAAAAACAACCTTCTTCATTTACTTTAAGGTTCAGTTTTGATTGTGTTTTTGATTCGGTTCGACTTGTCGGAATAGACTGATTGGAATGAAGATGAAGAGCTTCAACTAATGGGCGTCTTTCGGGTTGACAATTTCGTATGCTACACTTAAGAACGCATCAATCCAAAAGCAACCTTATTTCACTTTTTTAGTGTTGTATTTTCTTTGGAGCGTCTTAAACGATGCAAATAGCGTTTGGAGCGAGTTTTAAGATATAATTAGAGATTGACCAATCAGGGGAAGTGGGCGTGGCCTCGACGGAAGCGCGACGGTTCAGCCACGCTTTGTAGATCGAATGGGATTTATTTAGGGAGTGAGTTATGCGTGCGCTCATTAATTGTGATAATTATTTAGTTAGTTTGTGTAATTGGACGCGTCGGGCGGGGAGGTGACATCTGTTATTAATGTTGGGATAATTATTTAATTGGGCTGTTTCTTTCGGTTGCTTCACAATTGCAAATATTATCAGAATAAAATTGGCAATACATTTACCTTCATTAGTCTAAAAGGGAAGAACACTTCCTTAGAGCATCTGCAGAAACCTATTGTGCAAAAAATTTGTTTCGGAGAAAGTTTTTTTTTTTTTTTTTTTTTTTAGTTTGATCTAAAATTATGACCTCCAAGTATAATGAATCTGATACCACGAGATTATAGAGCGGCAGTCAATGCTGATTTTGAGGTAGCATCAAGTTACGACTCATAATAGCTGTTGCATAATTTGTTTTAAAGTATATTTATGGAAATTTTTACACTATGTTTATCAATTTTTTGTGTGTTTTTTTTAAGTACCTAAAGAGTTATTCATATGACTCCAGTGGAGTAAAAAAAAATTAAGCAATATTTGAATTAAAAAAATACAAAATAAAACTTTATTTAAATTGAAACCACTTGGAAATAATTGCTGGAGAGCTCAATAGTGTACAGTTTAATTTTTTGTTCCCATTACAGGCAACACCCTGTACTTATACATAGAATAGATAAGTATAAGGTTATTTTTAGGGTTCCGTACCTCGGAAGGAAAAAACGGAACCCTCATAGGATTACTTTGTTGTCCGTCCGTCCGTCCGTCTGTCAAGACCCTTTTTTCTTAGGAACGCGTGGAGTTATCAAGCTGGAATTTATACTGTCCCTTATGCCGTAAATTTCCGCAAATTTTCGACAGTCGCAAGGGAATCAAAACCTACAGGGTACTTCCCGTGAACTCACAATCTTGAAATTTGGTACGAAGCAACGTCTTATACCACAGATAAAGGAGAAATTGCGAAAACCATAAATTTTTAGTTACATTATATAATAAAAATATTTTTACGGGACCCTCGGTGCGCGAGCCCGACTCGCACTAGGCCGGTTTTTTTTCGATAAAGGAAAACATCACCAGGAAAGCGCAGTCTAATTCCAACATTTCCAAAAAGTCTGTGCTGGAAGGTCAGATGGCAGTTGTTTCATAAAACTAGTGCTTACGACAAAGCATTCCTCTAGACTACAACCTAGAAAACGGCAGGAGGATAATGATAGTTTTAGGTTCTATTCTAAGTTAGAATAGGATCTAAAACCATGTGTTTCCCGCAGGGCTAGAGTGATGCAGAAAGTAAAAAAAACAAAGAGCAGAACGGACAGTTATTTTATGACAAATTAAAATCGTGGCTCATTGAAAAAGCTCATTATAATGTATCCGAATTGTTGTGACATTTAACTGATCCAATAACCATAATAGTAATGTAATTTTGTATCTTAATTTGTAATTTAACTTTAACTGTAAGAGACACTGACATATTTAATGGGTAAAGTTTTGGACCTTTAAGTACTTATGTTAATGTAAATACGAGTATGATGTAATGTAAAATTTCCATCCTCACCACTTAGATGGTTGGCAGTCCTCAACTGTGCGTTTCTCCAGAAATTTCTTGCCTCGCACAGCTAAACTGTGGAATGAACTGTCGCCTGCGGTATTTCCGGACCGATTCGACCTTCAAACCTTCAAGAAAAGACCGTCCTCAACGCACTTACAACCCCTCTGGTGTTGCGAGTGTCCATGGGCGGCGCTAATCGCTTACCATCAGGCGATTCGTCTGCTCGTTTGCCACCTATATCATAAAAAAAAAAATATATTATTTTGACGTGTAATGTGCAAAATCATTGCAAATAAATGAGTATGAGTATGAGTAAAAGTGACTCCGTGAAAAGCGCTCCAAAGGATGCGCTTACGTGCATTTGTCTTTCCCTAGTTATTGACTTAGGTAATGATTCCTTAGCGAATCAATAAAGGGTCGGCAGGGCAGCGCTCTTGCTATTGAATCACAAGAGCCCATAAGCTACGGCGTCTGCTTGCCATCAGGCAGTCTGTATGTCTGTTTACCACCGTCACAATATAAAAATATTATGATGATGATGTAATGTATTATTTTGACGTGTAATGTGTAAAATCATTGCAAATAAATGAGTATGAGTATGAGTATGAGTATTGACATATCTTCTTTATATCACCAGCAAACACTTGACACCGGTCTTCTTTTTCTATATCGATGTTTTTTCCAAACTTTGAGGGAACGGAAGGTGGTGATGATCCAATTAATTTCTTGAAGAATCTGGTGAAAATTGGGATCAATGTATCTCATCATCATATCAGCGCTTCATAGGTATTTTAGGTTATCTGCAGTGCAGAAACTTATAAGGACAAAGTTACGAGCTTAATTAAGCATTGAGATTCTATCAAAATAGAAACTCAACCCAAACTCCAGTTTTAAAACGAGAATAACTTCATTCAGTTGGTGTTTTAAACTGCTAGCAAAAACTGATGCAAACAAATGTCCCTCTCGACGACGACAATAAATATCTCGACAAAAAATGTTTGCGCCCTTCTGAATAACCGAAATATTTTGTCACAATTATGAGTTGGCGGTGGCGCTTGTTTTCTTTTTTCTGGCTTTGGTCGATTCAAATGAGACTGTGGAATTTATTACAATGTTAAACTGTAGCCATTATAAATAGTAATACATACTAGGTGCTTATTTCTGTTTTTTTTTTATAATCTGTTTGTGTTTTTAAAATAGATAGTTATTAATATCACTCCAGGAGAGTAAAGTACACGTAAACTATAATTGCATCAAATAAAATAAAAATAAAACTATTTGGATATAATTGCTGGAAAGCTCAATAGTGTACCGTTAAAATTTTTGCTCCTATTACAGGCCACAGCCTGTATATCGATGATATAAATTTTCACGAAATTTATGTTTGCAACTTCGTTACCGTCACACATGTATAGTAGAAAAGGTAACGGAATGGAATTAAATAATAATTAAAACTTGTTTTTATGAAGAGCAAAACTTCGTTTACGGCAATTTAAATAAACAGCGCATTCATATAAATTGCAAAAAACCTTCGCGCCATTCCAAATAATCTGAATATTTTGTCGTAATTACGCTGCTCTATGGCTGCATGGCGCTTTTTGTGAGACCTTGATTGATGCCTATTTAGCCAGTGGAAAAAAGTGCTAGTAGAGTATTTCTGCGAGTTTCGCTATAAGGGTTCTGTACATGTATTTATAACACAGTCAATAGAGAAAATAACTCCGTAAAATTTTGTGTTGTTTTGAAACGCATTTTTCGGACATAGAACTAAATGAATCTAGGATGATAATTTATGCGATCGCGGTTGGCACACACATACAAACGCCAACAGAGTAACTGACTATTCGTAAACAGGGGAGCTACCGCGAAGTTCGAAAATCGAACTTCGTATCGTACCGTCCCTTTCCGTCATATCGAGTATAACATGAGAGTGAAAGGGACGGCACGACACGAAGTTCGATTTTCGAAGTTCGCGGTAGCACCCCTGTATCAAACCAAGGACTACGGAATCCTAACAAACTTTATTTGACAGTTGTCTATGCATTTCCGCATATTTTAATCTGTGGCATTCGACCTTTCAACTTTAGCGCTTCCAAATTGCTTCGGTATGCGCCGTGGCGCTACGTTCTATAATTTATGGCTTTACCAACTTAATTATGCGGTTGGCGAAATTAAGAACTTCCAATTTTTCTTACCACATAGCAGTTTTTACATAGACACTGGCGCTTTAGGTCCCGTTCTGATAAATTTGTACTGTAAGTGTGGGCGGTTAAATTTTGAACTGCCTAATTTGAGTTTTTCTTCATAAATGCTAAAGCTTAAAGAAGCTGCAAAGTTAAGTTGGTTTTTGGGCATTATTAACATGTGTAGGACGGTCGATTTTCTTCCCTTATTGGTTAATTAGGCTTGAGTTTTGTATTTGTTTAAATGGTCATAATACGTTCCGGTATAGATAACATATGCCAAATGAATTTTTATTGGTGATTTCTTATACGTACCTATGATAAATGTCAGTCAGTCTATCTGACTGCTTTTTACTTGCTTGTCTTTCACTGGCGAGGCTAACTCGGGAGACAGCTAATAAATGGAAATGGTGCTTGCAACAGCGCCGAAATATCGGGATCACAATAAATTTAATATACATACTTACATGGTAAACACCCCGTTCTGAACAGTACTTAATTCTAATGTCAGTGACCATGTTATTGTTTAATTTTCATTGTGATTCTAGTTTATTTTTTCAGCAATCCTAAATATTACCTCGATAAGCTCGGATCTCCATACAAACATAGTTTCGCTCTCATTTTAAACGGCATGCTGGAATAACTACGAAACTACGTTTGTATGGAGAATCGAATTTAGTCGAGCGTGCGGCGGACCCTTAATTAACTAATGAAATAAAAATATTAAGGAAGAATTTTTACTTCTTTTTAGAATAAACCCAAAACATTTACACTAGAAACACACTTTTTGTAGAATCTCACATGGCATTGGGGGCTGCGGGACGGGGATGAGCCAAATCTCACAACATCTCAGTACGGGGGAGGCAGTTCAGAAAATTTCTAAAAACTCCTCACTTAATTAAATGACGCCCCCTAAGCCTTTAAGGCAGTTCCCCTCCAGGGGCCATAGTTATTTTCTATCCTGTTTGTATACCTATTCGATTATCGGCCGGCTCTAGGCTAACACCACGCTAACACTAAAGCCGGGTCCACAGCGCCATGTTTTTCATGTTTGCAAACATCTAACATGTTTTTCGAACACAAAATAGGCGTTGCCTCAATCGAGTCCGCTGCACCAAAAATCTAACAAAACATGTTAGATGTTTGCAAACATGAAAAACATGGCGCTGCAGACCCGGCTTAAGGCTGGCACTTACCACTAAGTTTTGTAAGTAGGTAAGGTTGTTATGGTTGATTAAGGTTGCACCGAACCGTCTGTAATCGTAAGCGGTGTCCGTTAAAATCTGAATATATGGAAAGTTTGACAAGTTTGTATGGGATGACAGCTGCCGGCGCCATATTTAACGTTGATGTATCTGTAATCGTAAGTTGGTGGAACCCACCCTTAGTATAAAGCGGATTGGAGCGGTCTCTTTAGGCACAAGCACGTGGAGCACTTTCTTATGTTTGAGAAAGCACCCGGCAGGCCTCAAAGCACTTCACGACTAGTGATGTGCCGATGATGTTATGGTCAAGGATGGTCGAGGACGACGATAATTGCCCCTAGCACGCCAGGTGAGTACAGGCGCCAAAGTCGAGAAAAAAAACCCTTGATTTTGGCATCTTTCCAGCGGCGCGACGCAAAATAAACCGAAGTTTCGGTTTCGGAAGGTTTCAGCATAAAAATCATGTCTCGGCCGAAATTTCGGTTTCGGCTAAAAAAGTGCAGTGCCGAAACTTACAACATTGTACTGTACCTACTTTCGGATCGTGAAGTCTTACCCCCTTATTCATAAACGTCCATTAAGGTTGAGTTGCACCGACTTACGATCACAGACTGATCAACGTTAAATATGGCGCCGGTAGCTGTCATCCCATACAAACTTGTCAAACTTTCCATACATTCAAATTTTAACGAACACCGCTTACAATTACAGACGGTTTGGTGCAACCCAGCCTAAGCCTCTATTAGTTAACAAGCCGCTAAAGTTGGTATGTCTCTATCTGTCACTTTGACATTTTATGTTTGTGAGAAAGGGACAAAACAACTTTTAGTTAACAGAGGTTTGTTAAGTTTTATGAATAAGGGGGTTAGTCATCCGGGGCTGGCTGATTGTGCTCTGTTAAAATTAAAGCTCAGAATATTCTTTTAGTCAATTTATATCTTGTTTAGAAGCTGTTCGATTCAGTCATTCTCAAAGGCATAGGACCTGCCCAACAACAACAACAACCATTGTTGTTCTTTAAAACTGAGACCATGGAGTACTTAACTAATGCTCGATGATCTAAGTCGGGTCTCTGAAGAAGTTGGTCTTAAGATGAACATCTTTCATTCTTTTATAATGCGCACTTCTAAGGTTTGGAATTCTCTGCCGGCGTCTGTATTTCCGAGTTCATATAACCTGGACCTTTTTAAGGCACGAGTGAATAGGCATCTTCTGGGTGAGCTCGCTTCATCGTCGGCCTCATCTTTGCCCCCTGGCTAGATGCTGGCTAAGAGCAATCCCATTTTTAATAAAAAAAAAGGATAAAACGAAGATCTAGACACGCGGCAGCATGTCCAGCCAAGTTCACTCCAGGAACTGGCGGACAGCAGCCGTGTGTTATATTACACGAACCGTTTGGAGCCACTTTTGACCCCCCAATAACTCCAAATCTATCTAACATAAAAAAATAATGATGGATGTATTAAGATCCTTTGGGACAACTAGAACCCCAAATTGCATAAATATAGGTTAATAGTTATTGAGATATTAAATTCCATAAAACGGCATTTTTTACCACTGAGTGTGACTGACTGACTAGTAATCAAAAACCTAACCCACTTCCAGGTGACCTAGAATACTGAAATTTGGCAAGCAGCTTGGTAATTGTGTGTATACACCAGAAAAAATCTGAAAACAGTGATTTTATTATTAGTTTTTTCCGCTCACGGGACAATGGTGTCCCGGACCTTTGGAAGGCGTGCGCGGAGCCGAAGTACCGAGGTACCGAAGTACCAACTGAGTACCACATAGCCAACACGTAGAGGCCCTTTTGACAATTTAATGAAATGCAAGGGGTACACCGAGCGGATGCTGTCCCTGCCCGTGTCTTGGGACGCACACAGAGACAGCGCCCGCCAGGGTGTACAGGAACTATTGCTGATTGATGGAATCTAAATGAACCGGACTATTGGGTGAATATGATGGACTAATGGCTGGGCTATTGAGTGAGACAACGGACGTCTGCCTAATAAAACTGTCTCACATTTTTATCTCAGGCAGACGGTGACTCGCCATCTGCTAGATGGGCCCCTATAAATAGCGACATTAAAAATGGCCTAAGGGCAACACCGGTGCAGAGGGCTGGGGGTAGAGACGTGGCACTGGACTTTAAACATATAGCCAACTCGCCACTTAGGTGACCACATCCACCCCCGAGCAACAGCTCTAGCGACTCCACTCTGGACAGCCGGTTAAGGCAAGCCAGAGGCGGGGGGCCTGTTCATACAACCAACCCACAGGACACCCCCAGGAGCACTCAGGTACATAGGGTCGCTGCTCCCTAACAGCTCGCCACAAGCTGCCCTACGTTGACTGACTGCACTGGAAATCCAGTGGGCGATGGGGTCGTCACATCCCTACGCCTTATTAGTTTTATTATTATTTTTTTTTTTTTTATGCTAGTTACCTCAGAACTCCATCATTTGGAAAATTCTTTTTTTGTTTGAAACGGTATACTTCGGGGATGGTCTCATAATTATCAGGTAAGAATCTGATCATAGGGTCCTGGAGAAATCGAGGGAACTCTTCAAATATTTGAGGTGCACCTATAGCGATTTAGTAACTCGTGCATTCGCTATTAAAAAGCACCATTTGGTGAAGGAAGATTGACAAAAAATAATGATATCCCATCAAAAACATAAATGTGAAAATGGGAGCCAAGTTCAATATTAAGAATATGCTATGCTTGGCTGTCGTCTTCACCGACAAAAGAATTGAGATTTAGATTTCTATGAAGTATGTTATAATAGCAAAAGAGCTGTTGGATATTTAAGAAAGCTGCCAAGTTAAATCTCAAAATGCATTAAGCCGCAGTAAATCAGTTTTACTGTTAACAATGTAATGCCGGACTTAGCACCATTTCAGAGAATCTACGGAACCTGGCACCCATTTAGATCTCAATTCTTTTGTCGGTGAAGACGACAGCCAAGCATCGCAAATTCTCAATATTGAACTTGGCTCCCATTTTCACATTTATGTTTTTGATGGGTTTAAATAACAGTTGGATTTCACAGGATTACAGTATTACCAATGCACTGTGAAATTAAAAACTAAACAAATAAAAACATCAGACTAACCAAACAAAAATAAAATTTACACTAATGCATCCATCTCCTCACAGAACTTCAAGCATTCATCATACACATCTATCCATCTATTACTAGCAATTACAGTTTGGTGCTGATTCAAGCAGCGAGTTTAAGAGGTGCAAAGCTCGAACAAACGGGGATTTTCTGCGAGACAATGTCCTCGCAGCCGGCGCCGCTAGCAAATGGCGACAACGGCGCCGGAATCTAAATCTAGTGGGCGAATGGACATGTAGACGCACCAACTGAGCTGCACAGCTACACTACAGTCAGAATTACCACGTAAAACATTGCTAGCTTGTCCCAGATTTCGCCTCACCTCTGGACAGTTATAACCCAAAACGTCCGGCAATCATTTTGTGGGATATAAGAATGGGTAGTACAGATAGATTTTTTATAAAGAAAGCGCAGGAACGCTTTTTGCACTTTCTCCAGAAAAAGTAAGTTCTTAAAGTCCCTCAAATTTGTCGCTAGTCGTGCTAAGATTACGTGCATATAGATCAAATCTATATCGCCACGTTTACTTGCTCCAAACGTGATTCTGATTCATAATTATACTCAGAAATAATTATAGCCAGCAAGAAACTGGATTACCAATTTTGGACCTTACTCACGACCTCCCTCATTACCTGTAACTGTCAAGACAACGAATCCTCGAATTAAAGAGGGTCGGTAACGCGCTTATGTTTATTCTGTCGCGAGCGTCTATAGGCTACGGTGTATGTGGCGGCGTACGGCCTGTCTGATGGTAAAGACAGGCCGTACGCTTATTTACTACCCTTGTAGTAAAAAATAACCGCGCGTGTTAAAAATAGCTCAATAAAATCATATTCATTAACTTACATGCTTCAATGCCGCTACTGCCCCTAGCCAGGCGGGACGACGACATATGTTTGTTTTTTCTAATGTTTCTGTTTCTGTTGTTCCTAGTTCAACTGTGTATGACCCCGCCAGGCTCAGCCCCTAGGCGTAGTGAGCCGTCGACCAGATTTTGGGACACGTGCTTCATTATTATTAGTAGTGTCTGAAGACCAAGGTCTCAGCACAGAATCTCCCCTGCAAGGGCTGAAAATACACAATAACTTTATGCCTAGCTAGCACGATAGCTTATACCGTCACGTTTTATAGTCGACATATACTAAAACGTCACATGCTCACATGAAACGTGACAGTATTAAGCCGGGTCCGCAGCGCCATGTTTTTCATGTCTGCAAACATCTAAAAGCCGGGTCCACAGCGCCATGTTTTTCGTGTTTGCGAACGTCAAACATGTTTTTCGAACACAAAATAGGCGTGGCCTCAATGTTAAGGCCGGTCCACTGCACCAAAAATCCAACAAAACATGTTTGTAAAACATGTTAGATGTTTGCAAACATGAAAAACATGGCGCTGCGGACTCGACTTTAGTTAGATTAAGTTCTATAATGCTGACAAACAGAAGCCCGTTTTGCTCCTTTCTCCCACAATCGATTACTATGCGTAACGATTATCTATCTACGAGGGCTGCCTTTTAAGTTGTGTCGTTTGGAAAAACTAAAGACAATTTAAGTGTTAAATGGTATTTATTGTTTTTCAAAGTAATCACTGTGATATGTAATACACTTTTTCATTCGATCGAACCAATTTTCGAAACACTTATTCCAGTCCGAAGTCGTTGTCTCCAAAATGGCCGTTTTGTATGCCTCAACCGCTTCTTCAGGCGTCTGGTACCGTTGACCACGAAGTCGTTGCTTGATTTTTGGAAAAGTAAAAAAATCGTTAGGGCTTTTTGCTCTTTTAAAAACGCAATTGTTTGTCGGGTGGTGTGCGAGCTCGCATTATCGTGGTGCAGTCTTATACGACGTCTTGGGTTATTTTTTCGAAACTCGCCGATGACTTCTGGTAAACAGACAGTGGTATACCAGTCAGCATTAACCGTTTTACGATCCTCGAGCACGATGGTGGCAACGTGGCCACTTTTCGCCACAAACGTGGCGACCATTTTTTTCGAAGTGCTCCGTGAGCGTATTAATTTGGTCGGTTTTGGCTCATCTTGGAACACCCAAACAGTCGACTGCTGTTTAGAATCGGGATCGTAGGCATATATCCAAGATTCGTCACAACTGATAATGTTGTCGTAAACATGTTTCGAGTTTCCTCGGTTGAATTGCCGCAGAGTTTTGCGACACCATCGAACGCGAGTCGTTTTTTGGTCTTCACTGAGTAAATGTGGTATCCAGCGTGAGATCAACTTTTTTACGCCTAAGTGATCATGCAAAATACTGTGAACACTGGTCCCTGAAATACTTAAGGCATGGCGATCTTCGACGATCAGTTGCCGTACAGCATCAATGTTCTCCTGGGTTACGGCTGTTTTATGTCGACCTTCACGATGTGAATTAGCGTATCGCCAGTCAGTTTCCTTATTCGTCAATTTGCAGATTCAACAGTTTACCTTCTGGTCATTTTCCCTAGGTTGACAATTTCGCTAGTGGGTCATTTTCCTAAACCGTCAGTTTACTCCTTCGCCAGTTTTGCTAAGCTTCAGTTTCGTATACATATTTGCTAGTTTCCTTGTGTGCTAATTTAATTATTCGTCAGTTTGGTCAAATAGTTATTTTTCCTAGATAATCTGTTTCTTTATTCGCCAGTTTCACTAGTAACCAGGTTCTTATGAGGAAACCTGCATACATCTGAGAAGGAATAATAAAGTGTATGTGAAGTCTCCAATCCTCACTGGGCCAGCGTGGAGACTATTAGCCCAATCCCTCTCCTACATGGGAGGAGGCCTGTGCCCAGCAGTGGGACGTATATATAGGCTGGTGGTGTGTGATGTGTGTAATTCCCTATATTGAACGGCCTCGTAGCTTAGTTGGTAAATGACCCTGCCTGTTAAGCGGAGGTCCCGGGTTCGAGTCCTAGTAAGGGCGTTTATTTGTGTATTTATCACAAATATTTCGCTCCTTTAATACTAAAGGGCCATAAATCAAAAATTATAGAAAATTTATAGATTAGCAGCATATCTTCAGTGCAAGGCGTTTGTTTAAAATATTAAAGTTATTTATATTTCGTGACTTTTAACTGAGTACAAAAATACGTCTTGTATCGCCTTAAAAACAGCTGGGTTCCTAGTTTACTAAGGAACCCCAAAAAAGTAGCAAATCATAATCATGACGAGATGGGAAAACTGACAAACTAAACTATCAGATGAACAAGGAAAGTAACGAATTAAGTAAATGATGAAATAGCAAAACTGACTGACGTGATATGATCTATTTGCTTAAGGGTTGTAACCTCCTTCCTATTAACCTATAACTTTACTCGTGCTTGTCATGTCATTGTCAATCCAGATTTCTCCGTATGTAATGTAACTAATCGTACAATTTTATGTTTATTAAAACCTGAATACTACAGGTTTTCTCATTATTTCAATTTAAAAATAAACATAAATGGACAAGTATCTAAGACCGGAACGGTTCGACGAAGATCCGTCCAGTAAATCTGCGAAAGAATGGCTACATTGGAAAAAGACATTCGTGAACTTCTTGACTCAGTCTGAACCATCTGCTGCGGACAAAGACGCTGCTGCAAAATGGCCTGAAATTAAACTTCAGCTTTTGATCAACCACATCTCGCCGAAGGTTTACGCCCATGTTAGTGAGTACGAAACATATGACTCCGCGATTGTTGCTCTTGACAAATTATATGTCAAGCCCTATAATATCATCTATGCCAGACACTTACTAACCACGAGAAAGCAGCAAGCTGGTGAGACTATAGATATATACATGCAATCACTCAAACAACTTGCGAAAGACTGCGATTTCGCCAGCGTTGATGCAGAAACTAACAAAAACGACACCATTCGGGGTGCATTTATCGCAGGCATGACGTCCGGTAAAATACGCTCGAGACTTCTAGAGAGCTTATCATTAACACTGGACCAAACTTACAATACAGCCCTGTCAATGGAAATGGCGGAAACGAATTCGCTAACCTTTACCAACCCTATTATCAATGCCGTGTCTTTAAGGCCTGAAACACGAAGCAACGCCACTGATCCTGAGAGTGTTACTACAACCACAACTGCCGCTACGACATCAAATGTCACTAACTCCTCTTCGTCTCGGAAATGCTGGTACTGTGGTGGATCACTGCATGCCAGAAGGAATTGCCCGGCAAGAGACACCGTCTGCAAATCATGTAGCAAGAAAGGTCACTTTAGCAAGGTATGCCGATCAAATCCCACTACTAGTGCATCAATTACTTCACCGGAAGAATGTGAACATTGCTCTGCCATCATTGCTGCTTCGCCGGTCTCTCTCCAGAAGGCCATGATTCCTGCCGTCATCAAAGGCATCAAAGCTCAAGCTCTGGTTGATACTGGGAGCTCAATTAGCTTTATAAACGAGAATTTCGCCAATCTCTGCCGTCTGAAGCGAAGCCCTTGTACCCAGACAGTCTCAATGGCTTCTCTATCTCATACTTCGCAAGTCTGTGGTTCAACCTGTCAGAACGTACAATTGGGTGAGCACTGTTATGAAAAGATCAATTTATTGATAATCAAGAACCTTTGCGCCGACCTGATCATAGGCCATGATGTCCTGGCGCTCCATTCGACTTTGGAGTTCGCCTTTGGTGGACCTAAAGACGCGTTCAAAGTGTGCAGCGTTGCAGAGGCCTCAGTACCTGCTGTACCGCTCTTCGCCAATATTTCCTCTGATTGCAAGCCTATAGCAATTCGTTCCCGTAGACACAGCCGCCCTGAGGACCAGGCATTCATTGCGAATGAAGTAAAGAAACTGCTAGAAGATGGTATCATCGAAGAGAGCCAATCTCCCTGGACGGCACAAGTACTCGTGACTAAAAACGCAAACCACAAAAAGCGTTTAGTAATTGATTACTCTCAAACCGTCAATAGGTTCACTCAGCTAGACGCATACCCGCTACCTAACATTGAAGAACTGGTAACGAAAGTCTCTAAGTATGCGGTCTTTAGTACCATCGATCTCCAAAGCGCCTATCATCAAGTCCCCATCCTCGACCACGAGAAATCCTTCACAGCTTTTGAAGCTTGCGCTAACTTGTATCAATTTCGCCGTATTCCATTCGGGGTAACTAACGGGGCGGCCAGTTTCCAAAGAACCGTCGACTGGCTCATCAGAAAAGAAAATCTTTCTGGTGCATACGCTTACCTTGATGATATAACTATTTGTGGCAACACCCAACAAGAGCACGACGTGAACTTAGAACAGTTTTTACGGGCGGCTGACAAATATGGCCTGACGCTCAACAAGACTAAAAGCAAATTCAGTCAACGCACCATCAATTTACTTGGGTATACAATACAAGACCACGTCATCAAGCCTGACAGTGATCGACTACAGCCCTTTCTTAAAATGCCACCGCCAAATGATCTAGCGTCCCTGAGGAGGACATTGGGTATATTCGCCCACTACTCCAAATGGATCCCTAACTTCTCCGAAAGAATTCATATTCTGGCTCATGTTGACTCTTTCCCCTTAAGTGAAGAAGCTAAAGATTACTTCGAAGATTTAAAATCCACAATCGCCAAGTCCTCCGTTCATGCTATTGATGATAATATGCCCTTCACCGTTGAAACAGATGCATCCGAACACTCAATAGCTGCTACACTGACCCAAGATTCACGACCTGTGGCCTTCTTCTCAAGAATCTTGAATCACAGTGAACTCAATCATTCAGCCGTCGAAAAAGAAGCGTACGCCATTGTAGAATCGCTAAAAAAGTGGAGACATTTCCTTATTGGAAAACATTTTACTCTTATAACAGATCAAAGATCAGTTTCATTTATGCTCGATGCCAAACACGCCAGTAAAATCAAAAACGAGAAAATCCAAAGATGGCGGCTAGAGTTAGCGCCATATAGTTATGACATAGTATACAGACCCGGGAGAGATAACAAAGCTGCTGATGCCCTATCGCGCATATGTGCTTGCACCACGAATACCTCATCAAAACTCCAATCTCTTCACGCATCACTTTGTCATCCAGGAGTAGCGAGAATGTACCACTGGCTGAAGAGTAAAAATCTTCCATATTCTATCGACGAAGTCAGGACGATGACTCGCAACTGCCGTCTGTGCGCTGAGATTAAGCCGAGGTATTTCAACAACCCAACTCCCTCGCCGAAACTTATAAAGGCTACATCAGCATTTGAACGCTTAAGCCTAGATTTCAAAGGCCCTCTCCCATCAAAGTCTAACAACAAATACATTCTCACGATAATAGACGAATACTCTCGATTTCCTTTCGCCTTCCCATGCAGCGATATGAGTGCTAGAACTGTGATAAAGCATTTAAACAGCCTGTTCATGATCTTTGGCATGCCCGCATATATTCATTCAGACCGGGGCACGCAATTCCTGTCGGCTGATCTTAGAGACTACCTCCACTCTAAAGGAGTAGCTACAAGCAACACTACTGCATACAATCCACAATGCAACGGACAGGTCGAAAAATTGAATTCGACTGTATGGAAGGCAATACAATTAGCTTGTGGAACTCATAATGCACCGATTGAAAACTGGGAACAATACTTGTCAGTGGCCCTGCACTCGATTCGCTCTTTGTTGTGTACTGCGACGAACTGTACTCCACATGAAAGAATGTTCATGCACACTCGCCGATCACCCAATGGGAATACGATACCAACATGGCTCACAAGTTCAGGTCATGTGCTAATGAAAAGATTCGACCGTAAGAACAAATATCAGCCCTTAGTAGAGGAGGTCGAACTAATACAGTCAAACCCCGACTACTCGTTTGTCCAATTACTAGATGGACGAGAGACAACGGTATCTAATCGACACCTCGCTCCTATCGGGGAGAATACCGGCGAGAGACTAGAAATCTTTGAGACGGAGCCCATGATAGAAGAGTATATGATCCCACCAAGCTCACCGATTCGTGCAGAAGAAACGACCAACTCTGCTCCCTTTAGTCCACCGGTGCAGTCTCAAACATTAAACTCTCAGTCTCCTGATTCGCCAAAACCTTTCCTTATCCCTGCACAAGCGCCAGCTACTACGCATCAGATTCCTGCTTCAAGCACCACTCCACCACGCGTAGAAGCTCCACCTCCAGTTCTTAGAAGATCGAGCCGTACTCGCAACCCGCCTCGATATCTTGAAGACTATAGTGTGGGAGAATGACGTGATATGATCTATTTTCTTAAGGGTTGTAACCTCCTTCCTATTAACCTATAACTTTACTCGTGCTTGTCATGTCATTGTCAATCCAGATTTCTCCGTATGTAATGTAACTAATCGTACAATTTTATGTTTATTAAAACCTGAATACTACAGGTTTTCTCATTATTTCACTGACAACTTAAGATAATTGAGGAATAAGGAAATTTGCGACTCAAGAAACTGGCTTAATAGAGGCTCTGACAATTTAGTGAAACTGACAAAAAAGGAAATTGGTGAATTAAGAAACAGTCTAATTATTAAACTGTTGAATCAGCAAAATTGACGAATTAGGAAACTGACCGGCGATACGCTAATTCCACGATGTCTATCACCAAGACTAGAGCAACCACGTTGAAATTCTAAATACCAGCGTTCCACAGTGGTAGTTTATTGACGTTCATAGGTGCATGTAATATGCCTAATTTGAAGAATAAACTACTTTTACTTTTTTACTTTCACAGTCCGGAGGCATGGTGCTTCATCATTGAAAACCGTAGTCAACTCTACGAAGCACTGAAGTCGCGTTAAGCCCCTTTTGAAGTTGTAAAAAATTATCGCACATAAAGTTTCCTTCGAAATTTCCATTTTCACAACTGACTTGTCAACTTGGAACGAACGCTGTACTAAAACGGTTGGGCCGATTTCGAGTCATTCTTTTGTTTTAGAATTCTAAATTCAAATATTTTAAGTTGACACTAGGTCTTTTTTATGCAAAGACGGGAGGTTTGCAAACGACAGAACTTAAAAGGCAGCCCTCTTACTTTTTAATTTTGCATTAACCCCATCTCGCTACATTTTTACTCGTTTTCAAATAGCCGCGTTTTAAAAATTTATAGACATCAAATGAAATGATAGTGTCAATTATTACGTGGTTTATAAATAATATGTCTTCGTTTTAAACCGTATCTCAATCCAACATCTACCATCATTTTTAAGTTTGGTCACACTGCATTGAAGCTGTCGTTTTTAGAGTTGCCATAGTATCAAAATACCACGAATGTAGCAGTTTTCATAACAATTATTGGGTTAGTTTAATTTCTTTTATCTCTGTCTTTGGAGAAGGTATTACGAATATACCAAGTGAAGCGATATACAATATGTCATATACAAATGTAGTCTGGTTAAGGTCAGTCTCAATTTAAAGCAAAATATATTTAAGCATTCGTCAGTCTTTGGAATTAGATGTAATTTATCGCATTTCATTAATTTAATTTATTTTATATTCAAATTTAGAAAAAAAATTGTCTAGGGTAAGTGTCTTTCTTTGTAACTAGAATCGAAATTTAATACTTTAGACAGAGTTGTTTGAAGCGAGCAAATAAAATGGGCAGGAACTTTGCGTACATTGGAGTGAAAAGGCAGAATCGAATTATGAAGAGTCATGTGGGGGTTGATTTGAAATAATAAATAGGATGTGTTATGTAAAATTTCAAGAGTGGCCGATAGCTCAAAATCTGTGTATTATTAGGTGCAGGTCCTGTAGAACTGTTTCGACGTCACTGCCAAGTAAAGCGCTCGTGGCCCAGCGGCGCCCGCGTACCGCGTGCAGTATGCGAGATTAAGCAATGCGGGCGCAGGTCAGTTCTTGGATGGCTGACCTGTTTGAGTGGTTACTAACTGAGTGCTCTCGTGCTTTGGAAGGTACGTTAAGCCGTTGATCCTGGCTGCTGTCTACGACAGCAGTCGTTAAGCCAAATTACAGGCCTTCGGGTGGCTTGAGAACTTCTAGCAGTCAAGTTGCCCACTCACTTGACAAAGGGGGGTCGAAGTTGCACTACGTCCGTAGGGAGTACCCACCGTTACCCTACACGTGACCCCTGGGTGGTGCTAAAAGTGCAATAAAAACTGGCAACCGTACTTGTCTTCTCGAAGATCTCACGGTTCGTAAATTAATGCCATACGATTAAATAAATAAAACCGCCAAGCGAGCCGTCGTCGTACCGATTGAAATGCGATGTATTGCTAAACTAAAAATAGTTTGCCCAAGCGGATCTCCCAGTTGGAGATTTATTTTAAGTAGTTCTTAACTAACAGATTACTGGAAGCTTCTTGAACAATATTTCTTTGCTATTCCGCTAAAAAACGTGTAGGTCTATTAGTGTTAATGTATCCACTTGCGTATTTTTGCATGCGGTTAATGCTAGTAGCCCTCCCTCTGCTCGCACAAACATGCAAACAAATACAAAAAACACCACACAGAAAACACAAAAGAGGTTTTGTGTTTTCTAGCGGAACAGCAAAGAAATATTGTTCAAGAAGCTTGTCATGGATTTCCGCAAAGTAACGCCTGATTCTATCAACTACTAGATTACGGGAAAGCATATAAGAAGTATATGAATCCATCGATTACTGAATTGGCAGTAAAAACCTGCTTTGCCCCAACAAAAGGACTCAAGTGCCGTAAGCTTCTAGTGAAGATACGACTTTTTTAATTCAAAGTACTGGATAGCGGTTTTAAATTAGCTTTGTGGGAAACCAGTTCTGTCAAGCTGGTATGACAGACAATCAGATGTACACTTTGAGTAACGAATGGAAGGAAGGATAATAAATGTGGAAAAGTAGTAGTAGGTACGGAACCCTTCACTGCACGTGGCCCGACACGCGCTGGGCTGGTTTTAACTGCATTCCATTACTATATCGCCGTTTAATTAAATATGTTATTGTAACTGAATAAATTGAATATCACTAAAAAAATGTGGGATATTTTTCTTTATCCTGGCAACATAGAAACTTAACTGTCATTTCGATTTCATTCGCCCGTCGCCGTCAATTCATCAATTGTTTCTTTGACGTGTCCTAAAGCATTGTTGTTGTGATTTATTTATCAAAATTTGTAATATTTAATCAGTTGTTCCTGACACGCGACCCATGTAAACGAATTTACTATTGAATACGCGCGTGAAACTACTACAACGATGTGTGTAAACAGTATATTGTGTGCAGTGAGATAAACTTTTTCCTTGGTCTCGGCGTATTTTTAAAAAGGAATATTAAAAAACTCCGGTTAAAAAAATATTTACAATATAACTGACCTCTTCTGAACTATGGTTACCTATCTGTGACTGAATGTGAGCTTAGACGTGTGAATTCTTAATTAATTTATTTCAAAATGCGTCTTTATTTACGGAAATTCCTCGTTGCGGGTCTAATATCTTTATTTGTAGTGTTAGTAATGTTCTTTTTCAATGCGGATGATGGTCTGGCAGTGAACAAAAGCGGAAGAGTTGAAGATATAGAGATTCGTATAAATAAATTAGAGGAAATGATGGACAACCAATTGACAGAGAGTAGCAAATTGCTACAAAATATTGTGCAGCGTATTAGGAAAAAAGAAGAACTGAGAGACCAGGGCGCTGTGAATAATCTGCCAATGCCAGAAGCGGCCAAAAAGGATGTGTCAACAGGTACTTTAATTTTTGTTTACATAAATCATCATCATTCCCTGGCCCTTGACCCATTTATTTGGGGTTGCCGCAGCATAACTTTTTCGTCCATACATCTGTCACGTATCCTTCCTATTCATATTTTCTCTCACACAATCCATCCACCTTTTCTATGGCCTGCCTCGTTTCTTCCGTCCATCCACATTTATATCGAATACTCTTCTTGTTACATGGCATTCATCCCTCCTCATTAAATGCCTGTACCACGCCACGCGATGGGCCCTTAGGTTTTTTACTAGTCTTAAGGAAAATATAACTACAATATAATCAGTTAGTGGAAGTTGTTTTCCTTATTGTAATATTGTTATTACATTAAATTGCCAATATTGTCGGATTCTGGTATATTTAACCTTTTGAGTGCCAAAGACACCACGCCATCGGAATTTCGTGCACTGACACCACTGACATCCATCCCTTCAAAAAGTTCAAAATGTATGAAATACGTCACTCCTAGAAACCTTGTGATGTTTTGGTATTACTGGTATTTTATATAGAAAACTCCAGTGAGTTTGAGACACATTAAATATAACCGTGTGGGCACGGGCACGCAGTGCTAAGAAAACCGCCGCCGCGATAGGTGCTCATGATTAAGGACCGCGAACTGGTCTGAAACATGTCGAGCGATATTCGACCTTTAAGACGTGAGTGACCCGTTTCATTATATTTAATATTATTGGTATTATTTTATTACGTAGCTTAACTTTATTTTATGGCTCTGGCGTCGGCACGGCTATTACTTCGCCACCTGGCGCAAAAGATAAAAACATGACTTACCATCAGGTCAAATGCTGTCCTATTCTCAAACTCAAATTTTAAAAACTCGCACTGGTCATGGCACTCTTTGCTGTTCTCGTTCTTCTCAGTCATCCCGATTGGATTAGAGCCATTTTCAATATTAAAAAGACACAAGTATTCATTTGATATCATGACCTCCACTCTCACATTTACTTATCAAGTTATCAACCTATTTAGCACTTATTTATATTAACCCCCAATAACATCTTTGAACCATTGTAGCCTGGGTTGACCCATTATTATTATGCCACGTTGTTGGCAAACAAGCATACGGCCTGCCTGATTGTAAGTATTCATCGCTGCCTATGGACGCCTGCAACTCCACGGGTGTCACATGGAGCTTCTGTTCGGACCCTCTAAAAATACCCTCCTTTCTTGAAGAACTCCATACTGTAGTCCGTCGAGAAAACCTCGGCAGGGGAGCTCATTCCACAACCGGAGCATCCTTGGGATTATTCACTATCTAAATATAAATGAATAAAATAAATATTGGGGGACAATATTGCATAAATCAACGTAGTCCCAAACTAACAAAATCTTTTACTATGGGTACTAGACGACGATCTACATACTTATATAGATCATACTTACTTAAATACATAGAAAACATCCAAGACTCAGGAACAAATATTCGTGCTAAAGATACACAAATAATGCCCTGACCGGGATTCGAACCCGGGACCACCGGCTTTGTCGGTAGGGTCACCAACCATTATTCTAGACACAAAAGATTTTTGATTTTGGAGCTTCATATACATATTTGGAGCTTCGTCAAAATTTGACAATTCCCGATACAAAATCAAAAAAATTTCAACCAAGTCTTGGTAATTGCTTTAAATTAAATTGATGAATTAATTAATCATTATGGCATTAGATATTAATATGTTTTTTTATTTTATTTTGATTTTATTCTAGAAACTGTCTAGATTTCTATTTTTTATATATTTTTTATTATTATTATTATTTATGTTTTGACGATCCTATTGTGAATTTTACTACAAAATAATTTTAAAGAATAATAATAGCATCAATAAATTGCTCTAAATAATTAATTAATATATATGTTAATACATGTTATAACTGACGATTCGAAAGTGCTTGTTGCTAGGCCTATTTGAATAAAGAATATTTTGACTTGACTTGACTTGACTAAATGTTATGGCGGCTGGCGGCATCGGCAATTTTACTATGTCCGTTAAACACGCATGTTGTTGTTACGTGGTTGTTACACTAGTTATGTAACTTGTATGTCGTTTAATAATGGAACTATTTGTGCATAAGCCCGTGAACACACAATGGCTAGGCATCATGGAGTCAGGTGGTAATAGTATTATCACACAGATATCGGAGCAAAGCAGATCCGCTCATTTAAGTTGAACCTAACCTGGACCTTTTTAAGGCACGAGTGTAGGCATCTTCTGGGTGAGCTCGCTTCATCGTCGGCCTCATCTTTGCCCCCTGGCTAGATGCTGGCCAAGAGCAATCCCATTTTTAATAAAAAAAAAAAAAACGATTACTGTACATTTCATCTATTCTCACCAATGCACAAATCAGTAAGTTTGAGCGAGAAAGATGAGTGGTACGAGTATCTGATAGGTCTTCACCTGTCAGTCAGTGTCTCCACTTTCATAACTGGAAATTGTACTGAACTGAGATTTTTGGCGATCCCGTTCTCTCTCATCTTGGTTAACAATATAGATTCAAAGAGAAAATTATATGAAAAATCATCTTGCTTAACACTACGGATCTGTTGGTATATAAGTCATGAAATGATGAAGATTTCCGCGTGACGTCACGCCGTGCTACACTTGTTATCAAGTCCCCACTCCCTAGCTTTGACGCGCTTTATCTTTGTAATTTTTTGTTTGGTTGAGAAAAAAAAAGTGTCCAATATTTTTTGGTAATCTAACTGAGGGACTAGTTCTACGTGTATTAATTTAAACTTGCACAATTTTTGTACATTATACGGAGTGACAACCCTAGTGTCAATGTGAATAATAAAGACCAAGTGCGGGTAGTTCGGAAAACCCTTGCGGCTAGAAGATGTTGATTTGATACCCGCTCAAGCCAGTCAACTCGTGACCACGGATGTTGTGATACATTTGAAACGTCGGGGCAATCCTCAAAAAAGGCGAATAAATTTTATTTTAATGGGATTACGTCCCATTTTCCAATAATAATAGTCATAAATGTTTTTTTTTTTTACATTTCTATCATTTGTTTTTCTCTATATATTTAAAGCATTGGACAATGGCTCAGTTCGGATTGTACGGGGCGGTTCCACAACAGTTCGGGAGCTCAAATACCGCGAGCCTTAGGGTTGCCTCTTGGATACTGCCACACACAAACACAAATGGGAAAAGGGCACGCGAATGATGAATCGGTCTATATACTTCCCACTGCTGGCCACAGGCCTCCTCATAGACGAGAGGGAACGGGCTTTAGTCCGCACGCTGGCCCAGTGCGGGTTGGGGACTGCACGCAGATAGGACTTCATTTCTTCGCAGATGAATGCAGCTTTCCTCACGCTGTTTTCCTTCATCGTTAAGGTAACGGTAAATAACAACTGAATTTCCGCACATAAGTTTTGTTTTGTAGATCAGTTAATTGCTGACTGTTCGAGCGGGGATTCGAACCCACGAGCGGAGCAAGACCTGAATTTCATATGGGTAAGATACTTATTGCGAGGCCCTACGACCGTTAAAAATATTTACGCGTACAGGGTTTATGGGCGCGACACCCCCCCAGTACCGCCACCGCGGGGCCTAAAGGGTTTCCTCAAACCTATCGACGCTTTATGGCCACGCAATCAGAGCTAAAAAGGCATGGTTTGGTACGGCCGACGCCGGTCGACGTCGTTTACGCTTTCATTGCGTAGACATAAAGCTTTTTGCTATCGGCTTTTGCAGATTCCGCGTCGATAGGTTCGTGGAGACCCTTAGGCTGTGGCCCACATCGCCCATGCCTAACGCCGCCTCTGTAGATCTTCGTTTCACTCGGTCAAATCTATTTCAGGAATGCGATACAAACGATATGAAATGTGTTCGCGGAAGCTTCAGTTTCCATAACATTGCGTCGCCCGTTTTCAAATGTCGTAAGCGACGGCAATTATGAATGGAATTAAAACCTTTCATTATTACGCTGATGCCGGGTATTGTGTATATCGGCTGTCAAGTAACATTATGTAGTTTGTAACATGTCAAAAGGGGGCGGTGCAGTATTTGATAACACTGTTTTTAACATGACCGCAAAAATGTGGTTGTTCAGTTTGATCCGTGTATATCAATATCATAGATTAAAATAGATCTCTTTAAATACATGAAAATGACCTGTAATCATGTAGTTTATGACGTGTTCGAATAGACATTACATATTTAAAATTTGTAACACAAATAAAACAAATGTTCGTTTAAACACGTCACAACTACATACAACAGGTCTATTTCTTAAGTTTTTTACCTAGAGGCACTTTTAGCTATTATGGTGTATATATCATTAAATCGATTACAACAGGGGGTTAACTAATTAGGTAACCAGTCGACGATTGCCACGTCATTGTCATGATAAAGTAAAACTTTGCCAGACAGTGAATGGTGGTTGACGATATTTACCCCCATTTTAATCGTATGGCATTTATTTACGAACCGTGAGATCTTCGAGAAGACAAGTACGGTTGCCAGGCCTATGTCCAGCAGTATCGTGCTTTGGCTGATATTCGTCGTGCTTTGGTTGTGGTGGTGGTGATGAGATGTTGATGGGGTTACTCATTAAGTAGCACCCGTAGATGATAAGTTGAGAGCTAATCGTCTACGGTGGTATGGGCATGTTATGCGGAGGCATGAAAGTCATGTGACAAGAAAGGTATTAGGCATTACTGTGGAGAGATGTAAGAGGAGGGGTAGGTCAAGGAAAAGGTGGATGGATTACGTGAGAGACGACATGAAGACGAAGGATGTGAGTGACGAGATGAGAAAAAATGTCCTGCGCCCACCCCAAGTAAATGGGAAAAGGGCACGCGAATGATGATGATAAGGTTACTCATTTCTTTATCATACTAGAGTAGCTACGTACATATTATATGTAATATTGTATGTGCCTCTCGCGCGCACTTAATCCCTAACTTATCTTAACCTCGTATTTGTAAATTATCTAATCAATTTATTATGAATATTATGTGCTTTGTCGGCACATTTGATAGGATAGAGCAGATTTGATACTTTTTTTTTGTTGAGTCAGTTTTTGGAAATTTTGAAATAGCCTTTTATCCAAAGATCTCTGAATCGCTTGTTACTACGCAAACGTTAAACTGTGAATAATGTGTTGCGATTGTGGGCGTTTAGTTTACGTTTTCGCCGCGTTATCAAACTCTTGAGCAATATAATCCTTTATGGTAATAATGGCGATAATGTGCCATTACCAACACAATACGAATATACGACACGTGGTGTAATGTGTAATGGACTACCACCACCATGGGATTCTTCAAGAAAAGAGTGTATAAATTTTTAAAGGGTCGGCAATGCGCATGTGACACCCCTGGAGTTGCAGGCGTCCATAGGCTGCGGTGACCGCTTACCACCAGGCGGGCCCTGAGGGCGGGCCGTACGCTTGTTTGCCACCGACGTGGTATAAAAAAAAAACAGCCGAAGAACGTCCGCGTCCAAAGCTGGACATAGGCCTCCCTCAATTTCATGAGAGGTAATTGCCACAATTGCTATAATGCCATATCACCAAAAGGGGTAGTTTCCAAAAAAATACATTTTCTTTAGAAACTCAAGTTTTTCTCATTTTATTTTGTAATTTTCCGTTTATTGTGTTAACCTATATAACGGCAATATGTTATAAAGTTTTACATGAGGATACTACCCTATTACCTATATACCGTAGATATATTTAAAAACCTATTATAGGTACGTACACTCCTTACCCCACTCCTGTCCCGGCGAACTTCGTTTCGCTCCCCACCCGTTTTGTATGAGATATTTTTATTCGTATATTTGACTGATATTTTAATAGTTACGAGTATTCTGTTCTTCGAAGCGTAGACGAATCAAAAAAAAATCTAAGATCTTAAAATTCGGCCCAGCCCTTCTCGAGCCATAAATTGTGTACCTAACTAACATTTGGAGTTTATTTTATTTTATTTTGGAGTATTTTAATTTAGTTGGAAATTTGTTTGAAGAAGCGATTCGCCAGGCTGTAACCATCTGGGACGTCTAATGACGTAGGACATTTGGGCGGCCATATAGCAGTTTTTAACGAGGACGTTAATTGTTTTTATGCATAATAAAAGATATTCTCAGTCCGGAGTTTGCGCTAATTTCTCAATATTGGCATAGCATCGATTCGGTAAGGCATACTTTTGAAAATAGGAGTACATATTGTCTATTTGAGACGCCTATTTTCGGTAATGGACTAAAATACTTATCTGTCAAAAAATAACAAAAAACGTACCAAAAACATTTCATGTATGTCAAATTGGCGACAAGGCTCACAAGCTCATAACGCTTACGCTTTCGCTGTAAAAAGATATCAACTTACATGACGACCTGTTTACCCTATTTGGTAGTGACTCTGCCTCCGAAGCTAGAGGTCCCGGGTTCGAATCCCGGCAAGGGCATTATTTGTGCATTTATCACGGATATTTGTTCTTGGGTCTTGGATGTTTTCTATGTATTTATGTATGTATTTATCTATATAAGTATGTGTATCGTCGTCTAGTACCCATAGTACAAGCTTAGTTTGGGACTAGGTCGATCTGTGTAAGATTGTCAATTGACAACATTTCATTTTTTTAAGCAGGCTTTTTTCCGATGAAGTCAGATAGAGGTTAAAAAGTTATGTAAAACGACATTTTTAAATTCTCGAACACAATTTCAAAAGTTCCTCATTCTAAAAGAGAGTATTAAGTGACAAGTAAGGCGTCACAGCGTAACAAATCATACAGAAGCACTGTACTGGTAAGACAGAATTATTAAAGAAAGTGAACTGCTGTTCTTTTTGTGCGCTGTGACTGTCACAATTTCATAGTAGTGACGTCATTACTATGATGGTAGGCTTTTTTCCATTATTCACGATATTTAGAAAACTAATAGTTATAAAAATATAAAAAATATATTTTGGGGTTTCTTGTTAACAAATTAACGAAATGAGTTAAGATATCGTTCTACTTAAAAAATTTAAATGTTCTCAATTCACGCGACTGACCTGCCGCCGCGTCCATGATGGACCGTCGATAAGAGCTTGATAAACGATTAACGGTGGATTTGTTTTGTCGATTTATCCACTACGTTTATCGATATACCCGTATAACATGCTCGCATTCGGTTTCACGGGCCTATCCACTTTTGACAGCGATAGACGACAAACGATAGTAGTGACAATATTGTTTTGCAGGACATGGTCGTTATTTACGTAATTCACCAAAACAGATTCAAACAAGAAATTTATTTTTCACCTCACCGGCTCGAAAATGGCAGTTTTGTTGCGTGAAACCAGTGAGCAAAATGCAATTTTGCTGCGAGCGTGAAATAGTTATTTGTTATACAAGGGTGCAAAGTTGTATTTTACCCGCGAGTGTGGAATTGAAATACGAGCCAGCGAAAGGGTTCTATAGTTGAACCACGAGCGAAGCGAGTGGTTCTAAAATAGAATCCTGAGCCTGGCGAGTGTTTCAACACACGAGAAGTTAAATACAACTTTGCATTTGCACCCGTGTGTAACACAAAACTTTTCTCCTCACTATAGCGAGGAAAGTGCAACATGCAAAAAAACACAGTTCCACAGGCATGATTTTCATCACTGGAATCACTGATTTTTTTACGATATTATAACAGAAAACTCTGAAAGTTGTGTATAATATTTACGCGAGTCGGAGTCGGTGACAAGTTGTGTATATTTTAGTTGCCATTGACAAGATGACATTTCTGACGATGCGTTTTGAAATTGCATCGACTCAACTTGTGCGTTTACAATTATACTCAGTCATTATGAAAAAAATGTTACTTATAGAATTTTAAGGTTTACGACTTAAATCATTAAATAAGGCTAAATTTGGTATTTTTTATTCAATTCTCAAATCATTTATTGAATGATTATTGATATCAAACGAGCCATTAATATGAGCGTTTTACGTTTTGTTATCTGTCAAAAGCTACTCAAACACGCTCCAAGGTCAAATTACATTCCCGACTTGTGGATAAAATGCGTTTTTACCCGCTTGTTTCAAAGGATAAAAGACGGCTTTCCGAGCTAGTGAGGGGAAAACGACTTTTCCGGCTTGAAACCAGTGAGCAAAATGCAATATTGCTGCGAGTGAAAAAAAACTTACATTTTAATGCTTCATATCGTAGGTTAGTTTAAGTAACTTCATTCTCTCTATCACTATTCCTTTGCCTTATATGTTCTCGTCGCTGAGGTGAAAAGTTGTATGTATCACACGAGAGCAAAGATATTTTCATCTCGTGTCTTTGAGTCCCTCGCTACGCTCAAGATTCTAATTTTGAATCACTCGCTACGCTCGTGATTCAATTATAGAGTCTTTCGCTACGCTCGTGATTCAATTATAGAATCTTTCGCTTGCTCGGGATTCAACATCAACACTCGCAGCAAAAATTTACTTTGCTCTCTTGTTGAACAAATAACTATTCCCGAATTGTCTTCCGTCAGAGTTCTGAAGTAATAAACACAAAACAAATTGAGAACATCGTTTTTGAGTCTTTTAAAACACGTTCACTGGTTAAAAATAGTTTTATTCTATGACTTGAGTACATTAGTATTGCTTGTTACATCGTAGGATTCGTAGGGCATTAAACATGTGTACAGTCACGTTCGTTAATTTGTGACCCATTTCGCAAAAAAAAAAACTTTAACTTTCTATACGGTTTGACAGGGTTGTCAACCTTAAGGGGTCCCAAATTAAAGTTCGTGACTGTACGTATATTAAAAAAACCTCTATATCTGTTGTTTTTCGTAATAATAACGGTAATTTATTGATAAAAAAGGGCTTGTCGCCAGGCGAACAATACCGCCCCGTAAGGCCAACAAAAAGAAAATGTTACATCAAAGAAAAACTTAAACACTAAATAACGTTTAATAAAACACAAAAGAAATGGTAATTAAAGAAAAAATATATATTATTTACTTAATATGATCATTGTTTGCTTTGTATTTTATTTTTCAATAACAACGTCGAGGTCAACGTATTATATATTAGTATAATAAAATACCTGCTTACGAAGGTTTAATGTTTTTTTCACTATCATCATCATATAGGGTCTCAGGTTTAGGTGCACCCATTGTTACCCCGTTGGGATTGGAGTTAACGTTCGGAATTGCATTTCCTATACTTATTTGCTTCTGTGTGTTATTGCCTAAACCGCAGATGCAATACAAGTTACTACGTCAGAATTAGTGCGTGAGATTGGGTTGTTTATGTGGTTTTTCCATCCACTATATAAAAACTCCACGGTGACCGCCAATCAGCGCTCTAATGCGGATGACAACAGGATCTCAATAATGAACGCACTGGAGCCCCCCTAGCGCTTTACTCCTTATTTAACCTCATTAAAAAGTTGTCTTCATCACCTTCCAACTCTTCTTTTCGCCCAACGCGACAAAATTTCCATCCTCACCACTTAGATGGTTGGCAGTCCTCAACTGTGCGTTCCTCCGGAAAGTTCTTGCTTCGCAGTCTTCGCACAGCTAAACTGTGGAATGAACTGTCGCCTGCGGTATTTCCGGACCGATTCGACCTTCAATCCTTCAAGAAAAGAGCGTACTCCCATCTTAAAGGCCGGCAACGCACTTACAACCCCTCTGGTGTTGCGAGTGTCCATGGGCGGCGCTAATCGCTTACCATCAGGCGATTCGTCTGCTCGTTTGCCTCCTATGTCATAAAAAAAACCTTCCTTGGGGTTGATAGCCAGGTTCTCTCTTCTTCACACCAAACGGATGGAATCGGCGTGCACCTTCCGACATTCAAAGGAATTTGTACCTTCTACCTTCTACACAGATGTTAGATTTTATATTTAATTGGAGGAGCAGTGGTTGCGAGCAGTTAGTATTACCGCTGCCGTTGGTGTGAATCGTAAAATTACTTGCGCGTGTAATGTACGCGGACGCACGCGAGCTTCGTGTTGGTAACCTGTCTAAACCTTACATATTTTGATTCCAGAAACGGTGCTCCCAGTGTTGGTTATAGCGTGCGATCGGGTCACCGTCAAACGATGCCTAGACAACCTCATAAAATTCCGGCCCAGCAAAGAGACCTTCCCTATAATCGTCAGCCAGGTATGTCAAGTGGAACTGCTTATTTTAGATTGTTCCCTCACAGCTGATCGTAAATAGCAGACTGAATTTGATGAGAATCGTGATTGACTGTGGGCGGGTCACGGTCAAGCGATGCCTGGACAATCTCATTTTCAGCTTTTCGCATCATTGTCAATTCAGGTATGCTATTCAAGGAACTCATATCGTCCTTGATGACTTAGGACATCTGTGGGCCTAGACAACTGACACCGGGGCTCGATGCGAGACGAAAATCAACCCTCCTATATCTAATTTACTCAGGGAGTGGCTAAGCCGCGCGACGCTACTTGGGAGCAAGAAGTGCTAGACGGAGAACTGCTACCGGCTTAGATTCCAGAAAGGCCCTCGCGGTGCTGGTGATAGCGTGCGACCAGGTCACCGACTCACCGTCAAACGAATAGACAACCTCATTAAAATCCGGCCCAGCAAGGAAACCTTCCCCACTATCGTCAGTCAGGTATATCAAGGGGTTTCTGGATCGTTTTATTCACTGCTGAGGATCGTAACTCTCCAGCTTGTCGACCAGTTGCCTCCATCGAACCTCATTAAATTCAGGCACAGCAAAGAGACCTTCCCCATTATCGTCAGTCAGGTATTTTAAGGAAACTACTTCTAGATAGTTTTACCACTACTCTTCTCCATTACTTGCCTTCATCGAACCACAATGGAGACCATTCCCACCATCATCAATCAAGTGTAAGTCATCAAGGGGAATTATTTCTAGATCGTTCTATCACTGCCGAGGATCGTGACTCTTCGTCTTATCGACCAGTGGCCGCTCAGATGCCTGGCGGAGTGCAGCGCAGACAGTCATATTCAGCTCTGATCTGGTCGTAGAATAGGACGTCAGCTTCGAGGTATTTACTTTCTAAGCTAGTTTGACTGCTATCGCCAATGATGTAGAAACTGGTACTGGTAATAGCGTCCGGGTCAACTTCAACCGGCGTTTGAACAACCTGATCAAATTCAGACTCAGCAAGGAGACCTTCTTCATGATCGTCAGTCAGGTATGTCATCAAAGGGAACTACTTTTAGATAGTTCCCTCACTGCTGAGGATTGTTACTCATCTTATCGAATAGTTGCTGTTATCCATTACGGTCAGACGCCTGGTAGAGTGCATTTGACAGTAATATTTAACGGTCTGGTTTGACTATCGAATGAGCTAATCGAAGCTATAATCTTTAATGTCTATGTTACGTTCTTATTATAAATAAATGCGAGACCTAGAGTTACTATTATGCCCCATATAATTTACCCCAATGTAGAGAGAGATGTTTGCACTTTTTAAGCAAGAGTAAAACTGTTGTATGTCTAATATCGTCAATTTCCAGGATTGCGGTCACAATGCGACCTACCAAGTGATCAAAGCGTACACCGACGCCGATCCGTCCATCGCGGTCGTCCGTCAGCCCGACCTGTCGGAGATACCCCTCGATCGCACCAAGGTCAAGTTCAAGGGCTACTACAAGATCGCGCGCCACTTCAAGTTCGCGCTCAACCACGTGTTCAGGACGCTCGGGCACGAGGCGGTCATCATCGTTGAAGGTCAGTCGAGGTCAAGGTTATTTAATGTCAAGGTCACTCGTGGTCAAGTCCATTCTATTTTATTGTACGTTTGTCATAATTATATTGTACGTCCGTGATAGATAAACTGTTGGTTCTTTATTGTATTATTGTCAATATCTGTATATACACAGTTATACAATAAAATATCTTATCTTATCCTTGTTTTGTTTTGTAGATGACCTGGATATATCGCCGGATTTTTACGAGTACTTCCAAGGGACATATCCTCTGTTACTCAAGGATTCCAGCATATGGTATGTTACCTAAGAGAAGAATAAACAAACTATGAGACTTTGTTTAGCCTAATCCCAATAAGGTCAAGTTTCCCCACTAGATTGGAAGGGTATATGTAGTTGTAGTTTGTATGTTGTGTAAGTTTGGATCTCGGCTAATAAGGCAATTTACGAGGGCTGCCTTTTAAGTTCTGTCGTTTGCAAACCTCTCGTGAAAGAACTAGTGTCATCTCAAAATATTTGAATTTAGAATTCGAAAACAAAAGAATGACTCGAAATCGGCCCAACCGTTTTAGTACAGCGTTCGTTCCAAGTTGACAAGTCAGTTGTGAAAATGGAAATTTGGAAGGAAAATTTACGTGCGATATTTTTTTACAACTTCGAAAGGGGCTTAACGCGACTTCAGTGCTTCGAAGAGTTGACTACGGTTTTCAATCATAAAGCATCATGCCTCCGGACTGTGGAACGCTGGTATTTAGAATTTCAACGTGGTTGCTCTAGTCTTGGTGATAGACATCGTGAAGGTCGACCAAAAACAGCCGTAACCCAGGAGAACATTGATGCTGTACGGCAACTGATCGTCGAAGATCGCCATGCGACATACCGTTAGATAGAAGCTTCCTTAAGTATTTCAGGGACCAGTGTTCACAGTATTTTGCATGATCACTTAGGAGTAAAAAAGTTGATCTCACGCTGGATACCACATTTACTCAGTGAAGACCAAAAAACGACTCGCGTTCGATGGTGTCGCAAAACTCTGCGGCAATTCAACCGAGGAAACTCGAAACATGTTTACGACATTATCAGTGGTGACGAATCTTGGATATATGCCTACGATCGCGATTCTAAACAGCAGTCGACTGTTTGGGTGTTCCAAGATGAGCCAAAACCGACCAAAGTAATACGCTCACGGAGCACTTCGAAAAAAATGGTCGCCACGTTTGTGGCGAAAAGTGGCCACGTTGCCACCATCGTGCTCGAGGATCGTAAAACGGTTAATGCTGACTGGTATACCACTGTCTGTTTATGCAGAAGTCATCGGCGAGTTTCGAAAAAATAACCCAAGACGTCGTATAAGACTGCACCACGATAATGCGAGCTCGCACACCGCCCGGCAAACAATTGCGTTTTTAATAGAGCAAAACGTCGAAATTCTGGAACACCCGCCGTACAGTCCAGACTTAAGCCCTAACGATTTTTTTACTTTTCCAAAAATCAAGCAACGATTTCGTGGTCAACGGTACCAGACGCCTGAAGAAGCGGTTGAGGCATACAAAACGGCCATTTTGGAGACCCCGACTTCGGACTGGAATAAGTGTTTCGAAAATTGGTTCGATCGAATGAAAAAGTGTATTACATATCACGGCGATTACTTTGAAAAACAATAAATACCATTTAATACTTAAATTGTCTTTAGTTTTTCCAAACGACACAACTTAAAAGGCAGCCCTCGTAGATGTAACACTGTAGTAGCGCGGGGCGAGCCTGCAATGTCTGATTTTTTTAAAATTTATTAACCCTAAACTGTACACTTCCAGTATGTAGCGAGTAACAATCAATCAATCAATATTTATTTGCAAAAAATACAGTATATAATAGATGCCATAATTACAATTTTAGTGTCATGTATTTTGCTCGCAAGCAAGCGTGCAAATATTCTAGAGAGGTCTAGTATGTCATAATTTAATTAATTAGTATTTAAAAAAATTAAATGTCTAAAGTTGCTCAGTAATAATAATAACAATAGTTAATTTACATATCATTAAATTTCTTCATTCGTTTACATTAAATTCTGAATATTTTTTAACGCTGTAAAAGCACTTATCAAGAAGCCATCTCGTAAATTGCACCTGAACTCATTTCCTTCTTGTATTTGTAAGTTCGAAGGTAAATGATTATAAATTTTAATGCACATGTTGTAAACATTTTTGTCGTACATTACTTTTTTACTAATCTGTTTAGGCATTCAGGACATAGTTCCTTCTCTTGTTTGCCTTTGAGTGATTTCGTTACGTGTTATGAAATAATAAAGATAGAATTTTACAAAAATACAGATTTTTTTTATATAAAGACAGGTTAGTGGGAGTATTTTCATTCTTTTGAACAGTGGAGTGCAGCTGTCATCATAACGCGCTTTGCAAATAGCCCTTGCACATTTTTTTTTTGGATCTTGAAGATTCGGTCTACGTCAACAGAGTTACCCCAAAGTATCAATCCGTAACTCAACATAGAAGATACGTAACCATGATAAGCTACTAGTGCTGCTTCTACTGAAACTGTTTCTCTCAGTCTTTTTAGAGCAAAAATAGTCTGTTTAACATGTTCCTTCCAGTTAAGAAGCTTATCAATATTGTTACCAAGAAATTTAACTGAGTGGACTTTTAAACATGATTATTAACTAGTTGAATACTTACAGGTATACCAGTAGAATTATATGAAGTAAACTGAATAAAGTTTGATTTGCTGACATTTATATGTAGTTTATTAATAATCATCCAATTGACTATATCTAGCAAAGCGTTATTGGAGTCACTTTCAAAGTTTTTCCGATCGTTACATTTAATTATAAGTGTCGTATCGTCTGCAAACAATATATGGTCTTTTGAGGAGTGGCTCTTGGCAAGTCATTGATGTAAATAAGGAATAACAATGGCCCAGAATGCTACCCTGTGGAACACCAACACTCCTTACTTTTAACTGCGATCTAAAAGTTTCCTTTAAAACAATATTTTTTGTTACTGTTGTTCTTTTGGTCTCAGTAAACGACAACGTCCACTTTTACGGAAAAAAACAGTTCCCTACGCAGGTTAGGAAGTGAACCCGTATTTCAGTTATCCTAACCGTTATACAGGATGTCCTTATTGATTTCCGTTCCTTCAAGCACAAGTTTTTTAAAATTAATAAAAATCTTATTTCAATTTCATACAAAATAATTAATGGGTAAATTAAGTTAGTTTAGTTTTTAATTAATTTGTTATTTTTTGCTTAATTGTTTTTTGGATAATTCTTTAAACTAAATAAAATGTGTTTATGTAATTGGTAAAAATAATAATAATAATTATATCACCAAGGGTGACATTCACTCTTGGTTATTGTATAAACAACTAGCTGTTGCCTTCGATTTCGTACGCGTCTTCAGTCCTATTGAGTTGGTCGCATCGTGAAGTTATATAGCTTAAAGCCTTCCTCGATAAATGGACTATCCAACACAAAAATATTTTTTCAAATTCGAACTAAGTAGTAGTTCCTGAGATTAGCGCGTCCAAACAAACAAACTCTTCAGCTTTATAATATTAGTATAGATTATTTTGTATGATAATTTTTAAGAAAAAAAACCCGACTTCAATGGGGGAGTCCGGTGAAAGATTATTAATCTTAGATGGTGCACTTTTAGATTTCATACAATAAAATACAAACATAGCTATAAGTATGTTTATAATGGTAGAAGACTAAGTACCCTCAATTCCTCATGAAATCATGGAAAAACCTTGCTTGCTTGACAAACAAAACGAAGAGAACAAATCGCCAAACGTGAACTACGCGTCGTTGAAGAGTTCCGTTCTGATCATCATCAGCAGTTCCACTTCATCAAATGTCACTTTTATGAATGAAAATGCTTGATTAGTTCATGAAAATACTAAAATCACTATTTGTGTGCCTTTCACATTTGAGGAGTTTCCTCGATTCCTAATGGATCCCATCATCAGAACTCGAGCATGACAAAAATCAATCGTGAAAATAGAACTTGCTTAACAAACACCACTAGAAGGACAAATCGCCAAACGTGAACTTTTCGTCGTTGAAGAGTTCTGTCTTGATCATCATCAGCAGTTCCACTTCATCAAATGTCACATTTTTGTATGATAATGCTCGATTTGTTGATAAAAACACAAAAATCACTATACGTTTGCCTTTAAGATTTGAGGAGTTCCCTCAACTCCTCATGGATCCCATCATCAGAACTCGAGCATGACAAAAATTAATCGTGAAAATAGAACTTGCTTAACAAACACAGCTAGGAGGACAAATCGCCAAACGTGAACTTATCGTCGTTGAAGAGTTCTGTTCTGATCATCATCAGCAGTTCCACTTCATCCAATGTCACATTTTTGGATGCAAATGCTTGACTTGTTGATAAAAACACAAAAATCACTATATGTTTGCCTTAAAGATTTGAGGAGTTCCCTCAATTCCTCATGGATTCCATCATCAGAACTGCCTTTTGACAAAAACGGGACCAACTTGGATATATATACATACAATCAAAAAAAAAATTCAAATCGGTTAAGAAATGACGGAGTTATGGAGTAACAAACATTAAAAAAAAAAAAAAAACAAACAAAAAAAAAACATACAACCGAATTGATAACCTCCTCTTTTGAAATTTTGAAGTCGGTTAAAAATGAAAAATAAATTCTTGAAGTTTGATAAATCCAAATATGTTACTTCGTTTCTATGGCTATACGCGGCTATATACTTGAACGAACGGATATCAGTAAAAACATCATGTAAAGATAAATACATACTTAATACATAGAAAACATCCAAGACTGAAGAACAAATATTGCCAGTTGCACAAATAATGCCCTGCCTCACCTGCCTGACCGGGACTCGAAACCGGGACCTCTGGCTTCGTAGGCAGTCACTACCAACTAAGCTAAAGTGGTCGTCATACCGCCTTATTAAACGACTTTTTTGTTTTTTTTCAAAAAAAGGAGTTGGTTCTCAATTCGTCGGAATACATATATTTTTTATGTATGTTCACCGATTACTCGGAGCTCGGAGACTAGTGGACCGATTTCAAAAATTCTTTTGTTTGAAAGGGTGTGTTTTCTAGTTGGCCCCATTGTCACCAAGTCTGGATCTGATGACGGGAGCTTGGGAAAATTGAGGAACTCCTCAAATTATATAGCGGGAAGGACCGAGTGTGAGTATGGAAAAGTTTGGAGTCGGTGTTTTTTTTGTTAAAATTTTACTTGTTATCCTTGCAGGTGCGTGTCAGCATGGAATGACAATGGCAAGAAGCAGTTAGTAGATCTCTCCCGGCCCGAGCTGCTTCACCGCACAGACTTCTTCCCGGGGCTCGGCTGGATGCTCCGGGCAGACTCGTGGGACGAGTTGGAGCCCATGTGGCCTGAGGCGTGAGTACACACCTGACCTTCCTTTTTTTTCTTCCAGGGGAAAACCCATTATGGATACCACCGCACCGCGGGGACAGTGCGGTGGTTATGTCGGACTTGCACCGACTAAAAACCCCCTGATCGTCCACCTCAACTCATTTTGGACGGGTCTGGGATCTCCTTCGGAACGCACCAGTGCCGCCCTAGAGTCCCACCATCTGTTTTCATAGACGACCGCAGACCCCAACTGCTCGTTTATTCCATACAAAAGTCTGCCCCCCGTTTCACACCCTTAGGGGATTATTTTCGGGATAAAAACTATCCTATGATCTTCTACCGGGGCTCAAACCATTTTGAAACCAAGGTTTACCGCAATCGGTTCAGGGGTTTTTGTGCAGAGGTAACATACTTTCGCATTTATAACAATATGTACTAGCTTTTGCCCGCGACTCCGTCCTCGTGCAACTCGTTATATTATACAAATAATTGCTATTAAATTTTTGTAGGCGCAAGATTAAATATCGCTCGCCCATACAAATTTCTACCCCCCTTGTCACCCTCTAAAGAATGATTTCCAGAATAAAAAAAATTATCCTATGTCCTTTACCGGGACACAAACTATCTCTATACCAAATTTCATCTAAATGTCAGACAAAGTTACTTTCGCATTTATCATAATAAGGTTTTTTTTAATCATCATCTACCTGTAGATGACGGTGATGATGATGATCATCATCATCATGTCAGCCGAAAGACGTCCACTGCTGGACATAGGCCTCCCCCAAAGACTTCCACAATGATGTACGATGATCATAAATGATGATGATGAATATGATGTTTTAACCGACTTCAATAGAAGGAAGGAGGTTCTCAGTTCGTATGCATGTTTGCTTTTTTTATGTATGTATGTTCTCCGATAACTTGACCACGTCGGCCGATTTTGATAACTCTTTTTTTGTTTCAAAGCAGGTGCCCCCATTATACTGATTTAATCTTGCACGATTTTTACACATTATTATTGGTAAACGGGACTTAATCGCGTACAAAAATTAATCACCTGAGGTGTGCCCGACGTTATGAATGTATCGCAACATCCGTGGTCACGAGCTGACTGGCTTCAGCGGGTATCAACATCTTCTAGCCGCACGGGTTTTCCGTACTACCCGCAACTTGGTCTTTATTATTCACATTTACACAAGGGTTGTCACTCGCCCGACACACAACACTAACAACATCCGTTAATGTAATGGAAGACGTATTTTGACGCTTGCACTTACTAATAACTGGATTTCACGAAGATGAATTCTTAAAACCCTCATCCCGGTTGAAATTACGATGTTATTTGATTTCAACGGCTTCACGTACCTTTCTACTGTAAAAATGACGTTCTGTACGAGGCTTGCACTGAAAGTGGCGGGAATCGAATACTTATTAATTTATTTTTAACATGTATTATACCTTTTTATAATCTCTGAAGTTTCCTTATCTCAACACACTGGCCACTTAGAAAAAAAAAAGTATGGTTCGGTTTCAATTGTTTATTGAAGTCGTCGAGTCACTGCTTAAAATGGAATTGTGCCGTGAAAATTTCAGAGCTATGATTTATTATGACTTTAAAAGTGGACTAACACAAAAACAATGTGAAGAGCGGATGGTTGCTGCTTTTAATATTGAAGCTCCTTCAAAGACTACAATATACAGGTGGTATTCAGAATTTCAACGTGGCCGTGTATCCCTCACCGACGAAGTGCGTGAAGGTCGACCAAAATCGGCAGTCACGCAAGAAAACGTCGATGTTGTGCGTCGTCTGATAAATGAAGACCGACATGTGACATATCGGGAAATTCAAGAGCACCTGGGTATTGGAATGAGTCAAATACAAATTATTTTAAAAGAAGAATTAGGCGTGAAAAAGTTATTTTCCCGTTGGATACCTCACCTATTGTCTGACGAGCAGAAAATAGTCCGTGTCAATTGGTGCCGCAAAACTTTGAAAAGATTTAACAAGGGACGCTCAAATGCTGTTTTTAGCATAGTATCAGGTGACGAGTCGTGGATATACGCTTATGAGCCTGAAACTAAAAACCAATCCCGAGTATGGGTCTTCGAAGACGAGCTCAAACCCACAAAAGTTGTTCGTTCTCGCAGTACGGCTAAGAAGATGGTGGCTACGTTTATCTCTAAATCTGGTCACGTAGCTACTGTGGCTCTTGAGGATCGTAGAACAGTCAATGCTGATTGGTACACCACTATTTGTTTGCCGAACGTCTTTGCTGAACTCCGAAAAACAAACCCTAGTCGTCGCATCATCCTTCACCACGACAACGCCAGCCCACACACCGCTCGGACAACAACTGAGTACCTGGACGGTGAAAAAGTCGAAATATTGGACCACCCTCCATATAGCCCTGACTTAAGTCCCAACGACTTTTTTACATTCCCCAGAATCAAGGACAAACTGCGTGGTCAGCGGTTTCAGACGCCAGAAGAAGCAGTGGAGGCCTATAAAATAGCCATTTTGTCGACCCCTACTTCAGAGTTCAAAAAGTGCTTTATGGACTGGTTTGAACGCATGCATAAGTGCATGAAATACAAAGGAGAATATTTTGAAAAACAATAAAAATAAATAAACTCACTTATACTGCATATTTTCTTCTATTCCCGAAACTTTCAGTTTTACCCTCGTAGAAAGGACTTTCGGTTTATGAAGCTCAAGAATTGGTGTCGGGCGAGTGACAACCCTTGTGTAAATGTGAATAATAAAGACCAAGTTGCGGGTAGTACGGAAAACCCGTGCGGCTAGAAGACGTTGATACCCGCTGAAGCCAGTCAGCTCGTGACCACGGATGTTGCGATACATTCGAAACGTCGGGCACACCTCAGGTGAATAATTTTTGTACGCGATGAAGTCCCATTTACCAATAATAAGGTACCCCCAAGTGGCTCCCATATAAATTTGATAAAGGTCTGATGTTGGGATATAGGAGGAATCGACGGAACTCCTCGAATTTGATGAGCACGCATATGCCGATTTCGGTATTTCCTGTAGGTAACCAAGCATTGGCTCACGGAAACAACAAATTATGGCATAGTGAAGTACAAAATTGGAGTCGGTTTTTTTTAGTATATATTATTTTATTACTAGGTTCTTCGACGATTGGCTCCGGAATCCGGTGAACACGCGCGGCCGGGCGTGTATCCGCCCGGAGATATCTAGAACCTACTCCTTTGGGAAGGTAACTTTCAGAAAATATGTTTTATGCGATAATTGGGTAGTGAAATAGTAGATTGTTTGTGATAAAATATTCGTGTGTTGTCAGGCGGGCGTCAGCAAAGGCCTTTTCTTCGACAACCACCTTCGCTACATAGTCCTCAACACGGAGTTTGTTGAGTTCACCAAACGTGATCTCAGTTATTTGCTAAAGGTATGTACTCGTGTATTGTCCTCTTGTACAGTCACCAGCACCAATATCTGCCATAACAAAGCGCGCATAAATATCTGACACGGCTCTATTTCTAGGGCCTTTAGGACGTGTCAGATATTTTCGCCGCTTTTGTTTTGGCAGATATTAATGCTGGTGACTGTACAATCAGCGTCATATAGTACGGTCATTTGCAAAAATTATCGATTTAATCCTCTCATAAATACGTACTGCAACCTTAAGAGGGCGCAGTACGATCGGTGTGGATCGGTTCTCCATACAAACGTATTTATGCTCTCATTTTAAAACGCCATGCTAGAATAACATGAAAATTTGTATACACAATGGGATCCGGCATATCTAGGTCGGATCATAGTTTCTGTTGCTAGAAATTGTAAAAGAAAAAAAATACAGCGGCTTTTTGAGTTTTTTACGGCTTGTATGAAAACCTTAATAATCGCTGTATTTTTTCTCCATTATAATTTCAAGCAACAGAAACTATGATCCGACCTAGATATGCCGGATCCCATTGTGTATACAAAGTTTCATGTTATTCTAGCCTGGAGTTTTAAAATGAGAGCGTAAATACGTTTGTATGGAGAACCGAACGTACTGCGCAGTCTTAATCCGCCGACATATCTATAGGACATATTTTTGAGCAAGTTGTATACCACCAATACTTTTGCAACTGATTGTACGTAGTGCAAGCTTTGCTTAGCGCATCCTCCCGAACTTAATATTTTGAGGAGGCTAGGTAACGCCCGTATAATAAACTGCGCACATTTACAAAACATTCTCTCAGCACTACGCGCCCCGCATTCATAACACTAAAGTTGAGCAATAAAAGTCGACCATACTCGCGTTTATACTGGGACCATCATCGGTTATTAGTTATTAGGATGATCAAATTGACCGAAGTCGCTAAGGAGCATATTTCATAGACATCCTCATAGGCAGTAGTCCTTATTTCTTGAAATATGGCTGACATATTACGCCCTTAATGTTTTTAAATCGGCTTTGTAATCGATGTTCGATTTAAGATTTGAATTTAAACTTCAATTGTGCTTAAAATTATGTATAAAGCAAAAATATACTTCATCTTTTGTAATTCCTCTAATTCGAACCAAGCGCTTTGCATCATCTTTTATAATGCGCACTTCTAAGGTTTGGAATTCTCTGCCGGCGTCTGTATTTCCGAGTTCATATAACCTGGACCTTTTTAAGGCACGAGTGAATAGGCATCTTCTGGGTGAGATCTTCTCGCTTCATCATCGGCCTCATCTTTACCCCTTGCCTAGATGCTGGCCAAGAGAAACCCCATTTTTAATTAAATAATGGCGTCTCCTGTGTTAAATGCTCTAGGATTTGGGACTAGGTCGATTTGTGTAAGATTGTCTCCAAACATTTACTTATTTATATGAGGAGTGTAGTTGATCCTTGAGGAAAGCCGAATTAAGTTCGTATTCGCAACCAAGTTCCGGTAAAAGAAAAAGTTCTCCTGATTCTCAACTGGTTGTGAACAAAGAATAAACATTCTTTATCCGCATCTGGTTGCGAAATGCAGTTGTGAATACGGCCGGAAGGGTTTATTTCTGTTGGAATATTCGGTCGAAAGGTTCGTAAATGTAAAGAAAATTATAGTGTAAATATTAAAAGAGATGTTACTGTCACGAGTCTTTATAATGAAGTAACCACGATAAACAATAAACATTAAAATGTTGAATAAAAGAATATGTCAAATAGAATATGCCTATAAAAAATGTGTCTACAACAATTTCGAAGCGCGGTCATCGGCAAATCACATTACTAAATTGTGATATTAAATTTGTAGGAGAACTACGACCGCACATTCTCGAAGCTGGTATACTCTCTGCCTGAGGTAACGGCTGATGAAGTGATGGGCGGCGTGGCGGGCCATCCCGCTGTGCGGGTCTCCTACTCCAATCCCAAGACCTTCCACAAGGCGGCCAAGCGGCTCGGCCTCATGGATGACTTTAGGGTAAGTTGTATACGATGGAAGCGAGTGTCCCGCAGTGCGGGTCTCCTACTCCAATCCCAAAACCTTCCATAAGGCGGCCAGGCGGCTCGGCCTCGTGGATGACTTTAGGGTAAGTGCTCCATCGTTGGACGACTTTAGGGTAAGTGTTCCTTCGTTGGACGACTTTAGGGTAAGTTGTGTATGATGGGAGCGACTAACCCGTTACCCCTTGTGAAATTGGGTACTCGTTTAATTCAGTTTAATTAACGATCATGATGTAAAGTTCTTGCAATTTTGACATGAATTTAATGAACAATATACTCGCCTGCGGCTCTTTTCATAAAACCACACTCGTAACAGTTGCATAAACCGCTATTAATTAAAGTCTTTTTTTTCAGAGCGGTATACCCCGAACGGCGTACCGCGGTATCGTTCAATGCACAGTCAAGGACCGAAGAGTGTACCTCGCTCCAGACTTCGTCTGGACACAGTACGATCGCTCGTGGGAATAGCGAATGTAGAGGTACATGTAGTTACAATTACAATTATACACGAAATACCACGTTAATGACACATTCCGTTGCCCTTGCAAAAGTCCCTATGTGTGTCACTTTTATTTAGCGCCAATCAAAAATCTAATTTATTTAGGCAACAAACAGCTACAGAAGAAAAGTTATCTTATGATATGTACTAACAAATCTATAGTTCCATTGGCGTCATGAAAGTTACTCGCAATTTTCAACTCTGTCATATTATCAGACGATGGCGGTTGAAGTGTTAATTATCTAAGAAATAACATGTGTAAAAATACCAGCCACTTGGTCGGAGGTATTCGTCTCCGCTCGGCAATCCCCGGCCATTTTTACGGTGTAATAATGTGTAAAATACGTACCATTATGTACACAACATAATGGTACGTATTTCTATTGTTATACCGTTAAAAAATAAACCTAGACCTTTTTAAGGCACGAGAGAATGGGCATTTTCTCGGTGAGCTTGCTTCATCGTCGGCCTCATCTTTGCCCCCTGGCTAGATGCTGGCCAAGAACAATCCCATTACTAATAAAAAATATACATACATATATGTATATCCACCACCACCATATCAGCCCTAGGACGTCCACTGCTGGACATAGGCCTCCCCCAATTTCATGGGGGGTAAATGCCATAATCGCCACGCTTGGCATGCGGGTTGGCGATCGCAGTATCTCCACCGCACTCTAGGAATGCTGCTGCCCATTCCCCGGTGGTCTTGGTCGTAGTTTTAGGACATACCCAGTATATGTATATATACCTCGGTAACCCGCAATGTAATGGACTAATGGAACGTGCATGCATTTCTTGCTTGTAAAATGGGCTTTAGTGTCGTTTCGCGTGGTGAAAATGTGTCATTATGCGTGTATCTCTATAGTCATGTTTAATTGAATGTGATAATGATGTTTTATAAGTTTCAAGAGAGTTATTATAGTGTTTAGTCAAATGAACTCTTAGAGGGCCATGAAACCTATTTTTAACGTTTCTTTGGTGGATTCCACGCATATAACCAAAAACGTGAAAGGGCATAACGTACATTTCTGTGAGCAGTGTGATGATTTTGGATTTTTGCGTTTTTTGGAAATATGCGTTGAATCATTTTTGGTTATGCATGTTGTGATTCGTTACATTACTTTGACATTTGTACTTTAAGAAAGAGACAAACACGTTTTAGCCAACAGAGGCATGATAAGTTATAATTAGTTCTGACTAAAAAAATGTCTCGAAATAGGGGTCCTAATAAAAAAAAGTTTTTTTTTACAAATAAAGTATATTTTTGATTGAACTGTCCATGTATGTATGTGTTTTTATATTATAATATAAACATTATATTATGTCTAGGCTCGTAACTCCCGGTTTGATATTTGCGATTTTCAATTTGGTACCTTATAGTGGTCGGCGGTTAAGAAGTCAATCCTCACACCTGTCATATCCATACAGTTTATATAACCTCAAAGTGACTTTTAGGTTATAAACTGTATGGAAATGACAGGTGTCAGGATTGACTTTTTAACCGCCGACTACTATAGTTATTTCTTGTAGAGTTCGAAACTCGATTTGTATTTGTACTTGTACAAGTACACGGGGAGTTACGAGGAGGGGCAAAAACATACTAAGGGTGTCTTCGACTAAGGGTGAATTTCACCTATTAAGAGGGCGCAGTACGTGGCAGTACGCTCGGTTCTTCATACAAACGTATTTATGCTCTCATTTTAAAACGCCATGCTAGAATAACATGAAACTTTGTGTACACAATAAGATCCGGCATATCTAGGTCGAAAATTACTTTCCGTTGCTAGAAAATGTAAAAGAAAAAAAATACAGCGTTTTTTCAGTTTTTTACGGCTTGTATGAAACCTTAATAATCGTTGTATTTTTTCTCCATTATAATTTCAAGCAACAGAAACTAATTTCCGACCTAGATATGCCGGATCCCATTGTGTATACAAAGTTTCATGTTATTCTAGCACGGTGTTTTGAAATGAGAGCGTAAATACGTTTGTATGGAGAACCGAATGTACTGCGCACTCTTAATGAAAGTGGCAATCTGTCACATAGATTATTAGCTAGATTATATTAATTATTGTAATAATTTATAAATGTAATAAATTCTGTTGATCATTTCCACCCTCTTTGTGTCTGGGTAAAGCGCTTAAAAATATCTGACACCTCCGAACACTGTGGGTCTACCGTTCAACACAGGCGGTACCTGCGCGGAGCGCAGCGTATATGGTACACTTAGGGTCGCGGACTCAGGAGGATTCCGTTCAGAGGGGGGCGGAGGTTATATCAGTCGGAGGAGGACAATTTTTATATCCTTTCAAATTGCCCCTTATACAAATAAAATTGTGTCATATATTTTTAAGCGCATTCTTTTGTCTATTACTGCTGGTAATTATTTTTTACTTTGATCGACATCTTGACAAAATATTAAGACAGTCCAACTTGAGTTGAGTTATTTATTTCTTTATTATTTATAATATATGACGTTCTCAAGCAAAAGGCGTCTTTTTAGGCGTCAATAAGGCGCAATTTCCTTACAAATCGACCTTGATGACATCTACAAAAAGGGGTTCTTTTCCTCGAGAACGACACATGGATATCACATCGTGTATTAGTATAATATAATGACTATTTTTCAATTTTATACAATATCATCCATTATAATATACAGTTAAAGTGCTTTTATCTCACGAACGCGGGTCGGCCATAGTTGTAGTTGTGACACATACGCACACATGCACAATGTGAACACATAGCTCGTATGCTGACGCATACATAATGTGTGTCTGTTTAAAAGGGCTTATTTTTGTATTAGCGGTACTTCTTAAGAGAACCTTGCGAAGTAAAACTTATGGTCCAATTTAGAAGTAGAGTTACAGAAACAAGAGGTTTTAAAATATTTTTTAAAATCCCGACTGCTTTTGGAGTTCCGTACTAATAGACTACCATCATTTACACACACACAATTAACACGAATCTAACGACACCTCTGAGTTAGCTTTAATCCATCGAGCCGTTCAGGCTGCAGAGCGCGGCAAACAATTTAATTTGGCGCCAAAAATCCGCCATTTTTTTTTATTTATATATACCCAGTGTCATTCTCACAGTAAATACGAATCTAACGACACCTGTCAAGGTAAAATCCATCGAGCCGTTCACGCTACAGAGCGTGCCAAACAATTATACATACACTCGAAAATACATAACCCTCCTTCTGGCGCAGCCGGGTTATAAAAATAAACCCTTTAGAAAACACGCTACTCACATGGACATTGTGCATATATATCTCAACACACAAACGTGGCTCACCCGCGTTCGTGAGATGAAAGTTCTGTAACGGGATTTATCAGAGTTATCATTAACACTGTTCTTTTGACAGCTGTCATCCCGATATCAGAAAAGTCACCGATTTTTATGATCTTTGATTTTTTGGATTTGTCTTCGGTAAAATATACGGAAAATAGTAGGCAAGGGAGCAAAATGCAATATTTTATCGAGGGTTAGCGCGTCGAATCCCGAACGAAACGAAGGATTCTAACATGGAATCCTGAGCGTAGTGAGGGATTCAAGGTGCCACGCCCGAGTTAGAAATAATTTTGCTACTTTGTAATACACTCCTTTTCACTTCTTCTATGAGAAATATTCAATCAATAAGCAAGTACAAGACCACACATTTACATTTAAAAATATATACAATATGTAATCGCAAATGTCCATAGGTTACGGTGTCTGCTTACCATCAGGCAGGCCGTAAGCTTGTTTGTCTCCGTCGTTGTATATAAAAAAGGGCAGAAAAAAAACAGGCAGCAAAAACGAGTTTTGCTTCCTCTAAACGGGCTAGAAAACACTTTTTTTATTACTACTAGTACGAAACTGGTCGCGGCGAGTACGACTTCCGCCGGGACAGCCAGTATGACATAAAATGATATAAATTGTAGTGATGACAGTTGGCCAAAGCACAGTGATATCTCGTTAACAGTAAAACATGTATATATTAACTGAAATGTATGTAAATATAGGCTAAATATGTAACTAAGCTGATTGGACTATTTCAGTTGCATAAATATTCGTTAAATGGTAATTAATCGAGTGAGCGCGGAGCATCTCCGTTACAGCTTGGGTGAAAATGCTTTCGAATTCCTCCTCTTCTCAGTATACACGTCGCATTTCTCAACCGCTTGTAGTAAAATTTTGTGGGCAGGTTCGATGATTATACCTATGGATTTTTTGTCGATATAGTTTTTGGAAAATTTTCAAAATGCGGAGCCATGGGGGCGTGCGAGGATACAGCTCACACAGCCACTAAGTAAAATATAGTTCTGACACCTGCTATTCAGAAAAGTACGACTTTGATCCCTCATTGAGGTCAACAATTACTCTTCCTCATATAAGGTGTGAAAAGCAGTATGTGCCACTCGGTAGCAATATTATTTGTAAGACATTTCATATTTTTAGCAGCGAGCCTCGTATGCGGTATGAAAAGGATATATGTGTCACACTGTAGCAAAATTATTTCTGTCTTGGGCGTAAACACTTGAATCCCTCTCTACGCTCAAGATTCTACTTTAGAATCTTTCGCTTCACTCAGGATTCAATATACCGCTCCCTTGACACTAGTTGAGATACAATGCAATAATAATAATCTTACCAGAAAACCTACTGGGAGTAGGAATGAAGTTGTGTACTAATGAATGGTATTTGAATCTCATAATAATCCCAACATTTTTGTGTCAGACTGCAGCCGCAAAAACTAATGCCTTTGCTAACACTTGGAATGCTTAGCAAGCTAAAGTCGAGTCCAGAATTAGGCGAACTAACTTGACAGCCGAAAATGTTGCCAGACATAGAAAAAAATAAGTAGTGATAGGTTTATGTCGACACAAATATGTCGATATTACCTTGTGCCTTCTATAAATCTGATTATATTTATATTTTATCAAATAATTTTCGTCGAAACTTTCACAGTCATACATACTTACCAAATAGGGACGAACTACAACAATTTAATTAAACAAAACAAAATGGCGGACAGCGTCCTTAACAATGTCCAAAATGATGTTCGATGTATTTTTAATTCCAACCAATTTTCATTATTATTATTTTGCTTACTAAAATTATTAGTTTGATTCCGAACACAATAATAATGATTAACTAGACTTTTTAATCATCGATATTAACAGCACTAGCCAAACTGTGGAATCATTAGTGTACAATGAACTGTCAAGTTAATTCGCCTAATTTTGGACTCGACCTTAAACTATTTGGCAACCAGGTTAACGCTAATATAAGGAGAAGAATTTACTGATAATGAATATTTATGCAATTGAATTTAAAACCTAATTTCGGTCCAAATTAAGGAAACACGTCACAAAAATTTAAAATGCTGTCCTATTTCGTATAATAAATGTACCAGCGGAGTTTAAAAAAAGTGCTATTATTTTTCTCAGAATATGGAATTTTTGGGCTCATTCGAGTCAGAATCAATAAAGCTATCGATTCTAGAAGAAAAACAGTGTTCCCAGAACAGTTTTGTTAATTTCCATACATTTATTAGTCGGCCTGTTTAGCCTAGTTGGTAGTGCCATTGCCTCCGAAGCTAGAGGTCCCGGGTTCGATTCCCGGTAAGGGCATTTTGTTTCTGTGGTGAGCAGAGACATTTGTTCCTGAGACTTGGATGTTTTCTATGTATTTAAGTATATATCTATTAAATATATCGTCGTCTAGTACCCATAACACAAGCCTTGTTGAGCTTACTGTGGGACTAGTTCGATTTGTGTAAAAAATAATGTCCCCTAATATTTATTTATTATTATTTATTATTTATTTATTATTTATTTATGTATAGCGGTAACAAAACCGAGATCGAAATTTTGTATGTATTTTTGGGACACCTTTTTCTTCTTATAGGATCGATAACGTTATTGATTCATATTCATATTCGTTTATTGCGATCATGTTCATTGTCCATACAGTAGGTCTTAAAATAGGTTTTACAGTGTACATGTTACCCTGCTGGGGCATTGCAATTTCTTACATACTGACATGTCAACACAAAATTTAGTTTTAAAAAACTTTTAGATATAAATAATTAAATTAAAATTAGATCAATTGGTTATGTCAATTTATAAGCGGACTGAAATTATATTATATTCTGAGTCGAATGAGCCCAAAAAGTCCATATTAATGGACGATTCACACCAAACTGCCGGAGTCGGCGCGCACCCCACTAGAGTCAAAGGAATTCGAACCCTCCATACAGAAGTTTAGATTTCATATTCGAATGGGTTGCAGGCAGCCGGTTGGTTGCCGCCGGCTCTGCCGCTGCCGTTTGGATACGAAGTCTAGCTTCTGTATGGAGGGTTCGAATTCCTTTGACTCTGGTGGCGTGCGTGCCGACTCCGGCCGTGTGGTGTGAATCGTCAATTAGACGAAATATTAAAATGCCCCATTTTTTTTTAAATTCCCCCACTATTGTAATTGTTTAGATTAATTTAGCTAATTTATATAATTTAATAGTTTATACAAAATGACAATATCCGCTCATTTCGATTTATACAGGGTGATTCGGGAGACGTGAGCAAGCTCAACACTCCGGATTCAGTAGATCATAAGCTACTGCTTCGTGCCACTAGTAGCGAAATTAACGTTCATTTATCTTTGGAGTTGAAAACAAAATGTTTTAAATTATTTTCGAAATTCATGGTCACTCTACAATCAAAATACTTCAGTCAAGTGATACGTGTCAAATTGAATGTCATCTGAGTCCGATGACTTTTGAAATATAGTATCCCACTCAATGTGACAATTTACTGTCTTCGTAATTAAAGTGCTGTCATTATACTTAGAGGTTTAATCTTTATAAACCAGTTGTTGTAGGGTGACCATGATTGTAGAGAATTAAACTTTAACTTAACAAAAATTAAAATACAGAAAACAGGTATGGGTGTTTCACTTAAATACAATAGTGAACGATTCATTGCCATTTACTATGTATGTAGTGTTGGTCCTGCTCACGTCTCCTGAATCACCCTGTATATGAGTATGGCCTGGTGTCGCCCTACATATGTTTTTAATAACCAAATTTAATTTTTATAAATAAAGGTGTCTCCTTTACACAGAATGTGCTATTTCATCTGGCATTCGATCTTGCCACCCTGTATAAAGCATCGGTAACTGGCTGATCGGATCTCATATAAGTTCCAAGAGAATAACAAACAGCTCGTCTTTGGTACGGAAAACATTTTTTTTATGACATAGGTGGCAAACGAGCAGACGAATCGCCTGATGGTAAGCGATTAGCGCCGCCCATGGACACTCGCAACACCAGAGGGGTTGTAAGTGCGTTGCCGGCCTTTAAGATGGAAGTACGCTCTTTTCTTTTCTTCAAATTAAATAATAAGGGCGTTTACACTCTAGCGTACTCTCAGAATGTGGATACTAGAGGTTATTCTTACTCCAAATAAAAGTGTCCCGATTTTATTTCTTGTGACGTTTGTCTCCATACATTTCGTGCAGACCGTCACATGACACAAGACAATGTATGAATAATACACTTTTATATGTATGGGGTGCCCCCCCAGATTAATATTTTTTATCGTAATTTCACATCATATTTCTATAGCGGTTCATAGCATACATCCTCCTACCAAATTTCATAATTGTAGTACTCATAGTTTACGAGTAAATCGGCTGTGACCCACGGACAGACATGACGAATCTATAAGGGTTCCGTTTTCGCCATTTTGGCTACGGAACCATAAAAGCGTAGGACAAGAACATTATGTTAATAAACAATTGAATTTATTTTGTATTAAACAGTAACGCTGCTAACGAAAATTCCAAATTACACATTAAAGGGAAAAATGGAAAAAAATAATGTTCCGAGCAGGATTCGAACCTGTGACATCTGGCATTCGCGGCCAATCGCTCTAGCCTCTGAGCTATCGGAACAACCAAGCTACATCAGATATGTACATCAGAATCTGAAGAAGTGTTACTACATTAATAAAGACTAAGAGCTCGTTCCCACTTGTCGGATGTCGGATCCGGATTATTATCGGGTGTCGGCGGCTCATACAAATTGGTGTCCGACAAATGTGAACAGCTTCATATAAAATGTTCTGCCACTGGACCATCCGATTAAAATCCGGACCCGACATCCGACAAGTGGGAACCAGCTCTTATAGTTAAGTTGTGATGCATGACATTATATAAATTGTTCAAAACTGACATGTAATATTATTTTATTTTATGAATAAATTGATTGATTGATTAATCAATCGTACACATGATTCTGAACAGGAAAACCAAATATATCCAAGTACTGAGAAGTGTTAATTAATACACTTTTGAGTGGAAAGGTCTACAAAGCCTAAATTTAACATCAAATGTCATATACGAAAATGTCAAAAAATATCATGTGAAACATCAGGCGCCGAACGTTATGTAAATAGACTGACCAGCATATGATAATTCATTCTATTACGCAATTAATACACGGATAATTTACTATGCTTCATTCAAAGATATAAGCATGTACGGTGTCTGCTTACCATCAGCCAGTTGTTTGCCACCGACGTGGTATTAAAAAACCGGCCAAGTGCGAGTCGGACTCGCGCGCGAAGGGTTCCGTACCAGAAATAAGAAAAAATACTTGTTGTATGGAAGCCCCCCTTAAATATTATTTTTATTTTATTTTTAGTATTTGTTATTATTGTGGCAATAAAAATACAACATCTGTGAAAATTTTAACCTCCTTGCTATTACGGTTCATGAGATACAGCAAAAAACGCCAACAACTATTATGTTGTATGGGAGCCCTCCTTAATTATTATTATTATTTTGATCTTAGTAATTTGTTATTGTAGCCACAATAAAAATACATAATCTGTGCAAATTTCAACTGTCTAGCTATTACGGTTCTTGAGATCTAGCTCGGCGAGTGGTAACCACGAAAAAGGGCTAAAATATCACGTTTTTTGTATGGGAGCCCCACTTAATTATTATTATTTTGTTTTTACTATTTGTTGTTATAGCGGCAACAGAAATACACAATCTGTGAAAATTTCAACTGTCTAGCTATTACGGTTTTTGCGATACAGCCTGGTGTCAGTAATAGGGTCCCGTTTTTACCCTTTGGGTACAGAACCCTAAAAATGTAGTGAATAATGATTTCCCATCGGCTAAACTCAGAACACGACTAGACCCGAGTGTCAATCAATTCAATTACCGTAAAATGGGGTGAGTAGGGTTCGCGGGGCGAGTTGGGTTATGAATGGGGAGAGAAGGGATGAAAAGGGGGTGAGATGGGATTTTAACGCTACTGCTACAAAAATAATGTATTCCAATTTGAAATGGAGCTATAGTAATACTCATAATAAAAAAAACACGATCCAACAATCTTCCAAAATCACCTTTGTATGAAATCCCATCTCACCCCAATTACGAGGGACTACGGGTTGAAGTGGAATTTCCTGTTTATCGTCAAATTTATGAAATGATACTACCCAAAATTAAATTAAAACTAAAATACAAACGTCCGGAACACTTATTATACACGCCATTCAGTTTGCATAAGTAAAAATAAAATGTTATCGAGGTTTGAATGTCAGTTTTGTCCGTTCTCACCCCATTTTACGGTACTGTATCATTTAAGATATGTCATGTCAAATGGCAAAAAATGGTAGTTTTCATTCTGACACTTGACATTGACTCATAAAACGGCAAACAAGCGTACGGCCCACCTGCGGACAGAACTTGAACTGAGTCCCCAGTACGCTCGGCTGAACTCGATTCTCCATACAAACGTAGTTTCGTTCTCATTTTAAAACGCCTTGCTGAAATAACATGAAACTTTGTATACACAATGGGAGTCGCAATTTTAAAAGAAAAAAAAATCAGCGAGTTTTTGAGCTTTTTACGTCTTGTATAAAAACCTTAATAAACGCTGTATTTTTTCTCCATTATAATTTCAAGCAACAGAAACTAATGTCCGACCTAGATATGCCGGATCCCATTGTGTATACAAACTTTCATGTTATTCTGGCATGGCGTTTTAAAATGAGAGCGTAACTACGTTGTTTTTTTTTTTCATACAATAGTTAAGCATTTGACCATTATCTCACCAGGGGTGGTACCGCGAACTTCGAAAATCGAACTTCGTATCGTACCGTCCCTTTCCGTCATATGGAGTATAACACGAGAGTGAAAGGCATGGCACGACACGAAGTTCGATTTTCGAAGTTTGCGGTAGCACAGCTGATGTTAAGTGATGATGAGGTGTTACATGCGTACCTAATAGATACTAGATAGTGCCTATTCACTCTAGTCTTGAAAAGATCCAAGTTATAAGTATGTGGGTAAAGGTTATCCGGAAGAGAATTCCACTCCTTGGTTTGTATGGAGAACCGAGCTTACTGAGGACTCTTAATACAATAATAGATAGCCACTTCGGGTCTAGTTGTATTGCCCGATGGATAAACATTATTCACTTCGTCTGTATGTGCTGTGCTGAACGCGCCGGCACCGCGAGCGCTCATGTCGTGATTAAGAACTGCGTCGGTATGGGATCGAAATATGTCTAGCCATATTTGACCTGTGATCTGTTTTATTATATTTTACACCACACCTTGGCCAAAAAGCGCGTTTATCCGCACGCCGCGCGTCCGGAAAAGCCCACTTTTTGGCCAAGTGGTCACGTAAAATTGTGTACAAAACACGGTTCGTAAAACAGAAAGCCCTCTCTCGCATATTTATGATCCTCGCCTGCGGCTCGGGCCTCAAACATCTGCGATATCGGCCTTTCTTTGTTTTACAACCCTTGTATCGTAATGTACTATTAATACATTATGTATGGCATTTACACACATGTAAATCATTAATGTAAGCACGCGCGTTTTTACAGCACACCGCTCCGCCTGTCCATAGATGAAGCCTTAAGCGTACTACACACGCATCAATTTGTCAAGCCAATCCTTGAAAGTGAATGTTAAATTATTGCCGTCTCTCTCCATCTTATAGCCTCTTGTTAGTCACAAATTGATTGTGTGGAACGCTTGACAACTGTGTAAGACTGTGATCTGCATATTCCTTAGCGTAATACTGTAAGTGGTTCATGTTATGTGATTGTATTTTAATATAATGATTCAGTTTGTTATAGTTTCCTGTTTTATTTTGATCCCCTTAGTTTTTATGCGAATGAACTAATCGACTTTTCTGTCGCTAGTTGCCATGGAGTTTAAAACCAAACGTACCAATCTATAAAAAGCGGAACTTACTTTTTACCTATACCACTCGGTCATAAAACCGTCCGCTGCGCTTAACCTATACTTAAAGGCTTTACTAAAAATAAAATATATGTACAGAATAGTTACGTTTTAGTGATTGATTTCAAGGCGAGTCACTTTTCACGGAAATGTAATCTAATACTAAGATTGAAATTCCATTGAATTTTCATGTCAATGGAATGGCCACATGGTCGCTAAATCGCTTCTGCCTTAGTTAATTTCGATAGCTGCATTGTAGCCTGTCTAGGGCTTCCAAATACCGGACCTTCTATGATCTCGGTATTAATACCGAACCTGAAATCTCCAATAACGGGATCCCGGGATTTTTTGGGGAAAAAGTTTCAAGATATAAAAGCATGAAATAAAATACCCTTTTGGTACCATGGTAACATGAAGTAAGAACACACAGTCTTATTTCTCATTGAATAACCACAAAATCATCACGAGCTACCAAAAAAATATTTTACAGTACATATACTTTACCGGACGAGTGCGGTAATTAGCAGATTAAGTGCATATGTCGAAACTTTAAAGAGCCATTTGTACTGTAAAACGTTGTACTCGTACGATACACGTGCGAATAGGTAATATATATTTTCCTTATTTCTGCACTTGTATCGTAATGTACTACACTTTACTAACTTTCTTATAAAATAAGTATATAAATTCGAAATTAACCCTACCCAATTTTTAAATACTTAAAATTGACTTTTGAACTTGATTTGAAATTATGGAAATTGTATTGGTTAAATAAAGACTACTCCGTTTGCGAGAGAGGTCATGACCCCCGTTCCGGGTCATAGCCCGAGAGCTATACGGTTTCATTGTATGAAAAAACAACAATATATCAGTATCAGCAAATTTTGTGCATCAAAAATTAGGTTAAGTAATTATACTAAGTATTCTTTAATAATACACCTACATTTATTAACGCGACGGTAGAAAATATTAAAAATAAATCTATAAAACATCCGTAAAAATCTAGCGAAAACTCTAGAAGAATTATTTTCTTTATAATATACTACTTCTATTTATGTTCTTTGTAATATATGAAAATAACTTATTTTTGTTACGGTAACTTAATAATACAATCAATTATTAATATCGTAAAACATAAAAATGCATTACGCTAATGGCATATAAGGTATCATTACAGTTAGGGTTTTTATATGCCTTTATCATATTTCTTGACACTTTTTATACTGAATCAACCCAAAATAACTAAAGCTGTAATAACTTTTGGAATTAATGTGGCAGCCAAATGCACTCTCTAGACTATTCATGAAGGTCAAATTGACTACTACTACTACCTATTAGATATTTTTTTCTCATTTCCCGTTGCATATATTGTTCGATTCTGGTCGTAAGTATTAAAATAGACATAAACATAGAAGTACTCATCATAAAAATACTGATACCCTGTTTGCTGCAAAAATTCACCAGTTTTCGGGCACATAATTTTTTTTCCAACTTCCGGTCTTGAGATTCGGAAATTTTAAAGATATAGGTTCTTAAAATCACATAATAGGACCGTATAGCAAAAATTTGCCAGTTATTGAATTATTTCCAAAAAAAACCGTATCTTTCTCGGCCTATCATTCCTGTTGCAAAGGTTGTGTATTGCAATTCAACGCGGTAATGCAGCCAGCGTAATAGGCCCCTTTGCACCCGGAATAACGCGGGCCGGGCTATTTGACTAAAAACTTTTAATTATATTTGACTTTAATTATGTCAATGGAACCCACCCGAAGAAAATTAAAATATTGTGTTCTAACTATCTGATTATGGCATGTATGGCCGATTGCAGATTAATTATAAAAAAATGACATGTACAATGAATGATATATATATGTACTTGTATTGAATCAGTTTATAAATGATAGTAAAATCTTTATTTTAAAAAACAATTAGTAAATAGTAAACAAGTTTCTTCGATCGTAAGGAAATTGCACTGGTTCTGAACTGGTTCTGATTCTCAACGTCACCGACTCTGACCCGTCACGTATATGAAATGTGGGAAAATGTATATATGTAATAAAAGGTCCTATGCTTACCCCCAGGCTCCGAAATCTGTGCTTCTGTTCTATTCGTATCTGCTTTTCTTTGGTTTTTCTTCTCTTTGTTAAAAATATGATCCGCCGGCGGCCGCAATAAAATCCGAAGTATGTCAAACTGTTTCATTTTCTTTTTTATCTTCTTCTTGCTTTTAAGCAAGGAGTCCGCATAACCCCCCAAAGCGAAATAAGTAAATAGACATAATAAGGAGTATGTATAGTGTGAAATTGTAACATTCCCCCGCCCGAGAAAGGCTGTGTAGCCTTTATCAATACGAAATACATAAGAAAATTAAAAAGGTTAGTGTTGAAATATACCGCAATATTACAACACTGATTCCGCAAGTCTACTGCTGAACTTAAAGGAAAACTGTTTGTTACCAACTTAGTCATCCAGGGGAAGTCTACAAATTTTAATAACAGGCCGCATGAGTGTACCTGATGCGGTTCTGAGTTGTACTACTCGGACAATGCCGTCCTTGCCAGGTAGCAACCCCTCTATTCTACCTAATCTCCACTTCAAGGGAGGTAAATTTTCCTCTTTTATAAGGACAAGATCTCCCAACTTGGGCGGATCCGTTGGAGATGTCCATTTCCTACGCATTTGGAGAGAGTGGAGATACTGGTCACTCCATTTTCTCCAAAAATGTTGGGACATAGACTGAATTAAATTAAACCGCTTTAACCGTGAACTCGGAACATCCTCAAAATTATATTCCGGGACCGAAAGCAAAGGTCTACCTATGAGAAGATGCGCAGGTGTCAATACCTCCAGTTCATGGAGGTCCTGGGTCAATGGACATAACGGACGACAGTTAAGCACCGCTTCTATCTTGGTAAATACCGTTACCAGTTCATCGAATGTCAAGATTTGATCACCTATAACCCGCCGCAATAAAGTCTTAGCAGATTTTACAGCGGCTTCAAATAGACCACCGAAATGTGGGGCAGCCGGGGAATTAAATCGCCATGTAATAGACTGTTTGGCAGCTTCGTCACTAAGGTTCTGCTGAGCTTGCTGAGATGCTAAGTACCGCTGAGCGTCCTCCAAATATCTATTTGCACCCACATAATTAGTTCCGCAATCTGAACGTATCACACTCGGAACGCCGCGCCGAGATGTGAAGCGTGTCAGTGCCGCAAGGAAACCTTCAGTTGAAAGGTCTGTGACGCACTCTAAATGAACCCCTTTAGAAGCAGAGCAAATAAAAACACAAAGATATGCCTTCAGTATCTTTGCATTCCGCAAACGAGAATGTCTAATCATAAAAGGGCCTGCAAAATCAGTTTGCACGGTGTGAAATACACCAGTCGCATTAACTCGATCCCACGGCAAAGCTGCCATCAATGGCGCCGTCGGCCTAGCCCTCGTCCTAAAACATTTCATACATTTAAAAATGCGTGTACGGATCACTTGGCCCGCAGAAAGAATCCAAAATTGGCGCTGTAATACTCCCATCAAAACTGTAGCGCCCGCATGGCAATACATAACATGAAAGTGATCCACGATTAAAACCGTAAGTGCGTGTGACTTTGGCAAAATCACCGGATGCTTCCGTTCAAATGATAGACTGGAATGTTCCAACCGACCTCCAACCCGCAGTAGACCATCATCCCCAATGAATGGCCTAAGCCGACGTAATCGTGTGGAACACTGCTTGTTTTGGAGTAGACAATGAATGTCATCAGCAAACTCCGCTTCCTGAACCAATTTAACTAAACGTTGTAAAGCGAACCGTCGCTCCAATACTGTTAACGCCCCTACAAGTTTATCAGATGAAGATTTTGCATTATGGACAAACCGAAAGCAATATGCTACGACCGCCAGCAGCATATTAAAACGACTAAACCGAGTAAATATACTATCGTCGTCAACAACTCCAACTAAGGCTCCAATATTTATCTTCCCTTTCCGCAATCCAGGCAGTGGATCTTCCGCTTTATCCATTATATTCTTGGGCCAGGTGCCCGCATCACCTGTCAACCAAGCTGGTCCCCACCATAAAGGGTGTTCAAGCAGTTCCGATGCGCGACAACCGCGACTTGCAACATCGGCAGGATTCATTCCAGAAGGTAAATGTCGCCACGTTATGTCTAGACCGCAATTTATTATTTGGGAAACCCGATTACCCTCAAAAGTCTGCAACAAATGGGGTGAAATCCGCAACCAAGAGAGAATGATGGTGCTATCAGACCATCCAACAATATTCTCAATCGTCATGTCATCACTGATAGCAGCGACAACGTACTTCAGCAGACGAACTAACAACATAGCACCGCTAAGTTCAAGTTTTGGTATGGTTAGCTTCGACTTTATTGGGGCCACACGCGACTTGGCCATTATCAAGCTAACTTTGACCTTTCCGTCTAGTCCTACTGTCCTCAGATAAACCACTGCGCCGTACCCGAGCTCTGACGCATCCGAGAACCCATGTAGAGAACAAGACTTAACGTCCGACAATACAAAGCGCTCCAAACGAAGACGGGATATTAAAGGCAAATCTTTTAGAATGCCTTGCCATTCCGCAATCACGTCCTCAGGAGCTTCCGCATCCCATGCTAAATTCTTTAGCCAGAGCTGCTGCATAAGCACCTTCCCTTGGAAGATTATTGGACTGATCCACCCCAAAGGATCAAAAGTCCTAGCCAATATCGACAAAATTAACCGCTTAGTACATCCTTTGGCGTCATCCAGCCTTGTTCGATATGAGAAACTATCACTGTTAGAATCCCATTGAATGCCTAGGATTTTAAAGAAGCTGGGCCCATCCGCATTGTCAAATATTTTCTTAGGTTTTTCTAAGTGCTCTTCCGCAATGTCCTGTAAAACCTCCTTGCTGTTTGACGTCCATTTACTCAACTCGAAACCGCCAGAGCGAAGTAGGTCCGTCAACTCCTGTTTCAACCGAATCGCATTTTCTATGGAATCTGCTCCACCCAAAATATCGTCCATGTAAACAGACGAACGAAGAAGACGCGCTGCCGCAGGAAACCGTACTTCTTCGTCATCTGCCAACTGCCTCAGCGCCCGAATCGCGAGGTATGGGCTTGACTTCATTCCATACGTCACCGTGTTAAGCTGATAGACCAGCAAGGGTAAATCTGGGGACTCCCTCCAAAAGATGAGCTGGAACCGCCTGTCTTCTATGGCAATTAAAATCTGCCTAAACATCATTCTGATGTCTGTTGTAAATACATATGGATGTAACCGAAATCTACATATAATTTCCGCGATGTCACGCTGTAGTTTCGGACCAGCGTGTAGACAATCATTCAAGGCTACTCCATTGCTCGAAGCACAGCTAGCATCAAAAACCACACGAATTTTGTCAGAATCCGCTTTAAAAATTCCGTGATGTGGGATCACATAACATCCGCTTGTATAATCTTGTGGGTATCCATCACAGAGAGACATGTGTCCAGTCGCTAAATATTCCCGCATAAAGTCCACATATTTGGCACGAAATGACTCATTTGTGGAGAGCTTTCTTTCCATAGCCAAGAACCGCTTCATGGCTATAGGCGCCGAGTTCCCAAGTTCAGGAGAATCCGATAAAAATGGTAGCTTTGCCAAGTATCTACCGCCCTCAACCCGGCGGTGGTGATTTTTAAATATCATTTCGCATTCGAAATCCTTCGGGCTCTCTATCTTGTCGGGAATATCCTCCACTTCCCAGAAGCGCTCCAAAATCTGATCTGTGTTTGTGTCACAGAAAAAGGTTTGAGAGAAATAAGTCGCCTGAGGATATGGATTGTAAGCCGCATAAGTGACCGGACCTGTCAACACGTGACCGAACACAGTGTTCATTACCCGGGGTAAATAATCATTGATCTTTAGGCATCCGCCGCCAAGCAAAATGTCACAAAGCAAATCTGCACCAATTAAAATGTCGATCTCCCGGCTGACGTAGAACTGCTCGTCCGCAAGATACAGTCCCCGATAATGATCCGCTAATTGAGCCGGCAGTGAGAATCCAGGTAGGTTATTTGTGATTTTGCCTAAAACGGTAGCTGTAGTCACAAGCGTAGGCTGTTCAGACAGTCTTGGCGTCAGAGTCAGATTAACAGCACCTCTGCAACCGCTTACAGGGGCACCGCTCAGCCCCGTGACTGACACCATGTTGGATTTGAACCGCTTCAAACCCAACCTCTGCACGCATGCTTCTGACACAAATGTGCTTTGACTACCTCCATCCAGTAACGCCCGCGCCTCCTGGTAACATCCGCTACTATCCAGTACCCGCACTACTGCTGTTGCTAGTAGCACCGTCCGCTGGTACGTGCTCGGCTCGCTGACGTGTGACGCCGTCAGTCCAGTGATTCCAGGGGCCGCACTTCCCGGGAAGTCACTAGCTAAGGGCGCACGCACAGTTGGAGCATTTTCTGAGAGCGCTGTAGGGTTATGAAACCGTCCATTCGTTGATACATTGTTCGATGTCAAACGTTCTCGATCAGTCACCGCAGTTGGGAGATCGAAATGCAATAAGTAGTGGTGTTTAGGCGAATTGCACTTGTAGCAATTCACATTGTAGCTACATTGGTCAATATTATGAGCATTCAAACAGCGAAAGCATAATCGGAGCGATATAGCTTGACGTTTCCTAGCTGTAGGTTTCATCGCCAAAAACTTCTCACACTTGGCAATGAAGTGTCCGCTTTTTCCGCATAATTTGCACGAAGTGGATCCGGCATTCTGGAAAACCGCGTGAGTCTTTACCGCTTGACTCGGTGCACCTCCACTACGTCTCACTGCTGATAACGCACTGGCCTGAGGCTCCGCACTTGATTCCAAAATCCGTATCTCAGTCTCTAAAAACCTCAAAAGGTCTGAGAATGTAGGCAACTCCTTATCAGCGTGCTTGTCTTCAAAATGTTTCTTCAAGTTATTGTCTAACTTTTGAAAATTTATATAAAACAATAAATAACACCACGAAGCTACAGGAAAATCCATTTTTTCCAGTGCCTTCGTATTTTTCAGTAGGGTATTTAAAAACAATTTCAGACCGCTTAAACCTCTACTGTTCACGTGTGGTGCATTCATTAAATTGTATAACAACCGGTCCGCTAATAACCGCTTGTTGTTATACCGCGCGTTTAGCAAATCCTTTGCTACCGAATAATTATCTCCAGTAACCGATAAATGCTGGATTAAGATTTTCGGTTCCCCCAGCAATGACCCCGCTAAGTAATACATCTTTTCAGTATCCGATAAAGATGTGTCATTGTCCACCAGGGACTGAAACAATTCCATAAAAGAAGCAAACTCTTCCAATTTTCCTGAAAAGGTAGGAATTTGCAAGCGTGGCAAGACCGCTCTATTGCTCGCGCTCCTGGCATTGTTGTTACCGCTAACACTACCAGCGTCCGAATTAGAAGTTGCCAGCCCCAGGTGACGTTGTTTTATAAAATAATATTTTTTATTGTACGTGGCGTACATCTGTGTGTGAGCTTCTAAATCAAAGTTCTCTATTTCCTTGGCCGAAATTTGAAGTTCGTAATGCATTTCCGTAAATGACTCGAACACTTTTTCCAAGTCTTGGAACCGCACCATAAAATCGCTTTCCTGTTCCGAAGACAGATTTATATTACGTGCTAAACCCTCCAAAAAATCAATATTTTGAGTAGCCGTGAAATATTTCATCTGTGACAACTGTAACCGCCTAGCTGCCGCCATTGTTTTGTTTGAATGCAGAAAATGCAAAAACCAAATCAACAAAACCGAACAAAACCCTAACAATAAACACAACAGCATGAAAATTATAGATAACTAATAGGCATTATTAGTGGTACACGGCACCGCAAATATATATATTTATTTTTTATTTTAAATAAAAACAATAAACCGCAATATTGTTTTTAAATATACAAGTATTTTCCGTTAACCTTTAGTACTTATAAATAAACGACATTCCGCAAAATACATTTAAGAAAAATTATTAAATATTCTAAAATATCATTTATTTTTAATAATTAATTTACCGCACCGCTTATAGAAGAAAAACACATTTAAAAAACATACAAAAATAATTCGGTTTGCCCAGAAGCGAACCCCCGACCTCGTACTTGCAAAGCTAAGTACTTTACCACGACACCACGTAATCAGATACACTCCACGTCGAAAAACAACTATATACACTAAGCCGCAAATGGTTACTTAGTAACAAACAGTTTCAATTCAATTTGTCAATAAAATACTACCAAAGCTGTCAAAATGAAAAAAATTCACCGATGAATTAATTGAATGAACAAAATAGCAGCCGCAATGCATATTAATTATAAATGTAATTTGGAAAATGAAAATATAACAATGAATAGATATTTTCCCCAATTGTAATGTAACCGCACGAAATAAAATTTTGAACAAACACCAAATTTCGACCGCTCGAAAAGTGTTGAATTGTATGGACGGATCAGAGTGCCGTTACGGCGAGAATATTATGTGACCGAAAGTTGATAAATCCGGTTCGAAGGACCAAATGTTTCTTCGATCGTAAGGAAATTGCACTGGTTCTGAACTGGTTCTGATTCTCAACGTCACCGACTCTGACCCGTCACGTATATGAAATGTGGGAAAATGTATATATGTAATAAAAGGTCCTATGCTTACCCCCAGGCTCCGAAATCTGTGCTTCTGTTCTATTCGTATCTGCTTTTCTTTGGTTTTTCTTCTCTTTGTTAAAAATATGATCCGCCGGCGGCCGCAATAAAATCCGAAGTATGTCAAACTGTTTCATTTTCTTTTTTATCTTCTTCTTGCTTTTAAGCAAGGAGTCCGCATAACCCCCCAAAGCGAAATAAGTAAATAGACATAATAAGGAGTATGTATAGTGTGAAATTGTAACAGTTGTGTATTGCAATTCAACGCGGTAATGCAGCCAGCGTAATAGGCCCCTTTGCACCCGGAATAACGCGGGCCGGGCTATTTGACTAAAAACTTTTAATTATATTTGACTTTAATTATGTCAATGGAACCCACCCGAAGAAAATTAAAATATTGTGTTCTAACTATCTGATTATGGCATGTATGGCCGATTGCAGATTAATTATAAAAAAATGACATGTACAATGAATGATATATATATGTACTTGTATTGAATCAGTTTATAAATGATAGTAAAATCTTTATTTTAAAAAACAATTAGTAAATAGTAAACAAGTTTGTCAAATATACTTGTTAAGGCGAAGGGGTGGGCAAGCTCTTTCCATACAAACTTTGTGCAAGTTTTTCTTCGTTTGTGTTGGCACTCCAGTTCCTATTTTTGATCCATATGCTTATTTTTTTGTTAGCTATGTCTTGATGTTTTTCTTTTTTAATTTTAATTATTTTTTGATTTTTTTATTTTGATTTTTTTAAATAATGCAAAATTTCAACATCAAGTTCTGCGTATATCCAATATATAGCAAGAAAAAATAAAATTAAATGCCGTAGTGCCAAAACTAACGCAAAAAACTTGCACAACCTTTGTATGGAGAATGGCTTGCCCTACCCTGCGCCTTAAGGATTCATCTATGAATTGTTACATTAGAAATAATAATATATGGTGACGGTATAGTTTTAAAAGTATGGGGAATAACAATAAAAGAGCAAAAACTTAATTCACATTTTTTTTAATAAGTATTCTCAATTACTGTTCATTTTGTTTTCTAGAACGTTTTTTTGTACGCCTTACAATAATATTTTTACTAAGAGCAGATGATTTAATATATATTCTTCGTGCTCCTCGCAAATAGCTTCAGTAACATCAATCTCGTATAATTATAAATTTGGTTTTATACATTCGTACATTTTCGCGGCGATGCCGAATTCAAACATTTTGAAGGGTAGTGACGTTTGTTTGGCATATTTTGATAGTTTATAAAAATACCGGCATCCCTTAAAACCTTGCTTCCCCAAGGCTTGCTTGAAAACCATTAAGTTATTTGAATAAATATGCAAACATAAGTGGCTGCATATTTGAGCCGTTTGGGGTCGAGACAATGGGACCCTGCGGGGAAAGTGCCCACAGGGTCTTCAAGGAGTGCTCGAAGCGTCTCACTGACGCTACGCGTGACCAGAGCGCTGGTTCGTACCTTGCACAGAGTATAAGCATTGCCATCCAACGTGGCAATGCTGTCAGCCTTCTGGGTACGTTGCCCAGCGATGGCGAACTGGGACAAATATTCTATTTGTAGTTTATTTTATTTTAATGCGGTAAGTAAGTTCGTGTGCGGTATGCGAGGTTAAGCAATGTCGGGCGAGGTCAGTAAGTGACCGCTTTGAGTGGTTACTAACTGAGCGCTCCCGTGCTTTGGAAGGCACGTTAAGCCGTTGATCCCGGTTGCTGTCTATGATTTCAGTCGTTAAGCCAAGTTAGAGGCCTCCGCGGGCGGCTTGAGAAGTTAACAGTCAAGTTGCCCACTCACTTGACAAACCGAATCCCAATATGGTCTAGTTTCCCCCTCGGGTTGGAAGGTCAGATGGCAGTCGCTTCCGTAAAAACTAGTGCCTACGCCAATTCTTGAGATTAGGTAGCGGACCCTAGGCATCCTTCAGGATGCAACGTACTGGGAATAACGCTAGGAGGATGATGAAGAGTTTATTTTATTTTAGTATAGGATTGTTTAGTTTTAGTTATATGTTCTGTTTATTTTTTGTATTATAAACTATTTGTATTTGCTACGCTGGACAGTCTTGCGCCTTTACAGTCGTGCTCCAGGGCCCGTCGGCCAGGTCATGTGCTGTAACGCCCGTCCGAACACATGAACGCCGCGAAGCACGCATGCCCTGTGTAGTTCGTCCACAACAACGTGGTAGCCTGTCTTGTGGAGCCCCCGGGACACCGCCACGTTTTTGGCGACGATGAGGAGGTGGCCTGGAATTGAGAGTAGATTAAAGTTGCGCGTTGGCTTCAATTTAGCCTAGTTGGTAGTGACACTGCTTCCGAAGCTAGAGGTCCCGGGTTCGAATCCCGGCCAGGGCATTATTTGTGCACGGATATTTGTTCTTGGGTCTTGGATGTTTTCTACGTATTTAAGTATGTATTTATCTATATATATATGTATATCGTCGTCTAGTACCCATAGTAAAAGATTTTCTTAGTTTAGGGCTCGGTCGATTTATGTCGCTTGAGCGGAGTAAAGGCCGAGACACCGAATGCGTGCGCAGCACGTGCGCGTGAGCGTGGCGTGCGCGTTGTATTGTATGAAATGTCATAGTAGATGACACACCGCTTGCGTGGCGTGCACGTGCGCGTGACTTGCTAGCGGTTTGTCATCTACTATGACATTTCAGGCCGAGCCACACCGAATGCGTGCGCAGCACGTGCGCGTGCGCGTGTGGCGCAGCTTTAAAGGTTGAAACGCACGCGCGGTGCAGCGTAGTTGTGGGGCAGAGGCGGTTTTGCGGTATAAGCGAAAGCGGTCCGGGGGCCGTCGCACTAAAACCAGCGCGGGATAGCGGAGCGGTGGTAGCGTGTGTGACATATGAAGCAGTAATCGACAGTCGAGATTAACCCCTTTATTCATAAACGTCCATCAAGCCTCTATTAGTTAACAAGCCGCTAAAGTTGGTCTGTCACTTTGACATTTATGTTTGTGAGAAAGGGACAAAACAACTTTTAGTTAACAGAGGTTTGTTAAGTTTTATGAATAAAGGGGTTAAATTTTAAATCGCCTCCACCTCGCACCGCGCCGTGCCCGCTCTGTGCGTTTCCTAGCTTAACCAATCATTCCAGGCCATCTTCTAAGTATGTTAGAAGTCCATGTTCTAACATTGTGTCTAAGAAACATAGTTATATTTTCTCTTATCCAGCGGGACAAAATAACAGCGAAAAATAAAACTACCCTCGCCATGTCAACAATTTATTGGTCACCCAAACGGCCAGGTCATCTGTCTCCCCCCCAACACCTGCACACAGAAGCATGGCTCCGTGCCGCCCGCTCCCTCGTTCATCACGACGCGGAAACCGTCCGACAGGTCTTTATCACGCGCGACGAGTCTCGCGGTTAGGAGGAGGTGGCCTGGACGAAAACATTGAATGATAATGACACTTGGCTAGCTAGCAGGAGGTTTTACGGGCACGTTTTAAGGTCGATTTACTAAGAGGTTACAAAACATTAGCTGGGCCAGCCTACCTAGCACAATAGCTTATACCGTCGCGATATGGCCAAAATAAAGATCACATAAACCGTAACGGTATACTTAGCTTAGAACATTACAAGACAAAACATGTGACACTATTTAAAATACAAACGAACATCGAAAACGACACAAATGATCGAAGAAACGAAGACTTATAAGTCTTATACTTAACTCTTATAAGATTGACATCAAAAATAGCTGTAACTTGGCTGTAACCAATACTTAACTTTTTTTTTCCACCATGACGATGGTAAACAATCGTACAGCCGTGGACAGCTTAGGAACCCTAGTAAGTGGACACCGTAGCGCCATAGCCTATTGACGCTCTTGGGAGAAAGTTGTAAAAACTCTAACGCGACACTGCAGTTTCTTATTCATATGATTAGGCCTTTATTAAAAGACCCCAATAAGAAGGATGTTGTCAAATGGCTGGGCGTTGCCAAATTGTTTACTATCGATAGACAATAGAAATGATAGAATCGAGTGTTTACTTACCAAGAATCTTTTCATCTTCGACAGTTGCATCATACAATGTCCGGAGACGTTTTTTCGGCACAACCACGTAATGTACAGGCGCTTGGGGGTTATTTACCTCGTCGAAAACAAAACACTGAAAAGAAAACATTGTTGTTGAGAGTTGAACACATTTAGCATCTCCACAGGGTATAGCGGAGGGAAAGGAGACTCAATTATTAGCTAGGGACACTAAGTAAAAGCTAATCTGAAATATTATTGTTTTTTACGATGTATTTACTTACCCCGTCATCTTCATAAATATAATCTTGCCGTTTGACTCCAAAACTGTTTTTGTTTGAATTTGTTTGGCTCTTTGTTACAGACATTATTTTAAATTAAGCTTCTAAAGTGTTATTCTAGATAGGTAAATTATTATTTGTCCAGATTCAACAAGTCACCATGACATAAGACATTGATAACACCTGATAAAACTTATCAATTAATTGTTTACGATGACTCGTCTCAAGATTTAAAAAACCCTCGTATTACAAATTACAATGTAACGCAATCGGTAAGAATTCAACAATTCATTCAATATTGACTATGATAATTTCTTTAACTGGGTTTGGTCAAAAGATTCAAAAGTTTGTTAGATTTTTATACTTGTGCAAATAACTAAAAAACAAATATGGAACTTAGTTTAAAAGTATTTTTTAATACAGTTGCTCAAAAAGTGCTATTTTACGTAGCTGTTTAGCGTGCGGAAAGTTGGTTTTCGCGCACTAGTGCTTTTCACTTTTCCATTTTTTTTAAATTTATGCTCGTTCCAATGCATGACTCCTTATTGCTGGGTGTTAAATATTAGTTTCCTTTAAACGTCGTAATCAACATAAAAACCTACTGTTAATATCAGAATACGAAAAATATACACATTTCATATTTTATTACTTACCTCTTCATCATTATAACACGTTTATTTTTTAATATTGAATATTGAAAAACCGTTCTTAATAAGTTGTCTGAGTGGAACGGAATAGCTGCCGAAACGCCTGTCAAAGAAGAGGCGTTTTTACTTACTGCAAGCATGTTTTAAGTTTCTAAAGGCAACATTCGATATTGTTTTTATAAATATTACTTGTTGTTTTTCTTATTTTTTCGCAACTGTATTAAAAAACGTCGTTCAATACACGTGCGGAAATGTCATTCTTCACTCGTCCCGAGTGTTGCCACTCGCCTGCGGCTCGTGGCATCCCTCGGTACTCGTGAAGAAATGACATACTTTCCGCACTAGCATCGAAATGTACTATTTCGTTTCTAATTTGGAAGAACGGAACGTAACGTAATGCGCCATTGTGTCAAGTGTCAAAGAAAACTGAAAAGAACACAGACATCACTGAGATCTGTGAACTGTGGAAAAGAACAAACAATTGTAAAAAAACATGGCGGGCGGAGAAGTGGATCTCGCGCAAACAGCTGCTCCCGGCGGTGATACCATATTTGGGAAAATCTTGAGGAAGGAAATTCCTGCTAAATTCGTTTACGAAGATGATCAGGTATTGATTTTAATGAAATTTGTAGCAGTTAAGTATATTTATTTTTCTGAACCGGCTCTTGTAATGTCAGTCAGCTGATTGGCTCATCAAACATTTGTGTTACCGCAGTGTTTCAAACATTATTTGTATTTTGCAAGAGTATTATAAATAAAAAAAGTATTAGCGGTAACTTCATTCCCATTATAAATATGTAATCTAGTAATTTATAATTACCTTTACTTATAGGTTAGGTCAGTGTTGCTATGTACAATACTTTTACCCAAGTCATACGGAATTTCAATATTTTTTTAATTTCAGTGTGTTGCTTTCCACGACGTGTCTCCGCAAGCTCCTACGCACATCCTGGTGATCCCGCGTAAGCCCATCACTCAACTCTCCAAAGCCGAAGATTCTGATGAGCAGTTACTTGGTATATTTTTATTACTTTACTCTCTTCCATCTTTCTAATGAATTCCGAAGATACATAAAATTGATATTGTGCTTGCATGGTCTCCGGTTATCTACATCTTGAAATGAATTTCTAGGTTATATTACTAAACAACTTAAAAAAGTTTCAAAAACCCCTAAAATTTCATTTCAATGTTCTATATCTCAAAAAAGGCTGATTCGATTTACATAAAACATGACTAAGAACCATTGCTAGAAAACCTGCATTCAAATAAAAAACCGCACCCAAATCATTTCATCCGTTGAAGAGCTGTGGTGCCACAGACAGACAGATGCATATATTAAACTTATAGCACCCGTTTTTTGCGTTGCGTCGGGGGTTAAAAATGTACTTAACAGAAGGTGGCAGTGATTATAATTGTATTAAATTCCAGGGCACCTGCTCATCGCGGCCCGCAAGGTAGCCGCCCAAGAGGGCCTGGACAAGTCCGGCTTCCGGCTGGTCATCAACGATGGCAAGAACGGCGCGCAGAGCGTGTACCACCTCCATATCCACATCCTTGGTGGACGCCAGCTCAAGTGGCCGCCGGGCTAATTTATTTTAGTAAAGTTTTGTTTATGTGACGCTTAATTTTATTAATATTTTAACCCTCTGAACGCTAAGCCGCGAATATACTACCTTGCTGTGAGAGTTCCAAGTGATGGAGCAGCGGATGTGTGTCAGATTAATATGTAATCTCACTTTTGAAATGAGTTCACCACTGTTAGTCACGAAAACAGCCACCACATATCCCTACTATAATATATTTATAGTGCTTTTAACATAGGTTGGGAGCGATGAATCCTACAATATAGCTGCATCCCAGTACACAATATATGTTTAAAACACGAAACATGACAGCTGTCACCGTACCTAAACTATGTTAAAAACATTATAGTTAAAAATTTACTTGAAAGCATACTTGGTTACCTTATTCATTGTATAAAGTACCCATGCTGCGCTGTTAATATCACGAAACTGTGATTTAACTCGCGTTTGGAGTGACGTAAATTCTTAGTGTAAAAAAACTGCATTTTATATTAAGTGCGCTGGCAACATCTCATTCATAACACAGTGAAACGGAACGTAAACGTCACGCTACGCTGCATAGCGCTTTGCTTTTTTCTGAAGTTCCGGTGGTACTATTTGCAATACGTATTTGTTGTTTATTTACATTTGATAAGCATAAAAACACATTAAAAATGGGCGATAATAATTTGATAACATCTGTATTCACTGAATTTCAAAAAACTTTGGACCAGGAGCAGGAATTACGTGAGGTAAGCTCGAAATGGGACCAATGTGTATGTGTGATATTTTAATGACGATCAATTTTTGATTTGCAATTGTAAAAACTGTTTTAAGTTAGAAGACTAAGTATTTCCTTAACGTTACACCTTTTAATAGTATATATTTCCGAGTTCATATAACCTAGATCTTTTTAAGGCACGAGTGAATAGGCATCTTCTGGGTGAGCTCGCTTCATCGTCGGCCTCATCTTTGCCCCCCGGCTAGATGCTGGCCAAGAGCATTCCCATTTGTAATAAAAAATATATATCATATATTACTGTTGTTTAGATGATTTATTGCTTGTTTCTTTGGTTTTCGCCACAATTGTAGGTTATCCGCACAGTATGCAAGGAGGTGGATCAAATCTCAAGGGAGGCTGTTACTATTCTGCAGGTCATTCACCACAGCGAGGCGGGAAGTAAGTTTTTACAATTTACATATCTATATATTAAGCCCCTGCATTTTTCCAAAAAAATAAAAGATTTTTCTAGAGAAAGATGCGGAATAGATGACGACGTAGAGAGTAGAATAGGGATGTTGACTGATGATCAAATACACTCTGTTAATATGAAGTTTGTAGGGAAATAGCAACAAGTGACGTCACGCCTTTTCTATGATCAAATAGCGTCCATTTATTGTTCTTCACATATTTAAAAATCATTAAAATAGCAAAAATAAGTAGAAAGTTAATATTTTCCGAGTATTTTCGTGAGATTTATTCATTGGCAATATAAAAGTAATTTATTTTTATTGTTGTCAACATCCCAATTGAAAAAAGTATGCGGTGTTTTGGGCACATTGAGAGGATATGTGCAAGCAGACTGACTAAGAGGATTTATGTTCAGAAGATGGATGGAAGGGTGCAACCTAGGCGAGGGTGTCTTGATCATATTTCTATGATAATGAAAATAGGCGAAGTTAGAAGTACCCACAGCGGACGAGCATGTATGAGGAGATGTATGGATGAGTTTGAAGTGAAAGAAGTATGTAAGGACGATAGTTTCTGGCATTGTCTGATCTCTGCCGACCCCAATGGGATACGCGCGTGAGTATATGTATTTATGTATGTATTTTTCTACTACTTGCTAGTCATTAAATAAATAAATATTCCTCGACAATCTTACATGACCTAGTCCCAAACTAAGTGAAATGATTACGACATTATCCCGCTTAATTGATTGTATACATTATAATTTGCCTGTAAAATACATGGCCAAGAGCGTCACCAGCCGTTGGCTCGGAGGAGGGCAAGTTGACACAGGTAGGATGAGGAAAGTATGAATTGCGGGTAGTCTGAGCATTTTGAGTATCTGGGGGCGGGGGAGGAGGCAGTTGCCCCCCTCTACCCCCCTTGGTGAGGCCATTGCATGGTCAACCAATTTGATTTCTCGGCCATGTCACTGTGAAAACCAATATATAAGCTGCTAGAGATCTCATATTATTGTCATTGATTATGATTTCTTCTAATGTTGCCTTTTATCAATCCCATATAGAATCTGATATTGAGCTGGTATCATTTGACACAATTTAATAAAAAGGATCAAATCTACACTAATGTAAATTTTGAAATTGGAACCTTCTGGCTAAAACAAAAGTTATGTGTCACATGCGTCAAGGCGAATGCAATTATTTTAGCGCTTGCCTCATCCTCAAACTCAAAGGGCAGCAGAACTCTTGTGTGTAGGATCCTTTAAGATAATGAAATGTAATGATTCCAGTTGTGCCAGCCTGCCAGCAGGTGCGTGCGTTGTTCGAAAAGGCGCGCACTGGCTACGCCAAGCTGCGAGAGACTGTGCCATCCACAGATTATTACAAGTAGGTGGATCATGTTTTTTTATATACTAGATGAAAGCTCGGCTTCGCTCGGGTGAAATAAATAAAGTAAACATTTATTCGTGACAGTTATGCAAACGACGAAAGAAATAGTGTACAAAAATGTATAAAATAAAAACATTACAACAACGGATTATGATGAAACTTCGTATAGAAATATAGTCTGTAGTCTGGATTAACATATGGAATAGGGAGTAAAAAATTACGCTGACGACGTCACGGGCAAAGGCTAGTATCTTTGCAAGTTAATCCTAAGCATTTTTATAAGGGTAAAAAAAAAAAAAAAATCAAATTTTTTATTCTGCAAATAGGCCACAAGGGCACTTTTACAAGTCAACACATGAATTATACAATTAAATAAATTGACAATGATAATTATAATGTTTTCAAAACAGAATTGCAGAACTAAAAAAAAGTAGACAATAATAATAATGATTTTAAAACTATAGTGATAAACAAACTCACAATATTCAATTAAAATTAACTTATAAGACATTATATAAAAAAAAAAATTTTTAGTGACCTATATATACGGTCTCTGTCCGAATACACAAAAGTATATACAATAAATTTAATATCTCAGAGATGTATATGGTCTCTGAGCGTCCATTATTCCTAAGTCCTTAGAGATGTACATGGTCTCTAAGCGTCTAAATTAAAATAAGTAGTAAATGAAAATAGCACTTAAGTAATTTAATATTCTCAGAGATGTATAAGGTCTCTAAGCGTCAATAACAATAAAATTAATCCAAAACAGGATGATGTCTCTCGTCAATCTCCAATAAAATAACACTAGTATTAAGGTATTAATCATGCCCTTGCAAGCATGAACAGACCGGACTCCACAAACAGCACCCGATCACGAGTATGACGCGTATCTCAGCCATCGCCTCCCTCGACCATTTGTTAGGGAAGGTGGCGACCCGATCAACGACGCCACCGTAAGCAAAGCCTTTTAAGCGAGCATGACATATTCAGGCTGCCGGACATTAATAAATAATATAAAAGATTAAAACAACTGTTCGGCAAGAAACAGCATCATGTTTCATAAAACGCAACGAAAGAGCTGTACAAGGAAATAGGCTAAGTAAAGCATAGGTATATATATATATATATTTTAACTAACAAGATTATACTATCACTGGCTTAAAAGCATTTTTATCATTTAAGAAATCGTTGACAGCATAGTAGGCCTGGCTTAGCAAATAACGTTTAATATGAGACTTAAATTTACTCAGTGGCAGATTAACTATTTCGGTGGGTATTTTATTATAAAATCGTATACAGTTCCCCACGAATGACGTGCTAACCTTCCGGAGACGACTGGCTTTCACTGCAATCTTGTGTTTACTTCTAGTGTTGTAGTCGTGGATATCACTGTTAAGTTTGAACTCATGAAGATTTTTCCGAACATACATAATATTTTCAAGAATATATTGAGATGCTACAGTAAGAATATTTGCCTCCTTAAATTTTTCTCTGAGGGATTCCCTGGCCTTTAGTTCGTAAATGGAGCGTACAGCTCGTTTCTGTAGCACGAAGATGGTCTGGATGTCTGCCGCTTTTCCCCACAAAAGGATTCCATAGGACATAACACTATGAAAGTAACTATAATACACCAGCCTGGCCGTCTCAACGTTAGTCAACTGTCTAATACGTCTTACTGCATAGGCCGCAGAACTAAGTTTGCCAGCCAGAGTGGCAATATGCGCGTGCCATTGCAGTTTTGAATCTAAGGTGACTCCTAAAAACACTGTTCTCTCTTCAAATTCCAGTTCATCAGACTTCAATTTGATCTTGGAATTGTTTGCCTCCTTGACATTAGGCAGAGTGAATTTGATGCACTTTGTTTTCTTGGAATTTAAGAGTAGATTATTTGCTGTAAACCAGTTCACAACAGTACTTAGTGTCTCATTAATACCGTCAAAGTTTTTCTCTTTGCGGCCTACTTTGAAGATAAGCGACGTATCATCTGCGAATAGCACTATATCATGTTTATCTTTCACAAGGTTTGGTAAATCATTGATATAAACAAGAAACAGAAATGGTCCCAGAATAGATCCTTGAGGAACTCCAAGAGCAACCGTTGTCCCTGCTGATTGAGTCCCGTTGATCACTACCCGTTGTGTTCTCTCCGACAGATACGATGTAACAAGGTCAAGAGCACCATTTTTGATCCCATAGTGACTTAACTTTCTAATTAAATTCTCGTGATTAACGCAATCAAATGCCTTTGACAGATCACAAAACACCCCAATAGCATCTTGAGCCTCTTCCCAGGCATCAAAAATATGTTTAATTAGTACCACACCGGCATCAGTGGTAGAACGACCTCTAGTGAATCCGAACTGATTGCTATTGAGCAGGTTATTGCGATTAAAGTGGGACACAAGCTGATTAAGAATAAGTTTCTCAAAAACTTTGCTTAATGCCGGTAGTATTGAGATTGGTCTGAAGTTGGTAGGGTCAGTTTTGGTTCCTGATTTAAACAACGGGATAATTTTACTGTGCTTCATTAGGTTAGGAAAAACTCCAGTATCAATACATTTATTGAAAATATCAGCTAAGAAAGGTGCGATTGATTCTACAACGGAATGTAATACTTTCACTGAAAGGCCCCAGAGATCTTCAGTCTTCTTTAAGTTTAATGATCTAAATGCTTTAATTAGAATATGGGGGGTTACGTAAGTGAAGCTAAAGATTTCTGTACATTCCGTAACATTTTCTTTCAATAAGGATTCAGCGACATTTGGTGATGACTTCAAAGACTTCGTGGTCTCGATGGGTACGTTAGAAAAGAACCGCTCAAAATGATTTGCTACTTCGTGGTCAGAACTTACTAGAGTATCATCGACTCGTAGGCTGAAGTGCGGATCTTTTATCTTACGTTTCCCAGTTTCGTTGTTGATAACTTGCCATACAGTTTTAATCTTGTCACTGGAGTTCTGGATCTTTTTTGACAAGTAATTGGCTTTAGCAGCGACACACATTATCTTAAAAGATTTTGAATAGTTTTTGACGTACTCTAGAAATTCCGGCCTTTTATCAGTAGTTCGCGAATCATACAAGTCATAGAGTCGGCGTCTCTTCTCGTGAATGTCTGGCGTAGCCCAGTCGCTAAATTTAGCTTTGACCTTGCTTTGAATCTTCTTCAAATTAAAACAGACATCAAATTCCGTTTTGATACAATTAAACAATCGAGTACACAAACGGTCAGGGCTTTCCTCAGTAAGTGGAAGATAATGTAATCTTTTCGTAATATTACGATTAAATAAATCTAAGCTCTTTTCAGAAATAGGTCTGCACATAGTGTCTCGTGGAGCGTTGTCGGTTTTCCCGCTAAAGGAGACCTGTTGTCCACAGTGGTCAGAACTTAAGGTATTTATAATAAATTTACTAATCGCATCCTTATTACTGAAAACGTTATCTATACATGTCGCGCTGGTGGCTGTAATTCGAGTAGGCTCACAAAACAAGTTCACTAAGTTAAAAGATTTAAAGGTATTCACTAGACTCACACTCGTGGGCGATTTCTCAAGTAGGTTAACGTTAAAATCACCGCAAACAATAACGCATTTTGTACTCTTAAAAATACTACTTAGCACTTCTTCCATCACTGACTCAAATAGACTGTAATCCGCCGATGGGGGCCTGTATACGCATATAATTATAAATTGGTCTAACTCTACACAAGAGAGTTCTATGTGACGCTCGACGGACATGTCAACAATATCTTGACGTTCTTTACATTTCAAATTATGTTTTACCATAATAAAGGACCCTCCACGCCTACATGACTTTCTAGAATATGAACTTACTATGCTATGATTGCTAAAGTTAAACATAAATTCATGATCTTTAAGCCAGTGCTCCGTTATACAGAGAATATGAATATTTGAACATTGTATGAATAAATCAATTTCAAGTTCCTTACTAGAAAATCCCTGTATATTTTGATGAACCATATTAATACTAGTGTTACATCTATCAACGGGTTCGGGGCCGGTGGTAGCACGCGTTGTCTTATCGGTCAGTTTAAATTGCTCGCCGGCACCGACGCCGTTTCGGAGCCCGCGCTACTAAAACGTAACGCAGGAACCGCCTTAACATTATCAAACGTCGTGATAGCCACGACGGGGTCTACAATATTATATGCTAACAATTTAGCACACTCACGTAAGTACCTCCTCGGTAGATATGGACGCTTTTGAGTCAAAACGAAATTCTTAACAAATTTGTTAGTGTCGAAATATGTAATCCTACAGCTGTATAGAGTCAATCTATACAAAATTGAATTTAAATAATATAACTTTTTGTTTTCCTTTGCTAACAAAGTATCCGAAAAAGGCAACGCACAGATTATGATTTTACCTACTCCTCGCTGGTCTATTTCAGTAAGGGTCTCCGATAGCCTAATAATGTCCCGCTCGGTACAGCCTAAACTATCACCGATGAACACTATCAGCGTTGAGTCGCAGTCGAAGTGGTCAGCGGCGATGCACGAGGCCAAACGATCGACGGAGGCTCCCGGGAGACAGTTGTTGGTCACCTTCTGCATCAAGCGGCCCGCCAGCAGCGCCCCGAGGCCGACGCCCACCCGGTCTGTGTACACGACGGTGCGGCGCAGCCGGGCGGGCGCGGCGGCCGCGGGCGGGCGGGCGGAGAAAGGCATCGGCGGCGATGCTGGCTCCGCTTGGCTCAGCGACAGCGGCGACTCGACTATGCTCAGGAACGGCGATTCTTCTCGGCTCGGCGGCGGGTCTACACTGACCGACAGCGGCGGCGCCGGCTTGGCTCGGCACGGCGGCGGCGGGGCGGGCGCCCCCCGGCGCGGGGTGGCGGCGCTGGCGGCGGCGCGTCTGAGCGCGGGGGAGGCGGGCGCGGGGGCGGCGGGCGCGCCGTAGTATTAAAGGCACATAAAAAATTTGACACCGTAATCAGTACTGATTTGTATAGCTAAAATACTAATTGTTCATTAAAATTCAGTTCAGATGTGCAATTGTTAAATATTGATGTGCCAGTCAGTATTTTTGGTGCGAAGTCAAGAGCTGCTAACGCGAACGAAAATAAATGAAGTTCGTGTATCTCCCTCTCTGTCGAACTTGCAAAATCGAGCGACACAGAGGGAAATACACGATATTCGTTCGTTTTCGTTTCGCGGTAGCATCTCTCTATTCTCCGCCAAATTCTATTACGTGGGGCCCTTTACACTCAATATTATGTGTCAATATTATCGCGATTTTTCAAATTGTATGGGGTCTTTTAAACGCTTAATATTATCGCAATACTGGTGTGTCAATATTATCGTGGTTTTCAAAATCGTATGGATTTTTCTTCAATATTCATTGCACGTGATACGGATCGTGATATGAGTATATCGCGTGATAATAATAACCATGTAACAGGCCCCTATGGGTGTTGCTTCAATATTCAGTGTTTCGCGTCATAATAATAACAGTTGGTAATATTTTCTCCAATTAATGGAAGCTATTTAACAACTTGTTCCGTTTTGCCAAAGGTATTTAACATTCCGATACGCGCACCATCCAGAAATAGGAGCCGTCAGACCAGAGGGCCTACCGCGATCTGAAAACGAAGTATTTCCCTCCCCGCGCTCGAATATGCAAGTGTGACAGAGAGGCATATATATTTAGTTTTAGGTTGGTAGCACTTTAGTCCGAGCGCGGCGGACGGTCGAAGAAAGTCAAAGAACATTCCGTGTGTTGTCTGTCACACGTATAATTTTTTAACTTCACATCGACCTATGAACTTGAAATTAGGTGATAATGTTTATTATGAAGTATATTTTACCAAAAATATCAATATATTGATAAATCACATTTGTTTTTTAGTTGTACGGAACCCTCGGTGTGCGACTCCGACGCACTTGGCTGGTTTTTATTACATTTTGAATTTTATTTCTCTTATAGTAAAATAGGGTATTCGCTTTAAAGTTGACGCCTGAGGGCCTACCGCGAACCATAAACGAACTATCTTCCTCTCTGTCGTTCGAATATACATGTGCGAGAGAGAGGCAGATACTTCGTTTTCGGTTCGCGGTAGCGCCTCTAACGTCCGAGCGCAGCGAACGGCATGAGCTGGGGGTCTACTTCGAGATTCAAAATCCTAACTTCGTATGGTGCCGTCCCTTTCACTCTCCTGTCAGAGACTGTATGAGTGAAAGAGACGGCACCATACGAAGTTCGGATTTCAAATTTCGGAGTAGACCCCCAGAGTAGCACTAAGTTATAAGATAGAGCGAGATAGGGATAGAATTTTGCTAGACGTTTAAAAGCCATAAGTCACCTAGTAGTTTGTCACAACAAAATAGAGACGCAGCTTTAAGATGGCGGACAGACTCAGCAAACATTCAAGTGGTGTCCTTTACACGATTAATATTATCACAATACTGGGGTGTTAATATTATCGCAAATTTGTATGGATTCTGCTTAAATATTCACGTGATACTTATAGTGATATGAATGTATCACGTGATAATAATAACCATGTAACAGGCCCCATACATTCGCTTTGAAAGGGTTGTTGTGACAATCAGCCTAGCTAGCACGATAGATTATACCGTTACGTTTTATGTGACGTTTTAATACATTTCGCCCATATAACGTGACGGTAGAAGTTATCGTGCTAGCTAGGCTGATAGGTGTATAGAACGCTTGAAAACTACAAAAACAAAACGCTGCAGACGCGGCTAGCCGAATCCACACAATGGGCGATGATGGCCCATCACCCAGAACGCAGCCCAGCAACCTGGCCAACACACCGGACGCAAACATAGTTTACAATTTCCGAACGTACCCAACCCGACGCTGTCAACCAACGAATTTAATATGGCCGACCTTTTGTCATAAAATTAACACTTTTTAATGCAAAATACGCGACAATCCGAATTTTGCGGATACATATGTTCAACTCGAAATCGTTATTTTTACACGTTCTTCAATTTGAGACAGGTCTCGTTCGGGTCTACCGTACCCCTGCACGAAATTATTAATATAGATGTGGGCTGACAACCAAAACTCACTAAGCAACAAATACCTACTTAACTCGTATATCAAACTTCAAACTTCAAACTAATTTATTGCCAAAACATGATATACAAAATATTACAATAAACAATTTGGTAGCAAAAATAAAAATAAACAAACAATAATGGTAGCATAAAATAACAACAACAATTTGTGTCATGTTGGCCATGGGTACCAACCTCAGCACATGCTGGACTAGTGTCCAGCGCTGGTTTTCAGTTTGGCCCCTTTTTTGGGTCGGACGAAGTATTTAAATAGTACAACTGTGGTGTACATTAGGTTAAGCATTACATGGTTTAACTTATTACTAACATTGTGGAAAAAATATAAATAATAATAAAAATAAAATAAGTGCGGGAGATGGATGAGCGTTATTCAACTATAGTTCTGAGTTTACTGTTGTTGTGTGCGTAATCATTACAGTGGTTGCGTGAAATATGAGGGCGTGTCATGTCATGTGATTGTAAGTGTTTACTTGTGTGTTAGGGAGTACCGCCGTGGAGTGTATGTAGGTATCAGCATTGTTTTAGTACGATATGGGGGTACAGATACAGAGAGGGTATAGGATGCGGTAGATACGAGGTTTCTAAGAGTAATGACAGATTTTTATAGTGACTTGGTTGTCAGCCTGGCGATATACCTACCATGAAAATTGTTGTTGAGGGGCATGCCTGGCCAGACAGAGGGTCTACTCCGAACTTCGAAAATCGAACTTCGTGTCGGCCGTCCCTTTCACTCTCGTGTTATACACTATATGACGGAAAGGGACGGCACGATACGAAGTTCGGAGTAGGCCCTCAGACGGGCTGTCAATCACTCCTGGCGTTTGCGCAATCCCCATCCCCTCCACTGGAGCTGAGGGTTACTATTCCAGCAGCGTTTTCACACCATCCCTTCCCAAATCTCCCCATGCCCCTACAAAACAGAAGGAAATCTTTTAGGTTGACATCCCTCAGTTCCCTCTCCTCTAACTCATCTCTGCCGAATGTGTTATATCGCGCTGCCGTGTACATTACACATTATAGTACATTACGATACAAGGGTTGTAAAAAAAAGAAAGGCCGATAACGCAGAAGGCTGAGGCCCGAGCCGCAGGCGAGGGTCATAAATATGCGAGAGAGGCAGGGGTTGTAACCGGTTAATCTCAAAAACCCCGAAATAGCCAAATAATTTGAATTAGTTTATGCTCTTTATCTAGGTCTGTGTAATGTATTTAGGTTATGACTGTGTATTTTTAGATTGCCTGATTAAACATGAAATAGTAAACGAAAGAACGAAATTCCTAACCGGTTTTTTGTACGGAGAAATAACCGGTTACAAGCCCTGGAGAGAGGGCTTTCTGTTTTATGACCCGTGTTTTGTACACAATTTTACATCACCACTTGGCCAAAAAGTGGGTTTTTCTAGACGCGCAGCGTGCGGAAAAACGCGCTTTTTGGCAAAGTGTGGTGTAAATTCATTTTTAATACAGTTGCTCAAAAAGTGCTACTTTACGTAGCTGTTTAACGTGCGGAAAGTTGGTTTTCGCGCACTAGTGCTTTTCACTTTTCCAATTTTTTTAAATTTATGCTTGTTCCAATGCATGACTCCTTATTGCTGGGTGTTAAATATTAGTTTCCTTTAAACGTCGTAATCAACATAAAAACCTACTGTTAATATCAGAATACGAAAAATATACACATTTCATATTTTATTACTTACCTCTTCATCATTATAACACGTTTATTTTTTAATATTGAATATTGAAAAACCGTTCTTAATAAGTTGTCTGAGTGGAACGGAATAGCTGCCGAAACGCCTGTCAAAGAAGAGGCGTTTTTACTTACTGCAAGCATGTTTTAAGTTTCTAAAGGCAACATTCGATATTGTTTTTATAAATATACGATACATAAATAATCGTAAATAACGATACTTAGGTAATAATAGTACAATGTTTTATATTTACAATTGATAATGTGTTATAGAACATGCATTTGGAAAAAAAAATTATGTTACAGAATTAATAATATAAAAGTTTCAAATTCCTTACTTGTTGTTTTTCTTATTTTTTCGCAACTGTATTAAAAAACGTCGTTCAATACACGTGCGGAAATGTCATTCTTCACTCGTCCCGAGTGTTGCCACTCGCCTGCGGCTCGTGGCATCTCTCGGTACTCGTGAAGAAATGACATACTTTCCGCACTAGCATCGAAATGTACTATTATTTATTTATTATATCAGGTACCACGACCACTGGCGCTACATGACGCAGCGGTACTGTTTCCTCGCTGCGCTCACAGTCTGGCTCGAGAAGGGCATTCTCGCCACACACGATACAGTCGCGCAGGTGCTTGGCAGTAAGTTTACAATGTTTCTTTTTTAGGGTACCGTACCGAAAGGGTAATGCGGAACCCTATTACTAAGGGTAGTATTCCACTCATCCAATATCTTTGTCCAATATACATTTGATCAAAGAAATTGGATGATTTCATCCAACTTGGAAGGGACATGAAACAAAATAAAACTTGGACAAAGATATTGGATAGGTGGAATGGGCCTCCGTCAAAGAAATTTGATCAAAGATTGGACATAGATATTGGATGAGTGGGATACCACCCTTAGACTCCGCTGTCAGTCCGTCTGTCTGTTGCTCTGTCTGTCGCTCTGTCTGTCCGTCTGTCTGTCACCAAGCTGTATCTCCTGAACCGTGATAGTTATACAGTTGAAATTTTCACATATGTATTTCTGTTGCTGCTACAACAACAAACACCAAAAACAAAAAAAAAATATATTTAAGGGAACACCCATACAAATAAAAACTTTTAAAAAGTTAGTACTTGTGTTGGTCTGGGTCTCAAAATATATGGGAAAACTAAAATCCGACTCGCGCTTGACCTAAATTCTACTTGTTATTATTTAACGTTCTTATAACTGATAAAATAATTTAAAAAATATTAGTATACAAATTAAATTTAAAAAAATTATAATAAAGTGTCTAATGTTGTATAGATAATAGTATGGAACCCTTCGTGCCGGAGTCCGACTCGCATTGGGCCGGTTTTTTCACCCCCAGGACCCGGGTATGACCTAAAACTATGACCAGGACCAGCATCTCTGAAGTGCGGTGGAGATACTGCGATCGCCAACCCGCATGCCAAGCGTGGCGATTATGGCATTTAACGCCCATGAAATTGGGAGAGGCCTATGTCCAGCAGTGGACGTCCTTCGGCTGATGTGTTGGTGGTTCATTTTTTCAGACATACTCGGAAATGTAGAATTTACGTTCGGGATATTGGGCTGCGAAACCTATCGTTGTTATTGGTAATTTATTAGAATTTCATTGGTAGTTTTCTTATTATTTTCATGCATTTCAGAAAAGCACTACACGTACCTCGGCTGGATTGCCTGCCTCGCTTGTACTCGGCCGTCTATAAAACTCGGCAGACAATCCCTAACTTTAGCCTTTTTTTTTCTTTTGCAACTTTTGCCTATCTTTGTAGTAATGTACCAATAATTTCGCTGTTGTAATTAAAATTCCGTGGGCTGCCTTACCACTGAAATATGATTAAATGGAAAGTTTGACATTTCCCTGTGGGAATATAGCTACCGGTGGGTCGGCGCCATGTTTCACGTTTACCAGTTCGTCAAATGTGCTTGATGGAGCCCACCCTTATTGATTTTCATTTCCGTGGCCAAATTATTATTCTAATTTCCGTGGTCAACTTTAGTGTTCTAATTTCTGTGGTAAACTTAATTGTTCTAATGATAATAGGATTATTTAAAGTTTTTTATAGTTACACGTACATTTTGCTCTTTAAAAGTTCCATGTGATGAAGTGAACATGATGAAGACCAGAACATATTGTAAAGATATTTTAAGTAAATTGAAGGTGGTTTATTTTTATTTATATAAATCAACTTGTGTATCTGTAAGATTTAAGACATTAATTCTTGGAAACTGATGTAAAAAGGTCTAGGTTATATGAACTCGGAAATACAAACGCCGGCAGAGAATTCCAAACCTTAGAAGTGCGCATTATGAAGGATGATGCATAGCGCTTGGTTCGAATTAGAGGAATTTCGACCAGGTAAGGATGGTAGCCAGCCGTACGTCTCGATGTCCGATGGAAGAAGGGGAAGGCGGTATGAGCTCATGGAGCTCCTGAGCACACTCCCCGAAGTACAAATTGTAGAAGACGCACAGACATGCTACTTTGCGTCTATGTGCTAGGCTCTGCAGCTTATTTCCCACTACCGTACTGCCGCCAATGAGCCTCCTGGCTCTGCGTTCCACCGAGTTGAGTCAGGCAAGTTGGTACTTAGCCTAGCCATCCCAAAGGTGACTACAATACTCCATGCAAGGACGGATTTGGGCTTTGTATAAAGAAAGAAGCTGCCCAGGCGTGAAATATCGCTTGTCCTTATTTAGGATGCTCAGGTTTTTGGCCGCTGTTCCGGCTTTGGACTCGATGATAGTGCCGAAGTTAAGGTTCGAGCTCAACCTCATGCCAAGCAGCTCGAGATCGTTGGCAACAGACACGGTTGTACCTCGGAAAGTAGGAACCAGATTGAATGAGCTCCTTTTTGCTTTTGATGTTATATAATTCGAGTAAACTTTTGTGTCATTTAGTCTATGACGTCTATCACTTACTGTTCGTGAACATGTTAAGATTTTATATCATTTTGTGTTGCAGTCAGTGCTGTGGAGGAGAAGGAGGGCTTCCACCTGGACGTGGAAGATTATCTGGTTGGTCTACTGCAGATGTGCACTGAGCTGGTGAGTTCCGAAATAGTTTTTTTGTGATTCTGAAGCAAACTGTCCCTCTTTGTCGATGTTAATAAGGGTGATTATCAGGCCTTGAAATGGCGCTATTTTCGCATATCGTTATGATTCATAACGCTACTTTGTCAATAAAACGCTTTACTAAAAACGATATTTGGCGCGCATTTATAGCGCTATCCGTTATAGCGTTATAAATAAAAAACAATATATGTATAGCGATATTTTGTGAAGCGCTATAATAACGTTATAGGCTCTCTGTCTCGCACACAATCTCGCTCTTACGTGCGCTGTGACATGTACGTCAAACTGACGAGCACGTCATTGTCGCCACCGCCACCATCTTAAACGATATTATAACGTTATCATATAAGGTTATGATTGTCATTTTGTTATGATATGAAATATCGTTATGAGGAATATCGATTATGTTTATAACGAAATTTTAAACACCAACGAAATATATCGTTATAATTTCGCTTATTTTCATAACGTTTTGAAGGCCTGGTGATTATCTATTAAGGGTGTTATCTGATATGGCGAATTATACGTAGCCATATTGATTTAAATGTCATCGGAATCTTTGATCAAATGTCGGGGTCCCATCCAAGTTTGATGAAATCATCCAATTTCTTTGATCAAAGATATTGGATGATATTAATACGGGGTGGTATTCTACTCGTCCAATATCTTTGTCCAATTTCTTTGTCAAATCTTTGATCAAAGTTCTTTGACGGAGGCCCATTCCACTCATCCAATATCTCTGTCCGAGTTTTTTTTTTCATGCGTAGCCATATTGATTTAAATGTCATCAGAATCTTTGATCAAATGTCGGGGTCCCATCCAAGTTGGATGAAATCATCCAATTTCTTTGATCAAAGATATTGGACAAAGATATTGGATGAGTTGAATACCTCCCTTAGATTCACAATAATCTATTGCGCTATATCGTGACCCATTCTGTGTCAGGTGTTAGACAAAAAGCATCATGTCATGTCAGATGTAGGGATTCGGCTAAAGCTCGTAAAAAAAGTCAGAAATAACGGTCTATCTTCAAATTTTAATGACCCAATCCCAAAAAAGGGTTCGACTTTTATTACAAAAAATTCAAATAGGGGGATGTTAAGAGTCCACAGGACGCTCAGTTCTCCATATAAACGTAGTTTAGCTCTCATTTTAAAACGCCATGCTGGAATAACATGAAACTTTGTATACACAATGGGATCCGGCATATCTAGGCCGAGATATAATGGAGAAAAAATACAGCGAGTTTTTGAGTATTTTACGTCTTGTATGAGAACCTTAATTATCGCTGTATTTTTTCTCCATTATAATTTCAAGCAACAGAAACTAATTTCTGGCCTAGATATGATGGATCCCATTGTGTATACAAAGTTTCATGTTATTCCAGCATGGCGTTTTAAAATGAGAGCGACACTACGTTTGTGTGGAGAACAGAGCTACCTGCGGATTCTTAAGGCCCTAAAATTTATATTTAGAACAATGGCATAATTCGACGTTTCAATTTATTACATGCTAGCAACCTACCCTCTGCTCGGATTACGATACCTTAGACTTAGAAATAATATACAATACATAATTGATTTAATGGAGAGCGTTCGTGGCCGCGTTATGCGAGGTTAAGCTATGCGGGCGGGGTCAGTCCTTGGATGGGTGACCGCTTTAAGTGGTTACTAACTGAGCGTTCCACTGCTTTGGAAGGCACGTTAAGACGTTGATCCCGGCTGCTGTCTATGATAGCAGTTAATCCAAGTTAGAGGCCTTCGGGCGGCTTGAGAACTTATAACAGTCAAGTTGCCCACTCACTTGACAAGCCTAATCCAAATAAGGTCTAGTTTCTCCCTTGGGTTGGAAGGTCAGATGGCAGTCGCTTCCGTAAAAAAATAGTGCCTACGCCAATTCGTGGGATTAGGTAGCGGATCCCGGGCATCCTTCAGGATGCAACTGTAGTGGGAATAACGCTAGGATGATGATGATTATTGATGACATAATTGATTTAATTGACCGAGCGAGCGAAGCGAGCGAAGCGTCTTAGTTTCAGCTTCGACGAAATTCTTTTCGTATGTCTGTCCGGAATCCGGATGTTCTCCTCTACAGGTCGCATTTCTCAACCGATTCTCGTGAGATTTTGTGAGCAGTTTTTATGATTAGATAAAATTTTTTGGTCGGAGCCAGTTTTTGGAATTTTAGAAATTTGAAAAAAAAAAAATTTTTTTTTTCGTACTTCTGTCCGGATGTTTTCCTCTACAGGTCGCATTTCTCATCAGAAATGTTTTATAAAATTCTTATGTCGAGTCAATTTTTGAAAATTTTGTGGTTTGAAAAAAAAAAAACAACAATATTTCGTATGTATGTCCGGATGTTCTCCTCTACAGGTCGCATTTCTAAACCGATTCTCGTGAAATTTTGTGAGCAGGTTTAATGATTAGATAAATTTTTTTGGTCGGAGCCCGTTTTTAGAATTTTAGAAATTTGAAAAAAAAATATTTTTTTTTTCGTATTTCTGTCCGGATGTTTTCCTCTACAGGTCGCATTTCTCATCAGAAATGTTATATAAAATTCTTATGTCGAGTCAATTTTTGAAAATTTTGAGGTTTGAAAAAAAAAACAACAATATTTCGTATGTATGTACGGATGTTCTCCTCTACAGGTCGCATTTCTCAACCGATTGTCGTGAAATTTTGTAAGCAGGTTTGATGATTAGATAACATTTTTTGGTCGGAGCCAGTTTTTAAAGTTTTTGAAATTTGAATAAAAAAGTTTTTTTTTTCTTATTTATATCGAGATGTTTTCCTCTCCAGGTCATATTTCTTATCAGAAATGTTATATACAATTCTTTTGTTGAGTCAATTCGATCGATAATATACTTACCTAACACACTCGTATTTTCAAATCAAGTAATTACACTAATTACCTCAATATACCTAATTTTGCGAGGTCTACAGCTCACAGAGCCACTAGTGATTATTTTGTGTGTGTAGTCTCGGCTGGCAGTGAACTCTGTAACACGTGGGGACTACGCACGGCCGCTGCAGATCTCCAAATTCGTCATGGAACTGAATGCAGGCTTCAGGTACGTTAAGACGCATCCACACTTTGCAAGGCTACAATATAGAGATATCAATTCTTATCTTTCTCGTTCTATCTGATAGCTTGCAGTATGCCGTCTGGACCATGTCGTGAACAAATTTGTTCTCAGGTAATCGGACCACTATGTCGATAGTCAATACGGCGCTTTTTACGTAATGATGTAATTAAAAATCCACCTTGGGGGGGGGGGGGGGGGGTTACTTAGGTGCTTATGAAGGGTAGGCCATCTAGCTGTGATGGGAGGTCGAAAAATCAACTCACGTAAATAATGGACGTATTGTTTGGGAGCAACGCAAATAATTAAAAATGCTTTAAAAACAAATTCAAGTTTGAAAATTAATTGAGGATTTATTGCCTACAACTTCCTTTGTCCCATTGGTTGATGGATAACTGTTCTTAATATCGCAGGCTCCTGAACCTGAAGAACGATCACCTCCGCAAGCGCTTTGACGCCCTCAAATACGACGTGAAGAAGATTGAAGAAGTCGTTTACGACCTGAGTATCCGAGGGTTGTTGCCGCGGGCGGAGGATGCGCCGGCATAATCATCAAGTAGTCTGTCTCTCATTTCTGTGGACACTGCCATAGCCGTCGATGTCATTACCGTGGATGGTATAGTAAAATAAATTATCCATGCATTACCAGTAACCAGAACTCCCGAAAATACCCGGAAACAACACGCTTCAACTGATTTTTTGCTGTTTTAAAGATTTTTATATGAAAGATGAAAAATACAAGAAGTTTTAAGGAGGAGGTCGTTTAGGACCTTAGTATCCGGGGGTTGCTGCCGCGGGCGGAGGATGCCCTGGCATACTCGTCAAGTAGTTTGTGTCTCATTTCTGTGGACACTGCCATAGCCGTGGATGCAATACAATAGATGGCGTCAGTAAAAATAATTTATTCTTGCATTATTGATAAACAAGGCTCGCGGCAATACCCGGGAAACAACACGCTTCAACTTATTTTTTGCTATTTTAAAAATCTTTATAAAGGTACATGATGAAAAAATAAGGAGATTTAAGGAAGAGGTCGTCTAGGACCTTAGTATCCGAGGGTTGCTTCCGCGGGCGGAGGATGCGGCAGCGTAAACATCAGGTGTAGTCGGTCTCTCATTTCTGTGGACGCTTTCATAGCCGTAGATGTCACTTCCGTGGATGCAATATAATATACTAGTTACCCGCGCGGCTCTGCCGCGTCGACGTACTACGAAGAATGCAAGAGAAGCCGCGGGATAGAATATAGCCTATCTATATTCTATCCCGTGGCTTCGCTCTCGATTACAAAGTTGATTTAAAAACATTTGTGTCACAGTCAATCATAAAAAAACATATTTGCACCCCGATCCACCGCATAACTGGGCCTTGTATGTGGGCCATGATGGGCTAATGAAATATCAACCTACATGCATTTCTGTAGGGTTCAACTTTGTAGGGTTTGACATCCTCAGACAAACATTGAAAAAAAAAAAATAGCAAATTAACCTTTTGAACGCCTTACTTTATGAACCACAGTGACACTTACACGCCAACTCATTTTTCATAAGAGATAGAATATAAACCATAGTATCACAGAATAAGTAATAGTACATAGTCTAAAGTACGAAGGTAATTTTCATATATCATAACACCTAGGTTCTCGGCAATTAAAGGTTGTAATTATATTTTTAACCTTTTAAGCGCATTATCTATAAAAATGCATGTAGGTTAATATCGCATTGGATGCCGTCGCCATGACGGATATATTTGTCGTTGTATTGAATCGATGGTGCGCAAATACTTCAAATGCGTTGTTGGCGTCGTAAAGGTTAATTAGTGCAACATTGTTTTCTCGTTCGTTTGATCTAAATCCACCAATAAGTAACGTCTACTCCAATGAGAACTTCTTTGCTTATGATCTCTTGATCACCCTACTGGTATGGCAATAGGTGGAAGAGAGACACACTTAGACACAGCGAATCTCTTCTCTTTCAAAATGTTTTGCAGCTTATCTATGATTAACTCAGAAACAGTTCTGTAACTCACAACGTAAAGTTTAATTTGGTTTGTTATTGTTTTGGCAGGTATCAATATCAGTCAAGATATACGGAACGTATATTTGAAGCGTCATTGGTTTGTATACCAACTTCTTTGTTTAAACCATGACAATATAATATTGACATAATAGAGCACAATAAAAAAAAGTGACACAATACGTATGTCATTTATGTAAACATTACATTTATTTTCTGCTTTATTCGACAGAACTGAACAGGCCCTGTTCACATTATCCGATCCGATATCGGCGTTGGAGCCGACGCGGTTATGTATGTATGTATGTATGGCTTTATTGTAGATAAAACACGGCAAAATGACAAACAGACAAAAAGTGGAAGTAAAAAGGCTAGCTTATCATATGTATAGAAAACTGCCACAGATATCAAATCCGCTCATTTAAGTTGAACAATTTCTGAACATCTGATCTCTTCTCTCTAATGCACAAATCAGTAAGTTTGAGAAAGACAGATAAGTGATATCTGACAGGTGTTCACCTGTCAGTGCATCTGCTTTCAAATATATTTGTTTATATGCAAATTGTACTGAACTGACGTTTGTGACGTTTTGCATTATATGGGATTTGAAATTTTGGTGTGCTTTTAAGTGGAGACAATTCGTTAGCAGCCGAAAATGATCGTTCTATCTGTCCCGGTCTAATTCATCTTGTTTAACCATAAGGATCCAAAGAGACAACTATAAGAAAAATCGTCTTGCTTAACACTGCGGATCTGTTAGTATTATTAATTACGAAAACTGGTCACTGTTCACATTGCACGACACGATATTGGTCACATTTCCATACATTTGTCGGAGCCGAAACCTTCATCAAATCGGATAATGTGAACAGGGTCTTAAGTTGGGAAATGAATGGGGCCCTTTACACGATTAATATAATGACAAAACTCACAAAACTGAGATGTCAATATTATCGCGTTTTTCCAAATAGTTCGTGATTTGGTTCAATATGCATCAATATTCACGTAAATCGTATGGTGATATGAGTGTGTCACGGGATAATAATCACCGTGTAAAAGGCCCCATGAAATTAACGGATCACTAAAATTTGTATTGTCTTTATAGACCGCAATAATAATGACACCTCAGTATTGTGAAAATAAAAATCGTGTAAAGGGCCACAATAAAAAATAAGTTAAATGTTGACACAAAACGTCTGGCATTCATGTAAACTGTAAATACTTAGACCGAATACACCGAATATTATGTATTGTCTTGTAAACAAATTAGTAATTTTACTTTCGTTTATAGTTAATAATATTGAGTATTTCTCGAGTCAAAAGATTTTATTTTGTAATGCTGTACCAGATATTTCTTACAGGAACATTTTAATTCATATTTGATTTTATGTCATCCGGAATCATACAATAGCCAGTTCCCAAGTCACGTGTTAACCAAGCTAAATTTTGACACCTCGTACAATTCTACCAAGGTAAGCTGACCCGTCGCTTGTATGCGGCGTCATCGAACACGATTTTGAGGCTTATATTTGTCGTGGCATCCAGGATTTTTCGTAAATATCAATTTAAATCCAGGATAAAAATCAAAAAACTAAGACCTTATTGCAAATCTGCAGCATGGGACGAATCCTATGGTATATAAATTATCAAAATCGGTCCATAACTGTAGATCTGATGGGCGTTGTAAGGATCGGCTTCGCGTAATATATATATAGATTACTGCAGTGAAAATAAATTCTCGCAATACCATCAACCAAAATTTCACGTGGTGACTTCTACGGATGTGACAGTGTAGTGTACACGAAAATGAGAATGGGTGAACATTTTCACTGTCTATAGTGGTCAAGGTAGACCTCGACCATAGTCCGAGTTATGGAAATATAGGCTAGAAGGTTGGCAGTGAATGTGTTCATGAATGTGATGATGTTTCAGTGAATGTGTTCACTGAGAATCGAAGATTGTCTTCATAATTACCATTATTAGTGTAGTTATTAACGTGATGATTAACCTTTTGAACGCCACGGTCGGCCATAGCCGACAACGTAAAATCGTCACCCCGACGCCAACGACGGCACTGGCCGACAATTTTTTTTTAATGAAAAACTACTGAGAAGCTGCCCAATTTTATATTGGCATTATTTCTTTACACATCATTTTTTTACCGTTGTGGCGTCAGGGGCACGGCGAATTACTTTGACGTCTGGCGGCGAAAAGGTATGAGTTTAATTAATAGATAAGTATTTTTTTTTGGTTTTCGTGTTGGATGGTAGTGAATGCCTGTTATAAGGACTTATTTGTATGCAATAAAGTGGAACACAAAAATAGATTAGTAACTTTCGTGATAATTCTGAATTAATGACGTTACTGTGATTATTAATAGACTATATATACCTCTCACCTACAGTGCAAATTGCAGTTATTAATATTTTCCGATTATAGTTAAAAATAAATTTAGATTTTCCTACAAAGTGAACTGTCTAAGAGTTTGTTTTATAATTAACCTAGAAATAATTCTAGTTTGATAATTATCATTTGATAATATTAAGAATTTGCGCGGATCTGACATCGACCATATAGGTTGTGGCTTTCATATAATAGACAATTTTGGATGTCATATCTGACAGAGACTGATAAATATTTTTGTTGTATTTTGTCTAATTTATCGTACATACGAGTATGAACATTAATATTTTGTACGCGTCTGCGTTCGGCTCGCACCTTTCCGCTGGAGTTTTCCTCATCTGTTACCGGTAACTAATGGGAAAAATACAGCTTTGTAGCTTAGTGGTAACTACTTCTAGCGGGAATATTCAAAGTTGTTGTTGTTGTGTTGATGCAGGTGAAAAACTTATGAAAAACCCCTCTTGCATGTAGTTATGGCGTGTTCGAGTAGGCTTTTGTTTTGTTTGTGTTACAAATTTTAAATATGTAAAATCAATTCGAAGGGTCCACAACTACATACAAGATGAGCTTTGCCTACAATCGGTTGGAATGACCAGGGAGCGAAACTTTGGTGCCGATGACAGACGCATGACGTCAAGCTACATACAGTGCTTTTATCTGGATTATTAAAGGAATCGATTTTGATGATGAAAGGTTAACTTACAACAATAATTTTGTTTTAGTTGCGATTACAGGCATTATAGACAGTATATGTATGTAGGTATGTATTTAAATTAGAAGATGCGACGGTGTGTTTGAATTCCAAGCGTTCTGCCTATTTTTCGAAAACCCACGAAATTTAACTTGTTGTTTTTCATTTATCCGAATATATTTTTGACAATTACTTAGTAAAATATTTTTTTCTTATTGTCTTTGTAATTATTTTAATATTTACATTATTTTCAATATAAATAGTCATTTCTTATTAATAAAAAATAAAATTTACATTACCATTATTGCATTATTAATAATCATTGGAGTGTCGCAATGTTTTTTATATAAAACCATCCTATATGTGAATTTGCGTCACAATGATGTCACCGGCACCAAAGTTTCGCTCCCTAGGAATGACACTTCCTTATAATTACCACGTTTTCTTACGTTGTATTTTTTTTTTCTGTAGCGTTATTCATGAAGCTAACATTTTTTTGATAGCAATTATCAAGATCTTTTCTATTTTAGCTGTAAGTGAAACATTTGTTGTTGTAATAAATGAGTATTTGTTTTATAATGTCTTTCATTGATGTAATTTGTCGTAGATACTGTATCCGAATTCTTTTCCGGTTGTAGCGGTTCGTCTATTACTAACCGATAAACCACTCTGAGGGCCTACTCCGAACTTCGAAAACCGAACGTGTCGTGCCGTCCCTTTCACTATCTTGTTATATACTATATGACGGAAAGGGACGACACGATACGAAATTCTCCTGGTTGGAAGACTATTTTTTTTTAACCATCTAGTTGGTATATTTTTTCTTAACTGACTACCTGGTTGGTTGGTGTTTTCACTTATAGGGATAATTAGAAATTAAGAAAGACAACGGAGCTCCGCTGCGCGGGGCTCCTATTTCTGGACAGTTTGCCCTTCGGGCCTCTAAAGCTACCTAACGAACCTGACCTACCTACTTATTGAGTTAGTGTTAAATTCGTCCTAGTTAAAAAAAATTGGAAGGTTAAGTTCGTTAGCCGAAGCTACTTCAGATGCCCGGTGGGCAAACCGCGCAGAAATAGGAGCTCCGCCAAGCGGGGCTCCGTCGTCTCTTAGAACGAATTATTTTCCGATTGGCAGTGTATGACTATGTGTATAATAAAAGCAGTTGGCGACTAATACTAAAAGTCCATATTACTAACCAAACCACTAGGCTGGTTGTTGTTGGTAACAAAGTTACTAACCGTCCAATCAGGTGGACAGTGGTTTGTCGGTTAGTAATAGACGTGGCGGTTCTCCTTTCCATGGGACTAAAGAGAGCTAAGACGAGAGTATGCACTTGCGTCTGCGCATAATATATTCTGCGTACCGGACTGCTTCCGAATTAACGTTTTAGACGCCAACAAGTCATATATCCGCACCGACGGTTCAACGCCAACGACGGATATCTACTTCGTGTTTGACATTTCATTTTTGTAGTTGACGGAGCGTTGAAAAGGTAAAAGGACTCTATTTGCATGTAGCTGCCTCGTTCACTTCGTACAGACGACCATATCGTATCAACCCAACCCCATAGCGAGCCTATGGTTAGAGGCTTAGCCCTTTACTGCATAACGTATAAAATTATTCGTATAAAGGGGTATAGGGGGGGGGGGGGGTGGCAATTCGTGAAGATAATTTTTAGGACAACTACGGTACCTTTCATTGCGCGTGGTCCGACACGCATTTGGCAGCTTTTATTCTGAACTAGTATTAGCTGGCGGTTGAAGTTAACAAAGAGCATAATACCACTGTTCGAAAGATAAGCTAACATGTACCATTCGAACATTTTAAATAGATGCGACTATACTTAGTTGGTATTTAGGGTTCCGTAGTCAACTAGGAACCCTTATAGTTTCGCCATGTCCGTCTTTCTGTGTGATTGTTGTTAGGCTTTGCTCTGTGATTGTTAAAGCTGCAATTTGGTATGGATATTTAAATCAATGAAACTGAGAAAGTCGTAAATTAAAATAAAAAGTAAAATTTTCCTGCATGTAAGCACAGACGTACCAAAACTGAATTACGAGTACTTATAATATTAGTTGCGACCCTTCTTTAGGTCTAAATGTAACTAATGAATGACTAATAAATAAACATTTAATAGTTATTTAATATCTATATTGGGACCAGACTGAAAACCAGCGCCGGCATTCCTGCCCAGCACATGCTGAGCCTGGGACTATTTGCCTCAGCTTTTTAACCGACTTCAAGATTTCAAAAGAGGAGGTTATCAATTCGGTTGTTTTTTTTTTTTTTAATGTTTGTTAATCCATAACTCCGTCATTTCTTAACCGATTTGGAAAATTCTTTTTTTGTTTGTAAGTATATATATCCAAATTGGTCCCGTTTTTGTTAAAACGCAGTTCTGATGACGGAATCCATGAGGAATTGAGGGAACTCCTCAAATCTTAAAGGCAAACATATAGTAATTTTTGTGTTTTTATCAACAAGTCAAGCATTTTCATCCAAAAATGTGACATTTGATGAAGTGGAACTGCTGATGATGATCAGAACAGAACTCTTCAACGACGAAAAGTTCACGTTTGGCGATTTGTCCTCCTAGCTGTGTTTGTTAGGCAAGTTCTATTTTCACGATTAATTTTTGTCATGCTTGATTTCTGATGATGGGATCCATGAGGAATTGAGGGAACTCCTCAAATCTTAAAGGCAAACATAAAGTGATTTTTGTGTTTTTATCAACAAATCAAGCATTATCATACAAAAATGTGACATTTGATGAAGTGGAACTGCTGATGATGATCTAAACGGTACTCTTCAACGACGCGTAGTTCACGTTTGGCGATTTGTTCTCTTCGTCTTGTTTGTCAAGCAAGCAAGGTTTTTTCATGATTCCATGAGGAATTGAGGGTACTTAGTCTTCTACCGTTATAAACATACAGTATAGCCATTTTTATTTAATGTAAGAGTGCACCATCTAAATATAATAATCTTTTACCGGCCTCAACCATTGAAATCGGTTTTTTTTTCTTAAAAATTATTCAAATTACTTTTATATTAGGCTATTCTATTTGTTTCCCGTACTATTGTTTTTTGATTATAATTCTGTTTATGTATGGTTAAGGTTTTTTTCTGGGCAATTAACGTCTTATTCTTATTCTATTCTAAAAAAAAATGTTTATGGGTACCTCCCCTACACATAAAGTGGGGATGAAATTTTAGTTTGCTTCAGCCCTATGGTGTGGGATGTTGTTGGATAGGTCTTTCAAAATGAATAGAGGTCTTCATCAAAAAATTTTTTTTAGAAATATTTTCTCTAAAAGAAAAAGAAATGTGTCCCCCCACTTATCTTTTGAACAATGGGTCAAAAAAAAAATCATGAAAGTAAAGCTTAATAAAGACTTTCAAAGAAAACTATAGCGGACATGATCAGTAGAGCTGTTTTTGAGTTATCGTAAAAAGTCTTCCCTTCTTAGTAAAAGACGTATGAAACGCTGCGAAAGTATTTTCCTTTTGCTTGTTATTGATTTTTTAAAAGTAAGTTCATTGGACAACTACGGAACCCTACACTGAGCATGGCCCGACAAGCTCTTGGTCGATTTTTGTTTACTTGATAATGGTTATGTTATGGGCAGACAGACAGGTTACCTTTTCACGCAAAACCCGCTGAACGTATTTAGAAAAGAATGTGGAAGTTTGTGTGGGAAAATGATAATAAAACCAGCGCCTAAAATATTTTAATAACAATTACTTTTTTAGCCGCAGCAGTACCAAATTAACCGATATAGCCGCGTCCGAATCGCTAAACTTAGGCAGTGGGCGGGGTACATAGAACGTAGAACCGATGGCTGTTAGGGCGGAAAGTTCTCGAGTGGCCACGGAAGGCGCAGCGTGGGTAGCCCCCCCCCCCCCACCCCACAAGTCCACACTAATCACCTGGTAAAGCTCGCGGGAGTGCGCTAGATGCGAGTGGCGCAGGACCGGTCATTGTGAAAGTCTATGGGGGAGGCCTATGTCCAGCAGTGGACGTCCTTCGGCTGACATGATGATGATGAATTATTTTTTAAGGCGTTAACCTCTTAAACGGATCTAGTTTGTAGTTCTACTTCCAGACGTAGTAATCGGTGTTCCAGCCGTACTCCAGCGGTCGCCACCAGCTGGTGGTCTTCTTCCAGGTGGATTTCCAGGTCATGTGCGTGTGTATGGTGGGTGTGGGAGTCCAGCGCTTCCCGTACTCGAATATTCCAGCTGGGAAACGTAATCAAATACACATTTATTTTGAGTCCAGTATGGGAACCAGGTTGAAGTGTGTTGTGGGCGATGGACTAGCAACCTGTCACTGCAATATCACATTTTCTCCATCTATAAACCTACAATAGCTAAAAGTGGCTCATGAAGATTAATTTTCAGTGCCACTTTCAAATCAACCCGCTCTAAATCTTTTGGAGGTTTCGTTTCCAGAGGGCCTATTCCGAACTTCGAAAATCGAACTTCGTATCGTATCGTACCATCCCTTTGCGTCATATTGGCTATGTGCGAAGTAGGTGGTGGGGGTAAGCTAGGCGATCGTAGCGCACACCATGGCAGAAATGTGTACTTACCGGGGACAACTGTCAAATTTACTTTAACGTTTTCTATTGGTTTCTTAATAGTTTCCTACGATTCGTTTCGTTTGTATGTATTTATTTATTCTCTTATTTATTTCAGGAAAACTTCCAATACGGGGTCTTTCTCGTATACTAAAGTAATAAAATATTCATGTGTCATTATTTGACAACTCTGAGTTTTGACATTGTCTCGGGACCTTTGACTTTTTACGTTTCAGACGTGCACATAGCCAATAGTGTATAACACGAGAGTGAAACGTCATATACTGTACGGCACGACACGAAATTCGATTTTCGAAGTTCGGAATAGGCCCTCGGTGTAACGATTTGTTATGGTAATCAAGCGACTCTAAAATATTTGGCTCATCTAAATTAACTGCGGAGTTAAGGTCTAAAATGTGATTTTATGTTAATCGAAATGCACTCACAACGACTACCTTTTGGGTAATCATCATCATATCAGCCGAAAGACGTCCAATGCTGGACATAACGGACTCCCGCGACCCAGGTCATCAGTCCACCGTGTTTAGGGCCTACCTACGCTGCGCCTTCCAGTACGTGGTCGCCACTCAAGAGCCTTTCCGCCGCAACGGCCATCGGTTTTACGAGCAATGTGCTTCGCCCACTGCCACTTAAGTTTCGCGATTCGGAGAGCTACATTAGAGCTACTTTGGTTCTACTGCGGATAACCTCATTTCTGATGCGATCGCGCAGAGAAACTCCCAACATAGGTATCAAACGAGAATTGCCGATTTGAGTCGAAGGAGCCAAACGAGCCGCGATTCCAAACCGATTTACTGTTTCGCACGGCCCGCAGTTAACGATGATTTTAGTCGGAGTTAATAACATATATAAGTCCTTAGATTCGATAAGATTTATACCTAATGAGTCGATAAGGCATTCGGATCCGCTCGCGGATTCAAATCTTCAGGATTTACCCATCTCTTGGAGCGTTCGTGGCCTAGTGGCGCCCGCCTACCGCGTGCGGTATGCGAGGTTAAGCAATGTCGGGCGAGGTCAGTCCTTGGTTGGGTGACCGCTTTGAGGGGTTACTAACTTATACTTATACTTATGTTTCTCTTTTGTAATGGTTTTTTATGTGCTAAATAAATAACTTCTTCTTCTTCTTCTTCTTCTTCTTCTAACTGAGCGCTCCCGTGTTTTGGAAGGCACGTTAAGCCGTTGATCCCGGCTGCTGTCTATAATAGCAGTCTTTAAGCCAAGTTAGCCTTCGGGCGGCTTGAGTTGCCCACTCACTTGACAAGCCTATTAATCCGAAGAAGGTCTAGTTTCCCCTTTGGGTTGGAAAGTCAGATAGCAGTCGCTTCCGTATAAACTAGTGCCTACGCCAACTCTTGGGATTAGGTAGCGGACCCCGGCATCCTTCAGGATGCAACTGCACCGCGAATAATGCTAGTATGATGATGAGGATTTACCCATGTCTATTAGGATGATGAATTGATGACAATGAATCACTTACAGCCATTGATGACGGCGTCCATTTTGTATTTCCTCTCGATCTCGTGCATCATGTTGTGATAATGGTACACCTCCCAATGCAGCTGCTCGATCTTTTCGAGGTGAGCCATGTCAGCCATGTCACCCTTTCCGATGTGCATGCGCACTGTAGTGTTGTATAAGTCTAGCATTTTTCTGAAGCTCTCCTGAAATCAGATTATAATTTGAACATATCTTGAATACGTACCTAATGTTTAAGAGCCCGCGCAGACACAAGCTTAGAACGCACAGCGAGCTCCGTGTGCGGCAGTGTCGTTGCGGGGTGATTTGGCCTGAAGGTACAGAGGGGATAGAGAGAAAAGTCTACCTGCATGGTCCTGTAGACGAACCCTATCTCGAAGGAAATGCACTGTTCGCTGCTCTCGCGAATGCTCCCGGTCTGCCACAGCATGTGGTTCGTGCCGTGGATGACTTCAGCCGCGGACACTAGAAGCATATCCTTCTGCCGTTGCTCCACCTGCTCTTCGTATGGGGTAGGCTTAGGTAAGGATCCAGAGTTATTATGGGCATCTCCGCGCTCTGCCCTGCCAGGCCTGAAGGTACAGAGGGGATGGAGAGAAAAGTCTACCTGCATGGTCCTGTAGACGAACCCTATCTCGAAGGAAATGCACTGGTCGCTGCTCTCGCGAATGCTCCCGGTCTTCCACAGCATGTGGTTGGTGCCGTGAATGACTTCAGCCGCGGACATCAGAAGCATGTCCTTCTGCCGCTCCTCCGCCTCTAGTTGGTATGGGGTTGGCTTCACGGACGGAACGGCGCCGTGGAGGTAAGGGTCCTGTGTTGTTAGGCGCTTCTCCGAGCTCTGCCCCGCCAGGCCTGGACAGGCAAGTCATGATAATATCTAACATTTTCGTTACTTACAAATATGAAAGACTGTTTGTTTCTGTATAAATAAAAAAAATAAAAAAATAAAAAACATTGAATAAGTAAAGGGAACTCATGGCACTTGCGTTTTTTCAGCAATATCTGAAAAACCGCTAAACCTATCTTATTCAAACCAAAAATAGTTGAAAGTATTTATTAATGTACATAACCTCTTCTTTTGAGAACTTTAAACTTCATAGTTTGGAAATAAGAAGGGGTAAACAATAAGAAAATATGGACATGGTCTGAGGACAATAAGAAAATATGGAAACGTTGGGCCAGAGGCCGCGTATCCCTATCCGTCTATATCTACTTGGCCTGCAGCCCAAAGTTTCTCACCGAGATTTAGAACCGAGAAATAACAAAATACACCACTCAAAAAAAAACAGACGCCATGTATGACATTAAAATAAAATAAAAATTACTTCCCGGCCTAGGCCTTCAATTTTGTATGAAATTCCTTTACAGTTCTCCCGAGTTGTTCCGCCTGCAACGCGATACTTTGAAGCCTGTTATAACGCACGTAATGGCGACATTTCATTGCATGTTTGAAAAAAATACATTACTGAAATAATTAGAAGTTGATTGAATATAATTGTAATTTTCTATTTTATTTATTTATTTATTTAAGAAGTTCAACAGCGTTTACAGAAAATATATACAGACATGTTTATATATGTACTATTAGTATAGCCAATGATAGAACTCCCTTGAAATTATACAAAATTAATTCTGAGTTGGAATTGAAACTTGTTTTAAAAGGTAACTTACAGGAAGATAAAATATGTTAAGAAATACAAATAATTGTAAAAATACAGGCCATGAGTATTTTGCTTACATATCAAAATAAGGAAGCTGCTGCCTCGTCGAACCATTCCTTATCAAATGAGTGAATGTAGGCATATGTATTACGATTATTTTGCTAGTTATATTACATTCGATTAATTGTTTCGCTAAATTACGATTACTTACTAAGCCGTTTTGCACTAACATACATTTGTTGCTCCGTAGTTAAATAGTAATAATGAATATATTGATTTAAGAGGCTCCAGTACGCTCGGCTGAACTCGATTCTCCATACAAACGTAGTTACGTTCTCATTTTAAAACGCCTTGCTGAAATAACATGAAACTTTGTATATACAATGGGAGCCGCCATATCTAGGTTGGAAATTAGTTTCAGTTGCTAGAAGTTACATACATGGAGTTTTCGAGTTTTTTACGTCTTGTATGAAAACCTTAATAATCGCTGTATTTCTTTTCTATTACAATTTCTAGCAACAGAAACTTTTTTTACTTTTACTTTTTTTATACAAAGTTTCATGTTATTCTAGCATTGGCGTTTTAAAATGAGAGCGATACTACGTTTGTATGGAGAACCGAGCTTACTAGCGGACTCTTAACCTTGCATACGAGTATTAAAATTGGTACTTGAGTGGCGAACACGCATTGGAAGAGGCTGCGTGGGAAGGCCCCCAACAAAGTGGACTGACGATCTGGTGAAGATAGCGGGAAGCCGTTGGATGAGGGCGGCGCAAGACCGGTCATTGTGGAGATCCTTGGCGGAGGCCTTTGTCCAGCGGTCGACATCTTTCGGCTGATATGATGATGATGATGATTAAAATTGGGTCTTAGTAACCGAGATTACGTAGCGTATTATTGAAATTAAAACCAAGCCAAATCAAACTAAGTGTGGGTACTTACGGTAGTCAACGTGCGACCAATGCACATCACACGGTGGACTGATGACCTGGTAAGGGTCGCGCGTGTCCGCTGGATGCGGGTGACGCAGGACCGGTCATTGTGGAAGTCTTTGGGGGAGGCCTATGTCCAGCAGTGGACGTCATTCGGCTGAAATGATGATGATGATTATGATGATGATGATGATTGTCCTGGTAAAAGAAACACTATTATAATTAGTCCGCCGTGTGTCCAGGTCAGTTCTTAAATCGGTGACCGCTTTGAGTGGTTACTAACTGAGTCGTTAACGACTTAAGCCAAGTTAGAGGCCTTTGGGGGGCTTGATAACTTCTAGCAGTCAAGCTGCCCACTCACTTGATAAGGGGGTCGAAGTTGCACCTCGTCCGTACCCTAGGGAGTACCCACCACGCGATCCCTGGGTGGTGCTAAAATTGCAACAAACTGGCAACTGTACTGTCTTCTCGAAGATCAAAGCAATTGCTGTGTTCTAAAATAAATGCCATAAGTTTGAAGAGTGGGGGCACACATGATAAAAAGTGTACCACGCCGTGACGTTACGTGGAACTCCAATGGGATATATCTATCTTCACCATATTATTTTGTTTGATTAAAAAAAAGGAAAAATACCTGTTTACTATATAACGACGCATCAGGAGGCTTGGCGAGACGTTCTTCACCGTTATCATCCATCAGAACGCGAATCAGTCCGTGTGTCGCTGGCCCTTGAGTCCTTGCCAGGGCAGCGCGTTGCGATTTTCTCCGCAGTTAAAAGAGATTGGCGTAATTGTCTTCTTCGGTGCGTTAAATTCTTTTGGCGGCTGGTGCAAAGTGATGCTCGAACTCTTGGAACGTGTGTTAGTGTTCATATCACGACTGTTGCCTCGATATTAACTAGAGACATTCCCTAGCTTGCTACAGTTGTATCACCTCCGATAGCTCTCAGCACGAGGCTTCTTTGCTTCCACGAATGGAGTGGCTCTCTCTTGAATAAGGGTTCTCTTTTTCTGAAGGTAAAAGCCACGAGTTCTTGTTGTAATTTAATGTGGTTGTCAATTTCAGTTGTAACAGCACTGCCGGTAAAATAAGAAACCGAATATATATATATTGCCGGTGGCAAGGCATCATTCCTGGGAAACAGCACGGCTGTCCTCGTGGGAAACAACTTTCCAAGCATTATTTTAACTTAATTAGGTATATACTTAATTAGTATGAGGAAGTCTGGATCTAGGTTCCAGCTAAGTCAGGCCGCACACAGGGTCGGCGGTACTGAAAGCAATGACTCAGAGCAAGCAGTGCTGGTAAGCGGTGGCCTCCTTTTGCGAAGAGGTGATGCCAGAGAAGGAAGCAGCCGAGCGCACAAGGGAGGAAGACGCAGAAGCCCACCCGATGCGCTACAAGAGAGTCGAGCGCAGGCGATTGGCCTATAATCGCTGTTTTCCACCTTAAGGAGGGCCTCCGGGTGACAGACACGGGACGTTCGCCACCCCATGGTATAAGGTTCTCGAGTTGGAGTACGTGCCGGGTGTTCGGGCAAGCCACTAATGAAGTTTGTCGGGAGAGGGCCGATTCTCTCCCCGTGACGGTTCCAAACAATGGATAGCTGTTGATAGAGACGCGGACGTGTGCGCAAGCTTTACCCCTGGCTCCCCCATAAACAGCGAGAAAAACACTGGGGGGTTTTATAAGGTAGTCCTGGCGGTTCCCGGGAGTCCGTCATACCAATGTACTCTTTGGTCATACCCGTCCTGGCTCCCCTGGTCAGGCGGGATGCGTAAAAGCATTTCACCATGAAAAAAAAGTCGCACAATTTCCTTCTGGTATGGTGGACTAAGGATCCGCACGATTTCTAGTGTCGCGTTACCATCTTATTTGTCGTCCCTCCATAGCTCATCTAGTCTCATAGGCAAAACCCTTCACGCACACTATGAGACTTCGGGCTTGGAGGACGGAAAAAATGCTTGGTTAATTGCTTGCCCCGGTCAAAATTTTCCACAACATCCGAAATCAGAAGCTGGCACGATATATCCTGTAAGTTGACTGCCTACTTAATTCCCTACTCAGCTAATCTAGTACCACGGACCGAGCTAGATTTCTAGCAGCTCGTGCAAAGAAAGCTAGTTACTTGGCTCCATGCTCACCCATCCTCTTGCACTGGTACATTTTTAGACCCTAACACACTCCATATCGCAGTTTGTCTTCGTCTCGGTGTCCCGGTCTGTGCCCCACATAGTTGCCCCTGCGGAAGTGACGTGGATCAGCTAGGGTACCATGGACTTTCCTGCCAGAGAAGCGCCGGCCGCTTCTCCAGACATGCTGCCTTCAACGATATCATCCGCCGGTTTCTTTCAGAAGATTACGTGCATATGTCGAAACTTTAAAGAGCCATATGTACTGTAAAACGTTGTACGATAAACGTGCGAACAGGTATTTCGCAACTCGTGTCGATTTAAAACACTCCGGTCGTGTTTCAATTTATCACCACTCGTTGCGAATTTCCTGTTTTCTACACTTGTATCGTAATGTACTATTTCATGCGTAGCAGTGTTCCTACTTGTAATGCTCGGCGCTGTGGTGGTATTAAATTTTTAAATAATAAATTTATTTATTATTCAAGGGTTCCTTGTATTTGATTGGCGGTTACCTCTTTTTACAAACGACGCGTCTGTTGTAAAAAGAGGTAACGGTCAAGTGGGGTAATACAACCATGTTATTTTGCGCGCGGGGTAAGAAATATATTGGGGTCGGAAGTTTGCAATGGACGTGTGACATAAACGATTTTCTTTCGGAGGAAGTCGCGGGCAAACGCTAGTATAATATACAGGGTGATTTTGGGGTCGTGATCGGGAATAATTTTGCATGGCCAAGAATTCAAAGTAGACATCACAGATGATATGAAGGTTTTCAAATAATTCTCTTTATTGTTCAAAATTTTGTGGGAAGTAATAGTTTTTCATACAACGTGGTCACCCTACTGTATGCAACGTAAAAACTAGTTCGATGTATTCAATTCAAAAGGTACCAATTGTGTGTTCGACATATTGCAATCTCCCCCCATATCTCAGTAACCGCTTAACCGTTTCGGCTTATATTCGAACTTCAAAATTCTTTATGTCTCATTAAGGCCCTCTAGTCCTGCGAGAGTAGGTATTTAGCGCTGTCCTGGCGGTGCGTGAACAAGCCCGCGCGGACGAAGCGACTGTGAACTCGGATGACCCCGCTAGCTTCATACTGGTCACAGTATAGAAATATAACTGTATTTTGACTTAAGAAATGCATTAATTATGATTAAACTTTAGTATGTCATTGATATCATTTTTTAATAAATAGGTAGTAAATAAATAATTGAAAGTCGAACTTACGGTAGGATCCATTATAATGAAAAAAAAAACAGAATTCATAGTACAACCCTGAAATTCGTTATTTAATCTATGAAACCTAAGAACCTAAGAAATATGTCTTATACCTCTCTACTCGATTTGTTTAATAGGTCATGCAATTTTTTATCTATTTGTGTTATATTTATACAGGGTGTTATATTTATTTGTCGTGTGCGTGTCATCGTCATCATCATCATATCAGCTGATGGACGACCACTGCTGGACATAGGCCTCCCCTAAAGAGTGCCACATAAAATACAGACAGAATATTTTTGGTGGTTTAATTTATTCATCAAAAGTTATTAGCTCTCAAAGCATAAAAAACATTGCGAAGTTTTTACTTTTTTACTATTTATGCGAAAGGTTACCGTATTTTTAAAAAATAAATACCAGAAATGATTTTTACATAAAGATGACAAAAGAATCAATATGGTATATAAAATGATACCAAACTTGCCACGGTAGCTACCTGGAAATGGGTAGATCTTATAAAAGAAGATTAGCTAGAAAGATAGAAAGTGTATAAATTTTAAAAGGATCGGCAACGCGCATGTGACACCTCTGGAGTTGCAGGCGTCCATAGGCTGCGGTGACCGCTTACCATCAGGCGGGCCGTACGCTTGTTTGCCACTGACGTGGTATTAAAAAAAAGACGGCCGGAATTAATGTGTTGAAGCTCACAGCTTAAAAAAATATTCAAGTGCAAAGCAGTACTCGTAGATCTCTTACTATATCTACAATTTCTGGTAATAAACATTTCATTTATAATTTTACCAACTTTGGTTCCATTTCTGGAGGGGTTCAGTTCAGTTGTTATACTGTCATTTTTATACTGTGGCACTATGACCATAATTTATTTGTTAATAATTACGCCTTTTTTCATTCGGGTTTTTATTGCCCTTCTTAAATAATTTGCAACCATTATATAAATTCGTCAAAAACTGCTTGTTTGGTGCACGAAACTGTCGCGGATAAAACTGACACAGGTCCGTTGTCTGTAAGCGCCAGCGCGCGACTGATCGGGCCTGCCGAGCCTCCGCGCTCGCGCATTTCGTAGGTATTTAAACGTATTAATTCATACAATCATTTTATCTTTTTAAATTCTGCAAAAATGTCTAGAAATACTGAATGGCTTTAGTTTAGTTCAAAAACTTTATTTAAAACATCAATAGTTTAGTCGTCAGATTGTAAATGCTTTACAAAAAGGAGTAACTTTGGGGTCTCTTTCTATCGAGCGAAGTTCATTAGATCGTGTATCTGAGTGCAACTTTGACTAGACTAGATCCTTAAGTAAAACATAGAATTTTTTCAAATTTTTAAAACCCTTTTTCTACGTTTCAGGTTGTTTTTAGAAAACTCGAAAACGCTAACTCGCTTGACGACCTCCCCTTAATTCGCCTACCAGACTTCACGACGTTCCATTCAACAATACTCGAGCTATCGTCAGACATACATACATACCAACATACAAACATAACATACATACCAATGCCGAAGTGTTCCAGTCGCTTCGCTCACTTCTGTCGCTCGTTCTATTAAATGAAACAAAATATAACAAAATAATAATAATAATTTAATTACAATTATATTACTTACATACAAATACCCGTTACAAAGTCCTTATCTATTCGTCTTCATAAAATCACAGTAAAAGGCAAAATCTGTCTGACTGTAAATTGGGGTGACTTAAAAAAGGGGGTTACTTCAGTATATTTTTTAAAACCTTACGACACCTAAATTTTTAACGGTGACGTTAAGAATGCTGCATTTTTTTTTTCTTTTTCTTTGGTTAATAGGTATATTATAGATTTATGCAGATAAATAGTTAAAAATCTGAATATTACGGCTTATAAACATTTTATTACACTCCAATTTGTATAGGACAAAGTGTGGTATTCAATACATACTGCACCCATTTTCAATGTATATTTTCTAGGTAGGTCTTAAATTTTTAGTAGGTACAGGCTTTTATTGCGAACTGTACATTTTTCCACAGTCATCAACTAATCAACGGAAGGGTTCCAATGAGTTCAAACACGACGGGTTTATCTTGTGTATAGTTCTGAGTCTATCATCAGATCAGCATGGTGGTATCATAATATTGAACTATAATTAAACTTATACAAGTATGCCATATTTCAGTTCAGTTGGTTGAGGATAACGGCTTTAATATTCAGTTGCAAGATTTAACCCAAACATGCATACAAACAGTTAAAAAATCTTACGGAAACGAAAAATCGGATATTTCATAATCATTTACTCGTTGCTTATTTGAAAGTCACCCCGGTTTTTACAGTAAACAATTCTGTACACACTGCATCCGTTTTCGATGCAGAAAACACCCAAATATAGAGTCAACGTCTTGATAGGCATAAATATTCCATTAACAGATCCCATTTTAACTTAATCCTAATATTTTTTTACATAAACAACGAATCGTATTTTACGTAAATTATTATATACGTAAAATACCGTACCGGATAGCTACAGACTCTAGTAAAAGCAGTGGCGGATACAAAAAAAAATCATGGCGGGAGCGCATAAATGAAACGTGCCGTTGCCGTGAACCGGGCGCGCGCGCAGTGCTGCCACCGGTGTGGGAAACGCATAGGGGGGAGGGGACGATGACGCCGAATGCAAAAGGCGTGGGTGTGGGTGGCGCATTGAGACTCTCTTTGGGGGAGACCTGTTCCAAATTAAAGGGAAACTTAAAAATTTAATGCCCCGAGCAAGATTCGTACCTCCGACATCTGGCATACGCGGCCAATCGCTCTAGCCTCTAAGAGCTCGTCCACGAAATCCTTCAATAGCTCCCTCTTACAATGCCTTAGGGAGGCGTACAACGGAATCCGGCTCGGAAAAAGCGGAATCCTGCTCGGAGCATAAAAATTTTCAATTTTTCCCTTTATTTTGAAATTTTCGTTAGCAGCGTTACTGCTTTAGTACAAAAATTAATTAAGACCTATGTTGCTACTTGTATGACATAAATGCGATCAGGCTAAACTGGTGTAAAGCTGCCCATTGAATATAATACGCTATTTGACTATTTTATCAATGGTGACATTCATAACCAGTTTTTAGATACGATCATATGCGACCAACTACAATTACAGCACAATAAAATATAGGATAAACCGGTCGACGCTAGCAGCCTCCAACGAATTGACACTTGGTTTGGTTGTGATGTGACAAGCAAATTCTTGGACCAACAGTTGTATGGAAAAATAAATATTTTGCTGGTTTCAGTCGTGAAATACTGAATTAAGGAACATACTTTTGTCATACAATTTATTCCTTAATTTAAATGTCAGTATCTTTTTTTTTCGTTATTTCTAGAAGGGCCATCGCTTTTTGTCCTAGGATTTTTTATATTGGTACCTTCACACAAGGATTCTCAATCAATTAATGATTGTGGTAAAATTTTTATTTTTTTACGATTTATATTACACCATGTTATAAACATGTGGCATATACCCAATTGTATGTATGTTCGCTATAAGGTATTTAGCTATGATTTATTATTATTGCACTGGCCGCATTACAGTTCAAATAGAAATTCCCAAATACCTCAATTAATTACAAGTAACTTTGGCTATTTCTTTAGTTTTGTCTGCGACCCCCACACTATTCGTGTGATGAACCATTGCATTCGATAGTATGTGTATAGTGCTACTCCTATAATAGCTATTATAAGAGAGAAACATATTATGTTGGTGTTGTACGCTAAACCAAATATAGGGTACATCCACACGCCGTGGCTGAAGTAGGTGTTGCACATTCTGTAAACAAGGATACTATTGTTACTTTCAATAAGAAAAACGAACCGTGAACCAGGGTGACTTTAGAAAAAATTAGGGCTATTCTAACTATGCTCAACTCAGTCGTGTTAGCAGGCAGATAACTGCGAACTGCTGCTACTAAAGTTAGCGCAAATAGTCAAGGTCACCCCGGTTTAAAGTACATATTGATACAAATAATTGCGAATGCGCATACTAGTCAGGCAGACCACATTAAATAACGAAACGTAATAAGGTTTTCAAAATTCTATAAGTATTCTTCGTACATGGGTCACGGTCAATTCACGGGTAATTTTTAATTTCCATTCTTTCGGAATTTGTTTTTTTGTTACGCAGTTTATACATGAAAACCACCATAACAACACCACTATTTGCTCTGTATGCTTGTGGTGTCCTGGTGGTCAGCAAGGTCGCTAGAGCTCCCGAGTTTGCGCGATGTTGATTGAGTGTATCATACCCTACTCTATGAGTCATTCAGCAAAAAGTACTTACACACTCAAATACGTAAACATATATACAGTCAACATAGCCACGTTGACCGTATGTCTCTTCGGAACGCTCCGGGGCTGGAACAGAACCTCCCACAACACCAACGGAATGATGGCTGTATGCATGATGTGGTTGGAGGTGCTGGTGAGGATCTTGTCAGCGAAGTGTGGGTAGATCAGGCTGCGGTCGTAGTGGTAGAGTGACCAGAACATTGTAGACACGAGCTGTAATATAAAAAGGGGTGAGAAGAAACAAGGCAAAGGGATTGACAGAGTCATAAGGGTGTACTGTATGTTATGGGCACTAATAATAAAATTATTATCATCTTGGCCTTTAACATTTTTAAAAGATGATCAAAGGCAAAGTCAAACTCAGTTATTCAAAATAAATTCATGCTGACCACCTTTTGAATGTCAACAGCTTTATTAATGGGGCGACCCAACAGGCTCTGTAAGCCTAAAGGGAGGCCCCGGAAAGTGAAAATCTTTATACTTTGTTAGTGATAATAAAGCTATATTCATTTACGGGGTTCCGTAAATGAAAACCTTATATATGCTTTGCACGATTGAACACTAGGTACTTAATAAGTAGTGTTCATAAAAGTAGGCTTACAGACCAATAGTGTCGTCGTAAAAGCTGAGCACTTGGCAATGGAGTAATCCGCATCCCATTATTTTTTCTATCACAGCCTAGAATTTCTGTTACGACATTACATTGACCTTCTATTTGGCTTGGTCCATAAATGCTCGCCTCGGTTTTCGCTTTCCCCGCTTTCCTCCTATCTTCCCCTCAATTATAGTTTTATTATAATTTTCATGGCGTATCAAATGTCCCAGCACATTCCCTCTTCTATTTTCAACACTGATGTCAGCATAAATGCATTGTTTACAAATAAAATACATATGTCTCCTAATTTCTTCTTCAAATCATCACTGAAACCTTTATTTTAATCTACCAATCTTTATTTGACAATTAACTAATCGTAACAACTATATTACGGTTGGCAGGCCCTGGACCGGTTGTACCAAAACTCTCGAAAGTTCTGCGATTTTCTAGACTGTTTTTACAAGCCGGCCCCAAGACTGTGAATCCTAGTCGACTTACAAAAGCGGTTGGCCAGAGTATAGCTGCGAATATCCGATTCTTGGAGCTCTTCAGAAGACCCAAAAGCTTAGGCTCTTGTCTGTTGGAGTACTTCAGAGTAAGATAGTCACTGGTTAGACCCATTACTGCCACGAACATTTGGAGAAACTGGAATATAATTGAAGAAGTGGTTAGTGCGGGTTATATTGTCAATATTTAGTCTTATTTATATCTTTGTCATGACATGTCAATTAAGTTAAGTTCAAGGGGGGTTAATTGGCACGCAACAAAATTGGGGTGAGAATGAACGACTCACTTCTTCATTTTGGGATATACAAGGTGGGCCCTGTATCTGGAGCAAATATTTAAAAGGACGCTTCCTTAGAGCATCTGCAGTAACTCCTTGTGTCCAAAAACCTTCCAAAATTTTTCAATTCGGAGAAATTTTGATCTAAAGTTATGACCTCCGAGTAATGGATCTTGACACCACGAGATTATAGCGCATCAATCAATGCAGTTTTTTTCAAGTTATGAGTCATACTTAATTGGTTTTGCATTTTATGTTTTAATGGATATTTTTGGTATCTTTCAATTTATTTTCAATTTTATTCAGTTTTAAAACAATTTGACAATAATATCACTTCAGAAGAGTAATAAAAATACACGAAAACCATTTTTGAAGAAAAAAAACTTTTTTTTTCTACTGTGACCATTTGGAAATAATTGCTGGCCCGCTGAATAGTCCAATCCGACTACTGCTAACCGGACATACAAACCATTTTTGTCGCAACTAAAGTCGTTTATATAAAATGTGAGCAGGTTTGATAATTATAGTATACTTATTAGTTTTTTTGTCGAGTCAGTTTTAGAAAATTTTGAAAAGAAAAAATCGCGCGGTTACAGCGCGTTTACAGTACTAACCATAGTCCAAACGGTGAAGAAACGCTTGTAAAATCCGGTAAAGGTTTTAATATTAGGGTCCTCCATCACAGGTCCCTGTAGTAAGTTGTTCGTCAGGAACAGGTTGACGCAGTGCATCGCCAAGGTCACAGAGTAGCCCAGCATTCGCATGTGGATGGCGGCCATTTTGCTGGAATTCAGAAAATTTATTGTTACGGGTCTCATCATCATCCTAGCGTTATACCAGTACATTTGCATCCTGAAGGATGCCTGGGGCCCGCTACCTAATCCCAAGAATTGGCGTAGGCAATAGTTTTTATGGATGCGAATGCCATCTGACCTTCCAAGGAGGAAACTAGACCTTATGGGGATTAGGCTTGTCAAGTGAGTTGGCGACTTTGATTTTTAGAAGTTCTCAAGCCGCCCGAAAGTTGGCTTTACGACAAGAAAATAAATTGTTATAGTTGAAATTATTTAAAAGCCTGACTTTTTCAAAAGTGCCATTAGATTTTGAAACTTCTTGTTCGGATAGTAAAGTCCGAATTGACCGGACTTATTTGACACAATTCTAACAATTATTTGATACAGAGTGTGGAGTAGTCTACAGACTACTGCCTGATCTATCTTACCACTTCTATCTTCCACATGCGCTTATAAAATAAATGTCGAAAGAGAACTGTTTTTAATTCTATTTACTTATGAAAAAGGTTATATTTACTATTAATTCTGTAGATGAGTAAAAAGTAAATGAAGTGTAAAAGTCATGGGTGAAGAGAACTTACAAATAAAATTAAAGGAGTCATTAAAAAATCATTAATATTATAATAAAATTTGTATATGAAAAAGTTCTTAACCAAGACCAAATCACAAAATGAATGATCTTAATCTAAAACTTTAAAAGTTATGTATCAACAGAATTTGATAAGTTTTTCACTGAGATACCCAGTATCCACAACTAAGAATTTAAATTCGTCACCTTCGTCTGCCATTGCATTGTTCAAAGGTAACACCCCAGAATGTAGTAGAAATCTTCATTTTGAATCCAAGGCCTTCGACTGTGTATGTCATGAAACATTAATCAGGAAACTGAACTACTATGGAGTTAGAGGATCAGCACTGAATTTGCTAATGTCTTATCTATATTTGACGGACGGAGAGCGATCACCGAGATCTGTAGTCTCGGTGGGTGTACCGCAGGGATCAATATTGGGACCTTTCCTATACCTTATCTACATAAATGACTTCCCATGCCTTGCAAAGACCCACCATGATGTATTATTGTTTGCAAACGATACCTCATTGACATTAGATGTTAATGAATTATTATTTTCTTTTTGACATTTTGATTTTGTTCTAGAAACTGTCTGCACTTCTATTTTTTATATATAATTTTTTTATGTTTTGGCGATCCCATTATGAATTCAACTAGATAATGATTTCTTAATTTTAACATGCCTAACGCAATTCAATTTTATTTTAAGGCGAAGGGGTGGGCAAGCTCTTTCCATACAAACTTTGTGCAAGTTTTTCTTCGTTTGTGTTTGCACTCCAGTTATTATTTTTGGTCCATATGCTTATTTTTTTGTTAGCTATCATCATCATCATCATCATGTCAGCCGAATGACGTCCACTGCTGGACATAGGCCTCCCCCAAAGACTTCCACAATGACCGGTCCTGCGCCAGTTAGCTATGTCTTGATGTTTTTCTTTTTTAATTTTAATTATTATTTGGATATTTTTATTTCTTTTGAAATTATGCAAAAATTTAACATCTAGTTCTGCGTATATCCAATATGTAACAAAAAAAAAAAATTAAATGCTGTTGTGCCAAAACTAACGCAAAAAACTTGCACAACCTTTGTATGGAGAATGGCTTGCCCTACCCTGAGCCTTAAAGATCAAATATAACAGCAATAAATTGCTGTAAATAATAAACTTAATATAATGTTTTAACTGACGATTCGCGCGCGCTTGTTGCTAGGCCTATAAGGAATATTTAGACTTTGACACTTATTACGTAATGATTGAAAATAGTCCTTGCAACAGTGCCGAAGTATCTATCGGAAACTCGACAAAACTAATATATTTACGTGGTAAATACCCCGCTTTAACAGTAATTCAAATGTAGATGACCATGTTAGTTTTAAATCGTATATACAACGATCATCCTCAAACCAATATACACCAATCTACCAGACCAAACCAAGGTTAAAATAGAACCTCGTTTCTGGTGACGTATTTAAACATACATTCAACTCAAGTTCAAGGTGACGTTGTATCTTTGTTTCGTTACACGTTAATAATTATTAAAAAAAATCGGCCAGGAGCATGTCGGGCCATGCTCAGTGCAGGGTTCCGTAGTTGCCGCAACAAGGAATACCTTCGCTGCGTTTCATGCATACGTCTTTTACTAAGAAGGAAAGACTTTTTACGATAACTCAAAAACCGCATAACTGATCATGTCCGCTATAGTTTTCGTTGAAAGTCTTTATTAAGCTTTACTTTCATGTTTTTTTTTTCATATGTTTTGGACCCCTAGTTCAAAACTTAGACATTTTTTTTTCTTTTTAAGTGATTATTTCCGAAAATATTCACTTTATCAAAAAATGTTTGATGAAGCCCTGTATTCATTTTAAAAGACCTATCAATCAATCAATCAATAATTTATTTCCGAGAAAATGGTACAGTATATGTTAGTTAAAGTGTTAGTTATCCAACAACACCCCACACCATAGGGTTGAAGCAAAAAAATAATGACATCCCCACTTTGCGTCTAGGGGAAGTACCCTTAATTTTTTATAATTTTTTTATTTTGCTACTGTCAGTTTTATTGATTTATATACCTATACCAAATTGCAGCTTTCTAGCACTAACAATCCCAGAGCAAGCCTCGGACTTGGACAGACAGACGGACAGACAGACAGACAGACGGACATGGCGAAACTATAAGGGTTCCTAGTTGACTACGGAACCCTAAAATGGTGAAAGAAAGCTCTCAAAACGTCACAATGACTTACCCTAATATACTCTGTATTTATACTCGTTCCACGACACTAAGTAGAAGTCACAGCGACGTCCATACCGTTGTGGTAACGATGAGCGACTGCCACTCATGCGCAGGGCTACGGTAAACGAATGAAAACCGGTATTTTGTCCGATACTATGTAATTATGGATGACGTTATTGATCCACTTGGGGACGATTCATACCGAACGGCCGGCGTCGGCGCCGGCCACTAGAGTCAAAGGAATTCAAACCCTCCGTACAGAAGTTAGATTTCATATTTGAATGGGTCGTGAGCAGCCGGTCGGCTGCCAAAGGCTCTGCCGCTGCCGTTTAGTTACGAAGTCTAGCTTCTGTATAGAGGGTTCGAATTTCTTTGACTCCAGTAATCGAATCCGGCCGTTCGGTGTGAATAGTACCTTAAGATTGGTTTTTGACTTATACAAGGTGCTTCCAAATTAGATGCCAGTACTGTCAGAGCTAGTACTCGTCCTTAGCTTATGTTATTTTTTGGAGGAAATTAGGAAAACAACTGCCACGTAATAACACCCTTTTAATGAGATAGTCAGTATTCAATGATTGGGGCCTCTTACACGGTCACTATTATCACGCGATCCAGTCAAATCACGATCCGTATCACGTGCTATTTAATGAATATTGAAATTCCATTCAATTTTGTAAACGGCGATAATATTGACACACCAGTATTGTGATAATATTAAGCGTGTAACAGACCCCATTAAGACTTCTTTGATTATTGTATGAAACCTCTTGACTGTCACTTAACTGGCCACTTCAACTAGCCGAGTTTCTTACGCCGGTTCTTCTCGTGGCAGAGGTATATTTTTCCGAACCGGTGGTAGTTTATTGACGTTCATAGGTGCATGTAATATGCCTAATTTGAAGAATAAACTACTTTTACTTTTTTTTTAGCATCCAATGTAACATCCAATGTAGCTCACTTGACAGACAGTGATAACCAGCACCTTGTCAGTTAAATGCACAGGTGATTATGTTTGGGCAGAATTTAACTTTAATTATTTTATTCTGTAAATTAAAACAAAAAAATCATATGAAATGTTTCATTAATTCCTATTTAAAGTAAATTATTTTGATGTAATTTAAGATCTCTTAAAGTATTGGCATATAATTTGTAAGCATCTTATAGTTGTAAATCTTATAATCGACTGAGTGAGACAGCTTCTACAAAAATGATTTTATAAATATGTCCGCATATCCAGATGTTCAGATGGCCTACTCCGAACTTCGAAAATCGAACTTCGTATCGTGCTGTCCCTTTCCGTCATATAGTGTATAACACGAGAGTGAAAGGGACGGCACGACACGAAGTTCGATTTTCGAAGTTCGGAGTAGGCCCTCAGATTTCCGGTTGTTCTCGTTTACAGGTCGCATTTATCAACCGATTCTCGTGAAATTTTGTAAGCAGGTTCGATAATTATATAGATTTTTTTGGCCGATAATTTTTTGTAAATTTTGAAATTTGAAAATAGAATCGCGATTTCTACTAATCACAGGGCCACTAGTACAGGTTATACGTGAAAAATTTTGGTTTAGCACATACCTAAACGTATTGATGTGGGAAACTAAGACTATATTATACTAATAACCACCTGTTTAGTCTAGTTGGTAGTGACTCTGCCTCCGAAGCTAGAGGTCCCGGGTTCGAGTCCCGGCCAGGGCAGTTATTTGCGCATTTATCACGGATATTTGTTCTTAGGTCTTGGATGTTTTCTATGTATTTAAGTATGTATTTATCTATATAAGTATGCATATCGTCGTCTAGTACCCATAGTACAAGCTTTGCTTAGTTTGGGACTAGGTCGATTTGTGTAAGATTGTCCCCCAATATTTATTTTATTTTTTTAACACTAAGAGACCCATTTATCTCAATTATGACTTCCGCGTACGAGAACACGCAGTGAAATACTCTTCGGTGTTTTGAACAAATTTCTATAAATCAATTACTTTGATTTATTTTGTACTGAAATATTAATTTAATTAAAACAATTAATTGGACCCAACCAACAAATGGATGCGGGTGGCGCAGGACCGGTCATTGTGGAAGTCTTTGGGGGAGGCATATGTCCAGCAGTGGACGTCATTCGGCTTATTGATGATGATGATAAGAATAACCCGAAAGATTTTAACCGCGTAATTTGTAGGTTCATACAAATTATTCGAGACCGCGGTGTATATTTGTGAACAATAGCAGATAATATAGGCAAATGAGCAAAACAAGACGGTGATACATAAAACATTTAGAAAAGAAACGCTTTTGTGTAAAACCAAGTATAATTCACAGGAAAATACACTCTAATCATTTAGAACAACGAACGTTGAATTTTTTTAATAGTTGCGGCTTTTTCCTCCAAACGTATCTTCAAAGTTTTTAATCCGTCCAGTCTCTCTTCTACTTCTTGTCTCAGCAGCTGATCCTTGTACACCATCACCGGTGGGTTTACTTCTATCGACTTGACTTTACATACCGTGTCCAACGACGCTGCCTTGGGGTCGGGCGCTGTCCCAAATGAAATAAAGCCGAAGTCTGACATGTATTCAGGAGCGGCTCTCACAGGCCTGCAAGATACCCGCACCCTGTACTGTTTTCCGGGACATGGAAGGATTATATGAGTGGCTATCGTTCTATGCCTCTGGGCTATAGTCGTTGCTTGGATTACATTGTGTTTTATGCCCGGGATCCAGTACTCAACTAAACAATATATATCGAGTTGGTCCACTAACCATAAGGCATCATCAGATACTCTCCATTCCAAGATGGCGCCGTGTGTATTGTCCGCCCGTATGTTTATAATTTCAGGAGCGTTGAGTTTGGTTACAGCAACGACATCTAAGTTGTTTGATTGGTTGACGCATTCGAAAACATTACACACTTGCAAATGCAATGGTACGGTTATGAGAAGAGACCCGTTCGAGGCATATGAGAATGAGACTCCATGAGGACGTCGAATGTTGCTCATATCCCACGAACAAGAGTAATGAGTTTTAGAATTTACACGACCAGCGCACACGCGTGTAATAAAGTCTCTATTAAGTGTCATGAACGACAGTGAATAATTGCCATAATAAAAGTCGGAGCTCCATGAGCAATGCAAAAATAAAAGATTGTCTGAAAAACAATGAAATCGTTTGATAGTAGGATAATCGATTACTTGGAAGAACGAAAAATCAAAGCAATCAGTGCTGTTAAAACGCTTACACGTGACGTAAAATCCTGATGCCGTGGTCTGAACAACTGCTTTAATCGTCGTTGCGTTAATAATCTCCGTGCGTAATTTTTCGTTAATACCAGCATCAATTATAATTTCATTGGTATCACTAGAGCAGAATACTTCAACTGTTGAATCACGTATGTTATAATTTTCTAATTGGTCACGGATAGCACTAGGTACTGTTATCTTCGGTTTACTGCACTCTTCAAAGGCTCGTGCGGCGATCACGGCGCTGAGCACAGTGAGTAGCTTCACTGCAAGACGCATGTCGCGGCGTCGGAATATTTTGTTTTTATTCGCTGCTGATGGAGCACTGAGGAAGCGCGTCGGTGTCGGTAATACACTCTATGCAGTTGTAGTGGCACTGAACATTAATGTGAAAATATGACTTGTAATGACAAATGAGTATAAGGAAATCTGATACATAAATACAGCTTTAGTCAGGGCGCACACCAAGGACACACGCATATAGTCCCTAAGTAAATACATACATTGCATAAGCTATTTCCTTAACTGGTTTGTTAACAACAACTATGGACACACGAGATAACGGTCTTCCACTTAAAATATTCGTAGTAAATTCGCCTTTATAAAATCTGTACGCGTTTTTATTGCTGGTAGTCTACGGAATTCTTAAAGTATCTGTTTAGTAGGTATTCGTTACTATATATGTACCTATATATATATTTATGTACAATCATGTATGTGTGTATGTCTACGTAATGTGTACATATATATATATCCACCACCACCATATCAGCCGGAGAACGTCCACTGCTGGACATAGGCCTCCCCCGAGCATGGGGGGTAAATGCCATAATCGCCACGCTTGGCATGCGGGTTGGCGATCGCAGTGTCTCCACCGCACTCCTGGGATGCTGCTGCCCATCCCCCGGTGGTCTTGGTCGTAGTTTTAGGACATACTCGGGTCCATATAGGGAGGGATATATACTAGCTTTTGCCCGCGACTTCGTCCGCATGCAACTCGTTATATCGTCGGCTAATAGTGTAAACCTAAACCTGCTACCGTTATATTATGGAAGTTTACAGGAGATACAAAAAACATGATGGAAAATAAAATATTAAATCCTGAAAAACGGGAAAAATATCCTTGGGTTATTTTTCCCCTAATTACAAAATAAAAGACAGGTAAAGCGTTTTGGTTATCTATTTTGCAATCAAATAACTGTATTTCGCAATCAAATAACGTTTTAAATTATAGATTTCGCAGTTTGTCGAGAAAAAGAAAGATTTTTGCCCCGCCCACTACCACTTAAGCTTAGCGATTAGGAGGGCTATGTCAGATTGGGTTCTACTGCGGATGGCCTCATTTCTGATGCGATCACGCTGAGATACTCCCAGCATAGTCCTCTCCATTGCTCTTTTGATGACTTTAAGCCCTCTTATGAGGCCCATAGTAAGCAACTACGTTTCAGTGCCCATTATGTCATCACTGGCAACACACACTGGTCAAAGACTCTCGTCTTGAGACATTGTCACAAAGTTCTTTTGAGGATATGAAAAATACCTGCTAAGTACGTTTATCTCGATATAGTAAGAATAAAAACTCCCATTAATTTACGTAAGAGATTAACCTAACCCCAAAACAGTGATTGTATTGGATTTACAGCTTAAAACCACAAAATATTAACACAAAATAATAATAGTACATACCTTTGCGTTCTTCGTTTACACCAATAACTCGAAACACTGTTATATTTTGAGAGAACACATCAAAATTCTTACGAAAACGGCGGGTATATTACTTTTAAACTCGTGGAATTTTACTCATAATGTGATTTAAGCAATTTGTTAAAATAACTGGCAGTAGCTGTTTTTCTCAGGCGATGCATCTTTTGCTACATAATGGTAGGTAAAACGAAAAAATGTTAAGAAATGGACTTAGAGGGTTTACACTTTTAGCAAATGATATTATACAGAAATAATTGCTATTCTATTGTTGTAGGCGCCTATTTAAACTCTTACCCCCTTTTTACCCCTTACGGAACGATTTCCGGAAAAAAAACTATCCTATGTCCTTTCCCGGGACTCAAAATATCTCTATGCCAAATTTCATCTAAATCGGTTCAGCGGTTTAAGCGTGAAGAGGTAACAGACAGACAGACAGAGAGACGGGTGACTTTCGCATTTATAATATTAAGTATGGCTATATATATATTTCACCTCAGCGGCTCGAAAATGGCGGTTTTGCTGCTTGAAACCAGTGAGCAAAATGCAATTTTGCTACGAGCGTGAAAACGACCTTTTCTGCTTGAAACCAGTGAGCAAAATGCAATTTTGCTGCGAGCGTGAAAAAAACTTACTTTTTTAATTTTTCATATCGTAAGTTAGTTTTGTTAGTTGGACCCGGGTATGTCGTAAAACTACGACCAATACCACCGGGGGATGGGCAGCAGCATCCCTGGAGTGCGGTGGAGATACTGCGATCGCCAACCCGCATGCCAAGCGTGGCGATTATGGCATTGTTGATCGTGAATTTGGGGGAGGCCTATGTCCAGCAGTGGACGTCCTTTGGCTGATATGGTGGTGGTGGTGGTAAGTTAGTTTAAGTAACTTCATTCTCTCTATCACTTTTCCTTTGCGTTATGTTCTCGCCGCTGAGGTGAAAAGTTGTATGTATCACACGAGAGCAAAGATATTTGCATCTCGTGTCTTAAGTCCCTCGTTACGCTCAAGATTCTAATTTTCAATTATAGAGTCTTTCGCTTTCTCGGGACTCAACATCAACACTCGCAGCAAAAATCTACTTTGCTCTCTTGTTGAACAAATAACTATTAACAAGAATTTATTTACGTGTCTTGAAAATAACCAAAATAACCTGAATAAAATTAAAACTAACTTAAATCTAAAAATGAAGTCTGACTTTTGTACGTTAAGATTTCTTATTGTGCAATGAACATTAATAAATAAATAATTATATAAAAAGCTACATTAATTGATATTGCACTGCATATATATTGGACGGCTGTTTAGCTTAGTTGGTAGTGACACTGCCTCCGAAACTAGAGGTCCCGGGTTCGAATCCCGGCCAGGGCATTATTTGTGCATTTAGCACGGAAATTTGTTCCTGGGTCTTGGATGTTTTCTTTGTATTTACCTATATAAGTATGTATATCGTCGCCTAGTACCCATAGAACAAGCTTTGCTTAGTTTACGACTAGGTCGATTTGTGTAAGATTGTCCCGCAATATTTATTTATTATTTTTTTTATATTAGATAGAAGTCTATACAAGTGGTTCGATCAAATTCCGTAGGCTACGGTGTCTGCTAACCATTAGGCAATCGGCAAGTTTGTGTGCCACTGTCGTTGTATAAAAAAGTACTGCGATGTAAGTAATTAAAAGGGAATTAAGAAACTGAAATAAATTAGATTCTATATATCCTATTCTATTCTTAAGGATGATTCACAGTAGGCCGTTCCGTGTCCAGGCCGGCCCGTTTTCTTCTAGAGAAATACGCCGGCCGTTGCGCTTGCTGTCATAGAAAACGGGCCGGCCCGGACACGAAACGGTCTACTGTGAATCATCCATTAAGCGTGTCTAAAACGACCATGGCGTGATTTCTTCCCTAAAGGAATTTGATTTTCCGTACGTTAATACTGTTACTTATTCCGTATTAAGGGCACAAAGTTGCGCCCTGTAGCCCGGGCACAATACGGCTACGGTACCCTCTGCCTGTCGTAAAAGGCGACTAAAATTGGGTCCTTAGAGTCGAAGACGGTCGCAGTTGGGGGCTGCGATCATCTATGAAAACAGATGTCTGGCCCACAGAGGTGTGACTCTAGGGCGGCTCTGGTGCGTTCCGGGAGCCGTCCGAAACGAGTTGAGGAGGACGATCGGGGGTCAACGGGGAGAAGTCCGACATAACCACCGCACTGTCCCCACGGTGTGGTGGTTTCATATAGATCCGTGGGTGGTTTCCCCCGGAGAAAAAAAGGGCAGTTACCAAGAATTAAGTGCCTTGTGCATCCCTGGAGTGCGGTGGAGATACTGCGATCGCCAACCCGCATGCCAAGCGTGGCGATTATGGCATATACCCCCCGTGAATATGGGGGAGGCCTATGTCCAGCAGTGGACGTCCTTTGGCTGACATGGTGGTGGTGGTGGAAGTGCCTTGTGAAATTGAATAGCTCCACTGCAGATACCGTACTTGTTTAATAAGTAAATAGGCGCTCAGTACTGCTCACCCTATATCCCAGTACAGTTGAGGATGCCCGGGGTCCGCTACCATTAGGTAAATAATTGGCGTAGGCACTAGTTTTTGCGGAAGCGACTGCCATCTGACCTCGCAACCCAAGGGCGAAACCAGACCTTATTGGGATTAGGGTTGTCGAGTGGGCAACTTGACACATAGAAACTCACATAATGATACAATGTCAACCAAAACGGTTTAACGTACAAATACAATATGTGTGGTATTATAAACTAATAGTACCTACAGTTAGGGTTGCCAGGTGGAAAAATACAAAAGCCGGACTCGGCACTTAATTAAGCCGGAAATTTTACCCTAAAGACCGGACGGACCTTTTTTGCGCTAATTATAGCTTTTTCAAAGCCGGACATTACGTTCTAAAAGCCGGACCATCACAACACACGCACGGCACGGCACGGGACTGTTTTACTTGCGCTTAGCGCTCAAGTTTTAATACGCGCGGGTTGCGCGGCCGCCAGGCATAAAGCCTAACAAAAGCCGGACAGGTCGGACGAGTGAATATTTGGCCGGACACGGCCCTAAAAACCCAAACACCTGGCAGCCGCAAACAGAGGCCGAGAAATAGCAATTCGTGCATATTTAAGTTGATTTTGACGGACGACGCGAAGCGGAGTCCTTCAATAGGTAAGGCATCTATGAATTGCCATTCCCGCCGAGATATATTATACAGACTGTTTTGATTGAATTCCGTTAATTGCGAGGGCACATTCCTGAGATGAATTAAAGTTGGTAGTGACGCTGCCTCCGAAGATAGAGGTCCCGGGTTCGGATCCCGGTCAGGGCATTATTTGTGCATTTAGCACGGATTTTGTTCCTGAGTCTTGGAGGTTTCTTATGTATTTAAGTACAAGCTTTGCTTAGTTTGGGACTAGGCCCATTTGTGTAAGATTGTCCCCCAATATTTATTTATTTATAGTTAGCTATCTTCTCTAAGATAAGGCACTAGTATCCCAATTAGATATGAGCGCCGATGGCCAATTCCGCGTCGGCGGCGTGATAGGCAAAATTCCGTGGCGGCGGCGGCGTCACGGCGGCGTGACCTTGAGCTTTCGATTTTTATTAGGGAGCAATTTGTGAAAAACAAACCTCGTTTTTGTGGCTATAAAGAAAGTTTTATTTATTTTAATAAAGTAACCGCGTATGTAAATCATCATATTTATTAATTTCACACTAACTTAAGAGTCCCCAGTACGCTCGGCTGAACTCGATCCTCCACACAAACGTAGTTTCGTTCTTATTTTAAAACGCTTTGCTGAAATAACATGAAACTTTGTATACATAATGGGTGCCGCCATATCTAGGTCAGAAATTAGTTTCTGTTGCTAGACATTGTAATAGAAAAAAAATACAGCAAGTTTTTGAGTCTTTTACGTCTCTTATGAAAACCTTAATAATCGCTGTATTTTTTCTGCATTATAATTTCAAGCAAAAGAAACTAATTTCCGACCTGGATATGCCGGATCCCATTGTGTATACACAGTTTCATTTTACTCTAGCATAGAGTTTTAAAATGAGAGCGTAACTACGTTTGTATGGAGAACCGAGCTTACTGCGGAATCTTAAATTAAAAAAATTAACATGCGGACACGTGTTCACGCGGTAAAATACGTAGAAAGAGGATAACTATTTATCCTTACATCATGGCAAAATACTTGAATTGACTGAAGCCATCGTGCGAACGAACGCGGGTGTGATACGTAACGAGTGCGAGCGAGAAAGCAAATCGCAACTTGTTACGCCGGCGCACCGCGTATATCACTCGGCGGCGGCGCGCCGACTAGAATTGGCGGCGACGGCGGCGCGCCGGCGCGGCGCTCATATCTAATCCCAATTGGTACCATTTCGAAGATAATGAAGAATTCATTTTCGTTAATTGACACCCCTAGTATAGTCTAAAAGAACCTTCACAATTAAACAATGTTGACGTGCGTGTCATTCGAGTCCGAATATTGTCATGTCATACACTTGACATTACCTTTTGGTTAACTCCACGTTAACTTTTAAGGCCGTTTTGCATCCACCCTTGGCGATATAGTTAATTATACAAAGAAAATGAAATATAAACGCCCAACCCTATTGTGCCTGCCCCGCCCTATATATTTTAAAAAAATACACTGCACCATCAGAATACCACTTTCAATCGAAATAATATATTTACAGTTAAAAAATCTTAATATGAACCAATAGATAACCTGAATATTATGAATTATATTTTTTATTTGATGCTATTTTAAGAAACGTCACCTCCGCCCTCCGCCATCTTTGTAAAGCGTTTAGTGTATGGCAATTTTTTTTTTTTAAATATTTTCAACATACGAGCATATGGCGGTTTGCAGCGACGTTTCTTTGTCAAAAAATGTTATTAAAACGTAAAGAAGACTATAAGGTCGATTCACAAGAGCTGGCGTGGAATGTCTATGAAATTAATGACAGTTTCATACATTTTCCGCGCCAGCTCTTGTGAATCGACCTATACAATAATTGAATTATTAAGTTTTTAAATCAGTAACAAGAAACTTCACGGACTATTTTCGCAACAGTTAGATAGGCCATTATTTCCGAGCATATGGGGAAAACATCTAAACAGCAGTTCTGATTTCAAACTATATCAAACAATTCTTGACCCAACCCAATAAAAACTGGTCTTGTGGAGTGAAATGGTCGTTAACTTCTTATAAAAAACGAACTTTCGAAAAAGGAATCCGTATAAAACACCATTATAATCTGACCTACAGCTAAGACATCGCGTAATACAAGCGGAGGTCTTTCATACTGGTAGTATTTACAAGCCTTTGCGTACTACAAAATATTTTACTCGCTTTTATGTGTAGAACTTTAGAGTCGAGTTTCGACTGTCGTTAATGAGTATTGTGTGAATGTGTAAAGTTATTTCTTCACGGAGCTCGGTTCAAGAATGATCTGTCCACAAGTGGCCTACTTTACACGGTCAAGAGCAGCGGTGTTGCCAGTTAGGTGAGGTATTGCCGCATTATGGGATTTTTAAAAAATTTCCTTGTTGCTTATATATTTTGTTCTTTTGTTATAAAAATCAGATGATTCTTGTCCCATTATTTTTTATTTGAGTAATAAAACAACTAAATAAGCGCCGTGGCAATGGAACTTTAAAATTGCCGTTGTTGTCATACAATGTTACTATTACACTCTAACCCTAAAATTGCCAGCGTATCTGCACAGACACAAAATTAATAGTCACCATTTAATAAAAAAATATTGACTTTTTCCCTCCATAGAGCGTAAGCGAGGCTTGAACCCACGTTTTTAGGTAAGTAATATTATAGGCTATGCGTGTAAAGAATTCTGTTCTCACCAGTAAGCTAGTATTTAGAACAACTGATTAAATTTTTATAATCAACATAATTATAGATACATACCTACCTTGACACAAAACAACAAATTGACTCTAAGTTGCCTACAGATATGTCTAACGCCATGTCATTCGTAGTATCCAATTATTTCATCTTAATTATTGTAGAAAGTATTGTGATAATTACAGTTTCGCATCCTATCGACGCGATGATTTTTATAAATCGGCCTGTTTAGCCTAGTTGGTAGTGACTCTGCCTCCGAAGCTAGAGCTCCCGGGTTCGAATCCCGGCCAGGGCATTTATTTGTGCATTTATCACGGATATTTGAGATATTTGTTCTGCGGAAAATATATTTGACACGTTTTAAACGGCCCTACAATTAGAGTCATGCACATTTATGCTTTGTTATGGCAGACATTGGTGCACATAACTATACCTACGTACTATCTAAAGTAAATATTTTAATATAATAACTACATTAAAACCATTTATGTGGACACGGTTGTAGCATCTAATAATTGCATGTGTCAATGCAACATAATTGTTTACATACAACCTTGTCACATATTAAAGTAACACATTTACACTACACTACCTTTTGAGGTTGGTTAATCGAAGAAAACGACTGGCAACATCGACACGCGCATCACTTGTCCGTCGGCCGTGGCGCGAAACCGTTGTGCGATTGAAAAAAATAAGTTCCTAATTCGAAATGGCGCGTGTTTTCCGCGCTTTTCGCCGTCCGCCGTTCTTATTTCAAAAACGTTGTGAATCTACAATGGCGTCGTTAACTAAGGATGAGATATTGATATTATTACGGCCGCCTTTTACGAATTGGAGTAATATTATTAGAGATGCGGAGAAAGTGGTTGGGTATCCGACATCGTTCATGAATCTGAGGTGTCTACTGAGTGACGAGTTTGCTAATATGGCGTTGTATCTAAGGAAATTGGTAAGTTTTCACGTTCTAACAAAATTCTCGTTAACTTCACGCCTCTAAACTATATTCAATTAATAATACAAATTGCTTGGACTGCCTTAGTGCTCCCTATGATAATCTCTGCAAGTGAAGCACATATTTCAAAGGGTAAAATGGGACCCTATTACTAAGACTCCGCTGTCCGTCCATCCGTCCGTCTATCTGTCCGTCTGTCACTAGGCTGTATCTCATGACCCTTGATAGCTAGACAGTTTAAATTTTCACAGATGATGTATTTCTGTTGCCGCTATAACAACAAATACTAAAAACAAAATAAAATAAATATTTAAGTGAGCACAGATACAAAAAAAAGTTGCTTCGTCAGGCACTGGGTCTCAAATTGTATGAGACAACTAAAATCCGACTAGCACTTGACTCAAATTCTACTTGATATTATTTAACGTAATTATTACTGTTTTTTTTAATAAGTATTATGATTTAAATTAAATTTAAAAAGTTATAATAAAGTGCCTAATGTTGGTTAGATAATAGTACGGAACCCGTCGTGCGGCAGTCCGACTCGCATTTGGCCGGTTTTAAGAAGAATTTCTAAATAGAAATTAGCCTTAAATTATTTTAAAAGCTTCTAGAAAATTCTGTCAATAAGCTACTCTTTGATAATGTTTTGATAATTTTAAAATGCTCCTGCCACAATCCAATACGGATATTGCATTAAGTAAATTAAAAAAAAAACCCTCAAATCGGTTCACCCATTTGGAAAGTACGAGGGTACACAGGATAAGATTCGAGATTGGCGACTCGAGAATTTTAAGACCTATGTAACGTTCCTCACAATATTTTCTCTACGAAAGCAAAATAATTTGATTTAAATTTAACATCTATATGGTGTTATTATACACGTCAATACGTGTGAGTCTTTACAAAAACAGTTGAACAATAATGTATCGAAACCCATTTTGATTCTCCCACCAGGGCCACCAGTTATATAATGACTTGTCTATGTTATAGACTTGCAGTTGTATTATAGTAGATTATACACTAAGGGGATAAAGCACTGTTTTATGTCACGGGAGCGAATTGAATCCCGAACGTAACGAAGGACTCATAATTTAACTCCTGAGCGTAGCGAGGGAGTTATAAGTTAATTCCTGAGCGAAGCGAGGGAATTAAGACTGAGTCCTGAGTGCAGTGAGGGGTTCAACCGCCCAAGACTAAAACAGTCTTATCCCCGAGGTGTATACTCTACTTTTCACACCTTATGCGAGACAAAAAAACAGGCTCAGTAGATAAATAATGTTTATTTAGCAAATTAAAAGTACATAGTAACATTAGACACGTTAGCCCAATTATGGAAAGATAAGGTAATGTTTTTATTTGGTACTCGATTTGTTCGTCACGCGTGAACAAATGAAGGCGCGCGACGTTCCAAATTCGAAAGCACAAGCCGTGGTCCTAGATTCGAAATTCGAATTTCGAACACCGCGCTCCTCCGGACCGGGGTTCACACGGAGGCAAACTTCATTTATTTTGTCAAATCAAGTAGGCCATGGCCTAGGACAAATTGTGTTTAGCAAAATTAAACTTTATGCATATAGTAATAAGAATTATGAAAAGTGAAATCATATTATTAACCAGCGGGTTATAATGAAATTCAGTACAACATTATAACCCGGCTAATACCAAGGGATTTAATGTCTTGCTTTCGGTAGGGTTTACATGACCTATAATTCGGCATTGTCGAGCATGTGGTTTGAAAAAAAGTTTACACCACACCTTGCTAAAAAGCGCGTTTCTCCGCACGCTGCGCGTCCGGAAAAACCCACTTTATGGCCAAGTGGTGGTATAAAATTGCGTACAAAACACGGGTCGTAAAACAGAAAGCCCTCTCTCGCATATTTATGACCCTCGCCTGCGGCTCGGGCCTCAAACATCTGCGGTATCGGCATTTCTTTGTTTTACAACCCTTGTATCGTAAATAGCTATTATTGTTTTAATACTGCTGTCAATCATTTAACTGTCAGATTATAATGCTGGAATAGAAAATACTCGTAGTACATTACTACAGAGGCCGGGACGGAAGGGGTTGCCGGCCGAAGACATATACAGTGTGTAAGTCTAATACGGGCGATAAATTAAATCGAACATAGTATTCATTAGTGTAATCATGAATTTAAAAGTTTTTTTAAATTACAGTTCATTACGACCCCATAATTATTATTTTTTAAATTTCTCAGCAGCAATGTACTGTAAACATGGTTGCGGTACCGAAATGTCAAATGTTCATTAGCAATACAACAACGTGAGTGTGTTTGCATTACATTGCGGGCTGAATTATTTTGTATGGACAAAATTATTGTTGCAACTTTAAGTAAATGTTATCTAATTACCTTTACTTTGTCCTTTACTAACCACCGTTAAGAGATTCGCCCGCATTAGACTTACACACTGTATAGACGTCATACTTTGCAGCCTATTATAAGGAACATAACATCAATATTTCATTGCATGTTTGAAAAAAAAATAAGTTATAAAATTGTACATCAGCAGACAAAAACGTATACATAGTTTCCGTAGAATAAATAATCGTGGATAATCGACTTAGTTCCCAATCCCAAACTAAGGCGACTGCCTGACTTGGCGGGGCGGCAGCGATATTTTATTATGTATTTTTTTCTTTCACGTGAATTTACTAATGTGAGATTTCCTCACCCCGGAGCCGGGTATGTCCTTAAACTACGACCAAGACCACCGTGGAATGGGCAGCAGCATTCCTAGAGTACGGTGGAGATACTGCGATCGCCAACCCGCATGCCAAGCGTGGCGATTATGGCATTTACCCCCCATGCAATTGGGGGAGGACTATGTCCAGCAGTGGACGTCCTAGGACTGATATGGTGAAGATTTCCTCACTTGACGAAATACTGTCAGGTATTACGTTTGCGCAGTACTAATACCATGCGCAGAATCGGGGCAGTACTGCATGTCACAGATATCGGAGTAAAGCAGATCAATATAGCGACTTTTGCCTTATCGACCCAGTGAAACGAAGGTCTCCGCTTCAGCTTCGACAAAAATGATTTCGTATTATCCGAATGTCCAGATGTCCAGATTTCCTGTTGTTCTCCTCTCATTAGGTCGCATTTCTCAAACGTTTCCCTCGTGAAATTTTGTGAGCAGGTTCGATATGGGTTTTTTTGGTCGAGTGAGTTTAAATTAAAGTAAAACTAAATTTTATATATTGTAATATACCTACAGTAATAACACTCAATTTATAGTTGCACCTTATTTATTTATCATATTAATAATCAATCGTACACCCTACGCTTAGCGCCATTTTCCAAGATCCCGTTTTCCGGCTGTCACCTGTGACGTCCCAATAAACACCATTTAAGACACATGAATACACGTCACTAAATTAGTGTACACTACACATTAAACTGGTCCGAAGACACCGACACCACTTTCACGATGTGACGGCCGCGTGCCTACTTACTAAGCCGGTAGAAAGCGGTTCCGGAATTACCTTGTTATTTACATTGTTAATAATTCAGTTATTACGAATCTACTGTCAAATAAAAATGTTCACAACTGCAGTTTTTTTTTGTGTACGTATGTATATATACGTCCACAAAATAAAAGGGTCATTAATTACGTAGGTACTTGTGTATATGGTTGAAAAAATCGTCTCACTTTCGGTAAATAGTTTTAAAGGCATCTAAGTTATGCCCCTATTGTAAAGATTTATATTAACGGAGATGCCATTTTCTCATTTTATACATAATTACAGATTAGTGGCTCCGTGACCACGAGATTTTTTTTTGAAATTTCAAATTTTTTAAATAGCTACTAGTCAAAAAAATTTATACTACGTCGTTGTGATGCCAGACTAGAATCGCCAGACAAAGAAGAAATGTTTTTTTGACCGAACACCAAACAAATTTTAGAGTACTCGCACTGAGCTCTATCATCCGGTTTGTGCAAATGTTAGAGAGCAACTTGGAGTAGGTATAAAGAACGGGGCAATCGCACAAAATATCCCAATGGGTCGAAGTGCATCCTCAAGGGGACTCGTCTAAATAAGACAAAATAAAATAATATAAGACATCACTAATTATTTAATGTTGTGTTTTCCAGCTGGGCAGCAACCACCTCGTGATGCAGACAGCAAAGAACGTCCTCTACGGCGACTCCAAGAACCTCCAACCGTGGGGCCTGATCATCCTGCTCCTCTCCAAGTCCGTGAAGACCTCATCATCAGCACTCCAATCCAAACAGATAGAAGAGAAGCAGAGACTCTTGGCCGAACTGACCGAAATGATGAGAACGGGTCATCTCATACACAAAGGAATAGTAAATGTTCCTTTTGCAAAACGCTCAAGGAACACAGAGTCTGCGATCTTCGGGAACAAAATAGCTTTACTCCTAGGAGACTACATCTTAGTCACAGCCAATGATATGCTCGCAAAGCTTCGGAACTCCGACGTATCTTTCATAATTGCATCAGCTTTACGTGACTTGTCTGAAGGGGAATTTTTCGGTGAACGTGATGAACAGAACCAACCGCTTCCAGGCAAGCCAAAAGCCTTTGTTGACGATTTAGACATCACTTTTGATACTACTTCGATCTCTGTTGATGATGTTCTAGGGAGACCAAGGAAAGAATGGACGATTAGGTCAGTTTATAATGGCGCTTCTTTGCTTGGAAGGGGATGCCAAGGTGCGATGGTTTTAGGGCAGCAGAATAGGGAAACTATTAACTACGCGTATCATTTTGGATGCCACGTTGGTTTAGCGTGGCAAGCGGCTGCTGAAAACCAGACCTTAACGTCGAATAGCAAAGATCAGTTTTGCTTAGCCAGTGCTCCTGTTCTTTTCGCTTTGGAGGAGAACCCTGGGCTGTATCAGATTATAGATCAAGCGAAAGGCGATGTGAAAGATGTCGACTATGAAGACCTTAAGTTTAATATTCTAAAAACTGACGCTGTCAATAAAACTCAAAAGTTGTATGAAGATCATGCGAAAAAAGCTACGGCTTATATTGAAAGTATTGGGCACAATGAATCTGTAGAAATGATTAAGAAGTTGATAAATACTTTTTAACAATTTATTAATTCTAAGTTATGCCTTTAAAATTGATAACATTTCACTAATTAGTATGAAATCTTAACTCATTTCGTTAATTTGTTAACAAAAAACCCCAAAACATTTAATTATTTAAGTTTTCTAAATATTCACGAAAATGTGAAGAAAGCCTACATCGTAGTAATGACGTCACTACTATGAAATTGTGACAGTCACAGCGCACAAAAAGAACAGCAGTTCACTTTCTTTAGTAAAACTGTCTTACTGTAGTACAGTGCTTCTGTATGATTTGTTACGCTGTGACGACATACTTGTCACTTCCTCTCTTTTAGAATGAGGAACTTTAGAAATTGATTTATTTATATGAAATTGGGATATTTTCGAGAATATAAAAATGTGGTTTTACTTAACTTTTTATCCTCTATTTGATTTCATCGGAAAAAACCAACTCAATAAACGAAATGTTGTCAATTGGTGTCACGAATGCTATTTAAGATTAGAAAAACTTTATGGATGGGAAATGTGCCCTTACATCTTACATACATAATATTTATTATTAAAAAAAAAACAAGATATGGCACGAACCTGTGCCCTGAGTTAGGAAACCCTGTGTTACAGGAACCAGTTTCGAATCATCATCAAAAGTATACAAGTTTTACAGATTAGTATTTATACAGGGTGTATTTATTGAGTTCCGTTAATTGCAAGTGCACAGCACACACGCCTGAGATGAAATAAAGTAATCTTCTCTAAGACAGTAGTATCCCAATTCCAGAATTCATTTTCGTTAACTCCCCTAGTATAGTATAAAATATCCTTAACAATTAAACAATGTTGACGTGCGTGTCATTCGTATTCCGAATTGTCATACTTGACATTAACTTTTGATTAACTCCACGTTAACTCTTAAGGCCGGTTTTCATTCACCCTTGGTGATATAATTATTTATTTTGTATGAAAATAAAGAAATTAAAAAAAAAACTTGAATTTTAATACACTTAATATGCTAAATCATCACGGCTATATGCTTGAAGGAACAGAAATCAATAAAAACACCCTGTATATTATATCTCACATCTAGTTATGTTCACATATGTGTTTTATCTGTATAATATGATTTGATTTCAACTTAACTTATGGTGTGCTTCTTTCCAAAACGAAGTGAAATTTGAAGAAGTTGCCTTTTCCGAAAACTTTATAACATTTCAATATGTGATTGAACATTCCAGCTTTTAACCCATATATGCCCCTTGATTCGAAAACGATACATATCTTCATATGCCCAGAGCAGTGTTAATAATTGTGTCTTTAAATGACTTTTGATTCAAAAACGAAAAAACACAGCTTCTGCCCAGAATTATTTTGGACTTCCGATTCTTATAATTTTTCGATATGTTGATACTAATACGTGGTTTTCAACATTATGACCAGTTTCATAAAGTTTAGTATTGAATAAGTACCATTTTTTTTTCATGTTCGAAAACGAAACATTGGGCATATGTATTACATTTAATGTTAGTTAATTATAAGCTGACATTTCACACATTTAAACTTAATAACTACATTTTGAAATATTACAATCTCTATAAATGATATGCAATAAAACATTTCGAATGTAGGTTAACCTGACACTTTTGACAAGATCCTTTCGGACCGTTTAGTCCGTTTCCCAAAACGTCCGATCCCGTCACCATCTTTTATAATATATTGATTGAAAAACGGATTATTTAGGAAAATAATCCGTTTTTCAATCAATATTTTTTACCCAAATGATATATTTTTAAAGGGGTAGAAATTAAGCGAGTCGACGGAGCCTCGCTACGCGGGGCTCCTATTTCTGGGCGATTTACCTTTCGGGCATCTGAAGCTACCTAACGAACCGAACCTACCTACTTATTGACTAAGTGTTATATCCGTCCTAGTAAAAAATAGGTAGGTTGGACTTGTTAGGTAGCTTCAGATGCCCGAAGGGTAAACCGCCCAGAAGTAGGAGCCCCGCTACGCGGGGCTTCGTCGACTCTAAGAAGGAATGTTTTTGGATTGACTATGTATATAATAAATAACATAAGCAGATGTTTGTTTCCACCTCTTTGGTTATGAAAATGGAAAAAAAGTCTTGTTTAATAAGAATCATAACTAGTTATACAACAGTAAAAAAATCCTTATTCATAAGCAATTATGAAACCTTCTTTATGAACGTGGACGAAGGGATAAGAACCAGGTGTTTTGATATAGTGATGCTATGAGAAATGGGTGTTTGACAAACTTATGAGAGGCTAATGATGAACTGTCATAAGAGGCTGATCTTTTGGCATATAGATGCTATGAGAACCGGGTCTTTTGACATACTGATGTGATGAGAAACAAATATTTTGGCCTAAGTTCATTTAAAAAAAACTGATATTTTGGAACGGGTGTTTTGCAAAACAATATTTTGGGAAACAGACAGAACATTCCGAAAGGACTATTACGTTAGTTGATAACGGTTTGCTCTTCCTAAATCCTCCCTGATTTATCAGTAATAAATAAACATCGATTATGAAGCTACCTTGAAATGTACATTCGAGTTCAAAGCTAATATGTAAGCACTCAAAAGTAATAAAAAACATGTATACATGACCTGAAAATTGAGATTGGAAGGAGATTGTATACATATTTGTGTTACTTTGTCCGTTTACATATCTTTGAAGTCAATTATGTAAGAAATAAACACAAAACTAAAAGAAGGTAGTAGGTTATAGTAATCATGAGTCATGACACATATTTGCCCAATGTATCGTTCTCGAAACACTGTTTGAATAGGCAAGTTTTAGGTAATTTCATCACTAAAAAATACACAAACATACTTGAAAGTTATGTAACATTATTCTAAGATACAAAAAACCACGCAAGTAAAGTGATTTTGTTTAATTAGTTACTTTATTTTGAGATACGCCATAATTTATGTACACCGAAAACAGGTCACTACTTGCACCGGCCCATAATGCGCGAACTAATTTCAAATTGTCAAATATTTCAATCACTATTTGAAGAAAGTTACCTACTGCTTGACATAGATGGTGCTAAAATGCACTTCTCAAAAGAAAGACTTCGTAAAGGTCACTTGAACGAAAGACAATTTTTCGTTGTGTTTTCGAATCAATGGGCACATAGAAAACCAATAAAAGACCTAGTTCTGGGCATAAGGGCTGTTGATCGTTTTCGAAACAAAGGGCAAATGAGATACCGAAAACAAGCATAATTCTGGGTATATATGGGTTAATAGATAGCCCATATGTTGTAACAATCGTAGGTTGGCCAAAGTGATCAAGCTAATTCTGGCTCTAATAATTAATCTCGAGGCTCGATTCAATCAAGCAACGAAAATGATACAGAAGTTGATTAACACTTTCTAATATTTAATGACATCTAAGTTATACCTTGTGTTACTAATGTTATTAAAGATGGAAGGTTAATGTTATTAACTTTATAAGTTGGTAAAAAGCCCTTAAGCTAATATTTCATAAGCTTCGATCAATAATAAACCTAGATACACTATTTGCCTGTCAACGGCGTCCACGCTCAAGAGTGCTTAAAATCCGTTTAAGCACTCTTGCGTTCGCAGTCGCGCGCTAGCCATCGGCGAGTCAACATGCCTAAGTGCTCCGTGAAAAAGTGCAAAAACAACACGTTAACGACGTTAAAAAAGGATGGAATTTCGTATTTTCGGTGAGTATTTATTTAAATTTTCATAATTTATTGAATTTGTAGTTATATCAGGCTATAACACGCTTATAAAAATATTTTATTTAAATATTTGAAATACTCAACCAGCCAACCAGCTACGCTGCTGTCTCTTTCCCTCGCGTTGAGTTAGTCGTATATTGAAACGGAACGGAGAACGGACGAAATGGACTATAGTAAAATTTCGAATGAATGGAGTCGCAGACTGAAAACTTTTTTACGAAAGTTTACGTGTATTGTTATTATTGTACACACATAAGTATGTATGGAGTGTATTTGTATTTTACTTTATTTATATATCAAAATCGGCTGGTAACAGTTTGTCTGACATGTCGCTCTGCTCAGTATACGTTGGTTAAATCAAAAACTTTTTTACTCATTTTGATACGGTTTTCACTTATATGTAGCTTACTAACCTAACTTACTATTAAACTTATTACAGAATTCCAAAAAATGAAATTGAGAGAGATAAATGGAGGCAAATTATAGGTAAAGAAAGAGGCGAAGAATATTTTAAACCAAATGATTCTAGCGCGTTAATGTATTCGTTTCTATAATATGTTACCTGATGAAAATTCTTGATATAATTTATATATTGAATAAATTACTTGAAAAAATCGTTGATTTCAAAGGCTTATTACAGGGTCGAGGACAATCTAACTGACAGAAATGCATGGCCCAAACCAGAGACCTAAATAGCATTAAAATTCATATTATGTATATATTCATTGTACCACGTCTAGTAAATTACTAAACACATGTTGTCTTCTTGAACATACATTGTAAATATTCTTTCCTCTTTTGTTTCCATACTCAGATTTATTTATATAAAGTAGGTTAAGTCTTATCATTGTAATAAGCATAATTTTTGGAAAAACTTACTGACTTTCGAGTTTCTTTTCGCGTTTCTTCTCGGCAGTGGTCTTCTATTGCAGAAAAGATATTAAAATTTGACTTGTGAAAGTGCCTTTGCGGCCTACTTGCAGAATAAAGTTCATTTATTTCATTTATCACTTGTTTCATTTAACTAAAAATGTCTTGTTGCAGTTCACTAATTCATTGAAGTGGTCGCTAACCGTAGTTATGAGCCAATATTGTGTTAGAAACATCGAATCAGTCCTCTAACGAATACTCAAATCAATAAAGAGACGGCAACGCGATTGTGACTCTTTTGATGTCAAAACTCTCTAAATCGATGTCAGTTTTATGGCGATAATTTGGCATGGAATACCAAGAAAAAATAACAACTTTCGCGTTTTTGTTTTGTGACAACGCATATAAGTGATAAAAATAAACTACATATTCAGTTTTCATTTAAATTAATTTCTTAATTATTGCCACTAAACTGACATTGATTAACTTTTTTTAACAACTCACACTAATTGGGTATACTTATTTCTGAAAATGCCCTTGTAACATTTAGTTAAAGCAAATTGTTCATCTAAATATATATATATATATATATATATATATATATATATATAAATAAATACATAGAAAACATCCAAGACTCAGGAACAAATATTCATGCTCAATTGCTCACCACACAAATAAATGCCCTGATCGGGAATCGAATCCGAAACCTCCTGCTTAATAGACAGATAGGGTCGCTATCAACTAAGCCAAAGTGGTCGTGGTGGTATAAAGGATGATTCACAGTAGGCCGTTCCGAAGAAATACGCCGGCCGTTTCGTTTGCTGTCATAGAAAACGGGCCGGCCCGGAAACGGAACTTTCTACTGTGAATCATCCCTAAATCGACGTTACCACCTGACAAGTCGTGTGCTTGTATTCCACCGATGCCAATTAAAAAAAAACAATTTCGACTCCACAGCACACGATACGGACTCTGTCCCAATGTTGACATCTAATCAGTGGAAAATCAACACAAACGAAACTGAACCTAATTGCTCTTCATTTACGGTATACAATCTGTTGACATAATGCGGACTTTTGTGGAATTTTTCCACAATTTTGTGGAATTTTTCCACAATTGATACGTGCATTTTGTAATGTTATAACCGCCAAACACTATCATTTGAAATAAAACGTTATGTTTGTGACGTAAGGCTTAATATCGAATAAAAGGAAATGGTACTAATCGCATTACGTTTTTTTGTGTGTCTCCTATACACGCACACACTCGCAATGAAATTCGGACACTTTTTCGACTTGAATTTGCAGGTGATAGTGTATCTAGGTTTATTATTGATCGAAGTTCATAAGGAATTTTATCTTGCCAAAACGAAGTGTAGTTTGAATTTCCTGCAATGTTTATTTATTTTCTTATATTATAATATATAGATGTCGTTGATTATTTTTGACCTGTATCTTATTTAGATATACAGGGTGTAACAAAAATGGTAGCGGTCCGTCTAAGGCATTGATTGACATCGTTTTCTGGCTAGTAACATGCTTAAAAATCTATACTAATATTATAAAGCTGAAGAGTTTGTTTGTTTGACAGCGATAATCTCAGGAACTACTGGTTCGAATTTAAAAATTCTTTTTGTGTTGGATAGTCCATTTATCGAAGAAGGCTTTAGGCTATATAACATCACGCTGCGACCAATAGGAGCAAAGACGCGGACGTAGTCGCGGGCAACAGCTAGTTAAAGATAAAATTGTCTGAAAAATAATTATGAGGTTACTTGGCTGACCTTCCATACAATTTTTTGTTTTTGTGCCTGAGTAATCGCCACCTTTTTTGTTACACCTTACACCCTGTTTAGTGGCCTACTAAAAACGTGACCGAGTCAATTGGGATGTTGACAACAATAAAAATAAATTATTCTTAAATTACCAATAAACAAAACTCACGAAAATATTCTGAAAATGTCACACTTCTACTTATTTTTATTATATTAAAGATTTTTTAAATACGTGAAGATACATGTACAATGTAGTGTGGTAGAGGAGCCGCAGCAGACGATAGCTCGTCTCCAGATAGGGCTTAGTGACCGCGACCAGGACGCATTGCTCTCGGACCTGGATATTGGCCATATTCCCGAGGCCAGGGGGGAAAATGTATTATTACACACGGTCGCCATTCTTGCCGTCAAGCTTGGTGTCAGCCTCGACCCCCGCGACATCGTGTTCGCCGAGAGAATCGGCGCCAAGGGGCCGTGGGCCGCCCGCACCGCATCATTGTCAGGCTGGCACGGCGGCAGCTACGGGAACAGATGCTTCAAGCCACCCGTGTGCGCCGTGTGAAACCCTTTTGACGCTGGCCTGCCGGGCCCGCCTAGCCGCGTCTATGTAAACGAGCGACTCACGCGCACGAATCACCTGCTACTCCAGCGTGTCCGGGAGGAGTGCCGTAAGCAACTGTGGTTTGCGTGGACGAAGCGGGGTCGGGTGTTTGCCCGGCAGGCTGATGGAAAACCAGCGTGTTGTATCCGGTCAGACAACGATATAGTTTATGTTTTTGAATTCGCCGATGTTTGAATTCGTCACGCTCACGCGGAACGCAAAAGAGGGGTGTCATAAGCTTAACATGTGTGACTGCGTATCTGTGTGTCTGTCTTCGGACTCGTAGTTCTTTAACGGGTGGACCGATATGAATGCGGTTAGTTTTTTACCGACTTCAATAGAAGGAAGGACGTACTCAGTTCGTCTCCGTGTTCGCTTGTTTCTTTTTAAATTTGTGTATGTTCCCCGATAACTCTTGACCACGTCACTACCAACTAGGCTAAATAGGCCGTCAAAAAAATATTCTTTTAGCCGTTCTTGCGTAATTGTGTAACAAACATCCGAATTTTCGAATTTATATTTATTATAATATTAGTAAGATAGTAGGATAAGAAGCTAAAAATATCAACTAATAATGAGGCAAAGGTCTTCGGCGATAACACCGTCTGTGGATTTGTTTTCGTCTGCTAAACAAAACCACCAGACATGATATTTTATTTATCTCTTCAGTATCATCTTTAGTTGTAAAATTATTGTTTTTTTTTATACCACGTGGTAAACAAGCATATGGCCCGCTTGATGGCAAGCATTCACCGCAGCCGATGGACGCCTGCAACTCCAGGGACAACAACTGCAACAAACTATATTTACTTTTCAAACTATATTGTGTGACATATTAAAAAAAAGTATTTATGTGAGCAATATCAAATACGTATTTTAATAATTTAATTGCTGGTTCTAAACTTTTGAAAAATATACACACAATTGTTCGATAGGTACCTATACAGGGTGATTCGGGAGACGTGAGCAAGATCAACACTACGAATTCAGAGAGTAGAGTAGAGTGAAATTAACGTTCATTTATCTTTGGTGTTGAAAACAAAAGGTTTTAAATTATTTACGAAATTTATGGTCACTGTACAATCCAGTCAAGTGATACGTGTCAAATTGAATGTCACCTGAGTCCGATTACTTTTGAAATATCGTATCTCACTTAATGTGACAATTTACTTTCCTCTTAATCAAAGTGCTGTCATAACAATTAGAGGTTTAATCTTTATAAACCAGTTGTTGTAGGGTGACCATGATTGTAGAGAATAAAACTTTAACTTAACAAAAATTAAAGTACAGGAAAAAGGTATGGGTGTTTCACTTAAATACAATGCTGAACGATTCATTGCCATTTACCATGTATGTAGAGTTGGTCCTGCTCACGTCTCCTGAATCACCTTGTATAGATTAGAGGAACACCTATAAGAAGTCTATAAGTCCAACGGTTTTTTAAATTATCGCTGAAAAACTGCCTTGCCCAACAAAAGAACGTACCGTAGTAGTGCCTTAAGTTTCTTATGAAGATACGACCTTATTTAAATCTAAGTAGTAGCAGGATAGTGGTTTTAAATGTAGAGTAGTAGTAGTACATTTAAAGCGGTATCCATTATAATAATAATAATAAATATTGGGGGACAATTTTACACAAATCGACCTAGTCCCAAACTAAGCAAAGCTTGTACTATGGGTACTAGACGACGACATACATACTTATACAATACATACTTAAATACTTATACAATACATACTTAAATACGGAGCGCTCGTGGCCCAGTGGCACCCGCGTACTGCGTGCGGTATGCGAGGTTAAGCAATGTCGGGCGAGGTCAGTCCTAGGATGGGTGACCGCTTTGAGTGGTTACTAACTGAGCGCTCCCGTGCTTTGGAAGGCACGTTAAGCCGTTGATCCCGGTTGCTGTCTTTGATAGCAGTCGTTAAGCTAAGTTAGAGGCCTCCGGGCGGCTTGAGAACTTCTAACAGTCAAGTTGCCCACTCACTAACCAATAACACAATATATATAATATGTTGCGTAAACATATGACGATGGGCGAGCTGAGAGGTATGAATGGGCTTACTTGTGATGAGCTGGTGGTTTAGTGGACTGTATTTGGAGCGGATGCCGTGGCTGGCCCTGGTGGGTGATGAGCTGAAGGACGCTGCTGCTGCTGAACTGATTGATGGCTTCTGGGTATAGTCGAGCTGATGAGTCTTTCACGCACACACACACACTGAACACTGCGGGAAAGTCACACGCGTGGTTAATGTCCTGAGCTGATAGTCACTTCACAACTTCACTGTTAACTGCCGGCCGGCTATTCGAATGTTCGTTCTCACGCGAATGCAGAAAATTAGAGAGAGAGCTAGTGACGTCTGCGCTTGACGGCGGCTGAATGAGACACTGCTGGCGCGGCGTGTGCGCCGCTGAGAGCGGAAAGAGTGAGCGAATGAATGAAGTGTGAATCGTCGCGCTTATTGGCGCGAACATCCTGGGGGGGCCCGGAGTAGAGCCTCTTCTTGAGCTGAATCCAATGGTAGCCTGGCTATCTTGAGTACAGGTCTGCGGAGATGTCCATGGGCAGTGTCCAGATCCACAACTCGAATCACTCCATCCCGTCCGGGTATTGTGCGGGTAATTCGACCCAGTCTCCACTGTAGCGGTGGTAAGTCGTCTTCCTTGATGAGTACCAGTTCGCCAATTTGAGGGGGTGAAGAAGGGGAGAGCCACTTAGAGCGAGTCTGAAGAGTATGGAGGTAGGATCTGGTCCATAGAGTCCAAAAGCGCTGAGAAAGAGCTTGTACGAGCTGAAAACGTTTTAGGGCGGATAATGGCCTATCGTCAAAGGATGGCTCGGGCAGAGCAGTAAGCGGCCGGCCGATGATAAAATGGCCCGCGGTTAATGGTTCAATATCCGAGGGATCGGACGAAAGTGGACAGAGAGGCCTAGAGTTGAGTACCGCCTCAATTCGTGCCAGGAGTGTGGAAAATTCCTCAAAGGTAAGGTGCTGTTCACCAACCACACGATAAAGCAACTGTTTCGTGGATTTGACGTTAATTTCATGTAAAGCACCGAACCAGGGTCCCTTTGGGGGGTTCAGCAGCCAGGTTATGTGCTGGTTGGCAAGCTTGTGTGTGATTGCATCATTATTTGCAGAGAGGAAGTTCTGAACTTCTTTGAGCTGATTTCTAGCGCCTACATAATTTGTGCCGCAATCCGATCTGATTAGGACCGGTGTACCGCGACGCGAGGTAAATCTTTGTAACGCCGCAAGAAAGGCTTCCGTGGTAAGGGCAGAGACGGCCTCCAAATGAACTGCCTTCGTTGTGAGGCACACAAATATGCAAAAGTACGCCTTCAAGAGTTTAGCGTTCCGTAACGTGCTAGACTTAACGAGAAATGGGCCGGCAAAATCAGTCGTGACTTGGCTAAATACGGGCTGAGGGTTAACCCTGTCTGCTGGCAGGTCAGCCATGAGCGGGGCTGCAGGTTGAGCGCGGCATCGGAAACATCTAATGCATTTGAATACCCGGTGTCGGACCGCACGGCGAGCGGATAATATCCAGTATTGCTGGCGCAGAATGGCGTGCAGAGTGTCAGCGCCAGGATGACAGTGTACTTTGTGGTAATAGTCAATAATGAGGTCAACGAGTGGACTAGCGCGGGGCAGAATGAATGGGTGCTGAGCGTCGTACCTAATCGACGCCTGAGAGAGACGACCACCGACCCTCAAGAGACCGTCTTTCATAAATGGCGAGAGACGCTGGAGTCGGTTGGTGCAAAGTTTGTTCGTTTGGAGACGATGAATATCCTCCGCAAATTCATTCTGCTGAACAGAGCGGATCCAGAACGACAGAGCATCCCTACGTTCGCTAACTGTTAATGGTCCAGAGCACCGTTCATCCGGGCCGCGCTTACAATTAGAAATGAAGCGCTTTATGCAAGCCGTCACTCCGACGAGCTTGTTAAGAGAGCTGAAGCGAGTAAGCAGGTCATGATCAAAATCAGGAATTGCTATATGAGCCGCCACCTTTTTTGGCTTGAGGCCTGGCAAGGCGTGATGACCCAAAGCGGTTGGCATCTGGGGCCAGGTGTGAGGAGGTTCTTTGAGCCAGCTGGGAGACCACCAGAGGTCATGAATTGAAAGAGATTGGGCTGACATTCCCCTGCTCGCACAGTCTGCAGGGTTGAGGTTCGTGGGAACATGTCTCCACGTTGAGCTGATTGGGCTAGACATTATTTTAGCCACTCGGTTGGCTTCGAACGTCTGAAGTCGGTGAGGGGGCGTGTTGAGCCATGCTAAAACTATGGTGCTGTCTGACCAGCACGTATGTTGATCTATAACAATATGAGCTGACAGTTGAGCTGACACTCGTGTCATGAGCTGTGATAAAAGGGCTGCAGCTGAGAGTTCCAGCTTAGGAATTGAGAGGCGATTCTTGATAGGCGCGACCTTTGACTTGGCAATGACCAAATGTACATTGACATGTCCGTTGGCGTCGAGCTCGCGCAGATAAATGACAGCGCCAAAACCGGCCTCTGATGCGTCTGCGAACCCGACAAGCGAGTAAGTGGACGTGGGCTTGTGTTTGCAGAAGTGCCGAGGTAAGCGGAGATTAGAGAGCTGAGGAAGATCCTGTGAAATGTGCTGCCACTCTGTGTGGACGTCATCGGGGGTGGGTTCGTCCCATTCCAATTTCAGAAGCCATAACTTCTGTAGAAGGAGCTTTGCGCGGAAGATGACCGGTGTAACCCATCCGTTGGGGTCATAAAGAGAAGCTACTGTGCTGAGAATAGAGCGCTTAGTGATTTGAGTCAATGAGGGGAGAGAGATGCGATAAGTGAACTCATCCGATTGAGGAATCCACTGTATACCTAAAACTTTAATTGAATTCGCTTCTGGGCTGATGTCAAAGTCTTTAGGCATGTCACATTGGTCATCTGGGAACTGTTCAAGGAGCTGAGGGGAGTTAGAGGTCCATTTACTGAGCTGAAAGCCACCTAGGGCGAGTAACTCAATCAACTCTGTTTGGAGTGCCTGAGCAGACTCCACAGAGTCATGACCACAGAGAATATCGTCAACGAAGACTGAATGGCGTAGGACCTGAGCAGCTTGTGGGTGGCGATGACCTTCGTCATCAGCCAATTGGAGCAGAGTGCGGAGGGCGTGGTACGGGCTTGATCTCAAGCCATACGTGACCGTATTGAGGGCATAAGTGAGCAGAGGCTGGTCAGGTGACGACCGCCAGAGAATGAGTTGATACTGTCGTTGGTCTGGGCGGATGAGTATGTTTCTGAACATCATTCTGATGTCAGTGCTGAAAACTACGGGGTGTGTCCTGAATGACATGATAATGTCAACAATATCTTGTTGGAGAGCTGGACCTGTGTGCAGGCAATCATTGAGACTGACGCCATTTGAGCTTCTACTACTACCATCGAATACGGTGCGTAGTTTATCGGATCCCGATTTGAGGATTCCAAGATGGGGAATATAGAAGTGAGGCTTATTCGCAAAGGTACTAGGGTGACAAGGTGACATGTGTCCTAGTTTGATATAGTCGTTCATGAAGTCAACATATTTAGAGCGGAGGGGCGGATTCGCTTGTAGCTTCTTTTCGAGGTTAAGAAACCTGCGTAGAGCAATAGCATGAGTGTTGCCTAAGGTCGGCGCTTCTGGTAGAAACGGTAATGTTACCATATAACGACCTGATGGTTCTCGAGTGGTTGTAGTGCGGAAAATGTCCTCGCACTGCTCGTGTAATGGGCTGATCTGTGTGTGAGATTGGGGTTCTTCTGTCTCCCAGAACCTCTCAAGGCTCTTGCAGATATCATGAGTAGATGCGCCAGATTCCGTTTGTGAGCTGATCATGTGTGCTGAATTAGACTGGTTCGTCGGTGTTGCATATAAGTCCTCAATGGGTCCTATCAATGCAAAGTCAAAAATCGTGCCGAAGGCTATGGGCTTCCCGCGGCCTAACGAGACCTTAGTCCCGTCCAGAACTTGGCCAAGGACGTCGGAACCTAATAAGAGATCGATTGGAGCTGGTGTGTTATATTCCTGATCTGCCAAGGGAATCGGAGCTTGGCCTTTCATTCGTGCAATGTGTGGGACCTTTTGCAATGGTAAATAACCTGTGACATTCTTCAAAATATGCGCTGTAGCTGTAATCGTGGGTGTGTCATGATGTGTAGGTCGACATACTATTGTGATTGATGCCTTTGATTCCTGCATATGATGGTCTCCCACTCCTGTGATTTTTAGTGATGCTGAGTTTAGCGGTAAATTTAATATTCGAGCCATGCGCTGAGTTATAAGTGTTAACATACTACCACAATCTAGGAGGGCTCTCGCTGTGTGAAACTGGCCATTTACGTCTGCTATTTTTAGCGAGACGGTAGGCAATAAAATGGGTTGAGTGTTGACGTGCTGTTCTCGTTGTGGGGAATTATAAGAAGCATGTTCTGATGTTGGAGCTGATCTCGCAGAGTGGGCTTGTGGTGTCTGTGTATGGGCTGAGTGTATGGGCTTTGGGTATGAGTGTGTGAGCTGATCGGTATCCTCTTCATCGTGTTCTGTTATTGTGGATAGTCATAGTTGACTACCTATACGACACCTACCGGGCGAGCGAGAGTGATGGGGTGAGTTGTTCTGGGACGTGGGGTTCGCCTGTGAGGCGTGTGCTGAGGAGTGTTGGTGCTCATGGGCTGGACGCTGTCTGGGTTGTTCCCTCAAATGTGCTGGTAACAGATGAGCGGACGTATGGGTAGGCGACGAGGCACCGGGGCGATGAAGAGATGTGTGGTGCCTGTCGTTGCCACACTCTTTGCACGCCCGTGTGGACTTGCACTCATTTTCATAATGAGGGCCAAGGCAGCGTCGGCAGCGGTTGCGGGCCTGAATAAAGTCCCAGCGGCCTTGAATTGGTTGGTCGTTGTACCGTGGGCAGGCGATGAGCTTGTGCCCGGTATCTCTGCAGTATGGGCAGGGCATATTGTTGGGGGCGTTAGCGCCTTGAGCTGAAGGTTGAGCTGAGTAAACCGGCCTGTGTTGAGCTGGGTAGTCTGATCGACTCCTGATCGGGGTCATAGGGCGCGGTTCTTGATACGCGGGTTGCCTGGGCGGGCCACGAGGGGTATTGACCGGAGACTGCCTGCGGTACTGGCCCGGCTGTGGCGAGTGCTGAGTGACTTGGGAGGGACCTGGGCTAGACCACTCGGTCTCTACACAACGCGCGTGTTCTTCCAAAAAGGCGATCAAATTCTTGAGGGTGGGCAGAGTCTGGCGTGAACCGTATTTACGTTCAAAGAGGGTGCGGAGTTCACCCTTAAGTTTCCGTACAACTATGGATACGAAAACATAGTCACTATCTTTCATGGGAAGGTCGAGATTATTAAGGGCGCATTGCGCTGAAATGAGCGGTGTTAAAAAGAGCGTGCGGATATCTGAGCGCACGTGAATGTTGGGTAGGCCTAGGATGATGTCGACAAACCGGTCGATCAGGACGCGACGATTTTCATAACGCCGGGTCAGTATGTCCATGGCTACGGTGAAATTTTCGCTGGTGAGCTGAAGGTGGGATACCATACTGCGTGCCTCGCCTGTCAGGCATGAGAGCAGGTAGTGGAGCTTTACTGCATCCGAAATGGTGGTCATGTCATCAGTGAGACTCTTGAAGATGGCAATGAAGGAAGGCCAGTCTTCAATTTTTGAGCTGAACTTTGGGAGTGCAATTTTGGGCAGTACGGTTGCAGGCGTGGCTGAAGTGGAGGGGTGAGAAGTCTCCGGAAGGGCTGAGGTCACACTTAACTTTTCGAACGCGACTAGGATGTCGTTATAATCCGCAATCGCGCTGTCGTAATTGTCTGTATACATGTTTTCGGTCTCGTCTGAGAGAGTTTCGTCATCCAGTATTTCATGGTAGACGTCCTCTAATTTTGTTTTGTGCACCTCCAATTTTGTGTACCGAGCAGTAAAGTCCGACACCGAATATTTTTTTGTATCTTTGGCTAGTACGTCCAAAGCGATTTCCTTGAGCTGGGCAATTGCCTTTGCTGCCTCTCTGAAAATAGCTGCTTGAGATTTGGTCGGCATTGTGTTTTCTTTATAAAATGTATGAATCCGAGTGTATATAATGAGCGGTGATTGCTGGATGTGCTGGATGGATGCCTGTAAGAGATTGTGTGAGTGAGCAATTTACATTAAAAAACTAAAAATTAAATAAAATAAAAAAAAACTGTAAGAAATTTGTAACACCCTGTATATTCTAATTGTTTCAGCAGCCTGTATATTGTGAGAGGAGTGAATAAATATTGTTTTTTTTTTTGTACTTAAAAATAATTTCTGGAGCAAGGTTTAATTATGTATGTGTTTTATGTCACCCTGTATATATAAAATGTGCTGAGCAGACTGTATGGGACGCTTGAGCGTTTTTATTTTTGAAATTTAAATGGAAACAAAATCGATGAGCAAGTTATTAAAAAGGTACCTTATGGTCACCCTGTATGGGGCTGAATTGAAGTCAACCTGTATACTACTTCGTATTAATATGATATCGGTAATTGAGAAATGAGAAAACCGTATTTGTGTTTATTTGAGTATATATAAAGTATTTTTTATTTTTAGTCGAGGGTTTTTAATTATGTGTGCTGAACCCTATGATTTCAATCTTGTTATTGTTAATCCCCAATAGATCGTACCCTAATTCTTTATAAATATTAATCTAACTTCTAGGTTGCGGGCAGTAACGGTACTTATCTAGTTATGTAATTAGATGTATTGAGCTGAATAGTGTCCACAACTTATGTAGGTATGCTATAGTATACTGTGAGTGTCTTATTACTTATATTATAACGCCTGCGGCGCTTGCAACTTTGTAATGATGCAATCACAAACAAGTCTAGGATTAATTTATGAGTAATTCTCCACACTTTCTGGTTATTGTTGTTGAGAAGATGATCTGATTTGAATATGAGTTATTGCTATAACGGGATGAAGGTCGCTAAGCGTAACCTTTGTACCTAGGTACCTACGAGCGGACGAAATGTTCTGGGCCGATTTTGAGGTAAACAAAGTGAGGTTTGCTACTTGTAAATTTGGTACCTTTATTAAAATGGGCTGAGTTTGCAATGTAATGTGAATAGGTACGTACGTTAAAATGGGCTGGGTTTTATGGACGAGAGTTTTTTTTTTTGAAATGTGGGTGGGATTTTTTTTTTTAGAAACTGTATATCCACAGGACGATGGACTAAAAGGATTCTGACGGTTCGATAGACCGTAAATTCTAACGGCTCGAAGGATCAAAATTATGTGTACGTTGCGTAAACATATGACGATGGGCGAGCTGAGAGGTATGAATGGGCTTACTTGTGATGAGCTGGTGGTTTAGTGGACTGTATTTGGAGCGGATGCCGTGGCTGGCCCTGGTGGGTGATGAGCTGAAGGACGCTGCTGCTGCTGAACTGATTGATGGCTTCTGGGTATAGTCGAGCTGATGAGTCTTTCACGCACACACACACACTGAACACTGCGGGAAAGTCACACGCGTGGTTAATGTCCTGAGCTGATAGTCACTTCACAACTTCACTGTTAACTGCCGGCCGGCTATTCGAATGTTCGTTCTCACGCGAATGCAGAAAATTAGAGAGAGAGCTAGTGACGTCTGCGCTTGACGGCGGCTGAATGAGACACTGCTGGCGCGGCGTGTGCGCCGCTGAGAGCGGAAAGAGTGAGCGAATGAATGAAGTGTGAATCGTCGCGCTTATTGGCGCGAACAGGTCGGTTTCCCCCTCGGGTTGGAAGGTCAGATGGTAGTCGCTTCCGTAAAAACTAGTGCCTACGCCAATTCTTGGGATTAGGTAGCGGACCCCAGGCATTCTTCAGGATGCAACTGTACTGGGAATAACGCTCGGATGATGATGATGACAATACATACTTAAATACATAGAAAACATCCAAGGCCCAAGAACAAATATCGGTCGTCGAAATCGTGATCCATTATAACATAGATCACATATGTTCACAACATAGATCCGTCATGGCTAACCTATCATTGCTTAAATACAAACTCCCATATAATACACTACGTATGCTTTCCTTATCACTCGCCGACTCAATTATAAGTTATGGTATCACAAGCTACGGGCGGACTTTCAAAACCTACTTGGAACAAATCTATAACCTACAATCAGCACTTTTAAAAACAATTGTACCGAAAAAAAATAAAGAAAAATATAAAAATAATAAAAAGTACCGAAAAAAATTAAAGAAAATTATAAAAATAATAAAAAGGGTTTATTTAATCATTGCAAAGTGATTAACGTCTTTGATAGGTTTTGCTTGTCCTTAGTAACAGAGAAGTGTGAAATCATACCTACATTAGATAAAAATACTCGCTTTATATAATTACGTACCTTACATTATCTACCTTCATATACAACTCCCAAAAGTAACAATGTATATGGTAAGAGAGTAACTGAGTTTCTACTCCCATATATATTAAATACCTTGCCTAAAAACTTACTGTGTGATCTAATCAAAATCGTTGGAAACCACGGCAAATGTATGCCAATACTAAAAAAATACTACTTTAGTCTAGATTAATGTATAAAACTGATACATAGATGTGATGTTTATCGATTAATTTAAGTGTACTGAAAATCACAACCAAGCGTGTAATAATAGTTATAAAGTTAACGCGGATCGGACAGCGCGATCTCGCCAACTATTACATAAACCCTAGAGGTTTTCAATAGTGGCATGCTGGTAAAAATTTTTGTTTATATATCTAAAGTGAATAAATAAATATAAAAAAAATTAAAAATAAAACAAACATTAATAATATATGTGAAGGAGATACTTGTTCCAATATATTTAATCACTAGCTTTTGCCCGCGGCTTCGCACGCGCATAACAATAAACTCTAGCCTATGTTGTTGTTGTTTAAAAGTACATACCAAGTTAAAAATAACTAAACACAACTCACATACACAAGCACATACATTCTGGTAATGCGCAAGAAATCATAGTTATTATGTAGAAATTTACAATTATAGGTAGAATTATTTTTTATTGGGAGGTGAGCTGAGGTGAACTTCAAAATACCATAAAATTACTTTCCGTATATTTTGATACGGAATCTTTGTAAGAGGTACTCGAACCTACGTATTTTAAAAATAATACATTCTCCATAGAAAATTTCAACCTCTACAGGTTTCTTAGAGGAGGAGGACAACGTCGTTGTTCGTCATCCATGGGGGTTAACTATTTAACCCCCTTAGAGTACGAATTTCCAAAAACGCTGAAATTAGTTTTCTAACATGTACATGAGGAATACGATGTTTTGCATACAAACTTTCAAACCAAAATTTTACCCCTTTAGGGGGTGGATTTCGAAATCCCTTGAAACTACTTACAGATGTACCCCCTTTGGAGTCGAATTTCTAAAAATCCCTTCTTAGTGGTTACTTGCGTCATATAAATAGCCTACTGCGAAACATTCAGCTTCCTAGGTCAAATGGTTATTGCTGGGCGTTGATTTGAGTTAGTCTGTCAGGACTTTGCACCCCTATTTAACCCGCTAGGGGGTGGGTTTTTCCAAAATATTAAAATTACTTTTCTTGTATTGTAATAAGGAGTCTATACACAGTTTCAAGTCTCTCACTTAAAATTTTACTCCTTCCCCATTCAATCTTCTCACCCCTATTTAACTCGCTTGGGGGTAGGTTTTTCAAAACCCTTAAATTACTTTTCTTGTATTGTAATAAGGAGTCTATACACAAAGTTTTAAGTCTCTAGCCTAAAATTGTAGTCCATCCCCATACAAACTTTCCACCCCCCTTTTTACCCCTGTAAGGGTGTAATTTTCAATAATCTCTGCTTAGTGGGTATTGCCGTTATAAAAACTGTCTATTGTGAAAAAATCAACTTTCTAGGTTCAACGGTTTGGTCTGGGCGTTGATTTAAGTCAGTGAGGATTTTGCACCCCTATTTAACCCGCTTAAGGGTGGATTTTTCCAAAACCCATAATTTACTTTTCTTGTATTGTAATAAGAAGTCTGTGCACAAAGTTTCAAGTATCTCATTTAAAATTTTACTCCATCCCCATACAAACTTTGCACTCCTATTTAACCCGCTTAGGGGTGGATTTTTCCAAAACCCTAAAATAAATTTTCTTATATTGTACACAAAGTTTCAAGTATTTCACTTGAAACTTTACTCCATCCCCATACAAACTTTCGAGCCCGTTTTTACCCCTTCGAGGGTAGATTTTTCACAATTCCCTTCTTCGTGAGTACTTACGTTATATAAACTACATATTGTGAAAATAGTACATTACTGCAGAGGCCGTGAAGTAAGGGATTGCTGGACGAGTTTGGGATAAACGGCCGAGTCGTAGACGAGGCCGGATAAAACGAGTCCTGCAATCCCTGTTCCGGCCGAGGATTGTATAGTACTTTTCTCAAACATGGTAGAAAAAAAATATATGAAAAAACTACTATGTAAAAAAAACTAAAAAATTCAAAACGTCCAAAAATATCAAAGCATCACGACAAACAACGAAAAATGCTACAAAATACAAGTATCATTTAAAAAAACACGAAAGAGCTAAAAAATACCAAAAAACACGTAAAAACAAAAAAAAATACCGAAAAACATGGAAAAACAAAAAAATTTTTCGAACAGTACAAAAAAATACGAAAAAAGTCCAAAAATATCAAAAAACACAAAAAACGCTACAAAATAACACGAAAAAACTAAAAATATACATAAATACTCGAAAAATTAAAAAAAATAACAAAATAAAAAATACAAGAACGATAAAAAAAACCGGAAAAAACCAAAAAATACCAATTTACATAACAAATTAAAAATATATACACAAAATCGTGGCGGTTGGCTCTATGTAATATTTCCTTTGTCAGTTGATTTTAGTAAGCAAATTTAAAAAGTTTGAGCAGCGGACAATAATGTTAGTTTCATACATTCTCCATACATTACTTCTTGGCCGCCGGCCAAGAAGTAATGTAGGGAGCCATAAACAGGTAACTTCATGTCCTCTTTTCGTGATATTAATGCATACATTTAGGCGCATGTTTGAGAAAAAACATTTTTCTTGGGTCAATGGTTTGGACTGGGCATTGATTTACGCCAGTCAGGACTGCGCACCCCTAGGGGTGGGTTTTTCCAAAACCCTGAAATATTTTTTCTTGAACTGTAATAAGGAGTCTATACACAAGGTGTCAAGTCTCTCACCTAAAATTTTACTCGATTCCTATACAAATTTTGCACCCCTACCCTATCTAACCCGCTTAGGGGTGGATATTTCCTAAACCCTTAAATTACTTTTCTTGTAATAAGGAGTCTGTACACAAAGTTTCAAGTATCTCACTTGAAATTTTACTCCATCCCCATACAAACTTTCGACCCCCTTGAGGGTGGAATTTTCAAAAATCCTTTCTTAGGGGGTACTTTCGTTATATTAACTACCTATTGTGAAAAAAATCAGCTTTCTGGGTTCAGCGGTTTGGGCTGGGCGTTGATTTAAGTGAGTGAGTCAGTCAGGACTTCAACTTCAACTTTGACAAGCGTTATTTTCATTATTAGAACGATATTATAACGTTATTTTTATTTCGTTATGCAGACTTTTGTGACATACGACGTGTTTATCTTGTGTAGTTTATTAGTTGCTATGGCCGCCTTCTGTCTCCATCATCACATCAGCTTCGTGGTACCAAAATATTGCAAAATCACCGAACTTCTATAAGTGCGGCTCAGCTTAATCAGTTGATGATAACTAGTCAGTAATTAAGTTGATAGATTTGACCGATACAAACTAACAGGTCAAACCAATTAAAAGCTTATTAGTTATTAAAAAGAATCTTTGGAGTCCAGGTCGCTCCAAAGGGCGGTATATCACACCAGCGATTTGCGAGCGAGCGTGCTCGCAACGTGCTTGCCGCGTGTGCGCAGCGTGCTCGTGCCGGTTGCGAAGCGTGATTAAGTTTTTTATAGCACATTGGTGGCAAACAAGCATGCGGCCCGCCTGATAATAAGCGGTCACAGCCGCCTAGTACGTTCCCCTGTCCTATAAATAAATATTAGGGGACAAAGTTTGTCCACAAATCGAACTAGCCCCATAGTAAGCTCAATAAGGCTTGGGTCACGTGTACTAGACGACGATATATTTAATAGATATATACTTAAATACATAGAAAGCATCCAAGTTTCAGAAACAAATGTTTCTGCTCACCACAGACACAAATGCGCTTACAGGGATTCGAACCCGGGACCTCTAGCTCCGGAGGCAGTGTCGCTAGTGTCGCTACCAGCTACGTTAAACAGGGCGACAAAATCAATGGAAATTGTACAAAAGTTTGCATTTCCAAGTACAACAACGAGAAATTTGCACATAATGCTGGCTCCAAATGCTTGATGTTTGCCACAAACACCAAACACGTGCCAAACACCAACCTCAATCACCCAACACAAAGGCGGCATCCCCAAGCTTGGCGAACGTGGTGGTATATGGTCCGGACAAGCGTGTACATCGCTAACACGTTTGTCGAACATCCTTTGATTTGTGCAAATACCAACACCGTTTCTGATCACTGGCAAACACAAACAAAAGCAGACAAACACAGGCAAACACCTACCCACACGTTAGAGTTTGTTGTTTGGTGTTCGCTGTTTGCCGTTGTCTGTCAAGCATGTGGAGCCGGCATTAAAGTTTAATTGGTTTAAAACCCAAACAATCATATTTTTTACCAACTAAGCTAAAACAGGCCAAAGCCAGGCCATTGATTTGTGGATTCGTTATGGAGACAGAGATGAAACTAAGGTCTCACACTCTCACACAACGCATTCTTGGGACATCTGGCGGCCTTCCTCACCACCAGCAATACCTATAGAGCAAAGTCATCATCATCATCATATCAGCTGAAAGACGTCCTCTGCTGTACAAAGGCCTACCCCAAGGATTTCCACTATGACCGGACCTGCGCCGCCCTCGTCCAACGGCTTCGATCTTAACCAGATCGTGGTTCATCCTTTCTGGGGGCCTTCCCACGTTTCCTAATCGAAAGTTGACAGCGCGATGGAACACCATCAGTTGATCGAGCTACTTTAGACAAATATGGACTAGGTATCCATACATAATCTCAACACGGCTCTATAGCCGGGCATTAGAGCGAATTGAGATATTTTTGACATATTTGCTTGTTACGATTGTATTTGATAACAATTAATAAATAGCACAGGTTAAACAAAAACATGGACCAACTACGTACGTACGTACGAAGTACCAGGGTCGCATAACATGAGAGGCATTGGAGTCACCATGAGAGTCACAGACCTGAGCTAAATACAGTGTGTCACTAGTACCATTACCATTAAAATTATCATTATCGGTCAATGGTACTAAATCCAATATGAATATTAGGTACCACACTCTCAGCAAGCAAGCAGTTTTCATCGCTACCTACAAAAACTTCACTATCATAAGTCTCATAAACACCCAAATAAATTATATCAAGCATGAACTTTAGACATCGTTGACACCGGATGTACAAGATATCAACCTAAGACGGTGTTTTCTTTAAATAATTAAGCCTACAATCTACTCACGCGCAGGTACAGACAAAATAAGCCAGTATATTAACTCGAACTGCGGCCGTGTTCAGACTCAAGACTAGGTACTTATAGCGCTTTTAATACAGGGTGTCTCATTTAAATCGGTCAATATAGGAAAGCCTGAAACTATAATACATACGAAGATCTGTTCTTAGAAACCATGTCATCGGTTTTAATAAGACGAAAAACTGCATTCATACTTTAAAAAAACCTGTACTCAGTTCGGGAATCGAACCCGGTTGTTTTGAAAAAAAAAAACTTACACTATTTCTATTTAGATATTGATTGTGTAGGTCTTAAGCAGTAAATGGCTCTATGAAACATGATGTCTAAAATGAATAAAATTCATTGATTTCACATACATTAATTTATTTTAGTAGGTGTTCGAATTGACCACCGTTACAATATTCAACAAGTTCAGGCATGTAAATTAAAGTATGTGAAAACAATGCATTTTATTCATATATATGACGTTGACTTTACCAGATCTGATTCTCTAATTTTCAAGACATAACCTTAAAATTCCGGACAAGTCATTAAAATAAAATTAATGTTTATTATATAATGTAATAATTTTATTTATGTACAAAGAAAATGTGTACAAGAGTACTTAAGAGTAAAATAATATAAATAAAATTAAAACTAACTTAAATCTAAAACGCTAAAAGCGCTATAAGTAGTCCGAGTCTGAACACGGCCGCAGTTCGAGTTAATATCGTGACAGGTGGGAGACTGCCCAGGACAGGCATACGTGGAAGATAAGGAGGGAGGTCTTTGCCCAGCAGTGGGACACAAATGACTGTTAATAATAATAATAAATCTAAAACAGGCCCTTGAGGCGTTGTACCGAGGATGCTGGCGGCATTTCCTCGCTGTATCGCAATGCTGATACGTTGAGCGAGGCAGCCGCCAGCTCTTCGGTCACCAGTTATGTCAACTAGACGCTTATTGTTAAACAATATACTGGACAGTGACAGCCAACTGGACATGTTCTCAAGCTCGAAACCAAAGTTTATGGCGGCTGCCTATCAATATCTAGAGAAAGTTGTCACTCCTAGCTCCATAACTGCTTAATTTGTATTGTTAAATTATTAAATACCTTGACCTATTAATATTGCATAATTTATCTTTTTCACTTTTGTATTGACATTCCGTATTTCTGTATTCCTTTGTAATTTTAACTTAATTTTGTAATTTTAGCTGTATCATATTGTATATTGTATTGACTTTCTGTATTTCTTTGTATTAATCGCAATCCAATTCCACTGACTTTTGTAAATTATTTATTTTTAACCGACTTCAAGATTTCAAAGGAGGAGGTTATCAATTCGGTTGTATGTTTTTTTTTTTTTTTTTTTTTAATGTTTGTTACTCCATAACTCCGTCATTTCTTAACCGATTTGGAATATTCTTTTTTTGATTGTAAGTATATATATCCAAGTTGGTCCCGTTTTTGTCAAAATGCAGTTCTGATGATGGGATCCATGAGGAATTGAGAGAACTCCTCAAATCTTTAAGGCAAACATATAGTGATTTTTGTGTTTTTATCAACAATTCAAGCATTTGCATCTAAAAATGTGACATTGGATGAAGTGGAACTGCTGATGATGATCAGAACAGAACTCTTCAACGACGAAAAGTTCACGTTTGGCGATTTGTCCTCCTAGCTGTGTTTGTTAAGCAAGTTATATTTTCACGATTAATTTTTGTCATGCTTGATTTCTGATGATGGGATCCATGAGGAATTGAGGGAACTCCTCAAATCTTAAAGGCAAACATATAGTGATTTTTGTGTTTTTATCAACAAATCAAGCATTATCATACAAAAATGTGACATTTGATGAAGTGGAACTGCTGATGATGATCAGAACAGAACTCTTCAACGACGAAAAGTTCACGTTTGGCGATTTGGCCTTCTAGCTGTGTTTGTTAAGCAAGTTCTATTTTCACGATTGATTTTTGTCATGCTCGAGTTCTGATGATGGGATCCATTAGGAATCGAGGGAACTCCTCAAATGTGAAAGGCACACAAATAGTGATTTTAGTATTTTCATGAACTAATCAAGCATTTTCATTCATAAAAGTTACATTTGATGAAGTGGAACTGCTGATGATGATCAGAACGAAACTCTTCAACGACGCGTAGTTCACGTTTGGCGATTAGTTCTTTTCTTTTTTTTTGTCAAGCAAGTAAGGTTTTTCCATGATTCCATGAGGAATTGAGGGTACTTAGTCTTCTACCATTATAAACATACTTATAGCCATTTTTATTTTATTGTATGGAATCTAAGAGTGCACCATCTAAGTATAATAATCTTTCACCGGCCTCCCCCATTGAAGTCGGTTTTTTTTCTTAAAAAATATGTTATCTTGTTGTATTATAAATTTGACGTGTACATTTTTTTTTATAAGTAATTACTAATTAGCATGTAAGGTATAACTGTTAGTGCTAATATTAATGGTAATAATAAATAAAAAATAAATAAATAAATAAATAAATTTCAAAATCAAATTGTATTAAAATCAACGTTTATTTACTCTTTGTAATAAAATGCGAAACAATCAACTATACAACACTTTGTTATAAAACATACTTTACATATTGATTGTAAATAATTTATACCAAACAAATTAAACATAACAATAACATAAAAGAATTCAATTAAATTTGTCCGGTTATTAAGTTCTAAAAATGGTAGTTAGCTTGTCAGTTATAATGCCAACCATCTTTTGTTTAGTCCTAAGTATGTAAAAATAGCACGGTAGAATAAGCAAAACATTAGTGTACTAAAGCCATTTCCCAACAAACTGCTCCGCAGTTGGGCAAAGTTTTGTAGTAGTTTTTAAGTTTATCTCACGTGAACAATAAATTAAATAATAATAATTATAAGTCTGTCAAGGAATAGTTATTTGTCAATGAGTAATTCACATAAATTATTTTTAAATGTCGTTAGTGGTGCCAGTCTTAGAGTCAAGGGTATTTTTACCGACTTCAATAGAAGGAAGGTACTCAGTTCGTCTGCATGTTTGCTAGATCTTTTTAACCGACTTCAAGATTTCAAAAGAGGAGGTTATCAATTCGGCTGTATGTTTTTTTTTTGTTTTTTTTTTTTTATGTTTGTTACTCCATAACTCCGTCATTTCTTAACCGATTTGAAAAATTCTTTTTTTGATTGAATGTATATATATCGAAGTTGATCCCGTTTTTGTCAAAAGGCAGTTCTGATGATAGGATCCATAAGGAATTGAAGGAACTCCTCAAATCTTTAAGGCAAACATATAGTGATTTTTGTGTTTTTATCAACAAGTCAAGCATTTGCATCCAAAAATGTGACATTGGATGAAGTGGAACTGCTGATGATGATAAGAACAGAACTCTTCAACGACGAAAAGTTCACGTTTGGCGATTTGTCCTCCTAGCTGTGTTTGTTAAGCAAGTTCTATTTTCACGATTAATTTTTGTCATGCTCGAGTTCTGATGATGGGATCCATGAGGAATTGAGGGAACTCCTCAAATCTTAAAGGCAAACATATAGTGATTTTTGTGTTTTTATCAACAAGTCGAGCATTATCATACAAAAATGTGAAATTTAATGAAGTGGAACTGCTGATGATGATCAGAACAGAACTCTTCAACGACGAAAAGTTCACGTTTGGCGATTTGTCCTTCTAGCTGTGTTTGTTAAGCAAGTTCTATTTTCACGATTGATTTTTGTCATGCTCGAGTTCTGATGATGGGATCCATTAGGAATCGAGGAAACTCCTCAAATGTGAAAGGCACACAAATAGTGATTTTAGTATTTTCATGAACTAATCAAGCATTTTCATTCATAAAAGTGACATTTGATGAAGTGGAACTGCTGATGATGATCAGAACGGAACTCTTCAACGACGCGTAGTTCACGTTTGGCGATTTGTTCTCTTCGTTTTGTTTGTCAAGCAAGCAAGGTTTTTCCATGATTTCATGAGGAATTGAGGGTACTTAGTCTTCTACCATTATAAACATACTTATAGCCATTTTTGTATTTTATTGTATGGAATCTAAGAGTGCACCATCTAAGATTAATAATCTTTCACCGGACTCCCCCATTGAAGTCGGTTTTTTTTTCTTAAAAATTATATTATATTTTTATGTAAATCAGAAATCAGAAATATTTATATTTATTGTGTTTGTTCCCCGATAACTCTTGACCGCGTTGGCCGATTTTGATCATTATTTTTTTGTTTCAAGGCAGGTACCCCGACATTGGTCCAATATAAATTTGGTGAAGGTCTGATGATGGGATCTAGGAGGAATCGAGGGAACCTCTCGAATTTGATAGGCATGCATATACCGATTTCGGTATTTTCTGTAGGTAACCAAGAATTGGCTCACGGAAACCACAAATTGTGGCATAGCAAGTACAAAATTGGATCGGTTTTTTTTTTTTGGTAAAAATTATATTATAGATTTTACTTGCAAACAGAACACGCTTTTCCTCATCAGTGCAGTACAAAGATTGTGACCTTGATAGGTATCTTTATTGAATACTCCAGATACTTGTTTGAAATAAGTTGGGTTTCATGCACTGATACAGAAGGTGAAGTTGCCTATTTCGTCAATTTAGATTTGTACCGGATTTATTTATTTCCTCACAAATGTGATGAATAACATTGTGAATATTGTGATTAACTCGGGCGTAAGAGAAATGCAAACTCTAGTCATCAAATGCCTTCCGCCTTCGGCGTCGGGCTTCTGATAAGGTCTCGTTCGCAATTTTGTATATTTTAACCACAGACCACTTAACCTATAGACCCCGCTTACAAGGGCGCCCGCGAAAGCCAAGCCTAAGCTCAAAAAACGTCAAGTGGTCACCACGCCCCCAAATATGCTCTTAGTATGCGGCCGATCGTTGACGAAGTAACGTGCAATATTCGACGCATTACTTGGCTTATAAAGTGCTCTAAATATGCCTTTTTGTTGGTTAAATTGTGTGGAAAGTGTAGCAAGACATCTAGTCTTCAAAAAGATGGGATTTCATTCCACAGGTAAGCTATTTTTTACTTTTTTACCACGATAAAACAATAATAATTAAAAAGTCAAGGTTATCAAGTGAAGGTTGTAAACCTGGCGACGCGTTGATGTCTTTCAATGTCTGTCTCTTTCTTTCGCTTACTATTTTTTGTAATTCTGTCTTTATCTAACCATTGCAGTCTCAAGTAGTGATGTGACTGATTGATTATTTAAACTTACGTACTTAACTGATACTCGTGAAACAATATTAAATTATGGTGGAATATACGTAGGTTACAGAACAAACTTATATTTTTGAATTAAATAATGGAAATTTATGTTACATGCATATAAAAACATAAAAGTGTGTTCAAATCAAATTTATATCCTAACTATAATACTACAAATATGAAAGTCACTCGGTCTGTATATCTGTCTCTGCGCGCCTAAACTGCTAAACCGCAGATGAAGTGTCTTTGCCTCCGAAGCTAATGTCCCGGGTTCGATTCCCGGTAAGGGCATTTGTTTTTGTGGTGAGCAGAGACATTTGTTTCTGAGATTTGGACGATTTGTGTAAAAATAATCCCCTAATATTTATTTATTTATTTGTATTTGCATTCATTTTATGTGTTAATGATTATGATCACGATGTGTTAATGGACCCGGGTATGTCCTAAAACTACGGCCAAGACCACCGGGGAATGGGCAGCAGCATTCCTAGAGTGGCGGTGGAGATACTGCGATCGCCAACCCGCATGGCAAGCGTGGCGATTATGGCATTTACCCCCCATGAAATTGGGGGAGGCCTATGTCCAGCAGTGGACGTCCTAGGGCTGATATGGATGGATGGATGGATTATGATTATTGTTCTTATACATTTATTCCTATTACCATACCATAGGATACATAGGAATAACATATGAACTGTCTCAAGTCACCTTACTGTATACTCTACAGACTGTACAGGCAAGAAATTTGATTTCTGGGCCACTTCGTACTTTGTCACAGTGAAAATCAATGTGGAAGCTGCTAGAAATCTCTTATGACTTGACACTGTGACAAGGTACGAAGTGGCCCAGAAATCAAATTCCTCCACTGTACATTAAACAATAAGCATTTATATTTAGTTAGTATCTTTGAATTTAAAACAATTTAAATTGCTTTTCGTATTTTTATTGATTCCAATTTAAAACTTAAATTTACCCTTATATTCTGTAGTATCTTTTTCGAGTGTGTCCCATCACTACACAAAATGGCGCGAATCACGCACCGTACACGTGATTGCTCGTTGACCTTGTACTAGCCAATCACAGTGCACTTGTCGCCCCCCGCGCCCCGCCAATTTGGCAGTTTGAGATTCAAGACAAAGTTCTATGAAGCGGTGTCTATAGGGTTAAGTGGTCAGTGATTTTAACTAAAGATATAATTAACAATTACAGTACTTAAACAAATGTTTTACAAATAAATTATCTCTTATCTCTTGAACTTTATTCTAACACTACTTATCTGATAATCGCATTACACACTTGATTGCGCACGTTATAGTCCAAACATTGAACCGGATTTTCGCGCTAAAGGTTTTGATTAGAATTATCAAAACCTTTAGCGGTTAAAATCCGGTTAATGTATGTTGAAATATTGTTGCTTACCTCTATATGTCGATTGACATAGTATTTTTAAGCATATTTGTAAAATAACACGAAAAGTTAGAACGAGCGTTAGTTATAAATTAGGTATTTATACTGGGTGGAACAGAACAATGGACATTCCTGTACACATGGAATACGTTAGCCTTGGTACTATACTTTTGCCAAAAAAACTCGTAAATGTTACCTAATTTTCGTAACCGTTATAGCATTTTAAACATCAATTAAAAAAACAGCATGTTTTAACCCTATCTTGTAAGTAAGCTAGTGACATAAGTCACTTCTAAATGGTAATGTTGAAATATTAGGGTTGTTACTAATATTAAATACTAAAATTAGTGGCTACGCCAACTCTTGGGATTAGGTAGCGGACCCCAGGCATCCTGCAGGATGCAACTGTACTGGGAATAACGCTAGGAGGATGATGACTAATATTAAAAGTCATTATTTTAATGATATTTTTTTCTTTCCAACAAAAGTTTCTAATGATCACAAGTCGATTGTATATCATTTAAATGACAACATAATTTCAGGAAAGCCCCTGGTAATGTTCCTCCCTATGTTGTTCCTGCTAATTTGTGTATAATGAATTAGAGTGCAAAGTTTTAACTTTATCGTAGATGATTTATTAATGATGTAGGTGGATAAATAAGATATGTACCTATTCTAGAATTCGCTTGAGTAAGTAAATTTAAATCAATAGACCTACTCATTTTATTCGTAATTAATACGGTACGGATCTATCTTACACTAACATAATATTATGCTAGATTTTGACGAACATATTTACCTATTGTTATTTTTCACTCACCTCTAACCAACCCATAACTAAAAAAAAATCTACATTTTTAGATAATTCATATTTGACATGCCACCAACAACATATCAAAAAAGAAAAACCTTTAATACTATCAATACCTATTTTTGTGCTGGTCTATAAATGCAACGGAAAACGTACAAATCAAAACGATTCACTCAAAAATCCTGACAAATAACATCATAGTATCGGATAAAATACTGGTTTCAATTCGTTTACCGTAGCTCTGCGCATGAGTGGCAGTCACTCACCGTTACCACAACGGTGTGGACGTTGCTGTTACATTTACTTAGTATCGTGGAACGAGTATAAATACCGAGTATTTTTAGGTAAGTAACTGTGATGTTATGTACAATATTGTAGATCGTTCAGTTCAGGAAGACTCATGCAATTATATTTATGGGGTATTAGGAGAAGCTACAGTAGTTTGGTGGTGCAAGCATGCAGCCGTCATGCGGCGGTCGCGGGTTTGAATCCCGACTCATACTATGAGTTTTTTTTGTCATGTACGGAATATCATTATATTTACCGTTAGCTTTTCGGTGCCCCATGTGGTGCTGGGTTAGAATAGCACCACCCCCTTTCTTCCCTTGGGTGTCGTAAGAGGCGACTATGGGAACCGGGTTGAAGTGTGTTGTGGGCGATTGGCTAGCAACCTGTCACTGCAATATCACATTTTCTCGATCTATAAACCTAGAATTGCTAAAAGAGGCACTGAAATGTATGTGCGTGTGCTCTGAGGCGTGAGTTTATGTATGTAGCTTTTCGGTGAAGGAAAACATTGTGACAAATTCAAATGTGTGTGAAGTCTCCAACCCGTACTGGGCTAGCGTACTGCCCGTTCCCTCGAATCTGTGGGATGAGAGGAGACCTGAGGGACTTCGAAAATCGAACTTCGTGTCGTGCCGTCCCTTTCACTCCCGTGTTATACACTATATGACGGAAAGGGACGGCACGATACTAAGTTCGAAGTTTGGAGTAGGCCCTCAGTGCCTATACTGTTTTTCACGTAAGAAGAGTCCGGTGACAGCTGTCAACCCAGTACAAATTATGTCATTATACGTCAAATTATACGTCAAAAATGACATAATTTGTACTGGGTTGACAGCTGTCACCGGACTCTTCTTACGTGAAAAACAGTATAAGGGAGGTGTTCCACTCATCCAATATCTTTGATCAAAGAAATTGGATGATTTCATCAAACTTGGATGGGACGCCGACATTTGATCAAAGATTCCGATGACAGTTAAATCAATATGGCTACGCATGAAAAAAATAAAACTTGGACAAAGATATTGGATGAGTGGAATGGGCCTACGTCAAAGAACTTTGATCAAAGATTTGACAAAGAAATTGGACAAAGATATTGGACGAGTGGCATACCACCCTAACAGAGGGTACGAATGTACGTTGATGGGTCAATTGCAACAGTGCACGTTTTTTGTATCATTCATGTGTGATTTTTGTTTCGGGGTTTTTTTTTTAATTTCTAAACACTTCAGACTGTATTATAAGAATCTTCTAAAAGGGGTATTGATATCTTTATTAGTTTTTGAGATAATGATAGTGAACATGAAACAAACAACGGAATGATAAATATACACTGGAATGATAATAACAGTCAACAGTTATGAAAATAAAAGCATACGGAATGATAAATACACACCAGAATGATAAGTAATTAACATATTTAACATATATTTCAAATAATAATACTGGGTTGTAGTAATAGTATATATTTTTATAATATAGTGAAGCTACATTTAACATCATTCCAGTGTTGTTTTCATCCAGTGGGTATTAAAAACTATTTTACTACACCGAAAACACCGGAATTAAAGCGCCGGAATGATAAAAATTAGATAAAAAATATTTAAAAATATATTTAAACTAAAATGCGTATTCTTAAACTAATACGATTCTTAAATTTTCGAATATTGGCTATGTGCGAAGTAGGTGGTGGGGGTAAACTAAGCGATCGCAGCGCACACCATGGCAGAAATGTGCAATTTCCGGGGACTTATATGTCAAATTTACTTCGACGTTTCCTATTGGTTTCCTACGATTCGTTTCGTTTGTATTTATTTATTTATTTTCTTATTTATTTCAGTCAAATTTCCAGTAAGGGGTCTTTCTCGCTTACTAAAATAAATTAAATATTCATGTGTCATTATTTGACATCTCTGAGTTTGACATTGCCCCGGGACCCGTGACGTTTGACGTTTCTGACGTGCACATAGCCAATAAAATACATGTCACATATTTGTTTCATTTAAAACAAGTAAAAAATTAAAGAGATATTAGCAAGCTCCGGTATGTTTTTTCCCGTATCACATCACGACGTTGTATCACGCGTATATAGTAAGTAAGTAAGTAAGTAATGAGAAAGTATCCCCAGACAAATATATTCGCACATAATTAAACAAATGGGTACAATTGTGATGTAAAATAAGGCATATTTTGTGTTTCCTATTTAAATGGTGTTAATGAAAGTAAAATATTTTTATAATGCGCACTTCTAAGGTTAGCACTTCTCTGCCGGCGTCGGCGTCTGTATTTCCGAGTTCATATAACTTGGACCTTTTTAAGGCACGAGTGAATAGGCATCTTCTGGGTGAGCTCGCTTCATCGTCGGCCTCATCTTTGCCCCCTGGCTAGACGCTGGCCAAGAGCAATCCCATTTTTAATAAAAAGAAAACATGCATAGTTTTCGACTGGAAGACATTTTGCAAACAAAACTTGGTTGCGGACAACTATTAACTGATGTAATATTGTAATTTTAGCAATTGCCCAAAAAGACGGGAGATGCTACTAAAGAAATTTTGTACATTTGTTATTTAAACTTTCTGCACCTGCGTTTTCAGTCTTGCCATCAATATTTATTGCTTGGGAAATTTACCCTGATGATAAATAATAATAATAATGGCATTTATTTTCGAATCGTGAGGTCTTCGAGAAGACAAGTACGGTTGCCAGTTTTTGTTGCAGTTTTAGCACCACCCAGGGGTAACATGTAGGGTAACGGTGGGTACTCCCTACAGACGTAGTGCAACTTCGACCCCCCTTGTCAAGTGAGTGGGCAACTTGACCGTTAGAAGTTTTCAAGCCGCCCGAAGGCCTCTAACCTGGCTTAACGACTGCTATTGTATACATCTACCGGGGTCAACGGCTTAACGTGCCTTCCAAAGCACGGGAGCGCTCATTTAGTAACCACTCAAAGCGGTCACCCATCCAAGAACTGACCTGCGCGCACCAAGAGCGCTCCTGATGATGATGCTAAGTAATGTAAACAAGTGGAAAAATAATACAGTCCTTTGTGGCATGCTTGTAGGTTTTGCTTTCGCGTGTTCGAATAGTATGAGTAAATATTTGTGTGATGATTTGATGAACGATATGAATGATGAAAATCAATGTAAACAATGTCATAGGTTAATGGGGCCTATAGTTGGACCGAAGCCAGGCTCAGCTCACTCCGTAACTTCATCGTGCCGCTGCAAGTACATGTCGGCCGCCCGCATTGCGGGCTTATAGAGTGGCCTAGCGAAAGTCCCGCCCCAAAAACAGCACGTTGTGTGCGATAGAAAGAGATGGCCACGCTTAAGCACGTTTGGCATACCTAAGTCAAGTCCCCCTGTTAACGGAGGGCCTTCTATACGTTGTTCGTAGTACTTCTACTTATTCTGTGCCGGAGGCAAGCGAAGCTACACAACCCCCGATTCGCGTACCTATTTCGTTGAAGTTCTAGGTACTCCTCCTCCTCCTCCAACATAGAATAACCAAATTTACCACCGTGATGGTGAACGCCGAGTAAGTTAATAAGAAAAAAAAAATTTGCCACTTTAGCGACGGCTTATGCTTGTTACCTCAGAACTCCGTCATTTGAAACAGATTTGTAAAATTATTTTTTTATTTGAAGCGGTATACTTCAGGGGTAGTCCCATAGTTATCAGGTAAGAATCTGATCATAGGGTTCTGGAGAAATCGAGGGAACTCTGGGTATTTTGTATAGTAACTCATGCATTTGCCTTTGAAAAGCACCATTTGGTGAAGTTTGACAAAAAGTAATGATATCCCATCTAAAACATAAATGTGAAAATGGCAGCCAAGTTCAATATGCGATGCGTGGTTGTCGTCTTCACCGACAAAATAATTGAGATCTAAATGGGTGCCAAGCTTCGTAGATTATCTGAAAAGGTGCCAAGTCTGGCACTAGATTGTTTACACTATAAAACTGATTTATTGCGACTTAATGCATTTTGAGCCATAATTTGAGCCTTACGTTATAATACCATGAAAGCTGTTGGATTTTTAAGAAATTTTCAAGAATTTAAAAACTCTGTTTTTAAGTAACTGAATTCCTATGATTCTGGCATTAAGTCTAGATTTAAATAAAATCAAAATGTTGTCCGTCTCATCATTTCTTTAAGTAAGTAATTGAGGTTATAATATAAAAAAATAAAAAATACAAACAAATCTTTAAAAAAATCTTCGTGCCCAAGTATTTTTTTTTGCTTGACCACGGAGCAGATGACTTCATCTATCCCCTATATACGTATGTCCATCCATCTGCCAAACACCCTGCATAAAGCCGACTCAAAACTCATATTTTCTTATGGTGCAAACCAAACCCACCAGTTGACCACATACAAGATAAATTGAGTGCGATTGAAATAAAGAGAATTACAACATCAAAAAAATATACGTATCGTTAAACTAAATAAAATTGAGACACTAAACAAACCACTGTCCAAAAGGTGATAACCAAACAGTTGAAATTCTAAATACATAATGCAATCACGAAACGCAACGATGATTGACAGCTTCAGAGCTTTCGTAGTGACAGTGAAGTAAGTATCAAAACAAACAAATAATTAATTTATGATACGTAGTATCTCTTATTGGTTTGTGATCTCTATTGGTCTGTGAATGTACAGTATCTCTTATTGGTTTGTGGAATGTACGTTACATGTTCCAATCCATGACATGAAGTAAGAATAAGACGTATGTTCTATTTAGTTAACTAAAACAGGTAGACAGATAAATTACACAAAGTGAGAAATAGATACTAGTATATATAAGCGGGTTCCATCATGCATTTGGAAGTGCACTTGGAAAATATTGGTGACTGTGTCAGTAATTTCTTCTCCGGCCACTTCAGGGACACCTTTTTAAAGCATGAACTTCCGATACCTTGTCTCTATTGCATTCACCGCATTGCTGACACTGATGGTTTTAGCAGCTTCAGCATACTTGACATCTGCTCCTTAAAGCAAGCAACTTCTTGTTGAGACTGCTGAGTGCTGATGGTGGGATGAGAGTGTGGTGATGCAACCTTCAGTGCCAAATCCAGCTCCTTGAATCTCTGTGAGAAGGTAGTTAGACTCTAGTGTCCTCTGCGTCTCGACAATAGTGTTCAGTGCATCCATGTTAGTCAGCAGTACAAGAGTTTGTGTCATAGTGAGAGTGATATACAGGGTTCAAAGGTCAAATGGCAGGTATGTTTAATAGATCACTCAGCAGACATGGAAATCAGCTCCCCACAGCTTTAGTGACCAATTATTAAATAAATGTTATTTCTTGCACTAAGCAGCAGTTTAATTTTAGTTATTTTATAAATATGTTTAAACAAAAGTGACTTGATCCCTTTTTGACACCTTCTCGCGAAAAAAAAGTATGTGATGTGTTGGGCCGGAGTCCAGCAAATGCTCTGGAACTGCAGAACCTAGAATATCACGTTTTTTCATACTATGTATGTGTGTTCCACAATAGTGGAAATGTTGCGGCCACTTTCTCCTATGTAATTCTTGTCACAGGAGCAGGGAATCACGTAAACCCCAGGGGTGTTCAAGGGCTCCCAATCCTTCGGTGAACGCTCAGCTGCCTGAGCTGAATATGAGGTGGAAAATCCTCTTGATGCAATATTTTCGGCGTAACAAGTGTCCGATTTCTGATTTTGATTTGTAAGTTTCATCCATTTGTTTAAGCATGTATGTATGTATTAATATTTATTTAGTTGTGGTTGCATATGTTATTATTCATAATATTATATAATATCATATCCACCATATCAGCCCTAGGACGTCCACTGCTGGACATAGGCCTCCCCCAATTTCATGGGGGGTAAATGCCATAATCGCCACACTTGGCATGCAGGTTGGCGATCGCAGTATCTCCACCGCACTCTAGGAATGCTGCTGCCCATTCCCCGGTGGTCTTGGTCGTAGTTTAAGGACATACCCGAGTCCAATATACTTCCAGATTCATTGGACGGTGATGTGTTGTACCTCTTCTGGTTGCACGATGTGCTGCCCTATGTAGGTACATACTTCTTTTTTGCATCAGTGGTCCGCAGAAGCACAGAATGTGCATTGCTGTTTCCTCTGATTCTTGGCAGAACCTGCATGATGCGTCATACCCATTTGAAACAGATGTTTGTTCAGTTTGCATATCATATCATTTTGTATATATCCTTCCAGTCTTGGTACCTATTGATTTTTTTATTCTCTTAGTTGCACCACCCGCAATTTTTCTGCTTCGCCTTAAGGTTGACTGGTAGAGAATGCTTTATGGCATTAAGTCCGCCTTTTGTACTATAAGTTTTTCTTTTGCGCAATAAAGATTAAATAAGTGGTCATGCGTAGGGTAGGCGTTGTGGGCAATTACTTACCACAGTGTATTGTAAGCCAACACACACACTGATCGCTATCTTAGGGCGGACTCACACCACCAAGTCCAGGACACCCCCCCCCCCGCTCCCGAATAAGAGCAAAGTAGCATCCCACTGTGTTCTACCACTTTGGTATTCTACATACATGTAAAATCTTGTATATAGTCCCAAAAGGAGGGAGGCAGAGAACATTAAATTAAATATTCAACACCACTTCTAGGAATTAAGCTTCTAGATGGAGAAAATTATACTTTGCTAGCCCATTGCCTAGGTGGTAAAACAACACCTCTTGTTAATGCAAGAGCGGGTTCTCTTGACACAAGTATCATTGTTTACTTAAAAGGAGACCCCGGCCACGTATTGTCCAAAAACCTTTTCTTTGCCTATAAACATTTTTCTTAATGGGGTTCCGTGGCAAAAAAGGAACCCTTATAGATTCGTCGTGTCTGTCCGTCCGTCCGTCCGTATGTCACAGCCGATTTACTTGGAGACTATGAGCACTACAATTATGAAATTTGGTAGGTAGGTGTATGCTATAAACCGCTATAGAAATATGATGTGAAATTACGAAAAAAATATTAAACTGGGGGGGCACCCCATACATGTACCTACTAAAAGGGAAGTCAAAAAATTTTTTTCAGTGCATAAGTATAGGCGTGTGGGGTATCAATGGATAGGCCTTCGAAAATGACATAGAGGTTTCTAAAAAAATACATTTAAGTCAACCGTTGGTGAGATATTAGCTGTCAAAGTCGTAAAAAGTGTGTTCCCCCTCTTATTTCCAAACTATGAAGTTTAAAATTCTGAAAAAAGTCAATATGATGTACAATTGTAAATACTTTCAACAATTTTTAGTTTGAACACGGTAAGTTTAACGGTTTTTGAGTTATTGCTGAAATACTATCTTGCCCAAACAAAAGTGCCGTGACTTCCCTATGAATATATGACCTTTTTTTATTTAATTGTTGGTTTTAAATGTAGATTAGGAGGTGTCGGTACGGAACCCTTCTCTGTGCGTGACCCGACACGCAATTGGCCGGTTTTTATTTTTTTATTTTTTTTATTGCCCACAATACACTTCAATAATTTTCTTATAAAGTCAAAGCTACGATATCCACGGGGTGAAATGGGACGGTGTTATTCTAATCCGGGATCTATTTACAAGGGTTCTGTTTTTAGGGTTCCATACAAAAAGGTATAGTCGAGGATACTGAATGTTTTTCAGTTTTGGACTTTATTACAATAGAAATACAGTCCGGAAAAAAGTAAATATTCAGTTTCCTCCAATGCACAACAAGAATCCTTGTGGTTTATATTTGGGCGTATGAAACTCTAAACACAACACGACAACCGTATGGTGCCGTCCCTTTCACTCATTTAGTGTACGACAGGAGAGTGAAAAGAGGCGGGACTAGGGCTTCCAAATACCGGACCTTCCACGATCTCGGTATTAATACCGAACCTGAAATCTCCAATACCGGGATCGCGGGATTTTTTGGGAAAAAAGTTAAAAGATATAAAAGCATGAATTGAAATACCTATTACGTACCACGAACATATTTACTTTACTTACTTTCTTATAAAATAAGTATATAAATAAATTAACCGCCCCAATTTTAAATAAAATTGAATTATGAGTTTGATGTTATGGAAATTGTTTTGATCAAATAAAGACTATATAACATTGCGCCGTTTGCGAGAGAAGTCACGACCCCCGTTCCGGGTCGTTCCTGTTGCATAGGTTGTCTATTACAATTCAACACGGTAATGCGACCAGCGTGATAGGCACCTTTGCACCCGGAATAACGCGGGTCGGGCTATTTGACTTAAAACTTTTAATTATATTTGACATGTACAATAAAAATATGTAATTGTATTGAATCAGTTTAGAAATGATTGTAAATACTTTATTTTCAATAACAATTAATAAATAGTAAACATAGGTCGGTCAAATATAATTGTGAATTCATCTATAAATTATGTTTATTGTAAAGTCATGTACATAAAGTGTTACATGAAATAAAAGTACTATACAAAGAATAAAACACAAACAATCGTCTATAAATTATGTTTCATTATAAATAATAATAATTGGTCACGATATAGTTTTAATAGTATGGGGAATAACAATAAAAGAGCAAAAACGTAATTAAAATATTTTTTAATATTCTCAATTTACTGTTCATTTTGTTTTCTAGAACGTATTTTTGTACGCCTTACAATAATCAAATATTTTTACTAAGAGCAGATGATTTAATATATATTCTTCAAGCTCCTCGCAAATAGCTTCAATTAGGTACATTAATCTCGTATAATTATAAATTTTGTTTTATACATTCGTAAATTTTCGCGGCCATGCCGAATTCAAACATTTTGAAGGTTAGTGACGTTTGTTTGGCATATTTTGATAGTTTATAAAAATACCGGGATCCCGGTATTCAATCCGAAAATACCGGTATTGAAAAATGTCCCAAAAAAGCCGGGATACCGGGATCCCGGTATGCCGTATGGAAGCCCTAGACGGGACCAAACGAAGTTCGGATTTGTAATTTCGGAGGAGACCCCCTGGTGACTTCCTGATTTGGCGGGGCGAGATCGATATGTATGGTATTTTGTTCTTTGACGTGATGTTATGGTTATGGACTCCTTTTTCCGCACTGAGTCCGTGAGAGTCGGACCATTGTGCGTGACGTGATCGCCGGCTAGGGATCTAGCCAGCCTAACTCCGCCCAGAAGCGCAGGATCCTCCTGGTGTCACCACAGGCTTCGCGGAGTGACCTCGGTGCGTTGAGGATTTGAGTCCGTTGTGTAGCTACACCTTCGCATTCCAGGATGACGTGGGGAGCTGTTTCATCGGCCGACAGGCATCCCCTGCATAGGGGGCTGTCGGTCGTACCTAGAACATATAAATGTTTGTTGAGTGAGCAATGTCCAGTGATGGTTTGACGTGATGTTACTGATGTCGCAGATATTTAGTCACTTGACAAGACACTGTCAGTATTACGTTTGCGCACTAGTTATATCATGCGCAGAAACGAGGCAGTACTGGAGTCATATCACACCACTTCCGCGGATCCCGCGTCCGCCAGGAAGCACTCATTTAAGAGCGCTTTACTAAAACGTAACAGGTCCACTAGCGCCAATCCTAAATAATTGTGAATATTTAAATTTAACGATAGATATTGAAAAAACCGGCCAAGAGCGTGTCGGGCCACGCTCAGTGTAGGGTTCCGTAGTTTTCCGTCCGTCACATTAAGTTGACATATTAAGTACAGAAACACAAAACCCTAAAAAGCACGTCATTTCATTGTGATTTTGTAGAAATGACAGGTACAATAAACACCTGTTTATACGGTTAAATTACAAACTTAGTTCAGAAATTATTTTTGTAATTTTTTCAAAAACTATTCAACCTATCAAGTTCAAAATAATTTTCCTACAAAGTTTTTATAAAGTTCTACTTTTGAGATTTTTTTCATATTTTTATAACTTATGGTTCAAAAGTTAGAGGGGGGGACACACATTTTTTTTTACTTCTGGAGCGATTATTTCCGAAAATATTAACATTATCAAAAAATGATTTTAGTAAACCCCTATTTATTTTTAAATACCTATCTAACAATATATCACACGTTAGGGTTAAAATGAAAAAAAAAGTACTTACTGTATTTTGTACCTAAGTACCTTTTGAATACATCAAATGAGTTTTTTTGTTGGTGGATTCGTCGATTTACGCGTCCAAAATTAAAACGGCCGTTTTATTTTTGAGTTCATAGATCGACGAATCCAGCAAAGGTATAGGTCGATTCACAAGAGCTGGCGCGGAATGTCTATGAAATTAATGACAGTTATTAGATTAGTTAGACATACATTTTCCGCGCCAGCTCTTGTGAATCGACCTATACTTCGGTTTATAGATATTTATTTCAACTTCAATTTCAAACTAATTTATTGCGAAAACATGATATACAAAATATTACAATAAACAATTTGGTAGCAAAAATAAAAATGAACAAACAATGATGGTAGCATAAAATAACAACAAAAATTTGTGTCATGTTGGTCATGGGTACCAACCTCAGCATATGCTGGACTAGTGTCCAGCGCTGGTTTTCAGTTTGGCCCCTTTTTCGGGTCGGACGAAGTATTTAAAGAGTACAACTGTGGTGTACATTAGGTTACAGCACTAACATTGCGGAAAAAATATAAATAATAATAAAAATAAAATAAGTGCGGGAGAAGGATGAGCGTTATTCAAATTTCTCATTTAAAAACAAATTGTCACTTGTATGAGAAACTTAATTTAAGGGTTTACGACTTGCGTATTCTTACATAAGGTTATAGTTAGGAATACAATACAATGTAAGTACTTACTCTTAATTTTAATGTCTAGTGAACATGGATTTATTGTCCTAGAAACTGTGGATTATACATGAGTGACCGAGCTCTGATTGTGTAAAAACGGAAAATACTTAAGTACAAAATACAGTACGTAGTGGCCCCCTTTTTCAATATCTCTCGTTAAATTTAAATCGACAACCACCATATTAGCCGAAGGACGTCCACTGTTGGACATAGGCCTCCCCCAATTTGATGGGTGGTAAATGCCGTAGTATGGTAAATTTTAATAATCACAATAACTTACGAGTGGTGCTAGTGGACCTGACACATATTAGTTTGTTTTTTTTTTAAATCGAGATTTTAGATATAAACTCTATTTACTCGCCATGGAGGCTGAGGTGTCCAGAGGGACACCCCTGACCCCAGGAGGAATGGTGCCTAAGTCTGTGAGTGCTTACGACCTTATCAGTCGACAGGTCTTTACAGGTACCGAGGTGCCTGTACTAATCCGGTTTAAGTCTGTCTGTCAGTTTGTCTGTCTGTGTATGGTGGGAGAAGGCCGTCGGCCTGGTTAGTATAAGCGGTACTGACTTGACTGACAGTTGGCACTGACAGCTGACAGTTTTCTCATATCGTACCGCCTCTGCACCGACAAATTAGGAAGTCGCCTAAACATCGTAAAATATATAACGTTTGAACTTTCGACCTGTTGTTTAAGTATACCCAACATGTTTACTTAAACACCACGCTGATCCACTGATAATTATAGTGTATTAGTAAAAGTCAATAAAACGTATTGCAGTAGCTAAAATGGCGTTAAAATATGTTTATTAGAAGGACAAAACAAATTTTAAGTTAATTAAGGTTAGATAACTTTTCTGATTAAGGATATATTTACTGCCGCAAAAAACATCAATTTAGGAAATAAACGGCTCGATCCGAGTCACCCCACGGTTCAAAGCAACCAGGGGTTTGGAAGTTTTTAAATTGTAAACAGGATTTATTTACGTGTTGTAAGTGAACTACAAAGATAAGGCCCATGGATAAGCAGGGCGATCGCCATCGCAGAGACTGCGTCGCACGCGCATTGTAATAAGACAAGACTCCTAACCTAATATCCACGGTCACGGGACCGATTGTATTCTCCGCCGTCTCATCATCGTCACTGAAATGTACTACCTCCCGCCTAACCTCATGGAGCGCGCCTAGCTGTAATATATGTCTCGAAACCCCCTTAGATCTAGTCCTAGTACCCTACACCTAATAAATGAACGTTTGGTGTCTTTATTTCCTAACCTTAGATAAGCTAAGGTTTAACGAAGATTTGGCCAATGTGATCGTCTGTGGTAGGACCCCGTAGTGTTGTGAACCGTAAGAACCCATGAACTTTAATGTGATTACTTGTCAAACCCTTGGACTCCTCAAATACCTAGCTTACCTAGACCTACCTAAAATGAAGCCTATTTAGCCTAGCTACTCATAATCGTTAGTAATACTAACTTTCCTACATATAGAACTTTATTTGCTACAGGGAAAACTAATTATTGAACTTTGGCTATTCCACAGTTCATAGAGTTCAAAATAGGATAAATAATTATTGTTTGTGGTAATTTAACCCCCACCTTAACCTATCCTGGTCTCTTGCCGGTGTCAGTAGCCATTGGGTTTTTAAAGAAAGCAAAATTTTCCTTAAAAGCCACTCAGTTTCCCTAAAATCAAAATTATTTCCTAATTTTGCCTAATACATAGAACTCTGGTACTTGATATCCTAGCTAGCTAAGAATAATTTTGATTGCTTATTGTGGTATGGAGCGACCTCTGGCTTCCATACCGTGCTACTGGACCGGTAGGATGGGGCATGACCTCTATGCTAAGCTAAAACGATCTAGACTCCCTAATGAGAATAAGCTCATTAGTCAAGTCTTATAGATGATTGCGAATCATCTCTAACTAACCATTTCACTTGGAGGTGCTAAAACCTCTGAGCCCTAGGGGTCCCTAACAGCCAGTAAGCTCTAACACTACCAATTCTGATATATGAAGGTCAGGAGTTCTGAGTCTGATCGTGAAGAAGTGATCTGTTACTGGTTAGTTACTGATACGAGCTTTCATCTACTCACAGTAACTAACAACTAATGGATTGCTCCGCCTCACCATTAGGTCCTAAATCAATTTATTCCATATTCCAGAATAAATTGGTTTCCTATCTATAATTTATTATGAATGCCTTTAGTTATAAATAAAAGAAGACTCAGCACTTCGAACCCTTGATACCAGAAACCTAGACCTCTAATGCCTAAGATCTTAGCTGATATTGCAACTATTTATCCCTAAAACATCCTACAACTGGTAGTCTTATTCTGATACCTATATTTAGACCACCTAAATGCCTAAGACCTAAGTCTTCACAGCTGTAACCTAGAATACAAAATCAGAGGAATACTACACATGTATCCTACCACTACTAGTCCCATACCTATTTGTTCCCTAAATCACCCTATAAACTTGTTTCCCATATTTAGGTCACCTAAATAGCCCTAGAATATAAGTTCTAGAATAATCTGCTAGAAACCTATTACCCAAGCTTTAGTGAGTGAAATTAATCCTAAATCTCTTCCCTAAATATTGCCATAATCTGCATATTTGAAATTAATACCAATTCTGGATTTTAGCTTCAAATAAGTATGTGTTTTCCCTACTCTAAACTATAAAAGTTCAGTCTGCTAAACTGAGGATTGCAAAAACCATCAGCCTGTATAAATGCCTTCCCTCGCACAACCAAAGGGCATTTATAGATGTATATAAAAGTAATCGATACATAAATACTTCAAGACCATACCTCGAATATTGCGAACCTCTGCGAGCGGAGCGCACACCCTCGCGCCAACCCAAACCATGGCCGCTCTCACCTCCACTCAGCAACCGGCATCGGGCATGGAGGGGCCCAGACGCGCCATCCACGCTGGCAAAGTGATGACGCCAGACGATACCTCGTTACTCCAGGGCAAAACAGGGCTCGACACCGTGCACCCCCGCGCAAGTATACCGCAAACATGGACGGCGATCTGCCCGGCTTATATAAATAATCACAACCACATAAAAGAAAGAGTAAGTAAATAAATTAAAAACAAGGAGAGATTCCCCACCGGGCAGAGCTTCCGCACCGCACGGGAATTTCGACCTTAATGAATAAGAACACTCCCGTAAGTAACACGAAAATACACTGATAACGCAATGCCAGAGATACTGACAGTCCGACCGACCAAACTCAACTGCCTTGCTCCCGCCCTAATTCCGCCTTTTATACTATCCGAACCTGGACACTGTGGACATCTTGGACACTGTGGACACCTTGGACACTGTGGACATTGTGGACACTGTGGACACTGTGGACATCTTGGACATTGTGGACACTGTGGACATCTTGGACACTGTGGACACCTTGGACATTTTCCTATTGGTGGATTGCGCCACGCCCACTCCTTCCGTCATTAGAGATTGTAACGCCCTATTCTTACGAGTAGATGCACCTTATGCCCATACTAATAAGGTTGAAAATCGTATGACACCCGACAGGTTATTTATCTTTATTTGAAGGGAGGCAAGTAATAAGGTAAGAAATAGGTCTTAGGCCTTTACGAATAGAGTTGAAATTCGTTTACCGAGTGCTTTGTCTTAGCTTGATGCGAAGTAAGTAATAACGTAAAAATTAGGTAAAAGATTTGTTTCTAGTGTGGTATTTATATTATGTTATAGATTAAGCTGGTATAAATAAAGGTATTCGGACGTAATGTTAACCATTTATTTCGTATGAATTCTGTTTACAAATGTTTTTTAACGCTAATGCTTTTACTTTAGGTAAACTTTATTTAGATATATAGATCGACCTTATATATGGGACACGGCAGTGTCCTCGCCAAGTCTCTCAATTATGCCTTATAACTTAATAATGATTTTTAAGAAAAAATATGAATGTAATCAGCTGTCCCTTGGGAAATTATTTTAATATGAAAGTGACATGACCAGCGAGCTGTGTTATGTTACAGCCTACCCCCCGGTGAGTTTGAAAGATGAGATCTCTCAGATCTTGTCTGTAAAAGTCATCGTTAACCTCATCCAATTAACGAAAGTTATAAAAATCTTAATAAATGGAATGTAAAACATTCTACAATAAGAAATTACTTAACTATATACTTGAAAAGTTTCAACTTATTGATATCTCAATCCCTCCAGAAGGGTGACTTTAGTGTGGTGAGTGTTTAGACCAATAGTGAGAGGACGCGATACTCCAGTAAGGGTGAATGAACCATTAAACCTCAACAATAACCATTGACAACTTTTTCCTCAAGTTTTCCTGTCTCGTCAGAGGTACCAAGTTTGTGAGACTGGTAAGTCCTAATGACCTCGACTAAGGAGATTTACCCCGAGACTGTGTCTACATTGTCCAGACGGCGCCTCTAGGAAACATTGTCCTTCCTATAAGCAAATCCCGCATAGGCTCCCCACACAAGACAGAAAAGTGTTTGATAAGTACTTAAAGCGTTCAATCGTCAGAATCAAGGCTCAATCCATCCCCCCATCACCGAAATACCCCAGCCTATCCCATTGGCGTATGTTTCACTTGAACAAAATAACCAACTGACTGACTCCTTTTAAATTTTAATAAGGTAAGTAGGTAATAATTAATAAAATACCGATAGTTTCCTTATGTAAGTATTAAAATCATGACCCATGATTTTATAAATGTGATCCAATAACTTGAATGTAACCATAATAATATGTAATGAACCCTAAGTAAGAAAAATCGTTATTACTTTATGAATTAAAATTGAATATCATTTATCTATTACTGTTCTGCACATATGTGTACTTATACATGCCCACAGAACTTATTTTAAAATAAAACAAAATTGTAATAATAACGTACCACCCAATTCGTGTTGTATTCATAGTACTCAGAATTGGTCAACGACAAGTGTTCATAAATATATATATCGGTTATTTTATCCAATGTGAGGTGTGTATACCCATTAAGATAGCTATAAATAGCTCGAGTGGAGTCTGTGTCAACACAGTAAGTCTCAAAAAGACCTTGTCATATTATGACTTTAACCTAGCTCCTATTACTGTGGTAACACATCGTGTATTTATTTGGAGGGACCAGTTACCAACAAATCTAGGTTGTACTGTAAATCTCGTCCAATTGGAAGAAACTCATTCATACCTCACATGGCACATTCATAGTCTACCTAACTCTCTACCTTTTGTGACCATTCATCCTTCACAATCATACCAACACATACTAGTCATGCTTTCAGTCTTATCTTTAACGCCCAGCTTCTATCAATCAAACAAAATTCCATAAGCACAACCACAATATAAATATTGCTCTTTTCAAGTTATAAACAATTGAACTATAATGCTACATGATTCTTGATGCAACGCTAATAATAATGAAACTCAACTAAAAAAAAATTCTCCCAATTATTTCTTAAAATAATAATAATAATAAACTAACACAGAATTAATTCCCATAGGACAACTAATCAAATCCTCTACCCCCGATTGAATAACCCTTAGATTCTACTACTACCTACTATTAAATATTACAACGGAACCTGACATAGAAGTAAATAGAAGTAAGGCTAAGTAAAGAAAATATAGTAAAACATCACTGAGGCCCTCGACCTTTATACACCAGCTTAACCATTTACCCTTCCTCGCTATATCGATCAAATATCACATCATATCAGCGTTTTACTTTCAATAATGTATCTAGGACAAAACAAATTTTATATACAAACGAAAATTGTTTTGTGAAAGAATGCGTGTAAAATTCCAATATCTCAAACTCCTCACAAACCCGAAATAGCATTTTTCTCAGTACCCCAAAGAATCAGCCAAACCACTACTGAGCGAGACGGTCATATACCAAATCGAGCGAGAAAAAGGGATACATGACTTGTTTCTACTGTAACTCTGTCGCAAAATCCTTATGAAAAAAAAACGTGCGAAATATTTCCTATACTAATGGATAGTTCAGATTTAACCATTGCATCTAATATAACTGCCAACATTCTAAACTCGTGCCCGAAAAATTGATCGTTTGCTTATGACGATTAAACTAGTGTCCGAAACAGCTCATGCCAAGTGTCACTGTCACTCTTATTCCATCATGTGTCAACGTCAACGTCATTGACAAGTTGACAACCGTCCGTCAACGCATACGCCGGTCACCGCCATTGATACTAACAAAATGTCTTCCTGTGGAAATACAAACAATATTTAAACAAAGTTAAGTTTACATGAGAGAAAAACAAATATATATTACTGGTGAGTACTATTTTAAACCATATCTGCATAACTATTTTATATTTCTATATTATATCGCAAATTTTTATTTAACATTATTTCAAATCTTGTTTTCAGCATCGCTTATGGATTATTTACGCTTACATGGATGTGTCCTAGCATTGAGCTCTAGGAAATAGCAATTAAGCCTCACCATCCTGTTCCTTGTCGTAAATGTAAGTGTAAAACTGTGTGAATAATCAAATCTGTCACTCACCTACCATAATAATAACCTAATTCCCTTTTGTTTTCGCTGTAAACTTATGCTAAACATGTCGAAAATCATCTACTATCATGTGAAAATTCAAGCAATTATGCCCTAAATGAAGCTATGAGTCAATCTAAGGCTACAAATTTCAACGACCCTTCCCAATGATCTCTATATACTGAAAAATCTATGTAAGTTTCCAATGCTCATGTGCACATTTCCTTTACCATACATTAAATTAAAATTTGATCATACGCTGAAACATACCACTATGTTATTACTAAATTATGTCAACTAACAGACTCAAAGTTAAAATGTAATTATTGTTTTGTTGATGTGTTCAATAAAATAAGTTTACATACATACCTACTTGACGTATAGACACCCATTGAACTAATAATCATATTTCTAATTGCAGTCAAATACCAGCCGAAGAAAACAATATTTGTAGTCAAACAAAGAATCTAAATTGCTTAGCAATGTGAAGGGACCGGCTGCACCTTTTCTGAACTGTGAGTATCACCTACTTTGATTATAATTACCAAATATTTTTCATTTTATCCCTTATTTTACTATGATTTTGATTAGCAAACCAAACATATGACCAAACTTCATACATTTTTCAAACAGTGAAAATAGTCTCCGAACCCATTTATTCCAATACATCTATTGTTATTTGTAAACTTGTATCTCCATATGCCTATTAACTATATGATAAAAATGTAAAGATTAATTATATATAATATAAGCTTCAATTTATTTTTATATATATGTAATTGTCAGATCATCAATATATCCTTTTCAAAGCTGTCGCTCGGTCATAAAATACTGTTTCTTGCTATGTCCTGACTATTTGCATTATCCCTTTATTAGTACATAACCAACAGTTGTAAAATTATTTCTTTGCAATTAATATCCCGAAACCCACTCTAACTATTTCAATAAATTTAACTACTTATATAAAGGATTCCCAAGGATGAAAAATCTATCTAGGTAGCTCTAATTTCCGCGTACACACGAGCAAAACTTTGTCCCCCTTTTACTTACATACTTATTCCGCTAACTAATCATTGATATTTTGTGTTACAGAAACCCTGATCCCGGAAACAAGCTTCCCTACTCCTGACTGTAATCCTGCTTTCTCACAAAACCTATAATCTCATTCTACATATTGTACTATGAACTATTCACAATAAAAATGTGTAGCATACAAGCCATTGTAAAACATAGAATGTGTTGTGTTTGCATTTTATCTTTAATTCTTCGGTATGATTTCATGAACTTGACTGCTTGTTTCTTAGTATGCTATATATTTATGTGACCTATGCTACATTTTCATTAAACATTCATTTTTCACTGTGTTTTATTATTGCACTCATTAAATATAAATCTGCCGCATCTTTTATTTCTTACATAAGCTCTAATAAAGAATAGGAATGCAGCCTGACATATGAACCTTCTTTATGAACTCCCTATTATAATGAAAGATACCTACTATTCATACTAGCTTGTCTTGAAATAAGGTTTGGTATTGCATATACCTATAGCTAAATGAATTACCATAATTCAGTGCAAAAATAATATATGACCAAATAATTAATAACTTAAAGCTTTTAGCCACTCATTTATGTTCACTCAATCATTGTAGCTATATCATCCTAAAATCCTTTTCCACCCATAGCTTGTATGAAGGTAACCCAACTCAATCAAATGCAAAAACAAGTACACAGTGTCTTGGCAAGACTAATAATTGTGGGCCAATTACAGTAAGTAAGATCCCAATTTTTATCTGAGTAATGAATAATCCATAATTTAATCTTTAAGCACTTTGATCTGCTAAATTGTTCATACAAAAAGGTATAGTATAAGGTAGAAAATAATATTTTACGACAATCTCTGGCAATTCGGTACAAATAACTAATAAATACACAAAGCACTAAGGTTCCCTATAGTGTCTTCTACCGGTTAATAGTTCATCTAAGTTCTATTCCATACTTAAATTTACATTTAAAATGCCATTTGTATAATCTTTCAATTGAATTTACATATCATCTATCTTTATGTAACCAATCACGTAAGAATGATCTACTTATTTATCCTTTTATCATAATTTAAACTGATCATGATTTTATTGATTAGCACCACAGACGTAGAATAGTTAATAAAATGTTTACCCAACCGTCACTGCTAAAGTTACAAATTAAATTGGCTAAGAAATACCATAATGCAACTTCTTAAACGTGCTCGAAGCCATTATAGGGTTAGTAATATCTTATTCTTCTCATTTTTAAATACTAGTAATGACTTATTGAGATAATTTATGATAAAAGTTAAGACGCCATCTAACGACAAAATAGCCTAACAGTTTTCTCGACAACAAACTTTAACATTCGATCTTTGATTCTAATCACCACAAGAGATCACTAGTATCGCATTCATTCGAAACGTTTATTAATTTCTTTATTCTGTGTAAATTTACAAATAACATTATATTTAATTAATTATGTGTGCAATTAATGACATTACTTATGTTACTAAATTTCACAGATAATAATTTTTTTTTTCTAATTGAAAGCGCAATGACATTTACACATTGGCGCGAATCGCGACTGTGCAAGCGCATTGTTACCCCTAAAGCCGTCTACAGACTTCTAAGCCGGGTCCATTGTACATCCATATCACGATATGTTTCACGCGTTTATTGATAAATATTGAAGCGAAATCCAAACAATCCCGAATAATGTGATAATAAATAATATTGACATCCCGGTATTGTTACAATAATAATAGGGCCTTTTACACGATAATTATTTTATTGCGATACCTCATGTCACGATATTGACAAAAATTTAAGCAAAATAAAATGTAATAAGTTAATTTGTAATAGTAACACTATAGATTACTTTATCCGAAATAAATGCTTTTATTTTATTTATATCCTTTAAAATAATTCTGAAAACCGCTGTAGTATTGAAATCCATGCTAAATCACAAAATTAAACGTGTGAACAAGGTACCTGGCTAGCATGATAGCGACAGCTCATACCGCCACGCTATATGGCCAAAATGTACTGAAATGTCACATAAAACGCGACGGCATAAGCCATCACACTAGCCGGGCAGCCAGGCTGGTGTGAAAGAGTTATGATCTGTTCCACAGACTACTAAGAAGATATGATCTATGGTTTTTTTTATTATTTCCCTCTTTTTTTTTGGCGTCTTTCGCAATGGTCGTCATTTATCGGTATTCGTGCATTCATTTTATTAATTAGTTACTTAATTTTTGTTTCTGAGGTTATTTTAAAGATTGTTTACAGTCTAAAGCACACAATTACTTATAGTTTAAGACCATGTTATGTGAATCTCGTTCCTGGCATTAACTTCTATTGTGATCTTCTACAAGATGAAACTGCGTAGTTGCGAACTCTCGAAATAATGTGTTATTCAGCAAAGGCGTACACCCATACGTACCCTCCGTGAAGTAGCAAAGCGTACATCACATCAAATCAAATCTCCTTAGCCTTACTAGTACAGACGTCCCATAAATAAAACTGTTTCCCGCCATCCGCGACTCAATGAATTGCCGAGTAAAATCCGCCTCCAGCAAGAATTTGGTGAGTTTTCATTGAATTACTATAGTTATACACGCATTGTCTGCTATTCATATTTGCAATTGTCATGCCGCAATAAAGCATGACGCAATAGTGTTCACTTCAATAATAATTTACCATATATGGAATGACGCGTGATTAAAACTATCTTCATGAAAACATATTATTGAGGATTCGCTAAAAGATCCTTGTATGTTAATGAGAGACATTTTGAATTTAATATCCATGTTTTACCCGAGATGAACCATCTTCTTACATAGTAGATCATTTTCCGAACCCATTATCCTTCATGATTTTCCTAACATTCGTAGTGATAAATTTTACCATATATGTATGTGAATGCTATATACAATGCCACTTTACTTCCAATTATGTTCCCTCTCGATAAAACTGTACAATTTCTCCTTCCGTCCTGTTCGAGCTCTAAAATTTCTTTATTCTAAATGGTTCTCTGTATCTATTTTCCAGCTCTTCCAGAATAATGAACCACAGTGCTAGTTGCAACAATATTCTAGACCATCTGCGCATGTATCTCAATTCAAACCGAAGAACCGTGCATACCACTATCCAGCGATAACAGCTCTAATGATTTTCCTATCAAAAAGCGTTGCTGTCTCCTAATATCTAAGTAAGTAACCATAATATTTATTTTGTTCTAGAGTGATATTAAAGTTTAACTGACCCACAATCAGAAATCAATATAAAAATGAAAAGAATAATTCATCGTTCTCACTCTGAGAAATTCCAATTTTGATAAAGTTCAATTATTTCCCTTTCATTTTTCTGTCATAACAAACTAGTTAAAGAAAATAACCCTAAATCATTAGATAGGATACGAATTTCCTGATTTTAGTTACATTTGGCTAATTTTATATTTTCAGGGTCCGGACTGTTGACTTGCCGAGTCCTACACTCTCCAGTTCTCCAGTATCTGCTTTTATTCTTTCAAGGTAACTAATTATTTATTTATATTTGAAACTGAATGTTCTAATGAAGTCAGATAGCAATCACATCCCCAAAAACCAGTGCCCACGCCAACCTCTTGGAATCAGGCAGCGGAACCCAAGATGCAACCATACTAGAATAATACTATGAGAATGATTTTGATGATGGCTAAATCTACTAATATTATAATGTTAGGAATTCAGTGTCATCCTTTACTGTAAAATTTTGTTTTGTAGTTCTTGAAATTTATGAGCACTTAACAAGTAATTATTTTTCTTAACATAAGATTGAGCTATGGTGGACAGATGATCTAGTAAAGACTGTAGGAGTCATTGTGGCATTCCCTAGGGAAGGTCCATGTCTAGCGGTGGACATCTATCAACTGATATGATGATGACGATGAAAATTAGGCCACTATATGCTATTATTAGTATTCAGAACACCTGTACCTGTATCAAATTTATGAAATGCCTACTTTTGTTAAAAGTTCTCCTGAAATCAATTTGTATGTGATCTGTCTACAGACACTTGGAATGTGGGCTCACATTTATGCATGCATGTATGTATGGAAATGCAATTTCTTGATAAAACTTCCCCGTTTAGTAAACTTCCGTGATATTTTTCACTAAGTACAGTCAGTTCGCAATGAAGAAGAGCATTGTTTTCTTGGATACAATTAAACCTTTTATTCTCATGTTAACCCTGTGAATGCTACATGTCTAAAATAATTTGTAATAATATTCTTTGAACTTATGTTCAACTAAGTTAACCTAAAAATTCTTTCACTGCTTCGGAATTCTTAATCCTCATTGATGTATAAAATATCCTGCTAGGTACAGTCATCTAAATTGATAATGGAGAATAGAATCGTTTTTATGGTTCGCTTAACCCTCTCATGCTCATGAACCCTTTAAATGCCACATGCCTAAAATAATTTGCAATATTTTAATTAATTTCTGATTGTAAGTTAGGATGGTAATAATGATAAAATGGTTTTCTCACGTCGTAGCCTATGGATGCTTCGTGTTCATGAATTTTTATAAATTTCGATATCTATGACGGTGGCAAACAAGCACACTGTTTATTTGATGTTGCCTTAGCCTATGGATGCTTAATGTTTCTGAATTTAATTCCGATGTATTACTGGCGTTGCCTGATGGTGGCAAATAAGCACATGGTCTACCTGATGATGATCTATTGCTGAATTGTATGAACTTTTTTATTTTTTATTATTTACATTTAATTAAAATTCAAGTGATCCTTAATGGCGGCAAACAAGCACACGGCCTAATTGATGATGATATTTCTGATCTACTGCTGTAGCCTATGGACGCTTATCATTTATAAGTTAAATTCTCATACATTCAAGTGATCTACAGCAGTGGTAAACAATCACACAGCCCATTCGATGATGATATTCATGATCTATTGCCATAGCCTATGGACGCTTATCGTTTATGAGGGTAATTCTAATGCGTTCAAGTTATGTATCTACAGTGGTGGCAAACAAGCACACAGCCTAATTGATGATGATGTTCATGATCTATTGCTATAGCCTATGGACGCTTATTATCTATAATTTTAATTCTAATGCGCTCCAGTAATCTACAGTGGTGACAAACAAGCACACATCCTATTTGATGATGATATAGTGTCATAGCCTATGGACGCTTCTTATTTAAGAGTTAAATTACAATGAATTCAAGTGGTCTGCAGTGGTGACAAACAAACACCCTGTATATTTGATGATGAGATAAAGTCGTAGCCTATGGACGCACGTTACTTATTCGTATATTCGTCATTTTCATCGATCTCGGTTATGATTGCTTTCTTAAAAATGTCTACCCCCAGGGTTTTATATTGAATACCGGATTTTCTTTTTATTTTACTGGCATTTTAACACTACCCCCAGAGTTTTATTTTACGTTCCGGATTTTCATTACACAAGCCTTGCATTCCTTCCTACGTTTTTTTTTTCTAACGCTTTATATTTTAATGATTATTTAAAATAAAACTTAATGCTTTTTTTTTTCTTCAGATGAAGATTTTAGCAAAAGTTTGAAGAATAGATGAAGAGTCCAAGCGTCCGACAAGATCACACTCCGTTTCACGCTGCAACAAATTGTGGCCAGAAGCCACTGAACCTATTCTAGACACCATACGTGCAACCGAAGATCCAGGAGTGCTCCGAAGACTGCTGCACCCATACTGAGCGTACCAGAAGACTTCATTATCCATGGCCACGTCACCAAATTGTAATAAGACAAGACTCCTAACCTAATATCCACGGTCACGGGACCGATTGTATTCTCCGCCGTCTCATCATCGTCACTGAAATGTACTACCTCCCGCCTAACCTCATGGAGCGCGCCTAGCTGTAATATATGTCTCGAAACCCCCTTAGATCTAGTCCTAGTACCCTACACCTAATAAATGAACGTTTGGTGTCTTTATTTCCTAACCTTAGATAAGCTAAGGTTTAACGAAGATTTGGCCAATGTGATCGTCTGTGGTAGGACCCCGTAGTGTTGTGAACCGTAAGAACCCATGAACTTTAATGTGATTACTTGTCAAACCCTTGGACTCCTCAAATACCTAGCTTACCTAGACCTACCTAAAATGAAGCCTATTTAGCCTAGCTACTCATAATCGTTAGTAATACTAACTTTCCTACATATAGAACTTTATTTGCTACAGGGAAAACTAATTATTGAACTTTGGCTATTCCACAGTTCATAGAGTTCAAAATAGGATAAATAATTATTGTTTGTGGTAATTTAACCCCAACCTTAACCTATCCTGGTCTCTTGCCGGTGTCAGTAGCCATTGGGTTTTTAAAGAAAGGCAAAATTTTCCTTAAAAGCCACTCAGTTTCCCTAAAATCAAAATTATTTCCTAATTTTGCCTAATACATAGAACTCTGGTACTTGATATCCTAGCTAGCTAAGAATAATTTTGATTGCTTATTGTGGTATGGAGCGACCTCTGGCTTCCATACCGTGCTACTGGACCGGTAGGATGGGGCATGACCTCTATGCTAAGCTAAAACGATCTAGACTCCCTAATGAGAATAAGCTCATTAGTCAAGTCTTATAGATGATTGCGAATCATCTCTAACTAACCATTTCACTTGGAGGTGCTAAAACCTCTGAGCCCTAGGGGTCCCTAACAGCCAGTAAGCTCTAACACTACCAATTCTGATATATGAAGGTCAGGAGTTCTGAGTCTGATCGTGAAGAAGTGATCTGTTACTGGTTAGTTACTGATACGAGCTTTCATCTACTCACAGTAACTAACAACTAATGGATTGCTCCGCCTCACCATTAGGTCCTAAATCAATTTATTCCATATTCCAGAATAAATTGGTTTCCTATCTATAATTTATTATGAATGCCTTTAGTTATAAATAAAAGAAGACTCAGCACTTCGAACCCTTGATACCAGAAACCTAGACCTCTAATGCCTAAGATCTTAGCTGATATTGCAACTATTTATCCCTAAAACATCCTACAACTGGTAGTCTTATTCTGATACCTATATTTAGACCACCTAAATGCCTAAGACCTAAGTCTTCACAGCTGTAACCTAGAATACAAAATCAGAGGAATACTACACATGTATCCTACCACTACTAGTCCCATACCTATTTGTTCCCTAAATCACCCTATAAACTTGTTTCCCATATTTAGGTCACCTAAATAGCCCTAGAATATAAGTTCTAGAATAATCTGCTAGAAACCTATTACCCAAGCTTTAGTGAGTGAAATTAATCCTAAATCTCTTCCCTAAATATTGCCATAATCTGCATATTTGAAATTAATACCAATTCTGGATTTTAGCTTCAAATAAGTATGTGTTTTCCCTACTCTAAACTATAAAAGTTCAGTCTGCTAAACTGAGGATTGCAAAAACCATCAGCCTGTATAAATGCCTTCCCTCGCACAACCAAAGGGCATTTATAGATGTATATAAAAGTAATCGATACATAAATACTTCAAGACCATACCTCGAATATTGCGAACCTCTGCGAGCGGAGCGCACACCCTCGCGCCAACCCAAACCATGGCCGCTCTCACCTCCACTCAGCAACCGGCATCGGGCATGGAGGGGCCCAGACGCGCCATCCACGCTGGCAAAGTGATGACGCCAGACGATACCTCGTTACTCCAGGGCAAAACAGGGCTCGACACCGTGCACCCCCGCGCAAGTATACCGCAAACATGGACGGCGATCTGCCCGGCTTATATAAATAATCACAACCACATAAAAGAAAGAGTAAGTAAATAAATTAAAAACAAGGAGAGATTCCCCACCGGGCAGAGCTTCCGCACCGCACGGGAATTTCGACCTTAATGAATAAGAACACTCCCGTAAGTAACACGAAAATACACTGATAACGCAATGCCAGAGATACTGACAGTCCGACCGACCAAACTCAACTGCCTTGCTCCCGCCCTAATTCCGCCTTTTATACTATCCGAACCTGGACACTGTGGACATCTTGGACACTGTGGACATTGTGGACACTGTGGACACTGTGGACATCTTGGACATTGTGGACACTGTGGACACTGTGGACACCTTGGACATTTTCCTATTGGTGGATTGCGCCACGCCCACTCCTTCCGTCATTAGAGATTGTAACGCCCTATTCTTACGAGTAGATGCACCTTATGCCCATACTAATAAGGTTGAAAATCGTATGACACCCGACAGGTTATTTATCTTTATTTGAAGGGAGGCAAGTAATAAGGTAAGAAATAGGTCTTAGGCCTTTACGAATAGAGTTGAAATTCGTTTACCGAGTGCTTTGTCTTAGCTTGATGCGAAGTAAGTAATTAGGTAAAAGATTTGTTTCTAGTGTGGTATTTATATTATGTTATAGATTAAGCTGGTATAAATAAAGGTATTCGGACGTAATGTTAACCATTTATTTCGTATGAATTCTGTTTACAAATGTTTTTTAACGCTAATGCTTTTACTTTAGGTAAACTTTATTTAGATATATAGATCGACCTTATATATGGGACACGGCAGTGTCCTCGCCAAGTCTCTCAATTATGCCTTATAACTTAATAATGATTTTTAAGAAAAAATATGAATGTAATCAGCTGTCCCTTGGGAAATTATTTTAATATGAAAGTGACATGACCAGCGAGCTGTGTTATGTTACAGCATACAAAAACATATGCCGTCGATTTATTATTGATTAATTGAAATCATCATCATCCGCCTAATAGGACAACAGTACCTATATACGTCCCCTGGGCACAGGTCTCCTCCCATTGATAGAGGTAATAGGCAGTAAGTAGTCCCCACGCTGACCCAGAGCGGGTTGGGGACTTCATACACCCCTGAATTTCTTCGATGATGTATACAGGTTTCCTTACTATGTTATCCTTCACCGAGATGCTACTGGTAAATAGGAAATGATATTCTGTACAAAAGTTTGAAAAACTCATTGGGACGGGCCGAGATTCGAACCCACGACCGCCGGTAGACAGCCGCATACTTGAATACCGTACCAGCCAAAGGACGTCCACTGCTGAAATTGATTTTTTTTATACCAAGTCGGGGGCAAACAAACAAGCTTAAGAGTGCGCAGTACGTTCGGTTCTCCATACAAACGTATTTATGCTCTCATTTTAAAACGCCATGCTAGAATAACATGAAACTTTGTATACACAATGGGATCCGGCATATCTAGGTCGGAACATAGTTTCTGTTGCTTGAAATTATAATGGAGAAAAAATACAGCGATTATTAAGGTTTTCATACAAGCCGTAAAAAACTCAAAAAACCGCTTTATTTTTTTCTTTTACAATTTAAACTAATTTCCGACCTAGATATGCCGGATCCCATTGTGTATACAAATTTTCATGTTATTCTAGCATGGCGTTTTAAAATGAGAGCGTAAATACGTTTGTATGGAGAACTGAGCCAGACCGAGCGTACTGCGCCCTCTTAAGCCCGCCTGATGGTAAGCGGTCGCCGCAGCCTATGGACTCCTGCAACTCCAGGGATGTCACATGCGCGTTGCCGACCCTTTAAAAATGTATCATGCCTTTCTTGAAGAACCCCATACTGTAGTCCCTCGGGAAAACCTCGGCAGGGAGCTCATTCCACAATCGGAGCGTCCGAGAGAGGAAATTCCTCCACAAACCGTACCGTACGCCACCATTTAGGTTCTAAGGTGTGAGGATGAAGTGTAGGCACCTCGGTGCCCTGCGACGGCGAGCGGTGCGATGGTAGAAAGCGGCCGTAGGCATCATGTCGGACAGTTCTTCGGAGCTCAACCCATTATACAAGCGATAGAACAAATAGAAGCCCTATGTACAGAAGTGGACGTCCTTTCCACACTTGGCCATGTGTAGACGGCCTTGTGGGCCTACCACGGGCCTACTCATCTGTCCCATACCCATATGTCATCTCTGGCAACCCACACTGGTCGAAGACCACAGATATCAGAGCAAAGCAGATCCGCTCATTTAAGTTGAACGATTTCTGTCCATCTGATCTATTCTCACTAATGCACAAATCAGAAAGTTTGAGAGAGACAGATAAGTGTCGTCTGACACATCTTCACCTGTCAGTGTCTCCGTCTTCATAACTGAAAATTGTACTGAACTGACGTTGTGGTGTGTTAAGTTTATATGGGATTTAACATCCTGGTGTGCTTTCAAGTGGAGACAACTTGTTACAAGCCGCAAATGATTGTTCTATCTGTCGCATTCTAACTCATTTTGGTGCACCATAAGGATTAAAGAGACAACTATATGAAAATTTATCTGGCTTAATACTGCGAGTCTGCTTTCCTCTGATGTCTGTGTCGAAGACTCATTGTTATTAACAGTAATTTTTTTGAATTTCAGCAAAATGGCCGCCATCTACATGCGAATGCTGGGTTACTCTGTGACCCTGGCGTTGCAAGCTATCAACCTGTTCCTGACTCACCACCTCCTGAAGGGACCTATGATGGATGACCCTAATATTAAGACTTTCACCGGGTTGTATAAGCGATTCTTCACCGTTTGGACTACGGTTAGTATATTTTTCCACTCCTGTACTTTTATCTGTAATTTATATAATGGCTGACGCATAAGGCCTGAATCACACAGGGGGCCAATTCCTGAGAATGAACCTGAACTTTGAACCTGAACCTGAACTTTGTGTGTGAACCTGAGTTCGATCGAGATGATCTCTATTAGAGATTCTATACAAGTGACTCTACGATTCTATACAATGTCACGATAGACATGCACCTCGATCGGACCGAGAATTGGCCCCCTGGCGCGGCCTGCGGTGTCGGTCAATAGTAAAATTGACCGCTAATGACAATTGGATTGAACAAGGCTGGAAGTCATCTAGCCTGCGTGCGAGACGGTACTCTTAAATTACCAATAAACAAATCTCAAGAAAATACTCAGAAAAAATCACCTTTCTACTCATTTTTGTAATTTTATAGATTTTTAAATGCAACATGAACAATAAATGGACGCTGTTTGATCGTAGAAGAGGCGTGACGTCACTTTTTGCTATTTCCCTACAAACTTGATACTAACAGAGCGTTTTTGACGTTTCATTAAAAGTTGCTGATTTGACTATCAGCCAACATCCCTATTTAGCTTCTAACGCACAGAATGCGGCGCAGCGTCGTTGCGTGGCGGAGGTGGTTTTTCAGTAACGGGGGACGTTGCACAAAAAAATCGCCGCTATCCCGGAGCGTAACCGGCGTATGTGACGTATGAATGATATGACGTAGTAATCGACACTATCGACAGTCGACGGTTTCGGAAAGATCTAAAAATTCAAAAACGACTCCGTCCCGCACCGCGCGTCTCTTTGATTTTCGTGCTTATGTCTTAGTGTGCCCCTTTCGTTGTCCCTAATGTAGGTAATAACTAAATCTATACAGGGTGATTCAGGAGACGTGAGCAGGACCAACACTACATACATAGTAAATGGCAATGAATCGTTCACCATTGTTTTTAAGTGAAACACTCATACCATTTTCCTGTATTTTAATTTTTGTTAAGTTAAAGTTTAATTCTCTACAATCGTGGTCACCCTACCACAACTGGTTTATAAAGATTAACTGTTATGACAGCACTTTGATTACGAAGAAAGTAAATTGTCATATTGAGTGAGATACGATATTTCAAAAGTAATCGGACTCATATGACATTCATTCAGTAGGATCAAGAGACACAACTATTAAACCAAAAGGTCGACCAGTTATTGAACCCACTAGTAATACAATGTACCTAAGTCCGGTCAATATTAATGAAATAAGCCAAATTATAAAGGAATTAAAGAATAAAACCAGTTATGGGCATGACCAAATTCCCCCGACTCTCGTTAAACAATGCCATGACGAACTGTTAACACCAATTACCTACCTAATAAACCAATCCTTTGCTGAGGCAACTTTCCCGGAGCTATTAAAGATATCCATCATAAAGCCTATACCTAAAACTAAAACAGCTTGTGAACCTAATAATTTCCGTCCTATTGCACTATTATCTACGTTCTCCAAGATTTTTGAATCAGCAATGGCGAAACGGTTAAATTCCTTCTGCGAAAAATACAACGTATATAATGAAAGCCAACATGGTTTTCGCAAACAAAGATCTACAGTTTCGGCACTTTACAAATTTACAAGCGAAGTATTAAAGATAATTAATAGTAAAAAGTATGCTATTGCGATGCTGCTTGACATGAGTAAGGCTTATGATCGAGTGTCTCACAAAATCCTATTGGAGAAATTATATGGAATAGGTGTGAGAGGAATAAGTTATCAGTGGTTTGTGTCATATCTTGAAAATCGTCAACAGTATGTGGATATAGACTATTACGATTATGGCAAGAAAATATTTGCTACTTACAGATCACAGAAAATGAATGTAAATTATTCTATACCTCAAGGAAGTGTCTTAGGATGCATATTGTTCTTGTTATACGTAAATGATTTGCCTAAAACTCTTCACATAATCAGTATTCTTTACGCGGACGATATTACAGTGATATTTCAATGTGATAACAGCGAGCATTTGAAACAGCAACTTAATACGTGTTTTGCTCAAATATTGGAATGGCTAAACGATCATAATTTGAATTTAAATGTCTCAAAAACTAAACTAATACAGATCAAACCGCGACAAAAACTACCAATTGATACAACTTATACATACAAAGATGACAAGATACTCACTGTTAACACATGTACTTTATTAGGAATAGAATTAGACTCGGATATAAATTGGAAATCACATGTCAAAAAAATAACAGGAAAACTGTCTCAATTCACATATGCTCTGTATGAATTGAAAAAATGCACTGATTTAAAAACTGCAACTAGTGCATATTACGCTTACGCGCACGCTTGGCTGAGCTATGGAATTGTTTTGTGGGGGAATAGCCCACATGCCAGTGAATTGTTTATCCTACAAAAAAAGTGCGTGAGAATTTTATTACATATACCACAATTAGAGAGCTGCAGATCACACTTTGTTAACCTAAAAAATTTAACGTTAACATCTATTTATATATTTGAATTATGTAAATTCGTAAGGAACAATAAAGCGTTATTTGAGCAGACACAGGAAAACAGCACACAATCTCGCCATAACCTCAGAAACAGAAATAAATTAACTAGTACATTTACGAAACTCCAAATTGTAAGATCAGGCACACACCACATGGCGGTAAAAGTGTACAACAGTGTTCCTTTAAGTATAAAGCAGGTTGAAAAAAATAAGATATTCTTTAAGAAGTTGAAAGATTTCTTGATCACGAAAAGCTATTATACATTGAATGAATATTTTAGTTGTAATTCATAGCTGCATGTTAACCTTAACCTTATTATTATTATTGTATAATGTTATAATTACCTTTTGCAGTGCCCTTACAGGGTTTATATTGGGACATAAAATATTGTAAGACCATCTTGTATAACCATATAAAGCAATAAACGATATGATTATGATTATGATTATTATTTTGACACACTTTTGACACGTATATCACTTGACTGAAGTATTCTGATTGTAGAGTGACCATGAATTTCGTAAATAATTTAAAACATTTTGTTTTCAACACCTAAGACAAATGAACGTTAATTTCACTAATAGTGGCACGAAGCAGTAGCTTATGATCTACTGAATCTGTAGTGTTGATCTTGCTCACGTCTCCCGAGTCACCCTGTATAGGTACATACGTAAATGTGTGGCAGAGGAACAGCCAGAACAAAGTGAGTCTCTTTCAGACTCGTTTTTCAGCTTAACTATGGTTCATTTAAAAATAGTCTTGTGACCTAAAACATATAGTTTATTTTTAGGGTTCCGTAGTGAACTAGGAACCCTTATAGTTTCGCCATGTCTGTCTGTCTGTCCGTCCGCAACTAAGCTCAGAGACTATTAGTACTAAAAAGCTGTAATTTGGCATGAATATACAATTATACAGGTAAAATAAATAAATTAAGTTTTTTTAGGGTATATATATATATAATATTTGTTGCTTGATAATTACACAATTGCCATTGCCAATGTAACCCGCACTAACCACTACGTTTATTACATTTCAGTTCCTTCAAGTCTTCGTGGCAGTAATAGGTTTAACAAGCGACTATCTCACTTTGAAGCACTCCAACAAACAAGAGCCTAGGCTTTTGAGTTTTCTGAAGAGCGCCAAGAACCGGATATTTGCAGCTATACTCTGGCCTACTGCTTTTGTAAGTTGGTCATATTTTAAGCTCGGTAGCCTAAATATCTTTCTCTAGGTTTCGTTGATCTATTATTTATCTCAAGGCTAAAATGGCTTCTCATGTGCCCTTGTTCCTCCTGAAAATATTTTGGTCCTCACTTAAAATATTCTCTCTTTTGCCTTGTATTTATACTATTAACAATTTTAAGGAGTATCTCAGATACATACGAAATAAAAGTATTTTTTTTATTAAGCAGTAACGCTGCTAACCAAAATTCCAAATTTCAAATTAAAGAGAAAAATTGAAAAATTAAATGCTCCGAGCAGGATTCGAGCCTACGACATCTGGCATACGCGGCCAATCTCTCTAGCTATCGGAACAACCAAGCTCGGGCACAAAATCCTTCACTAGTTCCCTCTTACAACGCCTTAAGGGAGGCGTACAGCGACATCTACCGTAGAAGACTTAGGCTTCTATTAACGGCACCAACGTCTCAAATTACATTGAGAAATCGTCAGTAACGATGCGCCATCCCATACTAAATAAAAAAGCAGTAACGCTGCTAACGAAAATTCCAATTTCAAAGGCGTTTTAAGAGGGAACTAGTGAAGGATTTCGTGCCCGAGCTTAGTTGTTCCGATAGCTCAGAGGCTAGAGCGATTGGCCGCGTGTGCCAGATGTAGCAGGTTCGAATCCTGTTCGGAGCATTAAATTTTTCCTTTAATTTGAAATTTGGAATAAAAGTTAGTTTTTCACATTCGAAGGTGATAGCTTTTTTGGGCAATGTTACTGTTTTAGTTAGTTTAAAATCTTTTGGTTTCAGTCCCGTATTATATATTATCTGAATCATCTGATATATTTCGTCTTGTGGATTCTCATTTGTGTATTTCATCCCTTGTTACTTCTCACCTCGTAACTTTTTGTTACAGCTGGTTTCTACAATGTTCTGGTCACTCTACTTCTACGACCGCAGCCTGATCTACCCACACTTCGCTGACAAGATCCTCACCAGCACCTCCAACCACATCATGCATACAGCCATCATTCCGTTGGTGTTGTGGGAGGTTCTGTTCCAGCCCCGGAGCGTTCCGAAGAGACATACGGTCAACGTAGCTATGTTGTCTGTGTATATGATTACTTATTTGAGTGTGTAAGTACTTTTTGCTAAGTAACTGATTGAGTAAATGTTGCATTTTTTAAATAGGACGGTGTCCAGCATGCTGCGGTCTCTTTTTAGCCGGATTCCTTACCCAAAGGCTCGAAACGGAGACCTATTGACGTCACTCGCATGTCTGTCTGTCGTTTGTCACACAAGTTTGACAGCCAAACGGTCCAATCGACCGCTTGAGTTCTCAAATTTGCACAATATAAGCATCTTGTTGACCCAAAGCCGCCTCATACCGCCTTCCCCCTTCTTCCATCGGACATCCAGACGTACGGCTGGCTACCATCCTTACCTGGTCGAAATTCCTCTAATTCGAACCAAGCGCCTTGCATAATCTTTTATAATGCGCACTTCTAAGGTTTGGAATTCTCTGCCGGATTTTGTATTTCCGAGTTCATATAACCTAGACCTTTTTAAGGCACGAATGAATAGGTATTTTCTGGGTGAGCTCGCTTCATCGTCGCCCTCATCTTTGCCTCCCGGCTAGATGCTGGCCAAGAGCAATCCCATCTTTAATAAAAAAAGCCATAAAAATTGTCAATAATTTTTTTAAATGGTTTTATGGGGGGCTCCCATACAGCTAAAGGGGGGCGCGGATTATTTTTCGTACCCCATCGGGTAGGGGGGTTGTTAAGACTGCGCAGTACGTTCGGTTCTCCATACAAACGTATTTATGCTCTCATTTTAAAACGCCAGGCTAGAATAACATGAAACTTTGTATACACAATGGGATCCGGCATATCTAGGTTGGACCATAGTTTCTGTTGCTTGAAATTATAATGGAGAAAAAATTCAGCGATTATTAAGGTTTTCATACAAGCCGTAAAAAACTCAAAAAGCCGCTGTATTTTTTTCTTTTACAATTTCTAGCAACAGAAACTGGTCCGTTTTCATTTTATTCTAGCATGGCGTTTTAAAATGAGAGGGTAAATACGTTTGTATGGAGAACCTAGCCAGACCGAGCGTACGGCGCCCTCTTAAGAACTCCATATGTAGACAAATATTGTATGTTTTATTTTAAAAAAAACATTGGAAAACAAAAAAGGTGAAGCCACCAAAGACTGCCATTTTTTTCAAAATTTTGTTCCGAACAATTTTTTTACTTCCCCATGACATATGAACTTGAAATTGGGTGATAATGTTTATTATTACATATATTTTACCAACAAATACCAATATGCATATACATGAAAACTTCATTTACAAATCTTAGAATAAATACAATAAAACAATACACACTAATCTCATTTGGGATGCGACGTGTGTAAGTACGTTTGCCCCGTCGCATCTCAACCTCACTTTGCGCAAAGCCGGTGCAACTGCCGAAAGCGCAGCTAAGCTGAAGCACGCCAAATACTCGAACCTGGAACCTATGTATGACTTCGTACCGGTTGCCGTAGAGACGAGTGGCCCCCGGTGCTCTGAAGCGAAATTGTTTTAAAAAAAATAGGACAGAGGTTGAGGGAAAGTGGTTGCGACCCCAGGTCCGGCTCGTACCTGGTTCAACAAATATCGTTGGCAGTGCAGCGGGGCAATGCCGCCAGCATATTGGGCACATTTGCACCAGGTGCCTGCCGTTCTGAGATCTACTAGATATGTCAAAACTTTTAATTTATTTCATAATATGCATATTGATACATCACATTGGTTTCTTTAGTTGCTCTGTTACTATCTAAAACTTAAAATAAAAGCTTTGTACCCGTGTGGTGCCCAATTAGAATAGCACCACCATGGGTGTCGTAAGAGTCGACTTTGGTCTTCGGTCGATTTGATTTGTTATACCTCATAAGAGCGCGCAGTACGTTCGGTTCTCCATACAAACGTATTTATGCTCTCATTTCAAAACGCCGTGCTAGAATAACATGAAACTTTGTATTCACAATGAGATCCGGCATATCTAGGTCGGAAATTATTTTCTGTTGCTTTAAATTACAATGGAGAAAAAATACAACGATTATTAAGGTTTTCATACAAGCCGTAAAAAACTGAAAAATCCGCTGTTTTTTTTTCTTTTACATTTTCTAGCAACAGAAACTAATTTCCGACCTAGATATGCCGGATCTCATTGTGTATACAAAGTTTCATGTTATTCTAGCATGGCGTTTTAAAATGAGAGCATAAATACGTTTGTATGGAGAACCGAGCGTACTGCCACGTACTGAGCCCTCTTAACAATATTGTTCTCCTTTCCAGGATGTGCTACACCTACGTCGATCACGGCGTGTGGATGTACCCCGTATTTGGTGTAGCGTATAACACTAATAACATATGTTTTCCACTTGTCATAGCTACTATTGGTGTTGCACTGTATACATATTACCGCATGCAATGGTTCATCACCCAAATAGTGTGGACGTCGCAAACTAAACTAAAGGTATAGCCAAAATTGGTTGACATTGTTGGAGGCATTAGGGAATTTTTGTTTTAAATTTTGGAAATTTTATGTTATTTTCACTCCCCATTTTGAATAGGATGCTTCGCTCCATGGTCTCGACGTCCCACACAGCGCATGTTTTGACCTCGAGTAGGAGAGCAATATTGCCATTTAAAAAATATATATATATTGACTTACTATTTTTCTATTCTATTTTAAGTCGCGTGCTCTTTCGACGATGATAGAAATAAAGTATCCACAATTTTTATCAGTAATAATTTTTGACAATATTTATAGTCTTTGAAAATACAATAAATTCAATTATCAGTGGCACATTCTCGATTTAAAATAACATAAAAAAGGAAAAAATATAAATCATAATATTTAGGCAAATTAATGCAAAAAAACAGCAGCGTTAAATATTTTAAATTAAGATTTGAATATTTTCTATTGTCCTCAAATAATACATTCCATTCGAATAAAAATATAAAAGGAAGAAAAAAGATAGTATGCCAGTTGCTTACATTTACTACAATATTCTACTAATGATTAAAAACATTCCGCGTGTAATAATCTATTTAATACTAAGGAAATAATGTCATCTGTTAAATATGTTCACGAGATAGATGGTGGTTGTAAATTGTGATTCCACAATGTAACAGTTTTTGCGATTTAGTTTTAATCTACATTTAGGTCGGACTAAGGTTTTTTTTGTGATTGTACATTTATTTAAGTTATTTTCATTTCATTTTCATTTATTGCATAGTCATGAACATAGTTACATAATAAGATGTTACAGTTACACTTTAAATTAAAAATATGAAAGTTGTTACGTATGACCTAGGCTGGGGATTGTCAATGCTTTGTACTTTTTAAATATGATTTTTCAAGACTGTCCATCGAAAGGCTACAATTGCGCATAGACATTTCTTTTGCGCAATAAAATGTAAATAAGTATAGTTGCCCCGAAGAACTAGTCCATACCGAATTGCTGATCAGACGTAACTGTGATAAACGAGCAGAGCAGGTCCTCGGATGTAATATTTCTCAACTTCTTATGAACAAAAGTAAACCTGTTGATTTCATTACATATGACTTCTACATGCGGCTTCCAATTTAGGTAGTCGTCAACAGTAATACCGAGAAATGTTGTACTTTTTACTCCTTCTATACCATCTTTGTCAACTTTGACATTGAGATTGACATAATTGCTAACGCTCGCTTGTGTCACAAAGTACATGAACTTAGTTTTAGCAGCATTCGTATGTAAACCATTATGTAAATCTTTTAGCCACTGGATAATATATTTTAAAGCATTATTAATATTTTCTGCTTACTAATCAAAACATTTACCTCGTATGACAGCGGTAGTTTTCTATCATCATTAAATAATACAATCTGTTCTTGAATTGCTATTGGTAAACTATTAACATAAATTAAGGACGAGAAATAATAAACCAGTACACAGAGAAACCGAACGTGCGACTAAAATACTAACCCTCCGAATTATTCGCTCGTGAGTATTCGCACAGTTAGTATTTCAGTCAGTACATTTTAGTTTCTTGTAGGTTAGGTTAGGTTAGGTTATGTTCAGAGCTTTTATACCCATGAAGAACAGCAGCGTCCTAGAATGCTCCCTTGTGGAGCCCCATTGCTGTTTATGCGCGGTATGGAATGAAAATTCTCTACTGCTTTGTTTGTCGCAGATTTTATAACAATACTCTTCTTTACCCAGTTATAGGCTGGTCCTCTTATTCCATATTGGTTATATGTTTTATGTAGAAGTATTCGATGGTTTAACTCTATTAAGATGCGCGTCTACCGTCGATTCAAAATATTCGGACGGGCCACTTTTGGTATCGCTGCATTCTGGTGCAAAGGCTAGCTATAAAGTTTCAGCGTGGCAATGCAGTCGGTGTGATTATGTCTAGCTTAGTTTAGTTGAACCCTGCCCAGTGGAAGTGATTTGGGCGAGCCTTTTATGTATAGTTTTAGTTATTTGGGTGATTCCATGAAATTCGGTTAACTCTATGTCCTCATGTCTAATTTAGTTAAATATCAATTATATTCAGCAATCCTAAACTATTATTATTCCGTATTTTCAGATACTAACAGGCCATGAAGACTAAAATATTAAAAATAATATTGGAATTACCAAAAAACTGTCCATAATGAAGGCAATTGTCAGTCCCTAGTCGATTTTCTACTTTCAAAATTAGCTCTCCAATCCTATAGTTTCTAATTAAGTAAATATTCTTTAAATATATTACCAAATAAACATATAACGATATTAAATAAAATTATTTATAAAAATATTGCAATATTTTAATAAATTTCAAGATAATTTCTGACCTTACTCTTATAAGTCCCTAGTCATTTATTAAAATGGAAAAAAATAATTTTTAACAGTACATATGGTGCTACATTATCGCACGAGTGCGGTAATCAGCAGATTACGTGCATATGTCGAAACTTTAAAGAGCCATATGTACTGTAAAACGTTGTACGATACACGTGCAAACAGACAATACGCAACTCGTGTACGATGTAAAACACTCCCTTCGGTCGTGTTTTAATTTATCACCACTCATTGCAAATTTCCTGTTTACTGCACTTGTATCGTAATGTACTATTGAATAACGTTAAAGTTGCATTTACATAGAAATAAACGAAACCAATATAACCATTGTATTTTAATGCCGTTTAAGTTTCTACATTTCTGATAATTTCAACATATATTTGTCTAGGGACCGACGAAAGTTAACCGAATTTCTTGAAATCACCCATTTATTAATTTCTTTTTGTGTTTATTCTTTGTATGTATAAGTATTCTTGTATATATTTTCTTTGTACATAAATAAATGACTCTCTATAGTTGTAAGGTAAACGTCATAATGGTTGACACCTATTGTTCGGCTCTATTATTAAATTATTATGTTTTAATATTGAAAGTGCCACGCAATGGGACATTTAATTTAGTGTAAGTGGTGTATATTATGATTTATATTATCAGTTGTTTTTAATGTAAAATATTAAAAATTAAGTGAATATGCGTTGTTTTATATAGAAAACTCCCGTGAGTTTGAGACATATTAAAACGTAATGAAACGGGTCGCTCACGTCTTAAGTGCTAAAAGAACCGCCGCCGCGATAGGTACTCATGATTAAGGACCGCGAATCGGTCTGAAACATGTCGAGCGATATTCGACCTTTAAGACGTGATACCCGTTTCATTATATTTTAATATAGGTTGTGTTTAAAACAATTGTGTTTATACACGGTAATTTTAACAGGTTGTCAGGAAAATATCGGTCGAAAAAAATTAAACCGAAGTAGATTGTAATCGAGGTCTAGCGCAATTAAATCTCCGTTCTCCGTTTAGTTAATTAAATGTAATAATTTATAATCCTATCATACATTTCTTGAAATGTGTGCATGTTTACGTCAAACTATTTTTTTTAATACCACGTCGGTGTCAAACAAGCATACGGCCCGCCTGATGGTAAGCGGTCACCGCAGCCTATGGACGCCTGCACCTCCTAGTATTGTTTTGGCGGGAAATTGGATAGCTCTTATATCAACAAACTCATCCATCTACTTGTAATCCTCATAAATAAATAATTTGACACAAAGAGATTTTAGGTTGGTTCAAAAACAAATCATTCAAAAAGGTCTTAGGTTCATAGTTTATAATTATTATAAATCATCGGTAGGGTGGCAAGGATTTTTAATTAAATGGTAATTCCCGTTTCAAATTAGTTCCAGAACAAAATGTTTTTGTAACTAAAATTTATACTTGATTGTGATCGATTACTGATTTAGTTGTTCTGATTCCTGATCACCAATTATGAATCATCTTGTATGCCTAGACATTAATCTCTACGTTTGAGCGTGCACAGAATTGTGTACTGTAAAAATGAGATGACTTTGAAAATACCGTTTTTATGACATATGGTTTTTGTGTTGTACTAGTTACAAAACTTTGCAATAATTAACTCTAGATTGAAAACGGGTACAGTATGTATATGTTTAAAATACAAAGTCGATATTAATGGGGAATGTCTGAATTTTTTAAAGGTCCTTGATTATTTTTCTAATGGGAGGAATAACCGTCGCCATTAACTGAAAAAAGTTTCAGATTTTTCGGTTGCGCCATATATTTTATAAAAATACAAACATTTTATATCACCTCGCGTCTGCCCCGTATCGGACTACAAAGACATTTCTAAGTCGGTCGAATATTAAAAAAAAAAACACCTGCTTGGATCTGTGGTACGCAATGACATTGACAGTTCATCATAGGTTGGTCGTATGACTTGAACTGTCAATGTCATTGCGTACCACAGATCCAAGCAGGCGTTTTTTTTTAATATTCGACGGACTTAGAAATGTCGTAGTAGTCTGATACGGGGCAGACACGAGGTGATATAAAATGTTTATATTTTTAAAAAATATATGGCGCAACCGAAAAATCTCAAACTTTTTTCTGTTCATGGCGAGGGTTATTCCTACCATTAGAAAAATAATCAAGGACTTTTAAAATTTTCAGACATTCCCCATTCAACAAAAAGCTAACTTAACCAAAGAAATTTAAAATTAAGAATCATAAAATAACCTATACTTACCAAAAACATAAAATTAAATAATGTTAAATAAGAGGTTCCCCGGGGCATAGTCCAAAGATGCTGACATCATTTCCCCATATATAGAATACTTTGTAATGTACAAATAGGAGTTTTTTGAAATCCTTTCCATTTATTTCATATTTCTAACTGTTATTTTTTATATATTTATAATGAAATACAAAATAAAAATACATGTTTTATATTAACAACTTTAAATATAAAACGAAAACTAACTACAATTAAAATAAGTAATGCTAAAAATTCCTATAACTTTAGTGACCTTGGTGGGCTGTCCATCACCACTCCATCAGGAGACAGCGTTCCTGCGCTGGATTGTGATTGCAATTCTCTGCGCGACAAAGCTCGCCCGTTGCCTCCCTCAGCCATTTGCCAAGCATCTGGGGAGCATCTGTGCGCCCCTGCCCTACGAACCAAGTGTCTCAACGCCAAAGGCGACGAATTCATATTGGGCGCCAAGGCAGCTGTAGTTGGCTATCTTTTAAGTTTAACGCTGCGCTCGCATCTATTTGTCTGCATAAATAAATTAATTTAACTAAGAACATATTGAAGTAAGGTTAAAGAAATATTGAAGTAATCCCGTTTAGTTAAAGTCACCCCAACTTACGATACAGTGAGACCCGTTTCGCCTGATACTGTAGTTTAAAATAGGCTTTATTAAAGATTTTAAAACTATAGTGATAAACAAACTCACAATATTCAATTAAAATTACAGTAATAATAAGTAATGATTTCATTATTTATAGTAAATACAACCTTTTTGATGACATGAAGTCATTTATTAGGGCCTTATCGAAGCGGCTGATCCACACCTCAGGCGATCCCAGGGCTGGCGCTTACCTCTCTCAACGAATTGCTCTAGCGATACAGAGAGGTAATGCTGCCAGCGTAATGGGGACCATGCCGCAGGGAGACCTGCTCGACGGGGTGTTCTTCTTATAATATTAGGCTATTTTAGTTTTTTTTTTTTTTTTTGTATATGAAAAAGGTTGTATTTACTATAAATAATGAAATCATTACTTATTAATACTGTAGTTATATTTATAAATAATATAATTATTTATAATTTATTATATTAACTTAATTTCTAATGTTACATTGTGTTTACAAGTTACATATAAATTGTTAAACTAAACAAGTATTCCCTTGTCATCGTCACTCATGCAAAAGAACGTTGTGTCAATCTTGTTACAGAGGCTGCAGCAGACACTGTTTGTAGCCGAGAAGTGACAAATGGTTATATAAAAAATAAATAAATGCAAGACTTAAGTACCAGAATTCTAGCCAAAATTTCAATAACTTTGTTTAATCAAAACCCTTATATATTTCTGTAAAACCAGGAAACATAAGCTTATGTAATTTTGTTATTGTAATTGTGGTAAATAAATAATAATATAAATCTGCTTCTCGCAATCTGCGCAGTACGCTCGGTTCTCCATACAAACGTATTTATGCTCTCATTTTAAAACGCCAGGCTAGAATAACATGAAACTTTGTATACACAATGGGATCTGGCATATCTAGGTCGGACCATAGTTTCTGTTGCTTGAAATTATAATGGAGAAAAAATACAGCGATTATTAAGTTTTTCATACAAGTCGTAAAAAACTCAAAAAGCCGCTGTATTTTTTTTCTTTTACAATTTCTAGCAACAGACACTATGGTCCGACCTAGATATGCCGGATCCCATTGTGTATACAAATTTTCATGTTATTCTAGCATGGCGTTTTAAAATGAGAGGGTAAATACGTTTGTATGGAGAACCGAGCCAGACCGAGCGTACTGCGCCCTCTTAAAATATCATAGTTATAATATCAGCCGAGGGACGTCCACTGCTGTACATTATGCTTCTCCCAAAAAAGTGCCACAATGCTCGGTCCTGCGGCACCCGCATCCAGCGGACTCCCACGACCTTTACCAGGTCATCAGTCCAGCTTGTGTCAGGTCATCAGTCTACTCACGCTGCGCCTTCCGGTACTTGCCGGAAGATTCCTTTTTTATTATTTATAAGAAAACAAACAGTTATATAAATTAAATAATAAATATAATGTCAATAAATGTATACCTATAATTTCCTTTAAGATTACATTAACAAATAAACATACATGACAGTAATTTAACTCTTAGTTATGCTATTACAATTTTGTATAGTTAAATTGATTTGGTATTAAAGATTTTATACTTACACAGAATGTTTGGTAGCTAGGTGCAAAGATTTTCAGGAAATGATAAAGGTCATTTGAAATATTATATTATTAATTCCGGCTTAAAATCATTTGTGTATATCAATTTCTCTTCATTTTGGATTACTTTAAGGCGCAGGTTAGGGCAAGCCATTCTCCATACAAAGGTTGTGCAAGTTTTTTGCGTTAGTTTTGGCACTACAGCATTTAATTTTATTTTTTGTTGGTACATATGGGATATACGCAGAACTTGATGTTGAAATTTTGCATTATTTAAAAAAAAATACAAAAAATTATTAAAAGTAAAAAAGAAAAACATCAAGACATAGCTAACAAAAAAATAAGCATATGGACCAAAAATAGTAACTGGAGTGCAATAACAAACGAAGAAAAACTTGCACAAAGTTTGTATGGAAAGAGCTTGCCCACCCCTTCGCCTTAACGTTTTGCGCCACCATGAAGATAAAGCACATTGCAGAAATAATGTTCTAGAATACGGTGAACGATTAGTGACACAGGAAAAAGAAAAAGAAAAACAAAATTCAGACTGTTTCGCTTCACCCATGCTTATATCACTGATCTTAGTCAAAGATAAAACTAATTATTTAAGAAAATAATATGTGATTTTAATAAGACGATTAGATAAGAATGTTGTAACGTGTTTTGATATGTTAGTAATACACCTACCAAATAATAAAATTATTATTTATTTTGTCTATTTTTTATTTTTAAGCTATTAAATCGACGAATCCATCAACGTAAAAACTAGTCTGATGTATTCAAAAGGTACTTTAATACAAAATACAGCACATAGTGGTCCCCTTTATTCAATATCTATCTTTAAATTTAAATAATCACAATTATGTACGATTGGAGCTAATGGACACGTTAAAGGCCTCTTAAAAGTAAATCGACCTAACCCTACGTACCTAAGTCCTATTCATGTTTTACCCCTGTCAAATTTTCCGTGTAGTGCACAATAAAGTATTTTATTATTATTATTGTATGTCTTTTCCGCTCACGGGACAATGGTGTCCCGGACCTTTGGAAGGCGTGCGCGGAGCCGAAGTACCGATGTACCGAAGTACCAACCGAGTACCACATAGCCAACACGTAGAGGCCCTTTTGACAATTTAATGAAATGCTAGGGGTACACCGAGCGGATGCTGTCCCTGCCCGTGTCATGGGACGCACACAGAGACAGCACCCGCCAGGGTGTACAGGAACTATTGCGGGTTGATGGAATCTAAATAAACCGGACTATTGGGTGAATATGATGGACTAATGGCTGGGCTATTGAGTGAGACAACTGACAACTTATTATTATTATTATTATTATTATCGACCCATAAAGTGGTAGTAAACATTTTTAAAACTATTTTCTTAAGAAAACTTCCTAATTGGAAACTTTCAAGTTCTTGTGAATTTTAGTGTGAGGGTTCAGAGGGTACCCTCAACGGAATGGAGTGCCTTGACAGAATATATAAAAAGTGCACTGAAAACAACAACAGCACTAAACAACTGTACTGCACAAAATATATCACTGGAATTGTAGAAATAAATTACTAGAACTGTAGAAAATTATATGTATTTTAAATAGGAAGGACTTTAGAATATGCAACACCGAGTTTAGCGTTCATGTTTTTTTTATAAATAGTACTCACTATTAGAAAGCTTTTCACAACATTTCAAGTTGCGGAGACGTACGGTTTAAGAGAAAAAAAATAGGAAAGTAGAAAGTTTCTATACTAAAATCGGTAAATAATACTACGCCATGACAGTCCGACTCCGCCTTAGCTCCGGCACTGCGGGACGAGCAGCCCTTCCGCCCTCACGTCACTGGGGCCTAGATATATCAAAAACCGAATCAGAGCACCCCACTATCCACATGGTCTTGTCTGCCCTACCCCTAGAGTGTATATAAAAATTCGGAGGCGCGAAGGGAGAGCAGCCCTCGCCCGCCGATCGTAAGCGATATGTGTATAACACGAGAGTAAAAAAAAATGCGATACTTAACATTGAAAAAAATATCGGTGTAATCCAGGTCTAGTTTAATTTTTTAGGCCGAAATTCAATTGTCGATGTTTGGAGTAGGCCCTAGAAGGAGTACGCTAGGGAGAGGCAGCACCCTCCGAAAAAAACCTAGTGTTTCTAGCGGGGGTGCGAACCCACAATCTTCGTATTGAAATTCGCTTGCCACCACTCAGCTACAGCGGCTACACATACAAAACCGGTAAATTTTATAATAATTATAATATGTATCCTATAAATGAAATCTCTGCTAATAAAAAAAAAATCTCAAACTATATATTTGATTAAAAGTTTATAACATTTAAGACTCACGTCACACGTGAATCAAATCATAAGGCGATTTCCTGTCTTGGCGGGGCGGAGGCGGTACGAATATCAGAAAGCTTTCCGCGAACCGAAAATGAAGTCAAATTAAAAAGTAGTATTTATATTATTTTCGTTAAGTACTCTTGTATATATTTTCTTTGTACATAAATAAAGTTCTATTTAAGATATATTAGCCGTAGAATTGTGTAGGGGAAAGGTAATGTAAAATAAAAACAGTTTTTTAAAGTAGAGTCTGAAACTCTGGTCTAAAAGCTGTTTTCCCTTATTTCAATCAATCAATACGTTTATTGTTAAATTGTAGGGGTTACTTCGTTCGGGAATATAACCATCTCGTGGTCATAAGGCTTATTTTATACCCTCGTTATACAATCTACTATTATTACGTGCCCGCGCCGCCGATCGCTCCACAAATCCATAAATGCGGCCTTAATTTCCCTAACGCCATAATTTACATATATTTTTTCCCTATAAGCCACAGACCGTATGGTAATCAGTTAGATTGGACCTCGTATAGACACCGCACGTGTTTTGATAATTCGTGTTCATATACATAATCGTGATATCCATAGAATAATGTAAGTTATTTTGCATTCAATTTTATTAGTTTTGTTTTCGTATGAAATGAGGGTAAGAATAACATCGCAACTTTTCTTTTTGTGATCGTAAGAATAGCGATGTAGTGGGCAATGGCCTGGAAGTGGCTAAATAAGAGTGCAACAATACATAATACACATGTACCTATACAGGGTGACTCGGGAGACGTGAGCAAGATCAACACTACAGATTCAGTAGATCATAAGCTACTGCTTCATGCCACTATTAGTGAAATTAACGTTCATTTATCTTTGGTGTTGAAAACAAAACGTTTTAAATTATTTACGAAATTCATGGTCACTCTACAATCAGAATACTTCAGTCAAGTCATACGTGTCGAATTGAATGTCATCTGAGTCCGATTACTTTTGAAATATCGTATCTCACTCAATGTGACAATTTACTTTCTTCGTAATCAAAGAGCTGTCATAACAGTTAGAGGTTTAATCTTTATAAACAAGCTGATTTAGGGTGACCATGATTGTAGAGAATTAAACTTTAACCTAACAAAAATTAAAACACAGGAAAAAGGTATGGGTGTTTCACTTAAGAGGGCGCAGTACGTTTGGTTCTCCATACAAACGTATTTATGCTCTCATTTTAAAACGCCATGCTAGAATAACATGAAACTTTGTATACACAATGGGATCCAGCTTGTCTAGGGCGGAAATTAGTTTCTGTTACTAGAAATTATAATGGCGAAAAAATACAGCGATTATTAAGGTTTTCATACAAGCCGTAAAAAAACTCAAAAAACCGCTGTATTTTTTTCTTTTTCAATTTCTAGCAACAGAAACTAATTTCCGACCTAGGTATGCCGGATCCCATTGTGTATACAAAGTTTCATGTTATTCTAGAATGGCGTTTTAAAATGAGAGCCTAAATACGTTTGTATGGAGAACCGATCCACACCGATCGTATTGCGCCCTCTTAAACACAATGGTCAACGATTCATTGCCATTTTCTATGTATGTAGTGTTGGTCCTGCTCACGTCTCCTGAATCACCCTGTATACAGACTGTCATAAACATCGTACAGAAACCATTCAAGGTTTTCAACCCTTTTAACATAATAGTACTCCAAGCGATCCGATTAACGAAATGATTGTAAAATTGATGAGATTTTAAAGTTGAATTTGTAGTAGGAACCTCCTTGGTTTTGTAGTAGGAACAGCAATTTCTTTGTACAAAACCGGGTCATGTAGGAAGAATATTTACTTCTTTGTACATAACTGTCAATGTGAGTGCTAATGTGCAAGGAACGAAGGTTTCCTGGTACATTACCCGGTTTTGTACGAAGAATATTTTTTCTTTATACATAGCTAGTAATGTAACTCAGTTATGTACGAAGAACAAGGGCTCGTGGCCTATATTCCTTATTTAAAAGAGCCGTAAAAAATATTTTCGAAATTGCGAAGCGTCCACTTGACGTAACTGGTGACTGGTGACCGAAGAGTGCCGAATAGCTGGCGACTTCCTCGCACTACGGGTACGGATCATCAGCATTGTGATATAGCGAGGAAATGCCGCCAGCATCCTCGGTAAAATGCCTCAAGGGCCCGTTTTAGATTTTAGTAAGTGTTAATATTATTTAAGTTATACAGGGTGATTCAGGAGACGTGAGCAGGACCAACACCACATACATAGTAAATGGCAATGAATCGTTCACCATTGTATTTAAGTGAAACACCCATACCTTTTTCCTGTATTTTAATTTTTGTTAAGTTAAAGTTTAATTCTCTACAATCATGGTTATCCTACAACAACTGGTTTATAAGGATTAAACCTCTAACTGTTATGACAGCACTTTAATTACGAAGAAAGTAAATTGTCACATTGAGTGAGATACGATATTTCCAAAGTAATCGGACTCAGATGACATTCAATTTGACACGTATCACTTGACTGAAGTATTCTGATTGTAGAGTGACCATGAATTTCGTAAATAATTTAAAAACAAACAATAATTTAAAAACATTTTGTTTTCAACATTTCACTAATAGTGGTACGAACCAGTAGCTTATGATCGACTGAATCCGTAGTGTTGATCTTGCTCACGTCTCCCGAATCATCCTGTAGATTAAATATTCTCGTATACACGGTGAATTTCAGTAACCCGACAGATTTTAACCATGTATTTCTGATATTACTAGTAAATAATTTTATATCAACATAGGTCAAATATTATTAAGTTGCCCACTCACTTGACAAGCCTAATCCCAATAAGGTCTGGTTCCCTTCGGGTTGGAAGTTCAGATGGCAGTCGCTTCCGTAAAAACTAGTGCCTACGCCAATTCTTGGATTAGGTAGTGGACCCCAGGCATCTTTCAGGATGCAACTGTACTGGGAGTAACGTTAGGAGGATAATGATGATGATAGGTCAAATATTGCCATATTAATTTATTTAATTTCTGGAACAAAAAAAAACAAGTAACGATACTACATATTTTCTTCTGAACAAATACTTAGTCAACGGAGTGAAAGAGAAACTTCACACTTCTTAAATGTCAGTTGGACGTGACGTAGCTAGGACGTCCTTAGGGCGTGTTATACATGAGATTTTTAACTTGTAAATTTCTTAAAAAAATGAATATCTCGAAAATGAAGCCGCTTTAGACTATTAGTATAAGTACCACTTTTGTACTCTATTTAGGTTTTAGAAGCGATGGTGATGCGACTCCTGAGTCAGCACCATGCTGAGGCGGGACCATTTCATGGTAAAGTTACGTCTCAACTTTTTAATTTTCTGTTTGCCTTGAATAAAGCTTTTCTATTTCTATATCTATTTCTATGGTTAAAATCTGTCGGGTTACTTAAATACACGGTGTATATTTTCTTGGTACGTAAATAAATGATAATGATACTTTCCAATATTCAGGACAATATCCCGCATCCACCTCCGCATGGCCGGCTACGTGGTCACCCTAGCGTTGCATATGTCCAACATAATTTACATGAGGACATTCCATCAAGGAGAAGTGATGGAAGATCCAGAGATCAGGAGGTTTATAGGGGTGCAATATCGGTTTATCACGTGCTGGACTTTTGTAAGTTACAAACTTACTTAACTTTTTTAAAGCCCTTGGTAAAAGGCTGAGAGAGAGGGTTAAAGACCCCCGCTCTGGGTCGTGGCTGGTCCAACAGGTCTTATCTCCATTGCTGTGCAGCGTGGAAACGCTGCGAGCATTTTGGGGACCTTTAGATCGGGCACGACGCAGAGGCATCTTCTGGGTGAGCTCGTTTCATCGTCGGCCTCATCTTTGCCCCCTGGCTAGATGCTGGCCAAGAGCAATCCCATTTTTAATAAAAAAAAAAGAGTGGGGTATAGTCTTTTTTTGTTTTGTTTTATTATTATTGTTTCTAGTATTTAGTTAACTGATTTTTCTTTTCTTTTTGTGTTCCTTGTTTTATTTCTTTTATTGTAAATATAATTTAGTTTATTTGTATAAATACCATACCTCTTCAGTTATAAACTTAGGTAATAGGTATTTTGTTACTGTTTATCATACTTATACTTGCACTCATTACTGTATTGTAGATACTTATACATTACAAGTCAAAATAATTAAAAGATATTACTTTAGTCATATCATACTCATTCGTACACTCATACTCATATTCTATATTTCACTTACTCCTACTCAAGCGATGGTTTTTAGATGTTATATCAAAATCGGTTCATCCGTTTTTGAGATATTTAACTTTGAACAGAAAATGTCGGGGGTATATCAACTTTTCTAACTTCATCATCATCATGTCAGCCGAAGGACGTCCACTGACAAAGACTTCCACAATGACCGGTCCTGCGCCACCTGCATCCAGCGGACACACGCAACCATTACCAGGTCAACAGTCCACCGTGTGGGGGGCCTGTCCACGCTACGCCTTCCTGTACGTGGTCGCCACTCGAGAACCTCTCCGTCTCAACGGGCATCGGTTCCATGTGCCGGGCCGTGCGTGGTTTTCTAACTTGCAAATTATCCATCTATGTAAAAATAATATTTCTACTAACTTGCTCAACCAACTCCTCTGTTCGTTTAACAGCAAATCCGTGTGCAAGTTTGCGACGCTTTTGGTAATCATCATCGTATATTTAAGAGTGTCTCTTGTCGGTGGAGTAATCGCCATTCTATCCGGTTCCCTGCCAATTCTTTGTTTGAGCTCCTGATACAACATTACATCGACCTTCTCTTCGGCTTGATCCAAAACGCACGTCTCGGTCTTCCCCTGCCGCTGCTCCCCTCTATCTTTCCTGCGATTATGTAAAGTAAAAGTAGTTTATTCTTCACATTAGGCATATTAATGCACCTATGAACGTCAATAAACTACCACCGGTTCGGAAAAATAAACCTCTGCCACGAGAAGAACCGGCGTAAGAAACTCGGCGAATGCTTTTTATGTAATTGTCATGTCGTATCAGGTGCCCCAACATATTTCCTCTTCTGTCCTCAATCGTCCTCAAAAGCAGTCTCTTCTCTCCTACCAAATCCTCTTCATTTGTTTTCCTTTCTGTCCAGATTATGGCTTTTATTCGCCGCCAGCACCACATTTCAAAGGCACTTTAATTGAATAAAATAAATGTCTTTATTTCAGCTTTTCCAAATGTTTTACGCTCTACTCGGCCTGACATGTGACTGGTTGACATTAAGACACTGTTCTAACAAGAAATACAAACTTCCAGGTCTCTTGAGTGACACGAGAGACACACTATATTCGGCTATCATATGGCCTTCCTCTTTTGTAAGTATTATCTCTTTTGTAAGTATTATTATTCCTTTTTTGTATCGCTTACCATCAGGCGGGCCGTACGCTTGTTCGCCACCGACGTGATACAAAAAAAAATTAAAAAAAAATATCCCATAAAAACATAAATGTGAAAATAGGAGCCAATATCAATTTCCGTGGTTGTCGTCTTCACCGACAAAAGAATTGAGATCCAAACGGATGCCAAAGTTCCGTGGTGTGGTAGTGAAATTATTAGTATTTTACCTTAGTGTTTACTTGATTAAATTTACCTAATTGCCTTTAGTAAATTAAGTGTACTAGTAAGCAGTGGCTTTCAAGTTACATTCAAAATGATCAAATTAGCCCCAATTTTTCCTTAAGTCCTAACATAAATATGCATATGCAAAATGTGTCTACGTCTGCGTTTTGTTGGTGTTAATAAGGGCGATATTTTACTGTGTTTGTACGAAAAAAGCGCCTTTACACCGCCAAGTAAAGATACCTTTTGCATGACGTCACAAACTAATACTTTGAAAACCGGTAATGTCAGAAATCTTATTGATAGATATTATTGTATACATTTTCCTCATAACATTAGGATAAACTTTATTTGTGTATTTTAAACCTGTTTTATGGTTATTTATTAAGAATAAGTTTTAATCATTTCGGAACTTCGTGTAGTAAAACTAGAGTCAAATCAAATTTTAAAACGAACGCGCTTCTCCTATTTAGACATTGTTTTGACTAGTGTCACTACCAACTAGGCTAAACAAGCCGACAAAGACAGCAAAAATGTAAACTTATAAAAAGTTAAAACAACCTTAACAATGTTTCAGCAAGTCGCGAGTCTGTTCTGGCCGTTCTACCTCTATGACTACCGCCTAGTGTATCCAGTCCTTATCGACAAAGTGTTGACCCGTCTGTCAAATCACATCATACACAGCGCCATCATACCTATAGCGGTGTGGGAGATGCTGACGAGGCCGCAAGTGAAGCCCGAGCGCCAGGCGAGGCTCGTAAGCTTACTCGGAGCGTATACTTTAGCTTATTGGGCTGTGTAAGTATATTTTTTAGTTACTTTTGGACTTTAAATCAACTGCCTATTTACGCTTGTGTCCTCAGTAAAGTCAAAAGCGCGTTATCGACCCGCTATTGGCTTGAGGGTTCGTTGTGTTGACAGTTAAATTTTTTTTTTTTATATCGTCTGTCTTTCCGAGTTCATATAACCTGGACTTTTTAAGGCACGTCTGTATAGGCATCTTCTGGGTGAGCTCGGTTCATCGTCGGCCTCATCTTTGCCTCCTGGCTAGATGCTGGCCATGAGCAATCCCATTTTTAACCGACTTCCAAATTTCAAAAGAGGAGGTTATCAATTCGGTTGTATGTTTTTTTTTTTTGTTTTTTTTTTTTAATGTTTGTTACTCCATAACTCCGTCATTTCTTAACCGATTTGAATTTTTTTTTTTTGATTGTATGTATATATATCCAAGTTGGTCCCGTTTTTGTCAAAAGGCAGTTCTGATGATGGGATCCATGAGGAATTGAGGGAACTCCTCAAATCTTTAAGGCAAACATATAGTGATTTTTGTGTTTTTATCAACAAGTCAAGCGTTTGCATCCAAAAATGTGACATTGGATGAAGTGGAACTGCTGATGATGATCAGAACAGAACTCTTCAACGACGAAAAGTTCACGTTTGGCGATTTGTCCTCCTAGCTGTGTTTGTGAAGCAAGTTCTATTTTCACGATTAATTTTTGTCATGCTCGAGTTCTGATGATGGGATCCATGAGGAGTTGAGGGAACCCCTCAAATCTTAAAGGCAAACATATAGTGATTTTTGTGTTTTTATCAACAAATCGAGCATTATCATACAAAAATGTGACATTTGATGAAGTGGAACTGCTGATGATGATCAGAACAGAACTCTTCAACGACGAAAAGTTCACGTTTGGCGATTTGTCCTTCTAGCGGTGTTTGTTAAGCAAGTTCTATTTTCACGATTGATTTTTGTCATGCTCGAGTTCTGATGATGGGATCCATTAGGAATCGAGGAAACTCCTCAAATGTGAAAGGCACACAAATAGTGATTTTAGTATTTTCATGAACTAATCAAGCATTTTCATTCATAAAAGTGACATTTGATGAAGTGGAACTGCTGATGATGATCAGAACGGAACTCTTCAACGACGCGTAGTTCACGTTTGGCGATTTGTTCTCTTCGTTTTGTTTGTCAAGCAAGCAAGGTTTTTCCTTGATTTCATGAGGAATTGAGGGTACTTAGTCTTCTACCATTATAAACATACTTATAGCCATTTTTGTATTTTATTGTATGGAATCTAAGAGTGCACCAGCTAAGATTAATAATCTTTCACCGGACTCCCCCATTGAAGTCGGTTTTTTTTTCTTAAAAAAATTATTATATAAAAAAATCTGAGTGGTTCATATATGGACGTTCGTGGTTTTAGATTATATTAGCAAAATCTTGGTCAAACAACAGCAAAGCTTATACCGTAAGGATAGAGGACTGCTAGAACTGATGTCGTCATTGATTAAATCTCGGAAATATGTAAGACTAGCTGTTGCCCGCGACTTCGTCCGCGTCTTCACTCCTATTGGTCGCAGCGTGATGTTATATAGCCTAAAGCCTTCCTCGATAAATGGACTATCTAACACAAATAGAATTTTTCAAACAAACTCTTCAGCATTACAATATTAGTATAGATAAACCTCTTAATGCTTGATAGTTATAATGTCCAATACTTATCAGTGGCGACTGCGTACCTGCGTGTCCGCGGTTAGCAACGTCGGTCGGGTCTCTTGGATGGATGACCGCTAACTGAGCGCACGCGCATTAAGCCGTACCCTACGCCGATCACGTTTATTTTACAATCAATAATTTGGCAATTGTAGTAAATGCTCAGTGTGTTAACGAGGGATTATTTGATATTATGGTAGGTTTAATTTATAGCCATAAGGTGTATTAAAAAAAACTACTGTAGAATTAATGCGTCTGTACTAAAATCTGTTAAAATTGTTTAAAAAATAGTAATAATATAATCCCCGGTGGTTTTCTTTTTTAAGAATGGGTAAAATAATTGTCCTGACAGTATAGTCAAAAATCACCAACTTTTGAATTAATGTATATAGCTGTTATTAATTTATTTCAATATTTTTATTATTATTTATATATGCTCTACGATATAAGAGGTGATTTTTTTAAATACTGTTTTTAATAATATGTTAGTCCCTTTAGATCAAAAATCTCTAGTGTAGGATTTAATGTTTACATTTAATGAAAAATATAAACTTTAAAAATTTTTTTTCGGAAAAGCTCAATATATTTTTTGGGGAAAACCTTTGACTTATTATCCCAAAATAATGTTCTATCAGATTGCAAAAAAAATATAGTGTAGGATTTAATGTGCAATTCTCGAACAACTGAAAGTTTCTTTCCCGGACTACCGGCCGCTGTCCATGAATCGGCATGCTGTATCGCGGCCGCAGTCGTTAAGCCAGGTTAGAGGCCTTCGGGCGGCTTGAGAACTTCTAACAGTCAAGTTGCCCACTCACTTGACAGGCCTAATCCCATTAAGGTCTAGTTTGCATCTTGGTTTGGAGACAGATGGCAGTGCAACTATACTGGGATAACGCTAGGATGATGAGGACTTGACGCCCACTGCTCATCTCCATTTGTCATGAATTACGATTGAAAATGTTAAGCACTGGGACTATGTCGATCATTTACATGAAATACATAACATTAAAACAACCTATGCTTATCAAAAGCTCACGCAGTTCCACGTGCACCATATCCTTCCAGCGATACTTGGGGCGACCTGCAGGACGCCGTTCGGTCGGTCGGTCCAAGTATGCTCTCCTCACCTGTCGATCTCCTCCTATTCTCTCGAAGTGACAAAGCCAGCGAAGACGATGCGCTTTGGTTTCACCAATAATATTTGGTTCGGCCACCAGCTGGCGAGAAATAGCGCAGGACCGAGAAAAGTGGCGTGCTCTTGTCTCGGAGGCCGAAACTCATTTTGGGTCGTCGTGCCAGCCTAGTTACTTAGTTTTTTTTGCTTATCAAAAAACTTACTAAATAAATGAGAGGTCCACCCGCAGCATACTGCCAAAGATACTGACAGCATTTCCTCGTTGTATAGGAATGCTGATGCGTTGTGCGAGATTCCACGCTCTCTGATGCGGGGTCCATAAACCTCACATAAACCTCTTTGCCACTTCTCTGAATAGATCATGGGCCCCGGGATCCCACGGACCGACGGGGGTCTCAACGACGAACGGAACAAAGTTATATTCGGTGCCGAGACGCCTATATTTACTTTGCTTCGCCTTTTCGGCCGCCTCTGCCACAAAGTACAATATATACGAGTATACTGAGATAGAGATACCAGTGTAATACTCCATATAGATCGTAGCGCCGTTGTGTATTTAGTAAGAACTAACCGCAGGACCGCTGCATCCCTGTCACTTCAATATGCAAGTGCGATAGAGATAGCACCCAGTGACATCTGGTACAAACAAATTAAACTAACATTTCCATAGAAAAAATCGTACTTCGAGCTGAAAGGCCCCTGGCCTCTGCAGCCACATTATTTTATTATCATTTCATTAGTCATTAAGTTTATGTTTGCGTGTTGAATAAATGTCTAATTTCTATGACAGTTGTGTCAATTTATAGACATAACATTTCGACCTTTTTTTTTCAGGTTGGTCTACACATACATCGAACAAGACTATTGGATATATCCTATCTTTAAATACACGTATGGGACTATATATTTTCCACTAATAATATGCTATAGTTTCGTACTTCTAGTTATAAATTATAAAACGCAGTGGATTGTAGTAGAATTTCTTTATCCGTCAAAGAAAAGCAAAGTTATTAAAAAAATGAAATAAATGTTTATCAATTTAATAATTGTTCTTATTTATGTGATTTGCTGTAAGGGACTTCTTTTTTTACAAGCTTTTATTTAGTTTCACCTGTCCCGTTGTCTGACTGTCGGTCTGTAATCAAATTTGTAAGTTAAATCCCATCAAAAACATAAATGTGAAAATGGGAGCCAAGTTCAATTGCCGTTTTCACCGACAAAAGAATTGAGATCTAAATGGGTGCCAAGTTCCGTAGATTCTCTGAAAGGTGCCAAGTCCGGTACTACATTGTTTACAGTAAAGGTAATTTACTGCGGCTTAATGCCCTTTGAGCTTTAACTTGGCAGTTTTCTTAAATATCCAACAGCTTTTATGGTATTATAACATACTGCATAGAAAACTGCCAAGTTAAGGCTCAAAATGCATTAAGCCGCAGTAAATTAATTCATAATTCATTCCACCACATCAGCCCTAGGACGTCCACTACTGGACATAGGCCTCCCCCAATTTCATAGGGGGTAAATGCCATAATCGCCACGCTTGGCATGCGGGTTGGCGATCGCAGTATCTCCACCGCACTCTAGGAATGCTGCTGCCCATTCCCCGGTGGTCTTGGATAATTCATTCATTTATTGCAAACCATGGTCATATAGTACAGCTATTACAATATACATTTTAGGCACACATGGCACCCTGTTATGGTCTAGCAATGCATTACTTTTACTGTAAACCATATAGTGCCGGCCAAGGCACATTTCAGAGAATCTACGGAACTTGGCACCCATTTAGATCTCAATTCTTTTGTCGGTGAAAACGGCAATTGAACTTGGCTCCCATTTTCACATTTATGTTTTTGATGGGATATCATTACTTTTTGTCAATCTTCGCGAAATGGTGCTTTTTTAGAGCGAATGCACGAGTTACTATACAAAATACCCAAATCGCTATAGGTGTTGTACATTTTTTTTATAATGATAATGAGTATAATTGTAAACGCACAAGTTGAGTCGATGCAATTTCAAAACGCATCGTCAGAAATATCATCATGTCAATGTCAATTAAAATATACACAACTTGTCACCGACTCCGACTCACGTAAATATTATACACAACTTCCAGAGTTTTCTGTTATAATATCGTAAAAAAATCAGTGATTCCAGTGATGAAAATCATGCCTGTGGAAGTATGTTTTTTTGCATGTTGCACTTTCCTCGCTACAGTGAGGAGAAAAGTTTTGTGTTACACACGGGTGCAAAGTGGTATTTTACTTCTCGTGTGTTGAAACACTCACTACGCTCAGGATTCTATTTTAGAACCACTCGCGCTTCGCTCGTGGTTCAACTATAGAATCCTTTCGCTAGCTCGTGTTTCAATTCCACACTCGCGGGTAAAATACAACTTTGCACCCTTGTATAACAAATAACTATTTCCAAATCGGTTAATAAATGACGGAGTTCTGAGTTAACTAGCATAAATAATAATAATAATAAAACTAATAAAAAAACACTGTTTTCTTATTTTTTCTGGTGTACACACACAATTACCAAGCTGCATGCCAAATTTCAGCTTTCTAGGTCACCTGGAAGTGGGTTAGGTTTTTGATTACTAGTCAGTCAGTCAGTCAGTGGTAAAAATGCCGTTTTTTGGAATTTATTATCTCAATAACTATTAATCCTATATTTATGAAATTTGGGGTTTTACTTGTAGTTTTTCTAAAGGATCTTAATACATGTGCCAATTTTTTTTTTTTGTGTTTGATTAATTTAGAGTTATTGGGGGGTCAAAAGTGGCTCCAAACGGTTCCTGTAAAATAACACACGGCTGCATCCGCCAGTTCCTGGGGTGAACTTGGCTGGACACGCTGCCTGAATCTACACACAGATTTGATCCACTTCCCGGTTTCCGATTGAGCTGAAATTTTGCATGCATGTATAAATCTTAATGTATTATGAACATGACTGCAATACAATAAGGAATTAAAAAAATCGGATGACAATGCAATATTATTATGACATAGAGCTGATCTGATGATGGAGACAGAAGGTGGTCATAGCCATTCCTAAACTACACAAGATAAACCCATCGTGTTTGGGCTCATTCGAACCGACTCAACAAGTAGTTTATGATTGTGGAAAAAAGTACAGACGGCAATAAAAGTTTGCAGCAAAAATGAATTTTTTGACAATAAACTTAGCCATTGAAGTATAAAATAATTCGAAATGCGCATGATAACCATATTATTGTCGACGTGATTACCGTCATAAAACATCTAATACTAGTAAAGACAACCACGGAAATATCGCGGGTATTAAATTGATAGCTTTTCTCCCATTTATGGCTCAGCTATATACATAAGATCAACTATTTCAAGTACACATACTATTACAGTGCCCAACCAGAACAATATCGAGTCCATTGCCCTACAACTAGAGAATTCCCGAACTCTTATCTCGTTTTACAAACCTTCCCGTAACGACTTCTCGAATCCTCGAGTTCTCGAATCTTCTCGAATTCAAAATTTACTCCCACCCAGCAGTTCAACCTACGGGAATTCAATATCCGATATTCATCTTGGCGATATTTGTCCAACAACTCCAATGGCGAGATCGTAAGTGAATGCAGCCTTGAAGAAAACCTCCATCTTGTATGCGACGTTAAACAGCAGGGTTCTTTCCGATCGGCGCGGTGGCAGCGAGACACAAACCCAGACTATGCTATGTCTCCGAAGACACGGGAAGATATTACCTATCCTATATCCTACCTAGCTCAATGACTTCCTCCGCTATCAACACCGTCCCGCTCTCATAGAGATTGGACTCGAAAGGACTCATTCATTTCATTTCTTCTCTTCCAAACTCTTTACCAAAACCATGATAAAGCATGATGAAGACAGGCTGAAAAACATATAAACAACAATTGGATGCTGAAACCAGTAGCATCAAACTGATTATGCATAATAGTACACCATTTTTGAAACTGGCATACCTCCCACGTTGTTCATCAAGTGTAATGGACGATTCACACCAAACGGCCAGAGTCGGCGCGCACGCCACCAGAGTCAAAGGAATTCGAACCCTGCCTGAAGAAGCTAGACTTCGTATCCGAACGGCAGTGGCAGAGCTGGCGGCAGCTGCTGCCGGCTGCCCGCAACCCATTCAAATATGAAATCTAACTTCTGTATGGAGGGTTCGAATTCCTTTGACTCTAGTGGGGTGAGCGCCGACTCCAGCCGATCGGTGTGAATCATCCATTAGGTAATGGTCATACTAAACATGATCCCGATGACACAGTTAATTTTAGGTCTATATTTGCTGAGTGTTACATTGAAACTGCTTGAGCGCCTACAGCATTAGGAGAATCGTGGAAACATAAAACATATATTCCAACTTTTTTTATACAACGACGATAGCAAACACGCTTACGTCCTGCCTGATGGTAAGCACGCGCCTATGGACGCTTGCAGGTCCAGAAGCACGTTGCCGACTCTTTATCAAGTTAAGGATTCGTTGTGTCGACAGCTAGAGACATATGTAGGTCCCTCACTCAACACGGCGCGTCCTCGGGAGCTCTGGCGACCTTACTCACCACCAGGAACACAACACCACATACAGCACGAACATGTAGTGGTGTTATTATGGTTGCGATCTTTTATAAGGTAGAGGTACAGTCAGCGTCAAAAGTAACTGAACAAAAACAAGCTATCAAAAGTAATAGTCATGTGTAGTGTCTATATAACATCATTTAACAATTCAGAATTATCTGAGATTTTTGTGTGCTAGACATTTCCCAAAAGGATCGAAAACAACGAAATTTCAAAATTAACGGATAGTGCACAAATTCACAATAGAATGAACGCATTTGACGCCTTACAATATTTTCTTTTGAAATTTGACATTCATCGAGAAGAGATCAGTAATGTCATGCGATACATTCGTCCCTTTCATTTCGGCTCCGACGTCATGGAGTCTTCATTTGTTCATTTGGGAATCGCTTATTACAAATTTTTATATGTTTACTTACACTTTACTAGACCAAGTGTAGAGTAAGTTGTGACAGATAATTCAATGTAGGTACCAAAATAGTTAAATATTCGTTGAATGTTATGTGACATAATAAGCATGAAATGAGCGTCGTAGTTCAGTTCCTTTGCTAATATGCAAAAAAACTTGTATGCGGCGGCAGCCCGAAGGTTGCCATAGAACCTTCGAAATGAAAGAAAGCCCTACTTTTCAGATGGACTTGTTTAAATTATCTTGTATATTGAAATATTCAAAAACATATACAAAGTCCACGCACAGTCTACAATTTTTCACAGCTTACAGGTAAACGAAAATATTTCTTTTCTTGTTTATCTGACTGCTCTGTTATAAGCTGTGATAGTCTGTGGAACTAATTTGACTTGATAAATGTACACATATCGATCGAATTGGCGCACGGATATTTTTGGCTAATAGATCGTACTTATATGTATTCAATTCAATTTATTCAATTCAATTCAATTCAATTTATTCAACATTTTAAGTCAAGTGCATTACAGAAGATGTTAGGTATAGGTAGGTGGTAGGTACATGACACCCTGATAGGGCACATAATGTTTACTATATGCATGCTTACATAGTTCAATAAAATAAAGTAAAAATAACAGAATTAAACGTGATTAATAAGTAGGTACATGCATACGAAAACTATTTAAATTTTAATGACAATGTCAGGTTTACTTACAATTAAATTCACATCAATTTAAAAACTCCTAAGCAGTATTACAATTAATTTATGCCAATTTTCAGAAAATACAATATTTGAGAGTAGAGTAGAATTAAAGTAAAATTTCATAATAATGATAATGTACAAAGTACAGGATTAAATCAATAATGTCACAATAATCATAATGTACAAAACTTGACATCTTACAATGTATGAACTCGACTGAACAAAAATGACGATACCATTTGACTGCAATTTCTACGAAGTTCGGAATTCGTGGTGGCCCTCCTGTACAGACATGTCTAAATATATATATTTATATATCGGAATTTAAGTGTGACAAAAACACTACACATTGTTAAACATGACCGTATCTTGTGTTTGGACTTATGAAAAACCGGCCAAGTTCGTGTCGGACCACGTACAATAAGGGTTCCGTACCGACACCTCTGTCGTGTCTGTGTGTGTGTGTGTGTGGTTTTAAATCTACATTTAAAACCACTATACATTTAATCACAAAAGGTCGTATCTTCACAGGAAACTTACGACACTTACGCCCTTTTGTTTTGGCAAGACAGTTTTTCAGCAATAACTCAAAAACCGTTAAACCTATCTTGTTCAAACCAAAAATAGTTGAAAGGATTTATTAATGTAACATCATCATGATTTTATTCAGAATTTTAAACTTCATAGTTTGGAAATTAGACGGGGGGGGGGGGGGGGCACACACTTCTTACGACTTTGACAGTTAATATCTCACCAACGGTGAACTTAAATGATTTTTTTAAAGACCTCTATGTCATTTTTGATGGCCTATCCATAAATACCCCACACGCCTATGTACATTGAAAAAATGTATTTGACATACGGACGGACGGACAGACAGACATGACGAATCCATAAGGGTTCCGTAATTTGCCATTTAGCTACGGAACCCTAAAAAGGTAGAAAGAATAATATTAAAGAATTTCACAAATAAAACGTACAAATTATCATGTACAAAATATAAAATCTAACTCGACAAAAAACCTAAATAATTATCGAACCTGTTCACAAATTTCACGAGAATCGGTTGAAAAATGCTACCTGTAGAGGAGAGCATCCGGACAGACAGACAGACAGACATACGAAAGAATTTTTGTCCAAAGCTGAAACGGTGACGCTTTGCTCGCTCGGTCAGTAACCAATTTGATTAGATAGCTTCAAGAAAATCAAATTGAACAAAGTTTTTATTTTTATTTTAGAACAATGATTTATTTGTATGCATTCCAAAGAGTTTTTAAAACTTTCAAGTACTTACGAAACAGTCTTTTCAGATAATTATGAAATGACACATGGTCAAATAATTATGACAACTGTGAAGTGATCTATTTTTGAATTTAAAATAAAGTTTATTTTGAAGTTTGTCTCCGTCATATATTTTTGACTCAACGGTTATGTCGGACAATTCTGGCCATTTAAGCCGTCACAATCATTTGATAATTTCATATGGTAAGCTCACTGACCATTTAAACCGTCACAATCATTTGATAATTTCATATGCTAAGCTCACTGACCATTTAAACCGTCACAATCATTTGATAATTTCATATGCTAAGCTCACTGACCATTTAAACCGTCACAATCATTTGATAATTTCATATGCTAAGCTCACTGACCATTTAAGCCGTCACAATCATTTGATAATTTCATATGCTAAGCTCACTGACCATTTAAGCCGTCACAATCATTTGATAATTTCATATGCTAAGCTCACTGACCATTTAAGCCGTCACAATCATTTGATAATTTCATATGCTAAGCTCACTGACCATTTAAGCCGTCACAATCATTTGATAATTTCATATGCTAAGCTCACTGACCATTTAAACCATCACAATCATTTGATTATTTCATATGCTAAGCTCACTGACCATTTAAACCGTCACAATCATTTGATAATGTCATATGCTAAGCTCACTGACCATTTAAGCCGTCACAATCATTTGATAATTTCATATGATAAGCTCACTGACCATTTAAACCGTCACAATCATTTGATAATTTCATATGCTAAGCTCACTGACCATTTAAGCCATCACAATCATTTGATAATTTCATATGCTAAGCTCACTGACCATTTAAACCGTCACAATCATTTGATAATTTCATATGCTAAGCTCACTGACCATTTAAGCCGTCACAATCATTTGATAATTTCATATGCTAAGCTCACTGACCATTTAAACCGTCACAATCATTTGATAATTTCATATGCTAAGCTCACTGACCATTTAAGCCGTCACAATCATTTGATAATTTCATATGCTAAGCTCACTGACCATTTAAACCGTCACAATCATTTGATAATTTCATATGCTAAGCTCACTGACCATTTAAACCGTCACAATCATTTGATAATGTCATATGCTAAGCTCACTGACCATTTAAGCCGTCACAATCATTTGATAATGTCATATGCTAAGCTCACTGACCATTTAAGCCGTCACAATCATTTGATAATGTCATATGCTAAGCTCACTGACCATTTAAGCCGTCACAATCATTTGATAATTTCATATGCTAAGCTCACTGACCATTTAAGCCGTCACAATCATTTGATAATTTCATATGCTAAGCTCACTGACCATTTAAGCCGTCACAATCATTTGATAATTTCATATGCTAAGCTCACTGACCATTTAAGCCGTCACAATCATTTGATAATTTCATATGCTAAGCTACTTTTGATGCTGACCGTACTTACAAATTCCTGGCTCAAAAAGTAAGATAGGAAACAAATAAATACCTATGTTATTTATACAGATAAACATATTATCTATCTAATGAATATAAATATTGACTACAAGTTTTTTTATTCCCTTTTTTCTGTCATACAGCCACGTACTCATAATAGAAACGACGTAGAATGTTGAGTTCTTAAAAATCTAAGAAAACTTTTATCTTATTTTCATACAACATAATTCAACATGACTAAGGGTCAATGCAAAACACTCTAAACGTGGAGTTAAGCAAGAGTTAATGTCAAGTATATTAAGATTCCAAATTCGAATGACAAGCACGTGACGGACGCCAATAAAACCATACACATAGACGGCTATGACAGGTACACAGATTTTTCACCTTGACATACTTTGGTTTTGAAACATACCTATGTGTATTTGAAACATACCAATACGGGGGTGTCAATATTATCGCAGTTTTCAGAATTGTATGGATTTTTCTTCAATATTCACGTGATACAGATCGTGATATGAGTGTTCCGCTCCGCGTGATAGTGATGACCGAGTAAAGGACCCCATTGGTTTTATGTGTTACCTGCTTGGAAATCACTTGATGGTTCCATCGGAAGATCAGCGCTGGTAATCGCGCCAGCAACACGCTGAGATGGAAACATTTCGTGCAATACCCATTGTGACTTGTTTTTGTTTTCTATTTCTTTTTTGTTGTATTGTATTGTCACGAATAAATATTTTCTATTCTATTCTATTCTATGTCAAGCAAATGTGTTAGAAAAGGTTCGCGTAAGATGGTATATAATTAATGAGATTTTAAGACTGACACTGAACCTTTTTTCATCAAGCTGGCCACTTAGGAAATTGTAACTTTATGCCATTACAGTATTTAAAAAAACAACATTCTAAATCTTTGTCCTACACTAGGAGTGTTAATTTTTCAAAAAAATAATTCATGAATATCTTCGAAACGATACGGATTGAGATACTAGTGTTTTATAGAAGATTACTTTATTTCATCTCAGGCAATGTCCTCGCAATTCATAAAAACACCCTGCATAACGCTATTAAATAAAAATAAACAATTGGAGCATTAGTTATATTAGAGGTTTGACGCAATGGAAATCAAAGAAAAGATTATTTGAGCAGAATTGAACGTTTATTGAACACCACTTGGAAGCAAGTATACGTCCGTACTGAATCAAAGAGGGTAGCGAGAGAATTGCCATTTACAAAATATAATAGTGTTGCCAGCTCATGTTTCAATTTGATTTGACGTAGTCTCTATTTATACATGATTATTTTAGATTGATTTTTGCATATTAAAATGAATATAAACCAACAAGTTCCCATATGGGGAGCAAAGTAACGTCGTATTAAGGTATACATTCAAATATAATAGTACATTACTGCAGAGGCCGTGAAGTAAGTCCCTGTTCCGGCCGAGGATTGTATAGTACTTTTCTCAAACAATGCGAGGAAATACTAAATAAAATAACTACTAGGTTTTCAAGTAAATAATAGTTTATTAGGGAAAAATAAAATCAATAAACTAATTAATGTTGAAAGTAACATTGGACATATTCGGACAGTTTTTAAAAGTGAAATGTATTGTTTTTCCGGGCACATTAATGTTCTTTTGCTGAATTGATGATGGTGGATGAGTGGACTGTGTATTTTAGTTGGCTTGTGTTTTCTTGGCTATTAGGCATAGGACTCGGTGGTGGTAGTGAACCTTCTTGAGAGGCTATTGGCTGAGGGCTATTTATATGTTCTCTCTGGCGGGAAGTCGACGGCTGAGGACTTAATAGCGGGATAGTTGACGATTTTAATTGAATATTATTGGTTATTTGTTTTGCTATGCAACTTTTATTTTCAATAGAATCTTCGATATAGCCCTCGGCCACTTGATCAGAACGCCATCCACCATGCCTTTTAAGCGTCGTTAGGTTCGCCCCAGAATCTGCAAGAAGAGTTGCAGAAGACCTCCGGAAACAATGGCCCGTATAGGAGTCAATGTCAGGCAAGTTTAAAAAAGTTGCGATCGCCTTGGGCATCGATGCCCATTGCATGTGCCTTTCAATTGGTTGTCTGGTACACTTTCCATTTTTGTAATTGAGGAAAAAGCGATCGGAGTTGGTGTCCACAGGGCGAAGAGCTTCGTATTTTCGTACTACGGTCTCAAATTCATCTCTGACAACAAACATGCGATCTATTTTTGTTTTAGTATCACGTAGTTTTACAAGGATCATATTGTTGTGATGCTCGACGTCATTTACACTGATGTTGGTCAGTCCTACACACCTGCAGGCACCATTTATGCCTAATACTAGAGCGACCTGAAATCAATACATATATTTTATATAGAAAACTCCCGTGAGTTTGAGACATATTAAATATAATGAAACGGGTCACTCACGTCTTAAAGGTCGAATATCGCTCGACATGTTTCAGACCGGTTCGCGGTCCTTAATCATGAGCACCTATCGCGGTCCGGTCTGAAACACGTCGAGCGATATTCGACCTTTAAGACGTGAGTGACCCGTTTCATTATATTCAATACATATATGTTAATTTTACGCTTATTGACAAGTCAAGAATTATGTATTTTAAAGTGAAATAAATTACGTAGTAAGATTACCTTGATTGCCAAAAAACGGGAGCTTCCGTCAAGAATTTTGTTATATTTTCACCGGTAAATATTTTAGATTTCTTGCTCTTGTATCCAGCAGATTGCCGCTTCAGCAGTGTGTTTAGATTCTTGTATTGTTTAATATTGATGCCGTGTTTTAGTTATACGGTACATCTAAGCATAGAATACATAGCCCACAGTGTTGAGGGCTTTTTGTTTTTTGCAGATTGGCTAAAATATGCGAGAAACACATTCTCTGAAAACGAGCTTGTACTGGTTTCTTTTCTCCAGTTTCTGAATGCGTCGTAAGTTTTCGTGTATATTTCTTTGCTTTTTGGCGGTAGCATATTTTGCATTATTAAGTTTGCCTCCTCTCTCAAATGAGGCGGAGTACAGTCAATAACTTCCATATCACTCTCGTCACTAGAAGTCATATTTACTTTTGTTAAAATTACAATCGGAACGAACGTGCAGAAAAAAATGTTTAAATTGCCGCCTTTTTTATTTTTTAAACATGCCATTTGAACGAGCTGTTTGAGCAACATGTTTAACCGCACATAAATGTAGTAATACCATAGACTTTTTTTAATGTCGCATACAGAGTCTAGTAGCAGTTGGCTGTATGTAGTATTTATTTACCTTTGTCAGTTATTTTTAGTAAGCAAATTTAAAAAGTTACAGCAGCGGCCAATAATGTTAGTTTCATACATTCTCCATACATTACTTCTTGGCCGCCGGCCAAGAAGTAATGTAGGGAGCCATAAACAGGTAACTTCATGTCCTCTTTTCGGGACACTAACGCATACATTTAGGCGCATGTTTGAGAAAATCTTATTTATTTAAAATAAAGTCATTTTTATAATAAGTAATACAGCACGCACAACCTTTGTTAACAATATGACATAATCACCATGATTTTTCTATCAAAATACGCTATTTTTTAAGTAGTACTACATACAGTTATCGTGCACAATAATCCGTGAACTCTGCCCGATAATTTAAAAATACGCATCCAATAATTTACCTAATATACTAGCTATAAACTCCAAAATCGCTTAAAGATATATATAACTTGTGATGTTATGGATTGAGTAACACAGCCAGTATTGGTTGATCTTCCGCGCCTCTCTCAAGTATATCTAAATGGTCACGAAAGGGGCCGTCTGAGGAGGGCAAAGGGTCTTTTCAAAATGGATCCTAGTTCCGTTATGTTACTCACTCACTCAGTGGTGACCAGTTCTTGACGTGGAGTGGACATGTTTTAGAATGTAAACAGTGTTTTTGTGACAAGTAACAATAATTTACCAAAGACAAGGTAAGGATGTGTTTTAATTATTATCAAGCGATGTTCCGATATGATATTGATAAAGTAGTTAAAGTACACACAGTGTTAGGTATATCAGGGATTAAGTTATTTCATTAATTGGGTAATTTCGCATAATTTAGATCGATTTTTTGCTAAAGAGAGGTAGCTAAGTTATAAATGTTAAAATACTTTTTATATAAGTACAAAAGTCCCGTGAGTTTGAGATATATCAAAATATAATGATACGGGTCACTCATGTGTTTAAGGTCGAATATATCTCGACATCGTCGCGATCGGTCTGAAACATGTCGAGCGATATTCGAACTTAAAGACGTGAGTGACCCGTTTCATTGTATTTTAATATGTTAAAATACTTCTTAAGTTTTGATGTTTAATGTTGTTTAGATGTTTAAGCTATTTATACTAGTTAGTACCTACCTATACTTATGAAACTTCCTTGTATTGGAGTCGAATTTGTACTTTTCGTATTGTTTTCGTAAAAAAAGTTGGCATTAAATTGAAGGGATGTTTACAAAAACAACATATCTGCTTAGACCGGTTGACACTTCTGGAGGAACATTTATAATGGGCTCAGGAGTCGACCAGTGTAGTCAGTTATGTTGTTTTTGTAAACATCCCTTCAATTAAATAATAAAACGGATTTTAAAGCGTGTAGAATATATTTATTATATAACGACGTTTCGTGTGAAGGAACATATAATACAGCCGATGTGAAGCACCTTCGACCGATTGGCTATGTGCACGTCTGAAACGTCAAACGTCAAAGGTCCCGAGACAATGTCAAAACTCAGAGATGTCAAATAATGACACATGAATATTTTATTTACTTTAGTAAACGAGAAAGACCCCGTATTGGAAATTTTACTGAAATAAATAAGAGAATAAATAAATACATACAAACGAAATGAATCGTAGGAAACCGTTAAGAAACCAATAGAAAACGTGAAAGTAAATTTGACAGTTGTCTCCGGTAAGTGCACATTTCTGCCATGGTGTGCGCTACGATCGCCTAGCTTACCCCCGCCACCTACTTCGCACATTACATACATTGCTAGTTAACGTGTAATTAGCCGGACTTAAGAAATGTACTTGAAAAAGAAAACTTTCGTACAATTTCCATTGATTTACTTAGAAATGTTGTTAGTTATGTTTAGGTAAGTCTCTGGTGTGGGACGCAACTTGCGTAGACACCTTTGCATAGTACCACATACAGGTGACCCGCTCAAAGGCTGGTGCTGCGGCTGACCAGACCCAGGTTCTTAAGCGCCGCAAATACTCAATTTGCGGCGAACGCAGTGGAGACGCTGGGTCCTTAGTCTGCCGACATGAAGGCTTCTGTTAGGGCACTGTCAGTTCGGCTGGTCGACTCTACAGGGGACCCCAGGGCTGGCGCGTACTTCTCTCAGCGTATCGCCCTAGCGGTGCAGAGAGGCAACGCCGCGAGCATAATGGGGTCCATGCCGCAGGCGGACCTGTTAGATGGGGTTTTCTTTTTATAATTGAGAGATTTTTATGGGTAGGTATTTAGTTCCTTAATATTAATTTACTTTTAGTTTAATTTTAATAGTCTTTGTTTTAAATATCCTCTTTTCATGTTAGTTATGTCAAATATAGAGTAAATATTAGTTTTCGACATTTTTTACCGATAATTCTTGCTTAGTTGGTCTTAGTCCGCAGTAAGCTCGTCTTATTTTAAAATGGCATACAGGAATCATTTGAAACTTTGTACACACAAGGGGATCCGGTATATCTAGGTCGGAAATTAGTTTCTGTTGCTTGAAATTATTACGGAGAAAGAATACAGCGATTATTAAGGTTTTCATACGAGATGTAAAAATTCAAAAAGTTGCTGTATTTTTTTTCTATCCAATTTCTAGCAACAGAAACTAATTTCCGACCTAGATATGGCGGATCCCATTGTGTAAATTTTGTATAAATTTCATGTTATTTCAGCATGGCGTTTTAAAATGAGAAAGAAACTACGTTTGTATGGAGAATCGAGTTCGGTCGAGCGTACGGGGTACTCTTAATACGAAAATAGCATCAAATAGACTTTGGAGTTAGTGTGTTTTAATAACATTTCAGCTTTCTAGTAGTTACGGTTACTGAGCTAAGCGGCAGACAGACGGACGGAAGGACACGACGAAACTATGGGTTCCTTGTTTACGGAACCCTAAAACCAGTTGCAATCGGACGCTGGTCGCGTAACCGGTCTAAGCGACCCTTACGTTCCCTATAATGTTCTATTCACGACATAGTATAATTATAATTAGGTGGTATAATAGTGTAGTTAAGCTATTACAGGTCATCCTATATGACTTGATTACTCTAGGTCATCGGCAGGCCACAGGCTTAAGGTTCACACGAGTTGCCTTTTTAACTGACTTCAAGATTTCAAAAGAGGAGGTTATCAATTCGGATGTATGATTTTTTTTATGTTTGTTACTCCATAATTCCGTTATTTCTTAACCGATTTGGAAAATTCTTTTTTTGATTGTAAGTATATATATCCAAGTTGGTCCCGTTTTTGTCAAAACGCAGTTCTGATGTTGGGATCCATGAGTAGTTGAGGGAACTCTTCAAATCTTTAAGGCAAACATATAGTGATTTTTGTGTTTTTATCAACAAGTCGAGCATTTTCATCCAAAAATGTGACATTTGCTGAAGTGGAATTGCTGATGATGATCAGAACAGAACTCTTCAACGACGAAAAGTTCACGTTTGGCGATTTGTCCTCCTAGCTGTGTTTGTTAAGCAATTTCTATTTTCACGATTAATTTTTGTCATGCTTGATTTCTGATGATGGGATCCATGAGGAATTGAGGGAACTCCTCAAATCTTAAAGGCAAACATATAGTGATTTTTGTGTTTTAATCAACAAAAGGAGCATTATCATACAAAAATGTGACATTTGATGAAGTGGAACTGCTGATGATGATCAGAACAGAACTCTTCAACGACGAAAAGTTCACGTTTGGCGATTTGTCCTCCTAGCTGCGTTTGTTAAGCAAGTTCTATTTTCACGATTGATTTTTGTCATGCTCGAGTTCTGATGATAGGATCCATTAGAAATCGAGGGAACTCCTCAAATGTGAAAGGCACACAAATAGTGATTTTAGTATTTTCATGAACTAATCAAGCATTTTCATTCATAAAAGTGACATTTGATGAAGTGAAACTGCTGATGATGATCAGAAAGGAATTCTTCAACGACGCGTAGTTCACGTTTGGCGATTTGTTCTCTTCGTTTTGTTTGTCAAGCAAACAAGGTTGTTTCATGATTCCACGAGGAATTGAGGGTACTTAGCCTTCTACCATTATAAACATACTTATAGCCATTTTTATTTTATTGTATGGAATCTAAGAGTGCACCATCTAAGTATAATAATCTTTCACCGGCCTCCCCATTGAAGTCGGTTTTTTTTTCTTAAAAATTATTAGATTCATATGTACCGTATCTGCAGTACAGTTCCTGAGGCTTTACTTCTAATATTAGTTTAAGGATATTAAGTGTTCCAATCCCAACAAAGGAAGGTTTGTAAAGATATGTTTTCAAACTACAAGTTACTTACCACTGATCATAATTAATTTAGTTAATTTTGTACTCAAATTTTACGCATGACATTTAAATATATAGCTGGTCTCCCGCGATACAGGCCTAGCCTAGTGCGGGGACCCCAGGAATCTCGGCAAATTCAAATGTCATGCACCTCATGCCTATTTTATAACTCCTTTTCTATGTATTTATGTTTTCTGTGCAATAAATTATTATTATTATTATTATAAGTCTCGTAAAATACGAATTGAAGTAGAAGTGTCTTACTTTATAAAAATATATATATATTAAATGTAATTATTTTGAAAATTGCTTTCTTGGGGTTAGATATGAGAATATTACGTATGATTTGTGGTATATCTTACAAAATGAAAATCTGGAGGAGCCCAAACTTGGTACGTTTTGAAAATTATTTTTGTTTTATATTTAAAAAAATGCTCAAATGTTAAATGAAATGTGAATGTGGAATGGAATGTGTGTGTGTGTGTGGTGAGAATCTCTTCAATAAGACAATAAGTCCTTTCATATAATATAATACCACGCACGATTAAATACAAAAAAAAATATGTCTGCTCTCCCCTACTAAGGGATTTTTTTAAGAACTGTTATTTATTTATTTGTTATTTATTTGATAGCTTAACTTATAGGAAGAATTATATTTAATAATAATAATATTTAACAAGGACCCTGGTAGGGTGTAGCAACATTTTATACATACATAATAATAAAATAAATAAAATTCGTTTATTTCAGACAACAGCAGTCCATAAAATTTGTTAGTTACATTTTATAAAACTTAAATTTAATGTTAAAGCAGTCTTAAGGTAAGTAGGGGTCAGAATAGAAGCCAGACACACTCGCTTAGTACGTGTATGAAGTCATTATTGAGTGTACTCTATTCCAGTGAGTGAGGAGCTGACTGTCTAGCCTGTCCGCTATAACGGCCAGGAGGCTGTTGCGGCTGTCTCGCAGGCGCCGTAGTGCGGCTGCGCACCGCGCGCGCATGATGGCCGGGAAGCCATCCACACGCGCGTGCGCGAACATCCCTGACGCACTACACCAGCGGGGCAGCCGCAACAACGCCCTGAACGCATTGTTATATTGGATGCGGAGAGCACTCAGCGTCCTTTGCGTATAACTGGTCCATAGGGCACATGTGTAAAATGTTGTACAAAAAGCTCTAAATAAGGTTAACTTGACTGGCAATGTACAACATCTAAACCTATGTGCCAGCATGTTCGCTCTGGTTGCCAGGGCCCTCCGCTCCCTTTTTATATCCTCATCATCCCTCAGATCATCACATATAATATGTCCAAGGTACTTGAAAACAGTTACCCTTTTCAAAGGCAAACCATTTAACAAGACTGGAGGCAAACTTACAGGACATTTATTACCTGACTTAAAAACCATGATTTCACTTTTAATACTGTTATATCTGAGGCCATACTTGTTAGCATAACACTCACATACATGTAACAATTTTCTAAGTCCTCCAACTGAGGGGCTCAGCAGCACCATGTCATCGGCATAGCTCAAATTATTGAAACTTGTATCTTGTATGCGACAACCGACGTGCATGCTGCTGAGCCTCTCAATAAGTGCATTAATGTAAAGGTTGAACAATTTTGGAGAGCTCAGCCCTCCTTGCCTCACACCACATTCAAGTACATATTCATCAGAAACAGCGTCTCCCCATTTAACAACATTAATTTGACTAGAGTACCAATGCCTCAGAACATGCACTATTTCTTTAGGTACATTTGCCTCATAAAGCTTTTTCCACAGTAGTTCATAGTTCACCAAATCAAAAGCTTTAGATAAATCTAAATAGCAAGCAAAGACAGGTGTGCTTCTACTAGTGTAGTATTTGACAGTTTCCTTCATACATATTATGGCACTTTCAGTGGATAGGCCTGGCCTAAACCCGAACTGCGCTCCATGTAGTTGCAAGTACTTATCAAGTTCAGTATTTAGCAAACTGTCAAACACTTTTGAGATAACTGTAGCAAGAGAGATGGGTCTGTAGTTATTTAAAGATGACACATCGCCTGTTTTATTCTTTGTAATGGGTACAACAATGGTTTTTGTCATCTCAGCTGGTACAAATGAATGTGTCAAACAAAAGGAAAATAACATTGCAAGCACCCTCGGTAGATGTGGCCCTGCATACTGAAGATGTTCAATGCTCAAACACATAGAACTAGGTACTAAACTATGTTACTTAAAACTACAATGAACTAATATGTTACTTAGATGTTACATCACAATTAATAGGAATTTAAATGGAGCATAATATATATTAACATTAAATTCATTACAGTATTTCATCATCTGTAAACTCCGGTTCAGAATAATAGCATTTATCGATTAATTGGTAATTTAAGTTTCTTATAAATGATGAGTCTGTTGTTTGTTTACATTTTTTTCGTTTTCAACTGGCGCTTACTCTAGGTGCCTACCTGTTGTATACTTAATTAAATCTAAGGTTAGTTGAACGAGCGAACTAAAATTGTGGGAAATAAAAAACTGGCACATTTATTTTTTTCCCCAGAATGTTGAGTTTTTGGGCTCATTCGACCCGTAATGAATCTCTCTAGAAGAAGAAAAAGTGTTCCTAAATTTAAATGATAAATTTCGATGTCTGTTACATAAATGTATACCTAAAAAATAAAAATAATCTGTTCCGGGGACACTTTTTTACTCAGTTGTTAAAGTAAGAACACGGTGTTTTGTACGGTAACTTGTTGGAAGCTTGGAAGCGACTCGGGCTCGGAACACTAAAGCTCGGCTCGGTTACAAAGGCGGTTTTGAATTTTTTATCTTTCCGAAACTGTTGACTGTCGACAGTGTCAATTACTGCTTTATATGTCACACACCCGGACCCGGGTATGTCCTTAAACTACGACCAAGACCACCGGGGAATGGGCAGCAGCATTCCTAGAGTGCGGTGGAGATACTGCGATCGCCAACCCGCATGCCAAGCGTGGCGATTATGGCATTTACCCCCCATGAAATTGGGGGAGGCCTATGTCCAGCAGTGGACGTCCTAGGGATGATGTGGTGGTGGTGGATGTCACACACGCCGCCTCCGCTCCGCTATCCCGCGCGGTTTTTTGGTGCGACGTCCTCCCCCCCCCCCCCCCCCGCTCCCCGGACCGCGTTCGCTCTACTGAAAAACCGTCTCCGCCACGCAACGACGCACTGCGCCACGCTCTGTGCGTTTCAGAAATTATTGATTCATCATACCTATTGTATTTTGTTATCTTACTTAAAACAAAAGTAAGGATGATTCACAGTAGACCGTTCCGTCCGGCCCGTTTTCTATGACAGCAAACGCAACGGCCGGCGTATTTCTCTAGAACAAAACGGGCCGGCCCGGACACGGAACGGCCTACTGTGAATCATCTTTAACTTGTTCTTATATTTTATTCGTAATTGCTTTTCAATTATCAAGTATCAAGACTTGTTGGTTTTCACCGAACAGGCCTGCTACCGTCCCTGTCACTCTCGTGTTATACACTATATGACGGAAAGGGACGGTACGATACGAAGTTCGATTTTCAAAGTTCCCGGTACGCCTTCAGATATAGCCGAATCGACTCCTTAAAAAAGTTGTTTCTATGAGTGTTTGGTTTACTACCCGTACTGTTTGCGTTCAAATGGAAACACGTCAGATGATACTGATACTGACTGCACTACTAAAGCTACACGCAGAGAGCGGGCGCGGCGCGGTGCGGGGCGGAGGCGGTTTTGCGTTTTTGATCTTTCCGAAACTGTCGACTGTCGATTGCTGCTTCATATGTCACACACGCCGTCTCCGCTCTACCGCGCTATCGAATACCGCGCGGTTTTTAGGTGCGACGTGTCCGAGGCCGCGTTAGCTTTACCAAAAAACCGCCTCCGCCCCGCGAACCGAAAAAGAAATATCTTCCTCTCTATCAGTCGAAGTCAAGTGCGACAGACAGGCAGACATTTCGTTTTTGGTTCGCGGTAGCGCCTCTGTGCGTTTCAAGACTTTCAAGCTCTGTGCGTTTCAAGAAGTCAATCCTGACACCTATCTTTTCCATACAGTTTATAACCTCAAAGTGGCTTTTAGGTTATAAACTGTATGGAAATGACAGGTGTCAGGATTGACTTCTTAACCGCCGACCACTATAACTGTATGACACTGATATCGTCACGTCAGGCAAAAATGAATCCAGCTTCTTCGACAGTGACAAGCTAATATATACTTTATTCTTTGCAGGATAATGTCTAAACTCGGCTACCTCCGCATGTTCGGCTATGTCGCCACTCTAACTATGCACATTGGGAACCTAGTCTACGTAGGACTAAATCTGAAAGAAGACGTGTTGGAAGACAGAAGAGTCAGAATGTTCGCTGAAACGAGAAGGAGATATTTCACTTGCTGGACTTTCGTGAGAATTTTCGCTTGTATTATTAAAAGGGGTCGCTAGTATAGAATAGAAGGCTAGCGATAGGTTTTGCAAGAAAAAGAATTTGAAAACTCCATATCTCTAGAGAAATGCCTATAGTGTTGGATACCGTCCACAGACATCAGAGAAAAGCAGACTCGCAGTATTAAGCCAGAGTTAGAATGCGACAGATGAAACAATCATTTTCGGCTGTTAACAAGTTGTCTCAATTTGCGAGCACACCAGGACGTTAAATCCCATATAAACTTAACACACCACAACGTCAGTTCAGTACAATTTTCAGTTATGAAGACGGAGACACTGACAGGTGAAGACGTGTCAGATGTCACTTGTCTGTCTCTCTCAAACTTTGTGATTTGTACATTAGTGAGAATAGATCAGACGTACAAAAATCGTTCAAATTAAATGAGCGGATCTGCTTTACTCTGATATCTGTGATACCGTCAGATAGATCGTTACAAACTACAAAGGACAGAGCTATCTTAAACCATTTTTGAATTAATTTAATTTCCATTCATTACTTAGATATGTTGTTGGCAGTGGTCATTGGTTATGTCCCAGGTATGTTGTTGGGTATGTTGGACCCGGGTATGTCCTAAAACTACGACCAAGGCCACCGGGGGATGGGCAGCAGCATCCCTGAAGTGCGGTGGAAATACTGCGATCGCCAACCCGCATGCCAAGCGTGGCGATTGTGGCATTTACCCCCCATGAAATTGGGGGAGGCCTGAGTCCAGCAGTGGACGTCCTTCGGCTGATATGGTGGTGGTGGTTGTTGGTTATGTGAAATATAGGGTAAATATAAGTTTTCGACGTCTTAAACCCTCATAATGTCACAGGTGGACAGCTACGGAACCCTAAATTGCGCGTGGCAAGACACTCACTTGGCCGGTTTTTTTTAAATACACAGCCGGGGTTCGAACCCACGACCTAAAAATTGAAAGTCGCGTGACGCCCGCTTCCAGTTGCTCGTACTATTGGCTATGTGCACGACAGAAACGTCAGACGTCATGGGTTCCGGGACAATGTCAAATAATGACACATGAATATTTTATTTATTTTAGTAACCGAGAAAGACCCCTTACTCTAAGTATTTCCTGAAATAAATAAGAAAATAATTAAATAAATACAAACGAAACGAATCGTAGGAAATAGGAAACGTCAAAGTAAATTTGACAGATGTCCCCGGAAGCTACACATTTCTGCCATGGTGTGCGCTGCGATCGTTTAGCTTACCCCCACCACCTTAGAGCATACATAACTGGAGTAGCCATATAGTATGCTTACCCCTCTGCCAAAAAATAGGCACGATGTGCAAAAAATTATTAATAACTACTTCATTAATCGATTATAAGTCAGTCTCGAAATCGTTTTCGGCGTGTGAAGAGCTCCGTGAAAATACCTTTATCTGCTGTTTAGGGTAATAAAACGTTGTACTCTATCAAATTTATAAAAAGATTGATGATAATTTCAAATACAGTAAGCATATTTTTGCTTTATTTATAATTTCATTCGCAATTCAAGTTTTATTTCAAATCGTAAATCGAGCATCGATTCCGAAATCGATTTTAGCTTAGCTTAAGCTCGGTCGCGTACTTTATTATAATAAGATCGTGTGTGTTAGCGTGCGGTATGCGAGGTTAAGCAATGTGGGCGCAGATCAGTTCTTGGATGGGTGACCGCTTTGAGTGGTTAAGAACTTAGCGCTCCCGTGCTTTGGAAGGCACGTTAAGCCGTTGATCCCGGCTGCTGTCTACGACAGCAGTCGTTAAGCCAAGTTAGAGGCCTTCGGGCGGCTTGAGAACTTCTAACAGTCAAGTTGCCCACCGACTTGACAAAGGGGGGTCGAAGTTGCACCACGTCCGTAGGGAGTACCCACCGTAACCCTACACGTGACCCATGGGTGGTGCTAAAAGTGCAACAAAAACTGGCAACCGTACTTGTCTTCTCGAAGATCTCACGGTTCGTAAATAAATGCCATGCGATTAAAAATAAGATCGTGTGAATATCTAGTGTGTGCATGTGGTCTATGATATGAAGTTTTACCTAGTTATAAAAAACATGATTGTTGCTACGCCCTTCCTGGGTCCATTGTATCTTAGCTTAAGTACATGGTTGCAATAAATATTTATTATGCATTCTTATTATTAAGTACAGAAAGAAATAGAGACCTAGGTAGGCAAATATTGGTACGCTTATACCTTACACACACTACGGCAAGGCATTCTCCATACAAAGGCTGTGCAAGTTTTATTCGTTAGTTTTGGCACTACAGCATTTAATTTTAATGATTGCTTGTAGATATTGGATATAAGCAGAACTTGAAGTTGAAATTTTACTTTATTTAAAAAAAAATATATATTTTTTTTAAATACATAAGAATATAATATTTTTTATTGTTATGTATGCTCTAAGCCCACCACCTACTTCGCACATAGCCAATACATACAATGTGATGAGCTGATGAGCTACAAATTGTAAACATTTATTATGCCCTTGACATTTGACATCCACTTTACCTATACTATAGAATAGTAATTTACGATTATATAGCGTATTATAGGGTTACAGTATTACAATATGTTGTTAAACTGTGATAGGGTCGTGATCATGAATCAGGGGGCCTACTAGAGCACTCGTGGCCCAGCGGCGCCCGCGCACCGGGTGCGGTATGCGAGGTTAAGCAACGTGCGGGCAAGTCAGTTCTTGGATGGGTGACCGCTTTGAGTGGTTACTAACTGAGCGCTCCCGTGCTTTGGAAGGCACGTTTAGCCGTTGATCCCGGTCGCTGTCTACGACAGCAGTCGTTAAGCCAGGTTAGAGGCCTTCGGGCGGCCTGAGAACTTCTAACAGTCAAGTTGCCCACTCACTTGACAAGCGGGGTCGAAGTTGCACCACGTCCGTAGGGAGTACCCACCGTAGGGTACACGTGACCCCTGGGTGGTGCTAAAAGTGCAACAAAAACTGGCAACCGTACTGTCTTCTCGAAGACCTCACGGTTCGAAAATAAATGCCATACGATTATTATTATTAGAAGGCCTACTCCGAACTTCGAAAATCGAACTTCGTGTCGTGCCGTCCCTTTTTGTCTCGTGTTATACACTATATGACGGAAAGGGACGGCACGATACGAAGTACTATTTTCGAAGTTCGGAGTAGTCCCTCTGTTTTTCCGGCTCGGTATTTGTTAGCCATTTAAAAAAGTAGCATTATCACGAAATAAACGCATTTCATTTTAAATTTATTAAGACCAAAAAATACAGAACCTCAAAAAAACATGGTGACACTACTCTCTTTGACGGACAGTATGGAGAGTTAATAGTGGGGTAGTGTGACCAAAGTAAAAAAGGCGCAAAAGTATTTTTAGACATTTACATTTGGATAAAAATATATTCGAGTTATTAACCATCATACTATGATGCTGTTTACTTTAAATTCTTGACCGTGTAAAATTATTCCGTTTCACGACCCCAAAATTATACTGTATATACTTACTGCATTATGTCTTGTCTATACACATAATATAGTATACTATAGAGGACCTTTAAAACAAGTGGAATTAAAATACTCTCAATACCCGACCATCCTTATTCTGTTCCCGACCGTGTTTCAACTATAGAATCCTTTCGCTTGCTCGTGTTTCAATTCCACACTCGCGGGTAAAATACAACTTTGCACCCTTGTATAACAAATAACTATTTCGTACTGTCCTTTTAAAGTTCTTTAATTTGATACACCACTCGACTTCTGCGAGAAATGTAGGCACTAAACGGCCGACGGCGACGACTTTCTATCGCACGCGCGCTGCGGAAAACCGATACGACTGAAACAGATAGAATATTCCCAAATCATATTCTCGCCGCGCAATATAGGTTCACTATAGTAAAGGACGCCACAATGTACTGTTATACAAATTGGCAGCCCAAATAATTTTAATCTCTGCCATAACCACTTATGTATGTTTTCAGTTCCTCCATATGTTATACGCCGTAGTTGGCCTGAGCTGCGAGATTCAACTGCTAAGGAACGGCTCTGTCAATAACTACAGACTTAACAAACACTTAAAAGGTTTAAGAGATACTATGTTCACCGCTTTATTATGGCCAGCTACTTTTGTAAGTACCTAACTAATATTATTGATCATATACCAATCAGTACCAGTATACAGGGTGATTTTGGGGTCGTGATCCGGAATGATTGTACATGGTCAAGAATTCAAAGTAGACAACAGTTGGTATGACGGTTTATAACACAAATATTTCTCTTTTTCTTCAAATTCTAATGGGAAATAATACTTTTTCATACAACTTGGTCACCCTACCCCACTGTCAACTCTCCATACTATCCGTCAAAGAGAGAAGGGTAACCATGTTTTATTGAGATTTTGTATTTTTGTCATCAAAATAAATTAAAAAAGAAATACGTTTGTTTCGTGTCACTACAACTTTTTTGAAAAGGCTAACCGATACCAAGTCGTAAAACTTATTCTTGATCCACAACCCCGAAATCACCCTGTATATTTTTGTCAAACATGCAATGAAATTTCGCCATTCTTCAGACTTCAAAGTATTACGTTTCAGGCGGAACAACTCGGGAGAACTGATGTAAAGGAATTTTATACAAAATTGAAGGCTAGGCCTTAAATAATGCAGGCAGTTTCATTAAAACATTAATTTATTTTAATTTAAGTAAAATAATACAAATAACAATATAAAACTAAATTAGATCCCCCAGATCGGAACTTTGGGGGAGGGTACCCATAAGGCTGGCTGCGTACCCCGCTGGATGGCTACGCCAATGCTGGGCAAGGAACGAGCCAGCCCTACAGTCCCCGGAAACTTCACCTAATAATTTTGAAATTTGTCCAAAAAGTTTGTGGGCGCTTGGGCTCCAGGGTCCGAGGGTTTCGACAGCGAAAGGCACAAATATATATAGGACTAAAAGACCGACGTACTTTTTTTTATTTATTTTAAAATCAAAAGTTGGCGTCTATTAAATTTGATTCTTGAGTGGTGTATTTTTTATTTCATTGCATATGTTTGAGAATAGTTATTTGTTATACAAGGGTGCAAAGTTGTATTTTACCCGCGAGTGTGGAATTGAAACACGAGCCAGCGAAAGGATTCTATAGTTGAACCACGAGCGAAGCGAGTGGTTCTAAAATAGAATCCTGAGCGTAGCGAGTGTTTCAACACACGAGAAGTAAAATACAACTTTGCATCCGTGTGTAACACAAAACTTTTTTCCTCACTATAGCGAGGAAAGTGCAACCTGCAAAAAAACACAGTTCCACAGGCATGATTTTCATCACTGGAATCACCGATTCTTTTACGATATTATAACAGAAAACTCTGGAAGTTGTGTATAATATTTACGTGAGTCGGAATCCGTGACAAGTTGTGTATATTTTAGTTGACATTGACAATAATGACATTTCTAACGATGCGTTTTGAAATTACATCAACTCAACTTTTGCGTTTACAATTATACTCAATATCATTATAGAACAAATGTTACTTATAGAGTTTGACTTAAATCATTAAATAAAGCTAAATTTGGTATTTTTTGTCAAATTCTCAAACCATTTATTTAATGATAATTGATATAAATCGAACCATTATTATGAGCGTTTTACGTTTTGTTATGGTCGAATTACTTTCCCCACTTGTGGATAAAATGCGTTTTTACCCGCTTGTTTCAAAGGATAAAATACGGCTTTCCGAGCTAGTGAGGGGAAAAAGCACTATACAAATCTCGGCGAGAAACGTTGGGCTGCAGGCCGCGTATCTCTATCCGGCCTTGCTACGCTCGGCTTTATATATCTACTTGCAACCCTTCGTGTCCCGGCCTCTATAGTAATGTACTATATTAATAATGTAACGCGATTTGTATGGCAACGCGAACGGCGCGTCTGGCGACCTTTGGTGGTAACTATTTTTTGCCATACAAACTCAGACTAAACGCAAACGCGTTTGGGTTTATATTTCGAAAAAAAACTATACTATAGGTAAAGTTATCATCCCTTAACTTGGCCACGCCCCCAGAGTTTCCCACACACTTTGACCGTCTTTTTGTATGTTTTTCTTGGCCAGTATGAGTATGACTATTCAGCGTCACCGCGGCTTGAATTAGGGACATTCTCTATTTCTTGCTAAGTTAAAGGTTATTCACTAGTAAGTTTTGTTATATTGAGGGTCCCCCGCAAGCTCAACTGAACTCGATTCTCCATTAGAATGACTTTTCAAAACAGGGTATTTATAAATATAAATATTGGACAATCTTACACAAATCGACCTAGTCCCAAACTACGCAAAGCTTGTACATACTCGTACTATGGGTACTAGACGACGATATACATACTTTCTATAGATAAATACATACTTAAATACATAGAAAACAAACATCCAAGACCCAAGAACAAATATCCGTGCTAAATGCACAAATTCGAACCCGGGATCTCCAGCTTCGGAGGCAGAGTCACTACCAACTAGGCTAAACAGGTCGTCATTTACCATGTATGTTACAAGCACCATTTTCAAGGATTAACTGACGTGCTGCAAGTTTTATTTGTGGTCTACCCACACTCCATAGCGATCTACCCTCTTCTTGGTTTGCTTTTAAATAATAAATGTAAATACCCCGTTTTGAACAGTAATTATAATGTTAACGACCATGTTAGCTTGATATCGATTCTCCATATAAACATAGTTTCGTTATCATTTTAAAACGCCGTGCTGAAATAACATGAAACTTTGTATACACAATGGGATCCGATATTATTTAGGCCGGTAATTAGTTTCTGTTGCTAGAAATTGTAATAGAAAAAAAAATAGTTTTTTATGTCATGTTAGAATAGAATAGCATAGAATAAAATTATTTTACTTGCTAGAATACTTATAAAATGAAAACCTTAATAATTAAAAGTTTTGCACTGACTTGTTTTTTTTTTCAAATTATTGGAATTTTTAGTTTATATCCAACTCAACTCAGAATCAAAATCCGAAAGGAGAAAAAACTGACCAAAATTTTTCATACTTTAAATTTTAAATTTATCATCATCGTCACCATCATGTCAGCCGAAAGACGTCCACTGCTGGACATAGGCCTCCCCCAAATACTTCCACAATGACCGGTCCTGCGCCACCCGCATCCAGCGGACACCCGCAACCCCTTTACGAAATGAAAATAATTTATGACATTACGGTTTGCCATTTTTAGTTTGCTAAACAAGTATTAAACAAAAAGACGTAATTTACCTTTTTTCCTTGTCCACAGCTCGTCTTCACAGTATTTTGGTCCTTATTCCTATACGACCGAACCCTCATTTTCCCGGACTTCATAGACAAGGTCCTTACGCCAGTGTCCAACCACATCATGCATACTGCTATAGTTCCTATGGCACTTTGGGAACTACTGTTTCAACCGAGACATGCACCCAAGTCCCATATGAGGAACATAGCGTACCTCATCATTTATATGTTGGTGTATTTGGGAATGTAAGTATGGCTTCATTTTGTAGCTCAAATTCGCCTACAATAGTTATTTGTTCAACAAGAGAGCAAGGCAAATTTTTGCTGCGAGTGTTGATGTTGAGTCCCGAGTAAGCGAAAGATTCTACAATTGAATCTCAGGCGCAGGGAGGGACTCAAAGACACGAGATGCGAATATCTTTGCTCTCGTGTGATACATACAACTTTTCATCTCAGCGGCCAGAGCATATAACGCAAAGGAATAGTGACAGAGAGAATGAAGTTTAAATGTTCCAAGTTTGACACCCGGCGGTATGAAAAGCGATGGCGTTTATGGCATTTACCCCCTTCATGTAATTGGGGGAGGCCTATGTCCAGCAGTGGACGTCCTAGGGCTGATATGGTGGTGGTGGTGGTATGAAAAGATGACCTGCGCCTAACCTACGATATGAAAAAATTAAGTTAGTTTATTTTCACGCTCGGAGCAAAATTGCATTTTGCTCACTGGTTTCATGCAGCAAAAGTTTTTTTCACGCTCGCAGCAAAATTGTATTTTGCTCACTGGTTTCAAGCAAAGCTGAGGTGAAAAAGTTTCTTCAAGACTCTCTTAGGGGGACATCCTAAAATGGAAGCTTACCTTAAGTTGTCGTGTTTCCACAAATCTTCATCTTTTATTTATATTTACACAGTCAACAGCAAAAGCAGATGATAATTTTAGTACTTTGTCACTTTCACTACTTTGACGCATCTCAACTGTCGCAGTATTGTTACGTTAGTGCGACAAAGCACTAAAATGATCATCTACATTTGCTGTTGCTGAAATTGCTATAAAATTCGCTCTTTAAGGTAGTTAGGGTGAAGCGAAACGTCATCTCGCTCATATTTTGAGCAGCCCGACTGGGGAAGTATCTCCATCTTACAGAAGAACGCAGACATAATAACACCACTAATTGTTCTTTAGGTATCAATATTTTGTATACAAGCTTACCAAATTTGTTCTCTGGTATTTTATAGTTGCACCGCCGACAGTCTTTCTGTTTTGCCTAAAGGTTGACTGGTAGAGAATGCCTCATGGCATTAAGTCCGCCTTTTGTACGTTAAGATTTCTTATTGTGCAATAAAGATTAAATAAATATATGGTGTCGTGTCACCAGAGCTCCTAAGTACATGCAGTGTGTTGAGATTGACTTCATGGTGCCGCTTTGTCTGTCACATTGCTAAATATCTTACATTTGCTAAATATACAAGGGGGTCAAAAGTTCAAAGTCTAGTGACTATGTCAAGTGGGGTGTCATATGAAAGGGCTTTGATTGCACATTGTAAAACAGCAATTTTTGGAGAGTGACCATTTTTACCTAAAGTGGTCATTCCATTTGAAATTTTTGGAAAAAAAAGATCGTTTAAAAATGCGTGAGAGAATCTCTCTAGGCAACCGTTCTGAAGGGTTAAAAAACAATGTTACGTAACGCCTCGTTTACGTTTTTCAAAACCCCCCCACCCCCTAATTCGTTACGTAATACTTGAACGCTCCCCAACGTTAATATTAATCTAAATTATACAGGAACAATATAATGATCCCACCAAAAACATTTCATGTAAAATGTTGCCAAGACGACCACATAAGGTTTGCCCCGTGAAAAAGATATCCGATCTCATGTAGAGCCAAGCTTCTGAATCTACACGGCCTAACTCTACCGACCCTAACTTCAACAAATTCTACATATCAGTAAATATGTATGGCTTCGCCGTTTCGCTACCGTCGTGGAGGTGATGCGAATATTTAGTTTCTGATCTAAAGTAAGTAACGAAACAGCTAAGCCATACATATTTACTGATATGTAGAATTTGTTGAAGTTAGGGTCAGTAGAGTTAGGCCGTGTAGATTCAGAAGCTTGGCTCTACATGAGATCCGATATCTTTTTCACAGGGCAAACCTTATGTGGTCGTCTGGGCAACATTTTACGTGGAATGTTTTTGGTGGGATTTCAGTTCTTTTTGTAAGTTGCTAGGCAGTCTTTTTAGTGTTTATTTCTTTCTTCTTTCTTTGAAAATACTTATAAAGGATGATTCACAGTAGGCCGTTCCGTGTCCGGGCCGGCCCGTTTTCTTCTAGAGAAACACGCCGGCCGTTGCGTTTGCTGTTATATAAAACGGGCCGGCCCGGACACGGAACGGTCTACTGTGAATCATCCTTTAATAGGTTTTTTAGTTACTGTCTATAGTCCCGTGTAAACTTTCATGCCCTAATTCATAAAATTGGTGAAAGTCTCATATAAACTTCCACCCCCCCCCCATTTTAGGGGTTGGGGGGCGAAAGTTATAAGTTTATGATTTTTTTTGTTGGTTGTATAGTAAACTTAGATTACATACCAAATTTCAGCTTTCTAGCACTTCAGGAAGTAGCCAAACATTTTGATGATCATCAGTGTGTCACTGACGAAATCGGTGTATTTTAGATATCAATAAAATCTAAAATATTAGAGCTATTCAATTGAGACTTTGTATCTTTAATTAGTCTATTATTGAGATCATATCCTGAGAATATGAACTATCCGGTACATCGGAAACCAACTTTATGAGGATTCAAAAAAACGACGAAACACTTCGAGAAAAGGTAGGCAGTGCCCTTGCGCTTCGCTTGGCTCGTCTTGGCTATGTAGATTTTTTTTAATGAGCAAAAATCATTTCTATACTTAGTTTTTATAATGCTCCGATAGACGGCGTTGTACCCATGGCGTTGAATTTCTTCTTATTAATTAATGGGGTCGGGACGGGTACACGATCGTTGTTCAGAAGTTCAATCAATTTGGTAATGGGTAGTATCATTGTAGGACTTTCGTAATATATATATTTTTGTATGACACTGACATCTGCTTTATTTAAATTCGATTGAAAACGATTGCGTAGTATTTTAATTGTAATGTGACATGTCCATATCAATTTTTTTTTTATTAGTTTACATCTTGCCTTGTTAACTCAATGTGTGTACGTCTGTAAAGACAGGGTTCGGCGAAACAATTATGCTAACAAATTTATCTGTTATATGTACCTACCTGAATTCCACACATAATGAAGATTTATGATTTATGAACCCTCCGAGCGCGAGTCAGACTTGCACTTGAGCGTATTTTTAACTGATAACGGTGAGAAGGGCCTTATGCGGTAAGTTATAGTAAAAATCTTTTTTTTACAGATTCGTCTACACGTATATAGAGAAGGGTATCTGGTTATACCCCATATTCAAGAAACTCTATGGAACAATGTACTTTCCCTTGTTATTTCTGGTTATTTTTGTATTCCTGCTAGTATTCTATCGCATACAGTGGGTATTATGTTACTTGGTGTGGGGGAACGAGAAACGGAAAGAAAAGAAGAAAGAAAAATCGAAAAAATCACGCTAGTTTTAAATTTTTAGTTTGTGTAACACAAATAGTCGCATTCGGTAGGTTTTTTTAAGTCAATGTTCAATCGAATAATTTTTAAACAGTATTCATTCTTCATGTCAATCAATAGTTTAACACGCTTCAAAATAGGAAGTGGTTCTCAGGACTCCGTCATTTATTGAATTCCCGCTGAGGCCCACTTAGTGCTTTTCTCAAAAACTGCAAAGACATTTGAAAATTATACGAAAAATTCAAATTAAATTGTATGGATTCAGTAATCCCGTAACGTGATACTTCGCAGCCTTATATAACGAATATTAATGGCAATATTTCTGTTGCCGACCGACCAAACAAACTTTTTTTTTGTACCTATTTAATTCTTTTATATATATTTTTCCAATGACTAAGGAAATTCTATGGACCGGGCATATTGTTCTATTTCTACCAAAGCCACTGAGCTGAGGCTCAAAATCGCCATATTATGTTCCCCGGTACGTAAATCGTACGTCAATTGAGCAGTACACGATCTATCAGTGAGTGGAATAAAAATTGAAAAGTTATAAAATAAACAGTAGTTATTAAAGTAAAAACCGCAAAAGACTTTAAAGGAATGTGAAGGGAAATGCTGCAATCATGCCTAAGTGTAGCATAACAGGATGTGGCTTAAGACAAAACCAGAAACAGAAAAGTTTGTCGTTGCATAGCGTTGTAATGTTTTTCTGCACTGATTAAGATAATTTATATTTTGTAGTGGGATTTAGTTTTAGTTTTAATATTTTCGTACTAAAAGTTACCCTGAAGCAGTACTTAGGGTTGTTCCTGAATATATCGATTAATAATTGAGATGACTTACTGTAACTCTCATTGATTCGGTGATTTATATTTTTTCTCAAACATGCAATGAAATATTGATGTTATGTTCCTTATAATAGGCTGCGAAGTATGACGTTTCAGGTGCGGCTAGGACAAGAGGTCGTTAATGCAATTTCATACAAATGTTGCCTAGGCCGGCAAAATCCTCTTTTTTAATTTCCATTCCACATAAATTTGTGGCACAGGCGTCATGGCATTCTGCCACTATGCGTATTAAAAATAAAATTTTGATTTTTTTGTTGTTTATTTCATGGCATGTTTGAGAAAAGCACTATACATACCTCGGCGGGAAATATGGGGTTGCCCGCCTGAGACCTATCCGACCTCGCTTTGCTCGGCCGTCTATATGTCTTCATCCCGGCCTCTGTAGTAATGTACTATTAAAGGTTGCCAGCCAAAAAGTGAATTTCAGAAGAAAAAATGGTTGGATGCTATTGGAACTGAGAATGTAACTAATAGTAGTTGTTTTAATTAAAAAATAAGGACCTGTGTAAACTATTAATATAAAAGTTAAGGGATCATGATAGGGTCAACCGTTTTTTTTTTAACCAAGTTGGTGGCCAAGAACCGCAGTCTATACGCCTGCAACTCAAGAGGTGTCGTGTCCCTTTAAAAATACCTATATACACTCCTTTCTTGAAGAACACCATACTTACAGTCCCTCGGGAAAAGGGATCTCATTCCACAAAGGGAGCGTCCGAAGGAGGAAAGTCCTGTGAAACCGTACTGTACGCGACTATTTAGGTTCTAAGGTGTGGGGATGAATGCCCTGCCGACGGCGAGCGGTGCCATAGTAGAAAACGGCCGTGGGCATCATGTCGAATAGTTCTTTGAGCACAACCCTTCATACAAATAGTCGCCGGCCAGTCAGCTGGATCGGGTATCGTTGGGAAGACAGTGTGGAAGTGGTTCTGCATCAGCTTAATGTCGACAATAGGCAGGAAGGGGCGCAGGATTGGGAACGACGTATTCTTCATTCATCCTCACACCTTAGAACCTGAATGGTCGCGTACGGTACGGTTTCAGAGGAACTTCCTCCCTCGGACGCTCCGGTTGTGGAATGAGCTCCCTGCCGAGGTTTTCCCGAGGAACTACAGTATGGGATTCTTCAAGAAAAGAGTGTATAATTTTTTAAAATTTCTTTTTTTCTGGGGCTAAGATGCTTTACTTCCCTAGATTTCGGTCACTGCGCCGAAATAGTTAGTCATTGTTAAATGAGGCCACTGGAATCTATTATTGGGGGTCTTTTACACGGTTATTATTATCACGCGATACACTCATATCACGATGTTTATTACATGAATATTGACGAATATTGAGGCATTTTGTTAAAACCGCGATAATATTGACATTTCAGTTTTGTGATAATATTAACCGTGTAAAGGAATAGAGTGATATTCTTGGGCTATGCAGTTTTAATAAGGTATTTTATTTTTTAATAGGTTAGAGGGGTGAAGGGGTGAAGAACGCTTAATTTGTTTTTTAATAAAAATTATATACTTGACTCTTTGTGTTACTTTCCCAACATCGCTATCTAAGGCGCCTTCCTGACTTGTCGATGCGGAGGCGGTACGATATGAGAAAGAAAACTGTCAGCTGTCAGTGTCAACCGATATCAATGCAGTACTGCTGACGCTCCACTTCTGCGAATGGTATTACTACTGCGCAAACGTATTACTGCCAGTATTTTTAGGTAATTAATTATAAGTACCTCTGTTGGTAAATAAATATACATTTTTTTGACGTACCTACAATGTAACTATTAATATATATTTTTAACCGACTAAGAAGTTCATTTAATTAGAAAACAATAGGAATAAATGAATATATAAATAAACTAAACTAACTATAAACTAAAATAAAACAAAAGTAAATAATTACAAATAAAAAACCGGCGCCAGGTCTGTTCCGTGTGGCAAGGTGCCCAGAACGCTGGCGGCATTGCCACGCTGGATGGCAATGGAGATCCGTTGGTCGAGATAGGCGCCAGCCCTCTGGTCACCAGTTGCCTCCACGAGCCGCTTTGCGAGCTCCCTGAATAAAATATGTGCTCCGGTCCCCCACGGCCCAAGCGTAAATAAATAAATAGTACATTACTACAGAGGCCGGGACAAAAGGGGTTGCCGGCCGAAGACATATAGACGGCTGAGCGAAGCGAGGCCGGATAGGTCTAAGGCCGGCAACCCCATATTTCCCGCCGAGGTATGTATCGTGCTTTTCTCAAACATGCAATGAAATAAACAACAAAAAAATCAAAGTTTTATTTTTAATACGCATAGTGGCAGAATGTCATGATGCCTGTGCCACAAATTTATGTGGAATGAAAATTAAAAAAGAGGACTTTGCAGCCCTAGGCCTGCAAGATTTGTATGAAATTCCATTAACTACCTCTTGTCCTAGCCGCACGTGAAACGTCATACTTCGCAGCCTATTATAAGGAACATAACATCAATATTTCATTGCATGTTTGAGAAAAATAAATTAAAATTGAATTTCGTCAAATGAGGAAATCTCACATCAGTAAGGTTACGTCAAACAACAAAAAAACCTATGACACATCGATCCCGCCTCGCCTACCCAGCATGTCGCCTTAGGTAAATCAATTAGGTATTGGTTATTCCAAGGTTCCGATCTGGGGGATCTAATGTACTTCGATTTTTTTTTTTATTTGTATTCCTGTATTTAATAATTTAATATAAATAAACAGCCACTCCTTTAAATTGTGTTTTCTATTAAGAAAAAAAAATGTTCTTATTACCCCACACTGTAGTGTGTCAGCCAAGTTCGCAAACATAATAACCCAAAAAGATATATTTTAATTATTGTATATCAGTTTAAAATGTTTCTGTAATCATCTTCTACACAAATGAATGTCAAACGACGATAGCATCATGTGTGTAACACACATTAGATTTTTTTTATTTAGGCCCAACTATACCAATAAAAATATTTAAAAGTATAAATGAAACTGAACTTAAATATAATTAAATACAAATATAATACCTTCCTAAAATAACCTAACCTCATAAGAAAAACACCCCGTGGGGCACTCTGCGGCTTGGTCCCCATCTCAGAATAATAAATTCTGAGGTCCCCATTACGCTGGCAACGTTACCTCTCTGTATCGCTAAAGCGATTCATTGAGAGTGGTAAGCGCCAGCCCTGGAATCGCCAGAGGTGTTGATCGCTGCTTCGATAAGGTCCTGATAAGACTTCATGTCAGCTGAACAGGAACCCAATGTCTCTACAGCGAGCGCAGCAAAGTCAAAATCTTTAAGCATTGAAGAGTATTTGCGGCGCTTGAGACATTGGCACTGTTTAGCTGCAACGCCGGCCTTTGAGCGGGTCGCTTGAATGTGGGACTGGAATGTTCATTGAATGGTGTGTAATAATAATAGTACATTGTTTAACGAGGGGTGTAAGTGGAAAATTGCTATTTTCTTACGTCCGAGGTAATTACAATGTTTTCATCACATTTGCGAGGAAATAAATAACTCCCAGCACTAATCAAAATTGGAGAAATCGAAAACTTCACCTCCGGTAGCAGCGCACGGTCGCCGAGAGGAGCGCGCAGCTTCAATATTGCAACCAATCACAAAGCAGTATTCTTGCGGCGCGCGGTCTACTAGATTTGTCAGCTTTATCATTTCAACCAATCACAGAGCAGTATTCTTGTAGGGCGCGGCCATCTAGATTTTTTAAACCCAATCATATCACAGAGAAACTCATAAATCCCTAGGGAGTTATGAAAATCCTTAATTCCCGGGGGGAGGAAAATCGGCTATAACAGGCATGCGTACAATAGTACCCTTTACGAGCAAGTGTGATGAAAAATATGTTTTGTGGTAGGTTATCATCATCATCATCATGTCAGCCAAAAGACGTCCACTGCTGGACATAGGCCTCCCCCAAAGACTAGGTGGGTGGTAGGTTATGTAAGGCTATAAATAAAACACTCTTCTTGCAAGTGATTCGAGAATAATAAAAACAATTTTAACATTTATTCACTATTGGTTCTCAAACTCCATTTTTCTACTTTTAGGTACAATTGTTTGTATTGAGTTATAAATCAACAAAGCTTTGGTCTAAACTGACAGACAACTGACATTTGATAGAAAATTTCACGGGAAATAAAATCAAATACGGTTTTCTGTCAATCTGAGCATGCAAAATACGTTTTTTTATATATTCTGATTTTTACATAGATATATGCTTTTTTATATTTGTTTCTCTTTTAATATGTTCAGGTAATGTGTAAAAATACTTAATATTCCATTAACAAATCAATATTTCGATAATATAAATAATCTTTTAGAAAACAAGGTACAAAACGTTATTACAGCGATACCCGTCTCGCCGAAGTTATCTTTAAGTATAAAATAGAAAATCTCTATTAAAAAAATCGACATCAAAACTAAAAAAAATAAGATACACACACTCAACCAACCTGATATTCCCTTTACCACTCATTTTTTGCCAATACTCTAAAACTATCCATGTGTCCAAATCTATATATAGTTTTAGTGAAAATTTAGCAAAACATAGTACAAAAGTTTTAGAAATATCTACTAAAAACTACCCAGCAATTAAAACGTTTACCCTATATCTATCACTATCGCACTAACGTCCCTCCTATATGTGCGAAAGAGAGAAGTTATCGACCTCGCTTCACTCTTCAAGTTGCGCCAATCGCAAAGACTAGTTAAAAAAATTAAGAATGGACACGTTTAAGGACATCTCGGAAAAGTTAATTCCGAATAGAAATAATGGGAAAAACGCTGCAAAATACAATATTTCCTTTTTAGCCTTTATTCCATTTTCGCCCAAGATAATATAAAAACACATATAATATTGTACTTCAATGAATCTTAATTTACTTGTCTTACAAAATAAGAAAATGAAAGTAAGAGTATATCAAAACAATCTCGACTACAACCATAATAATATCAACAACAAGTAATTAATTCAAAAAATAGTTTTGTTTGGCAACCGACTTTAACCGATGCTAAACACGAAATGTTTGCGTATTTGAGTTTATTTCAATTCAATTTAATTTATTAATTTTGTTAAACATAGGTTACAAGTAATATTGGTAGTTAAGTACAAATTATAAGACCTCTATGATTTAACCACAGAATGAAGGTGTGTAAAGTATTTCTTCAACCTGCTACTTATTCAAATTGAGAGCGATTTGATGACATCTAATACTAAAAGTCAATATTGAATATGGATTAATTTCAATGTCAAAAAGCTTCTACATTTTTCAATACATACAGTATCCCAAATAATACATTGCGATACCCCTCCATTATTAAAATCGGTTCCAACATCCAACAAGACGGCAAAAGAACGTAGTTATCTTTGGACGAAATAGGAATGGCCGAGCTAAAACTCTTAAAAATGAATAAAGTACATTTTTTTATACTCGCTTTTTTATTCTTTTTACCAAACGCCCCTTTTTTTGTCGTGATACAGATTTCGTGATTAGGCATGCGCTAATTTCTTCAGCCAATATTTTCAGTCTTAGTGTTCTAAAAACGTTAGATTTTATAATTAATCGACTTTTAAAATTAATGTCCTAACCCGCGAGCTAAAACATGACACCAACAGACTATGTGCGCCTAGTACATATTCGCCTAAATTAATTGTGTAATATCATGAAAATGTACTTGAAACATGGAAATATATTATATTCAATGCAAAGCTTTAACAGTGATATTATTGTTTGATGTACCATTATAATCAAAATAAAAAATATATATCCACTAATTATATATGTATTATAAAATAAAACTTTGAACCACCCGTATATTTTATTATTATATTATGTTCTCACTATTTATTTATGATTAACCTTATTATAGCTTAGTCGGAGAAAAGTATATGCGTGATATATGTCAAAATAGGAACGTAAAGTAAAATAAAACAAAAAAAAATATAGACAATAACAGATTGCTTTATTTAACAAAAAATATATAATATATAGAAAGGAAAAACAATGTATTTCACATGATGTTGGAGACTCCGTCTGTGTGGAACAATTGTTTTTTAATAGAATGTAAAATTAAAAATAACCCATCGAACCTTATAATATTTAATATAAAATACATAATATACGATTAATAGCTATTTACAAAATACGAGTTAAGATTTATACTTTTTTAACATTAATATAAACCAGTCTATAGTAAAGGCTATTCGACAAAACTTAGCGTAGTGTTAGAAAATTGATGATTATTAATACATCTAATTGATTTAGCAGGCAATTGTAAAAAAATACGTACAGCGGTCAAAATATAATAAAAGTCAAAAATAAAAAATAAAATATTAAATTTACGTACTACATTCAAAATGTACTGTTGAGATGAGATTGTACTTAATTGTTATTTATGCATGTATTATTTTTAATTATTATGCTGTCAATAAAATCAGACATGGCACCAAAGCGAAGAAAAGTGCAAAAAATGAGATCAATTTATTCTACGAAAAAATTGCCTGCTAATATACAAAAAATAATTTTGTCCGTACAAATTGTTTTGTTTTATTATTAATAAATGTTCGACTGTAATTTTGTTCAATGCACCGCGTAATTATACGTTACAATCCAAACTTATTATTATTTTAAATTACATTATTATTCTTGAATTATTACAACGCCTTATTTATACCTCGTGTGTTAGACACGGCCAAAAATATACATAAATTCTTCAAAAGTCAATTGTGAATACAATTCCCATTTATCGATAAAGTCTTATATTAAATGTTTCTTGCTCACGTTTCAGTCATTATTTTATTTATATTTTTGGCAATGTCCATTATAAGGTACATTAGGTACACGAAAGTCTCAATAAGCGAACATAAACTTATAAAAAGGGGCAGTATCGTGTATTCCTATTTTACAAAATAACCGACATTCTACATCGAAGACAAAACATCAATAGTAATAATCATTTGAAATAAATAACAAGTTACAATTCTCTTTAAAAAAAACTGTTAAAATAATTAAAATACCTACTCATAAGGGATCCATAAAAAAAATGTTGTGTGATCTACATCTCGCTACACCGTTATAACTCCTTTATTTATTTCTTAATAAAAACTCTATTACTATTATTATATTTTTATAATAATAATTATTATTTCTTCATCCAAGTTAGATACACTTTATGATAATTATATTACGACACGCCATTATACAAAATACACAATAAAACATATAATGGAATGTATTATTATGTACTTTTATACGGGCAACGAAACCAGTGTTCGCATCTACATATAATTTGCTATGTATAACATAAACATAACAAATAAAAAATACAAATTCCGGCACAATGCAAAACTAAAGATACCTTCATGTCCCTACATTAAATTTGAGAATTAAATAAACATTTAAATATTAATATTGTACGTACGTACCTATACGTAAATATCATTATAACAGTCTCAAAGTACATACATACAATTATAAATAGGTTAACAAATAACGTTTAGGTATCTTTAGTCAAGCGAAAGTCAAACTTGGCTGTCATTTGACAGAGTCGTAGCAGGCGAAGGGGCAGAGATCCGTACGTAACTGACGTCCGTGTACCCGTTCTATACCACTTATCTCACGGTACACTTGTACGTATTGTACCCATTTATACCACTTATCTCGCGGTACACAATGTACGTATTGTACCCATTTATACCACTTATCTCGCGACTTACGAGTGTACACATTTATACGAAGGCACGCGTACACGTTTTGTACAAAGTGTACACGATTGTACGAACTGTACTTTACACGTGGTAGTCGAGAACGCTGTCTAGAGAGAAGAGCTCCTTGTAGAGTGCTGGGAACACGTGGTGGGGGTGGGCTGCTTTGAAGCGACACAGGGCTTCCAGGTGCATAAGGGACAGTTCTCTGTAAAGAAAAGATTACATTACACATCTGACTTGAAAATATGAGAATATTTCTCTGTCAACAATTCATTTTCGGTACAAGTTTTTATTGTCGACTGTACTTTTTTCCACAATCATCAACTACTCGTTGAGACGGTTCTAATGAGCTCAAACACGACGTGTTTATCTTGTGTAGTTTAGGAGTTGCTATGGCCACCTTCTGTCTCCACCATCAGATCAGCTCAGTGCCATATTGCATTGGCGCTGAACTTACATATACCAAATTGCAGCTCAATCGGTTGAGGTTAACTGTTGCAAGATTTGATCCTAACATACACACTTACATAGAAACATTGCAAGACAAATAAAAGAAATCAGTCATCCGCGAGTCGGCTTGAACATCGAGGATCCAGTAATGCCTGTCACTCTTGGACTCTGTCAAGGGGATTTGCACTATATATTTCTATTGATATTAATACCTTAAACACATTTAGCAGGACGACTAGCAATAAGTAACAATTAGTTGCACTTGGGGCGACTGATCTGGACAAGAGGCACTCATCATTATCTTATCAGCCGATGGACGTCAACTGCTGGACATAGGCCTCCCCTAAAGAGTTCCACAACGACCGCTCCTGTGCCACCCGCATCTAGCAGACACCCGCAACCTTTACCAGGTCATCAGTTCACCGTGTCAATCAATCAATTCGTTTGTATTTTTTAATGTTCGTTACTCCAGAGCTCCCATCTTTTATGTCGGTTTGGACACAGTAATTATTTTAGTTTGGCAGGAGGTACACTCTAAGTTGGTCCCATATAATTTTGGTGAAGATTTAATGACTGGATCCATGAGGAAACGAAGGTACAACTCAAAAATTATAGGCACATCTATGGCGATTACGGTGTAGGTACGTTTGGTTCTCCATACAAACGTATTTATGCTCTCATTTTAAAACGCCATGCTAGAATAACATGAAACTTTGTGCACAACACAATGGGATTCGGCATATCTAGGTCGGAAATTAGTTTCTATTGCTTGAAATTATATTGGACAAAAAATACAACGATTATTAAGGTTTTCATTACAAAAAACCGCTGTATTTTTTTTCTTTTACAATTTCTAGCAACAGAAACTAGTTTTCGACCTAGACAAGCTGGATCCCATTGTGTATACAAAGTTTCATGTTATTCTAGCATGGCGTTTTAAAATGAGAGCATAAATACGTTTGTATGGAGAACCAAACGTACTGCGCCCTCTTAAGAAATGGTGAGTCCCACATGCCCCCACTATGGGCCTTCCCCTGAGTAAATGCTTTTCCTCTGCGTAAAAGAAAGGTTCGGCTAAGTAATTAGTAGTGTCGAGGAGGTCTTTTCCTGATAAAAGACCGACTCCACGCTCCTCTGCCTTGTTAAGAGGCATTTCCTCTCTCGGACGCTCCGGTTGTGGAATGAGCTCCCTGCCGAGGTTTTCCCGAGAAGCCACAGTATGGGGGTTCTTCAAGAAAGGAGATGCAAGCGACACCCCTGGAGTTGCAGGCGTCAGGCAGGCCGCAGAAAAAAATGGAATGATTAGTGATTGTTACTTACCTGAATGTGGGTATCTTGGCCAGCAGCGTGTCCAGTACAGTGACATCGCCCTTGAGTGGGGCGTGATTTGACTCGATCTCATGTCGCATGGCCGCCATCGACATGTTGAAGAGACACTGGATCTCAGGGTTTCCCCGGACGCCGTGGCGCTCTGGAATTATTAAAACACACACCTTAATTTCTAAACTTAAAAAGAATCAAGACGCTTTAACTAAAACTGAATGCTTCACAAAAACATATTTCTTGATTATTCTCAAACCTGCCCCTTTAAATGGGGCGCATTTTTGGCTTCAGTTAGGCGTATGCTACACGCTCGATATTTATCGTGATATTTGGAGAAACACGATGTTCATCGAGTGTGTAGTATAGGCGTATCACGTATCGTGACACGGATCGCTGGATTTCTAGTAATCTAAAAATCCACGATCTGTATCAACGATCCAAATATCACGATAAATATCGAGCGTGTAGCATCCGCCATAGACAGGGTGATTTTAGGATCGTGATCCGGAATGATTGTGAATGGTCAAGAATTTAAAGTAGACAACATCACAGTCGGTATGAAGGTTTATAACTCAAATAATCGTCTTTTTTCCAAATTTTTATGGGAAATAATACTTTTTCATACAACTTGGTCACCCTACCCCACTGTCAACTCTCCATACTATATTAAGAGAGTAGGGTAACCATGTTTTTTATGATTTTGTGTTTTTTTTTTCATCAACAGCAATTAAAAAGAAAATGCGTTTGTTTTGTAAAACTACAATTTTTTTGAAATGGCATAAAGATGCCAAGCCTGAAAACTGGTTTTTGATTCACGACCCCGAAATCACCCCGTAAAATTAGGCCATCAATTGTCATATCTACACCAAATATCAGCTTTACTTTATTTATTTATTTATTCAGAAAACCAACAGCGATACAGAAAGTATAACTTAAATGCTAATTAACTAAATAGTAGGGCCAGTTAAAAAAAAAAGTAAAAGTAGTTTATTCTTCAAATTAGGCATACTACATGCACCTATGAATGCACCCATGTGTTTCCCGCTAACTTGTGTTAGTTACATTTGTACTTTATACAGGGTGACATCGGAGACGTGATCAGAAACAATTTGGCTCGATGAAGTATTGAAAGACAAACTCAATAAAGATGAAATCACAGTTACTACTTGCAATATTGACTATTATTTCTCAAACTATTAACAGAAAAAAAATGTTACATACTACTTGGTCACCCTACACCACACGACGTCTTGTCATCCCTCATACAACGTGTGTCAAAAGTGATAGGGTGACCATGATGTAAGTATGGCGTTATTATTTTTCTAGTAAAAGTTTGAAAAAATAAACTTATTTTATTCGATGTAACAACTATTGCATTTAAAACGCGATCATGTGTAGAGTCTGAAAAATTAGCTTCTGATTACGTCTCCGATGTCACCCTGTATGTCAAGTGGTCTTCGAGAAAACTGTCTGTGAAAGACTGAACCACCAAATGATCGTATAGAAGTGTTCTGCTGAACACTAAAGCTTGAAACACACAGAGCGCGGCGCGGCGTCGTTGCGGGGCGAAGGCGGTATTGCGGTAAAGGGAACGCGGTCCGGATGTCGCACCAAAAAACCGCGCGGTAGAGCGGAGGCGGCGTGTGTGTCATATGAAGCAGTAATCGACAGTCGACAGTTGACAAAGATCAAATAAGCAAAACCGCCTCCGCGCCGCTCCGCACCGCGCCCGCTTTGTGCGTTTTGAACTTTAAAGAGGTTTCTGCTTCGCGATTAGCAATGCATTGACAAGAACATTTTAAAAGTTGGAAATAAAGTTGAAAAGCTCCCTATAATCTTAAATAAACAATTCCGAAAAGAAATCTTGCTTCAAAACTTCATATATTCTAATATTATAAAGCTGAAGAGTTTGTTTGAACGCGCTAATCTCAGGAACTACTGGTTCGAATTGAATAATTCTCTTTGTGTTGGATAGTCCATTTATCGAGGAAGGCTTTAGGCTATATAACATCACGCTACGACCAATAGGAGCGAAGACGCGGACGAAACAGCTAGTTTATGATAAATATCAAATCACTATTGATCCTTTTACTATTCGGTCCACGACAACTGATGGTCTGGCAAAGATTGCAAGTGTTTTTACCTAAATTTGGTAAAGCTATATCCGCAATAAAGATGACATTGTTATGCAGCTTCAAATCCTGATAGGTACTTGTTTCTAATCTTCTTTAATAACTAGAAAGTACTGGATTAGTTTACTCTAACAGATTAAACATCTTGATACTAAACCTCAAGATTCCTCAGCCTAATAAGATAAAAAGTGAGCGAGTGTTTAGACGGCCGAGCGCCCGTGAGGCCGAGCAGTTTTTTTTTTATACAATGACCCGCAGATGTGTCCAGCTGTCAAGCTAGAGATATATGCAGGTCCCTCACTCCCAACTCAGCGCGTCCTCGGGAGCTCTGGCGACCTTTCTCACCACCAGGAACACAACACCACATACCTACCTAAGGGGCAACTAGTGATGCTATTATGGCTGCGGTCTTCTGTAAGGTGGAGGTACTTCCCCAGTTGGGCTGCTCCGAATTTGAACGAGGTGAAGTTTCGCTGTGCCCTACCCAGCCCCGGATTTAAGAGGGGGCAAACCGGGGCACTCGCCCCGGGCGGCAGTTTCATGGGGGCGCCAAACATGGCAATTTCAACAGTTTTTCTCAAACATCAAGGTTTTGCCGCAGTTCGAAAAAATCGTACATCCGGGGCTGGCGCTACCTCTCAAAAGTACTCTTAGTAGTTACTTGCTTAAGAGTGCGCAGTACGTTCGGTTCTCCATACAAACGTATTTACGCTCTCATTTCAAAACGCCGTGCTAGAATAACATGAACTTTGTATACACAATGGGATCCGGCATATCTAGGTCGGAAATTAGTTTCTGTTGCTTGAAATTATAATGGAGAAAAAATACAACGATTATTAAGGTTTTCATACAAGCCGTAAAAAACTGAAAAAACCGCTGTATTTTTTTTCTTTTACATTTTCTAGCAACAGAAACTAATTTCCGACCTAGATAGGCCGGATCTCGTTGTGTATACAAAGTATTATGTTATTCTAGCATGGCGTTTTAAAATGAGAGCATAAATACGTTTGCATGGAGAACCGAGCGTACTGCCACGTACTGCGCCCTCTTAATACGAGGCAGATTATCTCTGGATATTTTTTAATGTGAAGATGGATGGATGGATGGATGTGGATGTTTCTTACCTGGCCACAGCAGTACAAGGCTCTGATAAAGCGCTAGTTCAGTCTCTGTAAGCTTCAGCCGAGCGATGGTCTTCGCTGCATCGAAGATCCCCACCACGAGTGCCATGTCACGCGGATCACTGTAAGCAAAACACTTCTTAATATACATCCACCACTACCATATCAGCCGAAGGACGTCCACTGCTGGACTGCCTCCCCCAATTTTATGGGGGTAAATGCCATAATCGCCACGCTTGGCATGCGGGTTGGTGATCACGGTATCTCCAACCCATTGTCGTAGTTTTAGGACACACCCGGGTCCGTGTTAATATACATACTCAAGCCCATATTCCCAAATGGGGCAGAGCACACGAAAATTAATTTTCAGTGGCACTTTTAGCTATTGTAGGTTTATAGATTCGACGACCTGTTTAGCCTAGTTGGTAGTGAGACTGCCTCTGGAGCTAGAGGTCCCGGATTCGAATCCCGGCCAGGGCATTATTTGTGCATTTAGCACGGATTTTGTTCTTTGATCTTGGATGTTCACTATGTATTTAAGTATGTATATATCTATATAAGTATGTATATCGTCGCCTAGTACCCGTAGTACAAGCTTTGCTTAGTTTGGGACTAGGTCGATTTGTGTAAGATTGCCCCCCAATATTTATTTATTTATTTATTTTATTATAAATGGAGAAAATATGATATCGCAGTGACAGGTTACTAGCCCATCGCCCACAACACACTTCAAGCTGGTTCCCATAGTCGACTCTTACGACGCCCAAGGGAAGAGGCGGTGGTGCTATTCTAACCCGGCGCCACACTTCTTGACACCGGGTCTTTTCCAAAAAGATAAGGGACTTTAACACAAAAATCTAAAATCGAGCAACAGATAACAGCGTCGGTTACTTTTCAGTCAGTGTACAATTTAGTCAAATAAACTTCTTTTTTATTTATTACAAATGGGATTGCTCTTGGCCACCATCTAGCCGGGGGGCAAAGATGAGGCCGACGATGAAGCGAGCTCACCCAGAAGGTGCCTATTCACTCGTGCCTTAAAAAGGTCCAGGTTATATGAACTCGGAAATACAGACGCCGGCAGAGAATTCCAAACCTTAGAAGTGCGCATTATGAAGGATGATGCATAGCGCTTGGTTCGAATTAGAGGAATTTCGACCAGGTAAGGATGGCAGCCAGCCGTACGTCTGGAAGTCCGATGGAAGAAGGGGGAAGGCGGTATGAGCTCATGGAGCTCCTGAGCACACTCACCGAAGTCATTACAGCGTATGATAACTGATGGTAATATTAAATATTAAAATATTAAAACACATTTTTTTGTACACAAATCGAATATAATAAGCACAATAAGGCTTGTGTTATGGGTAGGGTTAGGATTCTGGTGGCAGTTTAGCACAAGTAATGCAGTGGAGTCGCCATTGTAATTTTTTTATTTGAATAAATTAATAACTGAACGATAAATCTATATCACAGGCCAATAATATATCACCTTTGCGTTTTATTGTATGAACGTGTATAGAGTAAACAATTTAGGTTTGTTGATACATCGCATATTTTACTAGTTACATATTTTACATAAATTTTTGAAGACAACTGAAATGCAGTACTGTAGATTACAATGATGATTTTATAATATAATACTTAAATAAATTTTACTTGTTTGTTAAATGTTTTTGTATTAGCTTGAACAACTTGCAACTGGAATTAAAGTTTCAAAATCTTGCATATTGTCTTACTTATATGAAACCAATAAATTTAATTATCATTATTGATTTATCAATCATTTATTCATTCCTTCATTCAATTAAAATAGTTATTTATGCTACAAGTGCGGAAAGTTTGTGATTTTCGACGAGTGTCATTCTTATACACGAGCGAGTGTAGCGAGCGAGTTTATAATGCGACACGAGTCGAAAATCATCTTTACGCGCGCGTATCATAAAACGTTTTACTATGCATTGTGCGAGGAAATAAAATAATACAATCGAAGTTACTTCAAAATATATAGGTTACAAATAATTTACCTTGCTGGATACGTACTTATTATCTGGAACTTCACTTATAAACTGCTTGACATAGATTGCTATAAAAAAATATTTAAAACCATCGTTTTATTCTTTTAGAAATGCAAATCAGTTTCAGTAACTCTTTAGATTTCACCGTAAACAAATATTGTAAGTATTTAGGTTTTTAATTATGATTTAGCCGGCTAGGAATCTTTGTTGGCATTTTGTGCTTATAGAATAACATTTTCTGGAGTTAAATTGATCCGATTCGTTACTTTCAATTTAATTTTTAACGAAATTAACACTGATTGACTTCGAACTAAACAAGAAATTAGTAAAATGAAAAATGGCGGCCTTTTTTTAAATACATGCGCTCAACATATCTAGGTACTTCTGCGAACGTGCAAAATCTAAAGCGGATAGGCACAGCCTGTTTCCATTCTGCCAAGGATGTTAAGTGAATATTTATAACTTATTTATAGGTAAAAATATAAATGTAAAATATTTAATAATACGTTTAACGAAGTACTAATAAGAATGTACCATTAATAAGAATTTAAATCTATAATTGACTAATTTGTAAAACTTTGTTCAAATAATAAAAACTCTTTGCGTCGGGCTGACAACGGAGTAAAAAATTATAAAAAAATTGAAAAGTAAAAGCACTAGTGCGGAAAAGTGATACTTTCCGCACAGTTTGGCTGCTTAGAAAACGCACTTTATGCATAGTAAAATATATAACAACGACTCCGTCGCCCTTTTTTCACCCCAATGCCACCAAACTCAAAAACTCAAACTCAAATACATTTATTCAAATAGGCCTTCAGACAGCACTTTTGCAAGTCAAAACTGATTCTATGTTATAGTTATATAATTCTACTGTTATAATTTAGTCTAGTTACAGATTGTGGTGGTGCCATGCAGAAGCTTCCAGGCATCTTTGTCTTCCATGTATTGGCTAATTGTATAATAAGCTTTCTTTAATAAAGTAGTTTTTACGTGGATCTTGAATTTGCCTTCTGTGAGCCCAGTGATTTCGCTAGGGATCTTATTATAAAACCGTACAGAGTTTCCTAAAAAAGATTTTTTATTGGTTTTAGATAGCCTAAAATGAGGTACAGCTATTTTAAATTTGTTCCTAGTATTAAAATTATGAATGTCACTATTTAATTTAAATTTATTTAAGTTTTTACGCACGTACATAATATTTTCATAGATGTACAAAGAAGGTAGGGTCAGTATGTTTATCTGTTTGAAGAGTTCTCTTAAGGAGTCGCGAGGACGCATCTCATAAATGGCACGAATCGCGCGCTTTTGCAATATAAATATAGTTTCAATGTCTGCAGCTGCTCCCCACAACAAGATTCCATATGACATTAGACTATGAAAATATGCGAAATAGACTAATCTCGCTGTAGCTACATCTGTCAGTTGTCTAATTCTATAAACCGCATAAGCTGCAGAGCTTAGTTTCCCTGACAGAACATTAATGTGAGAACCCCATTGTAACTTAGAGTCTATATTGAAGCCAAGGAATAAGGTTGCATTGTCAATTTTAAGCCTTTCACCTTCAAGAACTATATTTGGTTCTACATTATATCTAACATTGGGTAATGAAAATTTCAAACATTTGGTCTTTTTCGCGTTCAATAACAGGTTGTTGGCTGCAAACCATTTGGAAATGATGACCAGTGCGTTATTTACATGTACTAGAGCGCTATCATTTCTTTGTATTTTAAAAATTAGAGATGTATCATCGGCGAATAGAACAATGTCTGCTAGGTCTTTAACCATGTAAGGCAAATCGTTGATATAAACTAAAAATAAGAAGGGACCCAAGATCGATCCCTGAGGTACTCCCATTTTTACCAGAGAACTAGAAGATGAAACACCATTTATAGTTACCCTCTGTTGCCTATCAATCAAGTATGATTCCACCAGGTTCAGAGCGTTTCCATGAATTCCATAGAACTTCAACTTGCACAGTAGGGTGCGATGTTCCACACAATCGAACGCTTTGGAGAGATCACAAAACACCCCAATGACATCCTGTGAGCTCTCCCAAGCCTCGAGGATAAGGGTCATCAGATGACAGCCCGCATCAGTTGTCGATCTACATTTAGTGAAACCATACTGACTTGAATGCAATATTTTGTGTTTGTTAAAATGGGACAGCAGTTGGCTTAACATCAGTTTTTCAAATATTTTACTCAACACCGGAAGCACAGAGACTGGTCTGTAGTTGGAAGGGTCTGTCCTATGTCCTGACTTAAAAATGGGAGTGATTTTACTAAATTTCATTAGGTCCGGGAACGTCCCTTTATCTATACACAAGTTGAACAAATCCGATAAGTAAGGAGCAATTATGTTAATTAAGGAGTCTAGAACTTTTACGGATAAGCCCCAAAGATCTTCGGTAGTTTTTGTTTTTAAATTCTTATAGGATTTTATGACATCTCTGATTGATATATACTCAAAGGAAAAAGTTGGTACAGTTTGTTGGAAACTTTCTTTAAGGTAGGTTTCGGCCAACCCAGAGGAGGACTCCAATGACTTTGTTGCTTTCAAAGGTATCTTAGTGAAATAATCTACAAAAATATTAGCAATTTCCTCAGTGTTCGAAGTAAATTGATTATTTATTAGTAATTTATGTTCTGAATTTCTAGATATATTTCTACCAGTCTCCACATTAATTGTTTTCCAGACGGCTTTAATTTTATTGTTAGCTTTGCGTATCTTTTCCCTGATAGTTATAGCTTTAGCTTGGAAGCAGACCGCTTTAAATAATTTCGAATAAGACCTTACATGTTCATGAAAGGCTTTTGAGTCAGTGTGCGATTTATCATTATACAGTTGATACATCATATCTCTACTTTTCCTTATTCCTTTGGTAGCCCAATCACAAAATGCTAGTTTCTCATTTACTAATAGTTTATTTTTGGGACAAATAACACTGAACTCCTTACTTACTACAGAAAGTATGGTTTCATAGTTAGTATTTGGGTCATCTTCAGTGAGATCAAGATTCGTAAGTTTAAGTTCTACACTATTTTTAAGCTTCACGAGTCTGTGCTTTGTTAGGGGTCTATGTTCAATTATAGATTTCTCTTTATTTTCATTCCATTCAAATTCAAGCGAAAGACCCTTGTGATCAGACCTAACTCCACCCGTTATTGACAAACTCTTGCTTTCACAATTTGTAAAAATATTATCTATACAGGTTGAGGAAGTACCGGCTATTCTTGTGGGCTCACAGAAAAGATAATTCAGCCCGAATGACTTTAGCAAGCTTATTAAATTAATTTTATCTGTAGACTCTGACAAGATATCAACATTAAAGTCTCCGCATACATAAATTAATTTACTATTTTTAGAGAGTTTTCTCAAAATAAACTCCATAGAAGACATAAAAGATGGGAGATTTGACCCCGGCGGCCTATATACACATAATATAATATGCCTTTCCATCTCTACGCAGGCCACCTCACAAATACGTTCTACAGAACAGCCGACAATATCAGTACGTTCCTTATATTTGACAGATTGTTTTAAAAGTATAATAGAACCTCCACCTTCAGCGGATGTTCTGTTGAACGAGCTGGCTACCTGAAAATGATTTATATTAAATGACATTTTATCATTCTTTAGCCACGTTTCACAAAAACATAAAATATCATAGTTATATCTATCTAATAATAGTTCAATATCATGTATTTTGCCAGAGAAGCGGTTTATATTTTGATAAAATAAAGACAATGTACTAGTACCACTCTCTTTTGTCTTAGATCTTAGTTTAAAGAATTCTCCGCATTTTTATTTTTAGTACATATACTTACTACTGTGGAGTCATTGTGTAACTTCATTTTATTTCCTATAACTGAATCAATATTAAAAGCTACTAATGTAGCAATTGTTGACAGATTTTTTTTCGAGCAGTACATGTTATTCGGGGACAATTCGAAATTTGTCAAGAATCTATTAGTATCAAAAAATATAATTTTGTCATTATGACGACATGACAAGTTATGAAGTAAACTGTTCAAGATATGTGCGTGCTTGTTTTGGGTTGGGGTTAATGATGAGGAATATGGAAAAGCACACAGCATAATCTTAGAACAATTCAGTTCAAGAAGGGATGTTAAATTATTAATAACGTCCCTTCTGTCAATGCCTATACTTTGGCCTATCAGCATTACAATAATTGTTTCAGGATCTACAATACTATAACTATTTTTAATTTTATCACAAATTTGTGAATATGATGCACCAGGCATACAAAAATTAATAATGTTATGACATGTTTCATTATACAACTTGCAACCAAAACCTTTACCAATTTGGTCTGAGAAGACTAGTACTTTACTTTTATGTTTGGGTTTAATACATTGCACCTCTCGCCGAGCCGCCCGAACGGGAACAGTGCATGATGTTGTCTGCAAGACCGCCACAGGTTGCATGTGTGAGTCAGTGTCACACGGTGTGAGAGTTTTAATGCACTCTGTATTATTCGTGACTAACTGCACTAGTTCTGTAGCAGTATTATAGTGTTCTGTTACTTGGTTTTGCAGAACTGCATAACTGCTAAATATATCCTTCAATATCCGTTCTCTGCGTAGCAGCTCAGATCGTAGTTGTAGTATGTCCTCGTCATATAATTTTCTTGTTATTTCTAATTCATCTATACAATTTTGAAGTTGTTCTTCTACTAAAATTCTGTTTTTTATAAGGCGAACATTTTTTAAAAAGTACTTGTTACATTTTAGTTTCTGTTGAATTCTACGAACAACTTTTTTGATATTTATATATTTTTTAATCTTTCTATGACTTCTAAAAGTAGGTTTTGAGGAGGTCTCGCTAGTGAGATCAATAATATCTAGGGACTGAGGGCCCATAGCTTTGCTGCCTACTAGCTCATTGTAAAGGCATTGAGTATCGGTGATCTGTTGAAGATTAATTTTCGAGTGTAATTCTGAAATTGTCAACTGAGCACCATCTAACTCACACTCAAGGTCTTTAATACGGCTGAGAGCCGTAACATAGGTCAAACCACACTCCTCGAATGACAATACAATGGTCTGCAGTTGATTACATTTATATGACATATCTGTGTATTTATTGTCCAACTCGGACAATTCATTTTTTAGTCTAGCATTTTTAGAGATTATCTTCTGAACTTCAAGCTCACTGTCCTCTCTCTCTTTGAGGAGTTGTTCACTAAGCTCCTTATAGCTTTTTAGCTCCTGTAGTGCAGATCTCAGTTGCTGTTCCATCTCTTTGATAGTAGCCCTGCGGGTCATCATGGTGCACTTTTTATATTAAAATAAACCGTATGAGTCACCAAAAAAAAAACTGTTTATTTAGCACTCTGCACGACGTCGGACCCGAACTCAGGCTTGAGCGTTGAGATTGAGAGGTATTTTAGAGTCACATCTCGATACCACTGAGCAACTCTAGACACTGTCCTCTGAAAGTATCGGTCCACTTGGTATATATCGAAGTATTTCACGTGTTGGAGCCAAGTCGAATCACTGGTAGAATATTATATTATACCACCACTTAACTCAATATACAAAGTAGGTGGTTCACATCGCCATCTATCTAGTCCGTCATGTAATTCTTACGATACTATGTTAGATCGTAAGATATACGATAGCTCAATTTGATCAAGGCAGATCAGCTCAAACTTTGCTTGCGACGATTTGCTTATTAAATGTTCATGCGGTCACTGAATGAGATTAATTGTTAATTGGCTGCACTAATTGCACCCCAATTTAGAGCTCCATACAAAATGTTTATACTCGTAGCAATTTTTTATTGTTTGAGGATATTACACTGTTCATTGTATCATGATATAATTATACTATTTATTATGATTTTAGATAACACTGTCTTATCATATCATAAATGAAACGAAAGAAAAAAGACAAAAAGATTTTAGTTCTGCGGGGATTTGAACCATCGACCATTCAGCGTTGAATTGCACTTTAGCTCAGCGCTTTCCATATGTGCCACGAGTCACACTAGACAACGGTACGAAATTGGCGATATGTTGTTAGCGACCATAAGGTAAATTACGGGTACGCGGAAAATGTTTATTAGGTCCACCCACATTAGGAAAAAATGAAACATACACAGGATTAACACTGTTTCAAAAATAAAAGGTTTTGCTTTAAGTACTTGATTGAGTTCGATGATAATAGGTAATAATTCACTTTCACGCGTAGCACAGTTTGATAAGTATGTTTAGCACTAGTATAATTAGTGCTAGACCGTTTATCACACTTAGTCACATTAACAGTTTTTGCACTTATTAAGCATTATTTTTGCCAGATAACAATGTCACTGCATAATAAGACACTGCTGGTGTCATTCACATGCATTTTACCGCGTTTCTTGCACTTATTCTTGTTTTAACTTAGTTATATACGAAGAGCCCATGTTTACGTTGGCAACAGCGCCATCTTTTTTTCATCCCAACTCTAGTTATGGGTACTAGACGACGATATATGTAATTTTTTTTTATATGTAGATGATACTAGTACTTACCGCGCGTGAACGCAGTCTCTTATCGGCAACACGACGTCGCCATACAGCACGTTGTCTCTGTTCACGTCTATCAGCCGAGAGAGACGGACTATCGCCAGTTCGAACGAGCCTGAAAGAGAGTAGACGGTAAGAAATAGTATATTACGATACAAGTGCAGAAAGCAGGAAATTCGCAACGAGTGGTGATAAATTGAAACACGACCTACCTGTACTGTAAAACGTTGTACGATAACTGTTCGCACGTGTATCGTACAACGTTTTACAGTACATATGGCTCTTTAAAGTTTCGACACATGCACGTAATCTGCTGATTACCGCACGCGTAAATTATTATATAGTGTGCAAAAAACATTGATTAGTTTTTAGACATGCTTGTTGATGACATTTTTTATTAGCACAGTCATAGTTTTACATGACTGAGTTAGATTCCGACTATTATTTATTAAATTACTTAAAGTGTCTCAAAAGCAGAAGAGAGGGTAGGTACATATATTATGAAGACTTAGCAAAAATAACTGTTGTAAGATATCAACTTATTTTAATTTGTAGATAGATAATGAAACACAAGAGAAAAGGGAAGATGAGTATGAACTGTGAATATAAAACCAGGCTTGGGGATGAAGAAAAGGAACGCTATTTACGGATTTAAAAAAGAGATTCCGAGAGAGCAGAACTCCTAAACGCCCCAGCCGATTAAGTATTCAACTCGTTCATCAGCTGTCATGATCGTTTTTTAACCAACTTCAAAAAAGGAGGAGGTTCTCAATTCGACTGTATTTTTTTAATGTTTTTAACCTCAGAACTTTCGACTGGGTGAAACGATTTTGATGATTCCTTTTTTATTTGAAATCTGATGCTTCCCGTGTGGTCTCCAAAATGAAAGTTCTGAGGGATAAAAAAAATACAGTCGAATAGAAAACCTCCTTTTTTGAAGTCTGTTGAAAACCTGTGTATTTAGAATTAAGAGGGCGCAGTACGATCGGTGTGGATCGGTTCTCCATACAAACGTATTTATGGTCTCATTTTAAAACGCTATGCTAGAATAACATGAAAATTTGTATACACAATGGGATCCGGCATATCTAGGTCGGATCATAGTTTCTGTTACTAGAAATTGTAAAAGAAAAAAAATACAGCGGCCTTTTGAGTTTTTTACGGCTTGTATGAAAACCTTAATAATCGCTGTATTTTTTCTCCATTATAATTTCAAGCAACAGAAACTATGATCCGACCTAGATATGCCGGATCTCATTGTGTATACAAAGATTCATGTTATTCTAGCCTGGCGTTTTAAAATGAGAGCATAAATACGTTTGTATGGAGAACCGAACGTACTGCGCAGTCTTAAGTATTCTTATGAGTAAAGATTATGATTAAAAGTAATAATACTAACCAGATTTGAGCAGCAAGATCTGATCGTCTTGCGTTAACTTCATGAATCCAGGAATGAGCTTCGCAAACTCAATGATGTTCTGAATCATACTAGTCAATTTGTCTGCGCAGTCCAGCCACATCTCTTCGTAGGACATCGAGCTGTACAATAGTTGCCTGTAAAGAACAACAGTGTCATTAGTGGATAATTATAATTTATTGGAAGGTAATAAACAACGCTAGAGTAAATGGTTGGTAATAATCATTAATTCGCAGGTAATAATCGAGTTTTGTTAAGGGCGCTTTATTAAAATGTAACAAGTCCACTAGCGCCACTCATAAATAATTGTAATTATTTAAATTTAACGATAGATATTGAAAAAAGGAGGCCGCTATGTAAAGTATTTCTTATTACCTATTAAAGTACCTTTTAAATACATTAAACTAGTATTTACGTTGCTGGATTCCTCGATCTGTTAGTTCAAAAATAAAACGGCCGTTTTTACTTTACGAGTGGCGCTAGTGCACCCGTAACATTTTAGTAAAGCGCTCTTAAGGATGAAAGTCAGGTGTAAGAGAGAGAAGGGGGATAGACAGCTAATCTTAAACACGACTTAAATAGGTAAGTAAGAGGTAATATGAAGACTGACAGATAGGTATGGAGGAAAAATAAATACTGCACCAACTCCAAATAATTGGGATGACGATTAATGAATGATGATTGTGATGATGAATTCATGAAATATTTTAGTGGCTACTGATAAAATATAAACTAACTACTTAAATATCTATGTAAATTAAAGTCTCTAACAAATCAAAATTTGATATTTTAACTAAAAAATCGTCTAAAATAAAGCTATTATGATATATGTGGCTGTTCATGGCAAATTAGACATATTATTTGGTATTAATTAAAACCACGTTATGTATCTTTTGCATTGGACAGCCACAAATAAATGGTAACGAGATGAAGGATTTCATATTACGAAGCCAAGTCCTCTTGGTCCCAAATGGTGATGGACTTGAGATGGTGATGATGTGGTGATGCGCTGTAAAACCAGGCCAAAGCCCCACAATCTAGCGAATACAATGATTACGACTTTGAATTAAGTACACCCATAATAATTACACATTATTTGAATCATGATTATTAATTATTGATTAGTAATTATTACTTTAAGTAGTCACATCAGTAGGTAATTACCAGAATATTAACTAGTTTGCTTAGGAAAGTTTTAAAGAGTACAGGAGATGAGTCACAGGAGTAATTTAGTAATGGAACACGACATGATAGATTCCTTTTCTTATTATATTTTTCAACCATTTTGTATCGCATCTATACAGACAAATGAGAAAATATACACAGAAAATTATTTGCATGCACTAATCTAGTTCTTGTCTCGGCAAATGATTTTTCATGAATGAAAATGATTGATGGCACATAAATAAATAAATGCAATTGATTGACACGATACATACTTGTAATGTCCCCCTTTACGGGAGACTTAAATCAAATGTCAGATCTATTGGACCGAATGATTACTTGGAATTGAAAATTATTGGGAGTTAATAATCATTTAAGTCGCTACTGAAGAGTGACCTCTGTTCAGCAGTGGGTTTTACAGGCTAAGGCAAAGTATGTTACGGATTATTTTTGTAAGCTGTTGATAATGCCAGTTACTGATTATTAACTTGCATGGATTTTTGGACACACTGTGTTGCGAGCACTTATTGTATATGTTTATACATTATTATTGGTAAACGGAACGTAGTCGCGAACAACTGACATTTATTCACCTGAGGTGTGCCCGACGTTTCGAATGTATCACAACATCCGTGGTCACGAGCTGACTGGCTTGAGATGGTATCAACCTCTTCTAGCCGCGAGGGTTAGCAGAACTACCCGCAACTTGGTGTTTATTATTCACATTTACTCTAGGGTTGTCACTTATTGTATATTGACAAAACCTGATTGGTGGATTTAATTTTGGGAGGGGTGAGAATGATGGTGACTTACTTGGAGACGTCGATTGGTTTCCTGAACATCTCGTGTATGAACTCCAGCTTGGGATTGGTGTTGGCGTGTGCTTCTGCTAGACTCTTCACGAGGACCTTGCTGATATCACCTTCGGCTGAAACAGAGGGCGCTGTCAGAAATTAACCTAGAACATACCTATATCCTATACTATCATATAAATATCGTCGTCATCCTAGCGTTATGCCCATCCGCTACATATAATTTGTATATTTAATTGTAAATGCCTCACACCCTCGGACCCGGGTATGTCCTAAAGCTACGACGAAGACCACCGGGGGATGGGCAGCAGCATTCCTTGGGTGCGGTGGAGATATTGCGATCGCCAACCCGCATGCCAAGCGTGGCGATTATGGCATTTGCCCCCCATGGAATTGGAGGAGGCCTAAGGCCAGCAGCGGTCGTCCTTCGGCTGATATAGCGGTGGTGGTGAGAGTTCTCACAAACGGCTCCAACGATTTCGAAATCGAAGATATAGGGATGTAAGAAGAAGAATCGATCTGGCTTGGTCTCGTTTCAGGGAAAACTTATTATTCGCAGGAACATGAATAGGCGTCTATAGGCTGTGGTGACCGCTTACCATCAGGCGGGCCGTACGCTTGTTTGCCACTGACTTGGTATAAAAAAAAACATAACGCTGAGCAAAACCCGGTCTCCCTGGTACTTTAAGTTAATGGGCGGTAAGTATAGGAGAACCCAATTAATATGGCGCGCGTCAAAGCTCTTAAGTAGTTGACCGAGAGGCTATTATTGCTTAATCCGCGCGCATTATTACTTGGGTCTTGCTATAATAGGAAGTAACCTTCGTAAGGACTCAAAGTCACGGGACCTTAGACAGTGGAATCAGAAAAAAGTACGTTTTCTCAAACATGCAATGAAATATTGATGTTATGTTCCTTATAATAGGCTGCGAAGTATGACGTTTCAGGCGCGGCTAGGACAAGAGGTCGTTAATGGAATTTCATACAAATCTTGCAGGCCTAGGCCGGCAAAGTCCTCTTTTTTAATTCTCTTCCACATAAATTTGTGGCACAGGCATCATGACATTCTGCCACTATGCGTATTAAAAATAAAATTTTGTTTTTTTTTGTTGTTTATTTCATTTCATGTTTGAGAAAAGCACTATACATACCTCGGCGGGAAATTTGGGGTTGCCAGCCTTAGACCTATCCGGCCTCGCTTCGCTCGGCCGTATATATGCCTTCGGCCGGCAACCCATTTCGTCCCGGCCTCTGTAGTAATGTACTAATACTAACTTTTTTTTCCAGGGTGGTGGGATCCTTGGATATAAATGTGTATGGTTTATGTACTGTAAAGATACATTTTTGATAGATTTTGGGAAAGGTCTATATCCAGCAGTGAGCAGTGGACGTTTTTCGAGTGATAATGATGGTGATGATAACTGCCGAGTTAAAATTATGAATATAGGATAATCATCCTATTTGATACCGTCAATTCATACAAAAATGGGGAAATAATTCTATGATACTATCGTATCTCGAATCGAAGATCCTCGATCCGAAGTATTCAAACACGCTGGCCTTAGGAGTCTACTAGGAGATCTTTGGTATCTATTGTGTAGTTCTAGTGAACATGTTTTAAAGAGAAGCAGTGTGCGATATACATATTCTAGGTACATAGTCCTATAAAAACAAAAACTATGCAATAAAAGAAATAATACTTTTTAAATAATAAAAGATATGAAAAATAATCATCTATTTACTACAATTAATAATATTAAAAACATCAAATTACTGCATTTTCCAAAATAAAAACACTACTTAAAAGGCAACCGATAAAAAACTCAAAAATAGCTTGAACTTGCAACCAATGGCATCCACTCACAAGGCATGTCGTCACTACTGGAACCACTGTGGCTTGACCCCTGGTGTCGCCTGTTTGTCACCGCATTAGGGTTCACCATACCCATTCCACTCATATTCAGATTCAAGGGATCCATCAACCTTCCGTGTCCACTACTGGATGTCAAATCATCAGGACTTAGCTCCTCACTAGTTAGAGAAACAGAGCTCTGCCCACTGACTAGAACCGAATTCTGAATGTCCATAGGACTGTGTTGTAGATTCGAAGGGCTGTGCAGGAACGTCGTGGAGTCCACATAACTGGCAACCAGGTTGTCAACGCCCATGGATGTCTCTGGTTTTATCTCCTGTTTTATATTTATAACGCCACTGGATATGGATGCTGGTGACTGGATCCTGTCTGGTTCATATCTGTCGAAGTCCTGTAGTCTCCGCGGGATCTCGTTTATGGTTGTTTGTCGCATGGACGTCGTGGATGTGGTTGCAGTGGATGTGGATGTTGATCCTGATGGCCGGACGACCGTTGTTTTTTCGTCTATATGTACAATGCAGGGTGTTAGTATTTACCTACTATTCCTTAGTTTACAATTAGTATTTGATGACAATTCTTACTTAAAAAGTTAAAAACGCTCACAATTGCATTCCACAAACGGTTTCGAATCTTAATGATCTTTAGTTCCGTCATCATCACGTTTCCTATTCCATCCACCATTTATTTGTATTTGTGTATGGTACTTTTTAAAATTTTATTTCAAAACCGAAACACGCTATTCGTTTGCAATCACCGGCATCTAACAGATTTGTTGATCCAGTATTATCATGAATTGTTTAATTGTAACATATTCCATCAACACACACATATCAATACTTATAAAAAATCTACCAATAGCCTCAGCAGTGTCATGAAATAGACCCAACTCAGTGTGATGCTTTTCTAACTAGCACTGGTCTTCCCTTAGGCCACTGAATGGCCTTCAACATAAATCCGCGTAGCATATCTCTTATTACTAAGACTCTAGCATGCTTGGTTAAAGGCAACCATTGGCATCCATCGGATTTCTTCTAATTCTGCATGACTTATAGGTAACCATGAACAACCATGAACATCCAATAGAAGATAACAATTAAAGAGTATCAACTCACCATGCCCAATAAAGTCCGCGTCCAGAAACCCGCCCTGTTTCGGCTCGTACGTCGTGCTGTCGACATACGTGTCTGCCGGCACGTCGTACGTCTGTGCCTGTGGTTGCTGGATCATGTTGGTTGCCAGTGGCGCTGCGCCGTTGTAGCCATAGGAAGAGATTGGTGAGGGGTAGCCAGTATAACTGAAATTTAAAATATATATATATATTAAAAACTGAATTAATATCAAATGCTTATTTTGTAAGTAGGCCTCAAGGCCCCTTTTTAAGCCATACAGCGATTAATACAGGCATATTGACATGGCAAAAGTGATAATGGACAACAGAGTTTTAATACCAAGGCTATTCATTTATTAGTTAATTTTAAAGGATAACAATAATCAGATTGTCTCTCTTTAACAACGCTCTTCTGTACAATAAACAAAGGTGTGATATTAAATCCAAATGAAATAAGGCCTTCAAATTGAGTACAAATTTAATTTATTATGCTCTTATAGTAATGGATAATAACATATAGCCCATGTTTTCTTTTACTACAAATTGAGAATCCCTAAAAGTTACGCGGTTCAAGAAAAAGCGTAAAGCACCTGGCTCTTAACACGTGAGAAAAAAGATTTCTCAAGTAGAGTAGAGTTATGCTCACAGTATAATTATGGTGACATTACCATAGAATGCAACGCCACCTGTTATCTTTAACAAGAAAGTACTAGTACCGCTACCCGGCGATAGATGGCACTATTTGCGTTTACCGTTAAAAATGTCACTCTCGGTGACTGCACCGTTACCGTAATCACGTCTCGCCGTTGACACGGATATATGAACGATAATTCTTTTAAAGCAGCTTATTTATCCGTCCCTGCGTCTTCAAACATGAACCTTATTGCTTCAGGAACAGCATTTCATTTAGAAATAGTTTGACAGATGAGATAGGGCTTTTTGAAAATTGCATGACAGTGAGGTAATGAAATACGGAAAAGCAACGGTTGAACAGTATTTAATGTTAACCATGATTGATGTTTTCTTGTCTGTGACAGTATTGATTCGAACGGTAATGAATTGACATTGATAGCGTCATTTTCATGTGCATTCATTTTAAAGATCAGGTCTCTTCTATAGGTAGGGCAGAAATATACCGTTACACATTTCTTCGTAAGTGGAAAAAGTATCTTTTCAAAGAAGCTCGGAAATGGTCGCATTTTATTTGAAAATCGAACACGCGAAGTCTCTGTCTCGTTTCTTGGCAGACCTGCCTGCCTGGGAATAATGCATTTAGTCGATGTATTACAGAGGTTTAGAATTTTTTCTCGTTGATTTTCTTGACTTAACAGAAGTCTTAACTGTAAGGCTTTATCTTGTAGTGCAGCGACTAAATTACAGTATTTTTTTAATTAAAAATGGGATTGCTCTTGGCATCTAGCCAGGGGGCAAAGATGAGGCCGACGATGAGGCGAGCTCACCCAGAAGATGCCTATTTACTCGTGCCTTAAAAAGGTCCAGGTTATATGAACTCGGAAATACAGACGCTGGCAGAGAATTCCAAACCTTACAAGTGCGCATTATAAAAGATGATGCAAAGCGCTTCGTTCGAATTAGAGGAATTTCGACCAGGTAAGGATGGTAGCACACCGTACGTCTGGATGTCCGATGGAACAAGGGGAAGGCGGTATGAGCCCATGGAACCCACGACACTGATCGTTTGTGGATTTGTCTTATAGTACAGCAACTAAATAACAGATGGCGCTTACCCATTGTAATGTCCATGGAACTGATCGCTGGAGCTCGGCGTTTGCTGCTGCGCATCGTACACAGAGTCTGGAGCCGCGTCAGTCTGTTGCCGCATCTGTGCTCGGTGGTATCTGACCTCGTCTTCTACTTTCTCACGCTGTTTCTTTGACATGCGACCGAATTTGACCGCTGGAAAAAAATGGTATTCGTGAAAATCGACATACTTAAAACAGTACCCACATTTTTATATTTCTAACTTCCTAACGGCGTACAACAATACAAAAAGTCTAGATATGTTTAGGAAATTATGAAGATCATCTTATTATGTCTTTCAAACAAGGCAATGTTATCACGTTCGTTATAATATCACATGTTTATATACAATGAGGAAAAAATTGATCTGTTTAAGTCTAATTTTCTAACGACTGATAAATTAAGTGTAAAGTTAACCTAAGCTGTATAGGTATAAGACACAAGGTAATAGTTTCGAATTCAAAATAGACATGTAAAACTTAGAAGATAAATTGACATAAGTATTATTAAAACTATACGGCTCTCGAACTTCATTCAAGAATAGTTATAATACCACACTAGATGTCGCCACGAACCCCATTTTACGTATTTCTTTTCATTGATTCCAGCGCCACCTATCGCGCTTAACAAAAGCCGGAGAAGCTCCGTAATTACTTTGACATGTTACTCAATACCGCACACCGCGGCGTGTGTAAGGAATGCCGTTTGTGTATGTGTGTGTATGTATATGTGTATGTGTGTGTATGTGAGGTGAGGCCGTTGGCACACTGCCTAGTGGACCGATGAACTCTACTGACGTATATATACGTAGTTATGACGACACGGCGGCGTACGGTACCTTTTTTCGCTTCGGATTAATGATTCTAGAGTTTTTAATGACTTCTGAATTTGCAGATCTTTTGGGCCTGTATTCCATTTGCGATATTTGACAGAAGCGATACCTATCTCCACTTTGTTCTGATTTTGAAAGACAGACAAGAAAGTGGAGGTGTGTCTTGTGACAAATAAAGTAAATGAATGCTGACCAAAAATTATCCTTGTTACATCGACAAGCAGTTAAAAAAGCTAGATTTCAGGGAAACAGTTGTCTATGAAATGAAAAATATATTTAAAATAATCTATGATGCGTTTGTTAACGCAATGGAAAAACTTTTTCTCCTTTTTACGTGTTCGACAATAATTATATTCTAAACCGGTTTTCAGGAATCCGGATATAATCAGAAACCTATACCTAATATGACGTCACAATATCCCATTCCCATTAAAATACAATACAATACAAAAATTCTTTATTGTTCACCAGAACAAAATAAACGAGGCGGTCTTATCGCTAAAGAGCGATCTCTTCCAGACAACCTTTCCCATTTATGTTTTTCACGATCAGTACCTATACCTAACACATCTTAGGGGTGTCATTAAAATAATATTGTAATGGGGTTGTAATAAGATCCCGTACATTATTTAATTAAATACCTACAATTTTTCACGATAAGGACTAAACGTCGTCCTAGGCAACAGACGTGAGTACATTTCATTTCACAAGTTACACAATTACCCTTTTTTTTCGGGGGAAAATCCTTTACGGATACCACCGCACCGCGGGGACAGTGCGGTGGTTATGTCGGACTTGCACCGACTAAAAACCCCCCGATCGTCCTCCTCAACTCATTTCGGGCGGCTCTGGGATCTCCTTCGGAACGCACCAGTGCCGCCCTAGAGTCTGTGGGTCCAACCATCTGCTTTCATAGGCGATCACAGCCCCCAACTGTGACCGTCTTCGACCCCAAGGACCCCCTTTTAGTCGCCTTCTACGACAGGCAGAGGATACCGTAGCCGTATTCTATACCCGGAGTACAGGGCGCTACACAATTACCCTATTGCCACATCATCCAGCCTAGGGTAGCGATGGTGTTAGTTAGTCATTAGGTCAAATAAATAGATGTACCCATAGTTTACGAACAGTGGACCTTTCATTAACTCTATTAGTCTTCCAGGTATGCAATGCAGTTTGGTGGTTGCAAATGTTGAGCTGAGCGCGTCTACTCGGTCTCAAACGATTATTTTCCATTGTTTACATAAATTTTGCGCGTGTACAACTTTTTACATTAAAATATACGGATTTTTTTTTGTCCGACTTTTTATAGTCTAAACCAGCGTCATGATGTCACCTATCGACATGCAAAATGTGAGCGTGGTCGGATGAAACGTCTAGGACGAGTACGAACTCAAACGAAATACATCTGTCGCCTAAGGGTGGTATTCCGCTCGTCCATTATCTTTGTCCAATCTTTGATCAAATTTTTTTGACAGTGGCCCATTCCGCTCATCCAATATCTTTGTCCAAGTTTTATTCTTTTTCATGCGTAGCCATATTCATTTAACTGTCATCGGAATCTTTGATCCAAGTTTGATGAAATTATCCAATTTCTTTGATCAAAGATATTGGATGAGTTTAATACGGGGTGGTATTCTACTCATCCAATATCTTTGTCCAATTTCTTTGTCAAATCTTTGATCAAAGTTTCTTGACGGAGGCCCATTCCACTCATCTAATATCTTTGCCAAGTTTTTTTTTTCATGCGTAGCCATATTGATTTAAATGTCATCAGAATCTTTGATCAAATGTCGGGGTACCATCCAAGTTGGATGAAATCATCCAATTTCTTTGATCAAATGTATATTGGACAAAGATATTGGGTGAGTGGAATACCTCCCTAATGAGCTTCGCTTCGATTCGAAATAAAATAAAAAAGCCTATGAAATTTGCATTCTAAGCATATTTAACTCTAAAAGTTAATACGGTATTTCACGATAGATTTTAGTGAAATAATTATCTATGGTCAAATTCCATAAATAAGTTGAAAATTGTTTTTTTTTCGAGTATATTCGTATGATTTGTTTATTGTAACGTAGAGTTGTGAAATACTTTATTATAAATTTTATTGATTTTTCTATTCAACCTATTAAGTATGGTTTTTTTTTACATTGTAGGCAAACGAGCAGACGAATCGCCTGAAGGTAAGCGATTAGCGCCGCCCATGGACACTCGCAACACCAGAGGGGTTGTAAGTGCGTTGCCGGCCTTTAAGATGGGAGTACGCTCTTTTCTTGAAGGTTTGAAGGTGGTGCTTGTTCTGTAGTATTAATTAATATTTAACAATACGATCCCCATTTAAAGAAATTGGAAACTCCCTTAGACCGTCAAGCTTCTCCACAACGGATCCTTTCAACTCAAGTACGAAAACATATTTCATTATTTAATTTACTCATATTTCCTTATTCTTTGTCCCAAGTGCATTGAACCTGACCATTTACTGTGAGCCCCATCTACGCACTGTTCGTTCTTAAAGAGAGCTCTTTTGTTATCGGTACTTTTTGGGACAGTAACCGCCCTCATTAAGACAAAGAGTTGGTGACGAAAATTCGTTTGAAACAATTGTTTTCGAACAATGAGCATGTTTATAGAAAGTCTATCGGGGGCGAGTGTATTTGCAATATACCGATACATTTTTAAAAAACAGTTATTGTTCCTTTGAAAAAATATATATATTTGTCTCTATTGATACAAAAGTCAGCAGAGTAAAACCAATGTTACACTGAACGCCTGCCCAGTAATATATAAAAATAAAAATAAATAAAATATTGGGGGACAATCTTACACTAATCGAACTAGTCACAAACTAAGCAAAGCTTGTACTATGGGTACTAGACGACGATATACATACTTAAATAGATAAATACATACTTAAATACATAGAAAACATCCAAGACCCCAGAACAAATATCCGTGCTAAATGCACAAATAATACCCTGGCCGGGATTAGAACCCGGGAGCTCTAGCTTCAGCGGCAGTGTCACTACCAACTAGGCTGAACAGTATGATATACTATGTATTTCTCCCAACGAACGCCGACAAACCAGTAGCTACCAGAAACACTGGCAAACTCAAAATAAAGTTCTATAGACTAGTAAAGGCGAAAAAGTCGTTCTTGGGAAATTGTATCAAATTCTACAATAAAATTCCTATACACATTACTGAACTTAGCAATTCTAAACTGAAATCTGTACTAAAACAAACACTTATTTCAAAAGCATACTCTAAGGTAAACGATTACATCATGGATGGGGATGTTTGGCTGTATTTTTTTTTTCATTTACAATTTCTAGCAACAGAAACTAATTTCCGACCTAGATATGCCGAATCCCATTGTGTATACAAAGTTTCACGTTATTTTAGCATGGCGTTTTAAAATGAGAGCGTAAATACGTTTGTATGGAGAACCGAACGTACTGCGCACTCTTAAAGTCGTGTGCCTAGCTCTCTGCTTTAGAGCAGAAATTAAGACATAACATCTATAAAACACAATGTATTCTCTGTTTGACCTACCGCAATAAATAATCTTAGCTACCTGCCTACCCTGCACGTTACATAAACGATAACAGTTGATAGTTACACCTACATCGATAAATTATGTTACGCTTCGGGTCTATAATTGCACAATGCACAGTGACGGGACAGGTGTCGATAAAAGTATCGATAATTGCAACACAAATGTTCGCATGCGGTTCCTTTAGTATAAACAGCCCCGTAGTATGTTCTGCGTAAAAGACTAGCAACCTAGCTAGCGGGTAACTTATACCGTCTCATTATGTGACGTCTTAGTACATTTCGGCCTTATAACGTGACGGTATAAGTTATCGTGCTAGCTAGGCAAGTAGGCAGATGTACACTTCTGGCAAGGGTAGATTTTGTTTAATTAACTATTTGGTCACTACTGGTCACATATTGCTAAAAACTAGTTATACTAAGCACCAGTTGAAAACGAAAAAAAATATGTAAACAAACAATGTATTGAATTTGACATTTAATATGTCAAATTCAATACATTGTTTGTTTACTTTTTTCCAATACATTGTTTGTTGAAAAATCGAGGGAACTCCTCAAATTATATAGCAGGAGGATGGGGTAAGTAAGGCTACATCGAAGGAACTCCTCAAATTATATAGCAGGAGGATGGGGTCTGGCAAAGTTTGGAGTCGGTGTTTTTTTGTTAAAAATTTACTTGTGTATATAGAGTTTTTACTGTAGTTTTATCGACGATGTCGCAACACTGGGTGCAGTTACACAACTCCGCACGGTGCGGTAGCGTCGAGTTATGTGCTCTAACAATGTCGGCTTTATTTTAAACTGAATGTTCTTAACTACGATATTCCATATACTTAGTAAAATGTACTAAAAATTAGTAGGTTTGTAACCATTTTATGCATTAAGAGTCCGCAGGAAGCTCGGTTGTCCATACAAACATAGTTTTGCTCTCATTTTAAAACGACATGCTGGAATAACATAAAACGTTGTATACACAATGGGATCCGGCATATCTAGGCCGGAAATTATTTTTTGTTCCTTGAAATTATAATGGAGTAAAAATACAGCGATTATTAAGGTATCCATACAAGACGTATAAAACTCGAAAACTCACCGTTTTTTTTTTCTTATTACAGTTTCTAGCAATAGAAACTAATTTCCGGCCTAGATATAGCGGATCCCGTTGTGCCTACAAACTTTCATGTTATTTCAGCAGGGCGATTTAAAACGAGAACTAAACTACATTTGTATGGAGAAACGAGTTCACTCGAGCGTGCAGGGGACCCTTAACTACGATAATTCATATTAACGTTTATCCTTAGTAAACTTTAGTAAAAATTAGTTTTGTAACCATTTTATGCAATAACTATTACAATTATACTACCAGAAAATAATATATCGCAATCTGCAGGACATAGAGAGACACGTGGTTTTTCTCAAAATGGATATTTAAAAAACCGGCAAGTGCGAGTTGGACTCGCGCACAAAGGGTTCCGTACCAACACCTCCTAATCTCCATTTGAAACCACTATACAATACATTTAAGGGGAGGTCGTCAAGCGAGTTAGCGTTTTCGAGTTTTCTAAAAACAACCAGAAACGTAGAAAAATGGTTTTAAAAATTTGAAAAAATTCTATGTTTTACTTAAGGATCTAGTCTAGTCAAAGTTGCACTCAGATACACGATCTAATGAACTTCGCTCGATAGAAAGAGACCCCAAAGTTACTCCTTTTTGTAAAGCATTTACAATCTGACGACTAAACTATTGATGTTTTAAATAAAGTTTTTAAACTAAACTAAAGCTATTCAGTATTTCTAGACATTTCTGCAGAATTTAAAAAGATTAAATGATTGTATGAATTAATATGTTTAAATACCTACGAAATGCGCGAGCGCGGAGGCTCGGCAGGCCCGATCAGTCGCGCGCTGGCGCTTACAGACAACGGACCTGTGTCAGTTTTATCCGCGACAGTTTCGTGCACCAAACAAGCAGTTTTTGACGAATTTATATAATGGTTGCAAATTATGTAAGAAGGGCAATAAAAACCCGAATGAAAAAAGGCGTAATTATTAACAAATAAATTATGGTCGTAGTGCCACAGTATAAAAATGACAGTATAACAACTGAACTGAACCCCTCCAGAAATGGAACCAAAGTTGGTAAAATTATAAATGAAATGTTTATTACCAGTAATTGTAGGTATAGTAAGAGATCTACGAGTACTGCTTTGCACTTGAATATTTTTTTAAGCTGTGAGCTTCAACACATTAATTCCGGCCGTCTTTTTTTTAATACCACGTCAGTGGCAAACAAGCGTACGGCCCGCGTGATGGTAAGCGGTCACCGCAGCCTATGGACGCCTGCAACTCCAGAGGTGTCACATGCGCGTTGCCGACCCTTTTAAAATTTATACACTTTCTATCTTTCTAGCTAATCTTCTTTTATAAGATCTACCCATTTCCAGGTAGCTACCGTGGCAAGTTTGGTATCATTTTATATACCATATTGATTCTTTTGTCATCTTTATGTAAAAATCATTTCTGGTATTTATTTTTTAAAAATACGGTAACCTTTCGCATAAATAGTAAAAACTTCGCAATGTTTTTTATGCTTTGAGAGCTAATAACTTTTGATGAATAAATTAAACCACCAAAAAATATTCTGTCTGTATTTTATGTGGCACTCTTTAGGGGAGGCCTATGTCCAGCAGTGGTCGTCCATCAGCTGATATGATGATGATGACGATGACACGCACATGACAAATAAATATAACACCCTGTATAAATATAACACAAATAGATAAAAAATTGCATGACCTATTAAACAAATCGAGTAGAGAGGTATAAGACATATTTCTTAGGTTCTTAGGTTTCATAGATTAAATAACGAATTTCAGGGTTGTACTATGAATTCTGTTTTTTTTTTTCATTATAATGAATCCTACCGTAAGTTCGACTTTCAATTATTTATTTACTACCAATTATTAAAAAATGATATCAATGACATACTAAAGTTTAATCATAATTAATGCATTTCTTAAGTCAAAATACAGTTATATTTCTATACTGTGACCAGTATGAAGCTAGCGGGGTCATCCGAGTTCACAGTCGCTTCGTCCGCGCGGGCTTGTTCACGCACCGCCAGGACAGCGCTAAATACCTACTCTCGCAGGACTAGAGGGCCTTAATCAAAAAAGGTCGAATCCTCATAGGAAACTTACGGCACTTAGGCCCTTTTGTTCGGGAAAGCCAGTTTTTCAGCAATAACTCAAAAGCCGTTAAAACTATCTTGTTCTAACCAATTATCGTTGAAAGTATTTATTAATTTACATCATCTTGATTATTTTATTAGAATTTAAACTCCATAAAAAAAAAAAAAATTAAAAAAACTTAAAAATTTAAATTTTTTTACCAATTTGACAGCTAATATCTCGCCAACGGTTGACTTAAATGGAAAAGTTTTTTTGGAACCTCATGTCATTTTTGAAGGCCTATAATTAGATACCCCACACGCCTACGTGCATTAAAAAAATTGACCCCCCTGCTACATGGCCCTGTACATGGGCCTGCCCTCAGTTTAATATTTTTTTCTAAATTTCATATCATATTTCTATAGCGGTTAATAACATACACCTTCCTACCAAATTTCATAATTGTAGTGTTCATAGACTCGGACTAAATCGGCTGTGACATACGGACGGACAGACAGACATGGCGAATTCATAAGGGTTCCGTTTTTTGCCATTTGGCTACGGAACCCTACAAAGGAGTAAGTTTTATTTTTCACTTGTAACTTTAATTTAACTACAGATTTATTTCATCAGAAAAATATCATTGTTTCATAAAAAGTTTCCGAACTTTTATGAAATGATGATCCGTTTTGAACTTTTGACAAAAAAAAACTTTTTTTTATGCTTTACGCAAGTGTTCGCGCGCAGTGAGGACAGCATTTCGAGCTAATGGTGCTCCCATACTGTTATAAATGTTATATAACAGCAACTATCTTTCTTCAACATCATATTAGTGTTACATAGCCTTATGCCTTATCTTTGTCACACTATGTTATATGACATTTATACCAGTCAGTGTTAGCATCATTACATTATCTAGTCAGCAAGACTAAATTTAGGAGAACTTCGATCCTTTTTTAACCGACTTCAAAAAAAGGAGGAGGTTCTCAATTCCTCGGAATGTATATATTTTTTTTTTATGTATGTTCACCGATTACTCGGAGACTAGAGGACCGATTTCAAAAATTCTTTTTTTGTTTGAAAGGGTGTGTTTTCTAGTTGGTCCCATTGTCACCAAGTCTGGATCTCATGACGGGATCTTGGAAAAATCGAGGGAACTCCTCAAATTATATAGCAGGAGAATGAAGTACGTAAGGCTACATATCGATGGAACTCCTCAAATTATATAGCAGGAGGATGGGGTCTGGCAAAGTTTGTGGTCGGTGTTTTTTTGTTAAAAATTTACTTGTTGGCCATTATGTCCGGCTTTTGAAGTTTAGGTTCCTGCAACCCTAGTCTCAAGCATCCATAGGCTACGGTGTCCGCTTACCATCAATATAAAAAGTACAACGACTGCCGTTTCAATAATCCTCAGACGACACACGTTACGCACGGCTGCACGCGTGTTCTATCAATAAACAGCCCAAGCTTGTTAGTCAACAAAAAAAAAATCGGCCAACACGCAACAGTTTGTTTGGCATACACGCCTAACTGACACACATACATACACGTAACCGAGTTCATTAGAGCGAGACGTTACAGGATCTGACATAATCCGTGGGACAACAAGCGGCCGAGTGCGTGTCGGGCCACGCACAAGGTCGGGTCCCGTAGCTGTCCATTATGCGTATTTAAAATATCGTAAATTTATATTTACTATATATTTGACATAACTAACAACACGTCTAAGTATTCAATAGAAATTGTACGAAATTTTGCTTTTCCAAGTACATCTCTTAAGTTTTTTGAATACCACGTCGGTGGCAAACAAGCGTACGGCCCGCCTGATGGCAAGAGATCAATAAGTCCGGCTATTACTCGTTAATTATTAATTGCCTACTTAGTTGTGATAGACACAATATAAATGTATTTCAATTTTCAATCAAATTCCGGACTGTATCAAACTAGAACAAGTGACATATTAATGAACATATTAATTAATAAATGCTATACTCCATTGAGGAGTTTTTAAATGATGAAAGGCTGGCGGAGTACAGCAGGACAAATAATAAAAAATAAAAATTTGTTATACTCTTAATTGGCTGTGACATTTAATTTTAAATTATTTCATGAAAAATCTTCTATTCATAAATGATAAATTTTAATGTAATAATGTAACGTTATTCTTTTATTGTTTGACTTATTTATTCTACAATGTTATTAATACTGTTCGATTTTTTATATTTTATTCTACACAATAATATATTACGACAAATGTTTTAATAAATATTAGATGTATTAATTATTGTGTGCCCTAACAGGGTGGCATGAATCAACTAACCCTACTGTAACATCTTACTTTGTAATTATTATGCGGCGGAAAACGCCGAAATTCTAAAGCGTAATAAATACAAGGGCCTCGGCAGAGAGTACATGTTTGTACCTTTTGGCGTCGAAACTCTAGGTCCATGGGGTCCCAGCGCGCATAAGTTATTTGCAGAAATTCCGAAGCGTCTGGTTGACGTAACTGGTGACCGAAGAGCTGGCGGTTTCCTCGCTCAACGTATCAGCATTGCGATACAGCGAGGAAATGCCGCCAGCATCCTCGGTACAATGCCTCAAGGGCCCGTTTTAGATTTAAGTTAGTTTTAATTTTCTTTATATTATTTTGGTTAAGTATTCTTGTATATATTTTCGTTGTACATAAATAAATGATTACACTTCATTATTATGTACATGACTATGCAATAAATGAAATGAAATAGTTTTCTTTTTAAATTCATTATATGTATAAGTATATACTACTACTATGTTTTTTTCGCATACCGGGTACCCACCGTTTAGCTGGTAGACGGGAGGGGGGCACAATTGAATCCAACAAAACTTAGCACTTTAAAAATAATACCAAGCAAACGGATAGCTTAATCAATTAATAGTTGGAAATACTCACATTATTTTTAAATGAGCTATACCTCACATAATCTTTCAACTCATTTGCTCAAAGGTTAGCTGCCGGAAGAGATCCCTTAAAGGGATAATCTCGCCTTTGTACTTCCACTTTTTGTTTGTTGGTTATTTTGCCGTGTTTTATGTACAATTTTTTTTTTACTGCAAATGGGATTGCTCTTGGCCAGCATCTATAGCCGGGGGGCAAAGATGAGGCCGACGATGAAGCGAGCTCACCCAGAAGATGCCTATTCACTCGTGCCTTAAAATGGTCTAGGTTATATGAACTCGGAAATACAGACGCCGGCAGAGAATTCCAAACCTTAGAAGTGCGCATTATGAAGGATGATGCATAGCGCATAGAAGGGGGAAGGCGGTATGAGCTCATGGAGCAACAAAGCAATACTACATACATACATACATAATGGGTTTTGCGGAAAAAAATTTGCATCCTCACTGCAGGCAAAAATTTGTTTTTCAAGATTTTCTTATCAATGAGGTTTTTTATTTATTTATTATCGAGTTTGATTGATATGTACATCATCATCCTCCTAGCGTTATTCCCAGTACAGTTGCATCCTGAAGGATGCCTGGGGTCCGCTACCTAATCCCAAGAATTGGCGTAGGCACTAGTTTTTACGGAAGCGACTGCCATCTGACCTTCCAACCCGATGGGGAAACTAGACTTTATTGGGATTAGGCTTGTCAAGTGAGTGGGCAACTTGACTGTTAGAGGTTCTCAAGCCGCCCGGAGGCCTCTAACTTGGCATAACGACTGCTATCATAGACAGCAACCGGGATCAACGGCTTAACGTGCCTTCCAAAGCACGGGAGCGCTAAGTTACTAACCACTCAAAGCGGTCACCCATCCAAGGACTGACCTCGGCCGACATTGCTTAACCTCGCATACCGCACGCGGTACGCGGGCGCCGCTGGGCCACGAACGCTCCTGATATGTACACTTATTCCAAATTACAGCTTTTTAGTAGTAACGGTTAGTGAGCTAAGCTTCGGAAATAAGTTACTATTGCTTGAAATTATCGTCCCTGGAGGGCGATGGAGTAACTGCGATCGCCAACCCGCATGCCAAGCGTGGCGATTATGGCATATACACCTCGTGAATTTGGAGGAGGCCTATGTCCAGCAGTGGACGTCCTCTGGCTGATAAGGTGGTGGTGGTGGTGCCTGAAATTATATTGGAGAAAAAATACAGCGAGTTTTTGAGTTTTTTAAGTGTTGTATGAAAACTTTTATAATTGCTGTATTTTTTCTCCATTTTACTTTTCAACAGAAACTAATTTCCGACCTATACATGCCGGATCCTATTATATATACAATATTTCATGTTATTTCAGCATGGCGTTTTAAAATGAGACCCAAACTACGTTTGTATGAAGCGTCGACCATGCTGGCTAAAAATTTCGTAAATCAGTTGTAATTTAATTTCTATTTTTTTAATTCAAAGAAATGTAACCCACGCACAAGGAACAATGACCTGAACTAAACTACTTATATAAAATAAATATAAACAAAGCATATACTTTTCTAATTTGTTTAATATAAGCCTGACGTCACTGCCTACCCCACAGACGTAAGGCATATTGTATACATTTTTTTTATTGTTAATGGGATTACGTTTGACCTTAGTCTAACCTGATGGAAAGTTAAGATAAAGTCTAAGATGGAACACGCTTACCCAGAAGATGCCTATTCACTCTTACCTTGAACACATCGACCATCGACATGACGACCTGTTTAGCCTAGTTGGTAGTGACTCTGCCTCCGAAGCTAGAGGTCCCGGGTTCGAATCCCGGCCAGGGCATTTATTTGTGCATTTTTCACGCATATTTGTTCTTGGGTCTTGGATGTTTTCTATGTATTTAAGTATGTATTTATCTATATAAGTATGTATATCGTCGTCTAGTACCCATAGTACAAGCTTTGCTTAGTTTGGGACTAGGTCGATTTGTGTAAGATTGTCCCCCAATATTATATTATATTATTACATCGAGGTCATATGCTTCTGGATATACAGACGCCGGAAGAGAATTCCAGACTGAAGCAGTGCGAATCATATATATATGAACGCGGCAATACAAATCGCAATAATTGATTTTACTAAAGAATAAGCTCACGTTAATAAGCGAGACGGCTGACTTAAAGGTTGGTGCAAGCGAGAGGTCCGAGTCACAAGCTTTTTGAAAGCTAAAGTAAATAATAATAACAGTTTTGTTGTCAAATTTTGTTGTTGGTGGTAAACAAGCGTACGACCATGCAGGTAAGGTTTTTATTATAAATTATGTTTAACTTGTTTCATATTATCTCTGCACCTACTGCATATATTATTTTCTTTTTTTCCGCTACCCAAAGGTTGTCTGGAAGAAATAGCTCTTTAGCGATAAGACCGCCTGTTGTCTACCTCTACCTGCATGTTACTGTTCTTTCTTTTTTCTGTTTGTAACGTTTCATTTGTGTGAGGTGTGCAATAAAGAGTATTCGTATCGTAAACGGTCACCGCAGCCTATGCACACCAGCAACTCCAGGGGTGTCACATGCGCGTTGCCGACACTTTTAAAATGTGTACACTTCTTTCTTGAAGAACCCCATAGTGTAGTCCCATGGTAAAACCTCGGTAGGCCCATTCTACAACCGCAGTTTTCGAGGGAGGAAATTCCTCTGAAACCGTACCGTACACGACCATGTAGGTTCGAAGGATGTTCAGTATGGTGTTATTTTTTAAATTAAGCAATAAAAGTATATACTGTCGGCCCAGGTCAACTATTGGATGGGTGACCGCTTTGAGTGGTTACTAGCTGAGCGCTCCCGTGCTTTGTAGGCACGTTAAGCCGTTGATCCCGGCCGCTGTCTATGACAGCAGTCGTTAAGCCAAATTAGAGGCCTTCGGGCGACTTGAGAACTTCTAACCTAACAGTCAAGTTGCCCACTCACTTGACAAGCCTAATCCAAATCAGGTCTAGTTTCCTGTTGTTAAAACTAGTGCCTACGCCAATAGGGTATTTCACAACACTTTAAAATATACAACTATTTTTTTGGTACGAAAAATAAATCATATTACGAAAATTAAAAAAAAAACAAACTTCAGCTTATTTATGCAATTTTAAACATTTTTAAATACATAAACATTAAAAAAGGACGCATTTCGACCATAGTAACTTGAGACGTCATTACGGCACATTTCCTTAAAAACTTCATATAGGAAAAAAAATAAGAAATTGACCTGTTGTATGTATTTGTAGCGTGTTCGAATAGATATAATATATTTAAAATGTGTAACACAAACAAAACAGATGTCTATTCGAAGTTTTTGCCTATACCGTAAACTGGGGTTACTTATTACTTTTGATACAAGGGGTGACTTTGATCAAACCGGTTTTTCTCATAAATTATTGGTTTTTTTTACCTGTGGCAGTGAAATTTTTAATACTGTTTACTTAATTAATATTACTGAATTGCCGATATGATCATTCAGTTGACCGATACTAACAGAGCGTTTTTGACGTTTGTATTCAGTTGACCGTTACTAACAGAGCGTTTTTGACGTTTCGTAAAAAGTTGCTGATTTGAATGTCAGTAAATTAGGTAGCGGACCCCGGGTATCCTACAAGACGCAACTGTACTGGGATGACGCTAGAATGATAGTGATGATGTAGTTAGTTAGTTTTACTGGGCATTTTCCCCAAGTCGACATCTAGCGTGCCTATTTTGCGTGAAAGGGGTAGCGCTACTCTAACCACCCTAGCCCCTGTATGAAATTTACCAATGCTTTGATATTGTTTACTGCTTCGTGCAGTGTGTTCGGAGTTCCTATGTGCTTTTTCCTGTATACTTCTATCTCCTTGCAGTCCAGTAGAATATGTTTACACGTCTCCTCTGCCTCCATGGATGCCCTACACATACACAGGGGCTGTGTGTGATGCCTAAGTCGGCCTGTTTAGCCTAGTTGGTAGTGACACTGCCTCCGAAGCTAGAGGTCCCGGGTTCGAATCCCGGCCAGGGCATTATTTGTGCATTTAGCACGGATTTTGTTCTTGGGTCTTGGATGTTCTCTATGTATTTAAGTATGTATTTATCTATATAAGTATATATATCGTCGTCTAGTACCCATAGTACAAGCTTTGCTTAGTTTGGGACTAGGTCGATTTGTGTAAGATTGTCCCCTAATATTTATTTATTTAAAAAAAAATATATAAAAAAATGTCCCTCAATATTTATTTAAGTTGTACAGATGTTTGTTGAGTGTGTCGTGCCCTGTTATAACTCCAACTACTTTGCGTAGTTGGCCTCAGTGTGTCCTCAGCAATGTAGCTGTGATGATGTATTGAAGACGCTTATGAACACGCTCCCGCTGCCTCCCATGCCTCACGCCGATAATTCGCAACTGTATAAACACAACATGGCGTTATCACGGGCGATAACCGGTCGTTGACCCCGGCCCGCTTCCTCATACCACAGCACACGTGGCCGGTGGAGCGCACGATTGTAGCTTACACCAACTTTTTTGTAGTTTTTTTTTTTATGAAAAACCTTGATACGTGAATATGTAGCTACATGTCATGTCAGCTTTATTAACAAATAAACGTACACAAAATAAGTACTTATTGAATGTTATCCTGTATTTTTTTTGTGAAAATTTCCCTTCGTAGTACATGTTACGAAATTAATTTTCACGGTAATTAATTAATTTTGCTGGTAATATAATTTTTAGGTACATAAAAAAAAATGTGAAAATTTGCTTTTGCAGTAAATTATGTTAATTAATTATTTATTTTGTTAACTAATTTTGTAGGTAATGTAAATTTTACTTTAAAAAAAAAGCCAATATCTGATGTCTATATCGATAATACTTATTTGTGGCAATTAATGTAACGACAAACCATTTAGCGTAACGGTGTGCCGAAACCCTGGTTTTAAGAGTATTTTTCGTACGACTACTTTTTTTTTAAATTGAAACAGAAAACCTTGTGGCTTACTTGAATTGAAAAAAATAACCTATTTTACCTTTTATAATATTAAAAATGCGAACGTAACTCTGTCAGCCTGTTACCTTCTCACGGTCAAACATTTGAACAGATTTTGATAAATTTGGCATGAAGATAGTTTGAAACATTTAATTTAAAAAAATCTAGTACACAAGGTGACATATGAGTCGTGATACTTGTGATACAAAAAAAAATCATAAGAATGATTTTGAACAACTTTTCCTATGGGCCCAACTTGGTCCGTGCCCAAAAAATCTGCTACTTCATACCTATATTTCGGTTAGCCGGTTGAAGACTTTTTTCTATGATACAGCAGATTTTTTTAGAACACTATTTCAGAATCATGGATGGTATTTTTTTTTCACATCCTCTGTGACACCCTGTATAAGAAAAAAAAGCTACGTACCATCACGACTCATCCCCAGCTTCAGACACTTCTGCAGCCTGCAGTACTGGCAGCGGTTGCGGTTCACCCTGTCCACCACACACGCCTTGTTCCGCGGGCACTGGTAGTTCACCACTGGAATACACAACTGTGTTAGTTTCCTATTAAATTTCACATAAAATGGAAGTGGCAACCCTAACATTTAATTCTCGCTTTGAAGGTGCAGTGACAACCCTAGCATGAGTAGTGATAACGCTAAAATATGTTATTAATTTTGTGTGACAACCCTAAAATGAGTAGTGATGACCCTAAAATATGTTATTAATCTTGCGGGCATTGGTAGTTCACCACTGGAATACGTATCTGTGCTGGTTTCATATTAAATAAAATATTAAATAATATATATAATATAATTTAATATTTTATTTAATATATATATACAATGATCGTTACGAAATAATGACATATCGTTACGAATAAATGACCTACAGTTACGAATGAACTATATATCGTTACGGGTAAATGACATATCGTTAGGAACGAATGACATGTTGTTACGAATAAATGACCTACAGTTACGAATGAACTAAATACCGTTACGGGTAAATGACTTATCGTTAGGAACGAATGACATGTTGTTACGAATAAATGACCTACAGTTACGAATGAACTAAATATCGTTACGAATAAATGACATATCATTAGGAACTAATGACATGTTGTTACGAATAAATGACCTACAGTTACGAATGAATGACATATCGTTACGAACGTATGCCTAATGTCAGGGACGAACAAATTAAGCCGACTTGTGCTCTGCGACCTCCTGAAGAAGCTTTGCAGCCCTTTCAGGTGATGACGAATTATAATTTTAATATGGTTGTCACCAATGTTCGTTATGAATAAAATAAGCTACGAATTAAAAATGTATGACTATAGTAGGAGCCGTGTATGAATGATATACGATATGGTTATAAATGAACGACCGTGAATTATGATGATGAAATAATGACGAATGGTTACGAATTAATGACCCATTGTTACGAATAAATGACATATCGTTACGATCGTTTGACGTACAAGTTATGAATGAATGACATGATGATGGGATGACATATATTAGGGACGAATAAATGAAGCCGACCTGTGCTCTGTGACCGCCTGAAGAAGCCCTTGCAGCCCTCACAGGTGATGACCCCGTAGTGGACGCCTGATGATTTGTCGCCACATACTTTGCAGGGGATGATCTCGATTTGGGCTGCAACAAGAGACATACATACATAAGATAGCTGACAATATCTAAATATAAATAATGCTAAATATTGGGCAACAATCTTACACAAATAGACTAGAGTCCCCAACTAAGAAAGTTTGTACTATGGATACTTATACAGAAAACATCCAAAAAAAAGTAACGAATGATCGTGTTCACACAAATAAATGCCCTGACCAGGATTCGAACCCGGGACCTCCGGTTTCACGGGCAGGGTCACTACCAACTAAGCCAATGTGGTCGTCGTAACTACTATTGGTTGTTGTTGGAATCTATGATAACAATGAAAAACAAATGTTTATTTTTGGTTACTGTAAGAAGAGATCAGGGACTCGTATTGAGATCCAATTTTTTTTAATGTGACCGACAAAACTAAAAGTTTTTTTTGCAATCAGAATGAAGAGGACATGAAATAGTAGGTACATTGTACCACGAGCACATCATCATCATCGTTAGCCGAAGAACATAAATGAAATGAAATGAAATAATTTATTATGCTCGATTTTAGGTACAGTGGGGTGACACAGGTACAATTAAAAGTATCACTAAAATCTACCTTACAGGCCTCCAAATTTTAGGAAATATCTTAAATCTAATTATTTTATTTACTTATAGCGCTCGTGGCCCAGCGGCACCCGCCTACCGCGTGCGGTATGCGAGGTTAAGCAATGTGGGCGCAGGTCAGTTCTTGGATGGGTGACCGCTTTGAGTGGTTACAAACTGAGCGCTCTCGTGCTTTGGAAGGCACGTTAAGCCGTTGATCCCGGCTGCTGTCTACGACAGCAGTTGTTAAGCCAAGTTAGAGGCCTTCGGGCGGCTTGAGAACTTCTAACAGTCAAGTTGCCCACTCACTTGACAAAAGGGGGGTCGAAGTTGCACCACGTCCGTAGGGAGTACCCACCGTTACCCTACACGTGACCCCTGGGTGGTGCTAAAAGTGCAACAAAAACTGGCAACCGTACTTGTCTTCTCGGAGATCTCACGGTTCGTTAATAAATGCCATACGATTAAATTAAATAGTCAAAAAATTCCTTAATACTGTAAAAACATTTTTCAGCAAGCCAATTCATTAAGGTTTTTTTAAATTTTATGAAAGGTAAGTCTTTTGTCGTATCAGGCACTTTATTGTAAATCCTAATACACATAACGTAAGCGTTCTTTTGTACTAGTGACAGTTTTTTGGAGGAATATACATTTTGTTGCGATATTGCGACAGGATAGGATTTCTGTATAACTCTTTAACTTGCTGAAAAAGATGACCATGTCAATATACAAATATGCATGCATTGAGTATGTTGATACATGGAAGAGATAAAGTATTCTGATTTACAGAGTACATAGGCCTCCCCCAGAGACCTCCACAACGCCCGGACTCCCGCGACCTTAACCAGGTCATCAGACCACCGCGTGGGGGCCTTCCAAGGCTGCGTCATCCGGTACGTGGTCACCACTAAAGAACTCGCTTGCCCCACCGGCCACCAGTTCTCCGGGCATTGTGGCCCGCCCGCTACCATTAAAAGCCGAGACACACCGAATGTGCACGCCACACGCACACGCGCACGTGCTGCGCACGCATTCGGTGTGGCTCGGCCTTAAGTGGTTTGGCAATTTTTCGAACTATTTCGGTTACCTTAGTACTTCTCATACTCATACATATTTATAGCAAAACTATGGTTACATAAGGTGGTAAAATTCTTATATGCTAAGTTTGTACATGGAAACCCTGCTACCCGCTACCTACTTCTGCGAACTTTGACATTTTTGATTCGTCATCTCGCAGAGTAACTTCGAGCATAGCTCTCTACGTTTCTCTTTGAGTGCCTTTGAGCCTCCTTATTGGACCCGGGTATGTCCTAAAACTACGACCAAGACCACCGGGGAATGGGCAGCAGCATTCCATGAGTGCGGTGGAGATACTGCGATCGCCAACCCGCATGCCAAGCGTGGCGATTATGGCATTTACCCCCCATGAAATTGGGGGAGGCCTATGTCCAGCAGTGGACGTCCTAGGGCTGATATGGTGGTGGTGGTGCCTCCTTATTAAGCCCATAGACCACGAGGTGGGTAAGAGATTGTATAAACGAGAGTAAATAGAAGATGGCGTTGATACCTCGAGTTTGTACAGTAAGTTCTTACCGTCTCACTCATAGTGCTTTCAATAACATTTGCGAGAAAACAAATACATTCTTAGCAAAATTAATACACTGCAATATAATTGAGAAAATATCATTCGTTCATTTTGTTTCAATTCATTTTAATACGTAATGAAGTGCAATTTGATTTTGCACGAATTATCGTATATCTCCACATTGTGACATTGCCCCATGCCTACGACATCGCTAATTTGCAAAACACCATAAAATCATGTTTATATCACAGGCCGACATTAAAACTAGTGGAATCGCGTCCTTCTGGTTATATCATAAGCTGATGTTAAAACAAGTGGAATCGCGCTTGCACAGAGTAACATGTTACTCACTGCCGTATTAGGCAGGATGAGTGGGGTCAACGCACGAGCTCCGACCTTGCGGGTCGATGAACTCACCACACTTATTCAGCATTCGGAGTTTCATATAAGTTGCATGAAGTATTAAAAAAGCGCTAATCGGCAGCAAAGAATATTAAGAAAAAATATATATTTTTAAACGACTACGGTGGCAAACCAGAGGGCATACCGCGAACTTCGAAAATCGAACTTCGTGTCGTGCTGTCCCTTTCACTCTCGTGTTATACAGTATATGACGCAAAGGGACGATACGATACGAAGTTCGATTTTCGAAGTTCGCGGTAGGCGCTCAGCTTACAGCCGGCCTTTATTTATTTAATCGTATGGCATTTATTTACGAACCGTGAGATCTTCGAGAAGACTAGTACGGTTGCCAGTTTATGTTGCACTTTTAGCACTACCCAGGGGTCACGTGTAGGGTAACGGTGGGTACTCCCTACGGACGTGGTGCAACTTCGACCCCTCTTTGTCAAGTGAGTGGGCAACTTGACTGTTAGAAGTTCTCATGCCGCCCGAAGGCCTCTAACTTGGCTTAACGACTGCTGTCGTAGACCGCAGCCGGGATCAACGGCTTAAAGTGCCTTCCAAAGCACGAGAGCGCTCAGTTAGTAACAAAGCGGTGACCCATCCAAGAACTGACCTGCGCCCACATTGCTTAACCTTACATACCGCACGCGGTATGCGGGCGCCGCTGGGCCACGAGCGCTCTACAGCCAGCCTGTCGTAAACAGACGCCGTAGCCTGTGGACGCTGGTTCGAATGGCACCATTAAAAAAATGTCAAAAACCTTATTAATAATGTCTGTTCGAACACGCCAATAGGGTTTTTTTTTATATCACGTCGGTGGCAAACAATCGTACAGTCCGCAGCCTATGGACGCCTGCAACTGCAGGGGGGTCACATGCGCGTTGCCGACCCTTTAAAAAATTATAGACTCCTTTCTTGAAGAACCCCCATACTGTAGTCCCTCGGGAAAACCGTAGGGAGCTCATTCCACAGTCGGAGGTCGGAGCGTCCGAAGGAGGAACTTCCTCTGAAACCGTACCATACGCGATCAAGTTTAACTCCTTAAGTTTTTTCTCAAACATGCAATGAAATATTGATGTTATGTTCCTTATAATAGGCTGCGAAGTATGACGTTTCAGGTGCGGCTAGGACAAGAGGTCGTTAATGGAATTTCATACAAATCTTGCAGGCCTAGGCCGGCAAAGTCCTCTTTTTTAATTTCTATTCGACATAAATTTGTGGCACAGGCATCATGACATTCTGCCACTATACGTATTAAAAATAAAACTTTGATTTTTTTGTTGTTTATTTCATTGCATGTTTGAGAAAAGCAGTATACATACCTCGGCGGGAAATATGGGGTTGCCCGCCTCAGACTATATCTATATTTCTTCTGCCCGCAACCCCTTTCGTCCCGGCCTCTGTAGTAATGTACTATTTCACCTCTCTCTCAGAAACCACCAAACATTACTTACCACTTTTCAAAAGCGTTGATTTCGTTATATGACTACTAACAATCAATGCCGTTGTAAAGTTAATTGTCAACTGTCATTTAATTATTGTAATAGAGGATGTATATCCTGTTGTGGCGACACCTTTTGTTCAACCGGGAAGCGGCGTTTTGCAATCTTTGCATAGATATTTTTGGACAACCTTACGTAAATCGGCCTAGCCAAAAAGCTTGACTTGTTGCGTAGCTATAAAGAGTTACATTGCCTATCGCGTCAAAACAACAAAAGGGAATGATAAGAAGGATTTACCTAGTAATAAATTATCATTTTTTGGCGAAGTCGGCCTGTTTAGCCTTGTTAGAAGTAACACTGCCTCCGAAGCTAGAGGTCCCGGGTTCGAATCCCGGTAAGGGCATTTGTTTCTGTGGTGAGCAGAAACATTTATTCCTGCGACTTGGATGTTTTTATTAAATATATCGTTGTTTAGTACACATAATCCAAGTTTTATTGATTATTAAGTTTATAGGACTAGTTCGATTTGTGTCAAAAAAATTGTCCAATAATATTTATTTTTTATTTCATTATTATTCTCCTAGCAAATTCCCTGTTGTAGCGTTATACTCTCTTCGGCACCTGATCTCAAATTTTGGCTTAGGCACTAGTTTTACTTGAGCGACAACCATCTTTCCAACCCAGAAGGAGAACTAAGACCTTGCTGGGATTAAAAAAAAATATTTATTGGGGTGTTAACAAATCTTACACAAAGAGTTAGTCCCAAACTAAGCAAAGCTTGTACTATGTTTACTAGACAACGATATATAGATAAATTCATATTTAAATACATGGTGGTCGTGGATTACACTGGTTTCCTCGCGATGTTTTCCTTCAATAGAATGATATTTCGTTACGATGTTTTAGAAAAAATACGAGACGGTTCGAAACCTCCGCAAGTAAATTATTAACAAAAAAACACCGACTCCAAACTTTGCCAGACCCCATCCTCTTGGTATATAATTTGAGGAGTTCCTTCGATTTTTCCAAGATCCCGTCATCAGATCCGGACTTGGTGACAATGGGACCAACTAGAAACGACACCCTTTCAAACAAAAAAAGAATTTTTCAAATCGGTGAACGGTCTCCGAGTAATTGGTGAACAACCATAAAAAAAAACCGACGAATTGAGACCCTCCTCCTTTTTTGAAATCGGTTAAAAATGAATAATTTTTGTAAAAAATCCTTGCACAAAAAAAAATCTTAAAACTAGGTTATATTCCTGCAGAGGTCACAAACATAGTTAAGAATCGATCACTACACGTGTCTACTTAAATGGCGAAAGTCATCAAATACCTATTAAATGTGATAAGAATTTGACGAGGATACAACAGTAGATTGTACAACAAGTGCAGCATACAAAACATTTTACCGGAGACAAGAGGCCTCGCCTGCGGCTCGGATCTAAATAAAGTAGAGGATAAAATCCTTCGGGCGGCTTGAAAACTTCTAACAGTGAAGTTGCCCACTCAGAGCTCGTTCCCACTTGTCGGATGTCGGATCCGGATTTTTATCGGGTGTCGGCGGCTCATACAAATTGGTGTCCGACAAATGTGAACAGCTTCATATAAAATGTTCTGCCACCGGACCATCCGATTAAAATCCGGACCCGACATCCGACAAGTGGGAACAAGGGGTCGAAGTTGCACCACGTCCGTAGGGAGTACCCACCGTCCCTGGGCGGTGCTAAAAGTGCAACAAAACTGGAAATGGTACTGTCTTCTCTCACGGTTCGAAAAGTAAATGCCATACGATTATTAAATACCTATTGATCAATGAGAACAAGTAATATCAAAACATATTTTACACCACACCTTGCCAAAAAGCGCGTTTTTCCGCACGCTGCGCGTCCGGTAAAACCCACTTTTTGGCCAAGTGGTGACGTAAAATTGTGTACAAAACACGGGTCGTAAAACAAAAAGCCCTCCCTCGCATATATCTGACCCTCGCCTGCGGCTCGGGCCTCAAACATCTGCGATATCGGCCTTTCTTTATTTTACAACCCTTATATCGTAAATAGCTATTACAGTACATATGGTGATTGGTGCGGTAATCAGCAAATTACGTGCATATTTCGAAACTTTAAAGAGCCATATGTACTGTAAAACGTTGTACGATATACGTGCCAACAGGTAATTCGCAACTCGTGTCGATTTAGAACACTCCCTTCGGTCGTGTTTCAATTTATCACCACTCGTTGCGAATTTCCTGTTCTCCGCACTTGTATCGTAATGTACTATTGCTTACATGTACAGTCAAACACTTAAACTTAATTTGTCGCCAAGTATTTTGAAGTTGCGTACTCGTAACAATAATTAAAACAATGTTGACACAGACAATTGCTTGCGCAATTCAATTGTTATATTTGACAATTATTTCTCATAATTCGCAGAAAAAATGACAAGTGTGAATCGTTCTTTAATTTATATTTTATTTTCGGCTATTTTGGTATGCGTAATTTTTCATTTAAATTTATTAATTGCTAAACTTTGTACTAGTTGCATTGTGAGTTGAAGACATCGCGAAAAAAAAAACAAATTTCACAAATTCCAGACGGACACGACATATAAAAAAAAAACAAACCTGCTCACAAAATTTCACGAGAATCGGTTGGGAAATGCGACCGGAGAAGAGGGAGAATGCGAAAGAATAATAACAGCGGGTAATCCGCCGGCAGGACATACAAAAGCATTTTTGCCGAAGTTGAAAAGGAGGCCTTGTTCCACGCGTTCAATTAAAGTTATCCCAATTTGAAATACGAATTTAAGTAGGTATCTCTATGGATATCTATCGCTGTGTATTATTAATAGATAAGAAATATAATAATACTACTAACGATGGAAACATTTTTCCGCACTGCACCGGTGACCGTGCGAGCGAGACAGCGCGACGACCGTTGCACAGCTGATAGTGACGTCACGGGTCGGTGACCGCGCTCGAAAATGCGCTGTGACGTCACTATTAGCCACACCGGAATTCCGATTTTAGGGTTCACGTGGTTATAGAATTGTTTGTCTTGCTTGAAGGTCAGAGAAGACATATTTTCGTATTTTTGTTTTATTGTTAAATTTACGTTATAAAACTTATAAACTAGTATTTTTTTGGATTTGCCAAACGTCTTGTAGTTTATACCAACGGTTTTGTACATATGTATTTGTGAAACTACAAGACTTATCGCATCAAATCCACAACCATGCGTATTCTTCCCTTCTAAAAAGTATCATTTTACCGCTTTTAATAATCATTTAATAAAATAAAAGTGAACAGATTTATTTAAAATACACATACAAGTTTAATGAATCAAACTTCACAAACCTATTTTAAACTAAGCAAAAATTGATAAACAAATTGTAAAGGAATATAACGTCACAAGTCAACGCCCCCGGCGAGCCCTCACAAGCCCAAGGCTCTAGTTCCGAATTTGAATTCTAATCTAACGGCTTGCGTACGTCACGGGTGAACGACCGCGAATGTCCGAACTGAACCCCGGTTCATTTGCGGTCAAAACGGAAGTCCACGAACTCTATCTCATCGAGATAAAGCCGGAATTCCATTGCACTATTTTCCGTCAATTGCAATTTTATTTTTGTTGATTGGATAGTAAGCTTGCGGGCCATATTAGAGGGATGAGGAAGCTATTACAAGCTGATTAGGATTATATTTGATTATCAGATGTTTTTCAAACTGTATTGTTATTTTTGGTATAGAAAAGTGTTCGGAATTTGACTGGGAATCGACTCTTCGTAGCAATAAAATCAGTTTCTAGTGGCTAAGGACTAAGGATTAGAAATATAGGGTGGGAGGTCCAATTTCAGACTGTATAAAATGACATCTACTGCTATTTAAGCTTCTATGTAAGCTTTTAGTTAATATTTGTGTGATATTAAACTAAATCAAAATAAATTTTATTGACAAGTAAGTTTTACATTTAAAGAATAAACGAAATTTTACGGTTTTTTGTAAGAAGAAACGCGAGCAATATTATAGGAAAGCGCCTAAATACATGTACAGTTTTCACACTACGATTATTTTTATATCGCCGTTCATTATTAGTTGTTTACAATTTCCATCGACTTATATATAGTCTTGGCAGCAGCTGGACATTACATAAAGAGGTGACTGACCTGTAATGTAAGTATGTATTTTCATTGTTACTTAAATGAGTCAATTGTCTTTTTTATGAAATTTCATGAGTCAATGTTTGATTGCAATACAATTGCACTTTTGGAAAATTAAAAAAAAAACACCGTATTACTTGGGTATACTTAAGTAATTAATATGCTTATTCCTAAACGGTAAGTATAGATAAAAACTGTTTTCTAATATTATTAGTAGAATTTTCGTCTATAACACTGCCAGTTGTAATTATATTTTTATTGAGTACGTTTATCTATGAATGTAATTTTAACTACTATAGAACATAAAATATTAATTGTACACACACATAAAATTTTGAAGCGACCGCAATGACATCATAGCAGATATCGTCTAGCCTTATCTTTGCCTAAAACCTATTAGCCAACCAAATAAAACATACAACTGCATTTAAGAAACCCTATACATTTTTAGCTCACGAGTTTTGGTTGGCTTATAGTTTTAAGTCATTCTGGTATTGTCGTTTGTTCAATTATTTTAAATTTAGAAGCCGACGTCCTAAGTGTTGCAACGGCCACAAGGCCGGCCGTTAACTTTGCCTACAGGTTCACAAGACTTTAACCAATATAACTTTGACATCTGATTACGTATCGTTACTATGAATCTAGGGCTCAAATTATACTAAAGATTGGTGAGGTGAGTCGCGATAGGTAGTTTCGAATTGTAGTACAACACAATAATATAATAAATACTTCAATATCCAAGGATAGCCAAGCCAAGTCATTTCTTGAATGGTGTATTTACAAAATATTTTTAGTAGGTGTTAAAGCTTTAGATATGGATATCCAAGATGAAGACCTTAGACCAAGATTAAGAATGCCTAAAACATGTGTAACTATAATCTTTTGAAAAAAATATTAATGGTTGATTTCTGAGAAAAAAATCAAGAACGTCGTAAGGACATTCTTAACTTAGTGATTTTAAAGAAATGTTATCATGCCAGATAAATGTAAGACTTCAATTAATTAGTATTTCAAGTAATTCACTTTTTTCCAATGGCTTGCCTTAATATGTTTGTAAAGTAAGTACGTCAAATAAAAATATACAAAAAAAGTCTGTGTATATTTTTATTTCATTTAATTTGTACCTGTATAACTTTTTATAATAGTGTCATGACCTCATGACTACCCCAACAGTAGAATGTCAAGACATGACATAATCCACAGACATGACAATGACCTAATATCAGTGTTATCGTCGGAATCGAACCCGTTATGACGCACCGGTCGTTGACCCTGACTGATGATTTTGGCAATTGTGCAATCGTTGGAACAAGTCGTCATCGTGACGTTTATACAAGGTGTTAATAAGTGACAATAATTCAATTTCATATATCACCAATGCATTTAATTCAAAGACTATATTATTCGGTTAAATATTAATTTCAGAAAAGGTTCTTTTAGAAAATTACCTCACAGCTTAATTCAATCATTATTATATACGTTTTCACAAAACGAGTCCAATCGAGGTTTGTTGTTCTTCGGATAGCATTTTTCGAAACTTCGAAAAAAGTACAAACCGACTTGCAAAAGTACCCTTATACCATTTTTTTTATTTGTCGGCCTGTTTAGCCTTGTTGAATATATCGTCGTCTAGTACCCATAACCAATAACACAAGCCTTATTGAGCTTACTATGGGACTGATTCGATTTGTGTAAGTTTGACCCCTAATATGAAAAAAATATTGTAAAAACACTTTGTAAGTGGGTATAGCGTTTGTAGCACTTTAAAGTTGCAAACATTCATGGGCTACGATGTCCGCATACTATCAGACCACCGTGTTACGTTATAAGTCTTTCTATTACACCTCGGGGTTCCCTGTCTTATTCTTGCATTTGTTGTCTAACACACGTGCGGTTACACGGTACAAAGTGATGTACACAAACAGGCTACGCCACCCTATAAGGAGTCCACGTGGGGTCAGCGACCCGTGACGCGCCCGTGACGTCACATGACACTTTGTCACTTTTATTTTTACACTAACGAGTGACGGCCTCACGTTAGGGCAGAAACGTCTAAGTATTTATTTATACTACCGCGCTAATGGGAAGGCAACATATACACGCTGGGAACAAGTAATCAAAAAAACTTAGTGTTCCTCAGCATTTTTGGAGACTAGAATCTCATATTTTTTGAAGATGGTATTGATTTTTATGCCTTGCCATTAAAAAGCCCTTTCCATTGTGACATTGCCGCTGATATAACCAAGTCTCACTCGACAGACTAATTCACACAATATCAAATCGACCGAAAATGATATCATTCCCGAAACTATACACTTCTCGAACTAAACTTCAATAGATCTGTCTACGTGATTCCTACGAAGTGACATGGGTTCATTTTTTTTTTTTGCGTTTTACCAAAAATACTCTTTATAACCGTAGAAATGCTTAGTTATAATCTGTCGGGTTCGGGTTACTCGTTCCCGCGCTGTAGAACTCCCAAATCAATAAAGGATTGGCTACGAGCTTGCGCCTCTCCTGGAGCCGCAAGCATCCTTAGGCTAAGATGTTTACTCACCATCAGCCACCGTTGTGATATAAAAAACACTGTTAACCGGTTTTTGTCAGAAAGGTATTATTTTATTTTTGGCAATGTAATATGATGTTAATTATACTTTGTCCGCCTCCATGCTTCGCTCGTTTTTATAGATCATTGCCGCACACCTACAAGATACTTGGCAGTTAGTTTGGGCCAATAGAAATGACCTTGAACCCAGCTCAGCCTAATTGACTGGGCTAGTCAAAATAAGTTTACGACCGAGTTAGTCTAATCAAAAGGACTAGGTAATGTAACATGTTTCGCATCAAACAATATTTTTGTCACTTCACCTTAGCTATTCATAAATGTTGGATTTTTTATGATAATAGTGTCCTCGTTGATTACATTCCCTTTGAGGTATGTTTCAACTATCGACATTAGTTTTCTTTTAGAATGTAGGCAAACAAGCTTATAAGCCCTGCCTGATGTTAAGTAGACACCGTAGCCTATGGTTAAATGTGTGTAATAAGAATACGTAAAGAAAAAATATTGACAATTATAAGTTTACAGAAGCACCTCACTCTATATAAAATGTATTATAATACTTCCTGTTATTTGTTAATTTGTTATTACTGTGCACTTGTGCAGTGGTAAAGGCTAAATACTGCATTTAAACTTTTAACCTCTCCATAGCAACAAAATGCATTTAAAACAATAAGTCAAAGTGCCGGTACAAGGTGCATTCACCTCCCCAATACACGTGTCACTGCTTCAAAGGCACCAAAAGCACAACTGCATAGCAAACGCATACGAATATAAACTTTAAATAGCTTCAATTACAGTTCACTTTCGTCTACGCTTGATTGATAAAACTTGGTAAATTGCTGGTAAAAATGGAATGATACTACTGTATTTAAAATTATACTGTAACGTTACATAATAAAATCCAATTTCAAATGAGTGCTGCCTGAAGAATGCTTTCAATGCGTTGATGCAATATAAAAAGAGGTCTATGGGCTCGTAATTAAAGTTTATTTTTGAATAATGGCATTTTTAAAATGTTGGTTAAGTGTTCGAAATATGAGCTCCGTTCAATATGGAATTTAAAATGATTGATTTATTTGAAAATGTGTTGTAATGGTCGGTGATAAAATAGTATTTTGAATGATTTAGAACATTTCTTAAGATGTTCTTTTGTTTGTGTTCGAGTGCCGTTATTGAGCACTCATAGTGCGTACATGGCATTTTCGTTTTAACAGTAAGTTCTGTCTTTGTTGAAGTAAGCATTAATTGATCCAAAGTCATACATACATATGTACACTACCGCTCATGAGTAGTTGTTGGTTCATACAAATACACTACACTTTTCTATGAACCAGCAATTAATAGTTATTTAAGTAATTGCAAAAAGAAATCTAACCTTTTAAAAGGGGGTTTTCTAGCACCGATTTAAGGCTCCAGAAGTCAGCTAAATTAAAAATGAAAAATGCACGCAGAACTGTCAAGGGACTCTGACTTGGTAGTGTATTTCTGAAAGTCATTTTTGTATACACATGTATGGAAATAGGTATGGGTGCCTAAATACTTATGAGCGGTAGTGTACGTTACTTTTAGGGAAAAAATTGACGGCATGAAGGTTTTCTCATATTTCTATGAGATGACAGTTACTTTCCAAAAATTGACTTGACAAAAATATAAAATAAACATTTATATAAGTAATATGTATTTAAGTATGTATTTATCTATATAAGTATGTATATCGTCGCCTAGTACCCATAGTACAAGCTTTGCTTAGTTTGGGACTAGGTCGATTTGTGTAAGATTGTCCCCCAATATATATAAGTATATATATATTATGCTGCTAAATCTCGGTCATTACTAAGCGAACGACTCCAACGAGCAAACAACATTATTGTCTCAATCTAATTACAATTTTATTTCATTGTAAGAAGAAAATCAAGAGTCAAAATATATGTGACGACCTGTTTAGCCTAGTTGGTAGTGACTCTGCCTCCGAAGCTAGAGGTCCCGGGTTCGAACCCCGGCCAGGGCATTTATTTGTGCATTTTTCACGGATATTTGTTCTTGGGTCTTGGATGTTTTCTATGTATTTAAGTATGTATTTATCTATATAAGTATGTATATCGTCGTCTAGTACCCATAGTACAAGCTTTGCTTAGTTTGGGACTAGGTCGATTTGTGTAAGATTGTCCCCCAATATTTATTTATTTATTTATTTATTTATATCATAAAATGCTATGTGCACAGTGGTGCAATACTTGGAAAACGTATTCAGAAATATATTTCCAAACGTGTGTCATTTTAACCCAAATTTTCAAACAATTAACATAGTTTTGGAACAAAGAAAAAACTACTAATTGCGGAATATTATTAATTATTGGGGACACAAACATTTAAAGTCGATTGGGCACAAAAGATATCGTAAAAGTAAATACAGTATTTGGAGCTTGACGTCGCAATAGCCAATTTAAAGAGTTTCGTTTTTAAGTGGTCCAAAGGGCTTGGTAAATGTTGGAACTAGTTAAAAGATAAGTTAAAAAAACTATTTGATATTCGCTAAAAACTCTTCAAATAACTTAATGGCATTTTTTTATAACTTGGTTTTACTAAAACAGGGTTAATGGTGCACGTTTTAGTTAACATATTAGTGCTTTGAAAAATAATACTGTTTGCTTGGCTAAAATATAATTAAAAAAACTTTAAAAACAGAATAATACTTTTTAAATAAAGTTTTTTAATTGATATTACAGTAACACTATTTTTTAAATCATTTAATATTTATTTAGCGCTCTTTTCTATAACAAAAATGTGATATTTCGTCATTCTAAATGTCTTGTTTTTATTTAAATTGTATAACAAAAAACAAACAAGTGCAAAAACTAAACATAATGCCTTAAAGGCGCCACCAGACCAGTAACAATGGCGCCCAACAAAAAAACTCGCAAAGAAAATTCCGTGTACCTTTACCCGAACTCCGTTATTTATCAGATAATCAGCATAACAAATTCGGGCAATGGCCTAAGGGCTATAAGTCACAAAAAATCGGAGTAGGCGAAGGGGCGACGGCCCAAAGGCGACGACTAGTCTGTAAACCCAGACGAACTAGTACAAGGAACTAGAGGGAGTTCGGCGTGAACTTAAGACGTTAAATAGGTCTTTAGGGCTTCTGCTCTCCTGGGTATAAGGTTTTTTATTATTAAGCTTGTGTTCTAAAAATACAGTCTGTCAAAAAAATAATAAAAAAATATTAAAACGCATTTTATCTTTTTTAAGTTAAACAAAAAATGATGATCTGTTTAAGTTTCGCGTCACTGTGCTACACTTTTTAGCATGGCGTGACGTCACGAGCCCCCACTTACGAATGCGGTTTAACTTTGTAATCTTTTGTTCGATTGAAAAAAAGGTGACTAATATTTTTTAATAATCTAATTAACGGGCTACTTTTTTATCCAAGATCCTATAATAAATTACTACCCTATAATAAATTAAAATAGTCACACTAAACTAGGGGCTCGCGAGAGTTTTGGTGGATATATTAACGCAATATAGGTTTTTAGGGCTACTCTGTCTGAGTGTCTGACTTGAAATATCTCAGATACTTACAAAAATTTTTACACGCTTCGCGTAAAATATTTGTTATCTTACCTAAGGACACGTATTTGCTGCTGGCAGACTTTTTGCGGAAACTATCACAGTGAATAGGTTTTTGGCCGACCCTATCATTCTTTTATTATTATTTTATTAATCAATTTTAAAAAAAATGAAATTTAAAAAAGTGAGGTCTACAGCCTACAGAGCCACAAGTTTAATTCTCTTTCTATAACTATTGTGTTTTGTCCATCGTGGCTCCGCTTGGTCCCAAGTCCCAAAGCACGATTTGGCACAATGCGGATTTTGGGCCATTTCGTGGCTGTGTTGTGTATTGTGACGTTCTTCTCTTTGTTCTGTATTTAAACACGAATAAATGTTTATTTCGTTTTTTCTTTTTTGTATGTATAAAGAAATTAAATTAATTTCATATATATAAGTAGGTAGTAATTTGTGGTCTGTGGTAGTTAATATGACTTGACATTGTTAATTTTAATAATAATATCTCTTTTTTATTTTATTTTTTATCATTTGAATTTCATTTCTCTCTATTCTTCTTTGCATACCTATTGCTGGTAAAATGTGCAGTTTTATTTTTAACACATGTGGTTTTTATGTTGTCATCTATTGTACATTTTATGCAGAATAAAGATATTTGTATTAAGTTGGTACTCTTCATTTGAGTTCTGCTACGTTAGGTACCTATCATGTACCTACCTGTTTGATAAGGAGAGAACTTTGGATTTATCAATATGTCAATTGGTATGTAGTTTTCATAGTCTATATATGTCCATACGTCTGCGATACGAACACCAAATAATTTGATATTAATATTTGGTTTGTACATGACAATGACTCGTGTAGAACATTTGTAAGACATATAATGTACCTGTATATTAAGATAATGCAGTAGCAAACATTACAAATGTATATTAATATATATACACATACATATACGCACGCCCGTATCCCACTGGGGTAGGCAGAGACCAGAGAATAATGTGTGTCCTTAAAATGGATATGTCCTTCCATATGACATCTCATGACCTCACTTGATATAGTCACTACACTTTGAAATTTTGACTGAACTTGAATACGGAATTTTTGTACAGAAAATAAATACAAAATACATTTTAAAAAACTATGCATGTGGGTGAGCCTTTTTTTTATAACCATTCCAAATTTCAAATTGATAGCATAAGTAGTTCTTGAGATATTTAGCAATGTGACATACAGACAGATAGACAAAGCGGCGTCATAAGAAACGCTACGCTACGAACGCTACGCCGTAGTCCGTAGCATTATTTTTAAGTAATATCAGCAGCAGTGACTAAGCAGTATAACACGTTCACAATTATCTACACATAGCCTTCTCTGTGTTGATAATTGTCTAGCTCATTAGATATTTCTGCTGCTGACTGTACATAGGAAAAAGACAGCATATATCATTATCATCATCATATAAGCCGAAGGAAGTCCACAGCTGGACATAGGCCACCCCCAAAGAGTGTTACAATGTCCGATCCTGCGCAGCCCGCTTCCAGCGGTCGCAGCATATATACATAAATATATTATTTTTCCCGAAGAATAAAAGTTATCCCGAAGATTAAACCTAATAACTAGATCGACTTTACCTTCCCGTAAACCCCTGAATTTCTTCGAAATCGTTAGAGCCGTTTCCGAGATAAATATTAAATTGCTCGTTTTAAGTTAAGATAGGTGTATCGTTTTTCAAACTCTTCATAGTTCTATGTATGAAATAATGATTCAGGGATTTTTTTTAAGGAGGAAACTATCGCAACCTCGGTGATCGAATTTGCAATTTTAGGTATAGGTTGGGCTATCTTAACTTAACTAAGTCCAGAGTCCTTTTAACAAGATAGATAACAGATCGGAGATCTCACCCAGTCAAGGATTTATCTATTTTTAACTCTCACTTAATTTTAATTCATTTAACAATACGCGAGATAACATCATATTCACAAAGATAAGATGGAGCTAAAAGTTACTTACATAATGTACCTTAAAATCAAATCAATACAATAGCTTTTGCAACAAAACGAAAATACGAGATTGCGGAAGTTGCCTAGTCCGATCTGAATCTAGTGCGTATGTGTGCTAGGAATGTGAAAATAGATCAGTTGTGTCTGTGCGTGTAAGTTTATTGGGACGACGCTGGGCCAATCTTGAGCTCTTTTCAGATTTAAGAGGTCATAGACCTTGTTCCCTCCCAGCTGCAACTTGTAAGTGGTCCTACCAAGTCTAAATTTTAATATAAAAAGGTTAGTTCTTTCGAAAGCACGGAAACAACTAGAATTTCAGCCTTTTTGTATTTGTAGTTGGCAGTAAATTGTTAATCAAATCTAAATTTTATATTCCAGTAAGTTCAATGCGCTTCAAATATGGATTCCTTTAATACTTAAATGCGTAATTTCCAGTCACCTTTAGGAAAATTCCATTCAGGATAGTACGTTATTGTAAGATCACATAGAAAGCTAAATTCTTCAGAATTTAGTTGTGTTGTGGGAAGGTGGATTTGTCCCCTTTGTGGGTTAGGTTATAGTTAAACTAGCTTTTGCCCGTGACTCCGTCTTCGTGCAATTTATATTATAGAAATAATTGCTGTTAATTTTTTGTCGGCGCAGGCTTAAATATAGCTCGCCCATACAAACTTTAACCCCCTTTTTACCCCCTCAGGAATAAATGCCGGAATAAAAACCATCCTATGTCCTTTCCCGGGACTCAAACTACTTATCTATAAACCAAATTTCAAGCGATTTCAGTGTGAAGAGGTAACAGACAGACAGACAGACAGACCGTTACTTTCGTATTTATAATATAAAAGTATGGATGTAATATCTCACAAAGATTTTGACCCCATAACTCCCCTGGATTCATTGAAGCAAAAGGTATAGCTGTCAAATAAATGTCAAACGTGTCGTTCAAGTGAAACAGTTATCGTGGTTTGTGGCTGCGGTACCGTAATGCATCGCACAAACCCACAAACGGTTATTTTTCTTTTTAATTGTCACCAATGACATTTTTTTCCTTGTTACTGTCTGCTATTTATTACTACATATTTAAATTACTTATTATGAATCATGATTTTTTTACACATTCGAGTTACACCAATAAAAATTGTTATTGACATATACACAATAGACCCTGTCTGGGTGGGCAAGCGAAAGGTATACTTACATATTAATTTTAACGTATTTGTTATAGAAAACTCTCGTTAGTTTGAGACATATTAAAATATAATGAAACGAGCCACTCGCGTCTTTAAGGTCGAATATCGCTCAACATGTTTCAGACCGGTTCGCGGTCTTTTATCATGATAAAATTAAAATATAATGAAATGGTTCACCCACCTTAAAGACGTGAGTGACCTGTTTCATTATATTTCAAACTACTTATCGTTTTTTTTTTTGGCGCCAAAAGTCACGTTTATTATACGAGTAATGCTAATATAAAGCAAAAGGACGAAACATTTATTATAGAGAGTTTAAAGCTTCAAATATATGTTACACGACACAGGACATAGTGTCAAACATTTAGGAAACGTTTTTAGGTCAACTAATGTCCAAAATTATAACATTGGTCGACCCTCAAGGTCACCAAATTTGTTTCATCAGACTTTTTTAAGTAAGTGAGGATAAGTGTAAGGGTGAATGGAAATTCAAGTTGTCAGAAAGTACCTTCTGAATTAAGAAAATTTATGAAAAACGCTATGAAAAGGGCTCGCGCTGTCCCACTCGGCGAGATCGATACTTAATTGGCAGATGATAATTTCAATTCGTATATGGAAAGTCTTGAGAGTACTTTCACATAAAAATCATTCATCAGTTATTTTATTAAATTTGTATACCAAATCAAAGTTGTATACCCTCGTATTTGCCCATCCTGTGTTCGGATAAACCTGATATATACTATCTGCGCTGCCATCTACAGAGTTGCAGTTGTCCATAGGCTACGGTAACCGCTTATTGTTATGCGGTACACTCGGTCACTGACGTGTGACGTGATATTAAAATCTTACAAAAAATTAAAACATAGCCTGTAAAAAAATAAAGAAGCCTAATACATGGTATCAAACTTGAGTTCCATGTTAAAGCTGAAATTCGACAAAAAATAAAATAAATACTTTACCTCGTATAGAATTAGCCGCTTTCTTATCCATAAACATGGTGTTCATAGAAGACCCGAACATCCCGTCACTGCTTCCAGGAGGGGGGGAGGTGCTGTCAGCCACTGACCCGGAGATATCCTGCATCCCCATACCCATCTGGTTGTGCATCACATCCGTATGGGGCTCCCTCTTGAGCTGCATAGTTTGCGGCAAATTGCTAGGATGCAGCATCGTCGTGGCCGAGGAATGACCTCCATGCTGGTCCGGCGGCCACTGAGACCCGAACAGTTCGTGAAATTGATTATTCATTTTTTTCCCAACTTTTTTTTGTCTAGAATTTAAGTTATCTGCGCCCAGTGTGCGAATCGAATTCGCATCGTTTAAACTAGTATCACTGTTTTGGTGTTTTATTGATGTTTTTTTTAATCGACTTTGTCGTTAAGGCAACTTTTGATACACCATATGATGGCACGACTGTTCAACTTGGTTGATGAAGCACCAGTTTTAACTGATATATATAAGTTTGTTCCGGCCCAGAGGTGAGGTCAAGTTCCGTTTAGCAAAGTTCAACTCAGGTATTAACTTTTTGAAGAGCAACAAGTTTTTTGGCATTTTGTCTCCGTGGTGAAGTTTTAAAAATCACTTTTCGTTCAAAACATATTTATAAGGCACTGTTTTTTTATTGTTCACTTGTTCCCGTATACTATTCTTTTTTAATTGTAATAACACTGAATCTGTAAAGAAAGACAGAACGGAAAGAAGGATTTAATTCTTTAAAAGTTACGGAAGAAATGCCAATTATGAATGATTTTAAATAACCGTGCACCGGTTAGTTAAAATCTGGAAACACTTTTACAACTTTATCCTGTTCCTTGGTCACTGCACTGTCACTTTGTAAAAAAATACGTTCACCTCACTGGGTGCTGTAGAAGAAAAATTTGTACGTTATTTTTGTACTATAGGTTGTGCACAACTCGGTGTCCCGACGGTGACTGGCGGCCGGCGCGACGTTCCGATCGTGACTGACGCATTGACGAATCTTCGCGAGGCACGAAAAAAAAATTTCATCCGAATAATCGTGCTAGCTCATAGTGATAGTTCAATGGCCAGGCCGAAAATTAACTCCCAAAACCGCTGTTCTTAAGAAAAAAAAAGTCACGTGCGCCGTTCTGAAGTTCGGAAACGTTCGATTTTCAAAACTCGAAACGGAAAAATCTTTAGTTTTAATAGTAATTAAGAAGTAAAATGACTGGCCGCAAAGACTGTTCGCGTGGGTGTGTGCGTGAGGGCGTCGTTTACGCGCGGCGCGCACACCAACGCACGCAGGTCGTTGAACCGAGGACCCAAACAAAGTAGATTTCGGTGAAATGCTGTTGAACTCTAGGAACGTTTGAACTGCGATTTTTGGCGGACGTTCGATTTTCGAATTCCGAAATATTGTTTTTTAATTAACACACTGATTTCAGCGTGGTTCTTGTAATTTATATATTGTAGGTGTGTTAAGGGGTCATTGACCCCGGAAAATGCTCAGCGCACGTTACTTGTTTTATTAGTCATTTTGTTTTTATTTCGCAATTAAATGGTTGTGGGGAAATTAAATTGTTTACAAGTATTTATTTGCAATTTTTTTTTTATTAAATTGATATTTAACCACAGGCATTATATACCTTACTAAGTTGTTTTATTTGTATGTAAGTCTTTTATTCTTAGTCGCCACCAGATATATGAATATCAAAGACAGCAAGGTGCTCACAATCACTTGAGCACGACTCTTTGACTCTTGTCAAATCGTTTAAATGATCAGATATTTATGACCACCCTGAAGCTGAAGTGTATTTATTTAGTTATATTAGCTATATTATATAACATATGATCTTATCTTATATCATATTGTATTGTATATAATATATCCTTCCTGTCTGTCTGTATACCAATTAAAATAATTTTGTCTGTAAGTTGCACCGCCCACATTTGATGTGCTACGCCTCAAGTTTGGTAGAGAATCCTTTAAAGCATTAAGTCCAACTTTAGTACTATAAGATTTTATATTGTGCAATAAGTTTTAAGAGGGCGCAGTACGCTCGGTCTGGCTCGGTTCTCCATACAAACGTATTTACCCTCTCATTTTAAAACGCCATGCTAGAATAACATGAAAGTTTTTATACACAATGGGATCCGGCATATCTAGGTCGGACCATAGTTTCTGTTGCTAGAAATTGTAAAAGAAAAAAAATACAGCGGCTTTTTGAGTTTTTTACGGCTTGTATGAAAACCTTAATAATCGCTGTATTTTTTCTCCATTATAATTTCAAGCAACAGAAACTATGGTCCGACCTAGATATGCCGGATCCCATTGTGTATACAAAGTTTAATGTTATTCTAGCCTGGCGTTTTAAAATGAGAGCATAAATACGTTTGTATGGAGAACGTACTGCGCAGTCTTAATTAAAAAAAATTGTAGATGCGACTGTACATGTGCTACAATATCATATTTATTTTTAAATTGTATTTATTTGACTGTGTATAAATTGACATAAGTGACATAAAATTAATGTTTTTGTATAAGTATATAATTGACCGAGCGAGCGAAGCGAGCGAAGCGTCTTCGTTTCAGTTTTTGACAAAAATTCTTTCGTAAGTATGTCTGTCTGTCTGTCCAGATTTTCTCCTGTACAGGTCGCATTTCTCAAACGATTCTCGTCAAATTTTGTGAGCACGTTCGATAATTATATAGAATTTTTCTGTCAAACCAGTTTTTAAGAATTTTGAAATTAAAAAAAAAATGTGAGGTCTGCAGCACACAGAGCCACTATTATATTTAACATCTTAAAAAATCTCACCTTAATCTTGGTAAAGACAAATTAAATAAATGTCTAAACTATACAGATTGTTCCCTATAATAGAAGCAAATCGTTAGAGCATCTGTCCATCCCCTTGGTCCAAAAAAATATCTTTTCTTAATCTGGAGAAATTTTGATCTAAACTTATGACCTCTAAGTGGTGGATCTTGGCACCACGAGATTAACTAAATTAAAAAAACTTAGCAACTATACAATAACAAAAAAAAACTAACTGTCGAAATCTAAAATAGGCTTCTGTGGCAAAGTACCGAGGATCCTGGCAGCGTTTTCTCGCTCAATCGCAATGCTTATGCAATTATATATTACGGCGTAATAGGCCTCGAAGATTACGGACATATTTTATATAAGTACCATTTTTATCGTTAGTATAATCTGAAAGGGTCAACGCAAAGATCGAGAGGAATTTTTTTATTTAGTGTTCATATTGAGCCAGGTAGATCAAGACCAATCTAAAAAACGTGCGCGGTAGACCTAGCGAAAAAATATTTTTTTTTTCAAATTTTCAAGTTTTCAAAAACTGGTGCGACAAAAAATTCTATAAAATAATCGAACCTGCTCACAAAATTTCACGAGAATCGGTTGAGAAATGCGATTTGTAGAGGAGAATAACGGGAACGGACGTTGTGACGAAAGCATTTTTGCCGAAGCAAAAACGGATACCTCGTTCCACTCAGTCAAGTAAAGCCATTCTTTCATTTCATTGTGTTAGCTTCACGCTGGAGGAGTGTTCATTTTAAGATTGGTGGCCAAGAACGAGCCAAATACGTAGACCTAAATACCGACTGACTCAACGGGTGGCCTGGCCTGGTGACCCGCTGTGCTGGGTTCGATTTCCCGTTGAGACAATTTCGTTTAATCCATTTGGTTTGTAGGAAAATTCAGGTTTTGTAAGTTTAACTAAGCATGGTTTTCGTTAACATTAAAATGGGGTAAGCGTGCCAATGACCGACACTTACTAGCCGATATTCTAGGGATGGTTCTAAGGGGCCGTCCACATATTACGTCACGCAAAATGTCGACTATTTGAACCCCCCCCCCCCCCCCTATAGTCCTATAGTCACGCTTTTTTCCTATCCCTTTAACATGTACCGTCACGTTCAGTAACCCCCCACCCTACCCCTCCATCGCTGTGACGTAGGTAATATGTGGATGGCCCCTTAGACGCGTTTTATCAAAATCGGTTACAAACCGTTTTGAGATATATATAACTTAAATGAAAGAGTCGGGGTTTTTCAACTTTTCTAACTTGCCTAGTTATTAAATACAAACTTAATAGTCTCAAAAGACATAACTTTTTGCGTTGATAGGCTATGGTGTCCGCTTACCTTTCTTTCATACTGCCACCATCGTCATGTGACCAAAAAAGAACGCTAATTCATCGTTTTTTTTTTTTTAGTTCCTGTTCATCGAAAAAGTCACTATACCACGTGTCAAATAATGACGACTATGACTCAAAATTGTGGTGTTTTTTTTTCCATTGAGGTATATGACCTAAGGTTATTGAACGGGGTGCAAGTAGTTATGAAATGTTGTGACACCATTGTCAATGTAGACTAAGCGTCCATAGGCTAGGGCCTCAAACCAACAGGGCCGTCGCTTTTTTGCCTCCGAAGGTTTCCCGAGTGAGCACAGGATGGGGTTCTTCAATAAAAAAAGTCAAGTAAAAAAAGTACTTAAAAGTAAAGTTAAAGTTGTATCCATTTTAAAGGGTCGACAACGCGCATGTGAGTTGCAGGCGTCCATAGGCTGCGGTGACCGCTTGCCATCAGGCGGGCCGTACGCTTGTACGCCACCGACAAGGTAAAAAAGTGGTATTAAAAAATCGCGGCGGCGGATCAAAGGAAATGCAACACGAGCGTCCATAGGCTATGTCCGTTTACCATCAGGCAAGCTGTGTGCCTTTTCATTACCGTCGCAGTATTAAAATAAAGGTGGTGGTTACGTATATTTGACCGTTCGGGTATTTGACCTAAGGTTATTGGACCGCAAGGCCATGCGTTTCTGGGTGAGTAACCGACTGCCAAAATAGTGAGGTTATGAAATGTTGCGACATCAGATCACTGATTCATTTGATTTAATTATAGTACATTCTCTTCGGAACAGAATAATAAAAAAATTGGTTAAGCAACGACTGTCGGGATCCCGTTAGAGGCCTTCGGTGGCTTGAGAACTAACAGTCAAGTTGCCCACTCACTTGACAAGGGGGGTCGAATACACCACGTCCGTAGGGAGTACCCACCGTTACCCTGACACGTGGTGGTGCTAAAAGTGCAACAAACTGGCAACCGTACTGTCAAAATCAAATCAATCAAAATCAAATATTTATTCTGCAAATAGGCCACAAGGGCACTTTTAAATGTCAAAGCGTTAATTTATACAATTTAAAAAACTGACAATCTTACTTAATAATAATGATTAAGAATTTACTGATTAACAATTCAATGAGAAATAAAAAATATACTGATTAATAATTTACAAATATTAAGGACGTATTGAGTACGATCTGTGTCCGAATAAACAAAAAGTATATAAAATTAATTTAATATCTCAGAGATGTATGTCTGAGCGTCCAAATACGATTAATAACAACTATTTCAAAGTCCTTAGAGATGTAAATGATCTCTAAGCGCTAAAATTAAAATAAGTAAACTTAATATTGTTAGAGATGTATAATGTCTCTAAGCGTCAATAACAATAAAACTAAGCCAGAACAGGATTATGTCTCTCGTCAATCTACATACAATAAAATAACACTAGTATTAAGGTATTTACTATGCCCTTGCAAGCATGACCGGACCGGACTCCGTAACTGTCTGTCCACTGTCTTCTCGAAGATCTCACGGTTCGAAAATAAAATGCCATACGATAAGTAAATATGAATATAAAGTATTAAAAAAAACAATAATGAAGCAAAATCAATAGGTCGTTAGCTCGGAGCGAGAGGGCCGTGACGTCACGTGCCTCTCGCTCGCACGCAAGGTCGCCGGCCGAGGCCGGCGAAAAGGGCTTAAACGTCACCCGTGCCATACTAGTATTCTTTGATCTGTGCTCGTGCACAGGGTTCAATAATATCTACGCGATATAAACATACATATCATAGTATGTATTTATCTATATACAGGGTTTTATTTATTTATTTTATTAAAAATGGGATTGCTCTTGGCCAGCATCTAGTAGCCAGGGGGCAAAGATGAGGCCGACGATGAAGCGAGCTCACCCAGAAGATGCCTATTCACTTGTGTGTGGTGTTTTTATTGAATTCCGTTAATTGCGAGGGCACACTCCTGAGATGGAATAAAGTAATCTTATCTAAGACACTAGTATCCCAATTCGTACCATTTCGAAGTTATTCAAAAATGCATTTTCGTTAATTAACACCCCTAGTACAGTATAAGATATCCTTAACAAATAAACAATGTTGACAATATTGTCATACTTTACATTAACTCTTGCTTAACTCCACGTCATCGTCATAAGGCCGTTTTGCATTCACCCTTGGTCATATAATTAATTAATGCGCTAAGCGTTTAGTGGACGTAACGTAAGGGCTGGTTCATATTTGGCCCAGCGGCTCAGCGTTGCCATCCAGCGTGGCAACGCTGCCAGCGTTCTAGGCACGCTCCCGGCTGGAGTTGAATTACGAGAAATCTTTTATTTATAATTTAGATTTAGTTTAGATTTTAATTTTAAAGTTTAATTTATAGATGTATTTAAGCACTGTACAAATTGTAATTGAATTTATTAAGCATGAAATTCGTAAAAAAAAAAAATATATTGTATGAAAATAAAAAATATTTTTTTTTCTTGATTTTTTTCTTGACTATGTATATATGCTACGCCGATTGTATGGCTATGCACGGCTATATGTTTGAAGGAATGGAAATCAATAAAAACATCCTGTATATACAAGGTGCATTCAAATTAGATGCCAAATACTTTGACGACCTGTTTAGCCTAGTTGGTAGTGAGTCTGCCTCCGAAGCTAGAGGTCCCGGGTTCGAATCCCGGCCAGGGCATTTATTTGTGCATTTTTCACGGATATTTGTTCTTGGGTCTTGGATGTTTTCTATGTATTTAAGTATGTATTTATCTATATAAGTATGTATATCGTCGTCTAGTACCCATAGTACAAGCTTTGCTTAGTTTGGGACTAGGTCGATTTGTGTTAGATGGTCCCCCAATATTTATTTTTAATTTATTTATATCTTAAAACTGGAGGAATATTAAAGGCTAGCTGGGTAGTGGGGCTTCCAAACACAAGATCCCACATTTTTACAAATAAAAAAAATGGGGCATTCCAATATTTTCTGAGAGAGGACTTTGTGCGACTCAGAATTTCAGACGCTATCGATCCTAAAAGAAGAAACAATATGTCCCCAGATTTACATACGGGTGAAAATTAAAAAAAGTGAACCTAATTATTATTTTTCAGAATACGGATTCTTTGTGCTTATCTTACTCAGACTCGTTCATACAATCCAGGTTGGATATACATACACGAAATAACGTGTCCAAAATAATGTATGTATGTCAAGTATTTGTCAGTTTCGTTACGTTCATAGAAAAAATATATATTCGTATTAAAATGTAACGAAAGTAACGAAACTGAGATAGAGATTTTGGTCACTTTTTTTTCTTGTATGAGTTTCGAATGAAACTCCCAGCATAGCCCTCTCCATTGCTCTTTAGGTGACTTTGAGCCTTCTTATGAGGCCCATAGTAAGCGACCACGTTTTAGTACAATATATCATCACTGGCAACACACACTGGTCAAAGATTCTCGTCTTGAGACACTGCGGAATATAAAGAAAAAATGGTTGTCATGTGACATATCATCAAATCAAGAATTATCAATACTATACAAATTGATAAAAATTGCATGTTCCTTTATCAGCAAAGGTCGTTGACTTGTAAAGTTGGAAATCATGATTTTACGTAGGTGTATATTTTTGAAGAATTCGTCGATTGTATTAATTTTTACAGGATCATCATCATCATCATCCTAGCCTGGGAGAACCCAGTACAATTGGTACCTAATCACAGGAATTGGCACAGGCACTAGTTTTTACGGAAGTGAAACTGCCATCTCACCTTCCAACCTAATGGGGAAACTAGAACTTATTGGGATTAGGCTTGTCAAGTGAGTGGGCAACTTGACTGTTAGAAGTTCTCAAGCCGCCCGAAGACTTCTAACATGGCTTAATGACTGCTGGCATAGACAGCAGCCGAAATAACGGCTTAGCGTGCCTTCCAAAGCACGGGAGCGCTCAGTTAGTAACCACTCAAGCGGTCACCCATCCACGTGTTGACCCCGGACGCCGTTGCCGCCGGGCCACCATTACTAATTACTTATTCTGTGGCCGTGGCGCTCATAGAACCCTTTACTGTATGACGCTGCTGTGACGTCATACCGTGTGTTACATTTTATAAAACGGCGTGACGTCACAGGCGGTTCATGACGTAACGCCGTGTTAACTCCCTAACTATGACGCGCTTTCTTTTGCCATTTTTTAGGGTTCCGTAGTCAACTAGGAATCCTTATAGTTTCGCCATGTCTGTCCGTCCGTCTGTCCGTCCGTCTGTCCGTCCGTCCTCGGATAATCTCAGTGACCGTTAGCACTAGAAAGCTGAAATTTGGTACTAATATGTATATCAATTACGCCGACAAAGTGGTAAAATAAAAAGTGGAAAAAAATATTTTATTAGGGTACCTCCCCTATACGTAAAGTGGGGAGTGATTTTTTTTTTTTCATTTTAACCCTAACGTGTGATATATTGTTAGATAGGTATTTAAAAATAAATAGGGGTTTACTAAAATCATTTTTTGATAATGTTAATATTTTCGGAAATAATCGCTCCAGAAGTAAAAAAAAATGTGTCCCCCCCCTCTAACTTTTGAACCATAAGTTTTAAAAATATGAAAAAAATCTCAAAAGTAGAACTTTATAAAAACTTTGTAGGAAAATTATTTTGAACTTGAATAGTTTTTGAAAAATTACAAAAACTACGGAACCCTACACTTGGCCGGTTTTTTATTTATTTGATTGACAGACGAAGTAATTATATATTTTTTACACTATCCAATTCTCAATATACAACTTATAAGCCTCATACACTTAGTGTCAACTGAACCAGTGGGGCTAGTATGATCGCTTATATGTCGGACATATAGCATTCGTCCCTCTCGCACTTACATACTTGACAGTACGGGACGAATGCTATATGTCCGACATATAAGCGATCATACTAGCCCTGCAGATGACCGTTAAATTATATTCCGAAACCAAAAAACCGAATGTAGAACGTATTCGAATTTCAAAACACAAGGTTTAACGAACTATGAACCCAATTGTGACCCTTTTGACAGTTCAAACGGCGACTACGGCAGTTTCACACAGCACTGAAACCAATATAAAAAAAAAAAGTAATTGGAACATGAACTACTTGAAATTAAATTTGATTTCGATATAATTTCGAAAACGCACCAAATTGTAATTTACCCCTTTCTATTTTATTAATTCTTTCTCAATTATCAAATAATTTCAAGAAATGAATCTAGTTCGACTGGAAGATGGCTAATGTTAAGTATGTTAACTATTTTTGATGTCTTTATAAAATTAGTCCTAATTGGTCAACGAAAGTTCATTGCCATTGCCATACAATTTTATTTAGTACTTATGTAGTTTGTTGATTGTGCTGTAAATTGATGTCAACGATCTTAGCGTATCATCATCACCATTGAATAAATTATATAAGTATATTATACAATGGCTACATACCATACATAAAAGGCAAAATATCCAAGTATTTAAAAACACAATAGCCCTAAGAAACCAAATAAAAACAACGCCATTCGAAAATCGTTCGATTTTCAAATAAATTTTAAACTAGAGAAAGAAAAATAAAAATCTCTTTTACGAACTGTAAATTTCAAAATTCGAATCATAGTTGCGAATTGCAGCGGCTGAATACGCGAAAGGCATCAACTGCAGAGACCAAATACATTTAAAATGAACTCTATGAGTCAAAGAATAAGATTGAAATCGCAAGTAAGATAAGCAACAGAACAAAAAGGTATCAACTGCAATGACCAAATACATTTAAAATTATCTTTATGTATGAGAGAATAAGATTGAAATCGGAAGTATCAGAAAGTGATACATCAGCCGTTGTTGTTAAGTAAGGATACGTTGACCTGCAATTTCGGTTAGGTCGTCGTCCGGCGAACGAACTGTTACTAGGGTTGTCGCTTGTCAGTGAAGAGTGGTGTCAGTGGAGTTATTAAATGAACTAGTAGTAGCTAGTAGGTCAAGGGCTGCCACTAATCTATGTTTACCAGGAATAAAAAAAATATTAAGCGCATTTAGAAATTGGGTTTCTGGGGTTTGAAAAAAACAAGCGCCGAATAGGCTACGGTGTCTGTTTACGAGTGTGTATAATCAGGCAGGACGTATGCATGTTTGATCATCAAATGAATTGAGTAGGTATCAGAGTCAATTTAGATATGAGTATTATCTAATAAGGTAATACTAATTTTATATCACCTAATAAGTGCCTATAGCGTTTTCCCACTTGTAATCGTAAACTAATCTTTTACTAAAGCGACTGCCATCTGATCTCACAACCCAATACGAAAACTAGACTTAAATTACTATTTGTCTTGTAGTGCTATGCTAAGCGTGGGCCATGAGACTTGACTATAAGCGAAAGTTTTAAATCTATTATCGCCGGAAGATGAAGAAGTGAGTCGGCATTATGCTGAAGTGAGACCTTTTAATGACGATTTTTTTTCACTGCTATTTTACTCGTAAGTTCTGTCACGAATAAATGCTTTTTCTCTTTAATAAGTTTACTTGATAAGTTAAATAGCCGGAATTAAAAATGATCGTTGACAACCCTATCAACAGATCGTCTGAATCGATCGGCGTTCGGTTGCCGCGTGCAATTGATGTGTTTCCGGGACCTTCCGGCTTCACGCCACAATGACCGTTACTGAGATTTGAAAATCGAACACTTTTTATAAACCGTTGCTCGCTCGTTGCTTAGCAACAGTACAAGGGAATGCAATGTGAGAATGTTCGGAATTTTATGCTAAAAAATGGATAAATGGACAACATTTCAATTTTTAAGCGGGCTTATTCTGATTTTGGTTTAATAGAGGATAAAAAAATTAAACGTAACCACATTTTTAAATTCTCGAAGATATCCCAATTTCACCGATTGATTCAGTGTCACGGTGGGCTTGCACCAGGGATCGGCTCTAAGTCCTTACCTCTTCCTGTTAGTTATGGATCAGAATATTATTGAATAGTATTGGATCAGAATGTTGGCCCTCAAAGGTGATGGATGAAACGAGACTGCATGTTACAGAGATGCGAATGCTGAGATGGATGTGTGGTGTGACGAGAATGGACCGGACTATGAATGAGTATATAAGGGGAAGCCTGAAAGTAGTGCCCATTGCCGAAAAAGTAAGAGCCAATCGCCTGGCGTGGTACGCGCATGTAATGAGGAGGGATGAAAGCCATGTAACAAGAAAAGAATTGGATATGAATGTGGATGGATGCATGAAACGAGGTAGGCCAAAGAAAAGGTGGATGGATTGTGTGAGAGATGATATGAATAGGAAAAATGTGAATGAAGTGATAAATAAATGGGAAAAGGGCAAGAGAATTATGATGATCCCAATTTCGCCGATAAACTGAATTTCCGTATATTTCAATGTCAGGAAGTTTGAGACCGTGTAGACGCGCCCAGCTCAACATTTGCAACCAGCAAACTGCATTGCATACCTAGTTAAGGATGATTCACAGTAGGCCGTTCCGTGTCCGGGCCGGCCCGTTTTCTTCTAGAGAAATACGCCGGCCGTTGCGTTTGCTGTCATAGAAAACGGACCGGCCCGGACACGGAACGGACTACTGTGAATCATCCCTTATTAGTAGGTTCTAGTAACATACTTATATGTTTTTTCAGTCCCTACACAATATTGTACAACAATATTATGTAGCATGTGTGCGCACGCGAATTTCTTATTAACCATATTATTGCTTCCAACAAACATGACCCGGTTAGGAACCGGGTCATGTTTATTTGGGTACAGTTTCCGAGTACAGTCGCGATCACACTAAACACAGACCGAGCGCGATTGTACTTTCATCAATGGGGTAATTACGTGACGCTTTCGAAAGTGCTTAAGGTGGATTTAAATGTAATTTTTAGGGTTCCGTAGTCAACTAGGAACCCTTATAGATTCGCCATGTCCGTAGGTCTGTCTGTCTGTCTGTCCGTCTATCTGTCCGAGGCTTTGCTCTGTAATTGTTAATGCTAGAAAGCTGCAATTTGGTATGTATATATAAATCAATAAAACTGACAAAGTCGTAATAGCTATTTACGATACAAGGGTTGTCAAACAAAGAAAGGCCGATATCGCAGATGTTTGAGGCCCGAGCCGCAGGCGAGGGTCATAAATATGCGAGAGAAGGCTTTCTGTTTTACCACCCGTGTTTTGTACACAATTTTACGTCACCACTTGGCCAAAAAGAGGGTTTTTCCGGACGCGTAGCGTGCGGAAACACGCGCTTTTTGGCAAGGTGTGGTGTAAAATATGTTTTCTAGCTGTAGATTATGTCGGCGGATTAAGAGGGTATCAACGAGCCCACTAGCGCCACTCATAAAAATTGTGATTATTTAAATTTAACGAAAGATATTTAAAAAAAGGGACTGCTATGTACTATATTTTGTATTTTACTACCTTTTGAATACATTGAAACAGTTATTACGTTGCTAGATTCGTCAATCTATGCGTTGAAAGAAAAGCGACCGTTTTATTTTTGAACTCAAAGATCGACAAATCTCGCCACGTAATAACTAGTTTGATGTATTCAAAAGGTACTTAAATACAAAATACAAGTACATAGCAGTCCCCTTTTTTAAATATGTACCGTTAAATTTAAATAAACTAATTTTTTACGAGTGGTGCTAGTGGATCCGTTGATACCCTCTTAAGGCTGCGGTACGTATTTATGAGAGGACTAGCTGTTGCCCACGACTTCGTCCGCGTCTTCACTCCTATTGGTCGCAGCGTGATGTTATATAGCCCAAAACCTTCCTCGATTAATGGACTATCGAATACAAAAAGATTTTTTTCAATTCGAACCGGTAGTTCCTGAGATTAGCGCGTTCAAACAAACAAACAAACTCTTCAGCTTTATAATATTCCGATATACGTATTTTTGCAGTTGACCGTACAATTCATTTATAAACAGTGCACTTCGAGGATGCTTCTGCCCATCCCCCGGTGGTCTTCGTCGTAGTTTTATGACATACCCGGGTTCATATTTCATATAATATATGTATTTAAGAAATTTTAAAAATAGCAAAAACAACAAACAAAAACAATTTTATTGGTAATGCAAAAATAATTTATTTTTACTGGAATCATCTAGCGCATTTAAAATCCCGTACGCCTTCTGAAAAATAGTACCAGCCAGCTAGTACGCAATTACACTCACACTTGCGCCGGCGCATGTATGCTCGTTCACCGACCCTCGCACAGTGGGCCAGCCGTTGACCTGACCACGTGGTTACAAGCGAGCTCGAAAAACTCCTGCGAATACATCGGCATATTAAAAACTAGTCGCTCTGCGAGCTGAAGACATAGAGACTTGACAATTTTGTTTCAATATGTCCAAAAACTTAGGGGCGTTCGTGGCTTAGCGGCACCCGCGTGCGGTATGCGAGGTTAAGCAATGTCGGACGGAGTCAGTCCTTGGATGGATGACCGCTTTGAGTGGTTACTATACTAATCGGCGGTTAAGAAGTCAATCCTGACACCTGTCATTTCCATACAGTTTATAACCTCAAAGTGAATGGAAATGACAGGTGACAGGATTGACCACTATAACTGAATCCCGGCTGCTTTTCATAGCAGTCGTTAAGCCATGTTGGAGGCCTTCGGGCGGCTTGAGAACTTCTAACAGTCAAGTTGCCCACTCACTTGACAAAGCCTAATCCCAATCAGGTCTAGTTTGCCCCTTGGGTTTGAAGGTCAGATGGCAGTCGCTTCCGTAAAAACTAGTGCCTACGCCAATTCTTACGGACCCCGGGCATCGTTCAGGATGCAACTGTACTGGGATAACGCCAGGATGAAAATTTATATAATATGTACAAAAACTGACTCGAAAGAAAAGTCTATATATAATAGTACATTACTACAGAGGCCGGGACGAAAGGGGTTGCCGGCCGAAGAAATATAGACGGATAGGTCTGAGGCGGGCAACCCCATATTTCCCGCCGAGGTATGTATAGTGCTTTTCTCATACATGCAATGAAATAAACAACAAAAAATCAAAGTTTTATCTATACGTCTTTCGTCTATATGTCTTCGGCCGGCAACCCCTTTCGTCCCGGCCTCTGTAGTAATGTACTATACCTACTCACAAAATTTCACGACATTCGGTTGAGAAATGCGACCTGTAGAGGAGAACAGCCGGAAATACGGACATTAGCTTATTGAGCTTACTATGGGACTAGTTCGATTTGTGTAAATAATGTCCCTTTATATATTTATATTTATTTATTATTATTTATTTATTAGAAAGCATTTTTGCGGGAGCTGAAACGGAGACCTTCGTTTCACTCGGTCAATAAAGAGTCGGCAACGTGCTTGGTCTGTCGCTAGCGTTCACAGGTTACGGTGTCTGCTTACCAGCAGGCAGGCCGTAAGCTTGTATGCCACAGTCGTTGTATTAAAAAAAATATTTCGGTGGATATGCTTCACCTTGAAGAAGGCCTCAGACTCTAACCCCCTTATTCATAAACGTCCATCAAGCCTCTATTAGTTAACAAGCCGATAAGGTTGGTTTGTCCTTATCTGTCACTTAGTCATTTATGTTTGTGAGAAAGGGACAAAACAACTTTTAGTTAACAGAGGTTTGTTGAGTTTTATGAATAAGGGGGTATAACTAGTGGCTCAGTGCTGCGGACTCGCTTTTTTTTTAATTTCCGAAATCCGACTATTTTTGTTTATTAAAAATGGGATTGCTGTGTTTATTATGGGAATGCATAATAGTCAAAGCGCGTTACCTACCCATTATTGATTTGAGGATTCCTTGTCTCCCTCCCTCACTCTCAACAAAGGGCATTCTTGGAATATTTACTCGGTATTTTCTCAGTTTTCTTGCTTTTTGTTACATAATCCCCAGAATATGACGTTTTACTCCTTTTATTTTTAAAAACGAAGAAGGCGATATGGCAAGGGGTAAGTAGGTCACATTTTGTAAGACTACCGTCCCTTTATTCTGAGATATTATTTCTACTACCTTTAGCGACCTCGGTGAATAATGTATTCTTAATATTCTTATTATAGCCGTGAGGTTATCTGATTCTGTGAGTGAATTCGGTTTGTCAATCTAACAATCCGTGTAATTTGTTAATGGGTGGTATTAAATTACTCTAACGGAAAAATTTCGTTAGCGCGATTCACGAATCCGCTCAACCGCATTAGCGCCATCTAGCGCGAAAACCAAACTTCCACACTCCAAGCCGTGCAGAGTGCAAAAATCACATTAGTCATTGAATACCTATTCAAATCAATCATATACTCATAATAACACTAATATACACACATTTATACATCATTAGTGACTTTACCGTTCACTTTGGCGTTTTTCTATGCCCAATTACATGTCGATAATCATTCGACAATCGCGTGTGAGATAATGTATGGAAAAAAGAGTGACATCATGCGTGGAAGACATGGCAAGCGTGAGTCGGTGTTAGCGTCAGATATACTCTTTAGGTTTATTTGTTTAATTGATTAAAGTTTTCTGTTTTGCCAAGATACAACGATAACTGTCCAATGACTGAAATAAATAATCTAAAGATGCAATTTTCACGTACGAAGTCACGGTGAAAACCTAGTATAATTTACTATATAAGACGTACTAATAACTTCTTAAATAAACTCACATTGGCACAATCCGCAATTACACACATAATACGAATTACATTCTCGAAAAACTCCAACGCGCGGAATATTCCTTTCAAACTGATCCCCAAAAGAGCGAGCCATACGCGTCCGAACGCGGCACCTACGCGTGCTAACGAGCCATCCTTCACCTGCGCAGACGGCGATGACGTCATCGTTCAATTCAAAAACGGCTCAACTACACAGTATTATTAAAGACTTACGACCTTAAAAGGGTCTTTTGTGATGCAAAATGTATTTCGGTGGCCTCTCTGGGAATATCTTTCACCTTGAGGCCTCTGAAGATAATGCTCATTGATTAGCGATAGTACTTCTGCCAGTATTTTTCCTATTTTGTATTATACTACGACGGTGGTAAAAAAGCACTGTCTGCCTGATGGTAAGAACACCGTAGCCTATGGACGTCGGTGACTACACAACAATCGCATCAGGCATGCGGTCCTTAATCATGAGTCCTTAATCAGTTTAGCACCGACCGATATTTACCATTTCCTTTCAATTGTCTGAAACTCACGGGAGCTTTCTATATAAAATTACTTACCTAAGTACATTTATTTATTTGGAGAACAACCTAAAACCTAGATTACAAACGGACATGCTTTAACTCCTCAACTAATTTAATATGGCTAAAATGCTCGGAATGGAAAGTCTCGTCACTTTTCACCTCTATGCCATTAAGGTCGAAAAAACCTAAAAACCATGTTCAGGTATTAGCTTTGAGTTTACACAAAGTTTACTTTTAAACAATGGTTTTCGACTTGAAAATTGATAATACAATGGTACCACGTACTTAATACTTCTAAACCACATTGTTAAATCGTTTGGTCGGTTTCCGAAGTGGATTATCTACGGATACCGCTATACTCGCCCTCAAGCATGCTTTCCGGTAATTATACTGATAGGAAAACTCCGGTCTATGCATGTTTTTATAGATCTGTCAAAGGCTTTCGACCTGGTGTTCTATGAAGTTCTCTGGCCCTGTGTAATTATCATTTTAAATTATTTCTTTATTTTTAATGTTACTTTGTTCGCGTTAATGTGATTGTTTTATTAGATTCCTGACATGTTCATTTTTTTAGTTATTACTATTATGAAATTTTACTTGATTTAATTTTATTTTATTATCATGTTTGTAATGTTTGAGGATTTTTCTTATTAATGTTACATTGTTATATTGTTTGTCGGCCTGTTTAGCCTTGTTGGTAGTGTGCCTCCGAAGCTAGAGGTCCCGGGTTCGAATCCCAGTAAGCGCATTTGTTTCTGTGGTGAGCAGAAACATTTGTTCCTGAGACTTGGATGTTTTTTATGTATTTAAGTATATATCTATTGAATATATCGTCGTCTAGTACCCATAACACAAGCCTTTTGAGCTTACTATGGGACTAGTTCGGTTTGTGTAAAAATTTCTCCCTTATACATATATATATATATTTATTTAATTCATGTTTTGTCTTATGTCTGTCAGTGTTAATTGTATTAATCAATTGCTGGTATCAGTATTGTATAGTGACATTATTCTTATTAATAAAGGTCCGGTTACACCGCTGCTTAAAACGCATTAACGCACCGTAAACGCAGTGACGTGTCTCATGCGTGACGTTTTTAACTCATAAGTTTCTCCCTCTTGCTCGCTGCGATTCCGTACCATCATCGTATTTTGAGCCCCTATGTAGCCGCACCCTAAATCATTGATCTCGTGTGTACCTAGCATTAAAGGCCAACGGCCATTGATTTAGTACTCGTAGGGAAACGATCCCTTATTGAGTTCAGCGGCACACTAACATGCTGGTCACTCACACCTGGTGCGACGACCTCCGAGAATTGTGTCAAAGTTGAGGAACACATGGGGGAAATGGTGCTGCATTTAAAGACATGCAGATTTCCTGGGGTCATACATTATATAGCCTTGTAAGTCCTTTGTTTTTTCAACTGTAATAGACCTAAATATCAAAGTAGAGTAAAAAAGTACACGTAAGCTATATTTGCATATTTTTTTGTTTCAATCGAAATCCCTTGGGAATAATTGCTGGGAAGCTCATTACCATATATATATATAAAGTAAAAGTAAAAGTAGTTTATGCTTCAAATTAGGCATATTACATGCACCTATGAACGTCAATAAACTACCACCTATGTATGTATGCATGTATAATTTTTTTTATATATGTATATTATTATAAATATAGTATAAAATTGTTGTAATTATTAGTAGGTATCATAAATTATTTCTGCACCACCTACTGCGAATTGTAATTATTTGCTTTGATTTCCGCTACCCAAAGGTTGTCTGGTAGAGATCGCTCTTTAGCGATAAGACCGCCTTTTGTTTGCCTCTACTTATTGTTATTACGTACTGTACTGTGTCCTTTAATTGAGGTGTGCAATAAAGAATATTGTATTGTATTGTACCGCTTAATTTTTTGCTTCTATTAAAGCCACACCCTATATTTTAATTTAGTCATTTATTTGGTCTGGCAGCTGCGGTTATAATCGCACTTAACCTCTTAAGGTCCCGCGTACAATTTTTTGTACAAATTCCAAAATTGATTTGAACTTAAAATGATAACAAAAAGAAAACCCAATTCAAAAACACAATAATCTTTCAGGGCCTCAGGATGATATTGATATATACAGTTATAAATGTGTATGTTTTCCTTAACTTATTGCACAGCAAAATCAGGCAAACGCCACATGCATAACAACCCCTTATTTGGCAATGTACTTTATGGCAGGATATACAAACTACGCTCGCGATCAAAAATATCTGGTCATCCTGAATTTAATAACCGCAACACCGCAATAAGGTTTTTTATAGTTACATAACTATTATCAACCACCACCCAACCCAACTATACCCAACTAGGTATACGAGTATAAGTAATTTCCGGGACCCTATCATAAAAATATCAATATCCAAAAATGACGTTTTTTGCGATATTGCCCTCCGTTAACGTTGTTTCTCCATGGGTTTTTACGAGCCAGATTTAAACTTGGTAACGTTTTTTTCAACTGTTATTTTAAATAAAGATTAAGACAGAATAAAAAAAACTGTACAACCTTGTACTATTTTAGGAATATATGACGGTAGTTTACCGACCCGTGTTCTTTACCGCGAATGTATTTGTCCATCTTTAATTTTTTTCTTCTGACTGAAAAAACAGTGAGAAACGGAAAATATCAATGGAAAGCAATGAATACATATACTTGTATAATGTAGGAATGTCCTACACGGGTTCAGTGAACAGCGGGCAACCTTCAGGTTCATTCCTCCATTACAAAACACGCGGGGTCGTTCTTCCCACGTGCACGATACTACTACGTCGCTTTTTATAGATCCTATCCTATTTGTGCAGTAAATGGTATATATGGCCCGGGTATGTCCTAAAACTACGACCAAAACCACCGAGGGATGGGCAGCAGCATCCCTGGAGGGCGGTGGAGATATTGCGATCGCCAACCCGCATGCCAAGCGTCGCGGTTATGAAATTGAACATGAAACATTAGCGTAGACACTGGTTTTTACGGAAGCGACTGCCATCTGACCCTCCCCAAGTGGAAACTAGACCTTATTGGGATTAGGCTTTTTAAGTGGGCAACTTGACTGTTAGAAGTTCTCAAGCCGCCCGTTCTCTAACTTGGCTTAGCAACGGCTGCCATAGACAGCAGCCAGGATCAACGGCTTGACATGCCTTCCAAAGCCTTTTTTACAGATTATACTAAATATACAGGGTGTGGCCTGTAATAGGAGCAAAAAATGAAACGGTATACTATTGAACTCTCCAGCAATTATTTCCAAATGATTTTAACTGAAAAAAAAGTTTTTTTATTTGGAATTTTTTTTTTCGTGAATGTAGCTTATATGTACTTTTTTTACTCTACTGGAGTGATATTAATAACTATTTTTTCAAAGAACACTAAAATTTTATAAATAATATTAAAAATCCCAAAAATATCCTTTTAAACCAAAAATGCGACAACGATTATGAGTCATAACTTGAAGCAACCTCAAAATCAGCATTGACTGCCACGCTTTAATCTCTGGGTGCCAAGATCCATTACTTGGTGGTCATAACTTTAGATCAAATATTCTCCCAATTGAAAAAAGATAATTTTTTTTGGACACAAGAGGTTACTGCAGATGCTTTAAGGAAGCGTCCTTCAAATTTATTGCTCCTATTACAGGAAACACCCTGTATACACTAATTTCTTAAAGAACCCAGTAGTCCCTCGGGAAAACCTAGCTCCCTGCTCATAACATAGATGGAGTGTTAATAATTTAATGGCGTTTTATAGTATATAATTTTTTTTTATATTTGAAGTATTTTCCGGAAAGTTTTGTATGATTAGTTTATTGGTAACGTAAGAAATATATTTTATTGTGTTGAGAAAAACCCTATTGGGTTTTTGATATTTAAAATTTTAATTGGGACGTTTATATAGTTTTCCCAGTTTTATTCTAAGCTCAAAAAGCCCCTTTAGTGCCTTCGGCCAAGATTTAGCTTAAGCGCTAGTTTTATGAAATCGACTGCCTGACCTTCCAACAGACGGAAAACTAGATCTCACGATATTCTCTTTAACCTAGAATACATTAAATACCAAATGATACGTATACATATAGGCTATTACGCCTATTACTGAATCAGTGGGCCACTTCTTAAAGGCACTCTTAGGCCTTGTCATCGCTTTCTACCAGGTGAGATGAGATTTGGGCCAATTACTGGTCAGTCAATCTTAAGAAAAAATCGGCCAAGAGCATATCGGGCCGTGCCCAGTGTAGGGTTCCGTAGTAATTTCGCAGCGTTTCATAAGTCTTTTACTAAGAAGGGAAGACTGCTGAACTGATCATATCCGCTATAGTTTTCGTTGAAAGTCTTTATTAAGCTTTACTTTTATAAATTTTTTCATATTTTTTGAACCCCTAGTTCAAAAGTTAGAGGGGGGAGACACGATTTTATTTTAATTTTAGTGTGAATATTTCTGAAAATATTCAGTTTATAAAAAAATATTTCATGAAGACCTTTATTCATTTCGAAAGAACTATTCAACAATACCCCACACCATAGGGTTGAAGCAAAAAAAAAATCATCCTCACTTAACGTGTACGGGAGGTACCATTAAAAATTTTTTTTTTGAGTTTTTATTTTACGACTTTCTCAGTTTTGTTGATGTATATATCCATACCAAATTGGAGTTTTCTAACACTAACAATCACGGAGCAAAGCCTCGGACAGACAGACAGACACACAAACAGACGGACATGGCGAAACTAGAAGGGTTCCTAGTTGACTACGGAACCGTAAAAAGGATTTCTTAAAAACCCGGTGGTAAGGTAATATCTTTTAATTGTAACTATCTGGTTATTGCAACTAACTTAAAGATCGTAGATACCTTTCAGATCATTGTATTGAACAATATGATAATTTTTCTTGATACTTTTAGCAGAAGAACTATAATCACGCGTGTTGTTCAACATAATGATCTTAAAGGGAACTAATTAAATGACTTGCAATAACCAGATCCACCTCACGAGGATTTGATCCCATGAACTCCAGTTTGCCATTCGGCTCATGTCACATGTCTGTATGTCCATACAAAACTACGTCACCTCAACACGAGTCACACGAGCCACGAGTTCCCGGTGTGAAAAACCTCTGGTGAACTTGTCGAAAAAAAGAAAAAAAAAACGCAAATTTTAATTTATAAAACACAATACAATTACTTTCTATTATAATCGATATTTTTAATCATAACAAACGATATGAAGATATCGAAAGGTCGTTGATCTTTTTAGGGTTAACGTGCCAAAATATACAAGACCAGTTTATGTTGAGCTCCGTCGGTCATACGTTGAACTTATGTTGTCATAGGTTGTAATCGGTGCTTCCGCGCTTCACGACCGCAACTGCTGTGGGGTAGACAGGGGCAATAATCATTTTTAGTCATCATGTTTTGTTGAGCACCTTTGCACCTAAACCCAAGATATGGCGTAGGCAAAAGTTTTCAAGAGGTAGACTAGACTGTTGGGATCGGATCGGTTTTTTCGCGATGTTTTCCTTCAACGAAGATGTTTAATTTCTAATGGTATTTAGAAAGAAAAAAATACTCACAGACAGAATACACATGACAAAAATGACAACAGAAGAAAAACATACACTTGTCATCATCATTAGCCTGTATAGGTTCGTCCCACAGCTGGGTAGGCCTCCTATCATTAGTGGATATCATTTAGATAACTGGAATCGCGGCTTAACCCGTGATATGTAACACGATAAGCAGCCTCATTAGGTAGGCTGGAACTATACCATTAATATTATACTAAAGTGCATACATATTTTTGCTAGAAATATCCCACCCGACAGTCTTATACCCACGAAAAGAGGAGGTCATGTGTCGAATCGAAATAAAAAGCGATATCCTAGGGATGTCTTTCTATATCATTTTGATAACTAGAATCGGGGCTCATCCTGTAATATCCCACACGATAAGAAAGCTTAGGTATGTTGGGTCTATACCGTACACTAGTGCGTACATATTTTTGCAACAAGTATTCCATCCGCCAATCTCATACCTACGGAAAGAGCCATGAGTTGAATCGACAAAAAAGCGATATCTTAGGGATGTCATCCTATATCATTTAGATAACTGGAATCGCGGCTCGACCTGTAATATTATGATATTATGTAACCACGCGATAAGAAAGCTTAGGTATGCTGGGTCTATGTCGTATAATAATGCGTACATATTTTTGCAACAATTAATCCATCCGGTAGTCTCATACCCATGGGTGCCCATGGGCAGAAAGAGTGTCATGTGTCGGATCGACATAAAAAGCGATATCCTAGGGAAGTCTTCCTATATCAGTTAGATAACTCGAATCACATAATTTCTTGAATATTTAATATTGAACTAAACTTCAATAAACTAAAATCTTCCCCCCAACCAAATTCCTATATCCATCACAGCAACAGCATCAAAGGGTCCTATATGTCCCGTCTGTCAAATACCGCGAATAAAAGACGACTTCCGGAACCTATAAGAAACTCGCCAATTTTTCATGACGAAAATTTCGTCACAATCGGAATTTTCGAGACACAAATCATGCTCTAAAAAAAGTCTGCGAATCATGCCGCTGTCTCGTTTTAGCCGTAGGCGCGTTATTGCTGTCCCGCTCCAGCTATAAATATGGCCGCGGGGCAATGACCCGCCGAAATTCTTGGGTCAACGAACGACCGAAAGTTGAACGTACTTTTGTAAGGAAAGTCATTGTTTTTACGTAAGTTTTGGCTAGATCATTCAGTTTTATGAAACTATATGGTCTTTTTTGGGATTACTAAGTGCATTCGTTTTGCATAACTATGCTTTTGAAACTATCAATCTAAGAAAAATAACGATTTATGCATATTACCGACATATTTTCATAAATTTCGCATTAGAATAGCTATTATTACAGCTGCACACAATCAATAGTTTTATTTTGAACCGCTAATTTTAACGGCATCTCTATATAATTTGGTAAAAACTAAAACTGCCAGTTAACTCAAAAACCACTACTCCGATTTAGATCAAACCAACACCAATCGAAAGATGGAAAAAAATCCTATCCTACAACATAAATATCATCACAGTGGGATAAACAGGAGCTGAGAAATAATCGAAAAACAATGGCGACAAACGACTGACGAAATTTTTCGCCGGTCGTTGAACCAATGTTTTGGTGAACGACCTGCAATGTTTGGGTGAATGAGGAAGCGAGTTCCATGCCCAGATACTTACCTAGACAATTAAAAAAACTTATACAAAATGGCAATCGGATATCCTTGGCAAAAATTTAAATACTACTTTAGACATACTTATATAACCCTTTAGAGTTAAAAACGCAAAGTTACATCATTGCTACGTTTTATGCTCAGACTTTGCAATCTTATAATTACGTAAGTAATATTACCATGAACTATAAATAGTTTGTGAGCTGGTTAACTAAATAAATATCATAGAGATATTAGTACATTAGCGAGATGTAGAGATTATAATCTAAATATTAGGGGGGCAATCTTTCGAGGGATAATCTTACCTTACACAAATCGAACTAGACTCATAGTAAGCTCAATAGGGCTTGTAGTATGGGTACTATGTAGAAGACGATATATTTAATAGATATAAATACTTAAATACTTAAGAAACATCCAAGACTAAGTAAGGAATATTCATGTTCATTACACAAATACCCCTGGCCGGGATTCGAACCTAGGACAGTCAGTTTCGGAAACAGGGTCACTAAACCACTAAGCTAAACCGGTTGTCATAATCAGTTAGTTTGGGTTAGGGCACTGTCCCAACTTACAATCCAAGATCATAGCAATAGTGGTCAGCAATAGACGGCAACTTAATAATAGTAGCGTAATTTTGAGCTCCAAGAGGCTCCTTCTTCTGAATTGCATCTTTAGTTTAAAAAAACCGGCCTAGTGCGCGTCGGACTCGCGCACCGAGGTTTTCGTAAAAAATATTTTTATTATATGATGTAACAAAAAAATTACGAAATTTTTCCTTTATCTATGCTATAAGACGTTGCTTCGTACCAAATTTCAAGATTCTGAGTTCACGGGAAGTACCCTGTAGGTTTTGGTTCCCTTGCGAGTGTCGAAAATTTGCGGAAATTTCTGGCATAAACGGCTGTATCTTTTCAAGGGACAGTAGACCTGAGTATTTGATATAAATTCCAGCTTGATACCTCCACACGTTCCTGAGAAAAAGGGTCTTGACAGACAGACAGACGGAAGAACAGCAAAGTGATCCTATAAGAGTTCCGTTTTTTCCTATCGAGGTACGCAACCCTAAAAAAGAATCTTGATCAATGGTGCAGAGGTTATATTGACGAATTTTACAATTAAAATGAATAGAAATTGCCATACTTCTATGGGAATTTCTATTCATGTATATTTTTGTATGAGACATTGTTTTATAATTTGTTATTTTGAATTGTATCGGTGTGTAATGTGAACTAAGCGTTAATATTAATTAAAGTTTACCAGATTTGTGTCAATATCATTATTATTATCTATTCTAATATTATAAAACTGAAGAGTTTGTTTGTTTATTTGAACACGCTAATCTCAGGAACTTATGGTTCGAATTGAAAAAATATTTTTGTGTTGGATAGTTCATTTATCGAGGAAGCCTTTAGGCTATATAACATCACGCTGCGACCAATAGGAGCGAAGTCGCGGACGAAGTCGCGGGCAACAGCTAGTTTTATATATTTTTAATGACTTGTGGTTTTTTGTATTGCATTAAATAAGCATAAGAATGATTTATTATTTATTAAAAACACATTTTACAATTATGTCATTATTATAGCCTAAACTTATCTATAGAGAACAAATATCACGTTCCCGTACTAGGATGTTTCCTGTGTTTCAGGCAAATGTTTTATTTTAACTTTGACTTTTAGTTGGTCGTGACCCTGCCTACGAAGCAGGAAGACCCGGTTTCGAATCCCGGTCAAGGCATTTTATTTGTGTGATGTAACTAAACGAATAATTGTTTCTGAGTCGTGGATGTTTTAGAGTCTAGGTTGATTTGCGTAAAGTTACTCATAAATCATCATCCTCCTAGCGTTATTCCCAGTACAGTTGCATCCTGAAGGATGCCTGTGGTCCGCTACCTAATCCCAAGAATTGGCGTAGGCACTAGTTTTTACGGAAGCGACTGCCATCTGACCTTCCAACCCGAGGGGGAAACTAGACCTTATTGGGATTAGGCTTGTCAAGTGAGTGGGCCACTTGACTGTTAGAGGTTCTCAAGCCGCCCGGAGGCCTCTAACTTGGCTTAACGACTGCTATCATAGACAGCAACCGGGATCAACGGCTTAGCGTGCCTTCCAAAGCACGGGAGCGCTCAGTTAGTAACCACTCAAAGCGGTCACCAATCCAAGGACTGACCTCGGCCGACATTGCTTAACCTCGCATACCGCACGCGGTACGCGGGCGCCGCTGGGCCACGAATGCTCCTAAAATAAAAAAAAATAATAAAAAAAATTACCCATAAATATTATGTATTTATAGACCGAGTGTAATGGAGGTCTACGCTTCAGCTTTAAAAAAATGCTGTCGTTTGTCCGGATTTCCGATTGTTCTCCTCTGCAGGTCGCATTTCTTAACCGGAAAAAAAATGTGAGTAGGTTCGATCATTATACAGAATCTTCGTCAAGTCAGTTTTTGGAAATATATATTTTTTAACGGTTTATTCTGCTCTACAAGTCGCATTTCTTAACCGATTCTCGTGAAATGTTGTGAGCAGGTTGGATAATTACATAACTTTTTTTTTTGGTGTGTCAATTATTCATAAACGTAAAACTATACCCTCTTTAACCAAATGCCAAAGCTGGCTTATTGGAAAATGCCAAAAATGCCAAATTACGTTACGACGTTAGTCAAGTCCGAACTAGCATTCGGGGGTCGTCGGCCGGTGACCGCCCTCACTCTAGACCAACGGTTAGGATTGGGCAGAAAGTAGCTTCGCCAATATATCCGTGGGATAAGAGGGTCTTTTAATACTACGACAGTGGCAAACAAGCCTACGGCCCGCCTGATGGTAAGCTGTCACCGCAGCCTATGGACGCCTGCAACTCCAGGGGTATCACATGCAATTTAAATATTTATACACTCCTTTCTTGTTGAACCCCATACTGAAGTCCGTCGGGAAAAACCTCGGCAGGGAGCTCATTCCACAACCGGAGCGTCCGAGGGAGGAAATTCCTCTGAAACAGAAACCATTTAGGTTCTAAGGTGTGAGGATGAATGCCCTGCCGACGGCGAGCGGTACGATGGTAGAAAGCGGCCGTAGGCATCATGTCGAACAGTTCTCCGGAGCACAACCCATGATACAAAAATATAGACCCACAAGGTCGGTGGCAAACAAGCGTACGGCCCGCCCGATGGTAAACGGTCACCGCAGCCTACGGACGCCTGCAATTCAAAGGGTTGAATGTTACATGAGCTCCATACTCCCGTCGGAAAAACCTCGGCAGGATTGTACTTCAGATTTGACAGGAAACAAGTAGTGGCGTTCAGTTTAAGCACGTTTAAGAGACACTAAGTCTGGTATTGTCGAATAGGGAACGCGTGTTCCGTGCTAGGTAGGGGTCACCGACCTGATAAGGGTTTTGGTCGATAGCTTATCAAAGGTAAATTATGCGCCCTTTGTCACATAACAATAATATATTGTACTTATATCGAACAGGAAAAATGGTTATCAGTAGACGAATGAATAAATCTCAATGTGTGTATTTAATTATTACGTAATTAAATATAGCCAATGGCTTTGGTCGCTTAGAACTCATTATTATTTTTTGCCTCAGCGGCACTAATATGGCGGTTTTGCTGCTTGAAACCAGTGAGCAAAATGCAATTTTGCTGCGAGTGTGAAAAATAGGTATTTGTTCAACAAGAGAGCAAACTAGATTTTTGCTGCGAGTGTTGATGTTGAGTCCCGAGCAAGCGAAAGATGCTATAAAAAATTAGAATCTTGAGCGTAGCGAGGGACTCAAAGACCCGAGATGCAAATGTCTTTGCTCTCGAGTGATACATACAACTTTTCATCTCAGCGGCGAGAACATATAAGGCAAAGGAATAGTGATAGAAAGAATGAAGTTCAAATGTTCTAAGTTTATTACACCCCGCAGTATGAAAAGATGACCTGCGACTAACCTACGATATGAAAAAAGGTTTTTTCCCGCTCGCAGCAAAACTGCATTTTGCTCACTAGTTTCAAGCAGCAAAACCACCATGTTCGTGCCGCTGAGGAGAAAAAACTTTTTTCATATCGTATCGCATCGTATCGCAAAGATATTTGCATTTCATCTTTGAGTCCCTCGCTATGCTCAAGATTCTAATTTTGAATCACGAGCTTAGCGAGTATTAAAATATTTTTTACTTTCTCGGGACTCAACATTAGCACTCGCAGCAAAAGTTTACTTTACTCTCCTGTTGGACAAATAACTATTTTTGAAGTAAGTAAATAAATATTGCGCATGCGTGTTGCCATCTCTTTAAAAGCTAGACCTTGCCGAAATCAGCCCTGTTTCCGCACGATGTTTTCCTTCTCTGAAAAGCTAATATACATATTTTTTGTGAAAAACCCAGTGGTGAGAGCTGGCACTCGAACCCGCGACCTAGAGATTAAAGGTCGCGTGCCTCACAGTTTTTTTTACATATAGCAATCTGTTTATACTCGTAAATATAATGTTACCTTATACCTACAGTTTTAAATGTCCACTAAGCTGTATTTCACAATGAATAAAGGTCAATGACTTGTTGACAAATGTACTGAGTCATACAAATTATTGCTAACATACAAATAATGTAGAATGATCGATCGATGTCGTCAGGTATTCCTACGGATATAGAGTTAGTACTCTGTCGTATTATACCTTCAACGAAAATTCCACTATCGAGCGTTTTTGGGATTTATAACGACAAGGTTCTAGTTAACATTGGGTACTTGCTACATGTTAAAATGTATAGCATGGTGTTACTATACGGATGGTTAGCCATCAAAACATCGCAATAATTTCCAAATTTTAAAATTAATCAACATGCTAAAAAGGTATGTCTACATTTTTTTTATTCCGCCAATAGTAAATTGAAAGATACCAAAAGAAAACTTATGAAAAACATACAAATAATTGTATGACGCTATACCTAAATAAACGCAATATTTCACGGCCATATCAGCAATTTGCTTATTTTCTCATACAACGGTGGGTTCTAATATTACAATGTGACGTCACAATATAATGTTCATTTGTAGGATACGTTTTCAAGGCCGCTGGCAGCGAACTAAGTTTGTCCCAAATTTGTGACCTTTGTGCTCTAATTGTAGCTGGTCCCATACAGGGTTTAAATTCTCTATAAAAACTGGTTCGAATGGCACCATAAAAAATAGTAATGTAGCCAATATAATTATTTTTTAAATGAATTCTTCTACTAGTAGAAATATTTTAAACGTGAGTTTCTATGTCAGTGAGAGGAAACAACCCCCTTTTTATTCGACTCGTCCTCACCTGTTTTTATAAGAAAATTGTCAAATGTCATTTGTCAAAATTTGAGGTGTGAAGTGGGAGGGGAGGACAATTGGTTTTGTGAATAACACCCCAGAGGACGGACGTTAACTCAAAAAGATGGTTTTACTTCATTTGTTCTTATTCTCATCTGTATGCTGATTTATAACTTTACCATATCACCCACATGGTCTATTGGTAAAAATTGATAAAAAAAATAAACCGATATATTTATTTTTGTATTTACGTTTTCACAGAATAAGTCTGCCTTAAAAAGCTTTTATTTGCTCCTATAAGGTGATTAACCCCTAGAATAAAAATAACAAGGAAATTATAGGTAAATTATGATTAAAAAATGGAAGAGAGAAGATTAATTTGGAACATGATAAAAAACATAAATTTCGTAAATAGTTGTATTAGAAGATTATCCCCTAACCAAAAATAATGATCATGTCAATAGTAATTCGTTTTTGTCATACACCCAAAGAGTGTACATTTTATAATACAACGAATGATTATGATATTGTATTTACGCGTAACGAACGGACCATTCAAAACGTCTGATTATCTCATTTCACATCAATAAAATCCAAATTGATATCAATCAAATCCCGCCAAATGTGCCAAACGACACTTTTCATTTCCCCTTATTTTTTGTCCAAAACACTTGAGCGGTACAACAACCCGGAGAAGGATCAACGCACTCGATTGACACCGTGTTTATTGTCAACAGCGCCATCTAGCGCGCAATAGCGGAACTAAGCTATAACATAATTTCGCTTATAATTGCCGAAATTACTCAAAAATTAACGTTTTAACTGACATAAAATACAATTTTAAGAATTTTAGAGATTATTATCGCAGTTATAAAGTCAGTTTCCTAGCGTTTAAACAATTTTTATTAGGGTGATTTTATAGTGATATCTGTTGTCGGAAAGCGGAACTAAGGTTCAAGCATTGCCAAACTAAGTTGAATGAACCAGCTTATCGGGCGACTGTTGTGAATTGAGTATGATGCATAATGATCTGAACACTGATTCTGTATGCTTAGATAAGATGAAAGATAGTAGATATTGGATAACTCTCTATAGCGGTTTATCAGGTAATAAAAATACGTACTTTAGAGGTTGATACATAATGAATTTCGCCATGTGGAACTAGAGCCATAATGTATACAATTCTACATATTTTGAATATGTTCTAGAATGCCTGTCAAGCAGTATTCCTTAGAAAACAGTTGGTTTTCCAGTTGATTCCTCATCTGGACTCGATTGGAGTCACACGTGTTATTTAACTGTAGGTATTATTGTAATTGTATTTCAGCACAGGAAGCTGGAAGGAATAAAATAGTGTGTTATAAAGTCATAAGTATTTCATTACAGCTACAACCCCTACGATCCCCTAATCCCCTACCTCAGCAACACAAGCGAGGTCTCACTGCTGTTATTTTAATTTGTATGTGTGTGTGCTAAATAAATAATTATTATTATTACTTTTAATTTTAAGTATTATTAAATTTATTTTTAATTTTAAGTAAGAAATCTTTTGGCATAAGTAACTAAGAGCTTTAAGTATATTAGCGCGTGCCTATTGGTAAGTACCGAACTACTTAAGTTGTCCTCCGCGTATTTTTGGGATTGCTCTATGACATCATCAATAATCTAATAATGTAATGTATATGTTGCATTACACCTCCTACATACTCTCTCTTAGTCTTGTTTGTTTGTTTAAACTCTTTATTGCACAAAACAAGTACATAAAAGAAAAATAAACGTAATTTTAGACTTTTGTACAAAGGCGAACTTATCCCTTTAAGGGATCTCTTCCAGCTAACCTTTGAGTAACTGAGAGGACATTTTATATGGCAGATATACTGAACAACATGTACAAGTGGCAAGATGGTATGAGAAAAAGCAATCGAACAAGCAATTATATTTAACAACAAATATCGACATAAATAAATACATAGATAGGTACATACAAACATCGTGTAAATGAATATATACTTATATAATATATAAATATATACATACATATACTTATAAATATAAATAAAAACCGCACATACCTCCCTACCTTCTGTCTAAGACTCAGAGAGCCACAACTTTGTCAAGTTTTTAGCGACGCTACTGACCTGCACTGCCTAAGAGGAGACGGCAAAGCATAGCAGTCTTAATTTAGGTTAAAAGATATTGAGATTGCTTTTCAGCGGTAAGACTGCTTGCCATGGAAAAAAGCTATCTCTTCGCCGTGATCTTGGCTGGAAGAGGGTCATGTCTTCCGAAACGAGAGCACGCAACCTTTCCCGATCATGCGCTGATTTCATGCCGTTTGTGGACCTGACCTGAGGGCTTACTCCGAACTTATCGTGCCGTCCCTTTCCGTCATATAGTGAATAACACGAGTGCAAAAGTGAAGTTCGATTATCGAAGTTCGGAGTAGGCCCTCTGATGCTGACGCAGTCACGCCTCCACAACTGCCATCCCAGAAAAGAGGCCGCCCACGGCCCAACCGGGCGGCGACGATTCGGTCATCCAAAAATGCTCTCTTGACGGCTCGATCCCCTTGAAGTTAGGTCCGGTCACCACGGAAAAAAACTCATCATCCTAAAAGACGTCTGCTGGACAAAGGCCTCCCCCAAGGACCACAATGAACGGTCTTACGCCGCTCTCATCTAACCCTCTTCTCTCATAAAAAAACTAGTGAGAAATCAATACAGAGACTTGCGTTAGACTACTATCGTAAATCAAAAATCTTTATGATTTATGGTCCTATACTTTTTTTGGTTGAAAAGAATCATCATATTTAATCATACGTCACCACTTATGGGCACGCAATAAATATGAAGCGATTGTGTTTAAAAGACAAATTAATAGATATATCGTCTCATTATTGATGTAAAAAAAGTAGGAAAGCAATTTAGTGTAGTAATTTATGATTGTGAGATCGTTCTGGCATAGGTACTTCTGTTTTGGGTACTAACAACGTTTTGTCACTTACAAAGTTCTACTCTCCTGGTACACATGGTAAATTCTGGCATAAAATGTTATCAAAATATTCATACAATAAGATTAAAAGTCAAGTAGACGGCGCAACCCTTTGTAAACTTACAGTCATCATCATCCTAGCGTTATTCCCAGAACCTACAGTTGCAACCTGAAGAAAGCCTGGGGTCCGCTACCTAATCCCAAGAATTGGCTTAGGTACTAGTTTTTACGGAAGCGACTGCCAGCTGACCTTCCAATACTTACAGGATTTTTAATTGACCGAGAGAGCGAAGCGTTTTTTCTCCGTTTTAGCTTTCGACAAAAATTATTTCGTCTCTCTGTCTGTCTGGATGTTCTCCGCTACAGGTCGCATTTCTCAACCGATTCTCGTGAAATTTTGTGAGCAGGTTCGACAATTATAGTTTTTTTTGTCGAGTCCGTTTTTGTAAATTTTTTAAATAGATTTTTTTTGTGAGATCTACAGCTTACAGAGCCATTAATTAGTATTTAAGTTTTCCTCACGTGTTTTTGGTGGAACTCTAAAAATATTAGTAACAATTCCTGCTACTAAACGTGCTCCAATTTATAGGGAAGTTGATGAAAAGACAAACAATGTACTATGACGTCACACTTGCTCTACAAATATGTAGGTGACATTCGTCATGGCCGCTGCGGTACGTTTTTAGGGCACGAGTGACATCTCACTAAAGCAGCGCTCGTGGCCCAGCAAAGTATTTATCTTCTTTGGCCCAGCGGCGCCCGCGCACCACGTGCGGTATGCCGGGGTCAACTCTTGGATGAGTGACCGCTTTGAGTGATTACTCACTAAGTACTCCCGTGCTTTAAAAAGGCATGATAAGCGGTTGATTGCGACTGCTGTGTACGACAGTAGTCGTTAAGCCATGTTAGAGGCCTTCGGGCGGCTTGAGAACTTCTAACAGTCAAGTTGCCCACTCACTTGACAAGCCTAATCCCAATAAGGTCTAGTTTGCCCTTGGGGTTGGAAGGTCAGATGGCAATCGCTTCCATAAAAACTAGTACCTACGCCAATTCTTGGTATTAGGTAGCCTCGTTGGGATAACGTTAGTGGGATGTTGATGGTCACATTTCAATGTCACTGAAGGGAGATATTACTTTTCACTGATTTACATACCTATGGTATAAGAGTGAAACTTAAACTGATCACCCCACTAGATCTGCCGTAAGCATATCTGCGCAATACATATAAACTCACACATCGAAACAATTTATTCTAGGAGACAGGCCATTTAAGAAATGGATAAATACTGTACGCACAGTGGTGTTAATATCTACTATGCTTGTCTATGTCTATGTCCCAATTCGAGATGAAAAAACGTGAGATCTATATTAATAATTTCGTGCAGGGGTACGGTAGACCCGAACGAGACCTGTCTCAAATTGAAGAACGTATAAAAATAACGATTTCGAGTTGAACATATGTATCCGCAAAATTCGGATTGTCGCGTATTTTGCATTAAAAAGTGTTAATTCTACGACAAAAGGTCGGCCATATTAAATTCGTTGGTTGACAGCACAGACTACTAAGAAGATACTGTTGACAGCGTTGGGTTGGGTACGTTCGGAAATTGTAAACTATGTTTGCGTCCGGTGTGTTGGCCAGGTTGCTGGGCGTGGATTCGGCTAGCCGCGTCTGCAGCGTTTTGTTTTTGTAGTTTTCAAGCGTTCTATACACCTATCAGCCTAGCTAGCACTATAACTTATATCGTCACGTTATATGGCCGAAATTTATTAAAACGTCAAATAAAACGTAACGGTATAAGCTATCGTGCTAGCTAGGCTGATTGTCACAACAACCGCCTTCAAAGCGAATGTATGGGGCCTGTTACATGGTTATTATTATCAGGTGATACATTCATATCACGATAAAGCCGGGTCCCCAGCACCATGTTTTTCGTGTTTGCAAACATCAAACATGTTTTTCGAACACAAAATAGGCGTGGCCTCAATGTTAAGGCCGGTCCACTGCACCAAAAATCCAACATAACATGTTTGATGTTTGCGAACAAGAAAAACATGGCGCTGGGGACCCGGCTTTAGTGTCACATGAATATTGAAGCAGAATCCATACAAATTTGAATACTGCGATAATATTGACACCCCAGTATTGTGATAATATTAATTATGTAAAGGACACCACTTGAATGTTTGCTGAGTCTGTCTGCCATCTTAAAGCTGTGTCTCTATTTTGTTGTGACAAACTACTAGGTGACTTATGGCTTTTAAACGTCTAGCAAAATTCTATCCCTATCTCGCTCTTTCTCATGACTTAGTGGTACTGGGGGTCTACTCCGAAACCCGAACTTCGTATGGTGCCGTCCCTTTCACTCATATAGTGTACGACAGGAGAGTGAAAGGGACGGTACCATACGAAGTTAGGATTTACAATTTCTTAGTAGACCCCCAGCTCATGCCGTTCGCCGCGCTCGGACGTTAGAGGTGCTACCGCGAACCGAAAACGAAGTATCTGCCTCTCTCTCGCCCATGTAGATTCGAACGACAGAGAGGAAAATAGTTCGTTTTTGGTTCGCGGTAGGCCCTCGGGCGTCAACTTTAAAACGAATAGGGTATTTTACTATATGAGAAATAAAATTCAAAATGTAAGAAAAACCGGCCAAGGCGTCGGACTCGCGCACTGAGGGTTCCGTACAACTAAAAAACAAATGTAATTTATCAATATATTGATATTTTTGGTAAAATATACGTCATAATAAACATTATCAACTAATTTCAAGTTCATAGGTCCATGGGAAGTTAAAAAATTATATGTGTGATGTGTGACAGACGACACACGGAATGTTCTTCGACTTTCTTCGACCATCCGCCGCGCTCGGACTGAAGTGCTACCGGGAACCGAAAACGAAATATATATTTCTCTCTGTCGCACTTGCACATTTGTGCGCGGAGAGGGAAATATTTCGTTTTTAGATCGCGGTAGGCCCTCTGGTCTGACGGCTCCTATTCCTGGATGGTGCGCGTATCGGCATGCGAAATACCTTTGGCAAAACGGAACAAGTTGTTATATAGCTTCCATTAATTGGAGAAAATATTACCAACTGTTATTATTATCACGCGAAACACTGAATATTGAAGTAACATCCATAGGGGCATGTTACATGGTTATTACTATCACGCGATATACTCATATCACGATCCGTATCACGTGCTCTTTAATGAATATTGAAGAAAAATCCCTACGATTTTGAAAACCACGATAAATATTAAGCGTGTAACAGACCCCATACAATTTTGGAAATCGCGATAATATTGACACATAATATTGAGTGTAAAGGGCCCCACTGAATAAAATTTGGCGGAAATAGAGAGCTGCTACCAAGAAACGAAAACGAACGAAAATCGTGTATTTCCCTCTGTGTCAATCGAATTTGCAAGTGCGACAGAGAGGGCGATACACGAACTTCATTTGTTTTCGTTCGCGTTAGCAGCTCAGCCTACCGCGAACTTCGAAAATCGAACTTCGTATCGTACCATCCCTTTCCATCATATAGTGTATAACATGAGAGTGAAAGGGTCGGCACGACACCAAGTTCGATTTTCGAAGTTCGCGGTAGGCCCTCCGGGCACATAAAAAAAATTTACACCATAATCAGTACTGATTTGTATAGCTAAAATATTAATCGTTCATTAAAATTCAGTTCAGATGTGCAATTTATTGTTAAATATTGATATTGATGTGCCAGTAAGTATTTTTGGTGCGAAGTCAGGGGGTGCTACCGCCAACTTCGAAAATCGAACTTCGTATCGTACCGTCCCTTTTCGTCATATAGTATATAACACAAGAGTGAAAGGGACGGCACGCTGCGAAGTTCAATTTTCGAAGTTCGCGGTAGCACCCCCTGACTTCGCACCAAAAATACTTACTGGCACATCAATATCAATATTTAACAATAAATTGCACATCTGAACTGAATTTTAATGAACGATTAATATTTTAGCTATACAAATCAGTACTGATTATGGTGTAAATTTTTTTTATGTGCCTTTAAATACTACCCTTATAAAAATACTTAGGATTAAAGTATGTCAGCGTAATCTTTTACTCCCAATTCCATATCCAGACTACAGACTATATTTCTATAGGTACGAAGTTTCATCATAATCCGTTGTTGTAATGTTTTTATTTTATAAATTTTTGTACACTATTTCTTTTGTCGTTTGCATAACTGTCACGAATAAATGTTTTCTTTATTTCTTTCTTATTTATTTCACCCGAGCGAAGCCGGGCTTTCATCTAGTCTATATTAATAATTTCGTGCAGGGGTACGGTAGACCCGAACGAGACCTGTCTCAAATTGAAGAACGTATAAAAATAACGATTTTTGAGTTGAACATATGTATCCGCAAAATTCGGATTGTCGCGTATTTTGCATTTAAAAGTGTTAATTTGATGACAAAACGTCGGCCATATTGCCCACAGACTATATAAGTATTGCTATATAAAATTTGTTGGTTGACAGTGTCGGCTACGTTCGAAAATCGTGAACTATTTTTGCGTCCGGTATGTTGGCCACGTTGCTGGGCTGCGTTCTGGGCCATCATCGCCCATTGTGTGGATTCGGCTGTCTGCAGCATTTTGTTTTTGTAGTTTTCAAGCGTTCTATACACCTATCAGCCTAGCTAGCACGATAACTTATACCGTCACGTTATATGGGCGAAATGTATAAAAACGTCACATAAAACGTAACGGTATAATCTATCATGCTAGCTAGACTGATTGTCACAACAACCGCCTTCAAAGCGAATGTATGGGGCCTGTTACATGGATTCATATCACGATAAGTATCACGTGAATATTAAAGCAGAATCCATACAAATTTGAAAACTGCGATAATATTGACACCACAGTATTGTGATAATATTAATCGTGTAAAGGACACCACTTGAATGTTTGCTGAGTCTGTCCGCCATCTTAAAGCTGCGTCTCTATTTTGTTTGTGACAACTACTAGGTGACTTATGGCTTTTAAAAGTCTAGCAAAATTATATCCCTATCTCGCTCTATCTTATAACTTAGTGGTACTGGGGGACTACTCCGAAATTCGAAATCCGAACTTCGTATGGTGCCGTCCCTTTCACTCATATAGTCTATGACAGGAGAGTGAAAGGGACGGCACCATACGAAGTTAGGATTTTGAATTTCGGAGTAGACCCTCAGCTCATGCCGTTCGCCGCGCTCGGACGCTAGAGGCGCTACTGCGAACCGAAAACGAAGTATCTGCCTCTCTCGCACATGTATATTCGAACGACAGAGAGGAAGATAGTTCGTTTTTGGTTCGCGGTAGGCCCTCAGGCGTCAACTTTAAAACGAATAGGGTATTTTACTATAAGAGAAATAAAATTCAAAATGTAATAAAAACCAGCCAAGTGCGTCGGAGTCGCACACTGAGGGTTCCGTACAACTAAAAAACAAATGTGATTTATCAATATATTAATATTTTTGGTAAAATATACTTCATAATAAACATTATCACTTCATTTCAAGTTCATAGGTCGATGGGAAGCTAAAAAATTATATGTGTGACAGACAACACACGGAATGTTCTTTGACTTTCTTCGACCGTCCGCCACGCTCAGACTAAGGTGCTACCAACCGAAAACTAAATATATATGCCTCTCTGTCGCACTTGCATATTCGAGCGCGGAGAGGGAAATACTTCGTTTTCAGATCGTGGTAGGCCCTCTGGTCTGACGGCTCCTATTCCTGGTTGGTGCGCGTATCGGAATGTGAAATACCTTTGGCAAAACGGAGCAAGTTGTTGAATAGCTTCCATTAATTGGAGAAAATATTACCAACTGTTATTATTATCACGCGATATACTCATATCACGATCCGTATCACGTGCAATGAATATTGAAGAAAAATCCATACGATTTTGAAAACCACGATAATATTGACACACCAGTATTGTGATAGTATTAAGCGTTTAACAGACCCCATACAATTTTAAAAATCGCGATAATATTGAGTGTAAAGGGCCCCACTGAATAGAATTTGGCGGAGAATAGAGAGCTGCTATCGCGAAACGAAAACGAACGAACATCGTGTATTTCCCTCTGTGTCGCTCGAATTTGCAAGTGCGACAGAGAGGAAGATACACGAACTTCATTTGTTTTTTGCGTTAGCAGCTCTGACTTCGCACCAAAAATACTGACTGGCACATCAATATTTAACAATGCACATCTGAATTGAATTTTAATGAACGATTAGTATTTTAGCTATACAAATCAGTACTGATTACGGTGTCAAATTTTTTATGTGCCTTTAAATACTACCCTTATAAAAATGCTTAGGATTAACTTGCAAAGATACTAGCCTTTGCCCGTGACGTCGTTTGCGTAATCTTTTACTCCCAATTCCATATGATTCCATTCCATACTTTTATTCCCAATCCAGACTACAGACTATATTTCTATACGATTCGAAGTTTCATCATAATCCGTTGTTGTAATGTTTTTATTTAATTAGTGTTTTGTTTATTTCTTTCTTATTTATTTCACCCGAGCGAAGCCGGGCTTTCATCTAGTAACTAGTCTATATTAATAATTTCGTGCAGGGGTACGGTAGACCCGAACGAGACCTGTCTCAAATTGAAGAACGTATAAAAATAACGATTTTTGAGTTGAACATATGTATCCGCAAAATTCGGATTATCGCGTATTTTGCATTTAAAAAGTGTTACTTTGATGACAAAACGTCGGCCATATTGCCCACAGACTATATTGCTATATTAAATTTGTTGGTTGACAGTGTCGGCTACGTTCGAAAATCGTGAACTATTTTTGCGTCCGGTATGTTGGCCAGGTTGCTGGGCTGCGTTCTGGGTGATGGGCCATCATCGCCCATTGTGTGGATTCGGCTAGCCGCGTCTGCAGCGTTTTGTTTTTGTAGTTTTCAAGCGTTCTATACACCTATCAGCCTAGCTAGCACGATAACTTATACCGTCACGTTATATGGGCGAAATGTATTAAAACGTCACATAAAACGTAACGGTATAATCTATCGTGCTAGCTAGACTGATTGTCACAACAACCGCCTTCAAAGCGAATGTATGGGGCCTGTTACATGGATTCATATCACGATAAGTATCACGCGAATATTAAAGCAGAATCCATACAAATTTGAAAACTGCGATAATATTGACACCCCAGTATTGTGATAATATTAATCGTGTAAAGGACACCACTTGAATGTTTGCTGAGTCTGTCCACCATCTTAAAGCTGCGTCTCTATTTTGTTTGTGACAAACTACTAGGTGACTTATGGGTTTTAAACGTCTAGCAAAATTCTATCCCTATCTCGCTCTATCTTATAACTTAGTGGTACTGGGGGACTACTCCGAAATTCGAAATCCGAACTTCGTATGGTGCCGTCCCTTTCACTCATATAGTCTATGACAGGAGAGTGAAAGGGACGGCACCATACGAAGTTAGGATTTTGAATTTCGGAGTAGACCCTCAGCTCATGCCGTTCGCCGCGCTCAGACGTTAGAGGCGCTACTGCGAACCGAAAACGAAGTATCTGCCTCTCTCGCACATGGTTCGCGGTAGGCCCTCAGGCGTCAACTTTAAAACGAATAGGGTATTTTACTATAAGAGAAATAAAATTCAAAATGTAATAAAAACCAGCCAAGTGCGTCGGAGTCGCACACTGAGGGTTCCGTACAACTAAAAAACAAATGTGATTTATCAATATATTGATATTTTTGGTAAAATATACTTCATAATAAACATTATCACTTAATTTCAAGTTCATAGGTCGATGGGAAGCTAAAAAATTATATGTGTGACAGACAACACACGGAATGTTCTTTGACTTTCTTCGACCGTCCGCCACGCTCGGACTAAGGTGCTACCAACCGAAAACTAAATATATATGCCTCTCTGTCGCACTTGCATATTCGAGCGCGGAGAGGGAAATACTTCGTTTTCAGATCGTGGTAGGCCCTCTGGTCTGACGGCTCCTATTCCTGGATGGTGCGCGTATCGGAATGTGAAATACCTTTGGCAAAACGGAACAAGTTGTTAAATAGCTTCCATTAATTGGAGAAAATATTACCAACTGTTATTATTATCACGTGAAACACTGAATATTGAAGCAACATCCATAGGGGCCTGTTACATGGTTATTATTATCACGCGATATACTCATATCACGATCCGTATCACGTGCAATGTATATTGAAGAAAAATCCATACGATTTTGAAAACCACGATAATATTGACACACCAGTATTGTGATAGTATTAAGCGTTTAACAGACCCCATACAAGTTTAAAAATCGCGATAATATTGAGTGTAAAGGGCCCCACTGAATAGAATTTGGCGGAGAATAGAGAGCTGCTATCGCGAAACGAAAACGAACGAACATCGTGTATTTCCCTCTGTGTCGCTCGAATTTGCAAGTGCGACAGAGAGGGAGATACACGAACTTCATTTGTTTTTCGCGTTAGCAGCTCTGACTTCGCACCAAAAATACTGACTGGCACATCAATATTTAACAATGCACATCTGAATTGAATTTTAATGAACGATTAGTATTTTAGCTATTGGCTATGTGCACGTCTGAAACGTCAAACGTCAAAGGTCCCGAGACAATGTCAAAATTTAGAGATGTCAAATAATGACACATGAATATTATATTTACTTTAGTAAACGAGAAAGACTCCGTATTGGAAATTTTACTGAAATAAATAAGAGAATAAATAAATACATATAAACGAAACGAATCGTAGGAAACCGTTAAGAAACCAATAGAAAACGTGAAAGTAAATTTGACAGTGGTCCCCGGTAAGTACACATTTCTGCCATGGTGTGCGCTACGATCGCCTAGCTTACCCCCACCACCTACTTCGCACATAGCCAATACAAATCAGTACTGATTACAGTGTCAAATTTTTTATGTGCCTTTAAATACTACCCTTATAAAAATGCTTAGGATTAACTTGCAAAGATACTAGCCTTTGCCCGTGACGTCGTTTGCGTAATCTTTTACTCCCAATTCGATATAATTCCATTCCATACTTTTATTCCCAATCCAGACTACAGACTATATTTCTATACGATTCGAAGTTTCATCATAATCCGTTGTTGTAATGTTTTTATTTTATACATTTTTGTACACTATTTCTTTCGTCGTTTGCATAACTGTCACGAATAAATGTTTTGTTTATTTCTTTCTTATTTATTTCACCCGAGCGAAGCCGGGCTTTCATCTAGTAATTTCATATTTCATAGCGTAACGTTATTTTATAGAGATATCCTTATCCAAGTCTTTGTCATTCAAAAATAACGAAGAAAGGGATATCCGAGGGATGTCCTATCGATTAACATGAATGTAATCGTGGCACTGGTTCTATCTCATAATCTTCTTTTAGTGAAAATGTATTCGTTTTCATTGCTCTCTTTAGTCATACCGTCAATTTCCCTTAAAACCATACATTTATTCTTCCATACATAGATATAATCACGCCCGTATCCCACTGGGGTAGACAGAGACCAAATGAATGCCTATACTACCTTTACCTACGATCCTTACATACTTCTGCCGCTTCAATGACACCCATACATCTCATTATTTCATAGGAATAATTAAGATTTTTTTCCTTAACCCCTAGAGATATTTAAATAAACCAATATAGGTCCTCTTGCTAGTCCATTACCTAATGCAAGTTACTCAGGTACGAAGTTAAGAGGGCCCAGTACGCTCGGTTCTCCATGCAAACGTATTTATGCTCTCATTTTAAAACGCCATGCTAGAATAACATGAAACTTTGTATACACAATGGGATCCGGCATATCTAGGTCGGAAATTAGTTTCTGTCGCTAGAAATTGTAAAAGAAAAAAAATACAGCGGTTTTTTGAGTTTTTTACGGCTCGTATGAAAACCTTAATAAACGTTGTATTTTTCTCCATTATAATTTCAAGCAACAGAAACTGATTTCCGACCTAGATATGCCGGATCCCATTGTGTACACAAAGTTTCATGTTATTCTAGCATGACGTTTTAAAATGAGAGCGTATATAAGTTTGTATGGAGAACCGAACGTTACTCAACTCACTCTTAATGCAAAGCCATTGTAACCAATAAACTTAATAACTTTACTGCGCAATACCTTAGGTATTTATTTATCATGAAGCATTTACTTAGCAACAGTCGAGGAAAAAACACGGCAGTCAATGTACGATTACCTAGCTATGCAATTTTGCGATAAAAAAATACTCCATAATACAGAGCAATGGCCTTTAGCAAAAACACTAGCGCCACCTATAGTCGAGCGGCGGAACTAAACGGTCATTGACATCCGTTGTTGTGATTTGAAAAACGAGTGAACTTTGTGCGCATGGAAATTTGGGGAATGGTTGCGCTACTCGACGCTAGATGGCAGCAAAGTTAGGAAGGGATTTATAATTGCTTAAAATAAAATGTATGTAGCGTTAATGTTTGTTTTGTTATCTTTTTATTCATTACATGTTTGTACACTGAATTGTGTATTTAAGTTTGAAAGCTTTATTACTTTTTTAAAATAATAACAATAATAATTTTAAAAAGGGTTATTGTATATTTTAAAAGGGATAAGTTGCAGTTTCGCTCTAGCCGAGCCGAGTCTGATAACGTTGTGGCAAATTTTAAGCACATGGTTCATTTGATCGTTAGCGCTGTCGTAAATAGTAATATGTCTCTTTATTTTAAAGTTAGATTTAAGCGAGTAGCGAAGACGAACTATAAAAATCGGAGCGTAGAGAAGAGCTATAACTGTTATACACATAACCTCCCCACCGGTGCTGTTATCGATCGTTACGTGCACGTTACGTGGCCGTTACGTTGTCGTGACTGCGAATAACGGAGCGGTTTTACCACTATTGTCATACTTTATGATATCTTTAAAAAAAACTGTTGCGAAGTGCGTTTTAAGCGTGACTACGGTTGTAACGGCAGTTATCTATATATTTAGTGGCGCCGTGTTGTCGATAGAAAAGATAGCTTTTTAAAATGAAATCTCGCCTTGTAGGCATATACAGGGTGGAAAAAATGTACGGGCCCTGGGGGGAAACTACCTTAAAACGTTGAAATAGCTCAATTTGCTGAAAGGAAACATTATTTTATTCCTCATAACCAATAAAACTGCATTCACAGAATTTGAAAAAAAAAACTATCTATACTCATTTTTATTTTTATTCCATATCAGCCCCAGGACGTCCACTGCTGGACATAGGCCTCCCCCAATTTCATGGGGGGTAAATGCCATAATCGCCACGCTTGGCATGCGGGTTGGCGATCGCAGTATCTCCACCGCACTCAAGGAACGCTGCTGCCCATTCCCCGGTGGTCTTGGTCGTAGTTTTAGGACATACCCGGGTATTTTTATTACTTTTTTTTGAATTTGTGGCCTCTCTTGTATCAGACTTGGCTGGTTTCTAAGAAGTTTTTGTTCTTTGATGGAAATAGAATCAAATGGCAAAAAACATTTTTTTGACAAAAATGTCAATGGTTTTGTTTTGCTGACCGTACATTTTTTTTAAAGTACAGTCACCGTAGCCTACGGCAGCTTGCGATTGCAGACCAATCACAAACGCCTTGCCCTTTATAGGGTTCCGTAGTAAACAGGAACCCTTATAGTTTTTAAACAGCGTTGTGTGTATATAGTAACATTAAACTTTTTTGCAAGCAGGCATGTATGGAGTGCCAAATTTTACCTCAGATTCGTATTAAGAGACCTCTCGGATGCTCAGATATCGATATTGATTTTGAAATTGAAGTGATTAATTTTATTGAATTTAAGAGTAGCGCAAACTAATTCCCAACGTCAAGTTAAAGTTGTTACAATAATTTATAACAAAAAAACCGACTCCAATTTTGTACTTCTCTATGCCATACACATGACATTTTTACATATCCTTCCCACTTCACCACCTGTACTGCTTTCCCATAGCAAATAAGGTGGTTACTACAGCAGCCTGACTGTACGTGTTCCTTAAGAGGGCGCAGTACGCTCGGTCTGGCTCGGTTCTCCATACAAACTTATTTACCCTCTCATTTTAAAACGCCATGCTAGAATAACATGAAAATTTGTATGCACAATGGGATCCGGCATATCTAGGTCGGACCATAGTTTCTGTTGCTAAAAATTGTAAAAAAAAAATACAGCGGCTTTTTGAGTTTTTTACGGCTCGTATGAAAACCTTAATAATCGCTGTATTTTTTCTCCATTATAATTTCAAGCAACAGAAACTATGGTCCGACCTAGATATGCCGGATCCCATTGTGTATACAAAGTTTCATGTTATTCTAGCCTGGCGTTTTAAAATGAGAGCATAAATACGTTTGTATGGAGAACCGAGCGTAATGCGCACTCCTTATAGTTTCTCCATGTCCGTCCATCCGTCTGTCCGCTACTAACAGAAAGCTGTAATTTGGCACAGGCACTACAGTTTGGTACAGGTAAACTATTGAACCCGACACAGACTTGGCCGGTTTTAATACGAAGATTCGTTGTGTTACATGTAGAGAGATGCAGGTTCCTCACTGTCAACACAGAGCATCCTCGGGAGCTCTGGCGACCTTACTCACCACCAGGAACGCAACACCACATATGTAGGGAGCAAGTCTTGGTGTTATTATAGATACGGTTTTCTGTAAAAGAAGGTACTTCCACAGTAATACTACTCCAAATTAATACCGCTGTGCCCTCTCTAACATAAAACATCAAAAACTTAAATTAGTATTACCATTATCAACTTTAGTGCTCAGACAAAACAGTCCAAATACGCCTGCTCGTTTAAAAATACGACATGAAATAAAATCAATACATTCTACACATTCACAAACGTTTTCTACTCGTCTATACACCCAGTTCAACAAGGCGACGCCTCGTTTCATACAAAATGTTCACGATTGGAGGTCACAGCTAATACCAGACCTCAGTAAACGAATCAGTTAGCTTTGTGAATAATGAGATATGACTCCATGTAAATTATACCTATGTTCAAGTGAATTTTCTCGCTATTCTAGGCTCTACAGCCTTACAATAAAGGTGAGGATTGCTTGCAAAAGGAATGCTTAACTCTGAGGTTGTTATTTTACTAACCCCTACAGTGAAGTGGAAAATGGCATCATATATGGTCAAATACATCGATCCTATAGGTACCTAACGTATAGGTTATGGTATGAATGTTTTGGCATATTTCTGTATACTTTAACCATTATAAAATAAAATTTAATGAAACTTCTTAGTGACTAATAAACATAATGACCTCAAATAATTTGAAATCTGTGAGGGTTGAAAAAACTATGCAAAATAGTACATTTCATACGCAGAGAGGTAAAAAAATTAATTCGTTGGATCGCATTTGTCGCTCGCTTGTATATACATGCTTTTAGGAAGAAACTAGTGCTCACGCCAATTACTTACAATTACAACTAGTGGCTCTGTGAGCTGTAAAAATCGCAAATGAACTTCATATTTCTAAATTACCTATAAATGGCTCGACAAAAAATCTGTAAAATAATCATACCTGGTCACACATTTTCAGGAGAATCGATTGAGAAATACAGCGGGAAATACGGAAATCCGCCGGCCGGACACACGAAAGCTTTTTGCCGAAGTTGAAACGGACAACTTCGTTGCACTCGCACAATAATAGAATAACTGACCAAGTTTATAAAACGGGTATAAGATAACTGAAATTCCTTATCGTTATCATGAAATAAAAACTCTAATCAAATAGTTACGGAAATTTTGTTAATCGCCATATAACCAGCTAGGTACTATTTAATCGCAAATAGTATCTAAAGTTTCATATTTCCACTTCCCCACCGGTAGAAAACCTTCATAAAGCTAGTAGAATATGGATTTATACAAAAACAAAGAAAACAACAAAAATATATCATACCACCTTCCCCCTTCTTCCATCGGACATCCAGACGTACGGCTGGCTACCATCCTTACCTGGTCGAAATTCCTCTAATTCGAACCAAGCGCTTTGCATCATCTTTTATAATGCGCACTTCTAAGGTTTGGAATTCTCTGCCGGCGTCTGTATTTCCGAGTTCATATAACCTAGACCTTTTTAAGGCACGAGTGAATAGGAATCTTCTGGGTGAGCTCGCTTCATCGTCGGCCTCGTCTTAGCCCCCTGATGGCTTGAAGCTGGCCAAGAGCAATCCCATTTTTAATAATAATAAAAAAATAGCATCGGGAATACTTGACAGAGGTTTTTCGTACGAAGCAGTGAAGTGGTATTTTCCGGTTGTTGGGCTGAAGGGTGCTTTGAAAGGGATATTATGTAGGGGCTTTTGAAGCGTAACCTTGGTTAGAAAAACATATTTAGATATATTTTTAGTTAGCTCACAAGGTAAACTAAGCTAGGAAATACCGGTCGTAGATAACAACTGAGATAGACAGTGCTCCAAAGCAATGAAGTTCACTAACAATTCAAAATAGTCTTCTAATTTATGAGACCTATTTCAGCTGCCGTTAATATTAGTCTTGTCTTTGTCAGTCACGGTGACATCTGCGTTTGTAAGAAAAGGATTAAACGCATTGTGTGGCAGAGAAGTTTTATGAATAAAGACACTCAAATTCATCAGCCTACAATACAAAATACATTTTTAAAACAAAAATGCTTAAACTGTGATAACTCATCTTTTTACTTGATGCTGTGATCTCGTGGTGTCAAGATCCATTACTTGAACTCCGAATATGAATATAAAAAAAAATTGGTCACATTGGTTACTGTAGATGCTCTAAGAAAGCGTCCTTTTATATATATGCTCCTGTTACAGGGACCACCCTGTATGCATCCCACTTTTGGACACAGGGCTTCTCTCTTGAATGAGCAATAGAGAAATCTATAAAAAAAATTAAATGACGTTAATCTGTCACTTTGGCATTTGCATTTGTGAGAAAGGAACAAAAAGCAGTAATTTAACAGAGAAGTTTTACGTTTTATGAATAAAGTCGCCCATCTATGTAATTTGTAGTAACGCGCCACGCATGCGCCAAAGTTTGACCCAAAACCAAGTGCAAGGTTACTGAGGTCAAATCCAGTGTTGGCCCAAATCGACGCCCTAGAAACCTTTGAGGTCACCCAGTTGCCGATTGATATCTTTGACCTTGGTAAGGCCATGTTTTGACTGAAATATGTATTACTTAACGGTGCCAATGCACCTTTGGGTCTAAATTTGGAAATCTAAAAACATGGGGTTCCACAGTCTCATTTTTGACATAACCGCAAACTGTGGTAAGTACCTATAGACGCTAATTAACATACTTTCACATGTTTTATAAAAAAGTACGATTTTTTCTTGTAGTTAACACAAAATTTAAAATGTATTGCAATTAAGCCTACGTCTAGCTAAAATTTGTAGCTGTATTAAAATTATGTGCTGTAGAGCATAAAAATCTTTCCTGAAAAAACTGACGAATGAAGGTCCCTCGCTCTCAAGGATTGCATCCTCGGGAGGTCCTGATAGCTCGTATAGAGCGGATAGACTTATTTCTGACTCAATTTTGACACGTTCGGTTACACGTATATAATTCGGAGTATCACTTGTCTTTGGCGTGTTTAGGGCAACGTGCTACAACGTGATTGGAAGATTTCTAGCAAAAAGAAGTAACAAAAGAAGGGCATAGCATCGACATCATAAACTTACATTTATCCTGTACACAAGACAATAGGCAATATAGTGTACCATACGGCTCGTTTCACGCGACAAATAACAGTATTACTTTTATTTTCTAAATTGGCAACACTGGAGGAATACGCCACTTTTATTAGTCAAACGCGTGGCGTCAGTTAGTCTTCTTCCTCTGGCCTTCTCCCATTACTTTTTAATATTTTATTCTTTTATGAAAAGGAGGCAAACGAGCAGACGAATCGCCTGATGGCAAGCGATCATCGCCGCACCGGACACCAGAGGAGTTGTAAGTGCGTTGCGGGCTTTAAGATGAGAGTATAATATGCTTTGACTTGATTTGGGGTCGGCTCTCCTAATTTGTCGTCTCCAGAGATGACGATTCTGGGTCTTCGCTGGGCCCAAGTTACCGTTGTAATCCAGGTCTTTCTTAATTACGGACGATTTAAGGCGGGGTCGTCCACGTCTTTTCTCGGTCCGGTCGTACAGTTCAGCACTTTTCTGGCCTCCTCATGACTTGGCCATACCAATCATACCTTCTACATACTAATCTAAGACTTAGAGACTTAGAGATAGATCATACAAGACAAAATGATGATTAGGATCTAAGTCGTGCCTCAGTTTGTCTTGTATGATTCGTACTTTGAATGTACCTCTGATGTAACGACTTGGCAATTTGTTTGAGAATGTGATTCCCGTCTCGGTGTCGCCAGTTTAGGCTGGGAAAATATTTTGCAAATTCGTAAAACAACCCCGGTATATTCTAACAGGATTGTGTTAAGAATAATTTTGGTGTTGCCTCATTGAAAATTGGTCAACATAAAGTTTCACCTAACGGAAGGATGCTCAGTTCATCAACATCAATGAACTGATTGTACTGAATTTTATGGACTAGTGTTTTGCAATATGAGCTCATTTACTAACTAACTATTGCGGTGCATCGATCCAAAGAGGATCCTTGCCCCTGAAACGAGAGCACGCCACTCCTCATGATCCTGCGCTGATTTCAGCCAGTTATGCTCATATTTTCCAATTTAAATAACATTCAAACTCACGTGGCTGTATTTTTTTTTACAACGTCGTTGGCAAACAAGCGTACGGCTCTCCTGGCAATAAGCGGTTGTCCACGTTGTCGTTAGCCTATGACCGCATGAAACTTCATGGGACTAACATACTCATAGGTACCCTTTAAAATATATACAGGGTGTTGCGTGTAATAGGGGCAATAAATTAAACGGTACATTGATCTCTCCAGCAATTATTTCCAAATGGTTTTAACTGAAAAAAAAAGTTTTTATTTGGAAAATTTTTTTCGCAAATGTAGCTTATATGTACTTTTTTACACTACTGGAATGATATTCAAAACTATTTATTCAAAAAACACTAAAAAAATATTAAAAAAACACCCTAAAACAAAAATGCAACAACGATTTTGAGTCATAACTTGAAGCATCCTCAAAATCAGCATTGACTGCCGCGCTATAACCTCTGGATGCCAAGTTTCATTACTTGGAGGTCATAACTTTGGATAAAAAATCTCCCAATTGAAAAAAGTTTTTTTTTTATTATAGAGGTTACTGCAGATGCTCTAAGGAAGCGTCCTTTAAATTTATTGCTCCTATTACAGGAAACACCCTGTATACACTAATTTCTTAAAGAACCCAGTAGTCCCACGGGAAAACCTAGCTCCCTGCACATAACATAGATGGAGTGTTAATAATTTAATGGCGATTTATAGTATAACAAAGAAATTTCTATAATGGGTAGCATATAAATATTAAATATAAAGTGTATATTTTACTAAGGGACCAACCATGTCGGCACGATAAAAATATGTTGTTTCATTGGAATCGTTTTCAAACAAACCAAAATGTATTAAGGTTAATTGACCGAATCAAACGAAGGTTTCCGTTTTAGCTTCGGAAAATGCTTTCCGGATTTACTGCTATTCTCCTCTACGGGTCTTATTTCTCAACCGATTCTCGTGAAATTTTGTGAGCAGGTTTGATAATTTTTATACGAAGATCAAAAATAGAAAATAACTATAACGGCGGTGTCATCTAAAGATCTTCGCCTCGTAAACGATCCCGATCCCGCGTCAACTCCTGCCACGGTATAAAATACATGCAATAAAACCTAAGCCGAAACCAGCTTACTCTATATCACATTTTATTTTTTATGAGCTGGTCAGGACGCTGGTCCACCACATCATACATAGACATAGGCCTCCCCCAATTTCATGGAGGGTAAATGCCATAATCACTACGCTTGGCATGCGGGTCGGCGATCGCAGTATCTCCACCGCACTCTAGGGATGCTGCTGCCCATTCCCCGGTGGTCTTGGTCGTAGTTTAAGGACATACCCGGGTCCAGGACGCTGGTCAAATGATTTGAATACCTCCCGAGGGACCTTTTATTTCCAACAAAACATTAAACGTATGTAAAGCTCCATGCGTTAATTCTTTTAGTACCGTTACCACGTTTTTCCCTCTTTGGTCACGACAAAACGTGCACAGTACGGCACAGAAGGAGACTCACAATTTCCAATTTCACACACTTTGAATTCGGGGAACTTTATAAACTCACGCTTGCAATCCCGAACGGGGCAGCACAGTACATTAAATTCTTGAGTCCGCTTCTAAGTTTAAAATTGGGAAAATATGATATTGCACGTCACCCTGGTTGATCCTTCTTCTATTTCTAAATTTAAAATACATTTATTAGTTACGTTAGGATAGGCTAAAATGCTGTATAACATTTTAGATAACAATTTTTAATGCGTATGGATTTTAAACATAGAAGCAGCCATGAGATACTTAACGATTCCGAAATTAAACGATACTAGAATGTATCTACGTGTTAAATTATATCTTTACAAACCTCTTCGCTAAAAGTGGTTTATGCGAAGAAAAAAAAAGCGGTATTTTGTATTTATATTAGGAATTTTATTAAAGAGTTGTTACTTTAACATACGCGTCAGTAATGATGGAATGCCGTTTGAATTTCTGAATCTGAATTCAGTTCACTTTACACCATTTAAAGACCTTTTCAAATCATAACCCTCCTAAAACTGACGTATTCGCATTTAAAAAACCCCTTTGTTTTCCCCCTAGAACTCAAAGCTTTCCGAAGCTTTTCAAAGTTCTGCCCACGTGTCAAAGTGGGTCAACCATTATGCTAAATAATAGCTCTGTCTTCTTCTTTCTTTAGTGTTTTTGTGAGGGTTAGATAGAGAGCGATGCCCCCTAGTTTTCTATGTAGTGACAATAAGCTTGAGTTTGGGATATGTACTTTAGAATTTAGAACCGAAATGGTGTAAGTGAATCGTCACGCCATTTTTTAGGTTCCGTACCCAAAGGGTAAAAACGGAACCCTATTACTAAGACTACGCTGTCCGTCCGTCTATCTGTATGTCCGTCTGTCACCAGGCTGTATCTCATGAACCGTGATAGTTAGACAGGAGAAATTTTCACAGATGATGTATTTCTATTGCCGCTATAACAACAAATACTAAAAAAAAACCCTAAAAAGAACGTTACCAGTTTTAAAACGGGCTCGTAAAAACCCATGAAAAAAATAACGTTAAAGGAGCGAGACATCGCAACAACGTCATTTTTGGACATTGATATTTTTATGATAGGATCTCGAAAATTACTTATATAGTTGGGTATTTGGTAATAGTATTATGTAACAATAAAAAAAAACCTTATTGCGGTTATTAAATTCACGATGACCCGACATTTTTGACCGCGAGCGAAGTTACGATTCAAAATGCACCATAATCGGTTGATTGCCCCGGGTAGCCCCTTAAGCTGTAGCTCACGATAAAACTATCATATTTATTTTAGTTTAGGTAATAATAGTCAATAGGTACCCTTTATGTTATCATGAAAGAACATATTGTGTGTTAACGTTATCTGGTTGCAGGAAAACATAGATAGGTAGGTATACTGTTTTATCGTACGCTACGCATGGCGTTTCGGGGATTCTTCATATTTTCGATGGTTTGACAAATAAAGACTAGTATTGATATTTGAACTATGAGATTGTTAGGGTTTACTAATATTGGTATAACATTTTTTAGCAAATGATTAATTTCGGTTAAGTATATAGATATTCCTTACCATTTTTTTTTCTGTAACCGTATTTAAGTGGCTTTTTATGATAGACTGACCAGTGATTGGCCTTAGTCTCACCTGACGGAAAGCGGTGACAAGGCAGAGATGTTGCTCACTGGTTCAGCAATAGCATATTCACTCTTGTCTTGAAGAGACCCAGATTGTATGTATCAGGAAATACAGACGGCGGCAGCAAATTCCATTCCTTAGCTGTTCGCATTAGGAAAGAAGAATGAAATCGCTTCGTGCGAATAAATGGTAGACTGACAACGATTGCGATTGATACTCATACTCATACTCATATATTCGTAAAGCCAATTTACATGTCAACAATTAGTTCAAATTGTATCATTATTACTGGGCCTAAATTTGTTTTTAAAATGCCTACACAAAATAGTTGTTTACCTACAGTATACAGGAAAACCTATAAGAAGTCTATAGTTCCAATTTTTTTTAAAATTATAACTGAAAATCTGCCTTGCCACAACAAAAGGACGTAAGTGCCGTGAGATTCTTATTGAAAGTCATGCAATTCCAGCCGAATAAAACACATAGATAGCTTAGGTATACAGTATACCCGACAATATCATAACAAAAGCTCCATATTTTATGTAGTTTAGTCTTTGAAGTACTTATAGCACAAGTATTTTGGTCGTTCGAATGTCGAATATATAAGATTAATTATTAATATTAAAATAATCCGTTCTATAATATAAGATTTGATATGTTATGTCACTTGAAACGTATCACCTGTTAGATTACTTAACATGTGTCACGCGTGTCTTAAGCTATTTAATTTTAAAAATGTTTACGCCAAAAGTGTAACTAATTAATAAAATTAATCTTCAAAATGATCTAACTCCGTCACTTAATTTCATAATCAGCAACAATTTATATTAATTAACACGAACTGTTACGTTAACGATAAATTATTCTAAAATAATGCGTCGGACAGCTAATTGTGTAATAAAAAAACATTATCCGTATAAAGAAAGTTTTTAACGCAGTTCTAACGTAATAGTTACATCACGATGTACTTTCCTGTATTCAAAATAACCCGAGTTGTGCACAAACCTTAGTGAATAATCCAATAACACGTTATTAACACTGATTATTTTTCACTCAAACAAAAATAACTGGTTATTTTTTCACAACACACTGGCCACTCCCGGGTTCGAAATTTAAAAATCTATTTTAGAATTTCCCGCGTAATGTTAGGACCCGCTCACATTGTATTGCAAGCGGGCCGGGCCACCAACTAGGAAATGACTACAGTCTACACCTATACAGGCATAACGCACGCACACAGCCCCACTCTTCGCTGTACACACTACATTAGATGCATGCGTTGCATAGGCCTAGTACAAAAAATAAATAAAAACTACATCATTCGACCAACATAACCTCACTTTTAAGTAACTGTCACGTTTTTAGTCCAAATTTGTAATTGGTACTAGTTTAATAAAACCTACATAGCGGTCCTAGAGAAAAATGTTACGCAGCTATCACAACAACCGTTATTACATAACAGTAAGCGGGAGCGAGACAGCAGACAGCTAGAATAACGGGTGTGAAAGAGACGCTGGACCTGAAGTTGTGTAACTTAACACAGAGAAAGCTCGCTCGTACTTTCTTTGTATATAATCACCACTACTACTACTATAATCACCACGTCTTTGATACGCTGTCTATGTGTAGGCGTCTTTAGATTTTTCGAAATTCGAACGAAAGAGCGTAAGAGTCGGTTAGAACTTTCAAAAATGGACTCTTTTTTCAGTGTGAAAGAGCCACTTTCGACCGTCTATCATTGGTATTAAAGTACATTTTGGTGGCTAGAAAGTAGCTGGGCCAGGTTTTTGAAAGTTCATTGACACGTGGTTTGGCACATCTTTGGGCCTGCTGATTTTTTCAGACCGCGGCTACAAAGTTATATTTTGCCATTGCCAGCAGCGTTGAAACATGCGTTCGAGTAAAAGTTAGTATGGAGCGAGTTTAGTTCCGTATTTTCCCGCTGCGTCACGTAAGTTTGCAGCGTGGAAGAAAAACTTCAACATTTCCACAGAACTTAAAAGTAGGGCATGCGTAGTTGCAAGGTTTTTTTATCGATTTTTTCCTTGAAACGTAAAGGAGGATAAATGATGAGTATTCTTAGTAAATCTGAAGGTACTATTTCCGTGTTTATTTAGACTAACAACCGAAATTAGGACACGCGAGATAACCTTACCGCAAATTTGAGGTTTCGCTACTTGCCAATAGATGGCGTTATAGTTCTTTATTCAGTTTCCCAATTATTTATTAAAATGGAGGCGCTTTAAAGCATATTGAGTTAGCTTATGGTGAAAAAAAAATCAAAAATATAGTAGGAGTAACGAATTCGGGTCGGATAAAGAAGAATGATATACAGCAATGATGACTCTGCAGGAAAATATACACAGTACGTACATCTTTCACAATAAGCAATAAGTCAATGACCTATGTCCTACATGTGAAAAGGAAGACACATGTTATTCAAAATTATTATAGAATAACATTTTCCTTATAATTTCTAAGGTTTCCACAATGTTTTGTATGTTATTCATGTTAAATAGGTACTGGGATAGCATAAACTGTTAAGACGCGAGCGAATTTTCAGATTTGTTACTTGTCAAAGATTCTTGGGTTGGCATTTATTATGAGTTAAGATGTATATGAGAAAATCATAGTTATCATTGAATAAGCATTGTCAATAATTACAAATACAGACATAACCACGCTTTGTCTTAAAATAGATATTTTACTGTAAAATTGCATCACAGCAAAGGAAGTGAAATAACACTCATAATATTTATAGATAGTTATCTCTCTCGCACACGCGGCCGTTTCGTTCACACTCACCATAGTCCCCATTTGAGACGCGGAAGCTTGAGAACTACAACCGTCCCGCTTTTACTCGCGAATCGACGCGTAGTTCTCTTTCCCGCGCAAGGCAACGGAGTGCGTTGACCTGTCCTTGTTGCGCATGTGTGCAGCCTTGCTTTACAGTTATATACGTAACTGTGTGCATGTAGTAGAACGTGCATCATAAAGCTCGGTTCACACTGGATCTTTTTTATTTGAGGATAATTTAATTTATAGGTCAGTATCAGTCGTTGAGTTTTTTTGTACCTGTTGAGGATGGTGTTGTCATTGCGATGTCTCTTACCTGCAAAATAAATAAATGTAGATTAGCACACGAATTAGAATAATTAAGTTTTATTAAAAATAAATAGTGAACTTGAAAAGGCCTATACTCCACAGGCTGAAATGGAGCATAAAACAATACAATGATAAAAATAAATTTTGTACTGTTTAAGATTTTTTTTCTCAAGAATTTAAGTACATGGTGTTAACGAATATAGCATATATTAATACAAAATACGTAATTTTTTGTCAATTTACTTCTTCTCACTTGAAGTATTCTTTGTCTCTCTCTCAATTGCTGTTTAATTAAAAATAAATAGTGAACTTGAAGAGGCCTATACTCCACAGTGGGTGAATACGGGCTGAAATGGAGCATAAAACAATACAATGATAAAAATAAATTTTGTAATGTTTAAGATTTTTTTTCTCAAGAATTTAAGTACATATGGTGTTAACGAATATAGCATATATTAATACAAAATACGTAATTTTTTGCCAATTTACTTCTTCTCACTTGAAGTATTCTTTGTCTCTCTCTCAATTGCTGTTACTAAATAAAAGTCATTTATTTTTAGCTATAATGTAAAATTATGTAAAAAAAACACTGTAAATGAGTTGTGTTGTCTCTGTCGCGCAAGTTAAATCCTGTAAAAACACAACACAAATCGTTTAAAAGTACAAGTATTTTTAAAATATTTTCAACAACTTTTATATGAGGTGTTAAAAAAGAGTATGTAATGTATTATAATTGAGTCTATATTCAACCTAGATTTCTTAAAGCGTATTAATTTACAGTTTCTGGAATCTTCTTAGTTAAGATCACTTTTGAAAGGCAGACAGCCATATCTGCGTTTAATAGGAAAACGTTGTTTTAATTTAGCATAGCATTATGCCGATCTGTAGGCCCAAGGTCTGAAGTTAAGGCCTAGTCAAATTCAATGCAACTATTTGACTAACAGCCATGTGCGTTTACTTGTGATTAAAGCGACAAAATTTAACAATATGATTGAAATATATAAAAATGTCATATAATAAGGCTACTTTTTTTTCGTCATTTATATCAGCTATTATTGTTTACCACCATATCAGCCAAAGGACGTCCACTGCTGGACATAGGCCTCCCCCAAATTCACGGGGGGTATATGCTATAATCGCCACGCTTGGCATGCGGGTTGGCGATCGCAGTATCTCCACCGCACTCCAGGGATGCTGCTGCCCATCCCCCGGTGGTTTGGTGGTTTGGTGGTTATTATTGTTTATTAATTAAATAATACTTTATTCGATTATTGAAATACGAAATTTTATTTTATACTGTCTACGCTTCAGATTATCTGCATTATAATGAGAATCGTTAACCGTAGGTACAATAGATAACAAAAACGCTTGCCTCAAGGCTGTATTTATAAATGATAGCTAACTCAGGTTCAACGTACAATATTGATAAATACAACTTTGACTGTATAGTGAACTACGAGTTTTAGTCAGCGAGAAAAAAACATAAATAACAAACATGTATAAATAACAAATAAATATTGTTTAGATCACCTCATGCCGGAATTTATTAAATACAAATACGAATTTAACACTCTATCGATAAATTTTAATATAAACAAACAAGCTAACACGGCTTTGGTTAAAAATGTTGCGTCAGAGCACATAAAAAATGTCTGTGAAGCGTCAACTTGGGTATTACATCACTACTGAGCGTGTGTGAACTTACACATGTGTGTCGGCACGTGGTCACACTCACACATACATACATATATAGCCACACCTCATGCATGTGTGGGTCCTAATCTTTTGTGGCATGCGGGTTTCATACCTTAATGAGTACTTTTTAAAAGCACTGAAAAGGGAAATTCTCTGGAGCTGCTTTCAGTTTTCGTTTTTTCGCTTTGCCTATTTCTTTAGCGGCTTTTTAAGTATGTTAATGCGTAGTTAGCTGATTCTTAAAGTTTAGCTTAATGGTTTAGTTTTTTAGTATTTTCGGTTTATGTTATCCTTGAAAATAATTAAAGGATGAAACTCTATACAATAATTATTATAGAGCACCATGACAGGGACTAAGTACTTATTATACCTCTTCATTATTAAATATCATGAAATGCAAAAGTCCTGTAATATGGAAGACATTTTCAAGTTTCTAATCTTTAGTATCTGTACATAACGAAACTTTTACGTTCAATCGAAATTGTATAAACATTTAGTTAAGTCATTCAACGGTCATTTATAAAATTGGTTATCTATTTTAATAACGGGTTAGATTAAAAATGTGTCCGTGATCATCAATATGGCTCCTTATCCATGTGATCGGTCTTCTAATCTATCGATCCATCTTACACCAAGGTTACAGTAATGGTAGCAAGGTAAGGTAATGGTTTACATTCAATTATAAATGCAGATCCCTCTTCTACGCTGATGAGGTCTAGTTTCAATAGCGGATCCACAGGGTTTAGAGTCTCAGGCTCTCCCAATTCTTTCTAACCTCATTGGGTAGTAAGTCTCAATCTAAGCTCATTGGGTTTCCACCACAGTCTAATTTCCACTACAGTCAAATTTAGTGCCTTTAAACATTTTGGGATTGACTAGCAAGGACCTTTGGCTCCTCTGGCTGCCTTTATTGTTCAGTTGTGGCTGTCAATAGTCAATACAGAGATGGCGGCACGCTTTGCAAGATGCTTTGTCAAATAACATAACAGGCAAAGTTTAGGGCAATAGAAGCACAGGTAAAATATCCACCGTTATTTTGATGCAATCAAGGAAACTACGCACTTGAAACTCCAAAGTTTTTTAAAGAAACCAGAAAATTGGTTTGTTTAGAGACCACTACAGACTAAAGTGACTTAGTTGGTCATAATCAGTCATGAGGTTTGGACGAGGAAAAAGAACCATCTGACAGCATTAAAAATCATATTTAATCAAACAACACACACACCTTTTTGCTATCTAATATTACGTGACAAGAAAATTACCGTTATATCGCGATACAATACATAACGATAAATACGTTGAGACACAAACCCGTCGCAAAAACCTGACCTACGGTAATACAGTCACCTATATCGTGATTACGTGGGAACATCTACATATATACTGCTATGTAACGATGATTCATAGAGACATGAATAGTCATAGTAAATAGTGATTTCTTACATTGTACGGGGCTATTAACTCGGGTAACATATAAAGTAAATGCACTAGTTTCCCCCTTGGGTTGGAAGGTCAGATAGCAGTCGCTTCGGCAACTGTTGGGATTAGGTAACGGATCTCGGGCACCCTTCAGGCGTACTGGAATAACACTTTTGGCAATGAATATGGTATAGTTATGTATTCTTTGGTAACAAATATAAGCGTCTTTCTCAGCCTAAAGGTCCCTCTTTCTCGATAAGGACGGATTTCTAGTTATGTCAGGAAAGAAATGTCGCCTTATTGACGTCGTCAAAATTGATAGTAACACATATACTTACATAATACTAAAGATAAATAACACCTGTGCAAATAATACCTGTGCCCTTGACGATTTTCTAATACACGTCACGGGAAAGTTAAAATAGAAAAAATAAACATACTTATATGTATATAAATATAATTTTTCAATAAAATCTAGTCTCAAATACAGTGTAAATTAACCGGTATTTACCGAACTTAAAAACATATAAACTTTGTGGCAGCATTAAGCATAGTAGTATTACTAGTATCAAGGTCACAGGTTCAAATACTTGCAAAGACAAGAAACCTGTTGGTATTTATTTGAACTTTGAGTAGTAGATAGCCTGCTTACTGGGAAATTATAGAATACAAATAATACAATACATAATATAATTCAGAATATATTTTATTATAAGATAATATGAAAGAACCAATTTAGCATCTTTAGTTCATGTCTCTTGAATATATTGTTTGACTACAGTAGTCATTGCTAAAAATACGTCATGATTTTTTTCTACTAGTGAAATTTTTAGCCTTTAGTTTGTTAGAATACGAACATATTAAGGATAAAATTAACCCACATATAGCTCAAACCTCTTATAATACGAATTTCTATAATACTTGTGTACCATACATTTGCAAAAACGGAATCATCGTCAGTAAACTATACATCCCACTGGGTAAAGGCTTCTTCTGGTGTATGGGTCTTGGTTCCCACGCCAGCCCAGTTCAGGTTAGGGATTTAAAAAACCTAATCATTCATAAATACTTATCAACAATGTTGGTAAGGAATAAGAAGGTTATTGTAAAAAAAACCTAGCACCTATCATAAAGATCTTAGATAATAATAAAAAAATTAAATAAAAATATAACGAGTAGTTCTATGTAGACCACGCGTTTTTTTTCAAGTTTAAAATTTTAAAAACCTTACTAGACAAATAAATCTATATGATTTTCAAACCTGCTCACAAAATTCCATGAGAATCGGTTCAGAAATGCGACCAGTAGCGACAGTGGGAAGTCCAGAAATCAGCCATCCGCCGGCTGGACATATGAAAGTATTTTTGCTTAAGCTGAAACGGCCACCTTCGTTTCACTCAGTCAATAACTTGTAAAATAAACAAATGGATAATCATTTATTTATTTTACAGTTAGTGCTCAAAACATATTTCTCAGTACAATCACAACCACCTGACAGCATCACCTTGGCTCAGCCAAATTAGGTCAGACTAGAACCGAAAGACTACATAAACAGGGTTTTTTAGTTACATAACTAGTTACGTGATAAGTTGTTTGTGTTCACATGCGTGGTTAGTGCTTGGCCTAGACAAGACTATCTGCATAAATTAGCCGTCTAATGACGCAAAATTGGTCAATGCCGTAATCATTTACATTTTTGTTGTTTATTGATAAGCTTTTTGCGTTATTTTCAGCTTTTTAAAGAGAGTCCTTTAGAGTTGTTGTGAGTGGAGTGAGTTGCAATAGGTTGTGTCCTTTATCTTTTATTTTTTGTTTGATACTTAGATGTTTTCTATGTTTTTATTAAGAATAGAATGGAAACGAATTTATTGCAAACCAAAAATAACACCACATCACAATAAAAAATTTTGTAAGAGCGAAAAAACATAAAAACTACCTTAACTTCAGATACCCTACATAAAATTTATGAACATTTACAAAGCATTTATATCAGTATGTATCTATTAAATATATTGCCGTCTGGTACCATAACACAAGCTTTATTCAGCTTACCATAGGACTCGTTTGATTTGTGTAAATTTGTCCCTAATATTTATATTTTTATCACCAGGCGGGCCAGACACTTGTTTGCCAGTAACCAATTATTTTATAAAACTGTATAAAATATTGATAATATACTAATACGGCTAGTGAAGTAGTCGCAGAGAGACCTTTGCTCAGCAGTGGGTCATTACATTATATACTGAGAAAGATGATGATGACTAAAACAACTAAGCGAGTTTTTAAACTATATAATATTTTGCGAATTAATAAACAAAAACTGGTTTTTAAATCATGGGCCATGAATTTTATACAGACCTACAGTAAAAATACTATACAGGTTCCATTACTTGGAGGTCATATGATAACTTTAGATCAAAATTTCTCCCAATTTAAGAAAGCAATTTTTTTTGGACACGAGGTTACTGCAGATGCTCTAGGGAAGCGTTCTTTAAATTTATTGCTCCTATTACAGGCCACACCCTGTATATTAGGAATATAATTTAAAATTTGTATGCTTCAAACATTTTGATCTTACCAAGGTAAAAACCATTTCAGAATCTGCGTAGTTCGGGATAATCCTAACAACTAGTTAGTTGACAATACTTTTCCTAAGATGGCGGATTCAAGGTTGTAGTTATCTCAGTTTATTCACCGTGGATCAATGCTGTAAGTTCATAATAACGTTAATAACTAAGTATAAAATACTATTCTAGAAGCAAAATTGTTTTGAGATTTTTTTTTAAGTAGGTAATCGTTTTTTTCCAAAATTTAATTTAACTTGAAATGCTATGTTCAGGTCAAATCTTGCAAGGAAAATTTGAACCACTTCCCGCGGACTTATTGAGCTGAAATTTAATATACATACGTAACTCCTATTACAATACAACAATGTAGTGCTATGGAGCAGTTCTGATTAGGCAGGAAGGTGATCATAGCGACTCCTATACTACAAATGATAAAGCTGATGTTTGACCTTATTGAAATCCTCTCAATGAGTAGTTAAAGACTGTGTAATAAGTACAGACAGTAAAAAACCCTTGCACCTATAAATTATGTTTTTGACAGGAACGTATAACAAATTATTTTTATTTAAAAACAAAGAAGAATTTATGTCATCATAATAAAATTTGTTTATACGCTACTTATTGCACCATATTGTATATAGGTACGAAAGAGTATAAATGTGTCATCCTTAGGTGAAAGCTCAAATAAAAACCGGCCGAGTGTGTGTCGGGCCACGCGCAATGAGGGCTTTTGTCAAGATTCTACTCGTATTCTACCAATTTACAGTTTTCTAGTAGTGACGGTCACTGAGCTATGCTGCGGACGGACGGACGGGCATGGCGAAATTATAGGGGTTCCTTGTGTACTACGGAACTCTAAAAAAGAATTGTCACTCCGCTTGTGATTGTTCTGGAGTCACAAGCATCCATAGGCTACGGTGTTGTTTACCATCATGTAGACCATGCGTTTGTTTGCCAACGTTGTATTATCAAAAATCGTAGTTTTGTTTGTATAAATAAATAAAATTAATAAATATTAGTGAACAATTTTTACAAAAATCGAACTAGTCCCATTAGGAGCGTTCGTGGCCTAGCGGCGCCCGCGTACCGCGTGCGGTATGCGAGGTTAAGCATTGTCAGCCGGGGTCAGTCCTTAGATGGGTGACCGGTTTGAGTTACTAACTGAGTGGAAGGCACGTTAAGCCGTTGATCCTGGCTGCTGTCTATGATAGCAGTTGTTAAACCAACTTAGAGGCCTTCGGGCGGCTTGAGAACTTCTAACAGTCAAGTTGCCCACTCACTTGACAAGCCTTATCCCGATAAGGTCTAGTTTCCCCCTTGTGTTGGAAAGTCAGATGGCAGTCGCTTCCGTAAAAACTGGTGCCTACGTTAATTCTTGGGATTAGTTAACGGACCCCAGGCATCCTTCAGGATGCAACTGACCTGGGGTAACGCTCGTATGATGATGATGATGATGAACTAGTTCCATTAGTAAACTCAATAAGGTTATAACAGAATACAGCAGCTGCTTGTGATTTTATCATGTTTCCTTCCGCGAAATGTGCCCATATCAATCGTAAACTAATATCATTATTATTTATATGTTTATTCAACACCACAAAATCCGTAATGATAACTATTATTTCGTCGACATTGAAGCCCTTTATAAGGAAAATAAGGCCATGTGGTACAAAAGTGAATAGTTCGTAATTGGCGTTACTATTTCAGTACAACATTGTGACACTGTGACTGACTTAGAAGTCCAAGGAAAGGGTAATAATTTATATTAATATGGCCCCTGTAAAATTTATATGGCACGCTTAACTGAGGAATTCCTGTAAAAAATCAAAAGAACCATATTAGAGGACAGGACCTATTTCAAATAAAAAGTTCATAGAATCAATTTTTGTGATGATTTTTTTTAATACTACGACGGTGGAAACAAGCATACGGGCTGCCTGATGGTAAGCAGACAAGTGCGTTGCGGACCCTTTATTGACTTGGGGATGCGCTGTGTCGAGAGTGAGGGCCCCGCAGATGTCTCCAGCTGTCAAGCTAGACACATATGCAGGCCCCTCACTCCCAACCCAACACAGCGCATCCTCGGGATAAAAAAAAAGATTTTTTTGTACAACATAGGTAAGTACACAAAGATCTTACAATAGTTTTAAGTATCACTATGCTGGGCCGTTAAGCATACAAATTTTATTAGTAATTAATGGAGGATCTGGGTTCTGGCCCATTAATTGCAGTCTAACAAATATTCACTTATTTTCGCACCTCCTGACCCAGCGTCCTACACATAGTACATAGGTCCCAATTAAGTTTTGAATTTATGTCAATTTGACAGAGCATAATATATTCTAGGAAATTTTGATACTCAGACGTCAGGCGGTTAAAGCCTTCCTTATCTTCTACTTTTACAATGTCTTTCGGTATCTTATTGTAAATTTTTGGGGCAATTCCGAGAATGCTTTTCCAGTATAAAGCAGTATTTGATAAAGTTCCACTTATTTTATATTTTAGGCGTGTACTTCTAAAACTTTAAAATAAATTAAGATAAGATCTAGCAAACATTGCAACCTCAAACACCCTAAAAGGTAAACTGTCTATAGTTTTGTACTCGTACCAATAAGTACATATTTAGAATTGATTAAGTACACATAAACATACTTGTAATGTATTAGACAATTCACATAATTAAAAACACGAAACCAAACGGTTGTACCTAACGCAAATAATCACATAATGTGTCAATACAAAAAACGTCGTCACGAGATACGATGCGCTTCGTGGCTGTGCATGTGTGCGTGTATCTGTGTGACCTACTTGCGAACGCGTTCGGGTGGGTTCGGCAGTTTCCGCCGACCGAACATATGTCTGCCCCGCCATCTTGTGGAAGCCACCAGCGTAACCTGACCTACGACAGCTAACTAAAATTAGATTATGAAAGGTAGATGGAGGTCAATCTAGCGTGGTCGTTTCATACGACGCTTGGTATTACGTAAAAGCTGTCAAATGGCTATTTGTGGGTTGTTTTCAATCTGTTATCAAGGAGTTTCGTCATTGCGTGATAGTGGACGATGAGGTTTTTCCTTAATACGTTGTATAAACGACACAACGAGTTTCACTTTCATTTAAGATTTTTATTTAGGTACTTTATATGCACAAATACACATCTTTCTTATTACGCAGCTTTCTTATATGACAAATCGATGTGGATTTCGTAATATAATTAGCGAATCTAATAATTTCCTTCATAGGCTTACCTGCTGAGTAACTCATTAAGGCTGGGTTGCACCAAACCGTCTGTAATCGTAAGCAGTGTTCGTTAAAGTTTCTATGGGATGACAGCAGCCGGCGCCATATTTAACGTTGATCAGTCTGTGTTCGTAAGTCGGTGCAACCCAGCTTAAATGCGAAACAATCGTAAACTTAATAATAAACAGGCGTTGAATGAGATTGCAAAGATTTACAAACTTAATGCAACTCGGTGGCTAAGTGTGTAACTAAAGTAAAGTCATACAAAATATCCCTTTTACAAAGACAGTAGCGCTGCCACGAACGGCAAGGGTTAGTTTGCTGCGTTCACTTTTTCAGGCAAACGTAACATAATGACAGCGCCATCTATGAATGAGTGGCATACATTTTGTTATGGTCTAAGGATTAAAATGTTTGTCTTGTCACTTTCCGACTACTATATTCCCTTTTAAACACATTTTTAACAACCTTGACTTTGAATTTCAATTGGTTTAACTCTCACAAGGAAATAAGTAATTCACTTGGTATTATAAATTCTACACAAATACAGAAAATAAAAACTGACCAATTTTGGTACGCAACACTAAAAACGATGTCAACGTATAAATAATGTCGTATTTTGATGTATAATTTTTAGACCGGATGGGTCATACTTTTCTTTCAGACACCACAGTGAAGCATGATTAATGTTTCCGAAAGACGCCTCGTAAATAAAAGTTATTAATGTTGTTCAATGTTGAATTTAGTTATTTCCTTTTATGTTGGCTATATCTGAAACACATAGATTTATTTTAATAGATTAATCGCGAAAACTTAATAACAATATATATATTAAAACGCTATCTATGATTTAAAAGAAGCCAAAAGCGGTGTCAATAACTGAACTTACGCATTCGAATTTAAAAAAAAATTTTCACTACGCACGCGCGACTTTCACAATTGGAAAGTAACGTATGTTGCCAGGGAGCTTTTGAAAAAGGAATTCGTAGGTTTATAACGGTTGTTAAACCGTTGTTTAAGCAATTGTGATTATGCAAATTATCATTGTTTTTGTGCATAATACAATGAACAATTAGATGTTAAAGGTTTGGTAGGTATTTTATTTAGTTTCACAGTAAATATTGCTATGGTTTGTTTTAAATAATTTCGATAAATTATTGGCAGTTTGTTTATTCTATTATGTAAACATTGCTTAATGTTATTTTTTATGTTTCAGACTATCATTATATAAGTATATCTAGGTTGAGATTTTTTTTTGGATTTTACTGAATTGTATTAAATATATCTATGTATATATATTTGATTTAAATTAAATAAAGGTGATGATTAACAAATATGTTATTTACTTTTTATTTTTTCATATCACTCCGGTGGCAAAAAGGCATACGGCCCGCCTGATGGTAAGCGGTCGCCGCAGCCACAGCATATGGACGCCTGCAACTCCAGGTGTGTTACATGCGCATTGCCGAGCCTTTAACATTTTGGTCCCTCCTTTCTAGAATAACCCCATAACGTAGTCCTATTTGGCTACAATTAAAATTTTGAATTTGAAATTCATTATTTACGAACAAATTGCGTTTTCACATATGGACGCATAAGCGCGAGCGAGAGCGTCTCAAATTCCATATTCAATTCCAATTCGTTTTAGCGAATAGACCCCTTTATATGCCTCTCATTCGTAATTACAAATCGAAGATTCACTGTGACCGATCAATACGGAAGTATTCAATCACAACAGCTGTCATGGCTTTCCCCTCTTTCACCTCTCCCCACTTCCCCCCTCCGGTAAGCCGAGAAAGTTTTTCTGCTCACGCGCACGATTTTCGGCAACTCTCCAATACTGCATTTGACTTTTGTATTTGCGATATCAATTTCGTACAGTTCGTATTTGAGAATGTGAGTTGCAATCGACACGACAAATCCTCACATTGAAAATGGGTGAGTAACGCGCTGATGGCTGCTTCGTCCAATACAACCAGAATATATGACGGTGTCTGTCTACTATCGGGGTTAAATAATAAAATAAGGGACAGCCTTTAAAATATACGCTAAAGTATTTAGCCATTTATACGCCCATAAAACAAGCCTTATTGAGCTTACCACGGGACTAGTTCGATTTGCGTAAAAAAATGTCCCGTAACATTTATTTATCCTATTTATTAGCAAAAAATCCAAAAGTTCATAGCCACGGTGACGATTTTGTCCAGCCGGCTTTGACTGGGACGTTATCAAATTAAGAAATGAAACGAGAAAAAATAATGTACGTTTCTCCTAACAAAAAAGAGAACACATAATAATCACCACTAATTGTCCCTTGATAATAAGTATAATTGTAATAAATCTTTTCAAGATATTGACGGGTCACTGTGCGGTTTGCTTCTTCTTTCTTAATGCGAACAGCTAAGGACTGGAATTTACTGCCGCCGTCTGCATTTCCTGATACATACAAACAATCTGGGCCTCTTCAAGACAAGAGTGAATAGGCTATTACTGAATCAGTGAGCAACATCTTAGGCCTTGTCATCGCTTTCCATCAGGTGAGACTAAGGCCAATCGCTGGTCCGTCTATCATTAAAAAAGAAGAAGGTATGTGGTGTTGTGTTCCTGGGTCGAGTGAGGTCGCCAGAGCTCCCGAGGACGCGCTGTGTCGAGAGTGAGGGACCTGCGTGTGCGCATGCTAGCTGCCATCACAACAAATCTTCAAGTCAGTAGAAACAATTATATCTTCGTCTAGTAGCCATAACACAGGCCTTAAAAAAATCCCATCCTAAGACCGGGTGTAAGCTAGACCTAGTGGCTGATGATGCCACTATGGATGTTAGGTAACATTATGGGGGAAACTAAAGCTCAGAGACTCCGTTGGTTCGGCCATCTTGAGAGAATGGATGAAGATCGCAACGGGAAAAGAGCATACCGAGGTTTGCGTGGTGAAACCCGATAAGTCGCGTAAAAGATTTTTTGAATATAGAACTATGCGTGAGGGATGTAGAGATTTTATTTCAAGAAGCAATTTATTCGATATTTTTTTTTTTTTTTTTTAAATGGGATTGCTCTTGGCCAGCATCTAGCCAGGGGGCAAAGCACCACGCAACCCTCGTACTTGAGAAGACGTCCTGTCGGCATTGGCGAAAGGTTAGGACAGGACCGTGAAAAGTGGCACTGTCTTGTGCCGGAAACCAAGTCTCATTTTGGGTCTCTGAGCCAGCGGAGTAAGTAAGTGCCTAATATTCGTCTAGTACTCATAGTACAAGCTTTGCTTAGTTTGGGACTAGGTCGATTTGTGTAAGATTGTCCCGCAATATTTATTTATTTATTTATTTTTATTTATTTATTTAAATTTGTCTGCTTTGCCCGAAGGTTGACTGCTAGAGAACGCTTATGGCATTAAGTCCGCCGTTTGCGCGGTAAGTTCTACTTTTGTGCAATATAGGTTAAATAAGAATAAATAAAGCAATTCAATTTAAAAAACTGCTTTGCCCAAAGGTTGATTGGTAGAGAATGCTTAAGGCATTAAGTCCGCCGTAACTACGATATGTTCTACTTTTGAGCAATAAAATTTTAATAAAAATAGAGGAGGTTTATAAAAAATTAACTACCTCTTTGAAATTCGGTTGAAATTCAAAAATGGAATGCACTTGCAAGTGAGAGTGCAGCATTGACCCAAATCCCGGTGACGTCACGGAATCCGCAATGGCGTGACGTCACCGCGCACGGTGTCAGTCGCGTGCGCAGCCGGCCTTGGGCATAATCTTAACGTGACAGGGATGGGATGGGGCATAGTCAGGACCTCTATTTGGGTTCCGTAGCCAAAATGGCAAAAACGGAACACTTGTAGGATCACTCGGGTGTCCGTTTTTCTATCACAGCCAATTTGCTCCGAAACTTTGGTACACATATATATGTAAGTCAGTGACCCAAAGACGGACGTGACGGGTAACGTTAATAAATGATTTTTAAACATAAAGCTCGAAACATTGTGGCGTGGGTGCGGGCGCGGTGCGGTGCGGGGCGGAGGGTATTGAATTTTAGTTTTTTTCCGAAACAGTAGACTGTCGATAGTGTCGATTATTGTTCCATATGTCACACACACCGCCTCCGCCCCGCTATCCCGCGCGGTGCTTTGGTGCGTTTTTTTTTTTGAGTAGTGTAAGAGTTGCTCTGGCCACCTTCAGTCTTCATAATCAGATCGGCTCGGTGTAGTGTTGGTAAAAACTCAAGTTTTTGGAGTCTCGAATTCAAGAACGCGACTCATACTTACGGGACTCCAAGCTTAAAAGACTTCCGAGTCTTTTGAGTCATGAGTCGAGTCCGTTTTCGAGTCTTATCGAGTCCTGTAGTCACAACTCGAGCCTTAGAAAACGTATAGTATAGCGATCGTAGCTTTTATAGTATTTTTACTTTAGACGTACCTCAAAATACTTGAATCTAATAGCAAAGACTCACTTTTGAAGTTTCTATCCAAAGAACTGATTTCTGCAGTACCTACTTCACTGAGTAGGCCGCGTAACCTTACGCGTTTCTACAAGTACAGTTGAGTTCTAATCATAATGAGTTCTAATCTCGGTTAAGAGGGCGCAGTACGTTTGGTTCTCCATACAAACGTATTTATGTTCTCATTTTAAAACGCCATGCTAGAATAACATGAAACTTTGTATACACAATGGGATCCAGCTTGTCTAGGGCGGAAATTAGTTTCTGTTGCTAGAAATTGTAAAAGAAAAAAAATACAGCGGTTTTTTTTTATGTTTTTTACGGCTTGTATGAAAACCTTAATAATCGCTGTATTTTTTTCTCCATTATAATTTCAAGCAAAAGAAACTATGTTCCGACCTAGTTATGCCGGATTACATTGTGTATACAAAGTTTCATGTTATTCTAGAATGGCGTTTTAAAATGAGAGCATAAATACGTTTGTATGGAGAACCGAGCGTACTGCGCACTCTTAAAAGCCTTTTATTTACACTTAGTAAACAGAACTCTCAAGTCTCTATAGAAGACTCGAGTCTTTTTAGAGGACTCGAGTCTCTACGAACACTCAATCTTCGATTAGTCTAAAAAACTAAGTCGAGTCTTCGGAATGAAGACTCCAAAGACTCAAGTCTTTGCCAACACTTAAGTTAGCCCTGTCACCCCCCGTTGACTGGTTACCTAGCAATTATTGACGGCAGCTTTAGTCCACCAAAAAGGGGCACTAATAGAATTGGGAGTGCCATAAGTAACGGTAGGTAACACATGAGTACACGTCGCCTTGAAAACATGTTTGTAGATAAGACAGGTAAATGTCTCGGAATAAATTATGTTAAATTATATGGTACCTAATTAATTGTAAAGGGTTTATAGTTTATGTGTTTTATTAAATTGAGGGCCTTAAAGTCTACTGTAAGATAGCTACTAAGCTTATAACTTATAACCAAAAGGTTGATATTAAGTTTCAGTTCAAAATTTACGAAGATTAAGGTACTGTCAGCATCATAAATATGTATACATTTCTTAACTAATGTCTGGGGAACAAGGTTCAAAATTGTATACATGTTTATGATGCTGACGGTACACACCAAAGGTTTGGGTCGGCAACGCGCACGCGAGTCCCCTAGAGTTGCAGGCGTCCATAGGCTGCGGTACTCACCATCAAGCGGGCCGTACACTTATTTGCCACCAAAGTAGTTTTTTTTTATTGATAAGAAACAAACAGTCTTATATAAATTAAAGATAAGTAATATAAAAATCTCATTGCCATATGACACGCTGGTTCTGAATTTTGGACTCGTTAGCCAAACGCTAGGCATTTGTTTACACTGCAACTGAGACAAACAAGTAACCGGCCTGCCTAGTGGTAAGCTGACACCGTTGCCTATGAACGCTTGCGACTCTAAGGGACTCTTGACCCTATGCTGTATGAAAGAGATGAACCGCACTATCATTTGAGTTGGTTGTGTAGTTAAACAATGTATTGTTTGAGTAGGTTGAAGTAGCGCGTTGCCAACCCTTTTTAGGGTTCCGTAGCCAGAGGGTAAAAACGAGACCCTATTACTAAGACTTCGCTGTCCGTCCGTCTGTTTGTCACCAGGCTGAATCTCAAGAACCGCGATAGTTAGACAGTTGAAATTTCCACAGATTACGTATTTCTGTTGCCGCTCTAACAATAAATATTAAAAACCGGCAAAGTGCGACTCGGACTCTTTGCCGTTTCTATATATAATGGTACGGAACCCTTCGTGCGCGAGTCCGACTCGCATTTGCCCAGTTTTTTTTTATATGAGGATTCGTGCACGGAACGAAACATTGGAATGTGAAACAATAAATAAGTTTTTGGTCAAAAATTTCATTTTTGGTACAAGCTTTTATTGCCGACTGTACTTTTTTCCACAATCATAAACTACTTGTGGAGTCGGTTCGAATGAGCCCAAACACGATGGGTTTATCTTGTGTAGTTTAGGAGTTGCTATGGCCACCTTCTGTCTCCATCATCAGATCAGCTCTGTGTCAGAATAATATTGCATTGTCATCCGATTTATACATGCATGCAAAATTTGAGCTCAATCGGAAACCGGGAAGTGGATCAAATTTAACTATCTACTAATTAACTATATTTGATTATAGACAGACAGACAACGGGAAAGGCGAAACTAGATAAAAGCTTGTAAAAAAATCTTTATTTCTTTAACAACCTGTACAAATCTTATAATGGCAATAGCGATAGTGATGGACCTAAGAGGCCAGTTGTGAAGCTACATACGCATTGTGTCTATGAAACATGCCTGTGATGCATATATGCGTCACCGCTTTCCCTTGAAAATGTTGCAACAAGGAAAATACGCACGGCTACTAGATGATGTAAGGTATCTATGAAGAAGGTTTTAAGTTATGTCCATAGATTTTTTATGCCACTTCGGAGCCGTCACCGTAGCCTATGAACGCTTGCAACTGCAGTGGCCTTTTTTTTATACCACATCGGTGGCAAACAAGCGTACGGCCCGCCTAATGGTAAGCGGTCACCGCAGCCCATGGACACCTGCAACACCAGGAGTGTCACATGTGCGTTGGCTATCTTAACCGAGATAGTTACTAAGAGCCATCATCAGTACAGTTGCATCCTAAAAGATGCCTGGGGTCAGCCACCTAATACCAAGAATTGGCGTAGGCACTAATTTTTACCGAACCGACTGCCATCTGACCTTCCACACCAGGGGGAAAATAGGCCTTATGGTATGGGATTAGGCTTGTTAATTGAGTGGGCCACTTGACTGTTAGAAATTCTCAAGCCATCCGAAGGGTCATAGACACCAACCGGGATTGACCCATCCAAGAGTTGACCACGGCTGAGGTTGCTTAACCTCGCATAAGATTTTTTTGTTACACTTAATTGCTAAAAAAACATTACGTAATTAAAGGACGTCCCCATACTGACGCTATTAATAATCCATATTCACATCGACAAAGTTACCTTTTGTTTGAGAACCACATGTCAATTTCCCAATGTAGCTCTACTTTGCTCCCTTGCCGGCGCTTGCGCAAGTATTGTTGATCTTCGCACTTACAGGGCCGTTACGTCAGTTTGTATGTATGTAACTGCTAAACTAGTTAGTGTATTAGCTGTATTGTATGAATGGTAACAATTGTATGAGTTTAGGGTTTATATTTTTTTGTTTTACTTTAATTTGGTGGATGTAGGCGTATGCGTATTTAAGTAGCATGAAAAATAACCTCGCCAGTAGTTAAAATTATTAAAATATAACTAACTGGTACTTAATTAATTCCTAATTTTATAATAAGGTACCTATAAATATTGGCAGCTTATTATTTTGGCCCTAAAAATATTGTGCATACTTAACATACACAATATCCAGTGTTTTGTTAACGCTTACATAATGACATTTTATAACTTTCCATCCCCAAAATAAAATCAAATTTAAATCTAATTTGAACCAAGCGCTTTGCATCTTCTTTTATTTGGAATTCTCTGCCGGCGTCTGTATTTCCGAGTTCATATAACCTGGACCTTTTTAAGGCACGAGTGAATAGGCATCTTCTGGGTGAGCTCGCTTCATCGTCGGCCTCATCTTTGTCCCCTGGCTAGATGCTGGCCAAGAGCAATCCCATTTTTAATAAAAAAAAAAAACCTAATGAGGTAAAATGAGGTTGACAAATTTTATGATTATGACGAATTCTAAGTAGAAGAAGTCACGGCGACAAGCTATAGTTGGTCCTTTATTTGGGCTATTTTATAAGCTTAACAAATCTACAAACGCCTGCCTAGGTAGGAAAACACATAGGCAAGAAAAATCGCAATGAGCTCCCAAGGTCTTTAAACAACTCATACATACGTAATATTATGCAAAACATTGCGAACAAACAAATTAATACAAATACCAAGAATATACAATCTATTGACAAATTAATAAGATTCTGATACTCTATTCATGAATAAAATGTAAAGTAAATACTTACTTAAATATTTCAAATATCGAATAAAACGGTTGCAATGACACATCCGCGCTTTTGACGCGCGTTCACAGATAGACCGACCTTGTGTCGTGCTATTCAACTTGTGACATACTTTTGAGTTGGCTTCACGCCGCAACCAACCGCAAGTCGAAACTAACCTTAAAGCTATAACAATAAGGTCGAATTTTAATTAACACAGTTCTGGATTTGTTTTAATTGAGCCGGGCACAATGCTAGGCGTCCTGTGGCGAAATTCGAATTTTACTTTTTCTCGGCGAAATGCGAAATTAAGGGCTTTCTTTTTATAACCGGCCAGTTGCAAGTTTTAATCATTGCTTCGAATGCTTTGAATTGTTATGTTGGTAGACCTGCTTCATTGTGATAGTTTATCTTATTTAATCCTTTTTGTATATTTACGTTCCTACTAATGTGATTTTTGTGGCTCTCGTGCAACGTAAACTTTTAAAATTTTGTGACGTCTGTTACCTCTCTAAAGTTCTGTGACCAATATGCAGTTTGTTTATTTTTAAATCAATAGCTGACTAGATGAACCAAGACATCAGTCATTCTGTCTGCGCACATGCAATTGTTCTTACAATAGACGATAAAGCAATTTTGTGTTCATTTGTATTTGTATGTGCAAAGTTCTTAGACATATTTCAAAGCTTATCAGAAGGACTTCTTATCAGTTTAGAACGTGAGCGTCCATTTTATGATACCTAAATTGTTTGTTTATATTTTCGATAAACATTGATTTGATAATATGTGTTGTGTAAGTTGTGTTTGTGTTCCTAGAGGTGGGATCGCATTTGTCTCTAGCTGTCAAGTCAATATCACAAATCGTCAAATCCGTCAAGGGTTGATAACGGCGCTTGTGGCTCCTCTGAAGTCACAGGGGAAACAATACTGGCTGATTTTGCCACCGCCGTAGAAAAAAAAAACCTCGAAAATTAAAACTGTTTTGCTTTGGTTTAACAGGCATCAATATTCACTTGATACCGCTTCAATATTTCCTGTAACGTGATAATAATTACCGTGTAAAAGGCCCCAGAGAAGTGAACAATTCCACGGTGTATAAAACTGGCTGAAAAAAAAATGTTCGAATTTCAAAAATCAGTCACTTTATCTTTGCCCTCACTTTCAGCGCTGCATCGCAACATCTCACACATATTAGTATACAAAGACGTTGATTCCGAGTTCAACCGTGCGTACAGATATATTTGTCAATCGAATTTTCATTGTCGCTAGATTTCCTTTAAAACAATTAGTTGTCAAAGTGAAATCGACCTTCCGTGGTGGATTGTGCAACTATTGTCGTTTGGCAGTGAGGCCTTTTTACGAATTTTCGCAACTTCCCTTCAAGGTTAGATTGATTAGTTTTTTTTAAAGTGTCAAACGAAACCGAGGCAATGGGGTTAGGCCCTGAAGGTTGTTTGGGGAAATTTTTAATTTATGCTTAGGTTTCCATGTATTGTTAAACAAATTAGATATATTAACCCTTTATAAGGCAAAATTTAGATCATACATACATACATCCACACCTGTAATTGTAATTGTAACTGTAAGAATGGAACTAAAATTGAAAACGTTGAGTGTAGTGTGGGGCAGATATACTTAAATTAAGTTGAACGATTTCTGTGCATCTGATCTATTCTCACTAATGCACAAATCAGAAAGTTTGAGAGAGACAGACAAGTGACATCTCACAAGTCTTCACCTGTCAGTGTCCGTTTTCATAACTGAAAATTGTACTGAACCGACGGTGTGTTAAGTTAATATAGGATTTAACATCCTGGTGTGCTTTCAAATGAAGACAATTCGTTAACAGCCGAAAATGATTGTACTATCTGTAGAGACGGATTCGCGCACCGAGGGTTCCGTAAAAATATGTTTATTATAAGATGTAACTAAAAATATACGGTGTTCGAAATTTTTCCTTTATCTGTGCTATAAGACGTTGCTTCGTACCAAATTTCAAGATTCTGAGTTCACGGGAAGTACCTACCCTGAAGGTTTTGATTCCCTTGCGAGTGTAGAAAATTTGTGGCATAAACGGCTATATCTTTTGATTGCGTTGGCTTAGAAGTTTGATTTTTATACAGCTCCAAGGGACAGTAGACCTGAGTATTTGATATAAATCCCAGCTTGATACCTCCACGCGTTCCTGAGAAAAAGGGTCTTGACAAACAGACAGACGGACGGATGGACAACAAAGTGATCCTTATAAGGGTTCCGTTTTTTCCTTTCGAAGTATGGAACCCTAAAAATCATCTGGCTTAATACTGCGAGTCTGCTTTTCTCAGATGTCTGCGAGGGCAGCTTACACAAGCTGCATAAAAAGAAGTATCCACTTCAGAATAGCCCGTACGCTTGTTTGCCGCCATATTTTGCTCGCTCATTCGCAGGCATTAGTAGTCACAGGTACCAGGCGCACATAAGCATGTGACAGTAGTGCAGTACGCTAGGTTCGGCGCGAGAAAAAGTTGCCTGGCCAAGACCCATATAGCGTGTGAGCGGACGCGGCAGTCTTGGTACTTGTGGTAAAGACGCGATATCTGTACGTTTTACTTCTTTTATATAATAGTAGTGACTGTGAGCTGTAGACCTGGCGATTTCTTTTTCAAATTATAAATTTCCAAAAACAAATAAAAAAGTCTATAATAGAATTAAGGGTCGCCCGCACGGTAGTTTGATCTGAACTCGATTATCCATAGAAACGTAGTTTCGTTCTCATTTTAAAACGCCGTGCTGAACTAACATGAAACTGTATACACAATGGGATCCGGCATATCTAGTCCGGAAATTACTTTCTGTTGCTTGAAATTATAATGGTGAAAAATAAAAAATAAAAAACCCGCTGTATTTTTTTCTATTACATTGTGTATACAATGTTTCATATTATTCCAGCATAGCGAAACTACGTTTGTATGGAGAACCGAGCTTCCTGCGGGGTCTTAGTCCTACTCACAAAATTTCACGATAATCGGTTGAGAAATGTAGAGGCCAATAGCGGGAAATCCGGAATGAAATAAAAATACAAGAGTTGTTTAAGATATTAATAATTAATTGAGTGAAACGAAGGTCTTCGTTTCAGCTTCGGCAAAAATGCTTTAGTTGTCCGGTGGATTTCCAGCTGTTCTCATCTTCAGGTCGCATTTCTCAACCGATTTTCGTGAAATTTTGTGTGCAGGTTCCATTATTATATATAATTTTTATGTGGAATCTTATTTTGGAATATAATTAAGAAAAAAATCGCGAGGACTACAGCTCACAGAGCCACAATTTTTTTGAAATTAAAAATGGGATTGCTCTTGGCAAGCGTCTAGCCAAGGGGCAAAGATTAAATCCACGAGCACTATTTATCTACATTGCATGTAATTAACCGCTTTAACTAATAATAACCTATTTATGGCCTAATATACTAATTATGGCCCTAGATGGTCCAGTCAAGGGCACTAATATGTATAGGTACATTTTTTTACCTTATTCCATTGAAATAAGATCCAAAAATGTGTCCATGTTTATGCTCTCAACTGTACACATCTATAATTGGGACGTGGATCACGATAAAAATAAATTAGTGTTACATCACCAATAATAAACAAAAACTCCCGAAATTACTGGAAAAATATCAAGTTTGAACCTATTCTTTGCTCTTATTTTTTTTAAATATGAAAAGAAAAATCAAACACGATTCAACCATCAAAATTTGTGACGCCACTTTTTTGTTTTTTCAAATCTTTCAATTTATCACTTTGGTGGTTCTATTTATACAGGTCAAAGATTTTTTTTTATATTACGATGGTTGCAATCAAGCATACACCCTGTTGATGGTGAACTGAGACCGTAGCCTATGGACATTTGCTCTTTCATTTTTTTTTCCTGAAAAATAATGATTGGTTTAAAGAGATACACGTTCCACATAAAACATAAACATGCAATTTAAACTTAAAATTAATAAAGAAAATAAGGTGCATAGGAATTACAATAGGGAGATGCCAGCGCGCAGCCAGCGCCAGCACAAATAATGGGTCGACAACGCGCTTCTGATTTTTCTGCAGTCACAAGCGTCTATAGGCTAATGTATTTGTTCATCGTAAGGGCGGTACACTTGTTTACCACTGTCGTTTTTTTAATATGAGGTTAAGCAACGTCGGCCGGGGTCAATTCATGGATGGGTGACCGCTTTTAGTGGTCACTGACAAAGCGCTCCCAAGCTTTGGAGGGCACGTTAAGTTGATCCCAGCTGCTGTCTACGACATCATCGTCATCGGAATATTTAGTCTTGTATTGGGTAAAATAAGTACCAAGATTGTTGCAGCGGCGTGCACGTATGTTAGCGCATGCGTAGTGCATGCAGGCGGGTGTGCGTTGCACCGAGCCTCGTTTGGATCGCTCGTCCGAGGGACTACATTATATTGATTTAAACTTGCACGAATTTCACACATTACTTGTAATAGTAAAACTCTTTATTGTACAAAAAACACAACAGATACAAAGATACAAAAGGAAAAGTAAAGTACAAAGGCGAACTTATCCCTTTGAGGGATCTCTTCCAGTTAACCTTTGAGGAAATGAGAGTAAAAGTTAATAAAGGCAGACAAATGCAGCAACATGTGCAAAAGGAAAGAAAATTCAAAATACATAAATTATAAAGGACAAAGTATTACTTCCTAATCAGATAGCCACAGCCCTTTCAATTTCCTCTTGAGCGACGCAACCGACTGAGACTGTCTTAAGGAAGGAGGCAACTCATTATTATTAGTAAACTTAATCCCGTACAATTTAAATGTATTCTGTTCACCATTATAAGCGAACTATGCACAGAAAAAGTACTAACAGCTTAGAGCAGATCATTATTTCAAGAAAGTATGCAATTTAGATTACTCGTAACGTACGTAGATGTCCCGAAAGAGCGGTCAAAATATCACCAACGGTTTAGAAGCAGTAGTAAATTTTATGTGATAAACAGCAATATATTTTTTTGTCATAAGTAAGATTTATGGTCCTAAGTTGATATTGTTTATAGAATTTTGGTGGATAGTTTCAGAGACTTCATAAATCATTTAACCACTTACGTTACACCGATAATACGCCTTATAAACATGATAGTTATGGTCAATTAAGTTTGTGTTAGAATAAGACGTTTGGATCACTGGCGTTTCTCTAAGATATCAGAGACTAGAGGTAGCGCGCCGCTTATCCCATTTTCAGATTGTTTTCCTTTACGTGCCACAATTTAATCTAAGAAAAAAGTATACATTAGCTAGTCTGAACTGAATGCGGTATTTAAAAACAGTAAAATAACGTCACCAATGTACAGAACTTACGAAGATATTCGGAAAACATCAAACTTCAACTTATTAATGCAATTTTAAAGATTTTTAACTCAGTTTAACCACAAAATTTTTTGTCACGTCAGTTGTCACATTTCCCTAACATAATTTTACTCACAGAGTGTTTTGACGTTTCGTAAAAAGTTGCTGATTGTGGATGTTTACTCGTTTGTCAGTAACTGGCGCCAGTACCAAGCCGGTGTGAATGTCCGCTCGCACGCAGGCGCAGTATGCGGCGATGACGTCACAGCAGTAGGTGAATCTCGCGAGTACCTAGTACCTTTAAATTACCTAGGGTTCAAACCGGCGGTATAGAACCTAACCTAACCTAACACTGCAATATCACATAAATAACTTTTACAGTACATATGGTGCTATATTACCGCACGAGTGCGGTAATCAACAGATTACGTGCATATGTCGAAACTTTAAAGAGCCATATGTACTGTACAACGTTGTACGATACACGTGCGAACTGGTAATTCGCAACTCGTGTCGATTTAAAACACTCCCTTCGGTCGTGTTTCAATTTATCACCACTCGTTGCGATTTTCCTGTTCTCTGCACTTGTATCGTAATGTACTATTACAGTACATATGGTGCTACTTTACCGCACGAGTGCGGTAATCAGCAGATTACGTGCATACGTCGAAACATTAAAGAGCCATATGTACTGTAAAACATTGTACGATACACTTGCGAACAGGTAATTCGCAACTCGTGTCGATTTAAAACACTCCCTTCGGTCGTGTTTCAATTTATCACCACTCCTTTGCGAATTTTCTGTTCTCTGCACTTGTATCGTAATTACTTTATGTATCGTACTATTTAAAGTGGATTAACTCCTGATTGAATTTTATCTTTATAGATTTTACGCACATACGAGCATGTTTTGATTATATTTTTTTAGTTCAATTGTCAACTTAGTTAATATTTTACTTTTTATAATTAAATGTATTTCTGTGGACATCTGTGATTGGCTTTATTATTAGCTATTAAGACTTGTATTTTTACTGTATTACTGTTGATGCCCCAAAAAAAAATTACATTAAATACATATTTTTCTGAAATTTAATGCGCTCTGCCTAGCCCTTGTGTGATTTAGGCGTCATACACTGTTAAAGAAGTAGCAATCTGTGTTCTATAGTTATGAGCTTATACGGATGTAGGCATAAGTTGTCTTTTTATGACACATGTCGATTTATAGAAAACGAAGACGCCTTTTATGCGTAAGATGAGCCCAAACAAAAATTAGGTTATACAGGGTGTGGCCTACATTCTCCTATTACATAGGAGTAAAAAGGATACTCCAAAGTCAAAGTAAAAATATTCTTTATTCAAATAGGCCTAACAACAAGCACTTTCGATTCGTCAGTTATAACATGTTATTATATTAAATATTTAATTATACTTATATAGAGAAGTTTATTGATGCTATTATTGTTCTTTAAAATAAATATTTAATTACTGTAGACATGTCAAAATTAAGAAATGATTATGTAGTAAAATTCACAATAGGATCGTCAAAACATAAATAATAATAATAATAAAATGTATAAAAAATAGAAGTCTAGACAGTTTCTAGAATAATGTCAAAAGAAATTAATAAGTAATTAATGTATAATGCCATAATGATTAATTCATTAACATTCCCTTAGAGCATCTGTTGTGTCCAGAAAAACAATACGCTTTTTCTATAGGGAGACATTTTGATCTAAAATTATGACCTCCAGGTAATGGATCTTGGGACCACGAGATTATAGCGCGGCAGTCGATACTGATGTTGAGGTATCAAGTTATGACTCATAATAGTTGTTGCTTTTTTAGATTAATATTATTGTTTTGGGAGATTTTTTTTTATTAATTTTTGAGTGTTTTTAAAATAAATAGTTATTAATATTAACCCAGTAGAGTCAAAAAGTACGCTTAAGAGTTGCCAGTACGCTCGGCTAAACTCGATTCTCCATACAAACGTAGTTTGGTTCTCATTTTAAAACGCCTTGCTGAAATGACATGAAACTTTGTATACACATGACTTTGTATACTGATGAAATGACATGAAACTTTGTGTTGCTAGAAATTGTAATAGAAAAAAAAAATACAGCGAGTTTTAGAGTTTTTTACGTCTTGTATGAAAACCTTAATGATCGCTGTATTTTTTTTCCATTACAATTTCAAGCAAAAGAAACTAATTTCCGACCTAGATATTCCGGATTCCATTGTGTATACTAAGTTCATGTTATTCTAAAACGGCGTTTTAAAATGAGAACGAAACTACTTTTGTATGGAGAACCGAGCTTACTGCGGACTCTTAACCTAAATTTTCATTAAAAAAATCCAAAAATAATTTTTTTTTTTAATTTGGAAATAATTATTGGAGAGCTCAATTTTTTGCTCCCGTTACAGGTCACACCCTGTATAGCCCTTATTTTTGATTGCCTACCCACATTTGTATACAGAAATATGCTAACTTGAATCTGTGTATGACATGTGAATGTGAGTGATTAAATCGTGACGGAAGAAATCACGAGCATGAACTAGTATTTTTTTTATACCACGTCGGTGGCAAACAAGCGTACGGCCCGCCTGATGGTAAGCGGTCACCGCAGCCTATCGACGCCTGCAACTCCAGGGGCGTCACATGCGCGTTGCCGACCCTTTAAAAAATTATACACTGTTTATCTATCATCATCTTTGCTTAATCCCAGTACAGTTGCATCCTGATGGATGCCCGGGGTCCGCTACCTAATCCCAAAAATTGGCGTAGGTACTAGTTTGTGCGAAAAAGAGTGTATAAATTTTTAAAGGGTCGGCAACGCGCAGGTGACACCACTGGAGTTGCAGGCGTCCATTTACCATCAGGCGGGCCGTACGCTTGTTTTCCACCGACGTGGTATTAAAAAAAAAAGCGACTGCCATCTGACCACCCGACCAAGGGGGAAACTAGGCCTTATTGGGATTAGACTTGTCAAGTGAGTGGGCAACTTGAGTGTTAGAAGTTCTCAAGCCGCCCGGAGGCCTCTAACTTGGCTTAACGACTGCCGATAGACAGCAGTCGGGATCAACGTCTTAACTTGCCTTCCAAAGCACGGGAGTGTTGAGCCATTCAACGCGGTCATCCATCCAAAAGTTGACCCCGGCTGACGTTGCTTAACCTCGCATACCGCACGCGGTACGCGGGCGCCGCTGGGCCACGTGCGCTCGAGCTTAAACTAGTATACCTATATTACAATTAAATTTAAATCATTAATTTCACTTCACGACGAAACCTCTTTATACCAAAAATTTGCTAAATTGACAACTATTCTATTGACAAAATCAAATTGCTGCACAGTTTCATATTTCATTTGTTGCGATTCTACGAATAAGCAAAATCGCGTTAGAATGAGCAGTTTACCTAATAATATTAGCTGTTATATGTGCTGATTCAACTGCGTACTTCAATTCCAATTCATACTTAAGGCCAAAAAACACATTTGACATAATATAAAAATTTCTGGCTTAGAGCATCAAAATTGAAATTGGTAATATAATAGTACATTTCGATGCTAGTGCGGAAAGTATGTCATTTCTTCACGAGTACCGAGGGATGCCACGAGCCGCAGGCGAGTGGCAACACTCGGGACGAGTGAAGAATGACATTTCCGCACGTGTATTGAACGACGTTTTTTAATACAGTTGCGAAAAAATAAGAAAAACAACAAGTAATATTTATAAAAACAATATCGAATGTTGCCTTTAGAAACTTAAAACATGCTTGCAGTAAGTAAAAACGCCTCTTCTTTGAGGCGTTTCGACAGCTATTCCGTTCCACTCAGACAACTTATTAAGAACGGTTTTTCAATATTCAATATTAAAAAATAAACGTGTTATAATGATGAAGAGGTAAGTAATAAAATATTAAATGTTTATATTTTTCGTATTCTGATATTAACAGTAGGTTTTTATGTTGATTACGACGTTTAAAGGAAACTAATATTTAACACCCAGCAATAAGGAGTCATGCATTGGAACAAGCATAAATTTTAAAAAATTGGAAAAGTGAAAAGCACTAGTGCGCGAAAACCAACTTTCCGCACGCTAAACAGCTACGTAAAGTAGCACTTTTTGAGCAACTGTATTAAAAATTATGTTTATACGACAGACGACGACAAGTTAGAGGCCTTCGGGTGGGTTGAAAACTTGTAACTGACAAACTGCCTCACTTGAGAAGCCTTATCCCAAAAAGTTTCCCCCTTGGAAGATCAGATGCAATCGCTTCCGTAAAAACAAGTGCCTATTCTTAGGTAGCAGGCAGCACAGACTCCGGCCATCCTTGAGGATGCGACTGTACTGAGATAACGCTATAATGAATAGGCAGATGGCAGAGGCTTTCATAAACTAGTGTCTACACCAAACCACAAAATAGTATTTATAGTTAGGAAGATTTCATGCGATATCCCAATGAAGGCTGATAAACCAATAGCTACCAGGCACACTGGGAAACTCAAAATAACGTTTTATATACTGGCAAAGGCGAAAAAGTCGTTCTTGGGAAATTGTATAAAATTCTACAATAAAATTCCGAAGCACATTACTGAACTTACCAATTCTAAGTTCAAAACTGTAGTAAACAAACACTTATTTCAAAATCATATTAAAAGTCATATCATATTAAATAACATGGATGTTTGGCAGCATTCTGAGCATGATAGCGGCCAGGATTGATGGCCTGTACTTGTACAACTGCTGCATGATACATGCACGCAGGAACAAGTAGGTAGGAAATAATAATAATTTATTGTACTAAAGTAATTCAATTGTTACTAACACCATGATCCAAGTTGGTGGTAAATAAACGGATTTATTATTATTATTTATTATAGCGTCCTGCAAGTAACGCAAATATAAATAAATATATTCTCTGCCGACGTCTGTATTTCCGAGTTCTTATAACCTGAACCTTTTTAAGGCACGAGCTGTGGCACGAGTGAATAGGCATCTTCTGGGCGAGCTCGCTTCATCGTCGGCCTCATCTTTAGCCGGGGGGCTAGATGCTGGCCAAGAGCAATCCCATTTTTAATAAAAAAAAGATAGGTTTTCTACTGTAGCATTATAATTTTATAGTACCTGACAGTATAGTTTTATATTAAGCTATACGATGTATATTGTTTTGTAAAAATGACACCTCGCCGAGTTTTTGACGCCGGTTCTTCTCGTGGCAGTTTATTTTTCCGAACCGGTGGTAGTTAATTGACATTCATAGGTGCATATAATATGCCTACAATGATAAATAACTTTTACTTTCTACTTTATAGTATTACATAACCAAATCTTGGTATTAATGCTATAGCGGACACCAGGCTGAGATGATGAATGTAACCTACCAAATAAGCTGTCAATTACAAGTACATTTTTTATTTTATTTATATCCACAGCCAACTTAGCTAGCACGGTAGCTTATATCGTCTCGTTTTATCTGACGTTTTAGTACCTACATTTTGGCCATATAACGTGACGGTATGAGCTATCTTGCTAGCTAAGCTGACTTTTCAATTCTTAAGTAAAGATAGACTGATAAGTTTTTCCACCTATATACTAACTATTTCGGCCAAAGAGGATCTCTGCCTCTGAAACGAGAGCACGCCACCCTTTCCGATCCTGAGGGCGTACTGCGAACTTCGAAAATCGAACTTCGTGTCGTGTCGTTCCTTTGACTCTCGTGTTATATACTATATGACGAAAAGGGACGGTACGATACGAAGTTCGATTTTGGAAGTTCGCGGTAGCACCCCTGCGCTGCTTCCTACCAGTTGTCTACTTTAAGCTGACACAGATCCGCCTCTCCACTGCCTTCCCAGCTATATCTGACCCTACGTAAGTATACTTAGTAGAATTCGAAATAATTCTTATGACTCGCTGCTTAGACTCTGACATACATGTCTGTTAGTAGTATCAGTGCAAGCATACATTATTATAATCTAAATACGCGAAGGGGCCTTTTTATATGATCAGAAACTGGTTTGCACTCCAGTTATGCCAACATTTCGTTGCGCAACGCATTTAAAAAGAAACCAGATTGCTTTCATACTGGCCACACCGAGTCCTTTTTTAAATTTCGCATGTTTCCACGCGCGAAAGTACTTTCGAAATGTCAATTAAGATGAGAAAGTGGTGCATTTTTCGAAATTCGAACTTATTTCTGACTTTTTGTCTCGTAACCTTTTAAAGGGGTCCGAAATTTAAAAGGATCGTTATTAAAATTAGTGAAACGTTTTCTGAACCACGTTTCATATTATTATTACGATTAAAACGTTAGTATGAAATTTTAAAGTGCTATTTTCCATTTGCCATTGTTCAAAATGGCGGCTGCGTAACTTTTTTAAAGCAGCATCCGCGGATTTCAGCCAGAATTTAAACAATGCTCATCCACTCATATTTTTAAATGGCCGCTTTCTTTACCCGTAGACCGTTGCGTAAGATGTGAAATAATTATTTAAATAACACTGGTTATGACATAACTTTCTAAATTTTAACAATATGATATGATCACGCAATGGTTTTATCTTTTTAATAATGTATTTTAATGTTTTTTTAAGCATGTTTAAAGAGGAAGCATCAATTACAGTGCTCAGTTTTATAACCCGACTTTTAGACTTGATCGTTAAATTTTATCAACACCTATTGGCGAAACTTGCAGACTATAAAGTAGGAACGAAACTCTCAATTTTGACAAACCAGAATAAAACAATAAGTTCTTATATTTTTGTACAGAAATTAAGACGTCATAGAACAGAGACATCAATCGGCCATTGTTGATTTTGCTCAAACCACATGTATTAGGATAAAAGTTGTATATAATAATCGAAAGAATATTTGTAAAGATGGTGATGGTGGTCGCAGGATTAAAACAAAAAGAGCAGCACTTCACTATTAATTATAATTTGTTTAAACCGTATTTATCCGATATATAACAAATAAGATTACTTGCATGCCGAAATTTCGCTCCACAAGTCACGTGGTACAGAATTATTTCCTCTTGAAACAAACTATTTGACAGCTGAGCTGACAAAGTTAACAGTTGACTTTTCCGACTAGGTAAATAAACAGCAGGATTTCCCAAAGAAGATTAGTAATGTTTTCTGTGACACGAACGTTTTTTACGTTTTTGCGCCGCAGAAAAGATAGATCGGGAGCGGCGATTTTCACAGTACTCATTTAATCAGGGATATGGGTACATCTGTTATTATTTCTCGGAATCGCTATTCTGACACCCTTAGCTAGTACAAAAAAGATTTGCTTTGTATTTTATCGAAATAATAATAGGTGTGGCAAACGAAATTTCACCATCACTACCAGAAGAAGGCTCTTTTGACATAATCAGAATATTACGAATGACAGTATTTTTAGGACTACAAAAGGTACATTACACTATCTACAAATCCTGCACTTTAAATATTGTTTTTTTGTTTTTATTTACATGTTTATTGCAAAAAAATATCTTTACAGTACATATGGTGCTTGATTACCGCACGAGTGCGTTAATCAGCAGATTACGTGCATATGTCGAAACTTTAAAGAGCCACATGTACTGTAAAACGCTGTACGATACACGTGCGAACAGGTAATTTGCAACTCGTGTCGATTTAAAACACTCCCTTCGGTCGTGTTTCAATTTATCACCACTCGTTGCGAATTTCCTGTTCTCTGCACTTGTATCGTAATGTACTATAACGTACAAAAGGCAGACTTGATGCCATGAGGCTTTTGTTTCTTTTTTTTTTAAGTGAAAAACATTTATTTACTGTCAGAATACACATAATAACGTCTACTGACGGAATCGTACTGAGTATCGACTTTTGCATGGGTATATGGCTTCGGCTTTTGGTTTGGTTTGGAATTTTTGGGTGTGGCCGTTTGTTTCAGCCGCAATACAGCTACAGTACCTGCAATCAAGTTACCTTTAATGCTCCCACCTGATGTGTGAGGTTGCTGACTCTGCACATTCGACTGCTCCAGCTTCGTGCTGACTGTACTCCACATGTCAAACATATTCAACATATTGCCACACGGCACTAACACAACATAACACTACACAACATCGTCACTGAAAAATTTATTAAATTCAAGTCTCAAGAATGTTCGTCCGCCGTACAAAAATCTTAACCTACGGTGTTCCCTTATAATTTGTATTTTTATTATATTAATATTGCGTTTTAATAAATACTATGTTCTATAATAAACTTTCTCAAATCGTCAACTAATGTAAATATGCTATATTTGTCTATTCGGTTTAATATCAGTCTAAAATTTCGTTTTAAGGTTGGGTTATTTGCTCGGGAATTAAGTTTTAAATACTATTTGTGAGTACTAGATTAAATGCGTATAAATTTGATAATAAAGGTTATTTCTCAACAGGATATTGTCGTTTTATGTGTTTGAATTCAGAACGTTCGTCGCCGGCGCTCGTTTTTTTTTCTTCATAGTCTTTTAAAAAGTTGTATAACGGCCAGTTCACTTTTCGAATTTCGCGAGTTCGATTTTGCGCATTTTTTAATTTTATGCGTTTTTTGTGGGTTTTTGCTGGCGAGCTCGCGTGCACTGAAGTGCAGTTGCAGTGGGGGGTGTTGGGGGTGGTGGGGGGTCGGAAGCGGGGGTGCCAACGGCGCATGCTCGAAATCGATCCTGGTGCCAACTACTTTCCTTCTATGTTGGTACTATAGCGTTTGTATTATGCCATTCACTTTGATGTTGTGTCCTTTGTGTAGCGTGAAGTCGACATGGGTTTAACTGGCTTATATACATTACATTGAATGAGAGTATTGGTTCATACAACAAAACTTGCATGAGGAAATAAGTATAATGTAAAAATGAATGTGTGTATATGTATGATGCAGGTTTTTAGTCCCGGCTTGTATTTTATTAAAATACCTGAAAATCTCAAGATTGGATGGAGAATATGAATATGATCCAAACGATTATCGTCAGCAGCGGCCCACTGCTGGGCACATGCCTCTCATAGATGAGGGGTAATGAGCACTAGTTCCCTTCACTTCAGATATATTTGCATCATGTGACGGCCAGTTTTGCCTAGTTGATAGTGACACTGCCTCCGAAGCTAGAGGTCCCGGGTTCTAATCCCGGCCAGGGCATTATTTGTGCATTTAGCACAGATATTTGTTCCTGGGTCTTGGATATTTTCTATGTATTTAGGTATGTATATCGTCGTCTAGTACCCATAGTACAAGCTTTGCTTAGTTTGGGACTAGGTCGATTTGTGTAAAATTGTCCGCCAAGAAAAAAAAAAGAAAAAAAATTAGTTAATACATATGCATATTTAATATGTATGAATTAGACTTTTTCATAATGGCAGAACACTTCAATATGATGTTTTTTCAATTGTGAAGCGTCTGGTTGACGTGACTTGGTGACCGAAGAGCTGGCGGGTTCCTCGCTCAACATATCAGCATTGCGATACAGCGAGGAAATGCCGCCAGCATCCTCGGTACAATGCCCCAAGGGCCTTATATTATTTTGGTTAAAGTATTCTTGTACGTATATATTTTCTTTGTAATAAATAAATGTTTTAGTTTTTTTTATCATATCCGCCGTTATTTTTATATCATATATGCATACAGGGTGTGGAAAACATGCGTACGACCCACCTGGTAAGCGGTCACCGCAGCCTATGGACGCCGGCAACTCCAGGGGTGTCACATGCGCATTGCCGACCCTTTAAAAATAACATCTTATTCTGTTTCCCCGGTTGTGCCCGCCCCGGGTCCGTTTTGACACCTATACCCAAGATTTGGCGTAGGCACTAGTTTTGACGAAGCGACTGCCATCTGACCTTCCCCAAGGGGGAACTATACCTTACTGGGATTAGGCTTGTCAAGTGACTAGGCAAGCTTGACTGTTAGAAGTTCTCAAGCCGTCCGACACCTCTAACTTGGCTTAACGACTGCTGTCATAGACAGACTTAACGGGTCTTCAAAAGTACGGAAGCGCTCAGTTAGTAACCACTCAAATCGGTCACCCATGACTGACCCCGGTCGACGTTGCTTAAGGCCACGAACGCTCCTAATATCCTCATGGAAATAATCCTGAATGAAGCCCCCTTTTGAAGACTTTCTTTTATACTACGACGGTGGCAAACAAGCTTACGGCCTGCCTGTTGGTAAGCAGACACCGTAGCCTATGTACACTTGCGACTCCAGAGGAATCACAAGTGCGTTGCCGGCCCTTTATTGACTTGGTGCGCTGTGTTAAGAGTGAGGGAGCCTCAGATTTTTTATTTTTTATTTATTTATATTAACAGTTGGCTTTCACAGCATTACAGTAATACCAATGCACTGTGAAATTAAAAACTAACCTAACAAAAACATCAGAGTAACCAAATAATAAAAGATCCCCCCCCACTCCCAACACAGCCTTACTCACCACCTCAACACCTACCTACCTAGACTTTCCCGCAAGAGATATTTTCGAACCTTTCCCCAATCGGTTCACGTCACGCCAACCGTTCCGTGACGCATATTCACGTCAGCAGTGACACGGTTAACGTGTATGTTTGTAATTACGCCTATTTACCGAGAGGGAGGCAGAGCGCATGAAAAAAAAAATCATTACCACTTCTACATATTGCAGGTTTATAGATGGAGAAAATGTGATATTGGAGTGACAGGTTGCTAGCCCATCGCCCATAGCACACTTCAACCTGGTTCCGAGTCGACTCTTACGACACCCAAGGGAAGAAAGGGGGTGGTGCTATTCAAACCTGTCATTACATGGAAATAAATAAATATTGCATTTCACAGACAAGGAATGTGGTGGAGATACTGCAATCGCCAACCCGCATGCCAAGCGTGGCGATTATGGCATCTACCTTCCATGAAATTGGGGGAGGCCTATGTCCAGCAGTGGACGTCTGTGACCCATTTCTTTTGCTCGAGAATGGTACATATAATTCTGTTCTGTGGCAGACACTGTTAAGTACAACACACGAAAGACGAAACGCAAGAAATAGAAAGGAAAATCCCCGAAATGTTGCATTCACATGCGCGGGCGACATTACGCAAGATTACGTTGCGCGCACGCAGTTGTGCGAGCGATGAGCGGCAGCGGGGACGGAGGCGGAAGCGATATTTGAACAGTTGAGGAAAACCAATAAACAAACCAAAAAACCTCCGACGCAAAAAGAGGGGTTTTATAAGTTTAACGTGTCTGTCTGTGTATCCGTGTATCTGTGTGTCTGCGGTATCGTAGCTCCCAAACGGATGAACCGATTTTAGTTTAATTTTTTTCCGTGTCATGGTAAATTTTATACCTAGTGTTCTTAGCCAAGTTTCATGAAAATCTGTTCAGCCGTTTTTCGAGATATTGAGCTTTGAAATGAAAATGTCGGGGGTTTTTTCAGCTTTTCTAAGTTGTAGTTATAAAACTAATTGCTCTGTGAGCTCTGATATTTTTTACGTATACAAACCCCATGGCACTGCCATTAAAAAAACCTGTTTGACGAAAAACAACTCAAACGGTATAGTAGTTTCGGAGCAAAAAAAGTAGACACACGAGTGATCCTATACAGGGTTATTTTTTTTAAGATTAAGATAAGATAATTTATTTGATAAAACATGAGTCACATAGGATGTCATAATTCACAGTTTCAAGTATACATGTTTAGCTGTAAATCCAGCATTAAAATTCTCCATGCAATTTCGGAATCATCGAAAATGCTCTTTAAATTTCACGAGAATCAGTTGAGAAATGCGATATGGAGAGGAGAACAGGAGTCCGTCGGATATCCGGACATACGAAAGCATTTTTCCCGAGCTGAAACGGAGACGCTTCACTCGGCCACTGAACAGTAGACATAGTTTCAAGAGTTTGCGTGGTTCCTCTGTATTGAGCCTTAGCTTATGTCAAATGTGGACGGCAACACAACGTTCAGTTTAAGAATTTTTACTCTACCATCTTTTACTAAAGTGGTACGTGTACTCGTATAGCGTCACGTTGAATGTAACAGAAAATTGAGGTCAAGGCCATACCAGAACTCAAAAAAATAAGTACACGTGGCGTCACTACTATCTTCTGTCAAATCTGACATGGTCTGCAACGCGCTATCGAAGTTTCTAAAATCAGTTTGCTTAAATATAATTTCCAACCAATTCTCAATTGGGATTCGGTCCTAGAGAGCTCTCTTCTTGTGACTCTACTGTATATTTGTATTTGTATATAGCTTGTAGATATTCTTTGCCTGTAGACATCTAGCGATATTATTCTACTTAGGAACACATCTCATACAGGAACACAAACATATGGTAATGACACCGTCATGGACGCTCCCATCGGAAGATCAGTGCTGGCAGTAATGCCTGCATTATGTTGAGATGGAATCGTTTCGGGACAATACGACATGGTTTCTTCTGTAATGATGGTGCTATTGTTTTATCGCAATTAAGCTTTTCTGAATATCTTTCGTATTACAAAAAAGCCGTACTTCTGAAGTTGCCGAGGATACGCTGTGTTAAGAATGAGCTGCGTTAGTTTCTTGGTGTCAAATGTGTCAATACATACGAATCATCATAACAGTGAAGGGTCGGCAACCGGCAGTGCGCTTGAAATTATTCTGTGGTCGCAAGCGTCCATAGGCTATAGCTTACCACAGACACCGTACACCATAGTGTCTGCTGGAGTGTTATTCACAAACCGACACCTCTCACCTGATACCTCCACCACCATCCACCATATCAGCCCCAGGACGTCCACTGCTGGACATAGGCCTCCCCCAATTTCATGGGCGGTAAATGCCATAATCGCCACGCTTGGCATGCGGGTTGGCGATCGCAGTATCTCCACCGCACTCTAGGAATGCTGCTGCCCATTCCCCGGTGGTCTGATACGTGATACCTCACCTGTTTTTAAATGGAAACTGTCAATGTTTGACAAATGACATTTGACAGTTTCCATATAAAAACGGGTGAGGTGTCAGGTGACAGGTGTGGATGGGTCGGTTTGTCGGCCGGTTTAGCCTAGTTGGTAGTGACACTGCCTCCGAAGCTAGAGGTCCCGGGTTCGAATTCCGTTAAGGGCATTTGTTTCTGTGGTGAGCAGAAACATTTGTTCCTGAGACTTGGAAGTTTTCTATGTATTTAAGTATATATACATATATATCTATTAAATATATCGTCGTCTAGTACCCATAAAACGAGCCTTATTGAGCTCACTATGGGACTAGTTCGATTTGTGTAAAAAAATGTCCAATAATATTGATTTTATTTATTTATATGTGAGGGCAGATCGTCAGGCAGACCGTAAGCTTGTCTTTACCACCATCCTTGTATAAAAAAAGTTCGTATGTTTTTAATTTAAGTGAAAACCTCATTGATGCGAAACTGGGTCCTGCCTAGCTCAGGGTACAGGGTCGTGACATATCTTGTAATTACTTCTTGTGAACAATAAAATATTTTCTTTTTTTTCCGCTGTATCTCGTGACTTGGGCCGCGCGGGCCCGCAAGTGAAAGTGGCTGCCAAAATCTCGTGAAAGCGAGAGAGAGCCTTGATCGATGCCGTAATTATTATTAGCCATTATATGAGATATGCTAAACGAGCCGGATGTTGCTTGTGAATCTAACTAGTTGGGGAAAAATATGTTTTTTATAGATGATTAAAATATTTGAACCACGTAAAATTTGCGAATGTAAACATGTTTTTTATACCTCGTAACAAACAAGCGTACGGGCCGCCTGATGGTAAGCGGTCACCTCAGCCTATGAACGCCTGCAACTCCAGCGGGCCTATAATGTTTGCCATTTTATCACTTATCGTCGTGGATAAGACGCCCGTCTCTCTCGCACTCGCATACTTGTCAGAACGTGTCGAATGTCTTATCCACGACGATAAGTGATAAAATGGCAACCATCATAGGCCCGCAGGGGTGTCACATGCGCGATGCTGACCCTTTAAAAATTTATACACTCCTTTCTTGAAGAATCCTCGGGAAAACCTCGGCTGGAAGCGCCTTCCACAACAGGAGCGTCCGAGGGAGGAAGTTCCTCTGAAACCGTACCGTACGCGACCATTTAGGTTCTAAGGTGTGAGGATGAATGCCGCCGACGGCGAGCGGGGCGACGGTAGAAAGTGGCCGTGGGCATCATGTCGAACAGTTCTTCGGAGCACAAGCGATAGAACACGCAGGAGGCAAAGTTTGTAGTTAGAAACATATAAAAACGGATAATCACTTCACTACTATAATTATACCGAAAATAAACGTTTACTTGTTAAACGCAAACGAGAAACGTTTATGAAGATTCAAGTTATGATAGATCAAGTTACAATACAGTAAAAAAACTTTTTTTTTTTACAATGAACTAACTATACAGTGATTCTGGAATAGTTCAAAAAAATATCAATGTTGGAAATCCTACAAACTTCACCACTAAATAACACGCAAAAATGTGTTCAGACGCTCAGAGCCTTACCAAGGTCCTGCGTGATCCGAGGACAAAGCGGCAAGTATAAGTAGATACCAACAATTAACTATAATCACAAACGCAAATTTTTCGTTTCTCACAGATTAGAAGAACCTAGCCATATTGTAAAACCATTTGTGTGTTAACTTTTTTAAGCCGCTGCTGCCGAAAGGTTCGGTTAGTATGAAATTTGTAGCGAAATATGACTTAATGACGTCACAATTTTCTATTGCCAAACTGCGTACTTTTTCTCATGTTGTGTATGTTACCAATAAACAAAACTTGCGAAAATACTCGGAATATATCATACTTCAGCTTAGTTGCGCTGTTTAAAAGATTAATAAATTATAATAAAAAAAAAATTATAAAATAAATAAGTTGTAAAATATCATAATATTTTCCGAGCAGTTTAGCAAGTTTTGTTTGTTGTTAACATAAAAAAATATAGTTTTAGTATTTTAAAACGACTGGACGGTGGACTGATGACCTGGTAAGGGTCGCGGTGTTCGCTGGATGCGGGTGATGCAGGGCCGGTCATTGTTAGTCTTTGGAGGAGGCCTATGTCTAGCAGTAATGATGATGATGCGTTGTACAATACCGTATTGCGTCAGGAAGAAAATGGCTTATTATCGCCGTGCATATGCTAAATGTTGTTATATAATGGCCATGCCACTAGATTTGCAATGGCATGAGGAGAGGATTCCACCTCAGTATTGTATTTTTTTTTAAAGATAATATCAGTATAGAATAGTATAGTATAGTTTATAGTATAGTCCTTAGCGTTGGTTTTTATCTTGGGGATTACTGCCCAGTCACTCTTATCAATGAGAGGAGGCCTGTTCCCAGCAGTGGGACGTGGGCTAATGATGATGATGATAGTAACTAATTTAAATTTAATTTCTAGTTTAATTTTTTGACTTTCATTAGGCACGAGTGAATAGGCATCTTCTGGATGAGCTCGCTTCATCGTCGGCCTCATCTTTGCCCCCTGGCTAGATGCTGGCCAAGAGCAATCCCAATTATTAAAAAAATAACCTAGTGAAAGGATATTCTCCGTTTCAGCTTTTGCAAAAATGGTTTCGTATGTTTGACGACCTGTTTAGCCTAGTTGTTAGTGACTCTGCCTCCGAAGCTAGAGGTCCCGGGTTTGAATCCCGGCCAGGGCATTTATTTGTGCATTTTCCACGGATTTTTGTTCTTGGGTCTCGGATGTTTTCGATGTATTTAAGTATGTATTTATCTATATAAGTATGTATATCGTCGTCTAGTACCCATAGTACAAGCTTTGCTTAGTTTGGGACTAGCTCGATTTGTGTAAGATTGTCCCCCAATATTATTATTATTATTATGTCCCGCCGGCGGATTCCCCGATGTTTTTCTCTACTGGTCGCATTTCTCAAAATTTCCTGTTAAAATTTTCTAAGAATTTTTGATAATAATATGTATTTTATGTTGAGTCAGTTTTGGAAATTTTTATAATAAACTTTTTCAGATTTATCTCTCTATTATACTGGTTATATTCTTATTACTATTTGAATCATTTTCAAGCAAAGAGTACCTTCTGGCCGCATCAATACATTTAAAAATCATCCGTATTAACATATATAAAGAGATAATTTTTGCTTGACATGACAGACTTCATTGACAGGCTGTTTTCAAAAACACTGACTGGCAGGTAAAAAACAAAGCCAGAAAAATGATAATTTTAGCTAAAACAAACTAAACTTCATTTTGATTAGTAAATGGAATCGAATGAATATTCAAATTGATTTCCAATCAATATGAATGAACAACTTTTTTACCGTGATAACATTATAGTTCATTAGTTGTCTTTTTTACTAACATTATTTTTAAGGCTTACTAACATAATATGGATATATGGAATTCCTTTAGTTAGTACACAATTGTACAATTGTAGTTAGTTTTAGTTTTATATTTCAAATTGTTTATATATATATATAAGTGAATCCAGATTATATACTATTAGCATACAATAATAATAAAGAATTTATTTCAGGTATATCCATGTTCATTAGTTCAACCACTCTTACTTAACGTAATGCTACCGGCAACCAATATAAGTCTGACCTTTCGAGATACGATGTTGTTGGAACTATAGGTCACATTATAATAGGAAGCTCAGTCGAATACAAAATGTATTGTAAATAGGCTGGTTAAAAGTGAGCGTTTGGCTCGCAAAGTTTGGCGGTACCAACTTTCACCACTCTTTCGTAACGATATATTTTTAGACGCCGACTATTACCATGTTGAGTTATAAAATGTTTTGTAACGTTTGAACATGTTTGAGATAAGAAAGTCAGAAGGAAAGTTCTAGAATGCAATCGTACGCAAATCTAGTTCTAAGCTGTAAGCTTTGAACTCGAAAACTAGACACAATTCTGAATAAATAAAATAAAAAAAGAGTAAAAAAGGCCTACAGGCATTTAATGGTTCGGAGACGCGCATACGAGTCCCAGGAGGTTGCAGATAGACCTATGATACATATAGGCTACAGCATCTTATCAAGCGGGAAATTTGCTTATTTGCCACCAATGTTTAAAAAAAATAGTTCTAAGACATGCAAGCTTGAATATATAGTTTATAAAGCATTCGTTTGAATAAATTAACGATTACAATCCTCGACCTAAAAAAAAAAGATAACGAACCAGAAGACAAATATTAGTGAAAAAGCAAATATTTGAAAACGCCCTTCGGAACGAGAGAAAAAATATTTCCCAACAGTTTCTCAACTGTCCCTCTCGGACGCAAGGTTAGCGTATGTCCGTCTCGCTCGCACGTGCAATAAGATCATGCAACTGAACAACCTTGATTCGATGCAATTTCGTGATAGGTAATTATACGGGCATTTATGAACTATTCGTTATTTTAAAGTTGTGAATACACAAAATGACGTAAGATAATAAATTAAAAAAACTTGCATACGTAGGCGAAGTTATGCAAAGGAGTATGCGAAGTCCCCAAGTAGGTCAGTGTGGGAACTACTCTCCGTTCCTTTTCATCTAAGAGAGATGTATGCCCAGCAGGACGTATATAGGCTAATGATGAAAAAAAATGAACTAACAGTGACAAAAAAAATTAACGATAAACTGGGATGATATTAAAAGAAATAATCATTAAAAAAAAGAACTAACAGTGACAAAAATAAATGAACGATGAACGGAATGATATTAGATGAAATAACCTTAAAATTTAGGTAATACACGTATTAAGTTATTTTTTGGTTTAAATAAATCATAGTATGAATTTCAAGTCTAATTGCTTTTATCAATCATTTCAATTACATAAATATACAATTATTATTATTATATATATATATATATATTTTTAATTTGATCGTAATTTGTATTTCTCAGGCTTATTAATGATATTTATAAATTAATAAAAATAGCAGTAGAAAGCGAGTAGAAAAAGAACTGTCCTACTCCTACCAAAACCATTTGCAAAAAAATTACTTGTGTGTGAATTATTTTTATTGTTTCTTTTTTACTTTCATAATTAATGAGTGTTATGCTCCTATATTAGTATATTTAAGTCACAAATAAATAAAACTATCTATTGAATGATAATTATAATATTATTTAGGTAAAAACCCTACTATTATGAATTGTAATCAATTACAAACATATTGATTATATTTTTCATTGTGATAAATATGTATTGTGTTTATGTTAACGTTACGTCATTTTTTGTTATTGTTAATGTTTCCTACGCAAATTTTCAATTTTAATTTTTCTAAAATTTACATTGTTAAAACAAGTATGATCTTAATAGCATAGTAATTTTACATACAGCGGCCGAACAAACAAAAAACTCACGTCCGAAATGCAATCCATACACAACACTTCACAGACACATGAGCGTTTTTTCGCGTTTTATCGCTAGCGTTTCGCGTGTTCCCGATCGCGTTTCAACGCGCGCCCGTGCGCTTGCGTCGGCTACTACTGACTGTGCGCGCGCGCCGGTGAAGGTACGCTATTTTAGCAATCGCTAAAAGATTGTCAAAGGTTGGCTGGTGGAGAATGCATCCTGACATCGACATAATCATTTATATCAATTTATTAGTACTTATTAACAAAGGATGCCTACTTTTCCCTGGATGCTTTTTCCAAGTGCCAGACGATAGTTCTAAGTACTTATTTTAAAAAAAACCCGGCCAAGTGCGAGTCGGGCTCGCGCACGAAGGGTACCGAACTATTATCTATACAACATTACATTAGACACTTTATTATAACCTTTTTTAATTTAATTTACATTATGATATATTTTTCTATTTTTAACAGAAATTATTACGTTAATATAAATAATATCAAGTAGAATTTGGGTCAAGTGTGGGTTGGATTTTATTTTTCCCATAAATTTTGAGACCCAGCGCCTGAAGCAACTTTTTAAATTTTTTTTGTATGGGAGCTCCGTTAAATATCTATTTTATTTTGTTTTCCGTCTTTGTTGTTATTGCGGCAAGAGAAATACATCATCTGTGAAAATTTGTTGAAGTTAGGGTCGGTAGAGTTAGGCCGTGTAGATTCAGAAGCTTGGCTCTACATGAGATCTGATATCTTTTTCACAGGGCAAACCTTATGTCGTCGTCTTGGCAACATTTTACATGAAATGTTTTTGGTGGGATTTATTTATTTCGGAAACAGCTCTAACGATTTCGATGAAGTTTACAATTCAGAGGTTTACGGGAGCGAAAATTCGATCTAGTTAGGTCTCGTGTTCGGGAAAACTCGGGCAGAGCTCGGTCGCCTAAGTGCTTTATCTTATCTATTTAAGTATGGTTGTACACATATCCTCGTCTAGTACCAGTAGTACCCATAGTAAATGCTTTGTGACTAGGTCGATTTGTGTAAGATTGTCCCCCAATATATTTTATATTTAATAATATAATAATAATAATAATATTGGGGGACAATCTTACACAAATCGACCTAGTCCCAAACTAAGCAAAGCTTGTACTATGGGTACTAGACGACGATATACATACTTATATAGATAAATACATACTTAAATACATAGAAAACATCCAAGACCCAAGAACAAATATCCGTGAAAAATGCACAAATAAATGCCCTGGCCGGGATTCGAACCCGGGACCTCCACCTTCGGAGGCAGAGTTACTACCCACTAGGCTAAACAGGTCGTCATTTCAAACATAAAACCACAAACCTTTTAACAAAACCCCGACGCGTGCCAAACTATTTAAACCAGTTGAAATAAGCTTGTTTTGACAGTTTAAAAGCACAGAAAGTTACAGTTTTCTTTGCACATCAATCACACACTAAATAACATCTTTCTGCTCACTGGAAATAAAAAAATGTCACAAACAATTTGACATATTTTTCCTCGCTTTATTCGTTAAATATTTAGACATCTTTATCTAGTGAAGGTAAAACTGAACGAGCCACTAAAATACAAACTCTCCGAATTATTCGTTCATGGGTATTCGCACAGTTACTATTTCAGTCAGTACGTTTTAGTTTTTAGGGTTCCGTAGCCAAAGGGTAAAAACGGGACCCTATTACCAAGAGTCGCTGTCCGTCCGTCCGTCTGTCACCAGGTTGTATCTTAAGAACCGTAATAGCTAAGCAGTTGAAATTTTCACAGATTGTGTATTTCTGTTGCTGTTATAACAACAAATACTAAAAACAAAATAATATCAATAATTAAGGGGGGCTCCCATACAAAAAACGTGATATTTTAGCCCTTTTTCATGGCTACCACTCGCCGAGCTAGATCTCAAGAACCGTAATAGCTTTTTTATTTGCACAGACTATGTATTTTTATTGTGGCTACAACAACAAATACTAAAATCAAAATAATAATAATAATTAAGGGGGGCTCCCATACAACAAAATAGTTGCCGCTAAAACAACAAAAAAAAACTCAATAAAACAAGTGTTTAATGGCACCAGCTTTTAGCCTTATTTTCTAGTACGGAACCCTTCGTGCGCGAGTCCGACTCGCACTTGGCCGGTTTTTGTAAGTTAGGTTAGTTTATTTCTGGAGCTACTAGCTTGTAGCTAGGTGCAAGGTGGCGGCTTTGGTTTATTACTTTTCTAACTTTTTCTAACACCTCAAACTGATTTTTTTGGAAAAAGACATGTCTAGCCTCGATAATCCTTCTGTCGCCAAACAGAGCTTGTGTAGGTCATATTGAGAACTTGACTTGTGTATATATTTTTCGATTTGGTGTCCCGTAAATGTCAAACAGCATGAATACTTAAATTGGAACCCAGACCCCTCCTAACCAAAACACGTATTTCGAATTAGATCCAGAATTAAAAAAATAGAAACCGGTCCAACAAAAGGGTTCGCAAATAAACTGGACCCTTGCGAACTGTCCAGTTTAGACGCCATTGTCCACTGAAGACGTCATTGTACACTATACACGTCATTGTGGAGCTCCGATAAGAGTCATGTTGTCTATTCAATCGTCATAGAGGGAAAGTTGGAGGGAGGAATCCGAACAAATTGAAGATTACATGGAGAATACACTAATCTATACTATAATATTATAAAGCTGAAGAGTTTGTTTGTTTGTTTGAACGCGCTAATATCAGGAAGTACTGGTTCGAATTTAAAAATTATTTTTGTGTTGGATAGTCATACATGGAGAAAGGCTTTAGGCTATATATAACATCACGCTGCGACCAATAGGAGCGAAGACGTGGAAGAAGTCGCGGGCAACAGTTAGTACCCTATAACGACGGTGGCTAACAAGCATACGGCTTGCCAAGTGGTAAGCAGAAAAGAGCGTACTCCCATCTTAAAGGCCGGCAACGCACTTACACAGTTACAACCTCTGGTGCAGCGGGTGTCCATGGGCGGCGCTAATCGCTTTACCATCAGGCGATTCGTCTGTTCATTTGCCTCCTATTTCTATAGACTAGTAAAGGCGAAAAAGTCGTTCTTGGGAAATTGTATTAAATTCTACAATAAAATTCCAAAACACGTTACTGAACCTAGCAATTCTAAATTCAAATCTGTAGTAAAACAAACACTTATTTCAAAAGCATATTATAAGGTAAACGATTACATCATGGACAGGGATGTTTGGCAGTGAGTGTCCTGCACCACCCTGCACGGCTAATCTATCGCGAAAATAGGTTTTCTACTGTAGCTTGTTATTTTTGTAGTAACTGAGACTGTAATTTTATATTTAACTAGACAATGTATATTGTTTTGAAAAAATGACACCTCGCCGAGTTTCTTACGCCGGTTCTTCTCGTGGCAGAGGTATATTTTTCCGAACCGGTGGTAGTTTATTGACGTTCATAGGTGCATGTAATATGCCTAATTTGAAGAATAAACTACTTTTACTTTTACATATAAAACCGGCCAAGTGCGGGTCGGGCCACGCGCAATGAAGCTTTCGGTATTCCATTCCGTACCTACTACGATTACTACTACTCCACATGTGAAACCACTATACCGTACTTTGAATTAAAAAGGTCGTATGTTATTTAACTCTCGGCACTCACGTTCTTTGGTTGAGGCAAGGCAGTTTTTCACAGATAATTCAAAAAGCATTGGACTTATACACTTCTTATCAAAGTTTGACATATTATTTTTAATACTCATACTCATACTCATTTATTTGCAATGGGCATACATTACACGTCAAAGTTTTACATTTTCGTATACACATTAGGTTATCTATTAATAAAAAATAAAAAAATGAGAAGGATGTTTCCATAATTCAATACTGTCCAATATAATAAAAATGTATATATCTAATTTTAATTACAGTTCATTCAATATAGAAACCTCATATTTAAATGTTTAATAGTCACATAATTCCTTTACGTCATAAAAAGCATTTATAATGAGCCATTTTTTTATTCACAATAAAAGGTAAAATCTTTTTCTAGGTTTTTAATACGACCCGGAATGGCATTGTATATTTTTGGACCAATAATATAGGCCGTTTTGGTAGACTTAGTTAGTTTACATCTCGTAGTTGCAAGCTTTCCCTTGTGGCTATTTCGTAAAGGTCGTAGATGGTCAGCTCGTAAGGGAAAGGAATTTGTGTTATTTCTTACGAATTTTACAATATTATAAATGGATTATGCGATGGACAACACAAACGCGATTCTTCCTATTCGTGATTCCCAAACAATATGGATTCCACACAACTGAGGGTGTGGTCATTATACCTAGTGACGTGAATAGACGTCGCGCTGGTGAGCCAGGAGGAGCGCGTGCGTAATATTTTGTACCCTTTCTTTTTATACATTTTGAAACAGTGATAATTTTTTTTTTTTTATTTTGTATTAGGACATTTTAAATTTAATTTTTAGGTACAAATTGCTATGCTCAACAGAGCTCATGTTTGAACTGTACCTAACTTTAAGATCTTATTGTGTTACTTAACATGAAACGCAATAAATCATTGAATTGAATTGAATTATAGGTTTTCCTGTAACCTATCGGTGAAGAACTATATTCCGTATTTATTTCGAAATTTTAGACCCAGTAGTTAGGAGATGCAGAGGGGGGGGGGTGTCATATTTGAGACGCACACAATGAGCTCTTTCATTTGATATGTAACACTATATACACTTAGAAAAATTTTTTTTTATAAATTTCTCATTTCCCCCCCAAAAGTGGTCGCCATGTTTAAAATTCACTTGTTTGCGTTACATGTCCGTCTTTGGGTCACAAACTTACATATGTGTACCAAATTTGAACGTAATTGGCTCAGTAGTTTCGGAGAAAATAGGCTGTGACTTACGTTTTTTTCCTTTTGAGGTACGGAACCCTAAAAAGAACGATTCCAGAACAGAGCATGCGCACTGCCAACCATTTTTGAGGATCCATTGTTTTTACATCTAAAGCAGTACGCTCGGTTCTCTATACAAACGTATTATGCTCTTAGAATAACATGAAACTTTGTATACACAATGGGATCCGGGTCTAGTTCGGAAATTAGTTTCTGTTGCTAGAAATTGTAAAAGAAAAAAATGCAGCGGTTTTTTGAGTTTTTTACGGCTTGTATACCTTAATAATCGTTGTATTTTTTCTCCATTATAATTTCAAGCAACAAAAACTATTTTCCGACCTAGATCCCATTGTGTATACAAAGTTTCATGTTATTCTAGCAAAATACGTTTGTATGGTTTTTTGGTTGTACCGAACGTACTGCGCACTCTTAAAACGCATATACCTAGAGCGGGCACGGCGCAGTAAAAGTAAAAAAGTAAAAGTAAAAGTAGTTTATTCTTCAAATTAGGCATATTACATGCACCTATGAACGTCAATAAACTACCACCGGTTCGGAAAAATATACCTCTGCCACGAGAAGAACCGGCGTAAGAAACTCGGCGAGGTGTCATGTTTTCAAAACAATATACATTGTATAGTCAAATATAAAATTACAGTGTACTCTCCTATACTAACAGAGCTGAAATCGACAAGAGCAAGGCTCTTGGAAATCTTAGACAAATAATCATTGTTTAAACAAAGACTTCCACTATAAAAGATAATCACTGATTACTGTTATAATACTCGCTCATTTACGCTCTTCGTGATGTAGTATTAGTAATTTACTGAATACTGAATCATAATATTCATAATGCTCTTGAACATAATTTGTATGTTTAAGAGTCCCCCGTACGCTCGACCGAACTCGATTCTCCATACAAACGTAGTTACGTTCTCATTTTAAAACTCCGTGCTGAAATAACATGATACTTTGTATACACAATGGGATCCGCCATATGTGGGTCGGAAATTAGTTTCTGGTGCTAGAAATTGGAATGGAATAATTTTTAAGAAAAAAAACCGACTTCAATGGGGGAGGCCGGTGAAAGATTATTATACTTAGATGGTGCACTCTTAGATTCCTTACAATAAAATAAAAATGGCTATAAGTATGTTTATACTAATGGTAGAAGACTAAGTACCCTCAATTCCTCATGGAATCATGGAAAAACCTTGCTTGCTTGACAAACAAAATGAAGAGAACAAATCGCCAAACTTGAACTACGCGTCGTTGAAGAGTTCCGTTCTGATCATCATCAGCAGTTCCACTTCATCAAATGTCACTTTTATGAATGAAAATGCTTGATTATTGATTAGTTCATGAAAATATTAAAAAGTTCCCTCGATTCCTAATGGATCCCATCATCAGAACTTGAGCATGACAAAAATTAATCGTGAAAATAGAACTTGCCTCACAAACACAGCTAGGAGGACAAATCGCCAAACGTGAACTTTTCGTCGTTAAAGAGTTCTGTTCTGATCATCATCAGCAGTTCCACTTCATCAAATGTCACATTTTTTGATGAAAATGCTCGATTAGTTGATAAAAACACAAAAATCACTATATGTTTGCCTTTAAGATTTGAGGAGTTCCCTCGATTCCTAATGGATCCCATCATCAGAACTGCGTTTTGACTAAAACGGGACCAACTTGGATATATATACTTACAATCAAAAAAAGAATTTTCCAAATCGGTTAAGAAATGACGGAGTTATGGAGTAACAAACATTAAAAAAAAAAAAGAAAAAAAAAAACAAAACAAAAAAAAAAACATACAACCTAATTTATAACCTCCTCTTTCGAAATCTTGAAGTCGGTTAAAAAAATACAGCGAGTTTTTGACTTTTTTAGGTCTTGTATGAAAACCTTAATAATCGTTGTATTTTTTCTCCGTTATAATTTCAAGTAACATAAACTAATTTCCGACCTAGATATACCGGATCCCCTTGTGTGTACAAAGTTTCAAATGATTCCAGCATGCCATTAATGAGAGCGAAACTACGTTTCTATGGAGAACCGACCTTGCTGCGGACTCTTAAGACAAAGCACTATTTGTAGCTAGGTAATGGTGGTGGCTTTAGGTATGTGGTGTTGAGTTCCTGGTGGTGATTAAGGTCGCCAGAGCTCCCGAGGACGCGCCTTGTTGACTTTAATTAAATTTTTTATTTAATCCCACCACCACCACCATATCAGCCGAAAGACGTCCACTGCTGGACATAAGCCTCCCCCAATTCCATGGGGGGTAAATGCCATAATCGCCACGCTTGGCATGCGGGTTGGCGATCGCAGTATCTCCACCGCACTTCAGGGATGCTGCTGCCCATGCCCCGGTGGTCTTGGCCGTAGTTTTAGGACATACCCGGGTCCATTTACGAACCGGGTTTATTTAATCGTATGGCATTTATTTACGAACCGTGGAGATCTTAGAGCAGACAAGTACGGTTGCCAGTTTTTGTTGCACTTTTAGCACCACCCATGGGTCACGTGTAGGGTAACGATGGGTACTCCCTACGGACGTGGTGCAACTTCGACCCCCCTTTGTCAAGTGAGTGGGCAACTCGACTGTTAGAAGTTCTCAAGCCGCCCGAAGGCCTCTAACTTGGCTTAACGACTGCTGTCGTAGACAGCAGCCGGGATCAACGGCTTAACGTGCCTTCCAAAGCACGAGAGTGCTCAGTTAGTAACCACTCAAAGCGGTCACCCATCCAAGAACTGACCTGCCCCCACATTGCTTAACCTCGCATACCGCACGCGGTGCGCGGGCGCCGCTGGGCCACGAGGCCACGAGCGCTCTAGCGCTCTCTTCCATCAGTCACGAGCCTTGTTGACTGATGGAACTGCATAAGTTTCTGGCTCAACACAACGAATCTTCAGGTCAATAGAAGCATAGATAAAGGGTCCGCAACTCCTTTATGATTCTTCTGGAGGCGCAAGCATCCATGGGCTGCGGTGTCTGATTGCCACTTTGTAATAAAAGACTTAAGAGCACGCACGCGCACGTCGCACCAAAAAACCGCGCCGTATAAAGAAAACAAGCAAAAGGAACCAAACCTTCGCAGCATTTCATACGTCTTTTTTTAGGGTTCCGTACCCAACGGGTAAAAACGGGACCCTATTACTAAGACTTCGCTGTCCGTCCGTCTGTCAGTCTGTCACCAGGCTGTATCTCAAGAACCGTAATAGCTAGACAGTTGAAAATTTCACAGATTATGTATTTCTGTTGCCGCTATAACATCAAATACTAAAAACAAAATAATAACAATAATTAAGGGGGGCTTCCATACAAATAACGTGATATTTTAGCCCTTTTTCATGGCTACCACTCGCCGAGCTAGATCTCAAGAACCGTAATAGCGAGACAGTTGAAATTTGTGCAGATTATGTATTTTTTATGGACCCGGGTATGTCCTAAAACTACGACCAAGACCACCGGGGGATGGGCAGCAGCATCCCTGGAGTGCGGTGGAGATACTGCGATCGCCAACCCGCATGCCAAGCTGTCTAGCAGTTGAAATTTGCACAGATTATGTATTTTTATTGTGGCTACAACAACAAATATTAAAATCAAAATAATAATCATAATTAAGGGAGCTCCCATACAACACAGTTGTTGGCCTTTTTTTTTAGTACGGAACCCTTCGTGCGCGAGTCCGACTCGCACCTGGCCGGTTTTTTTAAAAGTATGAAGCAGTAATTGTCAGTCGAGAATTTCGAAAAGATCAAAAAAATCGGCCAAGAGCATGTCAGGCCATGGTCAGTGTAGGGTTCCGTAGCTGCCCAATGAACTTACTTTAAAAATAAATACATTCGCAGCATTTCAAACGTCTTTCACTAAGAAGCGAAGACTTTTTACGATAATTCAAAAACAACTCAACTGATCATGTCCGCTATAGTTTTCATTGAAAGTCTTTATTAAAATTTACTTTCATGATTGTTTTCATATTTTTTGGACCCACAGTTCAAAAGTTAGAGGGGGGACACATTTTTTTTTCTTGTGGACTGAATATTTCCGAAAATACTTACTTTATCAAAAAATGTTTGATGAAGACCTGTATTCATTTTGAAAGACCTATCCAACAACACCACACCAAAGGGTTGAAGCAAAAAAAAATTGCAACCCCACTTTAATTTTTCTTTTAATTTTATTTTAAGTACGACTTTCTCAGTTTTATTGTTTTCTATATCCATACCAAATTGCAGCTTTCTAGCACTAACAATCACAGAGCAAAGCCTTGGACGGACAGACAGACAGACGGACATGGCGAAACTATAAGGGTTCCTAGTTGACTACGGAACCCTAAAAATGCAAGGATCTTCGTTTGTTAGTCTGGCTGGTCCTATGATTGACTGGTGGAGATTGCCTTGAGGCATTAAGCCACTTATACTTGTTTGTTTCGTGTAACAAAGTTTAAGTAAATAAAAAAAATACCAATGTTAACTGAGCAAACCTCCAGAGTACTCGTAATTCCGTCTCCTTCACAATCATATACTTATACCTAATCTGCGTGATTATATTATGTATGCTTATGTTCTTCCTTATTTTTATTTTTTTATTTTATTTCTAAAGATACATATAAAACAGACAGCAATCAAAATGAACAAAGAAATACATATACGAAGACACTATGACGGATATGAATGTGTTTGGCGAACTTCACTCCGAGGACCCCGAGCGAATATCTTAATGAACGCACGAAATACATACATTGAAACGACGTCCACAGGTAGACGGGCGTTCGTTTAAAAAATACTTGGAAATCTCTGCCGGCGTATGTATTTCCGAGTTCATATAACCTGGCCCTTTTTAAGGCACGAGTGAATAGGCATCTTCTGGGTGAGCTCGCTGCATCGTCGGCCTCATCTTTGCCCCCCGGCTAGATGCTGGCCAAGAGCAATCCCATTTTTAATAAAAAAAAATACTTTATCTATACAGCACCCAAACACCTAACAGCCAAGGCGCCAAAACACTTGGCGCTCATTACACGGTAACCTAATTTCTATTGATAACGGTTGATAACGATATCTCGGTCAATGTACGATACGGTACGTATACCCAACAGCAAATGTAGATGATCATTTAAGTACTTTGTCGCACTAACGTAACAATATTGCGACAGTTGAAATGTGTCAATGTAGTGAAAGTGACAAGGTGCTAAAATGATTATCTACTTCTGCTGTTGACTATAATAGCAGACGTACGTACTTTCGATGCGCGCGAGGGTTTGTTATGCCACAATGGTGACAAACCAGCATATATAGAGGCTGTTTGCAGATGGATGGATATGCGCATACGCATATAGCGGATAGGCGGATAGATGAGGTCAACTGCTACGTGGTCAAGCACAAAAAAAATTTGGGCCCGAATTTTTTTTAAAGTTTTTTTTTATGACATAGGTGGCAAACGAGCAGACGAATCGCCTGATGGTAAGCGATTAGCGCCGCTCGCAACACCGGAGGGGTTGTAAGTGCGTTGCCGGCCTTTAATATGGGAGTACGCTCTTTTCTTAAAGGTTTAAAGGAAATTGTTGTTTATTTAAATAAGTACACACAAATCTAACACTTTTGGGTATGTTCAAGAGAACCGCGCATTTCTAACCATTCTAACTACGACAAACGTTATTAATAGGAACTTCGTATACAGGGTGGAAAAAAATGGAAACTACCTTATAACGTTGAGGCAGCTCAATTTGTTGAAAGGAAACATTATCTTATTTCTCCTAAGCAATTTAATTGTATTCACAGATTTTGGTAAAAAAAAAATTTTTTCAATACCTACTAATTGTACGTACAAAATTTCCTCTCTTGTATCCTAGACTGTTAGGTTGGTCTCTTATAAGTTTTTGTTCCTTGATATAAATAGGTACGGGTACAGAATAAGACCCAGACCCGAGACCTGAGACCCGGGTATGTCCTAAAACTACGCCCAAGACCACCGGGGGATGGGCAGCAGCATCCCTGGGGTGCGGTGGAGACACTGCGATCGCCAACCCGCATGCCAAGCGAGCTCAAATTAGGAGGATGGGATCAGGCAAAGTTTGGAGTCGGTGTTTTTTTGTTAAAAATTTACTTGTTCCCATTCCACCATAGGCTGGAAAACATATGAAAAACAATTTCAGTCATGTTTACTTACTGCCTATCAACATATACATACAGATATTTTTGACATTCAATAGAACTAATATACCTGTATTAATCCTGCTGATGTGTAATGTGATATTTTGCGCACCGTGCTGCAAACGATGCATTGTTGATAGCCACTTCCTTTCCTGTGTACCTATACCTAGTATGTATAATATGCAAATTGGCGTTCTTGTTTCCATTCTACTATGGGCGAAAAGTTTTTTTATAAAACGACGGTGGTAAGCAAGCTTAAGTACTGCCTGATGGTAAGCAGACACCGTAGCCCAGGAACGCTTTCCTTTATTAACATAGAGCGGCGCCCGCGTACCGCGTGCGTGCGGTATGCAAGCTTAAGCAACGTGGGCCCAGGACAGTTCTTGGATGGGTGACCGCTTTGAATTGTTACTAACTCATTTTTAACGGGATTAAGTTCAATCTTATTGAACGAGAGAAACGAAGATCTCCGTTCCAGCTTCGGGAAAAATGCTTTCGTATCGGCTAGCGGATGGCGGATTTCCGGAATCGCATTTCTCAGCCGATACTCTTGAAATTTTGTAAGCAGATTTGATATTTATTGTTGCCCGCGACTCCGTCCGCGTACAAAATTCATGACATTATAGAAATAATTAAATTGTTGTACGCGCAGGTTTAAATATCGCTCGCCCATACAAACTTCTACCCCCTTTTCCACCCCCTAAGGAATAATTTTCGGAATAAAAACTATCCTATGCCCTTTTCCGGGACTCAAACTATAATTCGGTTTAGCGTGAAGAGGTAACAGACAGTATTTAGTAAGGTATGGATATGGATTTTTTGTCTAGTCAGTTTTTCGAAACTTTGACTGAGCCATTAGTAAAGCTATTAAGAAAATGTTTCGCTTAATCCATACTTTAATGTTAGGTATGGTATTTATATAATTAGTAGGTAATTTGAGAATAGCTGCAAGACATGTGCAGCGCGGGATATCAGTTTTCACGATTTAATTGCAATTAATTATATGTTTACAATGCAAAATGTATGCATTATCTATACAGACTTCAAAAATTGTATTTTTTCTAGCTAAAGCTCTTTTTTCGTCGGGAAAACCTGCGAACCAGGTAACACTAAAACTACTTCGTTGGCCTGTTTAGCCTAGTTGGTAGTGACATTGCCTGCGAAGCTGGAGGTCTCGGGTTCCTGGTAGGGCATTTTGTTTCTGTGGTGAGCCGAACCATTTGTTTCTGAGACTTGGATTTTTTCTATGTAGTTACGTAGGTATATATCTATTAAATATATCGTCATCTAGTACCCTTAACACAACACAAGCCTTATTGAGCTTACGAGCTCGATTTGTGTAAAAAAATGTCCTGTAATACTTGTCTTTTAAGTATAATAGGTACGGTTATACGGTATGGTTTCAGAGGAATTTCCTCCCTCGGACGCTCCGGTTGTGTAATGAGCTCCCATGCCGAGGTTTTCCCAAAGTACTACAGTATGGGATGCTTCAAGAAAGTAGTGTAAAAAATTTAAGGGGTCGGCAACGGGCATGTGACACCCCTGGAGTTGCAGGCGTCCATAGCCTGCGGTGACCGCTTACCATCAGGCGGGCCGTACGCTTGCTTGCCACCGACGTGGTATAATACTAAAAAAATCCACGGCGACCGCCATCTGCGCTCTAATGCGGAGGAATCTTGGATGAACAATAGGAACATGGTCTATGAACGCACTCTATGCAGACAGAACATACGTGTTCGCGATCCTCAGTGATTAGGGATCGAGGAAGAAGATGATTTTTCTGATAGCTCAGTTGGCTAATGCGATTAGCCGCGTGTGCCAGGATGTTTCAGGTTCGATTCCTGCTAGGAAATCGTTAAATTAATGGGATAATATATCTAGAATCTATCATCATTATCATCCTCCTAGCGTTATTCCCAGTACAGTTGCATCCTGAAGGATGCCTGGGTCCGCTACCTCTAATGCCAAGAATTGACGTAGCCACTAGTTTTTACTGAAGCGACTGCCATGTGACATTCCAACCCAAGGGGAAAACCAGACCTTATTGGGATTATGCTTGTCATGTGAGGGGGCAACTTGACTGTTAGAAGTTCTCAAGCCGCCCAAAGGCCTTTAACTTGGCTTAACGACTGCTATGATAGACAGCAACTTAGTAACCACTCAAAGCGGTCACCCATCCAAGGACTGACCGCGCCCGCCATTGCTTAACCTCGCATACCGCACGCGGTACACGGGAGCCACTGGGCCACGAGCGCTCCCTTTAAGAGTCTATATAATTTGAAATTTATCTTTAAGAGTCCGCAGGAGGTTCGGTTCTCCATACAAACAAAAGTACCTAGTTTCGATCTCATTTTAAAATGGCATGCCGGAATTACATGAAACTTTGTACACACAGTGGGATCCGGCATATCTAGGCCGGAAATTAGTTTATGTTGCTTGAAATTATAATGGAGAAAAAATACCTACAGCGATTATTAAGGTTTTCATACAAGAACTAAAAAACTTAAAAACTCGCTGTATTTTGTTCTATTACACTTTCTAGCAACAGAAACTAATTTCCGGCCTAGGTATGGCGGATCCCATTGTATATACAAAGTTTCATGTTATTTCAGCACGGCGTTTTAAAATTAGAAACGAAACTACGTTTGAATGGAGAATCGAGTTCAGACGAGCGTGCGACCCTTGTCTTTACTTCTTTAAGTGATAAAGTACTGGAATGTATACAAGCTTAAAATGCTAAATATACATTCATATACAAGGTGTGGCCTGTAATAGAAGCAATAACTTTAAAGGACGCTTCCTTAGAGCATCTGCAGTCACCTCTTCTGTCCAAAAAATTATCTTTTTTAATTGGGAGATTTTTTTTTATCTAAAGTTATTACCTCCAAGTAATGGATCTTGGCACCCACAGATATTATATCGCGGCAGTCAATTGATACTGATTTTGAGATTGCTTCAAGTTATGACTTGGCTATGAATTTTTGGAATTTTTTAAATATTTTTTATTAATTTTAGTGTTTTTTGAATAAATAGTTATTAATATCACTCCAGTAGAGTAAAAAAGTACATATAAGCTACTTTTGTGAAAATAAAATAAAAATAAAACTGTTTTTTTCAGTTAAACTATTTGGAAGTCATTTCTAGAGAGTTCAGTCGAGTACCGTTTAAGAGGGCGCAGTACGTTTGGTACTCCATACAAACGTATTTATGCTCTCATTTTAAAACGCCATGCTAGAATAACATGAAACTTTGTATACACAATGGGATCCAGCTTGTCTAGGGCGGAAATTAGTTTCTGTTGCTTGAAATTATAATGGCGAAAAAATACAGCGATTATTAAGGTTTTCATACAAGCCTTGAAAAACTCAAAAAACCGCTGTATTTTTTTTCTTTTTCAATTTCTAGCAACAGAAACTAATTTCCGACCTAGGTATGCCGGATCCCATGGTGTATACAAAGTTTCATGTTATTCTAGCATTGGCGTTTTAAAATGAGAGCCTAAATACGTTTGTATGGAGAACCGATCCACACCGATCGTACTGCGCCGTCTTAATTTTTTGCGCCTATTACAGGCCACACCCTGTATATGATACACGGCCATATTTAACTTAAATTAACTTACCAAAGGACCTTGGTTCGGTTGCCGAGTTGATTTCCAGTACTGTCGAATATCTTTATTTTTATAGCTTACCTGGAATACAAAAAAGTGAAATAGTTAAATAACGAATGTAATAAAGTTTTAGTTCGATTTATAGGACAGTTAAATATTGAATTGTATTCTTTTTTGGGCAAAAGGACAGACAGACAAAAGAAAGGAACTTGCAGCAAATATCATAAATGAACTTCATTTTGCAAGTAGGTCGCAAGTGCACCAATTACAAGTCAAAATCTATTAGCGTTTCTGGAAAAGAAGACCACTACCGAGAACAAACGCAAAAACTAACTCAAAATCCGTCATTTTCTCGCAAAAATAAGCCAAATATTACAGTAATTGACGGCCTGTTTAGCCTAGTTTGACGGCCTGCTTAGCCTAGTCGGTAGTGACTCTGCCTCCGAAGCTAGAGGTCCCGGGTTCGAATCCCGGCCAGGGCATTTATTTGTGCATTTATCACGGATATTTGTTCTTGGGTCTTGGATGTTTTCTATGTATTTATCTATATAAGTATGTATAAGTATATCGTCGTCTAGTACCCATAGTACAAGCTTTTTATTATAGCAATCAAGCAAATTAATATATATGTTAATACATGTTATAACTGACGATTCGAAAGTGCTTGTTGCTAGGCCTATTTGAATAAATAATATTTTGACTTTGACTTTGACTTTGCTTAGTTTGGGACTAAGTCGATTTGTGTAAGATTGTCCCCCAATATTCATTATTTATTAATTATTTACTTAACTTACTTAAACTAAGTAAATCTGAATATGAATACAAAAAAATCAGAAACATATATAGAAACTAGCTTTAAATTTAATGGAAATTACTTCCACTAGACTATAAATTAAAGTAGGTATAGGTAGTCTATATCATAAAACAATCCCCACTGATATATCGATATTAGCAATAAAAACTATATGATATTAGGTTAGGGATTCCAGTGACAAAGATAGAAGAAAAGTGATATCCCAAGGATATACCTCATATACCCTCCCTTCTGTTACTTACGAATGGAACCACGGCCCAGTTCATGTGTTGAGCTCGCTGTACCATGACAGAAATTGACCATATGGTCACCATGTCAGCTTTTCAAACACATCGCGTGGTTACAAAAAGAAAGACTAAAATTCTAGTCACTAAGCAAACAAAGGCACATACAAATATCTAACACAAAGGTAGTACCTATTACAAAACATGTTAAAGCACTTAAACATGTCCAGCGTAAATTGAACCCCTCTCATATAAGCCATTTACACAAAACAGGGGTCTTGTTAACTTGGAAATAGAGACCATTTTAAGATGAGCGAGTTTGTAAAGATTGTGACAGATGACGAGAGATCTTCTTAATCTGGTCGGTTTAAAAACAGGTTTGTAAAGACTAACGGAGTAGCATCCCGGATTCTCGCACACAGACGTAACTTTCTCATGCCTACGTCACACAGACGCGATCAGCTGTGCGGGAAGTGTGTCAATCAACGGTTACAACGGTACCGAGCACAAACGAGACGCTACTCGACGCTAGGTGGCGCTGTTATCACTGAAGGCTTACCGATATTAGTTTGGTAACATTGTGTATTTGTTTGTTATTACTCAATCTTGCTATAATACTGTTATATTTATCAAATCCTGGTACATTTTAGTGTTGTTTACGAGTCAAAATCTAGGTCAAAACACACAAGTACTTGTTCATTCAGTTTTTTTTTTAAATAAGATTATTCCTATGGAAACAGTTAGATTCCCCGACGTAATTATGAGTCTTTGACCTCACTTAATTACTGCTAATTAATATAATTACGTTCTCAAGGCTATTACAGTAGATGTAAGTAAATCTAAGATTGCGGTACTAGTTCCTATATGTGTCAAACGGGTGAAGCTTTTGTTCGGTAGATGGCGGTAACGGTAAAGATAGTCTATTGCAGTGGTTGTCAGCTTTTTGTTATTTATGTTTAGTGAATTGTTGAATACGGATAGGATGAGTTTGTTTACCTTACGAAGCTTAAAGTCACACATATTTTAAGAACAGTTTACTAAGCTCTTCATGTGATCAATATTTTAACAGAAGCATTTGCCCTTATAACCAGGCCTGACCCAATTAAAGTTTTCGTGAAATTGACACTCGTCTAACCTCCTCATAGAACTAAATTTTGTGAGAGTTGGGGTTTTATCATATTACCTCATACTAAACTTGTCTAGTGAAATGGCAAAATGGGTTGTCTTATCGAGCTCATTTCGTCAAAGCAAAGGTTCTGTGTAACAGCATTTTTAAAGTACAACTTAAAAACATTAGCTGCTAAAACTTGAGGTAGATATAACTCTAATTTGGGCACGAATTACGTGGCACATTGCTATACAAATACGTGCTTTAGGGATTTCATCAAATCACTAAGCTATAGTCTAGTCAAATGACAACACGAGTTGATTTTTGGCCAATTTCATCATTTCACTAAACCGACTCGGGGATTTGATTATATCATCGGATTTTCCTATGAAAATGATAAAATAGAGTGTCCGTATAATCATAATTTCCCTCAGGGATGATCTAATCCTAGTATCGATCTTTTCCCTGCGGCATGCTTCGAGATAATGTACTATTGGTAGGAGTTCAGAAGTGGGACATATACAAGAGCGATGACGATGGTAATTAGCAGGAATTATTTAGGAGAATTGACAAGTGAACGGAGTTCCGAAGCAATTTTATTTTAGGTTCACTTACACGTACACGCATTTGTGCCTTATTATTATTATTTATTGTTTATTGTTTATGTAGTGTGTACGTGTGTGTGAACTTGGCTGTGCCGCACAGATCGTGACCCATCAATGGTCCTGCCGGAAGACCAGCGCTGACTCCTGAGTCAGCACCATGCTGAGGCGGGACCATTTCATGGTAAACTTTGAAAATTGTAAAACTTTTTTAACATTTGGTCTGTTTGCCATGAATAAAGCTTTTCTATTTCTATTTCTATTTCAATTTTGGTAGCGATAAGGAGATCGCTCGGGGGTTTGTGGTATTTGGTGAAGATCCGAGGGATATTGACTCTTCATTTGTTTTAGGGGTATTTTTTTCATCAATTCATTACTCAAAGAGTACATCTGAAAGTCTCCATATTGTGGTAGAAATAACCATTCCTTTCAGGGTCAGAAAACTTCAGGGTCCAGTAAGAGACGACCCTGATGCTGAAGAAAGAAGAGAGAAAGGAAACAACTGCGACAAATTAAAGTATTTTGTTAGGTTAAGTGTAATTCGGGCCTAATAGGCTACGGTATCCCCTGCCTGTCGTACAAGGCGACTAAAAGGGGGTCCTTGGGGTCGAAGACGGTCGCGGTTGGGGGCTGCCATCGTCCATGAAAACAGATGGTGGGACCCACAGAGGTCTGTCTCTATGGCGGCACGGTGCGTTCCGAAGGAGATCCCAGAGCCGTCCAAAATGAGTTGAGGTGAACCATCGGGGGGTTTTTAGTCGGTGCAAGTCCGACATAACCTCCGCACTGTCCCCGCGATGCGGTGGTATCCATAACGGAAAATTAGGAATTCACAAACACAAAACAGAGTATTAGAAAAATGAAAATAAAAAATTCTTAAATATTTTTTTGTGTCTAAATCAATATTTTTTTTGCCTGACTATGTAGCAGATGACCTCATCTATCCGCTATCCGCTATATAGGTACGTATGTCCATCGATTTTAGTAGCTATTAGTTTTAATTAGTTATTAGGTCACGACTGTATTCCCGAACGGGGTAGGCGGAACACGTGAAATTTAAGTTCAAGTGCCACGTCAAACAATTGTAGGTTTAGAGAAAATGTCATAATGCAGTGATAGGTTGTAAGCGTATTGCACGCGACACACTTCAACCCTGATCCCAAAGTCGACTCTTACGACACCGATGGGAAGAAGCATTCTAAGCCATAACTTTTCCAATAAAACTATTGGTTCTAATTTGCAAAAAAAAATCGATAAAAAATATTAATCTATGTAATTGTTGTACCTGCTTACAATATTTCACGAAAATCGGTTTAGAAATGCGACCCGAACAGAACAGACAATATCCGGACATCTAGACAGACACACGAAAGCATTTTGGTCCCAGCTGAAACGGAGACAATTCCCTCGCTTCGCTCGGTCGATCAGTAAATTTACACTGCGATATTAAGGCTGGGTTGCACCGACTTACGATGACAGAACAACCAACGTTAAATATGGCGCCGGCAGCTGTCATTCCATAGAAACTTGTCAAACTTTCCATACATTCAAATTTTAACGAACACGGCTTACGATTACAGACGGTTTGGTGCAACCCAGCCTAAGTGTAAATTAACGTACATACTCGTATCATATGGGCGAGCTATTTTCGCATATTTTGAATTTAGCACAAGTTTCATAAATCCTAAACGATGTTAACGTTATTTCAGGCCTTCTAAAAAATATTGTAAAAAACCCAATGTTAGGTTAGGCTTGTTTCAAAGGCAAAAAAAACCGGCCAAGAGCGTGTCGGGCCACGCTCAGTGTAGGGTTCCGTAGTTTTTGTAATTTTTTCAAAAACTATTCAACCTATCAAGTTCAAAATAATTTTCCTACAAAGTTTTTATAAAGTTCTACTTTTGAGATTTTTTTCATATTTTTAAAACTTATGGTTCAAAAGTTAGAGGGGGGGACACTTTTTTTTTTACTTCTGGAGTGATTATTTCCGAAAATATTAACATTATCAAAAAATGATTTTAGTAAACCCCTATTTATTTTTAAATACCTATCTAACAATATATCACACGTTAGGGTTAAAATGAAAAAAATAATCACTCCCCACTTTACGTATAGGGGAGGTACCCTAATAAAATATTTTTTTCCACTTTTTATTTTACCACTTTGTCGGCGTAATTGATATACATATTAGTACCAAATTTCAGCTTTCTAGTGCTAACGGTCACTGAGATTATCCGCGGACGGACGGACGGACAGACGGACGGACAGACATGGCGAAACTATAAGGGTTCCTAGTTGACTACGGAACCCTAAAAAACGGCCAATTGCGAGTCGGAGTCGCGCACCGAGGGTTCCGTAATAATATTTTTTTACGGCTTTCGTATTTTTTTCCTTTATCTGTACTATAAGACGTTGCTTCGTACCAAATTTCAAGATTCTGAATTTATGGGAAGTATTTTGATTCCCATGCGAGTGTGGAAAATTTGCGGAAATTTGCGGCATAAACGGCTGTATCTTTTGATTACGTTGGCTTAGAAGTTTGATTTTTTCACAGCTCCAAGGGACAATAGACCTGAGTATATGATATAAATTCCAGCTTGATACCTCCACTCGTACCTGAGAAAAAGGGTCATGACAGACAGACAGACGAACGGTCAACAAAGTGATCCTATAAGCGTTCCGTTTTTTCCTTTCGAGGTACGGATACCAATATGATCTTTGCTTATAGCAAACCAACCAACACAATAACCAAAGCCGCAGGAATGTTTGCAAAAAAACAAATTTACCAAATAGAAATGTGTGTCCCCTGTTTAGATACTTTCTCTAAAGGTCAAAAGGTTAACGACCTTAGCCTATATTACGATAGCGATTTGGCGAAAGAAATCGCAAAAAACAATGTTTATTTAAAGCATATTTACCTAAGTCTAGGAATCCGAGATTCAACAGTCGAAATAAAATTTCTGGTAACTTTTGTTATGTTGAAGAAAGCTTGAGAAAGTTGGTCAATATTTGATATGACTTGCTGGATATGCAACTTTAATTAAGAAGATTCACTTCCGGTTTAGTGTTAAGCTTGCGAAAATGACAGTCCTAGGTTCGAATTCCGGTCATGGCGAAGATTTGATGAGCTTGATTTGTTCCGATTCTTTTTAGGGTTCAGTACCCAAAGGGTAAAACGGGACCCTGTTACTAAGATTTTACTGTCCGTCCGTCTGTCTGTCTGTCTGTCCGTCTGTCACGAGGCTGTATCTCATGAACCGTGATAGTTAGACAGTTGAAATTTTCACAGATGATGTATTTCTGTCACCGCTATAGTAACAAATACTAAAAATAAAATAAAAATTATTAATATTTAAGGGAGGTCCCATCCAAAAATTCTTTTAAAAGTTGCTCGGTGACAGTGAGTGGTAAAAATGCCGTTTTTTGGAATTTAATATCTCAATAATTATTAAACCTATATTTATGAAATTTGGGGTTCTAGTTGTTCTGAAGGATAATACATGTACTAATTTTTTTTTTTTATATTAGATAGATTTTGAGTTATTGGGGGGTCAAAAGTGTCTCCAAACGGTTCGTGTAAATACGAGTAACACACGGCTGTTGTCCGCCAGTACCTGGGGTAAACTTGGCTGGACACGCTGCCGCGTGTCTAGATATCGAGCATTGGCATGGAATTCACTAAATTACGATTTTTTGAAAAAGGGTATATCACTGCAGCACTAAAAAATTTATACACTATTTTTACGTTACCAATAAGCAAAACATACAAAAAAACTCGACTAAAAAAACAAACTTCAGCTTATTTATGCAATTCTAAAGATTTTTTTTTTTTTTTTTCAAGTAATCTTTCTTTATTTAATCACATTAATAACAAATAACTAATAAAATTAAATAAAAATTAAACATACCTACCTACCTATAACTATAATCTAAAATCTAAGTTAGGTCCCCCAAGTCTGTTCCCTGCGGAAGGGTGCCCATAAGGCTGGCTGCATTCCCCCGTTGAATGGCGATGCCTATTCTTTGTCCGAGGAATGAGCCAGCCCTAGGGTCATGTGTTGTTTCCAAAAGTCGTTTTTTTAAATTCTGAAAAAGTGTATGGGCACTAAAGATTTTTAAATACATAAACATGAAAAAAGGACGCAATTTGACCATAAACCTACACTTACCATCAGGCGATTCGTCTGCTCGTTTGCCACCAATGTCAGAAAAAAAAAAGTTGTGAAGTCATTAGGCACATTCCCTACATAATTCATACTAACCCAGTGTCGTTGACGTCTCGTCAAATGTTGCCGATATGCAGTGATCAGATCTAGGATGCAATTTGGGGTAAACGACCTCAAACGTTATGCTTAACATGGTTGGACTCGGGATTTCCCGGGATTTTGGGAAATGGGTTATTGTTAATAATAAGTGTTCGCGCCGCTCCGTTATCAATTTAATATATTTATCTTAAGTACACAAATATGACACTTACACCGTTGTAATAACGCTCCTTTTAGCTTGTATTCTTTTCACCAATCAAAATACTCACACATCACGACATCTGTATTCAACCAATCACAGACGATCTCTCATATATACGTCAAAAACTAGTTACCACGCTTGACACTTGCATTCTGTATCTCAATACGATCGACTTAAATTTGTAATTGTGAAGAAATTATAGCTATATCCGAAGATCCTCGTCTTTCAATCATCTTCTTGCTCCTATACGGAACATAAGTTTTTGGAGAGTTAAACTAAATAAACAAAATGATATTGTTCGCTATCTATATATAATATGTCATTTATATTACATGTACTTCAAAAAATATTTTATATATAAAATAACTCTTATAAACAGAAATGTATTGTATAAATAAACGAGTTACTACTTTCTGAAACATTTTTTTAAATGCTCATCTATCGAATGCCACAGTCAGAACTGAAGCAATCTGAAATAAGACCACACGGAAAGCACCAGCTTACAAATAAAAAAAAATTATCAAAATCTGTTCACCCTGTCGAAAGTTCTGAGGTAACGAACATAAAAAAAATACAGACGAGATGAGAACCTCCTCCTTTTTTGAAGTCGGTTAAAAATAAAATGAAATTATAACTGCTATGTTGTAGTCGCCTTTATACAATTAAAGTGAATAGGCATCTTCTGGGTGAGCTCGCTTCATCGTCGGCCTCATCTTTGCCCCCTGGCTAGATGCTGGCCAATAGCAATCACATTTTTAATAAATAAATAAAAAAAAGTAACATACTATTATTTTTTCAATATTTTCAGTCGTTAATCGATTTCTTTTAACATCTAAGATCCATTTGTAAGTAGAATAAGACCATTCAACTTCTACTTATGTAAGTGGAGCGAATTTGTAAATAGAGCTTTTGTCACTGGCATATTAATTTGAAATCTGTTCTGCGTATTCCCGTACAGTGTCAATGTATCGATTAATAACTGCTACTAATTTATTTATGATAGGTAAATAGATAAACTAGAACACCAATTAACAACTATCATATCCATCTGGACTGGAGGATGTTTTCAAGACTCTGGACTGGAGAAGGCTAGGCATCAACATAAACGGCGACTACCTCACTCACCTTCGGTTTGCTGACGATATAGTAGTCTTGGCTGAGACCATGGAGGATTTAAGTACAATGCTCAATGACCTCAGTAAAGCCTCCGAGCGAGTTGGTCTAAGGATGAACATGGACAAGACGAAGATCATGTCAAATGTCCATGTCGCACCAACTCCCTTAACAATCGGACACTTTACGCTCGAAGTTGTAGACGATTACATATACCTAGGACAGACTGTCCAGTTATGTAGGTCCAACTTCGAGAAAGAGGTTAATCGTCGAATCCGACTCGGCTGGGCAGCGTTCGGGAAGCTACGGCACATCTTTTCGTCCAATATTCCGCAATGTCTCAAGACAAAAGTCTTTGACCAGTGTGTGTTGCCAGTGATGACATATGGCACTGAAACGTGGTCGCTTACTATGGGCCTCATAAGAAGGCTCAAAGTCACCCAAAGGGCAATGGAGAGAGCTATGTTGGGATCGAGTTTCTTTGCGTGATCGCATCAGGAATGAGGCCATCCGCAGCAGAACCAAAGTGACCGATATAGCCCTCCGAATCGCTAAACTTAAGTGGCAGTGGGCGGGGCACATAGCACGTAGAACCGATGGCCGTTGGGGCGGAAAGGTTCTCGAGTGGCGACCACGTACCGAAAGGCGTAGCGTGGGCAGGCCCCGCACACGGTGGACTGATGACCTGGTGAAGGTCGCGGGTATCCGCTGGATGCGGGTGGCGCAGGACCGGTCATTGTGGAAGTCTTTGGGGGAGGCCTATGTCCAGCAGTGGACGTCTTTCGGCTGACATGATGATGATGATATCCATCTTAAAATAACGGACTTAAACCCCGGGAAATTGCATCCTACATCCGATTACTGCAGATATGACTATCATTGAAATACCGAATTTTTACATAATTTATGACTGTAATTGGCCTTCTTGTATGTAATTACAAATATATCATAGTAATAACTTTTTTTATCTAAAATGGGATTGCTCTTGGACAGCATCTAGTCAGGGGGCATAGATGAGGCCGACGATGAAGCGAGCTCACCCAGAAGATGCCTATTCACTCGTGCCTTAAAAAGGTCCAGGTTATATGAACTCGGAAATACAGACGCCGGCAGATAATTCCAAACCTTAGAAGTGCGCATTATAAAGGATGATGCAAAGCGCTTGGTTCGAAATTTTTATCTACAGTTGTTATATACAGTAAATAAATAGAGGTCATAATAGGTTTTTTATTGGGTAGGTGCCCAACATTGCGCAATAACCTTAAATTTTAGTGTTTAACATAACTGAAACCTTACAAGGTCACATATTCACCCAATACGAGTTCAAGTCAATATCCAATTAAACATATGAGCCGCCGTATCAAATTACAAGCCGAAATATGTACAAAATGGTAATACATTAGTTAAATAACATTTGATTGTAATGACTCTGTGAGTTGTAGACCTCGCATTTTTTTTAGGGTTCCGTACCTCTAAATGAAAACACGGAACCCTTAAGGATGATTCACAGTAGACCGTTCCGTGTCCGGGCCGGCCCGTTTTCTTCTAGAGAAATACGCCGGCCGTTACGTTTGCTGTCATAGAAAACGGGCCGGCCCGGACACGGAACGGTCTACTGTGAATCATCCTTTACGAGTATAGGATCACTTTGTTGTCCGTCCGTCTGTCTGTCTGTCAAGACCCGTTTTCTCAGGAACGCGTGGAGATATCAAGTTGAAATTTATATCAAATACTCAAGTCTACTGTTCCTTAGAGCTGTGAAAAAATCAAACTTCTAAGCCAACGCAATCAAAAGATACAGCCGTTTATGCCGCAAATTTTCGACACTCGCAAGGGAATCAAAACCTATAGGGTACTTCCCGTAAACTCAGAATCTTGAAATTTGGTACGAAGCAACGTCTTATAGCACAGATAAAGAGAAATTGCGTAAACCGTAAATTTTTAGTTACATCATATAATAAAAATATTTTTTACGGAACCCTCGGTGCGCGAGTCCGACTCGCACTTGGCCGGTTTTTATTTTCAATTATCAAAATTTTCAAAAACAGACTCGACAGAAAAATCTATATAATAGGGTATTTAACAAAACAAAAATGTGGTTGTATACGTTAGGTACCAATGAACAAATCATACGAAAGTATAGGTACTCGAAAAAAACAAACTTCAGCTTATTGGTGAAATTTAAAAGATCAAAAAAATAACATAAACATGAAAAAAGAACGCAGGTTGACCAAAGAAAATTATGACGTCATTATAGGCACATCTATATATATATTACGCGAAGCCGATCCTTACAACGCCCATCAGATCTACAGTTATGGACCGATTTTCATAAATTATATACCATAGGATTCGTCCCATGCTGCAGATTTGCAATAAGGTCTTAGTTTTTTGATTTTTATCCTGGAAATTTTTTAAAATTGATATTTACGAAAAATCCTGGATGCCCCGACAAATATAAGCCTCAAAATTGTGTTCGATGACGCCGCATACAAGCGACGGGTCAACTTACCTTGGTAGAATTGTACGAGGTGTCAAAATTTAGCTTGGTTAACACGTGACCTCCACGTGACTTGGGAACTGGCTATGGTATGATTCCGGATGACATAAAATTAAATATGAACTAAAATGTTCCTGTAAGAAATATCTGGTACAGCATTACAATATAAAACTTTTGAATCGAGAAATACTCAATATTATTAACTATAAACGAAAGTAAAATTACTAATTTGTTTACTAGACAATACATAATATTCGGTCTAAGTATTTACAGTTTACATAAATGACAGACGTATTGTGTCAACTTTTTTTTTATTGTGCTCTAATTATGTCAATATTAAATTGTCATGGTTTATACTTCAAAGAAGTTGATATATCTTGACTGATATTGATATCAGCCAAAACAATGAGAAACCAAATTAAACTTTACGTTGTGAGTTACAGAACTGTTTCTGAGTTAATCATAATATAAGCTGCAAAACATTTTGAAAGAGAAGAGGCTAGCTTTGTCTAAGTGTGTCTCTCTTCCACCTATTGTCATACCAGTAGGGTGATCATAAGCAAAGAAGTTCAATGTAGACGTTACTTATTGGTGGATTCGGATCAAACCGACGAGAAAACAATGTTGCACTAATTAACCTTTACGACGCCAATAACGTATTCGAAGTATATGCGCACCATTGATTCGTCAAAACGACGAATATATCCGTCATGGTAACGGCGTCCAATGCGATATCAACCTAGATGCATTTCTATTGATAGTGCGCTTAAAAGGTTAAATACTTTAACAAAATTAAGACGTCAGATAAATAATTAAACCCTTTAATTGTCGACAACATGGGAGTTATGACGTACGTTGTCAAAATCACCTTCGTTCTTTAGTTGACGTGTAAGTGTCACTGCCGTTCATAAAGTATGGCGTTCAAGGGGTTAATTTGCTATTCATCAATGTTTGTCTGAGAATGTCAAATGCAAAGTTGAACCCTATAGAAATGCATGTAGGTTGATATCTCATTAGAGGCCATGACGGATATATACGTATATATAGGTACATTGTTAGCGTCGAAAAGGTTAATAATACTCGAAAAGTTAGAGGACATGTATATTTCTCTTTGTTACGTTTCAGTAAACATGTCCAAAATAAGAGGGATAATGGTCACGTTAAACTGCCACGTGCTAAAAGGGCGTAGGTACATTGAAAGAATGAATAAGATTACCACTATTGGTAACATGTTCAATTAAAAGTTAAAATTATACTGTATCAGTGTCACCTGCAACAGTGACAGTGCCGGTTTTCAGGGGGTCTACCCGAAGTACCCGAAGATCGAAGTTCATTCTATTTCCTTCTCTATCACACCAATAAGCAAGTGTTATAGAGATAGATATAACGAAAGATTTTAACCCAGTTATAGGTCGATTCACAAGAGCTGGCGCGGAATGTCTATGAAATTAATGACAGTTTCATACATTTTCCGCGCCAGCTCTTATGAATCGACCTATTGGCTATGTGCACGTCAGAAACGTCAAACGTCACGGGTCCCGGGGCAATGTCAAACTCAGAGATGTCAAATAATGACACATGAATATTTTATTTATTTTAGTAAGCGAGAAAGACCCATTACTGGAAATTTGACTGAAATAAATAAATAAATACAAACGAAACGAATCGTAGGAAACCAATAGGAAACGTAGAAGTAAATTTGACATATAAGTCCCCGGAAATTGCACATTTCTGCCATGGTGTGCGCTGCGATCGCTTAGTTTACCCCCACCACCTACTTCGCACATAGCCAATACTTCACTTGACAAAATAGACCTCACAACTGTCATGCCAAAACCACACGATGGGCCATGATGGGCCACGTACAGACACGTACGACGCAGTAAGTAACACACACATGAAAAACCACACATACAAAATATTTTCCTATTACTATGCACCATTACACTGAAACAATCAACGCACACACATTCAAAACACTAAAATTATCTGATTATTGTGGCCGAATTGACTGAAGTTGCTAAGATGCATATTTTTCATAGAAATTCTCATAGTTAGTAGGTAGATCTTATTTCTTGAAATAAGGCTGACATTTACTGTAAATTTGACGACTAGCCGTGATGATCAAGCACGAATGTTTTTAAATCGACTTTGTAATCGACCTTCCGAATACGCATATTCTATCCCGTGGCTTCGCTTGCATTCTTCGTAGTACGTCGACGCGGCGAAGCCGCGCGGGTAACTAGTTTTTCATAAAACTACATACTAATCTAACCGTGCGGTTTGACGTTTCGCAAAAAGTTGCTGATTTGATACTATCTAAACTGATTTGATACTATTTGGTATTATCTAAACCTGCTAATAAAATTTCACTAGAATCGGTAGTAGACATTAAATAAAATTTTAGAAAATACGGCTGGTCAACGGATGGGTATCGCTATCCAGCGGGGAAATGTGGCCAGCCCTATGGCCACCCTCTCCAGAGGCAGCGACCTCGGGGAATCTATATAGTAGTTATAATTTCTATTTAGGTTTAACTGTTAACACAATTCTCTTGATTATGTGAAAATGTGTGACAGGTGCTTTTGAATTTGCTAAACGTAAAAGAATCGGTTGAGGAATGCGACTTGTAGAGGAGAACAGCTGGAAATCCGTAAATCTGGATAGACGAAAGCATTTTCGTCGAAGCTGACACGTGGACTTTCGCTCGGTCGAAAACAGTCCTCGGTATAAAAAAGTGCGTAGATAAAATATTATTAGTCATATGACTCGGTATTTCCTGACCTTAAACCTTCGACCATCGGTTTATTGACCCGATTTCCCGGCGATTCTCCGCTCAAATATTCAGTGAATATAACAATGTACTTATAAAGTAGCGATCTTAATTCTAACAATATAAAATATGTCCACCACCACCACATCAGCCGAAGGACGTCCACTGCGTGACATAGGCCTCCCATATATAATGTACTCTTTGGGCCTCCCTCAATTTCATGGGGGGTAAAAGCCATAATCGCCACGCTTGGCATGCGGGTTGACGATGGCAGTATCTCCACCGCACTCGAGGGATGCTGCTGCCCATCTCCCGGTGGTCTTGGTCGTAGTTTTGGAACATACCCGGGTCCATAAAATTTGTGGTCTACTAATATGTATGTCTTTCGTACCGGTCGTTGTGAAGACGGCTGGACCCTGGTGCGTTGAGGCCCTTGAGCTTTTTAGGGAATTGGGCAAATGTTTATGGGAGGCGGGCAATGGGGGGTAATTAATTGCATTGCAACAAATTCATCAGTTTTAGTCACCAAATGTTTTTTTCTTTCTTTTTAATAAAATAGGCAAGCGTTTAACCACTATCGCACCTGATGGTAAGTCATGATGAGGTCGAGGATGCATGCTACTTTCTGAATGTAAAATGCTTGGTTTAATACCGAAAATACTAAAATCACCAAAGTTTCCTTTGAATTTTTGAGGAGTTCTCGCAATTCCTCATTGATTCCATCATGAGAACTAAATTCTGGTAACAACGGGACCAACATCGAAGTAGATGCATTTGCATGCATACTTTTTCAAATCGGTCCATAAATTACGGAGTTCTGATGCTTTACTGACACATAAAATTTAAATAAATTATAAAAATAAAAATAAAATTTGGTCTATTTGCAAGAAAAGACATAAAAAAGAACATACCACCGAATTGAGAACCTGCTTTTTTTCTGTGAAGTCGGAATCTAATCTAATCTTGTGGTATTAATAGGAATATGTGTAAACAGTCGTGACAAAGTTACATCTGTACCTAGGTAAAAAAAATATTTCATTTTTTTATTTATTTAAGAAGGTACATGCTTACAAACAAAACTTATAATTTCGCCTAACTGTAACCAGGACGGCTAGCATAACTTGGCGCGCGAGCTATCTCACGCGCGAGATAGACTATCCGCCTCTTTCTAATTGGTACACACAGAAGAGACGGATTGTCTATCTCGCGCGTGAGATAGCTCGCGCGCCAAGTTGTGCTAGCCGGGCAGTTTGTTGGCGAATGAAGCGCTCAATTCCTTAATCGAATCATGCACCAAAACAAAACAATGAGTATCTTAAACAATAATACTATAAATACTATAATATACTAAAAACTGACACGCACACGACCTTAGTAAGTAATTTTCTCAAACATGCAATGAAATATTGATGTTATGTTCCTTACAATAGGTTGCGAAGTATGACGTTTCAGGTGCGGCTAGGACAAGAGGTCGTTAATGGAATTTCATACAAATCTTGCAGGCCTAGGACGGCAAAGTTCTCTTTGTTAATTTCCATCCCACATAAATTTGTGGCACAGGCATCATAAAATTCTGCCACTATGCGTATTAAAAATAAAACTTTTATTTTTTTGTTGTTTATTTCATTGCACGTTTGAGAAAAGCACTATACATACCTCGGCGGGAAATATGGGGTTGCCCACGTCAGACCTATCCGCTCTATATGTCTTCGGCCGGCAACCCCTTTCGTCCCGGCCTCTGTAGTAATGTACTATATAGGTACTATAGAACATATTTAGTTTTCTAAAAGGTATGTTTTTCATCTCTTTTCAACGAAAGGTTTACTTAGCCTAGGTTTATCTCTTAACCGTCCTCCTAGCAATACCATCCAGCCATCTTAAATTGACGAAAGTAACTAGGCTTAAACAGCCCCTCATTATCGATTTTACAAGGAACCTCATTCGTATATAGCTAGCTTCGATTATCTCAGAATGTAGGTCAGGGATGCAGGAGCTAGGTATTTAGGTACGCAACACTATTGATTTTTCTATATTGCGCTGCAGCACAATGCAAGAGAACTATTTTAGGATAGGTTAACAACCTAGACACAGGCAAACAATATATTGGGTCAGGCTAAACGTAGAATTACGTAATAACAGGGTATCAACGGACCCACTAGCACCACTCGTAAAAAAATGATTATTTAAATTTAACTATAAATATTAGAAGAAGGGGACTGCTATTTACTGTATTTTGTATTTTAGTACCATTTGAATACATGAGAGTGTAATTTTATTTTCAACTATACAATTACTAGCGTTTGCCCGCGGCTTCGCCCGCGTACTCTAAGCATAATTTTTAACCGTCTTCAAAAAAGAGGTTCTCTGTTTGACCCGTATGTATGTATGTACTTATGTATGTATGTATGTTTGTCCACGATTATCTCGCGTTTGGCTGAACCGATTTAGATGCAGTTTCCAGAAAAGTAGTTGTTACATTTTGGGGGTTTCGGTATACGAAGTTTGGTGATTGTGATTCATAAACAGATGTATGTACGTATGTATGTTTGTCCACGATTATCTCGTGTTTGGCTGAACCGATTTAGATGCAGTTTCCAGAAAAGTAGTTGTTACATTTTGGGGGTTTTGGTATACGAAGTTTGGTGATTGTGATTCATAAACAGATGAACCGATGAAAAGTCAGTATACATTCTGAGAACCGGCAAACTGTAGAATTTCATTTGATTTTGGCAATAATAAGGATCGAAAAACTATTATCATACATTTTCGAGAGGCCGAGGGGGAAAAGGTCGGGAGAGAAAGAAGATCTGTGTACAACAGTAACACCAATTGAAGGTCTGGTAACGACCAAGCAGCAGTCATAAACTCTGGTCCTCTGAAGTACAGAAATACGGCTAATTCAATATCTAGCGTAACCCTTATTTTTCCTAAATTTAAATTAATTGGTAGATTATGCCAGTTTCCGTTTGAGCATCCAAAAAGAACGATTTGGCCTTACTTCCTTTCGCACTCCTTACTATTTGCTCGTACTTATACTGACTTTTGTTCATCTGAAGTCCGTCTGTTACAACCGATTTGCTTTAAAACTACTGGACCGATAGAATTGCAATTTGGCACAAACTATCAAAAAATGTCATGTCCATAATATTAAATTAAAACCGGCCAAGTGTCGGAACACGCACACAGAAGGGTTCCGTGCCAACACCTGCTAGTTCACATTTAAACCACTCTAGGAAACTCACGGCACTTAAGTCCTTTTGTTTGGGCAAGACTGTTTTTCAACGATGTCTCAAAAAATGGTAAACATCTCTTGTTGAAACCATAAGTCGCTGAAAGTATTTACTTAATATGCACAATCTCAATGTTTTTCAGAATCTTAAACTTCAAAGTTTGAAAATTATATACAGTCAGGGGACACAATTTTTACGACTTAGACAGCTAATCTATACTAATATTATAAAAAGGAAAGATTTGATTGTTAGTTTGCATTGAATAGCTACACTATTCTTGGGTGACATTGATATGGGCTATATTATGTTTTCAAAAAATAAGGATTCTTACTAAAACTCCAATAATGTAATGTTGTAAAAAAAAGTAACTCAAATATTCTTTACATCGCGTGCGCTAAGAAAACTATTGATGATAGAATAAATATTTGTTAATTATTTGTATGGGCCGGGGTGCTAGTATGTATAACTAATCTAAAGGTTTATTTAAATGGAAAAAATATAGAAACCTCTATGTCGTTTTTAAAAGCCAATCCTTTTTTTACAATCCCTGGCATGTATGGAGTGCCTAATTTTAGAATAAATATTTTTTAATTATTTGTATGGGCCGGGCTGCAAGTATGTAATACTAATCTAAAGGTTGATTTAAATGGAAAATAATTTTTAAGAAAAAAAAACCGACTTCAATGGGGGAGTCCGGTGAAAGATTATTCAACTTAGATGGTGCACTCTTAGATTCCATACAATAAAATAAAAATGGCTATAAGTATGTTTATAATGGTAGAAGACTTAGACTTTCCATGATTCCTCATGGAATCATGGAAAAACCTTGCTTGCTTGACAAACAAAACGAAGAGAACAAATCGCCAAACGTGAACTACGCGTCGTTGAAGAGTTCCGTTCTGATCATCATCAGCAGTTCCACTTCATCAAATGTCACTTTTATGAATGAAAATGCTTGATTAGTTCATGAAAATACTAAAATCACTATTTGTGTGCCTTTCACATTTGAGGAGTTCCCTCGATTCCTAATGGATCCCATCATCAGAACTCGAGCATGTCAAAAATCAATCGTGAAAATAGAACTTGCTTAACAAACACAGCTAGAAGGACAAATCGCCAAACGTGAACTTTTCGTCGTTGAAGAGTTCTGTTCTGATCATCATCAGCAGTTCCACTTCATCAAATGTCACATTTTTGTATGATAATGCTCGATTTGTTGATAAAACCACAAAAATCACTATATGTTTGCTTATAAGATTTGAGGAGTTCCCTCAATTCCTCATGGATCCCATCATCAGAAATCAAGCATGACAAAAATTTATCGTGAAAATAGAACTTGCTTAACAAACACAGCTAGGAGGACAAATCGCCAAACGTGAACTTTTCGTCGTTGAAGAGTTCTGTTCTGATCATCATCAGCAGTTCCACTTCATCCAATGTCACATTTTTGGATGCAAATGCTCGACTTGTTGATAAAAACACAAAAATCACTATATGTTTGCCTTAAAGATTTCAGGAGTTCCCTCAATTCCTCATGGATCCCATCATCAGAACTGCGTTTTGACAAAAACGGGACCAACTTGGATATATATACTTACAATCAACGAATTTTTGAAATCGCTTAAGAAATGACGGTGTTATGGAGTAACAAACATTAAAACAAAAACATACAACCGAATTGATAACCTCCTCTTTTGAAATCTTGAAGTCGGTTAAAAATATAGAAACCTCTATGTCGTTTTTAAAAGTCAATCCTTTTTTTACAATCCCTGGCATGTATGGAGTGCCTAATTTTACCTCGGATTCGTATTAAGAGACCCCTCGGAAGCTCAGATATCGATTTTGAACGAAATCGGGGCGGAAAAAAGAAAATCTATGTGGCCGCCACTTTCACAAATTTTACCTCGGATTCGTATTAAGAGACCTCTCGGATACTCAGATATCGATTTTGAACGCAATCGGGACGGAAATTAAGAAAATCAATATGGCCGCCACTTTTTCCAAACTTTACCTCGGATTCGTATTTGGGGCCCTCTCGGACGCTCAGATATCGATTTTGAATGAAATCGGATTGGAAGGGAAGAAAATCAATATGGCTGCCACTTTTTCCAAATTTTACCTCGGATTCGTATTAAGAATTTTCTCGGACGCTCAGACGTCGATTTTGAACGAAATCGAGACGGAATTGAAGAAAATCAATATGGCCGCCACTTTTTCCCACTTTTACCTCGGATTCTTATTCGGGGACCTCTCGGACGCTCAGATATCGATTTAGAACGCAATCGGGACGGAAATTAAGAAAATCAATATGGCCGCCACTTTTTCCAAACTTTGCCTCGGATTCGTATTTGGGGCCCTCTCGGACGCTCAGACATCGATTTTGAACGAAATCGAGACGGAATTGAAGAAAATCAATATGGCCGCCACTTTTTCCCAATTTTACCTTGGATTCTTATTCGGGGACCTCTCGGACGCTCAGATATCGATTTTGAACGAAAATGGGATGAAGATGAAGAAAATCAATATGGCTGCTAGTTTTTCCAATTTTTACCTCGGATTCGTATTAAGAGACCTCTCGGACGCTCAGATGTCTATTTTATACGAAATCGGGACGGAAATGAAGAAAATCAATAGGGCCGCCAGTTTATCCAAATTTTACCTCGAATTCGTATTAAGAATTCTCTCGGACGCTCAGATATCGATTTTGAACGAAATCGAGACGGAATTGAAGAAAATCAACATGGCCGCCACTTTTTTCAAATTTTACCTCGGTGTCGTATTAGGGGGACCTCTCGGACGCTCAGATATCAATTTTGAACGAAATCGGGACGAAAATGACGAAAAGCAATATGGCCGCCAGTTTTTCCAATTTTTTTACCTCGGATTCGTATTCGGGGACCTCTCGGACGCTCAGATATCGATTTTGAACGAAATTAGGAAGAAAATGAAGTAAATCAATATGGCTGCGACTTTTTCAAATGTTACCTCGGATTCATATTAAGAGACCTCTCGGACGCTCAGATATCGATTTTGAATGAAATCGGGAAGAAAATCAATATGGCTGCGACTTTTTCCAAATTTTACCTCGGATTCGTATTAAGAGACCTCTCGGACGCTCAGATATCGATTTTGAACGAAATCGGGAAGAAAATGATGAAAATCAATATGGCTGCGAATTTTTCCATATTTTACCTCGGATTCGTATTAAGAGACATCTCGGACGCTTAGATATCGATTTTGAACGAAATCGGGACGAAAATGACGAAAAGCAATATGGCCGCCTGTTTTTCCAAATTTTACCTCGGATTCGTATTAAGAATTCTCTCGGACGCTCAGATATCGATTTTGAACGAAATCCAGATGGAATTGAAGAAAATCAATATGGCCGCCACTTTTTCCAAATTTTACCTCGGATTCGTATTCGGGGACCTCTCGGACGCTCAGATATCGATTTTGAACAAAATTGGGAAGAAAATGAAGAAAATCAATGTGGCTGCGACTTTGTTCCATATTTTACCTCGGATTCGTATTAAGAGACATCTCGGACGCTCAGATTTCTATTTTGAACGAAATCGGGACGAAAGTGAAGAAAAGCAATATGGCCGCCAGTTTTTCCAATATTTACCTAGGAGTCGTATTAAGAGTCCTCTCGGACGCCTAAATATCGATTTTTGTTGAAATCGTATCGGACGGCACTGATTAATAAAACCACTTACAATACATTGATTCAAGAAAGGTCGTATATTCATAGGGAATTCACGGCACTTCATGCGCCTTTAGACCTTATAAGGAACCTACATGCCAAATTTGATATCTCTCGAATCAGCAGTTTGGGCTGTGCGTTGATGTCACTCACTCAGTCAGTCAGTTTCTTCTTGCAATTTCGCACAAACTCTTAAAAGTTTTCATGTCTGCAGTATTAACTTTCAAAATCAATGCCATTTTCGAAATTAACGACCCAAAAAACCATAAAAACGACACCCATATTAATATTTAGACATTCCAACCCCCTCGCACCCCAACAGAGGGGATGGTATTTTACGTCCTCTACGTGGGATTTTAAAATCATTTTTGTTTTCGTAATCAGCGACCCGATAAACCATAGAAATAATACCCATATCGATTTTCAGAATTGTCACCACTTTTCACCCTGTTAGGGGTTGATTTCTCAAAAAACCTGAAACACATATTTACTCATTTATCGTTAGAAATACTCCTGTGAAGTTTCGAATAAAACAGTCCAACTTATCTTGATTCCCCATACAAACTTCGGACCCCCATTTCACCCCCGCCCCCAGGGGTTGATTTTTGAAAAATCCTTTCTTAATGCACCTCTAGACCTTATGTGGAACCTACATACTCAATTTGGAATCTCTAGAACCAGCAGTTTGGGCTGTGCGTTGATATGTCACTCACTCAGTCAGTTAGTTATTTCTTGCAATTTGGCACAAACTTTCAAAAGTTATCATGTTCACAATATTAAACTTCAAAATTGATGCCATTTTCGTAATTAACGTCCCAAAAAACCATAAAAACGACACCCATATTAATATTTAGACATTTCATCCCCCTCGCACCCCAACAGGGGGGATGGTATTTCACGTCCTCCACGTAGGATTTTAGATTCATTGTTGTTTTCGTTATCAGCGACCCGATAAACCTGAAAAACAACACCCATGTCGATTTTCAGAATTTGTCACCACATTTCCCCCTTTTAGGGGTTGATTTCTCAAAAAACCTGAAACACGTGTTTACTCATTTATCGTTAGAAATACTCCTGTGAAGTTTCGAATAAAATAGTCCAACTAATCTTGTTTCTCCATACAAACTTCGGACCCCCATTTCACCCCCTTAGGGGTTGAATTTTGAAAAATCCTTTCTTAGTGCACCCCTACACATTATAAGGAACCTACGTGCCAAATTTGGAATCTCTAGGACCAGCGGTTTGGGCTGTGCGTTGATATGTCAGTCAGTCAGTCAGTCAGTCAGTCAGTCAGTCAGTCAGTCAGTCAGTCAGTTTCTTCTTTTATATATTTAGATATTGTTTTGAAAAAATGACACCTCGCCGAGTTTCTTACGCCGGTTCTTCTCGTGGCAGAGGTTTATTTTTTCGAACCGGTGGTAGTTTGTTTATTGACGTTCATAGGTGCATGTAATATGCCTAATATGAAGAATAAACTACTTTTACTGTTTTTAGTTATCTACACACATTAAACCAGTCATTACGTTGCAGATTCGTCAATCTATGAGTCGTTTTATTTTTAAACTCATAGATCGACAAATCTCGCAACGTAATAACTAGTTTGATGTATTCAAAATGTACTTAAATACATAATACTGTACATAACAGTCTCCTTTTTTTTAATATCTAACGTAAAATTCAAATAATCTCTTTTTTTTTTAAAGTGGCGCTAGTGTCCGTTGATACTTAAGCGAATTATTCGCATATGTGATTTATGTGTGTCATTAACTATTAACATAATGTGTAGGATATAAAGAGTAACGTGGTTAACGATAGCCTATCACTACTCGTTATAAAACCAAGTCCCCCACCGCGTCTGTCTGTCTTTATGTCCGCGATAAACTCAAAACTACTGTATATACGCATTTTCATGCAGTATGTATTCTTGAGGAAGGTTTAGGTGTTCAATTTGTTATGGTTTTGTGTAATAAGTTGAAATATGTCAATTTTTGCAAATGATGACATTCAAGTTTAATACTGAAAATAAAAATAAATTATGTAATTAATTCACAAATCCACCCTTATTTTTCCAGTTGCAACCATTTTACTATTGTATTTTTTATGGGAAAAGTATGAAAATTTGTAATTTTCATTGAAAATAATATACCTATAGGTTGATTCACAAGAGCTGGCGCGGAATGTCTATGATATTATTGACAGTTTCATACATTTTCCGCGCCAGCTCTTGGGAATCGACCTATACAATAAACCACTTGCGTTTTCTTACTTTTTTTTAAATAACAATACGTTTCGATAATAAAATCTTGTTCTATGCTGATATTAGCGAGTGGGCGAGGAGAGCAACATATCGAGCTAACACTAGCGAGCGAGCAAGAGAACATTATGCGCCGTTCAATTAATGTTTAAAAAAAACAGCCAAGAGCGTGTCGGGACACGTTAAATTTAAAAAATCACAATTATTTACGTGTGGCGCACGTGGTTCACGTTATGCCCCCCCACCTCTGCTCAGGGTAGAGTGATTGCTCCACTCAAAGAGATGCCTCCGAATTCTTAATCTTTCCCTTGATTATTTCTTCATTGGGCGTTTAGGCGCCCCTAGGCACCTCCCACCTTTCCACCCCCTCGACCCTAGCGTCGGACCTGGTACATTTGTCATCACTCATTAAAAACAACAACGATTTACGTATGAGCATCGGCGAAAATACTGCCTGCAATTCGAACTGACCTGAAAATGCAGCGACCTTGGACTGAAATATAGGTCACAAATACCTGCCGCAAATGTAACGTCTCATTAATCAACCAATAACACAATAACTAGTGGCTCTGTGAGTTTAAAACTTCCAAAAACTGATTTGACAAAATATATATATATATATAATTATCGAACCTGCTCACAAAATTTCACGAGAATCGGTTGAGATGCGACCTATGTAGAGGAGAACATCTGGACAGACAGACAGACATAGGAAAGATTTTTTGTCGAAAGCTGAAACGGAGACGCTTCGCTCGCTTGGGTCGCTCGGTCAAAAATGTGTCATTTAGGATTTAGGGTTTCATTTACGTATAATATCAAAGCCAAACCAAAGGCGAAGAGAGACGAAGGAAGAAGATCGAAAGGTGAAGAGAGCATATTTGGGGTGACCCACAGAACGCCACTTGGGCCGCCCAACCGGACGGCGTCCCGTGGGTCGCCCCAAGTATCGCTGAAAGGATTTGGTGGACGCGGACTTGCGTGAGCTCGGAGCCGGTGCAAGCTGGCGAGAAATAGCGCAGGAACGAGAAAAGTGGCGTGCTCTTGTCTCGGAGGCCAAGACATTTGGGTCGTCGAGCCGGCCTGTTTAGTTCAAAATGCTCCTGCACACCCTAAGGCGTAAAAAGAGGGCCTCACCATCCTAGTGTTATCACAGTACAGTTGCATCCTGAAGAATGCCCGGGGTCTGCTACCTAATCCCAAGAATTGGCGTATGCAATAGTTTTTTCTCAAACATGCAATGAAATCTCCTCATTACGTGCGTTGTAACGGGCTTCAAAGTATCACGTTGCAGGCGGAACAACTCGGGAGAACTGTAAAGGAAATTCATACCAAATTGAAGGCCTAGACCGCGAAGTTTATTTTTATCAAATTTAATATCAAAATTGGCGTCTGTTAAATTTGTTTTTTGAGTGGTGTATTTTTTTGTTTCATATGTAATGTTTGAAAAAACCACTATACAAACCTCGGCGAGAAATGTTGGGCTGCAGGCCGCGTATCCCTATCTGCTTGGCCTGTAACCCTTCGTTTCTCGGCCTCTAGGCCTCTATAGTAATGTACTATTACGGAAGGGACTGCCATCTGACCTTTCAACCCAAGGGGGAAACTAGACCTTATTGGGATTAGGCTTGTCGAGTGAGTGGACAACTTGACTTTTTGACGACCTGTTTAGCCTAGTTGGTAGTGACTCTGCCTCCGAAGCTAGAGGTCCCGGGTTCGAATCCCGGCCAGGGCATTTATTTGTGCATTTTTCACGGATATTTGTTCTTGGGTCTTGGATGTTTTCTATGTATTTAAGTATGTATTTATCTATATAAGTATGTATATCGTCGTCTAGTACCCATAGTACAAGCTTTGCTTAGTTTGGGACTAGGTCGATTTGTGTAAGATTGTCCCCCAATATTATAATTATAATTTTAGAAGTTCTCAATAATAAATAATAAATAAATATTAGGGGACATTTTTTACACAAATCGAACTAGTCCCAAGGTAAGCTCAATAAGGCTTGTGTTATGGGTACTAGACGACGATATATTTAATAGATGTATACTTAAATACATAGAAAACATCCAAGTCTCAGGAACAAATGTCTCTGCTCACCACAGAAACAAATGCCCTTACCGGGAATCGAACCCGGAACCTCTAGCTTCGGAGGCAATGGCACTACCAACTAGGCTAAACAGGCTGACAGAGCCCGAAGGCCTCTAACTTGGCTTGAGGACTGCTGTCATAGACGTCACGGGAGCGCTCAGTTAGTAAGTACTGGATGTAGCAGACTGAGAAATAAATATATAGCCCATAGCTCAGTTGGTTCAGAGCCCAGTCTACACAAAGAAAAGTCGATGGTTCGAGTCTACGTACCTTTTTCTTTTAAATCTAATCACTTTTTAGTTTAAAAAAATAAAAATGTTAATAAATGACATAAGTGTCAGTTGAAGATTGTGTAATAATATATAGTATTCATTGCTGTTGTTCCGGGGTCATGTTTGTTTATTTACGTTATACTGATATCGGGTCATTGGCCCAAAAACCATTCAGGTATGACGCCCGTCTGACCCCATTGTTCATATACTCGTAGCTTCCCCGTATTTCTTAGCTAGCGATTTGATATCTGGCAACTTATTCACATGGTTCATGGCAATTGCCTGAAGGTCCTAGGTGCCCTTTTTCAAACAATAAAGGCCCAACCCCCCCCCCCCCCCCCAGCCTTCTCTCACGTGACAAAGACGCCCCCTGACATGAGGATTAGTTGTTTTGACAGCTAGACATATGCAGATCCTTCACACAGCGCATCCTTGGGTTGGAAGCACTGTCGATGTTACTTACATCCCTTTGACAACCGTTATCTCGTCAGTCCCAAAATAAATTCACTTCTTCCTTAGTCTAACTTGTATAAAAACTACAACCTTGAGAAATTGAAATTAAAAACGTTTTTTTTTTCAAAGCCCAATATCTCAACTTCCGAACAGATTTTCATGATACATGGCTAAGAAGGGGTAAAATTATCTATGACAAAAAAAAACCTAAACGAAACTCGGTTCATCCTTTTGGGAGCTACGATACCACAGACAGATACACAGAACACAGACAGACACCCGTCTTTTTGCGTTGGGGGTTAAAAAAGACAAAGCTCTCGGAGTACCAGAAAGTCGCTTGGTGAGCTTCCAGCTCTTAAGAGCTTACTCACAAAGCGTGGAACTAAGGTTTGCAGTGTCGGGAAAGCAGCTCGTTAACTACAAAAACTCAGATACATTATAATATCATATTATTCAAGCAATCTAACTTGCAGTGCCTGAAAATTAAGTTCCGTACCGCATGATCTATAAAAAGAGTCCGACTCGCACTTGGCAGGTTTTTAATATTTGTTGTTATAGCGGCAACAGAAATACATAATGTGTGCAAATTTCAACTCTCTACCTATTACGGTTCTTGAGATCTAGCTCGGCGAGTGGTAGCCATGAAAAAGGGCTAAAATATCACGTTTTTTTGTATGGGAGTTATTGTTTTGTTTTTAGTATTGGTTTTTATAGCGGCAACAGAAATACATAATCTGTGAAAATTTCAACTTTCTAGCTATTACGGTTCTAGAGATACAGCCTGGTGACAAACGGACGGACAGCGAAGTCTTATACCCTTTGGGTACGGAACCCTAAAAAGGGGGGTAGAAGTTCATATGGGTGAGCGATATTTAAGCCTAAACAATTTAATGGCAATTAATATTTTTACACCACACCTTGCCAAAAAGCGGCGCGTTTTTCCGCACGCTGCGCGTCCGGAAAAACCCACTTTTCAGCCAAGTGGTGACGTAAAATGTACAAAACACGGTTCGTAAAACAGAAAGCCCTGTCGCATATTTATGACCCTCGCCAGCGGCTCGGGCCTCAAACATCTCCGATATCGGCCTTTTTTTACAACCCTTGTATCGTAAATAGCTATTATAATATAACGAGTTGCACGCGAACGGATTCGCGGGTAAAAGCTAGTAATCAATAAATTCATTCAATCATATGAGGTAGCTTTGCAAGCGCGACTCCACTGCTACCTGTGTTTGAATTGCCACCAATTATCTGGCCACTAATAATTATCGAACTGTTCACAAAATCACTCGGTCAATTAAGATTAAGTTGAACCAACTTACTACTACAGAATGTTCAACGTTTAATATTATACCGGTACTTGTCATCAAATACAATCCGATTTTAACGACCCCACTTACTCGTACGATTACTGGCGGTTTCTTGCAACCCATGTTTGAGAACAAAAGACTGTAGTTTTAATCAACGTTAAAAAGAAGAGGGGTTTAAACTCATCATCTTGTTTCTTTTGGATACTGTGTATGACAGCAGCCGTTAAGCCTAGTTAGAGGCCTTCGGGCGGCTTGAGAACTAACAGTCTATAGGAGCTTACTCACTTGACAAGCCTAATCCCAATAAGGTTTAGTTTCTTGGGTTTGAAGGTCAGATGGCAGTCGCTTCCGTAAAAACCAGCCAACGTCAATTCTTGGGATCGGGTTACGAGCCCGGACGTCAGGATGCAACTGTACTGGGAATAGCGCTAGGATGATGATGATGTTCATAAACATGAACATCATCACACATCATCGTCGTCATCACACAATAAACATTATTTTGTATCTATGTTCATTTGTACAGCATTTGTTTACTCCGAATTCAGCTATTGCATTTTTTTTCTTAGACGAGTGCACAGTAGTCAGCTACATCTCACCTCAAAGAATCTATAGAGAATCACTGCAGAAACTCCTCAAATTTTATGCGTACTTAACGTGAAGTGCGAAGAAAAACAAAAGAATAAAAATGATAATATATAAATAAATATTAGACGATAATCTAACACAAATCGAACTACTTAATCCCATAGTAAGCTTAATAAGGCTTGCGTAAAGCCTTTTTTACATACAAACGAGACTCGTACGCGAGTTTCACTACATTGCACGATTTGTCAGATCGTTTGAACTCATTATACCCCGGTAACGCGCATTGTAACGAAACTCGCGTACGAATCTCGTATTTTTCTACAGAAGGCCTTTGACAGATGATACATTGAATAGATATACAGGGAGGAACAATACCAAGGACTTTCCTGAAAGTATGTTTTCATTTAAATGATATACAATCGACTTGTAATCATTAGAAACTTTTGTTAGAAAGAAAAGAAAATCATTAAAATAATGCCTTTTAATATTAGTGGCAACCCTATTGTTTGGTATTTATAAGTATTTCGTAGTGACTAGTCACTACCTTTCTTATAAAGTAGTGTTGAAATATGCTGTTTTTTTAATTGATGTTTTTTTTTTAAATGCTGTAACTCCAAAACGGTTACGAATATTAACATAGTTTATTTGACAAAAGTATAGTACTAAGGCTAACCTATTTCCTGTTTACAGGAAAGTCCATCGTTCTGTTCCACCCAGTAAAACATAGAAAACATCCAAGATTTATTTATAAACCTTTCCACTTCAAAGTTGATCATAACCAAGCAGTCTTTTGTTCTCAAAATACTGAATCTTAATATTTAGGTTCCACATCCGCATATTCCTTTGTGTCTGTTGTTTTCGTCGCATATTCCTCCAATGACCTTATGACCTATATATTTGTTTATCCGCTTACCTGACGCCGTAGTTGTCGCGACATTAACCGCACTAGTCGTTGTGGTTTCGCTAGCGGTCGCAGAGTTCGCCATCTCCACGATCCTGTCGACGGCTATACGATTCCCGGGAAGTATCCCCGACTCCGCCGGTTCCTGTTCGTCTTCTGGCTGCGGACTCGGGACGGTCTGACTCAAGTCGTTAGCCACGATGACGTTGACTGTTGTGAGCGATTCAAGCTCGCTGGTGTCCCCTACGTGATGTTGAGAGTTGTCGATGTAGACGGCCGCCGAACGCGCTCCTAACGTCTCCATGACGCTCTCAGCGAGGGAGCGGGTAGACATCTCATCCATATCGATATCCTGCTTGATGTCAATGATGATCTGATGTCTCTTCGTCCCACTACCACTAGGACTTTGCACTTGGTGTACACTGACTTGCGCCTCAGTCCCCGGCTGCGACATATGATGCTGTATCACTTGGGACAATTGCCCCTCGAGTATATCGCGCCCCGCCATTTCCAGCCTTAACTCTCTACTAGAAGCTCGAAATAAAGTCAGACTTAATTATTCAGTCGAAGTAAAACTAATGAACACTGTTTTATTGAACACATTATAACTACTGCATTGCGAAGAGTTGTGCGTGGTGCTTTTGGCAGTGGTTAGGGGAGGCACTGTTGTGGCTACATCTTGTGGCACCGTAGCACGGTGTCCTAGTTGCTCGACCCGCCGCGGCCTACGAAAGCGTAGTCGCGCAGCCGTAGGCCGGCGGCGCTTCCGAGACTGGATCTTCGGACACGTCCGGAGATATCTCTCTTTTGACGGCCTGTTTAGCCTGGTTGGTAGTGACACTGCCTTCAAAGCTAGAGGTCCCGGGTTCGAATCCCGGCCAGGGCATTATTTGTGCATTTAGGACGGATATTTGTTCTTGGGTCTTGGATGTCTTCTATGTGTTTAAGTATGTATTTATCTATATAAGTATGTATATCGTCGTCTAGTACCCATAGTACAAGCTTTGCTTAGTTTGGGACTAGATCGATATGTGTAAGATTTTCCCCCAATATTTATTTATATTTTAACTCCCGACGCAAAAAGAGAGGGGTGTTACAAGTTTAACGTTCCTGCCTGTGGTATCGTAGCTCGCAAACGGATGAACCGATTTTCGTTTAGTTTTTTTTGTGTCATAGATAATTTTATCCCGAGTGTTTTTAGCCATGTTTCATGAAAATCTGTTCAGCCGTTTTTGAGATATTGAGCTTTAAAATGAAAATGTGGGGGGTTTTTCAACTTTTCTAAGTTGTTCCGGATGTTTTTCAACGTCGTTTATTATTTTTTTGTGTCTAATTGTCAACATTATTCTAGCATTATCCGAGTGCAGTTGCATCTCGAAGGGTGCCCGGAATCCCCTACCTAATCCTAAGAATTGTCGTACTGACCTTCCAACCCAAGGGGTTTATTTTATATGTGTCTAATTGTGATGTGTGTAAATGATAAGTGTATTTATTTTTTATATTCGTTAAATCTTAGATTTACTTAACGAATGAAATTGTAATGTGTGTAAATGTTGATAAGTGTACGGTATATTTTTCACCTCTCAGGATATCTTTTTTAATTTCATTTTTTTAACTATCTATAGATCTTCTGGTGATATATTATCCCCGTGTGTCAAGTCAATCACTTGGGTTTATTTTTCCTTTGTAACTTGTCGTCACTACCGTTGCTTAGGGGGTGTTTTGTTTTGAATCCGTGTGATAATTAATGTTATAAAATAGTAAGTGATGAAATCCATAAAGCCATGACCTTCAATATCAGATACTGCAGTTTTGTAAAATCCAGTCACAGTGTTATATATTTTAACTTTTGACCTATTTGATTAACATCCAAATCCAGATTCATTTTTGGTGTGTTTGATTAATTGTATAAAAATTAAAAATCTCACTCGAATCGCATACGATACCTACAGAATAAACGCCTCATTATATGCAAGGTAGGACCGGGTTATATGAATATTCACTCACTCTTATTACAGTTCAAGAGGTCAAAAATATTTTCACAACAAATCTAAACTTATTATGAGCCATTTGAACAGGCTTCCTGTATTTTGCCGATTCAATCACGCAAAAACGACAACACGTTTTATACCGCAGTCTTACGATCAATTCTATCCTCAGACTTATCTCCACACTCCAACCTCCCCCGCACCTGGCTACCCCAACGACACGTGCGCACGCCTGCGCGTTTCCCACCCTCGCACCTCTCGCTCTGCGCGCTACACGCGTCCCTCTCACTCGTCTTCGATCCAGCGGGAATGACGAAAAGTATATAATCGAATTTTATGTGGGCCCCCCGATTGTGGAGCGTTCGCAGAAAAAGCGGGCAGTGGCCTTGACGATGTAAACAAAGGAATAAGGTTCTATTTTTGGGAAATACTCGGAAGTACCTTGATAATTCTTGGAAATTATTTGGGACTTGGGTAAGTATTGTTGGCGTTGTTAGGGTTATAAGTAGGGTAGTAGGTTTTAAATTGAGGATAATAACATTAATGACCCCTTAAGGGGTGAACAATAGTACATTACTACAGAGGCCGGGACAAAAGGGGTTGCCGGCCGAAGACATATAGACGGCTGAGCGAAGCGAGGCCGGATAGGTCTAAGGCCGACCAACCCATATTTCCCGCCGAGGTATGCATAGTGCTTTTCTCAAACATGCAATGAAATAAACAACAAAAAAACCAAAGTTTTATTTTTAATACGCATAGTGGCATAATGTCATGATGCCTGTGCCACAAATTTATGTGGAATGGGAATTAAAAAAGAGGACTTTGCAGGCCTAGGCCTGCAAGGTTTGTATGAAATTCCATTAACTACCTCTTGTCCTAGCCGCACCTGAAACGTCATACTTCGCAGCCTATTATAAGGAACATAACATTAATATTTCATTGCATGTTTGAGAAAAAAATCATATTATGTGGGCCCATTAATTGTGGATCGTCGGCCGAATAACTCTTGCGACTGCAGAACAATCACAAACCACAAGTCCACCACTTTTAGGGTTCCGTAGCCAAATTGGCGAAAACGGAACCCTCATAGTTTCGTCATGTCGTGTCGGTCCGTCCGTCCGTATGTCACAGCTGATTTGCTCGGAGACTATGAGTGCTACAATTATGATTTGGTAGAAAGGTGTAACCGCGACAGAAAAGTCATGTGAAATTACGAAAAAATATTGAATCGAGGGCCGGGGGGCAACATTTTACATGAAAATGATTTTGGTGGGATCCCTTATTCTGGTACGTTTGTTGGTACCAAATTCGAGTGACCTACCGCCGTACGAAGTAAGGTAGGCCCTCTGGACTGTCAGTGTTTTATAGTTTTTCGTATCGCGGACGAGTTCCATTCCCCAGTTTCCCAACGCGGGTAGGGAAGTGAAGAGATATGGTAAATCTTAATAAGGGGCGTAGTTTTTGAAGTCGTCTAGTACCCATAACACAAGCCTTATTGAGTTTACTGTGGGACTAGTTCGATTTGTGTAAAAGATTGTCTCCTAATAGTTATTTATACTTATTTGATGGCAGTTTGTATACTTTGTATGAGTAGCAAGCTGCCCTAGATTCGACATTTAAAATTTTAGTTCCGTCATTAACGCTAGATGGCGCTAACATAAAGTGACGGTATCGGAGATTATCAACAAAATACTAAAGCGTAAGGGCATTTTCAGAAATAATTATACCCAATTACCGTGGCTTGTGAAAATAAGGTGTCAGTTTGGTGACGATAATGAAGTATAGGAATTTAATAAATGTTAATAATTTTCGTGTATGTATTTGTTTTGTGACACTAATGTACTAAACTATGTATAGTATGTATGTATAAATAAGTTTTCATAGAAATTGAATAGTTAATTATCGTCACAAAACTGACACTGATTAACTTTCTTTAATTACTCAAGCTTATTGGGTGCACTTATTTTTTAAAATGCCCATAATACTATTATGTTCGAGTTTATTTTACATTGAAACTATGGTTGTATTTGTATCCTCGATACTAACCGCTGCTTTATTTTGTCCACTTTGTAACAACTGTTCTGCTAACGCTACGAAGGCTTTAGCGTTGCGTAACGTGTCTGAAAACAACGCAGCCGGCGTAAACAACGGTTCAGGTGATATGCGAAGCTATTAATAGTAGTTGATTTTAGCGCCATCTAGCGCTAAAAAGCTACACTCCATTGTCATCATCATCAGCTCATATACGCCCCACTCAAATGAGAGGGGACTTTAATTGCGAACTACGTCACTGACTTGGCGGGGCACACCTTTATGCGCTATTTTCTACTTTACCGACGGCTTACTGACGCCGCCTATTTCTTTACTTATCAGCTTACATGTATAAGAAGGCCGGAGGTCCATTAAAATGAAAAACAGCTTCAACTTCAATCACTATATATTTTGTAATTATTCACTTTCCAGAATCACAAATATCACGATAAATCACAGTACACAAGGTGCTATTAGCTTGCTTCTCAGGGATCAGAATGCCCCCAAAATGGCGCGCCTCTGGCTTTTATACCCTACTACCGAATACTACCGTACTTATCAGTAACACTTCTTATTTAACTGAGTCTTATTAAATAATTATAACTACTGATGCAATTATATCGCCTCATTTAGCGATAAGACCGCCTGTTGTTTACCTCTGCTTGTATCTTTATGCTGTTTATATCTGTAATTCTTTTTTTTGAGGTGTGCAATAAAGCATATTGTATTGTATTGTATTGTATATCCTATGATTGTTTTATATTTATAACTGTATTACACATCAACACCTAAAGCAAAGACCGAATATTAATTCTGAGTGTCCACCGGAAGTTACCCGTGGACATGTTAATATACCCAATTCTAATGGAATCTAACACATGTGCGCAGTAGTATTATATTGCGCAGAAGCAGGGAAGTACCGATTCAGTACTGCATCTCCGAAACCGCGCATATCACAATCAGAAAACTCTCATTTAAGTATAGGGACGCGGTATATATGTAAACAGTACTAATTCGACTGACATTTGAACACTGACAGCGAATTAGGTGTGATGCAATGTACTATACAAAACCACTATCGTATTGTCGCGTAAAAACTAAACTGTCATATATACGTCACAATAAATTTGATTTCAGCTTAAAAACTGTTGCCAATCTTTGTAAAATGGACATCTGAAAGTAATTTACCACAAACTTGAAACAAATTTTGATCTACGATATCGATCTACTCACCAGCATCCGCCAGCTAATGTGGAACTGCAGTGTATTGGCTATGTGCGAAGTAGGTGGTGGGGGTAAGCTAGGCGATCGTAGCGCACACCATGGCAGAAATGTGTACTTACCGGGGACCACTGTCAAATTTACTTTCACGTTTTCTATTGGTTTCTTAACGGTTTCCTACGAATCGTTTCATTTGTATGTATTTATTTATTCTCTTATTTATTTCAGTAATATTTCTAATACGGGGTCTTTCTCGTTTACTAAAGTAAATAAAATATTCATGTGTCATTATTTGACATCTCTGAGTTTTGACATTGACGTTTGACGTTTCAGACGTGCACATAGCCAATGCCATTTTTTATTTGCGGAATCTGTTAGAGAGCCATCTAGCGGTGATACATGTTCATTGATTGCCATAATTTAACGATTGACGATTAAATATGACGCAGTAATTGGCCCGAAAGCGACGTAGCGGTAAAAATCAATATATCATTTATTAGAGCCCAAACAACAACCGGCTTCATAAAATATTCTATGAAGGCTGTAAATTTATTATTAGAAGAGGTGGGTCGTCCTTGTTTAAAGAAGATTAATCCGTATCTCCACGACCCTATGTAGATTTTCCTCTAAACTTTTGCACACATTTTCCTAAAAAATATATACGATTAAGTAGCTACTTACAATTAGATAAATTGAATTCGTTCCTCTTCCACTACGTCACGAGAGTTAGCTATACATTTAAACTATATGTATGTTTGGTGACGTATTGGAAAGTATTAAATTACACTAATTGGATGTCTTTATGTGTTTTCTATTGCTCACCGCAATGATGGTCATTACTTAAAGAGGTACAACGTCTTTATGTCTGGACACCATTTACGAAACGACTAATTAATACATCAAAATTATTGTGGAAGGTGGAACATATATATACATCCCAAATCAAAGAAAATATAAAGTATTGTATCAGGATGATGTAAAAAAAACTCACGAAAGGGGTGGCTTCGTACTTATAAAAACAAATTCTATAATTTAATTTTACATAAAGACGGTATTCTAAATTTTAACTTAAATAAGTGATGATGATAAGTGAATGATGCTAGAATAGTTATAATGAAAATAATTTGCCTCAAGTATGCCACTATCTATATAATATTTCAAACACAATTTATATTGTTGATGAATAAAGAATGAATGAATATAATTATAATCCTGCGTTCAATATGACGGCTGTGTGGTTTGACTGTCCATATTTCAGAAACATAATATTGTATCTTTAAATTAAATGTTGTTATGATATATGAGTATTATGTTAACAAAATAATCGTATGGCATTTATTTTCGAACCGTGAGATCTTCGAGAAGACAGTACGGTAGTTTTATGTTATATGATAATTATGCTTAGTAAAATTATGATAAATGTTTTATGATACATATAATGAATTTCCTACGTATGGTAATTGAAATAACCAAAAGTTTTTATAACGAATAAATCGCACCGTCAAGAGATTCATGGAGATTGCTCCACCGACAATCCAAGAGCCTAGCTCTTAAGGGGCTCCATACATTTTTCATCGATTTTTGACTAGTTTTGAGTTGATATTCCTCCGTCAAAACTATAGATATATTTATGGCACCAACGGTTATCGGTTCTTCAATCCTTGATCTACATTTTCAAAAGCCGAATTTGGAAAAAAGTGATTACTTATTTATTTATGATTTATTCAAACATGGTCAAAATAAGTACCCATGTTGTTTATGCATATATATATATATATATGGAATGTACACTTAACTGTTCATTATTGACGTCACTCAATACGTAAGAGAGATTTTTATTTATAACTTTTTTTTACAATAGTTACATCCAAAGAACTGGTTTTTTGGCCTAAAATTGCCATAGTTTGCTGCCGTATATATCTCGAAATGAGTTTTGAAGAAAATATGACTATTTTGGTAAACCTCGTTGTTAATACGATAAGCCATAAAAAACACGAGAAAACTGAGAGTTAAAGATCGAAGGTCATTGGGACATAGGAGGCCCTTAAGTTGATGATGATGATGATTAATAGGGCGCGCCTTCACGTATTGACCGACGCCTGCTCGTGCTCGGGGCTATACGCCGGAAAGGTATACGACCCGTTACGTCATACGTACCTTCTATATAGGTTAGTTTGTCTGCCGCAGTGACCCAAGGACGCGCTGCGCGCTGTCTGTAGTATGTATGATCGAGCCCTTTTTGTGTCCGCTTTAGGGTATTTTCAGACGAGCAAAGGGTATGTACACACATACGTACATACGTACATGAACTCACGCCTTTATTCTCAAAAGGGGTAGGCAGAGCACACGCACGATTTTATACAACTATAATGTACTACCAGAATGTGTAGTAAATGAAATTTTGTTATAATAACAAATTTTCACAGCCTGGATGGGCAGGACAAACCTCTTTGAAGCGGCGCCGGCCCTAGTCCAGTATTGCGGTCGTGTTCGGCACAACACGATAGATTTGGAGATTCACCATTAACACTTTGTTAAACTTAGACACTGTAGCTTTTTGTAAGCACAGTACTTGCGGATTTGCGGTTATGCGGTATTTTGTGTTAAATTTTCGTAAGCTTTTTAAGCGCGCGCGGCGGCGGTAATTTTTGCACTGAGGTTTATAAGGTAGGGTGGGGGAAGGATAGTTGCCATGTATGAATGTGTAAAGGATGCGTTCTAAGATGCGTGTTTTTAAGAATAAATAAGTAACTAAAGTGTATGAATTTAAATAGGTAATAATTCAATGTATTGAATATATTGGCCAGCCACAGCCAAACTACCAAATTGTCATATATGCAACTAAAAAATTTGGTTACCGAAACCAAATTCCGGTTTCGCATACTAGATTTTTTTTCCGTGCGAAAATTAGTTTCAGTGCAACTTTTCGCTATTGTAGGTTTGTAGATGGAGAAAATGTGATATTGCAGTGGCAGGTTGATAGCCCATCGCCCACAACAAACTTCAGCCTGGCTCCCATAGTCGACTCTAGCACCCAAGGGAAGAAAGGGGTGGTGTTATTCTAACGTCATCACACGAGCATTAAACTATGACAGCAATCGTTAAGCCATATGAGGCCTTCGGATGGCTTGAGAACTAACAGTCAAATTGCCCACTCACTTGAGAAGCGTAATCCCAATAAGGTCTAGTTTCCCCCTTGGGTTGGAAGAAGAAGGCAGTAAAGTAAGCTGTATTTCATTTGTATTTCCGAGTTCATATAACCTAGACCTTTTTAAGGCATTAGTAAATAGGCATCTTCTGGGTGAGCTCGCTTCATCGTCGACCTCATCTTTGCCCCCTGGCTAGATGCTGGCCAAGAGCAATCCCATTTTTAATAATAAAAAAAGCGTTTTCGTAGAAACTAGTGCGCCAATTCTTTGGATTAGTTAGCTCCGAGCATCCTTCTGGATGCAACTGTACTGGGATAATACCATGATGGTGATGATGGTGGCAAACACTTTTACTGTCTGATGGTAAACAGGCACAGCTTATGTGACTTCAGAAAAATCACAAGCGCATTGCCGACCTATTATTGACTTGAGGATTCGTTGTTTTGACAGCTGGAGACATGCAGGTCCCTCATTCTCAACACAGCGCACCCTCCAGCTCACTACCAAGCATGTAGTCGTGGTCAAAGAAAGCCAGATCTTGCCCTTAGTTTGGTTCTTCCTGCTCAGAATCGTTATCAACATTATGTTAATACAAAATCATATAAAAGATACAATTGACTTAAAACTTCCGTAGTTACACCCAGTTTTTAATGTCCTTACAAATAATCGAAACGAAAACAAGGCGTTTATTATCCTACAACTAAACATAGTCTGACTACCCCTTTCGGTGCTCGTAGGCGTTAGTATGTTTATCTAAATTATAAAATGACGCGTTTGCATGTCCTTTTAAGGCGCGCCTTTCACTTACTAACGGTTAACTGTAAGTACGAAATGTATGACAAACACGTACTCGTAGCTGCAAAACATCGGCTTTTACAACAAGAATCGTAATGAGAATATTTATAAATACATTATCAGTTACTAAATTACCTACTAAAAATATTAAGGTAGTAAAGACTTTTACCTTTTCAAATCAGTTCACTCACCCCGCCATCTGTTACCGAGTAGCGGTGACTCGAAAGTAAAAGGTAATATTCATAATACAATACAACTCGCCTAATATGGTACCAGTGTAACCGAGATCTCTGATTACGCAAAGTTGCGTACGTTGAGGTCAGGTTATAATAGTTGTGAGAGGTGCAGTAATTCGAGACAGGTTGTGAAATGTTCGAATCACAAAACTGCAGTCACGTGCGCGCCAGCTAACGGGGAATAGCCGAACTAAGTTCGTTGAACCCCGAATTGTCCGTTATGCAACTCTTACTGTTATGTCGGTTTGTGGCGCGAATTTTAAAATTCGAACTGTTTTTTGTTTTTGCGGTGAATTAAGTTAGCCAAGGTCGGTTGTTGCCTTATACTCGTATAGTTTGATGTAGTAAAAAGTATAAAACCATCTTTGGATAAGCTATCTATTTTTTTCTAGAACAATTAATTCCAAGGTGTAACTTAGACTTTCATGTACGATTGGAAGGATGTTGCTCGGTTTTTTGAATGATCGATAGGCCGGTTAACGACCAGTTAATTTGGTGTGCTGGTTTGCGACCACACATCATTTACTGGATTCCCATTCAATAACTACAAAATCAAATGCATACAACGTACTGTTTCTTTAGATTAGTAATATCATTAATTGTAAAAATCTCGTGCTTCACGTGGTCGGAAACTGACACTGGTAACCGGCCTAGCGACCCTAATATTTGAAATATTTCCGAGTCGAGAAGTCGGTCTTAAGGGGTCAAAGTTGCACCACATCCATAGGAACTACCCACCGTTTCCCTACACGTGACCCCTGGGTGGTGCTAAAAGTGCAACAAACTGGCAGCCATACTTATCTTCTCGACGACCTCATGGTTCGAAATAACTGCCATACGATACGACAAATAAATAAGAAGTAGGTATTAAATACGTTTGTAAACAAAGATTTAGAGGAATTTTGACAATGTACTTATTACTTGTCAAAATCGACTATAGACCGCTACAAAAATATCAAGTATCTAATGTGATCAAAAATATATATACAGGTATTAATAGTACATTACTGCAGAGGCCGTGAAGTAAGGGATTGCTGGACGAGCTTGGGATAAACGGCCGAGTCGTAGACGAGGCCGGATACAACGAGTCCTGCAATCCCTGTTCCGGCCGAGGATTGTATAATACTTTTCTCAAACATGTTAGTAAAAAAACAATAAAAAAAATTCAATGTAAAAAAAACTAAAAAATACAAAACGTCCAAAAATAGCAACGCATCACGACAAATAACGGAAATTAAATAAAAACACGAAAAATGCTAGAAAATACAAGCACCATTTAAAAAAAAAACACGAAAGAACTAAAAAATCCCGAAAAACTAAAAAAAATACCAAAAATCATGGAAAAACAAAAAAAAAATTGCGAAAAGTAAAAAAAAATACGAAATAACTTTTAAAAAGTCCAAAAATATCAAAAAACACAAAAAACGCTACAAAACAACACGAAAAATCTTTTAAAAAAATACATAAATACTCGAAAAATTCGAAACAAAAACAACAAAATACAAAAATACAAGAACGATAAAAAAACCGGAAAAGCCTAAAAAATACCAATTTCCATAACAAATTAAAAATATATATATATAAAATCGTGGCGGTTGGCTCTATGTAATATTTCCTTTATCATTTGATTTTAGTAAGTAAATTTAAAAAGTTAGAGCAGCGGACAATAATGTTAGATTCATACATTCTCCATACATTACTTCTTGGCCGCCGGCCAAGAAGTAATGTAGGGAGCCATAAACAGGTAACTTCATGTCCTCTTTTCGTGACATTAATGCATACATTTAGGCGCATGTTTGAGAAAAGGTTATTTTTATGACATAGGAGGCAAACGAGCAGACGAATCGCCTGAAGGTAAGCGATTAGCGCCGCCCATGGACACTCGCAACACCAGAGGGGTTGTAAGTGCATTGCCGGCCTTTAAGATGGGAGTACGCTCTTTTCTTGAAGGTTCGAAGGTCGAATCGGTCCGGAAATACCGCAGGCGACAGTTCATTCCACAGTTTAGCTGTGCGAGGCAGGAAATTTCTGGAGAATCGCACAGTTGAGGACTGCCAACCATCTAAATGGTGAGGATGGAAATATACTCCCCGTAGCACATGTGGTTAAAAATGCAGAGCGAGGCTACATTTCCACGCAGCGCCAAGGGATCAAATCGATCCGAAACACGCTGGCAGCCGACAGTTCGAGTCGCCTCTCATCTCATTCAATCAATTCGAGTCTGGATCTCAATTGTCACATACGATTAGGAATCCTTTTGTTATTCGGTTGAATTAGGACCGTATTCAGTTTCTTGACCTTTTTAGGGTTCCATACCCAAAAAGTACCTAAAACAGGGATAACCCTTACGGGGCGACGTGCGACTCTGTCCGTCTGTCGAAATTTTGTATGTCAAATTAAATCACGTAATATTAACAATATTTCTATGAAAAAAACTTGACCTAGATAAAGTGTATTCATATGAAAGATTTTCCAACATATCAGCCCAAAGCCCAAGGGCGTCCACTGCTGGACATAGGCCTCCCCTAATTGCATGGGGGTAAATGCCATAATCGTCACGCTTGACATGCGGATTGGCGATCACAGTATCTCCACCGCACTCCAGGGATGCTGATGCCTATCCCACGGTGGTTTTGGTCGTAGTTTTAGGACATAACTGGGATTTGAGTAGGCTTAATTATAATAATCGTTTTATTAAATTTTTATAGTGGTTGATTTTTTGATGCTGACGTGTGTAGACGCGTTTTTATTTTATTTTATTTTATTTATTTAAGGACCACCAACGGATAATACATCTAAAACAAAACATATGTCTTAAAAACAAAAATCTAGCAAAGATGCTTAGCCACTTATAGGTGACCACAGCTCACATATGATTGTAACAAAGAGTTAACATTTTAAAAATTAATAGCTTAGTTAGGTTAGGCCAGATTCGACCAACCAGGAATAATTTATTTATTTAATCGTATGGCGTATATACATAAACGTTTCATGCAAAAATGAACACAAAATAAAAACAGAAATTATAGGTCCACATAATAATTTAAACAGAGTCTATTCCATTTCTGTTTGGTCGAATATACCCACACTTTCGCGTTCCGTGTATCTTCGTGAGTTTTGACTACTGCTAAGTTAAGAATTCTTTTGACGTGATAACTTCTTTAAAATCGTTTTAGTCGGGTGACATGTTCAGAAACTTGTGTCACACCAAAACCTCACGAGCGCGATCGCAGGTATAAGTGAAGTGCAAGTGAAGTAAGACGTTATCACGTAAACATCTCGATCGTAAACCTACTTTACAAACAACCAATTTTTTAGTGTTGTGAACTACCAAATTCTACCACCAAACTCTTACCAAATTGCCTTCATGTCACTTATGAATCGACGTATCCAAAGTAACACAGTAAGGAACATATTTAGATTTTTTACTCAACGACGATGGCAGTCAAGCTTACAGCCTGCCTGACGGTTTTTTTTATGACATAGGAGGCAAACGAGCAGGATCTCCTGATGGTAAGCGATTAGCGCCGCCCATGGACACGCAACACCAGAGGGGTTGTAAGTGCGTTGCCGGCCTTTAAGATGGGAGTACGCTCTTTTCTTGAAGCAGACACCGTAGCCTACGGACTTCAGGGACTCCAGCACAATCACAAACGCGTTGACGACCCTTTGTTGACTTGGTAATTCGTTGTGTTGACGGCTCGAGACCCGTAGAGGTTCCTTAGTGTCACTCTCAACACAGCGAGCAGCAATACAAAGTGAATGCAAATCCATATTATTTTACTTTCCCACATACAAGCCAAATATTACGACAAATATAACGGTGATTGCCCACCGACCGGCGGTCAACGAACTCTTTCGGCTTTTAATAAATAACTGGTTAAAATAACTAGTTGTCAAACTGGTTATGGATTTTGAAATTGGCTGATCTGTGGTCGTGGTTCTATGAATGGATGTTCAAGATGGTTTTTGATTTTAAATTTGGAATGTGGCATTTTAACTTTAAAAGGAGCTAAATCGTGAGGCAACTTTTAATTATACCTAAAAGGTAAAGTCAAGTAAGCTGAATATGTTTTGAGAGTGCAATATTTGTTTACTACGTGTGATTAGAGTTAGAGACCTTATACATCTCTAACAATATTAAAATAGCGCTTGTAACGTCAGTCTATCTATAGGCCTTCGTGATTGGCCCGGTACCCTTTGTTGAGTAGTATATCCGCTTGCGCCGCGCGCAGAGCAGGCACCGCCTATAATAAGTTCTAGGAAAACTCGCTTTCTCCAGAAATAAAAGAGGAACTGACAAGAGCAAACCTCTCGGATACTTTATTTAAGTATGTCTTAAATAACTAAATTTAAACTAGTGACTATGTCATCTACAATACTCCTGAATTTTTATTTTGAGTCAGTTTTTGGTAATGTGTAAAAATAACCGATATTATCGAACCTGCTCTCAAAATTTCACGAAATCCGCTTGTCAAATGCGACCTGTATAGGAGAAAAGCCTCAAATCCGGACACGCGAAAGCATTTTTACCCACGCTGAAATGGAAACGCTTCGTTATCTCAGTTAATAAAATTTAGAAGACAACTTCAACTCATATTTATTAAACTAAGTTGCGTGTTTTAAACACGCGTTTTGTATGCAAGAAAAGTTTGTTGAACCACTTGAACCTTGTCCAAAATGCATCGGTCAGATTTGACGATATAAGTCTAGACGCGTTTTGGTATTTTACCCTTTTTTTAACATTATTGTGAGTTGTAGTGCAATAAAGATATGAATGAAGAAAAAGACGGTTTTGTTTATACTTGGAATAGTGAATTACACCCTACAAAATCAAGCCGTGCAGCCCTTGTCGAAACGACCGAAATCCGAAATGAATACCTACGTGGACTTTTTTTATACTAACTGAGGCAAACAAGCATATGGCCTGCCTGACGGTAGGCAGACACCGTAGCCTATGCACGCTTGCGACTACGCGAATGTTTCGAAAAAATTGAAATTTGAAAGAAAGGAACGAAAAGAAATGCGTCAGGTTTACAGCTCACAGAGCCGCTCTTTAATTAACAGTGGCATACAGCATACAGCCTTAGTCACAAAAAGCGCGGGAATGCTCGTCAAGCGCCATCTTGCTCGGATCGCGACCACGTAACGGCGCGCGCGCCGATATGTGGGTGAGTCCGTTAGCTACGTCACAGTAGGGATGGGACACGGTCGATCTTTTAGTTTTTCACTATCGTTTGGGTGGGTCAAAAAAGCACAAATTTTATACTACGACGGTGGCATACGAGCTGTCTGATGGTATGGCGCCGTAGTTTGTAACCGCTTGCGACTGCAGAACAATCAAGAGCGCACTGCCGACTCTCTTTTGATATGAGGATTCGCTGTATTGGCCCTCAACACATCCAACACAGCTGTAAAGAAAACAACTTAGGTTCAGTTTAAAGTTAAGAATATGCTGTCGAAAAGATGTGTTGGTCTCAAGCTGCCCGAAGGCCTCTCTCTAACTTGGCTTGATGACTGCTGTCTATGACAGCAGCCGGGATCAACGGCTTAACGAGTCTTCCAAAGCACGTAAACGTTACTAAAATGCTTAGTTGGCGCAAGAGACTTAGTGGGGACATCTCGTGTTGTAGGCCAAGACTCACTTTGGGTCGGTGAGTCTTTGTAATGAATTAGTCAAATGGTAAATGACGTAATAATAATATACGTCAAAAGTTTTAATATATTTTAAACACACGAAGTTCAATACTTCATCGACAACTAAAGCCTTAGTTAGCCAAGTGCGCAGCGAGTACCGTAAGCTACGTCACGACGAAAGGGACCGCGGCAACGGTACAGGGCTGATGCGCAAGCGCACGGCGCCGCAGATTCTAGCGGAATACGACGCTAGAATAATCAATAAGTCAACGAAACCTCGTATCAATAAGCTTCTGTCAAAAATGTCATCTTTCGGACAAGGTTTTGTTGCCAACTGTACTTTTTTCCACACATGGGAAGGGTACAAATGAGCCCAAACACGACAGTTTTATCTTGTATCTCCATCATCAGATCTCGGTGGTACCAACATATTTACTACATAATAAGGGTGTCATATTTCAGCTCAATCGGTTGAGGACTGGTCTAAAATTCAGTTGCTAGATTTACACTCCTTATTTGTAGAACCTCATACGGTAGTCTCTCGGGTAAGCCTCGGCAGGGAGCTCATGTCACAACCGGAGCATTCAAGGGGGGGAAATTCGTCTGAAACCGTACCGTACGCAACCATTTACGTCAATTCAATTTCCTTACAAAGTTCATATTAGCAGAGTTTGCGATGTTTCACATAAAGTTGCTGATTTTTTTATCAGCCAAGAAAATTAACATACCTATTGTTGCTATTGTGTAAAACAACTGAAAATTAATGAAATTATTGAATACACACAGAATAGAAACCGGTTAATTCAGGTGATTTTAGTAAATTGGATAAACGATATGCCAAATCAGAATAGTTGCTATTTGAAGTTTAAAATTAACTACAAAATGGTTTTTTTTTTCGACAAGACACCGTTATTTTTAGGTGAATGCGCACACATATTATACTACTATGATAAGATTGATAAGCGGACTGTGGTTATTTTGATGAATTACTAAAGCCTATCTGAAATTTATTTACTAGTAATGATAACAAAATTTATTGACACATAAAATACACATGTAACAATAATAATACCAGAAATCTTAAATCTATAACCTACCTAAGCAAATTAATAAAAATAAACCTAATTAAAAATCTAGAAAAGGCCCCCCTGCGGCATTGTGCCCAAAATGTTGGCAGCTTTTCCACGCTGGATGGCTAAGCCAATGCGTTGGGCGAGGAAGCTGCCAGCTCTTTGGTCTCCAGTGACGTCGATCAGCCTCTATGATATCTTTTTAAAGAGGTTTTGAGCGCCAGGACCCCACGGATCAAGAGTCTTGTGGTAGCGCAGGACCGAGAAAAGTGGCGTGCTCTTGTCTCGGAGGCCCAGACTATTTTTGGGTCGTCGTGCCAGCCTAGTTAGTTTAGTTAGTTAGTTTTGCCTACCCCTTTTGGAAATATAAGCGTGAGTTTATGTATGCACCTGAACTGAACAGAAGCCTTAAATTTGACCGCAGTTATTTTAATAACGTTTAAAATTTCAGTAGAACATCTGGGCAGAGAAATAAAAAAAATTGCTATATATTAGTCATAAAAAATACTGAAATATAAATACAATATTTGTGTATTTTCTGAAATCATATTTTCATAATTTTTCTCGCATATCAACACGAAACTAACCTTTTCGGCAAATATAAATATTCAGATAAACAATTGTACGGTAAAATTATTTAGGTAAATGTATCCTGAAATAATAATGAAGTAAATGAACATGATTTAGCAAGTAGGCCGCAATGGCACTTTTACAAGACAAAATCTACTAGCGTTTCTGCAAAATAATCCTCATCGTTATTATCCTCTTGCTGGCAATGTACCTTAAGTGGTTAAAATATGTTTTATAGAATTTATGAAATGAAAATGAACGGTTTATGCACAAGCACCTCCAGTGTACAACAGGTGTTACATAATAATATATTAAGATTGCATTTCCAGTCCAGTACATGCAGCCACTTCAGGCCAGTTCAGGCATGAGAAGAATAAAATAGGTTCTTAAGTTAACTAAAAAATATAATAGTTAAGTAAAAACGTATATCTATCTATGACATAAATGCACGCATGATTCATATTAAAATATTTGATGTCATTAAGTTAGGCGTAATATTTAACAAGATAGAATTCAATACAAAAGTCAATCAGGATTAACTAAAGAATAAATTATGTCAAAACAAAAGTCAAATAGATATCATTAAATTAATGCACTTGCCGCACTCGACTCGGTGGACCGCAGAGCCAGGAGGCTCATTGGTGGCAGTACGGTAGTGGGAAATAAGCTGCAAAGCCTAGCACATAGACGCAAAGTAGCATATCTGTGCGTCTTCTAAAAATTGTAATTCGGGGAGTGTGCTCAGGAGCTCCATGAGCTCATACCGCCTTCCCCCTTCTTCTATCGGACATCCAGACGTACGGCTGGCTACCATCCTTACCTGGTCGAAATTCCTCTAATATGAATCAAGCGCTTTGCTTCATATTTCATAATGCGCACTTCTAAGGATTGGAATTCTCTGCCGGCGTCTGAGTTCATGTAACCTAGACCTTTTTAAGGCACGAGTGAATAGGTATCTTCTGGGTGAGCTCGCTTCATCGTCGGCCTCATCTTTGCCCCCTGGCTAGATGCCGGCCAAAAGCAATAATCCCATTTTTAATAAAAAAAAATAGTTATGTTTAACAGATGTCAAAAATGTCCCAAAAATTCGTTTACATTGTAAAAAACAGCTATCGTATAATATCCCAAAAACATTTTTCTTAAACTCATTATAGATTTTTACGCACATATTGTAAGCGCTTTTGTTCCTAAGGACGAGTCTGCTGTTTCCCGGTAGGGCTAGACGATATTTTCTTTGTGGCTAGTTGTTTCTTTGTCAATGATGGTAATAAAAAGTTCCGATTTAACTTAATTTGGCTACTTCGCATAATTTGGTTACTTTGAAAATATAAAGGCAAGGTAGCGTAGCGATGCTTAAGTTTTTTTAAAATTGGGTTGCAGTTGCAGGTTTCTCGTTGATTAACGCCACATAATGTTCTTATGCATCTTTTTTGAGCAATGATTATATTTTTTATTGCTTTATAAGTTTTAAATTAGGCTTAAAACCAAGAAAATTAAGTAATCCATCTTGTCTATTCTTTACTTCTTTGTCAAAAAAAGCCAGACGTTTCGAGGTCTTTCCAACGTGGTCAAGCGGGTAGGCAGACAACGCGTGATGGGTAACATGGCAGAAAACTGAGACTATATTATATTTACATGTTAAAATTATCGTAAATAGGTAAATGGTCAGCATTGTGCTGTATGACGCACGAAAGCAGGCATCTTCTGTAATATGATATTTGTTTTGTTTACGTTGTGGAAGTTTAGCGACCTTTCGATATCGAAATTTGAGCAAAATAGTCAAGATATACTAAGTTTTCCAGGAAGGAAAAGGTTTCTGGAATTTTCTTTGTTTAATGACACTTCGATTTCCCTTTTATTTTGTTTATTTCGTGAAGATTTTATATAATTTACGGTTGAAACCCGGATACAACCAGCTGCTTTTTAATTTACCATAGAAAATCATATAAAAAGTCTTAATAATAAAAAATTAAGGGACTTTTTTTACCCATCGCACTAGTCCCATATAGTAAGCTCAAAAAGGCTTGTGTTATTTATGGGTACTAAACGACGAATATAGTTAATAGGCATATACTAAAATAGAAAACATAGTCGGAACAAATGCTTTTGAACAAATGACCACTGTTTTTGAACAAGTGGCCTTGAATCCTAGGTAAGGGTACAGAATAAGACCCGGGTATGTCCTAAAACTACGACCAAGACCACGGGGCGATGGGCAGCAGCATCCTTGGAGTGCGGTGGAGATACTGCGATCACCAAATTATGGCATTTACCCCCCATGAAATTGGGGGAGGCCTATGTCCAGCATTGGACGTCCTTCGGCTGATATGGATGGATAGATGGACTTTAAGTGGATAGTTCTCACTTTTCTAACCCATTTTTTTCTTCACTAAAAAGAATAACCATTAATATAAAATATATTATAAATATATTAATATATTAAATAAATAAAAAATAAATAAATATTAGGGGGGACATTTTTTACACAAATCGAACTAGTCCCACGGTAAGCTCAACAAGCATAGAGAGGAGGAGGGAGGTATTATTTATATATTTGCTCAAAGGTTAGCTGGAAGAAATCCCTTATAGGGATAAGCTCGCCTTTGTACATATGTCAACTGTTCTTGTACAATAAAGAATTTTACATACATACATCATCATCATCATCATGTCAGCCGAAAGACGTCCACTGCTGGACATAGGCCTCCCCCAAAGACTTCCACAATGACCGGTCCTGCGCCACCCGCATCCAGCCCGCATACATACATACATACATATACCCAAACATAATAGCATAATATTGCTTTAGTATAGCCCAATTATGTTAGTTTAGGTTAGTGTTATTGAACTGAGCGAAGCGAACCTCATTCTCAGGTGATAGATGTATTCCGTTTGAGTTCGTACTCCTCCTAGACGCTTTAAACCGATCACTCTCACATTTTGCATGTCGATAGGTGACACCATAAACATGGTTTAGATTTAAAAAAAAATGAAAATCGGGCATACCTCGAATGAATAATCACCGAAAAAATGAATTTCCGTATATTTCAACGCTAAGCTAGTAACTATCAGGAAGTTTGAGACCGGATAGACGCGCTCAGCTCAACATTTGCAAGCAGCAAACTGCATTGCATACCTAGTAACTATTTTAGAAGATTTACGGAAATAAAACTCATGCGATATTGTTTATATATGGGAAAAACGTTATTCCTAAAGTCAGTCAACCACACTGGGCATTGCGATACTTTCAAAACAACACAGTCAGAGCTTTTAAACATTATCTATTAAGCCTCGATTAAGTTTATCTTAACGAGCTTTCTTATCATTATTACGTAAGTCTGATACTCAAATCAATTTTCAATTTAAGTTTTATAATATTAATTAAGAGCAAGTACTTAAAATGCCTTTCTTTACTGTATTTTAAATGTACGTACTTACATATTTATTTCTATTCTCTCCTCTTGTAAAAATAAATTAGTTGTGTCGATTTTTAGTTATCTTACAACTATAGTATCTACAAAAAACTAATTAAAAAAAGACGCAATGACGAAAACTTGATTATAGTTATTTTACTGTAGTGAACTGAGTTTTACGTCATATGCGTAACTTTCGCGCAATATGCAATTTTTTAATAACACATTAAAACGTTCATGTGAAATTATTAAGACTTTTCATCCTACGTTTTTCTGATTTGTTTACATCCAAACAGCACAACTATCACTAATATTATATATTTATTTTATTATCTATACGTCAGTAAAAACTAAAAAAAATGTTATCCAGCTGACATGATAACACGGCCATTATTTGGGTTTTATGAATTCAAGTATCATTCGTATATTGCCAGTTATTACATACTTCTTAATATATTTTCTCCTATTTATATATTCAATCACAATTTTAACACCAAAAAACAGATACTATCTAATTTACAAAAATTAAACTCGAACATTTTACTCACCTCTAATCGTGCTCGGCATTTTGAACTGTCACAAGTGTCACAACACTATTAACCAATTTAAAAAGTTACAAACACAACGTTCACAAATTATCCGAAATCCTCCATGACATAGACACAGGTTTCCCGCCAAAGCCGCCGTCAGACGTGCAGCAGAGCTGGTGTGGGCAACGGTTGTGTTTTTTCGCCGCACGCTGGCGCGAGTAACTGTATTTTTTTCGTGATGGTAACGGTTAGGCCGGTTCGATGGAGTTCTAGCGGTAGGTCCCGGGTTTGAAGCCGAAATGGGACAGGGCCAGGTTTTAAGAGTGGTAGAGGAAGCCTTAAGGCATTACGAATAAGTTTGCGTTTTGTTTAGTCACACATGAACGTACTTTACCACTTTGGAAACTTTATTTTTTCAATTAAAAGCGCTTACCCATTTAGGCTTTTTTCTGTGTCAAAAATAAATAAATATAACATAAATATTTGTAGATAATCTTACACCAATCGACTTTGTCCCAAACTAAGCAAAAAATTGTACAATCGCTACTAGGCGGCAATATAAATACTTAGTAACGCACGCGGGCTTTTTTCAAAACAGATAATAGTATGTTTCATTTGCAATTGTTGGCATGTATTAGCTAATCATAATAGCCTCCTGACGACGGGGTATCAAAACTTGCCAGAATAAATAATACTCTGTCAAATTGACAAAAAGTCAAAACCTAATTGGGACCTACGTACTATGTGTAGGACGCCGGGCGTCAGGAGGATAGGGTATTTCACAACACAAATGTTTTTTTTTTGGTTTTACGTTACTAATAAACAAATCGTAGGAAAATACTCATAAAAATTAAATATTAGCTTATTAATGCAATTTTAAAGATTTTTAAATACATAAACATGAAAACAGGACATAGTTTGACCAAAGAAAATTGTGACGTCATCAGGCACCCTTCAAACTTTATACTAACCGACCGTTTTTGACGTCTCGTAAAAAGTTGCTGATTTGAATTTCACTGAAATACCGTATTATTTTCTTTTTTTTTATTCCTTACATCCGCATCTTCAATGTATTTGGTGCACTGCTTAAGAGGGCGCAGTACGTTTGGTTCTCCATACAAACGTATTTATGCTCTCATTTTAAAACGCCATGCTAGAATAACATGAAACTTTGTATACACAATGGGATCCAGCTTGTCTAGGGCGGAAATTAGTTTCTGTTGCTTGAAATTATAATAGTGAAAAAATACAGCGATTATTAAGGTTTTCATACAAGCCGTAAAAAACTCGAAAAACCGCTGTATTTTTTTTCTTTTGCAATTTCTAGCAACAGAAACTATTTTTCGACCTAGATAAGCCGGATCCCATTGTGTATACAAAGTTTCATGTTATTCTAGCACGGTGTTTTAAAATGAGAGCATAAATACGTTTGTATGGAGAACCAAACGTACTGCGTTAAGAGCTATCATTTCTGCTGTCTTGTCAATTTACTTCGCTGTACATTGCTGGCGATTTAAATATTAGAAAATAAATGAAGTCGAATTTTTAGTTTTGTAGTAAAAATGTAGTCAAATGAAGCTAATTAGGTTAAGGAACTACGTTACTATAGTGGGTTATCCGCAGGCGGATTTCTTTAAGTAGGCACTTAAAGAAATTACCGCCTGCGGATAACCCACTATAGATAAATATAATTATCGAACCTGTTCACAAAATTTCACGAGAATCGGTTGAGAAATGCGACCTGTAGAGGAGAATATCCGGACATACATACGACAAATATGTTGTATCCATATCAGCCCTAGGACGTCCACTGCTGGACATAGGCCTCCCCCAATATGTTGTCATACGTTTTCAAATTTCCAAAAACTGTATGATATTTATTTTTTTATATAATATTTCTGATGACAAATGCGACCTGCAGAGAAGAACATCCGGAAAAAAATAAAAAATATTTATTTTTAATTTCAAAAGTTCCAAAAACTGACTCAACATAAAAAATGTATATAATTATCAAAACCTGATTACAAAATTTCACGAGAATTGGTTGAGATATGCGATCTGTAGAGGAGAACATTCGGACATACATACGAAATTTTTTTTGTCGAAAGCTGAAACGGAGACGCTTCGCTCGCTCGGTCAATAAGAAATATTAGCAGGGATCTTGCCTCATACAAAGACTAAAAATTCCTCCTCAAGTCCATTTCAATATTTAAAATTGCATTCTGTGGACACATGGACTCCAATTAGAGCTGCCATCTCTAAATTCGCCAAACCCGGACAAAGACTTAAAAAATCCCGGACATTTGGCGTAAATCTCATTTTTCCCCGGACGTGTCCGAAAATAATATTATTAAAAAATTTAGAGCGTTAAAAAAACTCGATGAATGGTGAGTTAGTTACGCACTTTACCCTTTAAGTAAAAGTGTCCGGGTTTTCACCGGACACTTTTTGAAAACTTTTTTCAAATCCGGGGAAACCCGGACGGATGGCAGTCCTAACTCCAATGGACGCCAGTCCAGGGTAAAGGGTAACAGTTTTGATATACAAACGGATACACTGAACAGGGGACATGATAAGAAACAATCTTCATTAGAAAAGTTGTCGACCAAAAGTATATGCTTACATGAGATAAACGGAGGGGCGTTAATTAAAATTGCTTTTACTCAACTTACAACAATTATTAAAACAAAGTTACGTTACAAAGAATCCCACCCAAGAGCACATGCATAAAAAATGATACACGCGAATTCGAGGAAATTCCACAAAACGGTTTGGCGTCTTTCGAACAACCACAAAATTAAACGTCATACGTTTTATACAACGTCCATAATTTTTGTGAATCCAAATTATGGAATTCTAAAGGTGCGTTCGCATTTTCAAGGCTCGGTCATTTTTTGGACGAGAAATGGGGGTGCCAAATAAAACAGCTCCTTTATACATATCTCCTTTAAAATAAATAAATATTAGGTGACAATTTCTGACACAAATCGAACTAGTCCCAATAGTCCCACAGTAAGCTTAATAACGCTTGTGTTACGGGCACTAGACGACGATATATTTAATAGATATATACTTAAATACATAGAAAACGTCTCAGGAACAAATGTCTCTGCTCACCACAGAACCAAATGCCCTTACCGGGAATCAAACCCGGGACCTCTACCTTAGGAGGCAGTGACACTACCTACTAGGCTGAACATGACATGCCGAGTTGACTCCGTCAATAGAAGGAAGGTGGTTCTCAGTTCGTCTTTCGTCTGCATGTTTATTTTTTATGTATGTTTCCTGATAACTTCCAGCTTCTCTGCCGGCTACTGTATTTCCGAGTTCATACAACCTAGACCTTTTTAAGGCACGAGTGAATAGGCATCTTCTGGGTGAGCTCGCTTCATCGTCGGCCTCATCTTTGCCCCCCGGCTAGATGCTGGCCAAGAGCAATCCCATTATTGTTAAAAAAAACTTGGCGTTAACCACGTTGGCCGAATTTGATATTTTTTTTTTGTTTTAAAGCAGGTTCGCAAGTTGGTCCCATATAAATTAGGTGAAGGTCTGATGATGGGATCCAGGCGGAACCGAGGGAACTCCTCAAATTTGATGCGAGTAGGCACGCGTATGGCGATCTCGGTATTTTCTGCAGTTAATTGGTGTCGGTTTTATTTTCGTATAAATTATTGAGACCACCCCCAAATTACTTTTCTAGTTTTAAGCAAGTAGTCATGTTTCAAATACATAAATCATATTTCGTTAATTAATTCAATCGGTTAACATTTTTGTCTATCTGCCACCACTTTTTGCCTGGCTAACGTGCTTTCCCAACTCCATTTTAATTTAATAATAGTAGTAGTACATTACGATACAAGTGCAGAGAACAGGAAATTCACAACAAGTGGTAATAAATTGAAACACGACCGAAGGGAGTGTTTAAAATCGACACGAGTTGCGAATTTCCTGTTCGCACGTGTGTATCGTACAACGTTTTACAGTACATATGGCTCTTTACATTTTCGACATATGCACGTGATTACCGCACTCGTGCGGTAATGTAGCACCATATGTACTGTAAAAAAATTGTTTTATGTGACTGTTTTATAGTGGCTTTATTTATTGGGATATTGTTTATAAATAAAACCGATAATATATAAAAATAGTTTACCAATCTATAACAGGGTGAATTGCAAACAAAATTGTACATACATTAGTAAGGACTTAATTATGTAGGAGTTGCAGGCGTCCATAGGCTGCGGTGACCGCTTACCATTAGGCGGGCCGTACGCTTGTTTGCCACCGACGTGGTATAAAAAATATTAATTGATTCCATTGTGTTAAGAAACTTGTACGAATATTTTCGTAACACAAAGCAATCAATTAAAATGTACAAATTTTACAAATTAACTTACTAAAAATATATATCGAACTTGTTGAGAAATGCGACCTGTAGAAGAGAATAAACCATTGCAAAAAAAATGTTATAGAAATCAAAAACTGAATCGATACAAAAAATCCATTTAATTATCGAACATGCTCAAAAAATTTCACAAGAATCGGTTGAGACATGCGAACTATAGAGAAGAACCAGATATCCGGACCTTCGGGCATACGAAATCATTTTTATCGAAGCTGGAGCTGAGACCTTCGCTTCACTCGGTCAAAAAACCTCCATTTGCAGCTTGCGACAATGTGGCACAGCCTTAACCGGCGTGTAAACAGGCCCTTATGAAGCACATCGGCATCCCGCGTAAACAAAACCGCTGAGGTCGTTCAACCCAACGGTAACTGCAACCTGACTCGACCGGTGTTGTGACGTCACGGTGGCGCTACTGGTTTAGCATCTAGCGGGAAGTAGTAGAACTAAAGTTATACAGGTTCATTGTTTTGTAAATAAATTGAGAAAACTAAGTAAATATCTTGTTGTTAAAACACTGATTTTAATTAATCTATTAAAAGTATGTAATTTTTAATAACACGCGAATGACATTATACATATGTGATGATGTGACATGGTAAATGCTCGGTAAGAGCCATCTAGGTGCGAGTAGTGAAACCAAAGTTATACAGTTTTGCTTCTACTATAAACAATAGAATTCGCTTTAGTAAAAAATAAAAATAAATAGTAAGTTCTCACAATTTTTTGTACATAATTGGACAGTAATTAACCGGATGTTTTATTATTAACTGAGCGCTCCCGTGCTTTGGAAGGCACGTTAAGCCTTTGATCTCGGGCGGCTTGAGAACTTCTAACAGTCAAGTTGCCTACTTATTTGACAAGCCTAATCCCAATAATACCAATAAGTTGCTTCCGCAAAAACAAGTGCCTACGCTAATTCTTGGGATTCGATAGGTACCCCTACCTATCTTTCAGGATGCAACTTTACTGGGATGATGATGAATTGATGATGATGAATGATGAAACTAAAATAATAGTTAAAAATGTATTTGCAATAATTTTTGTATTTCAGAGTTATTGCAGTAATGTAAATACAGCAGATATCGCTATTATAGAAACGTAGAATCTAACGAAATCGGGATATCACTGTAATTTTACATATCAACCTATACTGTTTTTCACGTAAGAAGAGTCCGGTGACAGCTGTCAACCCAGTACAAATTATGTCATTTTTGACGTATAATTACATAATTTGTACTTTTTGACGTATAATGACATAATTTATACTGGGTTGACAGCTGTCACCGGACTCTTCTTACGTGAAAAACAGTATAATCAAATAAATACATTAAAGCGTATGCTAGCGACATCTCTTGTTAAGTAGTAAACTCAATTCTAGTGACATCTATTAACCGTTTTGCATACTAATTACCTGTGTTGCTGGTTACAGGTAGGTGCTCAGGTGGCATAGTACGAGACGAAATATTGTTTTATTAAACTGCTAGATGGCGCTACTGGTAGTAAACAAACAGTGAATAGCGTGAATTCGCCATTCATTGTGTTTGTGAGTTCGTTGGTGTCTTGTTGTTAGAACATTGGAAAACAAAACATCTTCTGGCTCAATTATATGGTTAATGTGGTGAAAAACTGAATTATTGTGTAATGTGGAACTATTAATATTATAACAGACATTGGTGAGAGTTACTTTGTTCGTTTTGAGACGATTTTCTTGATTTTTGCATAACGGTAAGTCCATAGTCTTTATGTTCGAGACTCGTGCAATTTGCAATTACTTAATAATCGTGAACGTACATTAGATACGTTCGTTTATCGCTAGGTGTGAAACGAATTATTACTAGCAGTTTTACTACATATACAATTATACATATATAATGCAATAACAATATTACTTCGCTAATTTTTGTAACTAACCTAACATATTCGAGAAAGCCGCTCGATTACTGGCAGTTACCTGTACAACTTGTACAAGTGATACACAGATTAGAAGTTTAAGATTACTCATGTTCTATGTATCTCATATTATGTGTTCATGTTGTATGATTATAATTTAATCGTTATAGTTAGTACCTATAGGATTCTATATAGTGTTATGTTATAAAAAGATCTAAGTAGTACCAGGATTTTTGCCGTGGTGCGGGAATATAATAAAACTCTAGACCGGTTTGGCCAAAGAATGACTTAATCCAAGTATACGCAATCGCTTAATTAATCTCGGAATAAATTCGAATAGTACCTATGACTATTTTAGATACTAAAGTATAAACTATATACCCACATTCAGTTACCATTTTCTTTCAACAAAGCAAAATTTCAAGGTTATAACTTTAAAATAGAGACGAAAGTGACTGTTATTCAGTTACATAACTAAAGCTATAACAAAGAACTATCAAAATTGTATTGTATTTACAGGTTACACCTACACGCAATGAATAAGTATAAATCATAAGGATAGAGGTACTTAACTAAAAAGAGGTACCTACTTACCTACCATTTTGGTTCGCCGGAAATGGCGTCTAAATTAGATATGTACCTACCTGTTCACATTTGCCGATGACTAGATGACGCTCAGAATATGTGTGTTAACTCGCTGGTTCGTATACGACAATACGTGAGCTCCTTGGTGACACGATTTCACGAAATCAGGCTATCTATTTTGCTAACCTTTAGAACAATCATTAGGACTTAGGTGTCGAACCAAGCGCTTTGCATCTTCTTTTATAATGCGCACTTCTGAGGTTTGGAATTCTCTGCCGGCGTCTGTATTTCCGAGTTCATATAACCTGGACCTTTTAAGGCACGAGTGAATAGGCATCTTCTGGGTGCTCGCTTCATCGTCGGCCTCATCTTTGCCCCCTGGCTAGATGCTGGCCAAGAGCAATCCCATTTTTAATATTGTTTTTTTTTTAAGTATTTGAACAGTTCCGCATTTGCACTGCAGCCAAGCTAGCATGATAGGTTTTAAAGTCATGTGTTACATGACGATTAGCGCTACATAACATGACTATAAAAGCTATCGTGTTCATTTGTCAAGCCTAATCCCAATTAGGTCTAGAGTCCCCCTTAATTGACTTACACCAATCTGAAATATAATAAAAATTTATGTTTATTATGCTGTACCCTATAAACCTATATGGAATTTTACTTTATTAATAATGTGTTAGTGTTTTGCTGTGTCACTGTTAACTTGCATGTGTTTGACATTAAATAAATAAATAAATTTAAATTTAGCTTGGATGTTCAGATGGCAGTCGCTTCCGTGAAAAGTAGCGTTTAAAAAAGGTAAATAAAAATCCAATGTTTTTTCTGAAGTTCATGAAATTTTCGTTTTTTTCCGTTTTTTCGGGCTTTTTAAGAAAAATAACAAATAATATAAATCATTCAATTTTATTTAATTTTTAATAACATACAAACATACATAAACTCACGCCTATATTCCCAAAAAGTTTACCCACTTTTACTAATTGCAGGTTTATAGATGGAGAAAATGTGATATTGCAGTGATAGGTAGCTAGCCCAACGCACATGACACACTTCAACCTGGTTCCCAGAGTCGACCCTTACGACACCCAAGGGAAGAAAGGGGGTGGTGCTAGCCCGAGAAAAACGATTTAAACAGGGTCAATCGGTTATTTTTCTTAATACTGGTGTTAAGAAAAATAACCGATTGAAACTTGATAAATCGTTTTTTTTTTCGAAACAATTGAAGCGGAAAATTTCATGGTTTTTTCCGTAAAAAAAACATAAAAATCCGTAACAAAAACCGGCCAAGTGCGAGTCGGACTCGCGCACGAAGAGTTCCGTACCAGAAAAAAAAACGCCAACAACTATGTTGTATGGGAGCCCCCCTTAATTGTTATTATTATTTTGATTTTAGTATTTGTTGTTGTAGCCACAATAAAAATACATAATCTGTGCAAATTTCAACTGTCTAGCTATTACGGTTCTTGAGATACAGCCTGGTGACAGACGGACGGACGGACGGACAGCGAAGTCTTAGTAATAGGGTCCCGTTTTTACCCTTTGGGTACGGAAACCTAATAACCACCTGTTTGGAAAGAAACAGGATTTTTTCCGGAAATTTTCAACGCTAGTAAAAACTAGTGCCTACGCTAATCCTTGGTATTAGGTAGTGGAATCTGGGCATTCTTCAGGATGCAACTGTACCTGGTACCTACTGGGAAAACGGTAGGATGATGACGAATAAGTATAGTTACCATCAAAGTGGTAAAATATATCACATGTACCTACAAAAAGGGCGCTTTTTAGAGTTCCGTACCCAAAGGGTAGAAGCGGGACCCTATTGCTAAGACTTCGCTGTCCGTCCGTCTGTCAGTCTGTCACCAGGTTGTATCTCAAGAACCGTAATAGCTAGACAGTTGAAATTTTCACAGATTGTGTATTTCTGTTGCCGCTATAACAACAAATACTAAAAACAAAATAATAGTAATAATTAAGGGGAGTCCCATACAAAAAACGTGATATTTTAGCCCTTTTTCATGGCTACCACTCGCCGAGCTAGATCTCAAGAACCGTAATAGCGAGACAGTTGAAATTAGCACAGATTATGTTTCTCTGTTGGCGCTATAACAACAAATATTAAAAACCTGCCAAGTGCGAGTCGGACTCTTTTTATAGATCATGCGGTACGGAACCCTTCGTGCGCGAGTCCGACTCGCACTTGGCCGGTTTTTTATACTATCACGTTTATAGTCTATTATTTATTTATTACCTTACCTTAAATAGGTAAAAAAAAACCTTTAGGCTTCTTGTTACATTATTATACTGAAAACCATTTCGAATTCCCCATTAAACGCGATCTTAGCTACAAAATGGACCAAATACAATGAAAGCAATGAAATAAAACTGAGGCACCATCTTTAAAAGAGGGAGCGGAGGCTGGTATGGCTGTCCTGTTTTAACGTATTCGGAGAGTGTTGCCGTCTCGTTCTCACATCTCATTGCCCTTAGACGTGTGACATCCCTGCGGGCTTAACTCTGCGGTTTAGGGTTGGCGATCACGTTATTTTTAATTTATTGTTTTATATGGTTAATCTATTCAAATGACACTAATAGTATTATTAGGTGCATATAATATGCCTAATTTGAAGAATAAACTACTTTTACTTTTTTTTTTATTTGAGATAATGTCATATTTACTTGGAGTCAGCTTTTTTATACCACAACGGTGGCAAACAAGCGTACGGCTCGGCTGATGGTAAGCGGTCACCGCAGCCTATGGACGCTTGCAACTCCGGGTGTCACATACGCGACGAAGTTTTAAAAAATTAATACTTTTCTTTCTGGAAGAACCATATACTGCAGTAAAGTAAAGTAAAGTAAAGTAAAGTAGTTTATTCTTCAAATTAGGCATATTACATGCACCTATGAACGTCAATAAACTACCACCGGTTCGGAAAAATAAACCTCTGCCACAGGAAGAACCGGCGTAAGAAACTCGGCGAGGTGTCATTTTTTCAAAACAATATACATTGTATAGTTAAATTTAAAATTACAGTCTCAGTTACTACAAAAATAACAAGCTACAGTAGAAAACCTATTTTCGCGATAGATTAGCCGTGCAGGACACTATCACTGCCAAACATCCCTGTCCATGATGTAATCGTTTACCTTATAATATGCTTTTGAAATAAGTGTTTGTTTTACTACAGATTTGAATTTAGAATTGCTAAGTTCAGTAATGTGTTTTGGAATTTTATTGTAGAATTTAATACAATTTCCCAAGAACGACTTTTTCGCCTTTACTAGTCTATAGAAGGTTATTTTCAGTTTCCCAGTGTTTCTGGTGGCTATTGGTTTATCAGCGTTCGTTGGGAAATTGCACAAATTCTTCCTAACATACATTATTATTTCAAATACGTATAGGGACGGCAGGGTTAGAATATCTATTTCTTTGAAAAATTCTCTTAATGAGTCACGCGACCCCAAGTTATAAATTGCCCGGATAGCCCTTTTTTGCAAAATAAAAACAGTTTCAATATCTGCAGCTGATCCCCACAAGATTAGACCATAAGTAATTATACTATTAAAATAAGCAAAGTAAACTAACCGTGCCGTTGCCACATTGGTAAGCTGCCTTATTCTCCTGACTGCAAATGCAGCAGAGCTCAACCTACTTCCTATCGCTGTTATATGGGAACCCCACTGCAATTTTGAGTCCAATGTAATACCTAAGAATACAGTTGACGTAACAAATTCTAATGTTTGGCCATTAAGTTTAATATTTGTATCTAAGTTTCTATTTGACGAGTTCGCTAGAGAGAATTTCATACATTTAGTTTTTTTCGGATTCAACACTAAGTTATTGGCAGCAAACCAGTCAGATATCATGGACAGGGTATTATTTGGTTCAATGAGTTCAGTATCTTTCCTATTTACCTTGAACAGTAATGAGGTGTCGTCTGCGAACATTACAATGCCTGATCTTCGGCTTACCATATATGGTAGATCATTTACATAAACAAGGAACAGGAAAGGGCCTAGAATAGACCCCTGAGGTACTCCCATCTCTACCACTGTCTCTGACGAAAGGGCTTTATTTATCGCTACCTTTTGATTTCTCTGTGTTAAATATGATTTCATAAGATCCAATGCATGTCCTCTGATACCATAGAAATTAAGCTTACAAATTAAAGTTCCATGATCTACACAATCAAAAGCCTTGGAAAGGTCACAGAACACTCCAATGGCGTCATATGACTCTTCCCAAGACTGCAAAATAAATTTTATTAAACTTGCACCTGCATCAGTAGTTGATCTACCTTTCGTGAAACCGAACTGCTGTGCGTGCAAAATATTGTGTGAATTAAAATGAGAAACCAATTGCGTAAGCATTATTTTTTCGAATATTTTGCTAAACGCAGGTAGGATAGTCCATAGAGAAACCTTCGGCAGGGAGTTCTTTCACGTCGACCGACATTTTCCACTACTCCAATCAATCGGCCAAACCTACCACACCAATCGATCGATATCGATAGATGGCATCGATTGACGATCGATCGGTTGGTGTGGTAAACCGTACCATACCGTGAAAATATCAAGCATGCCGTTTATTTGGGAATATAAGATTCCGAGAAATAAATTTGACATTAATTGACAACATTTTAAACTTTCAATTAGTATGAAATCTTAACTCATTTCGTTTATTTGTTAACAATAAACCCAAAAATATTTTTTAAATATTTTTATAGCTATTAGTTTTCAAGATATTCAAGAAAATGTGAAGAAAGCCTACCATCGTCTTTATGACGTCACAAGGCTGAATTGTGACAGTCGCAGAGCACAAAAAGAACAGCAGTTAACTTTAGTGAATCCGCCAGACTTACTCCTTTATGATTTTTTACGCTGTGAACTGAGCTGTGACTTATCACTAAGGCTGGGTTGCACCGACTTACGATCACAGACTGATCAACGTTAAATATGGCGCCGGCAGCTGTCATCCCATAGAAACTTGTGAAACTTTCCATACATTTAAATTTTAACGAACACAGCTTACGATTACAGACGGTTTGGTGCAACCCAACCTAAGGCTGGGTTGCACCGACTTACGATCACAGACTGATCAACGTTAAATATGGCGCCGGCAGCTGTCATCCCATAGAAACTTGTCAAACTTTCCATACATTGAAATTTTAACGAACACAGCTTACGATTACAGACAGTTTGGTGCAACCCAGCCTAATTCTCTTAGATTGAGGATCTTTTGCAATTGTTTTTTTTTATATAAAATCGGGAAATTTTCGAGAAATTAAAAATGTGGTTATATATCGTGACGACCTGTTTAGCATAGTTGGTAGTGACTCTGCCTCCGAAGCTAGAGGTTCCGGGTACGAATCCCGGCCGGGGCATTTATTTGTGTATTTATCACGGATATTTGTTCTTGGGTCTTGGATGTTTTCTATGTATTTAAGTATATATTTATATATATACGTATGTATATCGTCGTCTAGTACCCATAGTACAAGCTTTGCTTAGTTTGGGACTAGGTCGATTTGTGTAAGATAGTCCTCCAATAAAATAAAAAATAAAAAATTTTCTATATTCTATTTGGTATCACAGGAAAAAAGCCCGCTTAAATAAATGAATGTTGTCAATCTTAGGTAACGCAAAATGTTCACCACATCATTCTAATTAGAAATAAACCAGCGATTTCGGACCCCTCCCGCTACACTAGCGTCTCTAGAGGCGAATACGTTATACGAGGGTAAAACTGAAAGTTTCGGGAATAGAAGAAAATATGCAGTATAAGTGAGTTTATTTATTTTTATTGTTTTTCAAAATATTCTCCTTTGTATTTCATGCACTTATGCATGCGTTCAAACCAGTCCATAAAGCACTTTTTGAACTCTGAAGTAGGGGTCGACAAAATGGCTATTTTATAGGCCTCCACTGCTTCTTCTGGCGTCTGAAACCGCTGACCACGCAGTTTGTCCTTGATTCTGGGGAATGTAAAAAAGTCGTTGGGACTTAAGTCAGGGCTATATGGAGGGTGGTCCAATATTTCGACTTTTTCACCGTCCAGGTACTCAGTTGTTGTCCGAGCGGTGTGTGGGCTGGCGTTGTCGTGGTGAAGGATGATGCGACGACTAGGGTTTGTTTTTCGGAGTTCAGCAAAGACGTTCGGCAAACAAATAGTGGTGTACCAATCAGCATTGACTGTTCTACGATCCTCAAGAGCCACAGTAGCTACGTGACCAGATTTAGAGATAAACGTAGCCACCATCTTCTTAGCCGTACTGCGAGAACGAACAACTTTTGTGGGTTTGAGCTCGTCTTCGAAGACCCATACTCGGGATTGGTTTTTAGTTTCAGGCTCATAAGCGTATATCCACGACTCGTCACCTGATACTATGCTAAAAACAGCATTTGAGCGTCCCTTGTTAAATCTTTTCAAAGTTTTGCGGCACCAATTGACACGGACTATTTTCTGCTCGTCAGACAATAGGTGAGGTATCCAACGGGAAAATAACTTTTTCACGCCTAATTCTCCTTTTAAAATAATTTGTATTTGACTCATTCCAATACCCAGGTGCTCTTGAATTTCCCGATATGTCACATGTCGGTCTTCATTTATCAGACGACGCACAACATCGACGTTTTCTTGCGTGACTGCCGATTTTGGTCGACCTTCACGCACTTCGTCGGTGAGGGATACACGGCCACGTTGAAATTCTGAATACCACCTGTATATTGTAGTCTTTGAAGGAGCTTCAATATTAAAAGCAGCAACCATCCGCTCTTCACATTGTTTTTGTGTTAGTCCACTTTTAAAGTCATAATAAATCATAGCTCTGAAATTTTCACGGCACAATTCCATTTTAAGAAGTGACTCGACGACTTCAATAAACAATTGAAACCGAACCATACTTTTTTTTTTCTAAGTGGCCAGTGTGTTGAGATAAGGAAACTTCAGAGATTATAAAAAGGTATAATACATGTTAAAAATAAATTAATAAGTATTCGATTCCCGCCACTTTCAGTGCAAGCCTCGTATAATTGACGCGTTATACACCATCATCATCTCCCTGCCCTTATCCCGCTTATGCAGGGTCGGCGCAACATGTTTTCTTCTTCCATTCCTCTCTATTATTCGTCACTTCAGCGCTTACTCCTTTCTTTCTCATATCCTCTCTCACACAATCCATCCATCGCTTTTTGGGCCTTCCAATCGCTCTTCGTCCTTTTACATCCAACCCTAATATTCTTTTATCAATATGACATTCATCCCTCCTCATTACATGCCCATACCATGCTAACCTACTGCTCCTCATTTTCTCTGTCACGGGTGCCACTTTCAAACTTCCCCTTATATACTCATTTCTAATTCGATCTTTCCTCGTCACTCCACACATCCATCTCAGCATTCTCATCTCAGCTGCGTGCACTCTTCTTTCATCCGTCACTTTCGTTGCCCAACATTCTGATCCATACATTACGATAAAACGTGTGTGACGCGTTATACACCGTGGGCCCTATAACCCGAAAGATTTAAACCAACGATTATAATATAGCCTAATTAGAGCATATAATGTATGTATATTTAATGTATATATATATAATCTATGTATGTATTCAGGTATATATTTGGTTAAGTAGTTTAAACACCTTTTTTGTAATTAGCTCTACCTTAGGATTTTTTTTGTTTTTCACCTAGTTTGTCTCTTGCACCTACCTTCGCTATTTTCCGTTTGGCTCCATGGTTGACTGGTAGAGAATGCCTTGAGGCATTAAGTCCGCCATTTGTACCGATTTATTTGTGCAATAAAGTTTAAATAAATAAATAAATAATGTGGTATAACAAGGATATGAATGTGATGACCGTACGCTCTTTATTTATTATGCGAGTCACCACGAAGACACACGCTGAAGTCTTGAAGTCTTCATGTTATAGTGCGATGCTCCGGAAGAGAATTTTCAAGGTCCCTTTGCCCCAGTCGGTTAATGTTTTCGCTAAAAGGTTCAGCGACTTCCTTCACCCTTTCATTTGGTGGTGGTGGTGGAATGGCTGAGTGCGCTGACTTACGCTGAAACTGAGGGTCTACTTACTCCTTCTGAGAGGAATCTAAAATGCACTGTACACACCACACACACACGCGCGCACACACACACACCACACCACACCACACACACACCACACACACACACACACACACACACACACACACACACACACGCTTCCAGTCTATCTCAAACAGATTCTCTGAAATAAACTTAATTGCTTTTATATGTTACTTTTTTTTTGTAAAATATTTGTACTTATGCACGTGCGCATGTGCACAAATGCTCCAATGTATGTACATGCGTGCGCGTCTGCGTATATGTATGTGTGTATATATGTATAAGTACATACATACATATGCGCGGAGAATCTATAGTTATTTACTTTTCGCTTAATTTAAGTTGTAATTAATAATACAAATGTAACTTATCACCTCTTTACCTACCACAGTTGTACTACTTAATACCTCCTAATGGAAGAGCGGTGCCCCTTAGCAATTACATTTACTTAAAAAGGGGACACCAGCACACTGTAAAACACATAACAGTTTGGCGATAAATCAAATGCATAGTATGTAAGTTGTAATTCTGATTATAAGTATATAATTTAAAAAAAAATTAATAAAACTTATTTTCATTTTCATAATATGTACCAACTACGTTTCACGAATCGAACTATTTTGTTGAATTTTTTTTTTATTTGTAAGTATCTACTCTAACTTGATAGCTAGTTGTAATTTTATACTCGCTTAACATAATCTAGACAACTCGCGCAAAAATTTGTATAACTGGATATAATCTGGTTTCCTACAGGACAGGCTTTGCCTAGTGTAGGAACCATGTCAAACACTGGAAATGGCGCAAACCAGATCTTGCAGATTCTGTATGTCTCGAATGATTTTAGGTAAACCTATCTAGAATTTGTAAAGATTTTGCAATAAATGTTTTAATGTTTAATAACATATATTCCAAAAACCCATAATTTAGGAGATGTTAATTATTTAAAACAAATCATAAGTTAAATAATCTCAAGTATAACGCAAACCCCAAAGGCGTGACGTAGCCACCTACTACTTTTTTGACTTTTGTCCTTCTAGCTGTGTTTGTTAAGCAAGTTCTATTTTCACTTTTGATTTTTGTCATGCTCGAGTTCTGATGATGGGATCCATTAGGAATCGAGGAAACTCCTCAAATGTGAAAGGCACACAAATAGTGATTTTAGTATTTTCATGACTAATCAAGCATTTTCATTCATAAAAGTGACATTTGATGAAGTGGAACTGCTGATGATGATCAGAACGGAACTCTTCAACGACGCGTAGTTCACGTTTGGCGATTTGTTCTCTTCGTTTTGTTTGTCAAGCAAGGAAGGTTTTTCCATGATTTCATGAGGGATTGAGGGTACTTAGTCTTCTACCATTATAAACATACTTATAGCCATTTTTATTTTATTGTATGGAATCTAAGAGTGCACCATCTAAAATTAATAATCTTTCACCGGACTCCCCCATTGAAGTCGGTTTTTTTTTTCTTAAAAATTATTGACTTGCCACTTCTTGACTTGTTCGCAAAGAAGTGATCAATTAATACCATTTGTTTTGTACTGAAAGAAAATGAAATTAAAAATGGACCCATGTTGATATAAAATTATTTACTGGTAGTGTCGTCAAAAATACGTGGTTAATATCTTTCGGGTTATTGGAGCCCGCGATATATTTGTCCAGTCCCGTTGTGACAACCCTAGCGCCGGCTGCGCATAAAATCAATATTTATGGACGACGATACATTTCACCTCAGCTCCACCTAGACGGACAAACGTACACAGCTATATATATATACGGATGCCCGGGCGAGGGTTATAGTAAGTAGCTGTTGTACAATAAGTTGGGCAATCGTATAAGTAACTAAGTACAGGCCAATAATATAACACATTCAATATTTTTTTAACCGATTTCAATAGAAGGAAGGAGGTTCTCAGTAATCTCAGTTCGTGTGCATGTTTGTTTTTTTTATGTTTTTATATTTATGTTCCCCGATAACTCTTGACTGCGTTGGCCTATTTTGATAGTTCTTTTTTTGTTTCAAAGCAGGTACCCCCAAGTTGGTCCCATATAATTTTGGTGAAGGTCTGATGACGGGATCCAGGAGTAATCGAAAGAACTCCTTAAAATTTCTTTTAATTTGAGTCGGGTTTATTTGGGTATAAATTAATAGTATATCACTTGCTACAACTACCAACGATACTTAGTTTCAAATTGAATGCCCACCCTTTCTAAGTAGACTTAAATTATATTCCTTTAAATAAACTAATTGGCATTGAATTCTGTAAGAAAAGAAAAGATTTCATCCCCACTCAACTTTACGTACCTATAGGGGAGGTACACTTAATTCTCATCATCACTTACCTTCAGGTGAGATAGTGGTCAAATGATTTTATATAAAAAAATATTGAATTGATGATGATTTGCTTAGTTTGGGAGTAGGTCGATTTGTGTAAGATTGCTCTCCAATATTTATTATATTTGTTTGAGTCTACGATAATAGTACATTACTACAGAGGCCGGGACGAAAGGGGTTGCCGGCCGAAGACATATAGACGGCCGAGCGAAGCGAGGTCGGATAGGTCTCAGGCGGGCAACCCCATATTTCCCGCCGAGGTATGTATAGTGCTTTTCTCAAACATGCAATGAAATAAACAACAAAAAAATCAAAGTTTTATTTTTAATACGCATAGTGGCAGAATGTCATGATGCCTGTGCCACAAATTTATGTGGAATGGAAATTAAAAAAGAGGACTTTGCCGGCCTAGGCCTGCAACATTTGTATGAAATTGCATTAACGACCTCTTGTTCTAGCCGCACCTGAAACGTCACACTTCGCAGCCTATTATAAGGAACATAACATGAATATTTCATTGCATGTTTGAGAAAAAAATAAAACATAATATTTCAACTTCAAGTTACATTTTTAAATGATTCTGGTGTAATGTTTGTTTTGATAGTTTTCTACCCAGAGTGACAGCATACGTTTTAAATTCTAACATGTGGCAAATACCCATTTGCAAGCGTTCATAGGCTAAGGTATCTTCACATCAAGTAGGCCTTGTGTTCGTCAGTATCAAACAAATCGGTAAAAGCAAAATGGCTCCCGTTATGTCGCGTGTCCCAGGCAGCCAGGTAAGAACCGCCACATGCTAATCTTTGGCCCATTATTCAAAATTGTCACACCATTTGGGTATTGGAGTAGAGTGGCCATGGGCCTTTATCGAAATGGTATAAAGGCCTGACAAATCGGCCATTTCCCAATATTTTAAAAGAATCGAAAATCCTCACTTTATGTAGGGGACGTATCTTAAAAATGTTTTTCCTAAATTTTATTGTACTGTTTTGTTTTGTTAATTTTAATCACTAAGTGTAATTTTATATGCACTTATCTACTTAGTACTTTGGTTACTAAAGGTAAACTAAGAGTCTATGACTTTATAAAGGAATGAATTTAATAACTGTCGAAGGTTTTCGTGCAACTGTACCTATTTTGGCAACAACAACAACAACAACATACTATTGTGCACAGGAATTACATGACTTAGTTCCGCCCTCCCCATTCCATCACCGGACGTCCAGACGCGGTAAGCGGTTGCATCCTTACGTTGTCAGCCTACCTTTTATTCGCACGAAGCGATTTGCTTCTTCTTTCTTAATGCGAACAGCTAAGGACTGGAATTTACTGCCGCCGTCTGTATTTCCTGATACATACAATCTGGGTCTCTTCAAGACAAGAGTGAATAGGCTATTACTGAATCAGTGAGCAACATCTTAGGCCTTGTCATCGCTCTCCATCAGGTGAGACTAAGGCCAATCGCTGGTCAGTCTATCATAAAAAAAAAAAAAAAATATTTCACAGACCATTCCTCGCCGCACTAAAACCATATGCACCCTACTTGCACAAAGGCAGCTGCATTCATCTCCGGTTACTGGCAGTTTAAAAAAAAAGTAGTTTAAAAAATACGCCTGGCCGAATAGACGGAGTTGCCTATTACAAAGGTTGCCTACTATATCGATGGTGACGAACAAGCGTATGGTTTGATGTGCTACCGTAGCCTGTGGAAGCTTGTAAACGTCGTGAGGATATACGTAATCTGTACATATATCTGTGTTATTGTGTGTGTGTTGACGGCCTGTTTAGCCTAAATGGTAGTGACACTGACTCCGACGCTAGAGGTCCCGGGTTCGAATCCCGGCCAGGGCATTGTTTGTGCATTTAGCACGGATTTTGTTGTTGGGATGTTCTCTATGTATTTAGGTATCTATTTATCCCATCAAAAACATAAATTTGAAAATGGGAGCCAAGTTCAATATTAAGAATATGCGATGCTTGGTTGTCGTCTTCACCGACAAAAGAATTGAGATCTAAATCGGTGCCAAGTTCCGTAGATTCTTAATATGACAACGAGAAACCCATCTCATATGATAAACATCCCATGTTAAACTTAAGAATAATATACTTACATAAAAATTAAACCCAGTTTGGCATCAATACATTTATTTGTCTGTAAAATATGAATTAGATATTGTGTAGCCTTCTAAGGACGGCTTTTGCATTTATTTAAATGCCAGTGAAATCTATACTAATATTATAAAGCTGAAGAGTTTATTTGTTTGTTTGAACGCGCTAATCTCAGGAACTACTGGTTCGAATTGAGAAATTCTTTTTGTGTTGGATAGTCCATATATGGAGAAAGGCTTTAGGCTATAACATCACGCTGCGACCAATAGAAGCGAAGACGCGGACGGAGTCGCGGGCAAGAGCTAGTTTGATTATATTTCTTTCTATTTTTTATTGCAATTTCAATATCGTTCCAATTGAAATTTATTTAAAATCCATTGAAAACAAAGGTCTCCCAATAGCTGTGGGCTTTAAAGTTTAGGAAGATCATCATCTCCCTGCCCTTATCCCGCTTATGCAGGGTCGGCGCAACATGTTTTCTTCTTCCATTCCTCTCTATTATTCGTCACTTCAGCGCTTACTCCTTTCTTTCTCATATCCTCCCTCACACAATCCATCCATCGCTTTTTGGGCCTTCCAATCGCTCTTCGTCCTTTTACATCCAACCCTAATATTCTTTTATCAATATGACATTCATCCCTCCTCATTACATGCCCATACCATGCTAACCTACTGCTCCTCATTTTCTCTGTCACGGGTGCCACTTTCAAACTTCCCCTTATATACTCATTTCTAATTCGATCTTTCCTCGTCACTCCACACATCCATCTCAGCATTCTCATCTCAGCTGCGTGCACTCTTCTTTCATCCGTCACTTTCGTTGCCCAACATTCTGATCCATACATTACGACAGGTCTTATGATCGTTTTATAAATTTTCCCCTTAAGTTTAAGGGGCATTCGTGGATCGCAAGCTGTTCCAGAGACCTGTCGCCATTTCATCCATCCCGCATTTATTCTATTTTTCACGTCACGGTCTATATTGCCGTCATTTTGGATTAATGATCCAAGGTACCGGAAGTCGGAGCAGACTGGTAGGGATACACCATCCAAGGCAATTTGGGAAAAACTGGATAAACCGCCGAAGTCGCAGAACAAGTGCTCTGTTTTGGTTCTGCTTATTTTTAATCCTACGTTCTCCAGCTTTTCCCGCCATTTTACCAGCCTGCTCTGGACCTGAAGAGCATCATCCCCGACAAGAACAACGTCGTCGGCAAACAGCATACACCAGGGTGCTTCCTCCTGTATGTCCGATGTTAGAGCATCCATAACCAGGAGGAACAAATACGGGCTTAAAGCCGACCCCTGGTGCAAACCTACAGCCACATTGAACTTGTCGGTTACCCCAGCTTCGGACCTGACGTGAGTACTAGCTCTGTCATACATCGCCTGAACAAGTTTGACATACTTCTCTGGCACACCTTTTCCTTTCATAGCCCACCACAGAACCTTACGAGGGACCCTATCGTATGCTTTCTCCAGATCAATGAACACCATATGCAAGTTTTTTTGTGCAAGCCGGTATTTTTCGCAAAGTTGGCGGAGTGCAAATATGGCGTCCATTGTCCCTCGGCCCGGCATAAACCCAAATTGGTTCTGTGTTACCTCGCTTTCTTCTCTCATTCGTCTCGCTATCACTTTCTCCCATATCTTCATACTATGTGACATGAGCTTTATTCCCCGATAGTTGTTGCAATCGTGTATGTCGCCTTTATTCTTAAAGATGGGCACCAGCGAACTGTTGCACCATTCATAAGGGATTGCCTCTACTTGCAACAACTTATTGAAAAATAAAGTCAGCCACTTCCATCCATCCGCTTTCAAAAACTTCCATACTTCCGCTGGTATACCATCCGGCCCAACCGCTTTCCCATTCTTCATACTAAGCACCGCCATCTTCACTTCCTCTATACTTATCTTATTTACCATACCTATATTACTTCGCATATTTTCTAACACTCCGTTCCATGCATTCTCTTCGTTCATTAATTTATTAAAGTAACTCTTCCAGCGTCCTTTTATTTCCTCATCATCCGTCAAAATCTTACCCGCTTCGTCTTTTATACACTTCATATGATTTACATCTCTTGCATTCATCTCTCTCTCTCTCGATATTCTGAAAAGATCTTTTTGGCCTTGTGGGCTCTCCAGAAAGTCGTACAACTTATTTTGTACCTTGGCCCGTGCAATTGCAACTGCTTTCTTAGCCTTCTTTTTACTGAGCTGATATTCTGATCTTCTCATTTCCTTTAAAGTTTAGGAAGATGAAGACAGTAATAATCGTGAACTGCACGAATATTCTCTTGCTTTAAGAATTACACCCATGGTTATCTACATCTACATGAATAGTAAAATTAACAAAAATCTTGCATTTACCTGAACCTATAATTTATAGGCGATGCTTAAAATAATCCATAACGTAACGATCGTCGATTCACTAATCGCCTATGTCAGTACCACTTCAAAACTACACATACCACCAACTTATATTTACCGCTCATAAAGCCGTCACTTTCATAGTAAACCTCAAAAATGTATTAAAATTATTAGTTTCACATTCCCCCCACCCGCAAAGAAATCTTTGCGAACCGAGTACTACGACTTCAAGCATGAATGTAGTAAGTTCTTATTCAATGCCAATAAGAATGCAGACTTATTACTAGAGCAGTAAAGTGCTTTTCAGAAAAGCGAAAATTTGAAATTAGAACATTCGCGTTTGAAGCCGCGACGTCTCTTTCTATCAAAATCCCACATATTACACAAAACCGTGCAAGAAGGAATTCGAAATTCGAACTCCGTTGGACACAGTGCAAATCCGTTACCTTGTAAAACGCGTAAGTGTCTAGGAAAAGCGACCTTACTCTCGATTATTACAGTGCATTTTTCTATAGAATGAAAGGAATGGACATCCTTGTGCTCGCTTGATGGAAAACGTATGAACGCGTAAGGTCATTGCTCCTTGCTGGTGTCCAGTTTACGCTGAGCTCCCATGTGTCTGTACTTTACCTTGCTTTTTTGGATTAACGGGGTACGGCGGTGTTAAGGCAAGGTTCTGGGTTAACTAGTTGCTTCGCCGGTTGACAGGTTGACATAGCTATTGCTTGTTTTGTTTCCATTGCATGTAGGTTTGTTAATCAATAAGGTGGGTGCTCATCAGAACAGTACGATGGACCCATCTACAGTGTAATCGTAAATTAATTCTTGAACTCAAGTCCCAAGATTACTATTTACACTATTTTGTGAACTAGGTGTAATAATGGTCTTGTGTCGTTTAAAGCGTACTATGAAGTTTACTTACAATGTGTTGAACATTAGTTGGTCTGTTTCGCTTCATGTTTGTATAAATATATACATGATATTTTTATCAAACAGAAGCTTGTTGATTAGTATATAGTAATTACTAGCATTTGGTCGCGACATCGTCCGCGAAACTCGTTATCGCCTTAGAGATATAATTACTAGTAAATATATTATTTTTGACGCTGGCATTTATCGCTCTCCCATACAAACTTCTACCCCCCTTTTAACTTCCAACAGACATGCCATTCGGGATAAAAAGTATCCATCTCCTTTCCAAAAATATGATCTAAATTCGGTCAGCGGTTAGCGTGATAAAGCGACAGACAAACATAGTTACTTTCGCTTTTATGATATTAGTTAAGTATTTTAAGTATATTAGGCCATGAACACTATTTAGGGTATATAAATAATAATACTTGTTAATAAAAAAATACAAATACAAATGGTTTATTGTTCAAAAATCGATAAGTACATTACAAGAGATTCTATCAGAGACCAAACTAGGCTGAGCCTGTAACTTGGCCTTCTGCGAGTGCGGTTAACAATAGTAGACGACATTATGAAAGTTAGGTACATAAGGGAAGATATTTACAATATTAAAATATATTACGTATTAAACTAACACTACTACATTTTTTATTCTTTATAGCTAAGTGTGTGTTTAAGTGTGTGTGGGTATGTGTGGGTGTGTATGTTTGCGTGTGTAGGTGCGTGTGTTTGTGTGTTCGTTCGTGGGCCTCACTTATAGGTAACGTGTGATTGGGTTTATTATAGCTTATATGTACTTTTTACTCTACTGGAGCTATATTAATAACTATTTATTTAAAAAACACAAAAAAATATATAAAAAATATATTAAAAAGTCCCAAAAATATCCTTTTAAACCAAAAATGCGACAAAGATTATGAGTCATAACTTGAAGCAACCTGAAAATCAGCATTGACTGCCGCGCTATAATCTCTGGGTGCCAAGATCCATTGCTTGGAGGTCATAACTTTTGATCAAAATTTCTCCCAATTGATAAAATATATATTTTTTGACACAAGAGGTTACTGTAGATGCTCTAAGGAAGCGTCCTTTAAATTTATTGCTCCTATTACAGGCCACACCCTGTATACAAGCATGTGCGTAAGCAGGCGATCTCCTGGCGAGAGCTGATATGTAACGAGGAAGTGGCATCTTGTAAATACGCTTCCTTATCATTTGGTCGTGGCTAACCGAGCTCTCACACAAATCAACCCAAATCTCACACAAATCAACCTAGTCCCAAACTAAGCAAAGGTTGGTTTAAGTACTATGTGTACTTACTCATATTAGGCGACGATATACATATTTATATACTCGTAGATATATAAATACATGCTTAAATATATAGAGAACATCCAAAACTCAGGAACAATTATTTATTAGTGCTCACCAGATTCAGACGACCTGTTTAACCTAGTTGGTAGTGACACTGACTCCGAAGCTAGAGGTCCCGGGTTCGAATCCCGGCCAGGGCATTATTTGTGCATTTAGTACGGATTTTGTTCTTGGGTCTTGGATGTTCTCTATGTATTTAAGTACGTATTTATCCTATATAAGTATGTATATCGTCGTCTAGTACCCATAGTACAAGCTTTGCTTAGTTTGGGACTAGGTCGATTTGTGTAAGATTGTCCCCAATATTATTTATTTATTATTATTATTATCACTTTGGACCTTCAAAGGCAGTTGTATTATGAGTCTGTTCCAAAAGCGACTTTCCTGTCCATGCGAGAGGGTTCAAAATCGCATATCAGGTTTTTTAAGTAAATATGAAATTTCTGCTATACTGTTAGAATTAGAATCCAAGAGAGTTTTGTTTTTAATAGGATAAAGGCACTAAGTGTTCTATTTTACCTTAAATAAATAATTAATTTTAATACTTGTTTTTTTGCTCCAAATTCACTTCATGAAATTCTTGACACATGCTGGTCGGTTTAGGGTATAGGTGGAATTATTGAAAATGTCCCAGTATTTCAAAAACTGCCATTACAAGTGAAGTATTCTAAGGTCGATGTCGCTGTATGCACCGTAAGAGGGAACTAGTGAAGGATTCCGTACCTGAGCTTGATTGGGTCCGATAGCTCCTGGGCTAGAGCGATTGGCCGCGTATGCCAGAAGTCGCAGGTGCTAATCCCACTCGGAGCACTTTTTTTTTAAATTTTCCCTTTATGTAATTTGTAATTTAGAATTCTGCCATTATTTAATCATTTAATTATTGCTTTGCTAATTTTATGTATCAACACAACCCTGCAAGGGCACCTTACCTATTACAATTTTTTCAATTAAATACTTACATTATATATTCATCTACCATGCATCGACATTTTAAATAATAGTACATTACTACAGAGGCCGGGACAAAAGGGGTTGCCGGCCGAAGACATATAGACGGCTGAGCGAAGCGAGGCCGGATAGGTCTAAGGCCGGCAACCCTATATTTCCCGCCGAGGTATGTATAGTGCTTCTCTCAAACATGCAATGAAATAAACAACAAAAAATCAATGTTTTATGTTTAATACGCATAGTGGCAGAATGTCATGATGCCTGTGCCACAAATTTATGTGGAATGGAAATTAAAAAAGAGGACTTTGCCGGCCTAGGCCTGCAACATTTGTATGAAATTGCATTAACGACCTCTTGTCCTAGCCGCACCTAAAACGTCATACTTCGCAGCCTATTATAAGGAACACAACATCAATATTTCATTGCATGTTTGAGAAAATATTATTTAACCAAACTATCAATTTTACTATACAATTTCTTGTTATATTAGTATCGCTCAGAATATGGATATTCTGAGCGATACTAATATAGTTTTACGTAACTACTCGTATACATTTCATTAAAGGTGTGGAAGAGAGAGAGAGAGAGAGAGATACATTTTTATTATGCTTCTTTGTTTCATCATCCTCCTAGCGTTATTCCCAGTACAGTTGTCCTGGGAATAACGCTATAAACAGTAACAGTAGTCCGCTACCTTATCCCAAGAATTGGCGTAGGCACTAGTTTTTACGGAAGCGACTGCCATCTGACCTTCCAACCTAAGGGGGAAACCGACCTTATTGGGAATAGGTTTGTCAAGTGTGTGGGCAACTTGACTGTTAGAAGTTCTCAAGCCGCCCGGAGGCCTCTAACTTGGCTTAACGACTGCTATCAAAGACAGCAACCGGGATCAACGGCTTAGCGTGCCGTTATGCTTCTTTGTTTAAAGCTATTTATTTTTATCTTGTAAATATTCGTTAATCGTGTAGTATGTTTTATCTATAAGAAATTGTTTTAAATTTTTTATACATTTATTTTGATTAGGCTCATATTTTATATCTGTAGGTAATTTGTTACCTGTTGTTGTATTGCTTGTATTGCTAATGTTGTATTACATTTTGAATATTCTTGCTTAGATAGTAAAGTCGCTTTTTCAATGGACTAATTTAGTACAACTCTGCCACACGCTGCTGGGTCGAGGATGCGCCGTGTTGAGTGAGGGACCTGCATATGCCTCTAGCTGTCATCACAACGAATCCTCAAGTCGACAAAGGGTCGGCAACGCGCTTGTGGTTCTTCTGGAGTCGCAAGCGTCCATTGGCTACGGTACCTGCTTACCATCAGACAGGCCGTACGTGTGCTTGCCACTCATCATCCTCCTAGCGTTATTCCCAGTACAGTTGCATCCTGAAGGATGCCTGGGGTCCGCTACCTAATCCCAAGAGTTGGCGTAGGCACTAATTTTTACGGAAGCGACTGCCATCTGACCTTCCAACCCGAGGGGGAAACTAGACCTTATTGGGATTAGGCTTGTCAAGTGAGTGGGCAACTTGACTGTTAGAAGTTCTCAAGCCGCCCGGAGGCCTCTAACTTGGCTTAACGACTGCTATCATAGACAGCAACCGGGATCAACGGCTTAACGTGCCTTCTAAAGCACGGGAGCGCTCAGTTAGTAACCACTCAAAGCGGTCACCCATCCATGGACTGACCTCGCCCGACATTGCTTAACCTCGCATACCGCACGCGGTACGCGGGCGCCGCTGGGCCACGAACGCGTGTGCTTGCCACTGTCGTACAATAAATAGTTTCTGTTAAAAAAATATATGCTGACTGTACTTTTTCCACAATCATCAACTACTCGTTGAGACGGTTCGAAGGAGCCCAAACACGTTGGTTTTTGTTTATGTAACGTGTAGTGTAATAGTTGCTATGGCCATCTTCTGTCTCCATCATCAGATCAGCTCGGTGCTACCATAATATTGCGCTGTCACCGAACTTATGTACTTACTTACTTACTTTATCGGCGCAACGATTCAAAGAGGATCTTGGCCTCCGAAACGAGAGCACGCCACTTTTCCCGATCCTGCGCAGCCTCCTGCCAGTCTTCGACCCGAAGCTGCCGCAGATCCGCCTCCACACTGTCTTCCCAGCGATACCTGGGTCGACCAACCGGGCGGCGCCCACTCAGTCGCCCCAAGTATGCTTTCTTGACGGCTCGATCCTCTCCCAATCTCAGTAAGTGGCCGAACCAGCGAAGTCTGTGCGCTTTTGTTTCGCCGATGATATTCGGTTCGGCCACCAATTCTTCGATCTCGGCATTTCTCCTGATCCTCCAAGAGCCGTCATCGTTCTTGACAGGTCCCAGGATCTTCCGCAAAACTTTCCTTTCTGTTACCAGTAGTTGATTTTCTTCTTTTTGGGTTGGTGTCCAGGCTTCGCAGCCGTACATGAGGAAGTGGCTGAAAAAAGGGTTGCAATTTTTGATGGCAACTTACATGTAAGTACACAGACTTTTTACATACGAAAAGTGCAGAGCAAGTTATAAAAAGCTTGTAAAAACGACCCGACCTTTATTTAGAATTTCTCAGATTCGGTCAGAAATAGTTTCCCTCATATCCTCTTAATCTTATTACGTCCAGTAGTTTGGGCATGTGCCCAAACCTTCCTAGCATTTTATGTTATCCAGGTTAACCTTAACGCAAAACGATAATTTTTGTTCGAGTTATTTTTAAACTTAAAAATAATGGTTACTCTTTTATCATCATCATCCTCCTAGCGTTATTCCCAGTACAGTTGCATCCTGTAGGATGCCTGGGGTCCGCTACCTAATCCCAAGAATTGGCGTAGGCACTAGTTTTTACGGAAGCGACTGCCATCTGACCTTCCAACCCGAGGGGGAAACTGAACCTTATTGGGATTAGGCTTGTCAAGTAAGTGGGCAACTTGACTGTTAGAGGTTCTCAAGCCGCTCGGAGGCCTCTAACTTGGCTTAACGACTGCTATGCTATACAGCAACCGGGATCAACGGCTTAACGTGCCTTCTAAAGCACGGGAGCGCTCAGTTAGTAACCACTCAAAGCGGTCACCCATCCAAGGACTGACCTCGCCTGACACTGCTTAACCTCGCATACCGCACGCAGTACGCGGCGCCGCTGGGCCACGAACGCTCCTCTTTAATGGTTACCCTTTCGTGTACGTAAAATAAATTTATAGGGCATTTACCCTTTTATTGTTGCTTATGTTTTAGCCAACTTTAGTTTCACGGTTGAGTTAATTGATATCCCATCAAAAACATAAATGTGAAAAAGGGAGCCAAGTTCAATATTAAGAATATGCGATGCTTGGTTACCGTCTTCACCGAGAAAAGAATTGAGATCTGAATTGGTGCCTAGTTCCGTAGATTCTCTGAAATGGTGCCAAGTCCGGCACATTTTTTTTTACAGTAAAACTAATTTACTGCGGCTTAATGCATTTTGAGCCTTAACTTGGCAGTTTTCTATGCAGTATGTTATAATACCATAAAAGCTGTTGGATATTTAAGAAAACTGCCAAGTTAAAGCTCAAATGCATTAAGCCGCAGTAAATTAGTTTTACTGTAAACAATGTAGCGCCGGACTTGGCACCATTTCAGAGAATCTACGGAACTTGGCACCCATTCAGATCTCAATTCTTTTCTCGGTGAAGACGACAACCAAGCATCGCATATTCTTAATATTGAACTTGGCTCCCTTTTTCACATTTATGTTTTTGATGGGATATCATTACTTTTTGTCAATCTTTGCCAAATGATGCTTTTTTAAGAGCGCATGCACGAGTTACTATACAAAATTCCCAAATTGCTATAGGTGAACCTCAAATATTTGAAGAGTTCCCTCGATTTCTTCAGGACCCTGTGATCAGATTCTTATCTGATAACTATGGGACCACCCCTGAAGTATACCGTTTCAAACAAAAAAAGAATTTTCCAAATCGGTTAATAAATGACGGAGTTCTGAGGCAACTAGCATAAAAAATAATAATAATAAAACTAATAAAAAAAATCACTGTTTTCTGATTTTTTCTGGTGTACACACACAATTACCAAGCTGCATGCCAAATTTCAGCTTTCTAGGTCACCTGGAAGAGGGTTAGGTTTTTGATTACTAGTCAGTCAGTCAGTCAGTCAGTCAGTGGTAAAAAGGTCGTTATTTGGAATTTATTATCTCAATAATTATTAAACTTATATTTATGAAATTTGGGATTCTAGTTGTTCTAAAGGATCTTAATATACATGTACAAAATTTCATTTTTTTATGTTAGATAGATTTGGAGTTATTGGGGGTCAAAAGTGGCTCCAAACGGTTCGTGTAAAATAACACACGGCTGCTGCCCGCCAGTTCCTGGGGTGAACTTGGCTGGACACGCTGCCGCGTGTCTAGATATATACTCTTAAGGGCCAATTCAGGTTGGAACAAACTCGCTCAGAAGCCTTCGCCACAATAGCTCGGTTACACATGGTATTCGTTCTCGTTCTTCAGGGTCTACGGCAGAGGTCTGAAGCGCTCCAGAAGTCTGCGTATTTGCAAGCATTTTTTTTTATGTTATAATAATAATAAGAGACTCTCGCTAGATGGCTGGGTCAAGGGTCAGATGCAGAAGGCGGTACTCTTGGACACGGCGCGGATAGTCAGGAGGTTCCTCTCTCTGTCGCCCTAACCACCGGTAGCTTAGGCGGCCTAAGTTAGGCCCCGCCTCGCTGCCGGCGGCACTCTAGGTTAGGTTTTTTATAATGCTTTTATATTTTGTATGTATATTTTTATATTTTACTTTTGTAAATGTGTTGTAGAAAACCTAACTTAAGATCAAAGATAAATAAAGTGAATAATAATAATAAATATTCTTTATTGCACCACTTAGTGATAAGTTGTACAGTAGCTGACTTACTAAAAAAAAAATGGCAAACGCAGGTCATAGGTGGCAAACGAGCAGACGATTCGCCTGATGGTAAGCAATTAGCGTCGCACATGGACACTCGCAACACCAAAGGGGTTGTAAGTGCGTTGCCGGCCTTTAAGATGGGAGAATTCCCTCACATCTCTCTTAATCACAGTGTTTCTTATTTTATCACACAATCTCACTCCACGGTTGCTTGGTCAAATTACCTTACAATGCACGTGTTAATATTATAAACAACAATCCGCACATCATCATCATCATCATCATCATCATCATGTCAGCCAAAAGACGTCCACTGCTGGACAAAGACTTCCACAATGACCGGTCCTGCGCCACCCGCATCCAGCGGACACCGGCGACCTTTACCAGGTAATCGGTCCACCGTGTGGGGGGCCTGCCCACGCTACGCCTTCCGGTACGTGGTCGCCACTCGAGAACCTTTCCGCCCCAACGGCCATCGGTTCTACGTGCAATGTGCCCCGCCCACTGCCACTTAAGTTTAGCGATTCGGAGGGCTATATCGGTCACTTTGGTTCTGCTGCGGATGGCCTCATTCCTGATGCGATCACGCAGAGAAACTCCTAACATAGCACATACATCGTGAAAACCCATACTTAGCCAGGTTAATATTGACGCAAAACGATCATTTGTGTTCGTGTTATTCTTAAACTTAAAAACTGGTTACTCTTTTGTTTACGTAAAATTAAGTTTTTAGGGGATTTACCGTTATAATGTTGCTTATGTTTTAGCCAACTTTAATTTCTCGGTTGAGTTGATTGTTGTCATGGCGTAAAACAGCTATACATATATGAACGTCTTTAAGTAAAATAATTGACCGAGCGAGCGAAGCGTCTGTTTCAGGTTTCGACAGGAATTATTTCGTATGTCTGTCTGTTCGAATGTTCTCCTCTACAGGTCGCATTTCTCAACCGATTCTCGTGAAATTTTGCGAGCAGGTTCGATAATTATATAGATTTTTCATTGTCCAAACAGTTTTTGTAAATTTTGAAATTTGAAAAATATACAAAACTTAATCGTATGTATGTCCGGATGTTCTCCTCTGATTGACTGATTGTCGTGAAATTTTGTGAGCAGGTTCGATAATTATAGTTTTTTTTTGTCGGAGGCAATTTTTGGAAATTTTGAAATTTGAAAAAAAAAATTGTTTGCGATGTCTACAGCTCACGGAGCCACTAGTTTTAAGGTATGAGTAAGTAATATAAATAATACAAGTACCTAATATATAATTTTATCAAAACCTGTTTAGTGGTCGCGGTCGTGAGGACGCGAAGGCTTCATAACATAATATAACAAATAGACATGGAGTTACTTTCTTTCTACGTTAATATTTTGTTTAAGTGACTGAATTTCTTCAAAATGTTTTTCCTCGGGTCCCTTTTAAATACTTTTTTAATATACAAAATTTATTCATATAAGAGTGAGGACCAAAATTTTGGACACAAACATTTTTCATACAATTTATATGGGTAACTTTCGTGTTACAACGGAATCAATCAATTTGTCGACCAATTAAACCCACAACAATTGTCCAAAAGTTTTCTCCTGACCCATAAGCCTAATAAACAGTGACCAAAAATGTCTTACAACGTCATACATAGCGTGCACAAAATAATACTCTAATGTCATTGAAATAGAGTTGATATTAAGATATTTAAGAACGCGATAGGATTGATAGAGAGTTCTGTACAAAGCGCCTAAAACGTCTAACACGCTCCTACAATCTAGATGTCAGATATATTTGGACGCCTTGTCTTGTCACATAATATTGCAGCTGGCTGTCCCAATAAGTATCCCGATTTCTCTGACTACCTCATTCAGGAATGTAGTCGTGAGACTTGTGAGAATTTGCGTATGACGTTAAAACCGGCAATTCGCTCTGAAAGCATTAACTATTGTCGTTTGCATTCTAACATGTTCTAAACGCATTAAATTCGCAAATACATAAGACTTTTTAGAATTGGACGAAGCCATTGTTAAAACACGCATATCATTGCGCCAATTGTAAAAGATCATAAGTACATCAAATATGCAAGCGAATGTAACCTCTTTATCAACTGACAGAAAGCATTTAAAACCGGCCTTTATCTATCCATCTTCGCTTATAACTGGCCAGGTAGCTGCGGAAAGAGACAACCGAACGCCACAACAAGCATTTACACCGGCCACTGCAAAGAAAGCACGCTCAATCGATACAATAACCCAGACGAACCCGTCAAAATCCGCCATTTTGACGAAAACCGCTCGATCTACGCACTCAGCGTTGTCACCGTTGGACAGAACGGAAAAAAATAGCCTAAAATAGTGTGCAATACGTTGGTGTTAACTGTAGAAACGGCGCGACGGTTGGGCATTTAGGTTTTAAACATCGAACGCGGCTGGTAATCTGCGATCAAAATGGCGGCCGTCTTACGAGCGAGAGAGTCCGATTCGAATTTGGAAAATTGGTGTTTTTTTCTGTTGTAAAGAGAGCAGTATAGTATAAGGTTAGGCAGAGAACAGGAGGGGCGATCTCGCTGGCGAAGCGGTGTGAAGGGAAAAGTGTCGTGGACAGATGAGGCGCGCTGTCGCGGGATATGTCCGGTGACACGCAGATGGGATTCGAGCTGCCGATAGATCTGCTGATTTAAAAAAAAAAACGTATTTTATATAAAAGTCATATGCAAAAATATGTAACGAATTAATCCTCTCATAAATATGTATCGCAACCTTAATTTAATTAACACTCAGGTTATTTTACGATCTATTATTTAACTTGCAGTTTATGTTACGACTTACGAGAATGCTCGTTTAATGACTTAAATTCTTCCAAGTCAAAGACTTCTCGTCGTAACGAAATGAAATTTTGTACTCTTGTGTGGGTCAGACGACAAAGCAATGTTATAATACCATAAAGCTGGTCTGATTTTGAAAACTGAAGGTGAAATCTCCAAGCAAAAAAATACAATAGGCAAGTAATATAGTTTTTGGTACAAGCAACTACATTTTTGATAAAACCTTAGAAGAAAGTCCAGCTAAATCGATATCTTCCAAGATAATAATTATTTAATTTAATACTTTGGGTAAATACCCTAATTAATGATATGCATTTCCCATCCTGTATATAGAAATATTAAATCGAGATTTAAAAAGTAACCCGTTTTATTTTATAATTCTACAGAACAATTCTACGATATCATAAATCGGCGATTTATGCATGAAGATTATTAAAAAAAAACAATCCAACACATTCACATTCAATGGTGTCCTAAATATCTGAACACTCACTATAGGGGATGTATAAAATGATGACATTAAATGATGACACAGTGTCATAGAATTAAGGGACAAAATTTATTTCCAAACCCCATAGTAAAAAACTTGGTGATTAAATTATTTTTGACCTTTTTATTTGTATAAACAAATGCTTGCAGACCGGACTAGAAAGTCACTAAGTGATAACAATGAACGCCTTAACTTGCTTAACCCTCTTCTTGGTCAAACAAAAAAATCGTGAGATCAAGCCTTATTTGCGCCTTGTAGACCATAAAGATACTATAAACAAAGCAAAAAATGTAGATATCACAGAAAAGGGTTGAACTGATCACCATTTTAGTTCCACCCGTATGTGAATTATGTGATCGCGACTGTCCCGACCGCGCGACATATCTCGCGACTAGTCCCCGTCCCTCGTTCCCCTTGCGCTCCGGCTACCTATCTTTCATTGCACGTACGGCGGGGCGCGGGGCCCGGCCATCTTGCCGCTAACCGCCGTGCCGAGCGCGTCTCGCGTACGCTCAAAATACATAATTAACAACTAAAACCAGTGAAAAAACCGTTAAAAACCAGTGTTCTAGTGTACCAGTGTTAGTGTCAAGTGTAGTGCACTGGATTGTTACTAAGGTGAGTGATACAATTATCATTGGAATCGATTCGGCGCGGGGGGGACGCCGTCCTTTATCTTTTGTTGTTTTGTAACTAAATCAATAATTTTAGTTGCCGGACCGCTCTTAATTCGAATTACGGATTCGATTTTCGAACGCTGCGCGAAGTTTACTAGTGCCGTAACCGATAATAGGAGCGTTGTATTATTTTGAAAATGGAATGTTGTTATCTATAAATAGTGATTATAGTGAATGCATTTCATTCATGAGCATTGTTGAATTGATAATGTTGTACACTTATTCTCTTATCTTGACGTGTGATGTTAATCATTATTTATGTTTTATCTAAATCTAATTCATCATAAACCTGTATTAAACCGGTTATTATCAAATAGAAAGTTTAAACAGGAATTTAATTTGTTTTGGGTTAGTAAAATTACTTAACAACATTAATGAATATGTATACACTAATAACAATGTCATTCTTGTCACCTGTATGCCGTTTTGCATAAGTTAAACGCCTAAATACATAACTTGTTCTAGACAAAGGAAACGTTGTCTGTATTTATCTACCTCACCAGTGCATGACCTTACAATTACAACACGTTTTTATGCCGATAAAACCACTAGGAGGCACCTATATGAAAGAGAGACGTATATAAATAATTATATTATCTTTCATTCATAATGAGTAAACCGATAATAGTAATGTTACATCACTGGCAACAAAGGCCATTTATTTAAAAACAAAAACAATTGTATTCGAATTTCGAACGCGTTCGTATTTGGAACGTCGTTTGAAATGGCGGATCGAGCTAAGTAATTGCATTCGCGCAGCGGCTTGGACGTTTGTTTAATATTACCCTGATGCGTGGAGTAGTATGATCGCGATCGGAAACCGCCTCCTGACGCGATCATCTCGAATTTGTCGCGTTGCATTCCACAGACAAGTCGGGTCATCTTTTTTGAAGTGTTACCCAGTCGGTTGTAAAAGCACGTTTGTGTACCTACTTGTGTGTGTATGTTGACCTTTTTAAATGATGTGTGTTTTGCTGAATCATCGGTCATTAACGTAGTGCTTTTTAAAAGGATTGTTGTAGTTTGACTGAGATGTGTAATGTGTTTCGATGGGTTATTTTTGACGGCTCCGCTTGGATGGTATTGATGATTGGTCATGATTCGGACATTGCCAAACGCATATACTTCTTTGTGTGCTGTTTTTTTGCTAAGCACTATGAACAGAATCAATCGGGACGAAAGTAATGCTCCTGACAAGGATTACTTTTGAAATTATTGTCGAAATGCTCCGAATAAAGTAAATTTGGTATTCACGATTAAGTAATTTCGCTCAGTAAATTAACTGACACAACAGAAATTACTAAAAAAGATGCAATTTATATAACATGGAAAATGGTGAGCACCAAGGCTTTTAATTGGTCTACAATTTACTTGCTTCAATTGTGACACGAAAGTTACGCAAAAAAATGGTATTCCAAATCAATTAAATTGTAGACGATTAAAAAACCTTGAACCACCCAAAACGCTAATGCTATTATATAAATTAACTAGTATTTTTTTACCAGTGAATGTGACAGCCACGTTATGTAGTGTCATCTTCAATAAACCAATTTATTCTAGAAGTCTCATTCACCATTCTCTCTCATTCCTTCGTTCGTTCTATTCTTGTTGATACTCACTCTTCTAGTCAATCGCCTATCACTCACATGACTAGGCTGGTGTTCTCTTGTTTCGCAGACGCAGAACTTTTGTCTCGTAGAATGTATTGATTCGCAGAATTATTCATTTCATAGAAAGCTTTTTTCCCCGAAACCGTTAACTTTTTAGGTAGGCCAATTTAGGTCATTGTGTAGACTCATTTACTACCAGAAAACTAGATTATGTTAGGTTAGAACTGCGACCGTTGAAAAAATTGCTTTCTATGAAATGAAAACTATGGGAAACATACATTCTATGAAACTTTTGTCTGCGAAACAAGGTATAACCGACTAGGCTATATTTCTGTTAAACTTCCTAGCGTGCTCCAAACCGGCCCATCATAAATTACGCAATAAGTTTATTTCCTTTCATCATCCGCCCAGCCCAAAGGAGCTCGGGGTCTGCTTTGCCATTTAATCCCAATATTTGGCGTACGTTTACGTATACGACTGCCATTCGACCTTCCAAAGCAGAGGGAAACTAGATTGTTAGAATTATAATTGTGCTTCCTTTGGCATCCGCAATTAGACAAACACACCTAGCCTAAATAAAACCTATCAGCTAAATCTTTAATCTTGCTTGTAATTATTCTCATTCATCATGGTTTATCATTCTCAGCCTATAATCGCCCGCTGCTGAGCAATGAGCATAAGCCTCTCTTAGAAAACGCCACTCACCCCGGTCTTGTGCTAGTCTCATCCAGGACTTCCAGGAGTGAACTGCGGTCTTTCTAATGTTATCAACCCATTGAGCCCGTGCACAATCGACGCTTCTATGGCCACGAAGCTGTTCATATTTTGGTCCACCTACCATCACTCTGTTTGAAGTCAGGCGAGTAAGGGGAAGATCAAGGATAAGCTACATTAAACAAATCAAGGAAAAACCTGTAGTCAATTCTTATAAGGAAATCAAGGAGGCATCCCTAGATAGAATTATTTGGAGAGAGTTACATAGGCAATATATCTTCTGCCCAGTTCCAGGTGATTTTATCAAGGTTCATTAACTGACAAAATGTCTAAACAAAAACACGTCCATCTCCCTTGGCAATGATTCTCCAATAATGGCAAAACAATTTAATATAGAAAACTCCCGTGAGTTTGAAGGATGTATGTGGTTTATATTTTAATAATGGTGAAACACTACATAAACAGCCATTCAATTTATTTTTCCTTAAATTCCGTTATGCGACTAGCTCTTCCTTTGACGAAACATAATAGGTCTATTCGGGTCATCCAAAGATAAAAAGCCAAACTCTTAAAATGTTCCAGGTACCGGACAGGTACAGGTCGTGGTGGTTGGACAAGAATGTATTAGGCATTATAGGTGAATTTAAAAGCTTCAAGGTAAAGCAAAATGTTGAATATCCTACTAATGATGTTGTTGTTGAGCTTGTTAACAGAAGATCATTAGATAACACAACGAAAAGTCCAGAAAAAATCCTTGCTAAGAAGCCTGACTTTTCGATACACTACAACAATGGCGCCCAACTTTACCCATGCCTCTTGACATTTAATATTTTTGCCCATTTCTTTACAAAAAAGTTCTAGAACAATATTCCTTTACTATTACGCTTAAGACTTCTGGAGATTATCTAGAGATTATTCTATTTTTTGAGCTATTCTTTAGGAGAATAGCAAAGGAATATTGTTCTAGATTTTTTTAATGGAATTTCGCGAAGTAACGCCTGATTCCATCAATTACTCGAATTCCTTACAATTTATGCTCAACTCACATTAAAGAAGCTCCTGTGAAACGTTTACATAATAATCCGTCTCAAATGTGAACTTTACTATTAATATAAGCGAAAGGTTGTCAGGAAGATATTACAGAGATTGGCTTTTTAGAGATTCGACCGCCTGTTGTCTATTTTATTACATGTTTAAATCAACTGTATTTTTTTGTGTACTGTTTTTGGTGAGCAATAAATATATTTGTATTGTCTTGCATTCGTACTGCAATAACACGACAGGAGGGGACGTCATTCTAATGTTAAAGACAAAAAAACACTGAAGGTGTGGATATCTCTATGACATACGAGTATTACATTTTTTTTAATCTACAACTACTAGACCACGTCAATAACATAATATGTCGATTTCTGTCAAAATAAATACACAATAACTTGGAACACCAGAACTTGCGATTATTTAAAATCCGAACCGAACACATAACGGTCATAAAATTCATACAAGTAATGGCATTTACGATCTTCGGGCACTGGGGCGTTCTTATGTCAATGGTTTCTCGACTTGACACTGTGATTTATTCGAGAAAGTACTATAGGGACAAGACTTACCAAACTGCTTACTTCAATATTATAATGTGATGTGGTCTCCTGCCGCATCAATAATGCTGAGCCAGCGCCCATTCTCTGCCACGACACATGGCTCCCATGTACTATTGTAATTTGTCTGATTTTGTTACTTAGACCCTAAGTTGCATGCTCTTCATCTTAATTGTCATAAAAATGCCATGTATATTGTGGGTACTGAATAAAGTTCTATCTATCTATCTAATGAAATCTTAAAGCCTATGTGACCGATTGAGTCGAATCTGGCATCTCGTATGTTAAAATTTTGGGTTATTCGCAAAGTTACTGTTTGTAGAAAAAAATACCACCTGTACTTGCTCTTTAGGTAGGTGATGTTGTGTTCCTGGTGGTGAGTAAGGTCGCCAAAGTTCCCGAGGATGCGCTGTGTTGAGAGTGAGGGACCTGAATATCTCTAGCTGTTATCACAACTAATCGCAAGTGTCCATAGGCTACGGTGTCTGCTTACCATCAGGCAGGCCGTAATCTTATTTGCCACCGTCGTTGTATAAAACAAAACTGAAACATGGGATCCAAACCCAGGGACCCCACCGCGAACTGGAAACAAGGTTCGTTCGTGTATTTCCTCTCTCGCTTAAACTTGCAAGTGCGATAGAGAACACGAACGAAGTTCGTTATTGGTTCGCGGTAGTTCCTCAGATAATATAGGTACACACATGACGTGAAGGGTACTCGACATTGAAACCGGACTAAGAGTAAGAAAACGGGGCAGAGTCGATTGACGTGGAAGACAAAGGCCCTAGAGGTGATCCTGGAGAGTCCTGGAGAAGATTAATAAGGAGAACTGACGCAATTGAAATTTGATAAGGCGAGAAAAAAGAAGAGCAAAGATTCGAACCCAGGACCAACAGCTGCGTAGCTTGTCAGTAATCACTAGCCTAAACACTTAAGTTCTCCGAACATAAAAATTTTCTTTAGATCTAGACTGGTCGTCGAGCATAGCAATCAGATTAGCGAAACGTGAAAAAATTATAGACACACCTTCACATTTACAACATAGGTATGGATTAAGCATCGCAGGCAACGAGTAGTATAAGTACACTATAAATCACGAGTTAATGAATTTATCAATAACACGACACAATTGGAAAGCCACGGACCTTGTCCCAGATATGAACAGTAAAGACGAGCGTGTAACACTGTTTCAATCGACAACATAAATATGTTTTATCGTCTTAATTCGTTGAAATTATGGTGAAAAATGCATATATACTTATTTATTGTGACGAATACCTAAACATAAAACTGTAGACGCAGACAAACTTTATTATTATGGTTGTTGATAGGAAAATGGTTTATATAGACTTATTTTACCTTTTTAGAGGGGTAACAGCGGAATGTCTTTTTGGTCATATTATGAGCTCATGCCGCCTTCCCCGCTCTTCCATCGGACATCCAGACGTACGGCTGGCTACCATCCTTACCTGGTCGAAATTCCTCTAGTTCGAACCAAGCGCTTTGCTTCTTCTTTTATAATGCGCACTTCTAAGGTTTGGAATTCTCTGCCGGCGTCTGTATTTCCGAGTTCATATAACCTGGACCTTTTTAAGGCACGAGTGAATAGGCATCTTCTGGGTGAGCTCGCTTCATCGTCGGCCTCATCTTTGCCCCCTGGCTAGATGCTGGCCAAGAGCAATCCCATTTTTAATAAAAAAAAATGAGCAGCCCAACTCCTCCACCTTATAGAAGACCGCAGCCAATTGTAACACCACTACTTGCTATTTAGGTCATGGTGTTGTATTCCTGGTGGTGAGTAAGATCGTCAGAGCTCCCGAGGATACGCGAGGAGCGAGTGACCTGCATTTGTCTCTACAAGTAACTCTCAATACATCGAATTCAAAAATCAAAAAAAGGGTCACAACGCGCTTGTGATAGTTCTGGAGTCGCAAGCGTCCATAGGCTACGGTGTCTGATTACCGTCAAGCTATGCTGGTTTGCCACCGTCCTCGTATAAAAATGTTAAGGAGTACCAGACTTCGATTTTTTCTTTTCGTATGACCGAAGCATCAGTGACCATTATTGTCCATCTCATAAAAATTGATCTAAATGTAATTTTCTACACTAAAAATGACAGATCTACCTAGTGTAATTTGACGTCAAGTGGATTGCCGTCCTATCCAGTAAATCAGTAATATACTATTGACGTAAGGTTGAGTAGAAAGCAAACAACATGCTGTCTATCGATTACGATGAGAACTTCCTCAAATACGCATTTTGTAGGGCTTTTTCCGATGTAGCAGTCTCTTTCTTATAATCCATACTATTATAATATTAAAAGTATCTGTTTCTGGTTGGCACCTCATGTCTTATGGAGGGGGTTGACCATATTTTACTGACCGGTAAACGATAAATATGACGACTGAGTTGTTGTCTCATAGATAATATCATCCGATTACGGATTGCACCAACTTATATACGATTAAAAACCACCACCAAATGGCATCTATTTCACTAACTTGACATTTCTTGCATTGGTCCTCGTAAATTCCAATTCGTTTTATTTATTTATTTAAACTTTATTGCACAAATAAATCGGTACTAATGGCGGACTTAATGCCTCAAGGCATTCTCTACCAGTCAACCATGGGCCAAACAGAAAATATAATTCACAGGTTGTTTATCGTCATCCTCCATTTGTTTTTAATAAACTCATTTGCTCAAAGGTTAGCTGGAAGAGATCCCTTGAAGGGATAAGCTCGCCTTTGTACGTCTACTTTTTGTTTGTTTATCGTTTTGTCGTGTTTTATGTACAATAAAGTAATACATACATACATACAAAATAGCGAAGGAAGGTGCAAGCAGAGAAACTAGGTGAGAAAAACAAAAAAAAATCCTAAGGTACAGCTAAGTTATTAGGCTGATAAGTAGTAGCAAAGGTCCCAAGTAGCATATTTTAATTTACGATTCAGCAATATATTATTTATTTATTTAAACTTTATTGCACAGTAACACGTTACAGATACAAAAGGCGAACTTAATTCCATAAGGCATTCTCTACCAGTCAACCGAATATACCGTGAATACTGTACTATCAGGTCACAAGTTCACAAAATATTGTACGGTAACTCGCCCTCAGAATGTCCTAAACCTAGCACTATTAAATCCTGTATTTGTATACGTCCTTGGCAAAAGTTAAGCACTCCACATCTAAAGGGTAAATTTAGGACGGGCCAAAAGGCCCTAAGAATGCTGGTCGACAGGCTAAATTACTTTTTGCCTAACGCAGCTCCTTGCGGCACGACCGCTTTTTGTATGTGAAACCATTTCGGGAATTTAATAGGAGTTTCGTTCGTTTTGATACAAGTTTTGATTTTCGAAGGCATGTATTTAATTAGGACACATGCTTCTCCATAGTCCATCGGTTCCGAATCTGGGGCTAATTATCCCCGGGGGGGGGGGGGGGGGGGTAAAATAGCAATTCTTGGGGGTTGACAGAGTGGGTATCGAAAGTGAATAAATAGATAGGGCAGGGCTATTAGCTGCTATTTAAATAAGTGGTGAAATCAGTTATCCAATATGTGACGGAGCAAGGGGGCAACGATATCCTCTCACTCAGACCGATGAATTTTGAAACTTCCAGTCTTCCACCTTCGAAGAGGGTTCGAGTTCATCTTTGGCATGTGCCGCAACATTACTTTTTAGGGTTCCGTAGTCAACTAGGAACCCTTATAGTTTCGCCATGTCTGTCCGTCCGTCTGTCCGTCCGTCCGCGGATAATCTCAGTGACCGTTAGCACTAGAAAGCTGAAATTTGGTACTAATATGTATATCAATTACGCTGACAAAGTGGTAAAATAAAAAGTGGAAAAAAATATTTTATTAGGGACCTCTCCTATACGTAAAGTGGGGAGTGATTTTTTTTTTTCATTTTAACCCTAACGTGTGATATATTGTTAGATAGGTATTTAAAAATAAATAGGGGTTTACTAAAATCATTTTTTGATTATGTTAATATTTTCGGAAATAATCGCTCCAGAAGTAAAAAAAAATGTGTCCCCCCTCTTTCAAAAGTTAGAGGGGGGACACATTTTTTTTTACTTCTGGAGCGATTATAAGTTTTAAAAATATGAAAAAAATCTCAAAAGTAGAACTTTATAAAAACTTTGTAGGAAAATTATTTTGAACTTGATAGGTTGAATAGTTTTTGAATTAAATACTAAAATAATTTCTGAACTAAGTTTGTAATTTAACCGTATAAACAGGTGTTTATTGTACCTGTCATTTCTACAAAATCACAATGAAATCACCACCAGGAACACGACATCACATACCTAAAGAGAACGTAGTGGTGTTATTATGGCTGCAGTCATATGTAAAGTACTTCTCCAGTTGGGCTGCTCCAAATATAAAGCGAGATAACTTTCCGCTGTGCCTCTCTTAAATCTCGTAGTCGATCCCTCGTCACTTCACCAGTTTCACTAAAGGATGATTCCCACTAGACCGTTCCGTTTTCGGGTCGGGCCGAGACCGGGGTGTTTCCTAGCCTCGGCCGTAGCTAGATCGATCGTTAAACGTTTGTGTTGACCAAAAAGCGACTCGGCCGCGCATCGGCCGCCGTTTTGCTGTCATAGAAAACGGGCCGGCCCGGACATGCGGTGCGGGCCAGCGTGCGAACCCGCCTCATCTTTGGCATGTGCGATATTGCTTTCCCACGGTTCTCCCTATTAACCTGTTTCAGCTCACTCATACATTAGTTTGGAAAAACTCACCTCATCTTTGGCATGTGCAACATTGCCCTCCCACGATTCCCCATTTACCCTGATTCCTCCATATACGGCGTTGGCGCCGTACCGCACTCTCGTCGCCAAACTAACCTGGCCGCACGCCAACACTGTATCCTCAAATTGATTCAATAACTCCAACTTATTCTGAGAACAATTGAGATTTACGTTGCGGATACTTAAAGGTACGTTAATAACTCAGATCAAGACAATAAGTTTTTGTAAAAAAAATATTTTTTGGTACAAGCTTTTATTGTCGACTGTGCTTTTTGCATAGTTATCACTATCACCTACTCTCCGAGAGCGTTATAACCAGTCAAACACAACAAGTTAATCTTTCATCACTATCACCTACTCTCCGAGAGCGTTATAACCAGTCAAACACAACAAGTTAATCTTTGGTAGTTTTCTCGGTGGTGCCGTTACATAATTATGCTAAATTTCAGCTCAATCGGACACTGTGAAGTGGGTCAAATCTTACTTGAAAGATTTTATTACAGACACCTGGAAATGTGAAACTACGAGTAAATAAAAGCTTGCTGATGGAGTGTGCTCGGAAAGGGGCTGTGAGATGAGAGCAGCTTGGTTTGACAGGAAACTGTTAGACACTGTTGTAAACAGTATTTTGTCTTTATATATTTCGGATAAAGCCGAGATTTTTATATTTTAACGTAGGTAGCTTTATACACTTGAGTAAGTTTTTCTTTTCTGTAAATAATTTATTGCCCTTACTAAGCGGTATGTTCGCCTGGCGACAAGCCCTTTTTTATCAATAAAATAAAACTAGCTACAACAGACTCATTATTTATTATACGCTACAATATGGGCAGTCTATATACCTATAATATACTAGTCACTGGTGCAACTAAAAAGGCGGAGAGCTTAATCTGTCATACCGGTATTTACTAGGCGACTAAAATGGTCTACAGCTACGTATTGCCATATATGTATGACACTTTATTTGAACGATGAATACATTAGTATTGGAGTCACCTTTAGTGACGCATCTAACATATGTAATGTATATGTAGGTAAGTTAAAAATACGACGGTATTAAAGCGTAAACCAGGCTTCCTTGAAAGAAAAAAGACAAATAAAGAGTAGATTCATGAATCTAGTACTTAATACCTACAAGGTGCATACATTGAAGTAAAGTGAAGTAACTTGGCGAACGGTCAGGCGACCTAGATAGACTTAGTTATATCACGTTTCTCTTTAGAAATCCCTTGCTAGGTTCGATAGGTCATGCTATTAGTGCTAGGCTAAATAGCGGAAAATTTGCAGAAAATTAGCCGTCTTATCTTTACAGTTAAGGATGGCAGATCCATAGTCTACGGTGTCTGCTTACAAAACTTTACTGTTTTTTTTGTTTGAGGCTCGACCGCGTTACTTCTGTAATTTTTATTAATACGAGTTTTTATGAAAACTACGTTTCTTTTTTCTTTACATCGATTGTTGGTTTTGCTTTTATTTTTATTTCGCTCTTTTTTAAATGCCTGTGTTAATTAAGAGTTATGTATTTTTATTTATTTTAATGTTTCTTCAGTTGGCTTTATCTATCTTTTTAAACAAAGTGTTTACAATTTTCTGTAGGAGTCAAGTGTCTCCCCCACTTACCAGCCAAAAAAAAAAAAGCTGCTACGGGATGTGGAAAAAATCATGGAGTAGTACATACAATGAATTTAAAAGTATCACAGCTAACTAGACATTAATTAAACGAGTAATAGCCGAGCTAAAGAAATGTACGTGGAAAAAGCAGTTCATTCCCAGTAGTCCCGTGGAAGTAGTTCCGTGGGGGAACTAGTGAGACTTTTCCCAATAGCTTTGTCAACGGTACAGAGTGCTAGTTAGGTACGACGACGAGCGAAGCGAGTAGGAGTGTTAGTAGAACTGTGACCCTACAACTGAACATAGGGAACGGAACTATTGGGGAAAAAAGTCTCACTACGAGGGTAAAACTGAAAGTTTCGGGAATAGAAGAAAATATGCAGTATAAGTGAGTTTATTTATTTTTATTGTTTTTCAAAATATTCTCCTTTGTATTTCATGCACTTATGCATGCGTTCAAACCAGTCCATAAAGCACTTTTTGAACTCTGAAGTAGGGGTCGACAAAATGGCTATTTTATAGGCCTCCACTGCTTCTTCTGGCGTCTGAAACCGCTGACCACGCAGTTTGTCCTTGATTCTGGGGAATGTAAAAAAGTCGTTGGGACTTAAGTCAGGGCTATATGGAGGGTGGTCCAATATTTCGACTTTTTCACCGTCCAGGTACTCAGTTGTTGTCCGAGCGGTGTGTGGGCTGGCGTTGTCGTGGTGAAGGATGATGCGACGACTAGGGTTTGTTTTTCGGAGTTCAGCAAAGACGTTCGGCAAACAAATAGTGGTGTACCAATCAGCATTGACTGTTCTACGATCCTCAAGAGCCACAGTAGCTACGTGACCAGATTTAGAGATAAACGTAGCCACCATCTTCTTAGCCGTACTGCGAGAACGAACAACTTTTGTGGGTTTGAGCTCGTCTTCGAAGACCCATACTCGGGATTGGTTTTTAGTTTCAGGCTCATAAGCGTATATCCACGACTCGTCACCTGATACTATGCTAAAAACAGCATTTGAGCGTCCCTTGTTAAATCTTTTCAAAGTTTTGCGGCACCAATTGACACGGACTATTTTCTGCTCGTCAGACAATAGGTGAGGTATCCAACGGGAAAATAACTTTTTCACGCCTAATTCTTCTTTTAAAATAATTTGTATTTGACTCATTCCAATACCCAGGTGCTCTTGAATTTCCCGATATGTCACATGTCGGTCTTCATTTATCAGACGACGCACAACATCGACGTTTTCTTGCGTGACTGCCGATTTTGGTCGACCTTCACGCACTTCGTCGGTGAGGGATACACGGCCACGTTGAAATTCTGAATACCACCTGTATATTGTAGTCTTTGAAGGAGCTTCAATATTAAAAGCAGCAACCATCCGCTCTTCACATTGTTTTTGTGTTAGTCCACTTTTAAAGTCATAATAAATCATAGCTCTGAAATTTTCACGGCACAATTCCATTTTAAGCAGTGACTCGACGACTTCAATAAACAATTGAAACCGAACCATACTTTTTTTTTTCTAAGTGGCCAGTGTGTTGAGATAAGGAAACTTCAGAGATTATAAAAAGGTATAATACATGTTAAAAATAAATTAATAAGTATTCGATTCCCGCCACTTTCAGTGCAAGCCTCGTAGTTCCGCCACGGAACTACTTCCACGGGACTACTGGGAACAAACCTTCGTATTTTGTATATATTTCTGTGCTACGAGTAAGTGTTTTCCTTCTTACCATCAGGCAGCCCGAATGCATGTTTGCCACCATCGTATTAAACAAACGTAATCTCTGTACACCTATGATGACAGGACAACACAAAATAAACCACAATGTAATATGAAAGTCTCCAATTTCGTCCGTTAAAAGCCTTTGACTAGAATCTAGGGCACCGCTGAATACCTAGATCGCATCGCTTTATGCACTTAGTCCTTTCTCTGTACTGGGTTTAATTACTTTAGCCTTTCAGCTGGGGCTAGGTTTGTACATATTTAGGTTTAATTTCGGAATTTAATGCTTTGGGGGACAAAGTTTTTGTTTGTGGTGGCATCGTGTTTTTTTTTTAATTTTGTTTGAATACTTGTTAGGTTATGTGATTTAAGTTGTCAATTTTTTTAATACCGCGTCGGTGGCAAGTAAGCGTACGGCCCGCCTGATGGTCACCGCAGCCTATGGGCGCCTGCAACTCTGTTATATACGTACGTATGTATTGGCACTTGATATTTTCCTCACGTTGAACTTTATAACATATTGCCGTTATATACCGTCGTATTAACACAACAAAATGAAAATTACAAAATAAAATCAGAATAATAATAAAATACGGAAATTGGTAAAAAATATGATTCATTTTATCATTTATTTATATGTTAAAGAAGGCTACCGTTGAAATTTACATGACGAACGTCCTAATCGATTGTTGAAGTGACCGACGTTGGTAACAATGTTTCGCAATTAGGCTGTCGGAAAAGTAACCCCAGTTACACAACGTCACGAATTCAAACTATCGATTTAAACGGTTATGGCCGCCATTGATATCTGAGATGTTTCCCAGAAGACACGGCAAATATGGATACAGATAATGATATTAATCATGGGCTGGGTTAAATATTCAATATTAAGCCCGATGCATTTTGTTAGGGTTCCGTAGTAAACTAGTGGCTCTGTGAGCTATAGACATCGCAAAAAATATTTTTCTAATTTCAGAATTTGCAAAAACTGACTCGACAAAAAAAAAACTATATAAATATCGAACCTGCTCACAAAATTTCACGAGGACCGGTTGAGAAATGCGACCTGTAGAGGAGAACATCCGGACAGACAGACAGACATACGAAAGAATTTTTGTCGAAAGCTGAAACGGAGACGCTTCGCTCGCTCTGTCAACTATTATGCCCGATGCTTTTTGTTAGGGTTCCTTAGTAAACAATAGTACATTACTACAGAGGCCGGGACGAAAGGGGTTGCCGGCCGAAGACATATAGACCGGATAGGTCTGAGGCGGGCAACCCCATATTTCCCGCCGAGGTATGTATAGTGCTTTTCTCAAACATGCACTGAAATAAACAACAAAAAAATCAAAGTTTTATTTTTAATACTCATAGTGGCAGAAGGTCAAGATGCCTGTGTAAATTTATATTGAATGGAAATTAAAAAAAGAGGACTTTGCCGGCCTAGGCCTGCAAGATTTGTATGAAATTCCATTAATGACCTCTAGTCCTAGCCGCACCTGAAACTTCATACTTCGCAGCCTATTATAAGGAACATAACATCAATATTTCATTGCATGTTTGAGAAAAGAACATTATGATCTGTATTCTGTAATTTGCATGTGGTAACGCGTCGCGTCATGAGATAGGAATGACGCGTGATCACGAACCGGCGTGAAAACTGCTGTTGATATGTAATTGTGTCGCAACATACTAATATAGTCCGTGCGATGAGTGAATAATACAAAAAACTGGCCAAGAGCATGTCTGACTAGCGCACCGAGGGATCCATACTAACTTAGTCGACCTAGTGAAACGAAGGTTTCCGTTTCAGCTTCGGCAAAATGCTTTGTATGTCCGGCCGGCGGCTGGCGGACTTTTCTTTATACCACGTCGGTGGCAAACAAGCATACGGCGCGCGTGATGGTAAGCGGTCACCGCAGCCTATGGACGCCTGCAATTCCAGGGGTGCCACATACGCGTGGCCTAACCTTTAAATTTATGCACCTTTCTTACAGTATTTCCCGCTGTTTTCATTTATTATCGTGAAATTTCGTGAGCAGGTTTGATAATTATATAGAACTTTTTTACCAAATCAGTTTATGGAATTAAAAAAAAAGTGAGGTGTGAGCTTACAGTACTAGTTCATAAATAATTTTTCGTAAATTAATAAAAGTTGACCTAGGTTGGTAAGAATATGTGTAGTTCTATTTTTTATGTAGTATTTACATAAACTTTAATGATGAAATGGCGACAGGTCTCGGGGACAATTTGTGACGCCCGAATGCCTCTTCGATTGAAGGGTAAAATCTATAAGACTGTAATAAGACCTGTCGTCATGTATGGATCAGAATGTTGGGCCTCAAAGGTGATGGATGAAACGAGACTGCATGTTACAGAGATGCGAATGCTGAGATGGATGTGTGGTGTGACGAGAATGGACCGGATTCGGAATGAGTATATAAGGGGAAGCCTGAAAGTAGCGCCCATTGCCGAAAAACTAAGAGCCAATCGCCTGGCGTGGTACGGGCATGTAATGAGGAGGGATGAAAGCCATGTAACCAGAAAAGTATTGGATATGAATGTGGATGGATGCAAGAAACGAGGTAGGCCAAAGAAAAGGTGGATGGATTGTGTGAGAGATGATATGAATAGGAAAGATGTGAATGAAGAGATGACGCGTGACAGAGATATTTGGAAGAAAAAGACATGCTGCGCCGACCCCAAATAAATGGGAAAAGGACAAGAGAATGATGATTTACATAAACTTTAATAATATGTGTTAATTTCATAATTAGGTTGATAGGTTGTGAAATGAACTCCCTGCCGAGGATGTGTGATTTGAACTTCCCAATGGGCTACAGTATGGAACTCTTCAAAAATACGTGAAAAGGCTTCTTACGGGTCAACAACGCGCGAGAGACGCCTCTGGTGTTGCAAGCGTCAAGGTGACGGTGACCGGTGGGCCGTCAGCTTGTTTGCCACCGACGTGGTTTAAAAATATGTTTGAATAAACTTAACAAAGTAAATATTTAACGAAATTTGTCCAAAACAACGATTCCCGAAGAGTGTAGTCTCATTTCTTGTGCCCGGAAGAAAATCGTCAGGGACATGGTTTACATGGCTCAAGGCATACCCTTAATAATATGTATCATTTAGCGACACGACAGCAGTATGCATGCAGTACCTATATTTCCAGCGAAACTGGCATCAATACTACCTAGAATAGCACAGGACACCGTTTCCGACGATTCGATCCATCTTGCACATACATCGATTGACCCTTATTACCGGTAAATATGGTTGAATTTAGGTCACTTACTTGTATCGGTCGACGTCAAAGAAATGATTACATTTTTGCACTTTATGAGTCCGTATAACATTTTTCGCTATTTTGTTAAAGTTAGTGACGTTTCTCACAGCGAAACTGCATTCATACCAGTTTAAATGCATTATAATGAATATAATGATAGATTGTTTCAAGTTTAAGGGAATACGATGCCACTTTAAAAAAAAAACGGCTAAGTGCGAGTCGGACTCGCCCACCGAGAGTTCCGTGCAAAAAATAAAAACGGCAAAGAGTCCGACTCGCATTTGGCCGGTTTTTTATATTTGTTGTTATAGCGGCAACAGAAATAAATCATCTGTGAAAATTTCAACTGTCTAATCACGGTTCTTGAGATCTAGCTCGGCGAGTGGTAGCCATGAAAAAGGGCTAAAATATCACGTTTTTTGTATGGGAGCCCCCCTCAATTATTATTATTATTTTGTTATTAGTATTTTTTGTTATAGCGGCAACAGAAATACACAATCTGTGAAAATTTCAACTGTCCAGCTATTACGGTTCTTGAGATACAGCCTGGTGACAGACGGACGGACAGCGAAGTCTTAGTAATAGGGTTCCGTTTTTACCCTTTGGGTACGGAACCCTAAAAACAGTACTGGATTTTTAATTACCTACCTAAATACGACTTATTTGCTAATTTGTGCTGAGTGGGGTTTAGAAAAGGCACCAAAAACATAAAATGGCGTCAAAACTTTATGCGAACAAATAACACTGGTCTACAGTGGTTTTGTTGTTCCAGATATAAGATTAATTTTAGATATGTTTATGCACACAATTCATGAATGATTTTGTAATATTAGCACTCGTTTTTTTTTAAATCTTTGTATTCATTTAATATGACAAAAATCGGAAAGCAAGAAAAAAATAGATATATTTATAATGTCAGTTTCGTTTTGAAAAAATATGATACATCTAAAGAAATAGAGAGGAAATTGTCGAAATCATGTTATAATTTCCATAAAACGCCTTTTAGGAGCTCTTCTTTTAATATGTGATAATCATAAATAAAACAAGAGCACATTCAGTACTTTCATGAACGTATTCGTAATTTGGGCACTTGAAACATAAAAAATTTCAAAGATACCTAGGGCAACAAAAAAAAAATGTGTAGAGCTGTGTAATATGTACGCGGGTCGCACGCTGTACCGTATTGGTACCAATACGGTAGAGCGTGCGAGCCGCGCGCCGCGACCGAATATTAGGCGCGGACCTATCGAAAAAAAGTCGCAGTAAGTAGTTCTGCCACGGAACTACTTCCACGGGACTACTGGAAATAAACAAATTATTCAGCGCGTTGTTAAGGGTACCACCGTACGCTCGACTGAACTCGATTCTCCATACAAACGTAGTTTCGATCTTATTTTAAAACGCCGTGCTGAAACAACATGAAATTTTGTACACACAATGGAAACCGCCATCTAGGTCGGTATTATAAATTAGAAGAATTATAAATTATAAATTAGAATTGGGTTTTGTACGAAAACCTTAATAATTAAGGTTTTCGTACAAAACCCAAAAAACTCAAAAACTATCGCTGTATTTTTTCTCCATAATTGCAACCAACAGAAACTAATTTCCGGCCTAGATATTCTGGATCCCATTGTGTATTCAAAGTTTCGTGTTATTCCAGCATGGTGTTTTAAAATGAGAGCGAAACTACGTTTGTATGGAGAACCGAGCTGGTGTGTGCCTGTGGGGTATGGTGTGTATTTTTGCGCGGAGTTGGCTTTCAATATGCCATATATGAGAGAGTGTGGGAAAGTCATAGTAATAAAGTCAATGCCCAATGGCATGCTTTGCATGTTAATGTATGTATCGAGGGTCGATCAGTTCCTTTCATTATGTATGATTGAGTGGTCACGTAAAATAATAAGTTTTTATAAAACATTAGCTCTTCCCGCAACATCATACGTGTACGAGTAGAACTCGGTTTCTAAGAGAATTTTTAAAAATATAAAAAAAAAAGTTTCTGTCAAAAATGACATCATTGTTGAAAGATTTTACTGCCAACTGGCCTTTTTTTCCACACTCATCATTGTCATCAGATTTCCAATGACCTCAAAAACGACAGGTTTTCCTTGAGTAGTCGAGGAGTTGCTATAGCCACGTTCTGTCTTCCATTTGTCGTGTTTTCCAATTAACAATTTGAATTCAAAATATGATGGATTCAAAAGGGGGAAAAATGAAATTTTGGACCAAAACCGGTCAGTGCCTGACATTCTTGTTGTCAGGCCCAGAAGCGAATAGCTGAGGCTGCAACCGGGAACGCCATGATTAGAGACAGAGCTATTACAATAAATAGAATTGGTGAATACCGCCGTTCCAGCGGGAAATCCGCGCAGACTGCTTCTATTTATATCAACAGATCGATGTTTCATATCGTGTGAGGAGACAAAATGCCGTTTGTTGGAAAATGAACCTTTCAACCGCTGCCCGTTCCCACTCTGCAATATACTGACTTTTAATTGCACTTTAAAGTATATGTGTGAGGTAACGTTAATGACTTATAATTTTTTGGTAATAAATAAATAATAATAATATAATCTTCTTTTATAATGCGCACTTCTAAGGTTTGGAATTCTCTGCCGGCGTCTGTATTTCCGAGTTCATATAACCTGGACCTTTTTAAGGCACGAGTGAATAGGCATCTTCTGGGTGAGCTCGCTTCATCGTCGGCCTCATCTTTGCCCCCTGGCTAGATGCTGGCCAAGAGCAATCCCATTTTTAATAAAAAAAAAAAACATTTTTGGTACAAGCTTTTAATGCCGACTGTACTTTTTTTCCACAATCATAAACTACTTGTTAAGTAGGGTCGAATGAGTCCAAACACGATGGGTTTATCTTGTGTAGTTTAGGAATTGCTATGACCACCTTCTGTCTCCATCATCAGATCAGCTCTGTGTCAGAATAATATTGCATTGCCATGCGATTTATCAGCTCAATCGGAAACCGGGAAGTGGATCAAATTTAACTTGCAAGATTTGATTACAGATAACGGGACAGGTGAAACTAAATAAAAGCTTGTAAAAGTAATACAATACCCAAAATTTAAAAGTAAAGATCTAACATAAAATATTTCCTCGCTGTATTGGCTATGTGCGAAGTAGGTGGTGGGGGTAAGCTAGGCGATCGTAGCGCACACCATGGCAGAAATGTGTACTTACCGGGGACCACTGTCAAATTTACTTTCACGTTTTCTATTGGTTTCTTAACGGTTTCCTGCGATTCGTTTCGTTTGTATGTATTTATTTATTCTCTTATTTATTTCAGTAAAATTTCCAATACGGGGTCTTTCTCGTTTACTAAAGTAAATAAAATATTCATGTGTCATTATTTGACATCTCTGAGTTTTGACATAGTCTCGGGACCTTTGACGTTTGACGTTTCAGACGTGCACATAGCCGATAGCAATGTTCATGCGTTGCGCGAGGAAGCTGTCAGCCCTTTGGTCACCAGTGGTGTCCACTAACCTCATAGCCACTTCTTTGAAGGTCTTGGGCCCTGAGAAGAAATCAATCCCATCAAAAACATAAATGTGAAAATGGGAGCCAAGTTCAATATTAATAATATGCGTCCCAAGTTCCATAGATTATCTAAAAAGGTGCCAAGTCTGGCACTAGATTGTTTACAGTAAAACTAATTTATTACGTTGCGGCTTAATGCATTTGGAGCCTTAAGTTGGCAGATTTCTATGCAGTATGTTTATAATACCATGAAAGCTGTTGGGTATTTATGAATTATTCTCAACGTTAATGGGAATAAGAAGCGCCGGTCGTCCACTAGCTCAGTGGGTAGATGACATCAGAAAGATATCGGGTCACTACTGGATAAGATTGGCTATACGTCCCACTGCTGGGCAGTGGGCACCGACCTCTCATCGATGAGGAGTGGGCAGCGTCCGCAGTTGTCCCCACGCTGGCCCATGGCGGCATGGGGACTTCACACCTTTCAATTTCTTCGCCGACGTATGCAGATTTCCTCACGATGTTTTCCTTCACTTTTGGAAAAACTTATTGGTACGAGTATATTATTGGTATTCGAACCCACGACCGCAGCTTGACAGCCGTATGCTTGAACCACTAAGCTACCGTAGCATTTTTATACCAGAAACACTTTTATTATTATTGGGAGCCTGTAGTGAGTGTCCCACTGCTGGGCAAAGGCCTCCCGCTCTGTTTCCAATATTGTCAGTCTAAAGCATCCTCTGACCATTCCCTTGAAAAAGAGTCTAGCTCGTCCCGCCATCGCCGGCGAGGCCTGCCGAGTCTCCGTTTCGAACTGCACTAATATGTATATGTTAACACTAATATATGTTAAAAGAACTGATGTCAACCAAGATAGTAACTAACAATTCATTTAACGCACATTTGTGTCATGTAACTCATGTATAATCGAAATGATCGCGAATTATCGTAGCCATGTTAATTCGACGACGCACACGCACACTTCAAAGGAACTGGACACTTTCACTTCACGTAATAATAGCATACGCTGTTGTACTTCCCATGGCTATCGCAATATCTATTTTACTGCCTAGCGAGCACGATGGCTTATAACATCACGTTATATGCCGCACTCGACTCGGTAGACCGCAGAGCCAGGAGGACTAGCACATAGACGCAAAGTAGCATGTCTGTGCGTCTTCTACAAGTTGTACGTCGGTGAGTGTGCTCAGGAGCTCCATGAGCTCATACCGCCTTCCCCCTTCTTCCATCGGACATCCAGACGTACGGCTGGCTACCATCCTTACCTGGCCGAAATCCTCTAATTCGAACCAAGAGCTTTGCATCATCTTTTATAATGCGCACTTCTAAGGTTTGTAATTCTCTGCCGGCGTTTGTATCTCCGAGTTCATATAACCTGGACCTTTTTAAGGCACGAGTGAATAGGCATCTTCTGGATGAGCTCGCTTCATCGTCGGCCTCATCTTTGCCCCCTGGCTAGATGCTGGCCAATAGTAATCCCATTTTTAATAAAAAAAAAATGTTGGCCAAAATGTACTAAAACATCACATAAAAGCACACGGCAAGCGGCTAGCGTCACATACGTGACAGTATAAGCTACCGTGCTAGCTAGCAGGCTGGTGACAAACATTGGTTTACCAAACGTAGTGTACAGCGGAATATCGTCCCGCTCAGCAGCCCAACTGTTGTATGTACCTCCGCCTTACAGAAAAGTAGCCATACTAACACCGCTACTGGATGCTCTGTGTTGAGAGTGAGGGACCTGCGTTTGTCTCAAGCTGTCAACACAACGAATCCTCAAATCAAATAAGGTCGGCAGCAGTTTTGCAGTCGCAAGCGTCTATAGGCCACGGCCATCCATCTGCCATCCATCAGGCAGGCCGTATGCTTGTTTTTCACTGTATTAGTATTAAAAAAACCACAATCCTTAAATATCATACACGGGAGATATAAAAATTAGAAACTATATACCAAAATAAGCGAGTGTGTGATCCATGTGTCCATTTAAACCCGGACTACCCAGAGTGAATTAGAGTTACGTATACTTACTAAAATAACATATTACTACCAAAACGAATGCTTCGTTGAGATGGACGGATCACTATCGATTCGTCTAGGGTAACTTATGCACCCCAAACAGTACACAGCGTTAACAAAGGGTAAATTAATCTCTGAATTATGTCCCCCACATCAGCTAGCCGTACCGCGTACTCGCGTAGACAGAACCGTGATACCTATACAGAGTCCGCATCAAACATGTTTACATTTTTGGACCTTATTGCTCATACATTAGGTCGAAAATTCTGTAAGAACGTTTTAGTACATTTAAGGGATAAGGAGACTAAAGCGGTTGTGTTAAAGTTCGTTTTAATTTTGTATTGGTAAATCTGTGATTAGGAAAGGGTAGAGAGCTTAATTCTGAATCGAATAAGACAGTAGGCTATTTTGGACCTTATCGCAATTATGTAAGGTGCATAATTTTCTTCAATGTTTGAGTCAGCAAAATTTACTACACAAACGGATAGCTTCGGTTTTTTTAGGCTAGTTTATTTCTCTTTGTTAGTCTGCTTTTGTCAATTGTTTTAATTAAAGAAGGATTCATTAAAACAAAAAGTTTAGGGACTAATACTTATAAAATGTAATGTATGAATTTTCAGAACAAGTTCAAAGTCACTTGACTTTGAACTCAAGACTCAGGAACAAATGCATGCTCATCACACAAATAAATGTCCTGATTCGAACCCGGGACTACCAGCTTCGTAGGCAGGTTCACTACCAACTACGCTAAAGCGATCGTCAAAAAAAAAGTAACCGCCTAAAACATTTCATGTAAAATGTTGCCAAGACGACCACATAAGGTTTGCCCTGTGAAAAAGATATCAGATCTCATGTAGAGCCAAGCTTCTGAATCTACACGGCCTAACTCTACCGACCCTAACTTCAACAAATTCTACATATCAGTAAATATGTAAGTTTATGATTTTTTTTTGCTGGTTGAATACTAAACTTAGATTACATACCAAATTTCAGCTTTCTAGCACTTCAGAAAGAAGCCAAACATTTTGATGATCATCAGTGTGTCAGTGACGAAATCGGTGTATTTTAGATATCAATAAAATCTTAAGTATTAGAGCTATTCAATTGAGACTTTGTATGTTTAATAAGTCTATTATTGACATCATATCCTGAGAATCTCTCCCTGGTATTTTATAGTTGCACCGCCTACAGTCTTTCTGTTCTGCCTAAAGGTTGACTGGTAGAGAATGCCTCATGGCATTAAGTCCGCCTTTTGTATGTTAAGATTTCTTATTGTGCAAATTAAATAAATAAATAAATAAAGAATATGAACTATCTGGTACATCGGAAACCAACTTTATGAGGGTTCAAAAAAACGACGAAACACTTCGAGAAAAGGTAGGTAGTGCCCTTGCGCTTCGCTTGGCTCGTCTTGGCGGGGGCACTACCGTGCCCCCAGATTTCAGCGGTTTTGAAAATTCATCCTTTTAATTTGTTAAAAAGGGGTCAAGTGCGTGCCGGACCACGCGCAATGTAGGGTTCCGTAGCTGTGACATTATGCGGATTTAAAATATCGAAATTATTCTCTGAATAATGTGTGCGGATGTGTGTATGTTTATATTTACTGTATATTTGAAATAAATTAACAATATATCTAAGTAATCAATATAATGTAGGAAAGTTTGCTTTTTCAATACATTTCTTATAGGTAAGTTCGGCTATTACTCTTTAACTAGTAATATCTATTATACCTACTTTACCCTAAAAAATGTTTCTTCAAAATTTTATTCTAGTTACAGTTTGGTCGGTGTGATTAATATGTAAAAAAATATTACAGCTTTTTAGTTGTAACGGTTACTGAGCTAGCCGCAGACAGACGGACGGACGGACAGACGGCGAAACTATAAGGGTTCTTTGTTTACTACTGAGCCCCAAAAAGGGGTTACAAATACAAGCTTGTGTGGGAACGAATATTTTCTGCAGCGTGAGACTTGGAATTCCGTTTGTAGATTCCTAGTTTAACATTAAACATAAAAAAAGTGATATCAGCGTTTTACAAAAATCATTGTGAAAACATGGCGGTCCGCTACTGTCTATAATACGGACACTTCGGTTCAAAACTAAAGCATCCATCGAGCACTACCCATCTCACAAAACCGCCTCAAACTGGATTACACACACACACAAATAACTGTCCCCAACAAAATAAAACACTGTCATATATATTGATTCTACCCTTCGGCGGCTATCCCGCTCGCTGCCCGGTCAAGGTGGGTGGTGCGAGCGGGAAAGGTGATCGGGATTAATGGGCGACGCCCATTTAGATTGTTTTATGGAATTGCGACTTGTGTAATTCTAAGGCTCGAGTTTTAGAGTTAAAAGTTTTAAAATGGCCGCCTTAAGGCTCCTTTCGCGAAACGCTAGATGTTCATAGTTTGGAACTGTCCCGCGCGCAGTCGAAAATATCCACTCGTTTAATTATTAAATTACAAAAGTAGCTGGTTAGAGTTAAAAGTTTGGAAATGGCCGCCTTAAGGCTCCATTCGCGAAACGCTAGATGTTCATAGTTTTGAAATTGTCCCGTGCGCAGTCGAAAATACCATCTTTTCAACCCCCGACTCGCAAAGAGGTGTGTTATGTTATAACTTCAACATGTGTAACTGTGTGTCTGTCTGTGGCATCGCAGCTCTTAAACGTGTGAATACGACACGACACGTTCTTAGACACGTTTTATCAAAATCAATTCAACCGTGTTTGAGATATTGAACTTTGAAATGAATGTTTTTCAACTTTTTACTTCAACTAAGTTGTCATTATAATGATTAAAAACAACTATTTTTAAGATTTAATTTCGTAACTGCATTGTCTTACTACAGATGTACATATATATTCAACTTTAATATACTTATAATATACGATGCTTACTATTCTACATATTACTAATTAATAATAATTATTAAAAGCCTATAAAGTGTCCCACTGCTGGGCAAAGGCCCCCGCTCTTAATTTCCACTCGTCCCGGTTTTGAGCAATATCTGGCTAATCGTCGCGATGTGTCCAGGTCATCCCGCCATCTCCGTCGACTAATTAATCTATATTAATAATTTCGTGCAGGGGTACGGTAGACCCGAACGAGACCTGTCTCAAATTGAAGAACGTATAAAAATAACGATTTTTGAGTTGAACATATGTATCCGCAAAATTCGGATTGTCGCGTATTTTGTATTTAAAAGTGTCAATTTGATGACAAAACGTCGGCCATATTGCCCACAGACTATATTGCTATATTAAATTTGTTGGTTGACAGTGTCGGCTACGTTCGAAAATCGTGAACTATTTTTGCGTCCGGTATGTTGGCCAGGTTGCTGGGCTGCGTTCTGGGTGATGGGCCATCATCGCCCATTGTATGGATTCGGCTAGCCGCGTCTGCAGCGTTTTGTTTTTGTAGTTTTCAAGCGTTCTATACACCTATCAGCCTAGCTAGCACGATAACTTATACCGTCACGTTATATGGGCGAAATGTATTAAAACGTCACATAAAACGTAACGGTATAATCTATCGTGCTAGCTAGACTGATTGTCACAACAACCGCCTTCAAAGCGAATGTATGGGGCCTGTTACATGGATTCATATCACGATAAGTATCACGTGAATATTAAAGCAGAATCCATACAAATTTGAAAACTGCGATAATATTGACACCCCAGTATTATGATAACATTAATCGTGTAAAGGACACCACTTGAATGTTTGCTGAGTCTGTCCACCATCTTAAAGCTGCGTCTCTATTTTGTTTGTGACAAACTACTAGGTGACTTATTGCTTTTAAACGTCTAGCAAAATTCTATCCCTATCTCGCTCTATCTTATAACTTAGTGGTACTGGGGGACTACTCCGAAATTCGAAATCCGAACTTCGTATGGTGCCGTCCCTTTCACTCATATAGTCTATGACAGGAGAGTGAAAGGGACGGCACCATACGAAGTTAGGATTTTGAATTTTGGAGTAGACCCTCAGCTCATGCCGTTCGCCGCGCTCGGACGTTAGAGGCGCTACTGCGAACCGAAAACGAAGTATCTGCCTCTCTCGCACATGTACTTATATATTCGAACGACAGAGAGGAAGATAGTTCGTTTTTGGTTCGCGGTAGGCCCTCAGGCGTCAACTTTAAAACGAATAGGGTATTTTACTATAAGAGAAATAAAATTCAAAATGTAATAAAAACCAGCCAAGTGCGTCGGAGTCGCACACTGAGGGTTCCGTACAACTAAAAAACAAATTGATTTATCAATATATTGATATTTTTGGTAAAATATACTTCATAATAAACATTATCACTTAATTTCAAGTTCATAGGTCGATGGGAAGTTAAAAAATTATATGTGTGACAGACAACACACGGAATGTTCTTTGACTTTCTTCGACCGTCCGCCACGCTCGGACTAAGGTGCTACCAACCGAAAACTAAATATATATGCCTCTCTGTCGCACTTGCATATTCGAGCGCGGAGAGGGAAATACTTCGTTTTCAGATCGTGGTAGGCCCTCTGGTCTGACGGCTCCTATTCCTGGATGGTGCCCGTATCGGAATGTGATATACCTTTGGCAAAACGGAACAAGTTGTTAAATAGCTTCCATTAATTGGAGAAAATATTACCAACTGTTATTATTATCACGTGAAACACTGAATAATGAAGCAACATCCATAGGGGCCTGTTACATGGTTATTATTATCACGCGATATACTCATATCACGATCCGTATCACGATCATACGATTTTGAAAACCACGATAATATTGACACACCAGTATTGTGATAGTATTAAGCGTTTAACAGACCCCATACAAGTTTAAAAATCGCGATAATATTGAGTGTAAAGGGGCCCACTGAATAGAATTTGGCGGAGAATAGAGAGCTGCTATCGCGAAACGAAAACGAACGAACATCGTGTATTTCCCTCTGTGTCGCTCGAATTTGCAAGTGCGACAGAGAGGGAGATACACGAACTTCATTTGTTTTTCGCGTTAGCAGCTCTGACTTCGCACCAAAAATACTGACTGGCACATCAATATTTAACAATTGCACATCTGAACTGAATTTTAATGAACGATAAGTATTTTAGCTATACAAATCAGTACTGATTACGTTGTCAAATTTTTTATGTGCCTTTAAATACTACCCTTATAAAAATGCTTAGGATTAACTTGCAAAGATACTAACTAGCCTTTGGCCGTGACGTCGTCAGCGTAATCTTTTACTCCCTATTCCATATGTTAATCCAGACTACAGACTATATTTCTATACGAAGTTGCATCATAATCCGTTGTTGTAATGTTTTTATTTTATACATTTTTGTACACTATTTCTTTCGTCGTTTGCATAACTGTCACTAATAAATGTTTACTTTATTTCTTTCTTATTTATTTCACCCGAGCGAAGCCGGGCTTTCATCTAGTAATAATAATAATAGCGAAGAGTCTCGACCAACATCTCAAGAGACTCTCGTTAGATGGCTGGTTCAAGGGTCAGATACAGAAGGCGGTACTCCTGGACACGGCGCGGATAGTCCGGAGGTTTCTCTCTCTGTCGCCCTAACCACCGGTAGCTTAGGCCCTGCCTCGCTGCCGGTGGCACCCTAGGTTAGGTTTTTTGTAATGCTTTTATATTTTGTATGTATGTTTATATATTTTACTTTTATAAAGTTATTGTAAAAAACCTAGCTTAAGAGAAAGAAATAAATAAGGAGAATAATAATAAATATGAGAGGGGCAATCTTACACTAATCGACCTAGTCCCAAACTAAGCAAAGCTTGTACATACTATGGGTACTAGACGGCGACGATATACAAGTTTATATAGATAAATACATAGGAAACGTCCAAGACACTGGAACAAATATCCGTGCTAATTGCACAAATAATGCCCTGGCTGGGATTCGAACCCGGGACCTCTAGCTTCGGAGGCAGTGTCACTATCAACTAGGCTAAATAGGCCGACAACAATTCAACATTAATAAGAAAATCCCTGTATTATAATTATAACTTCTAAGTAAGAGTACATACCTACGTGTTTCGGTTTCTTTGACTACGTACGGTACGGCCATCCTGCTCGTTGCCTCGTCCCCGATTGTGTCCTAAAGGTCCGCTTTGCCACCTAATCCCAAAAATTCGCGTATGCATTTGTTTTACGATAGCCATTGCCATCTGATCTTCCAAACCAGAGGGAAGACTAGACCTTGTCGGGATTAGACTGATTTGCTAACGATGTTTTCCTTCACCTAAAAGCTACTGTTAAATGGTATTTCGTATATAAGTTTTTTTGTCAACCCCAGTGGTACAAAGCCTAGGTTTGAACCCACGACCCGGGGATTGAAATACGCGTGCCTTACCGCTCAGCGGCTTTTCCTTCTGAAAACATTACTGTTTGGCTAAAAATTAAATAAAAACATGTGTACAAAAAATGTTTTGTTTTTTGTCTGGAATACATTTTTTTTGGGGTTAATCTTACTTAGAATCGTTCATACATTCCAACCTTGTACAAGAAAAATAGTGTCCAAAACTGTGTATGTAAAATATTTTTCAGGTTCGTTACGTTTTTTTTTATATAAGATAGGTAAGCATTTGACCACTATCTCACCTGATGGCAAGTGATGATGAGGTCGTTCTTAGAAAAAAAAACATACTAAAATATGACGAAACTGAGATGAAGATTTTGGACACTTTCTTTGTACGTGTTTCGAATGTATCAACCGAGTCTGAGTAAGACAAAGCTCAAAAAATCAATATTGTGAAAAAAAAAATACAAAGTGTACATGTAAACTTTTTTGATTTTCATTCGTATGAGTAAATACTAAATATCCACGATACTAACGCATTCAAAAATATAACCTGAGTGTACAATCAACATCAAAAGTAGATGATCATTTTAGTACCTTGTGACTTTCACAACATTGACGTACTTATTATTATTATTTTTATTAAAAATGGGATTGCTCTTGGCCAGCATCTAGCCAGGGGGCAAAGATGAGGCCGACGATGAAGCGAGCTCACCCAGAAGATGCCTATTCACTCGTGCCTTAAAAGGTCCAGGTTATATGAACTCGGAAATACAGACGCCGGCAGAGAATTCCAAACCTTAGAAGTGCGCATTATAATAAAAGAAGATCCAAAGCGCTTGGTTCGAATTAGAGGAATTTCGACCAGGTAAGGATGGTAGTTATGCCAACTGTCGTAGTATTGTTACGTTAGGTTACTGCGACAAAGTACTAAAATTGTTGCCTGTACCTATCTATTTGCTAACAATCGTAAACTAAGTATGACACTACCTATAGGTTTACTTAGAGACATCACATCAACTACCGTACGGACTGTTATGCCAACCTGTAGTACTCTATACCAATCTCATTAGCAGCGAATCAAGCAAAAACAACCCTTATTACTACGAGATACGGTCTTCGCATCACGCGCCATGTATCTGGTCACGTTCACCGATAACTAAATCACCAAAGGTTGTATGTTAGTCGATTGTATACGGGAGTTACGACGTTTTGAGAGTCGACTGTTTCCTAATTTGATGGATTGTAGACAAGAGCCAATCGACGGGGAATTAGGAATCCGTGATCGATCTGTTTGTACGTCTGTCCTGGTCACACGGTTTGTGTTGGAATGAGCTAGATGCTAGACTAGGAAATTAACCTTAAGGGCCGATAATAAAATGGCAGCCAAGTTCACCGACAAAAGAATTGAGATCTAAATGGGCGCCAAGTTCCGTAGATTATCTGAAAAGTTGCCAAGTTTGGCACTAGATTGTTTACAGTAAAAACTAATTTACTGCGGCTTAATGCATTTTGAGCCTTAACTTAGTTTTCATAATAGTATTCATGCAGTATGTTATAATACCATACAAGCTGTTGGATATTAAACATAAGGTACACGGTAAGGTTAATAAATGACGGACTTCTGAGGTAACTAGCATAAATAATAATAATAATAAAACTAATAATAATAAAATCACTTTTTTCTGATTTTTTCTTGTGTATACATATAATTATCAAGCTGCATGCCAAATTTCAGCTTTCTAGGTCTTTTGGAAGTGGGTTAGGTTTTTGATTACTAGTCAGTCAGTCAGTCAGTGGTAAAAATGCCGTTTTTTGGAATTTAATATCTCAGTAACTATTAAACCTATATTTATGAAATTTGGGGTTCTAGTTGTTCTTAAGGATCCTAATATATGAACCAAATTTCATGTTTTTATGTTAGATAGATTTGGAGTTCTTGGGGGGTCAAAAGTGGCTCCAAACGGTTCGTGTAATATATATAACACACGGCTGCTGTCCGCCATTTCCTGGGGTGAACTTGGCTGGACACGCTGCCGCGTGTCTAGATATTCCACGAGCTATCGCTCTAAATAAAAACCGGCCAAGTGCGAGTCGGGACTCGCGCACGAAGGGTTCCGTACTATCTATACAACATTAGACACTTTATTATAACCTTTTTTAATATAATGCAAAAATTAATATATTTTTAATTATTTTATCAGTAATAAGAACGTTAAATAATAGCAAGTAGAATATTGGTCAAGTGCGAGTCCAATTTTAGTTTCCCATACATTTTGAGGCCCAGCGCCTAAACACAACGAGCAACTTTTTAAAAGTTTTTTTTGTATGGGAGCTGCCTTAATTTTTTTTTTGTTTTTACTATTTGTTGTTATAACAGCAACAGAAATACATCATCAGTTAAATATTTCAACTGTCTAACTATCACGGTTCATGAGATGCATGACAGACGGACAGACAGACAGACGGAGGGACGGACAGCGGAGTCTTATTAATAGGGTACCGTTTTACCCTTTGGGTACGGAACCCTAATAACCAACCCTTCCTTTCCTCTCTTTCCAGTATATGTACAAAAGCGAAACAGATGATATTTTTCAGCGATAAATTCTATAATATCTACACACGTTAATCATAATAAAAATCATAGCATTTGGCGTAATTTGCCACTAAGTTCACACAATACTATTGCATTCTTCCCTAAATTCAACCTTATATCTATAGAAATAAAGGCGTTTAAGCTAAAACTGCAAGGTTTGTCCAGAGGGTGCTCCCCTAGTTATTATTTGGCGATAAAATCATTAAATGCTTTACTTCGAAAAGGTTCTAACTGATAGGGATTTCTTTCGCTATTCATCCCTTTTCTAAAAACCGGTACAGTATTGTAATACGCTCTATTGTGTGGGGGTTGGAGTTTATTTTTAATTGATGAATCGTAAGTAGCTTAACGAAACGAGTTTTTATGAATCGTGTCGCATAATAGCAACAAACTTAATTTAAGGGCTTTATAGTTCTTTTATAATGGAAACGGAAACTTTTTAAAAGCACATAATTGCATCAGGAGTGTACTATATTCACATTTTCTATCGCCAAATGAAGCCATATTGTTCTACAATTTTTTTTAATTTAAAAATCTCCAAAAATCCTTACAAAATTTCACGAGAATCGGTTGGAAAATGCGACCTGTAGAGAAGATTGCTTATAAAAATTTTCAAAAACCTAAACTAATCGACACAAAAATTGTATATGTATATGTAATTATCGAACCTGCTCACAAAATTTCACGAATATCGGTTGAGTCCGTCCTGCAGAGGAGAACAACCGGAAATCCGGTTATTCAGACATACGAAATATTTTTTGTCGAATTAAAACGGAGACCTTTGTTTCACTCGGTCAACTACACAACATTATCGTCATTTAGCACAAAAATATGAACTTTTACTAAATCAAATGATGTACTTTATTGTTTGACGACCTGTTTAGCCTAGTTGGTAGTGACTCTGCCTCCGAAGCTAGAGGTCCCGGGTTCGAATCCCGGCCAGGGCATTTATTTGTGCATTTATCACGGATATTTGTTCTTGGGTCTTGGATGTTTTCTATGTATTTAACTATGTATTTATCTATATAAGTATGTATATCGTCGTCTAGTACCAATAGTACAGGCTTTGCTTAGTTTGGGACTAGGTCGATTTGTGTAAGATTGTCCCCGAATATTTATTATTTATTTATTTATTTATTACTAAATCAAAACTGGTAACATCTAAAACGGAATCACACCAGCATAAAACAAATAAAATCGCCATCATTCGGCACCCTTACCGTAACTACCCCTATATAAACCCCCTAAGCGATATAATGTCTAAACGACAACAAACTCTTCGGCCTCGTACGCCCTTCGTCCACTAAGTCGCCTCCCCTCACCCTAGTACAGTTCGTTGTAATTTGATAATGTAAAAAGCAACATTTCCTGGACATGACGTACAATTACCGATGTTTAGCATTAATTATTCGATAAATAAAATGGTTTTAGACTAAGAGTCCCCAGTAAGCTAGGCTGAACTCGATTCTCCATACAAACGTAGTTGCGGTCACCTTTAAGAATTTATTTATACACTCCTTTCTTGAAGAACCCCATACTGTAGTCCGTCGGGAAAACCTCGGCAGGGAGCTCATTCCACAATCGGAGCGTCCGAGGGAGGAAATTCCTCTGAAACCGTACCGTACGCGACCATTTAGGTTCTAAGGTGTGAGGATGAATGCCCTGCCGACGGCGAGCGGTGCGATGGTAGAAAGCGGCCGTAGGCATCATGTCGAACAGTTCTTCGGAGCACAACCCATTATACAGGGTGGCCCATTCAAATAGGTCAGTATGGGAAAGTCTAAAACTATAAGACATACGAAGATTTGTTCTTAGGAACCATGTCACCGATTTTACAAGTAGAGAGGTACAAACAACCATAGAGACAATTTTACATGCCTGAACTTGTTGAATATTGTAACGGTGGTCACTTTGAACACCTACTATGATAAATTAAAGTATGTGAAAAAAATGCATTTTATTCATTTTAGACATTATGTTTCTTAGAGACATTTACTGCTTAAGACCTACACAAACGATATCTGAATAGAAATAGTGTAAGTTTATTTTTTCAAAACAACCGGGTTCGTTTCCCTAGCTGGGTACAGTGTTTTTTTCAAATGTATGAATGCAGTTTTTCTTTTTATCAAAATCGGTGACATGGTTCCTAAGAACAAATCTTCGTATGTCTTATAGTTTCAGACTTTCCCATACTGACCGATTTGAATGGGCCACCTAGTATAAGCGATAGAACACGCATAAGGAGACAAAATTTCTCCTTAAACTCAACGGCTCAATATCGCTCGTGAGCTTGGGATCGTCGATGCTAGAATAACATGAAACTTTGTATACACAATGGGAGCCGCCATATCTAGGTCGGAAATTAGTTTCTGTTGCTAGAAATTGTAATAGAAAAAACAATACAGCGATTTTTTGAGTTTTTTACGTCTTGTATGAAAACCTTAATAAAATTATATAGCAGGAGGATATTCGAAATAAATTTATTTCGTATGGCCCAACTAACGTATTGTCTTTTGTTTCAGGAATCGGATGCGGGATGTGTCAGTGACTAGTGCCGTGGTGTGTGTGTGAAAATGTGTTGTGTGTGTGGGGGCAGGCAGAGGTCTGAATGATCACTCCCATAGAAGGTGAGTTTATGCGAGACATACAGAAGCGTTGAAACCTCGACCTAAAGTTCAATATCTCAAAAACGGCTAAACCGATTTTGATAAAACGCGTGTAAGAACAATCGCTGGACAATTTGTTTTAAAATGAAAAAGATCGCATTCAAATCGGTTTAAGAGCTACGATGCCACAGAAAGACACACATATGCACAGACAGGAATGTTAAACTTATTACATTACCAACCCTGCACGTGTCCCCTGGGTGGTGCTAACGAGTGACAAATTTAGAGGCGAAAGAAAAAAAAAATAGGCAAAACATTAAAACAATTGACAAAAACAGACTAACAATGAGAGATAACCTAGCCTAAAAATACAAAAGCTATCCGTTTGTATAGAAAATTATGCGCTTTATATAATTTAAAAAAAAAAAAAAATCGGACAGGTAGCACGGAGGAATAATCACTGAAAAACTAAATTTCCGTATATTTCAATGTAAAAAGTCGTGCATGCGCAATATTGATGTAAACAATGGAAAATATTGGCTATGTGCGAAGTAGGTGGTGGGGGTAAGCTAGGCGATCATAGCGCAGACCATGGCAGAAATGTGTACTTACCGGGGACCACTGTCAAATTTACTTTCACGTTTTCTATTGGTTTCTTAACGGTTTCCTACGATTCGTTTCGTTTGTATGTATTTATTTATTCTCTTATTTATATAAGTAAAATTTCCAATACGGGGTCTTTCTCGTTTACTAAAGTAAATAAAATATTCATGTGTCATTATTTGACATCTCTGAGTTTTGAAATTGTCTTGGGACCTTTGACGTTTGACGTTTCAGACGTGCACATAGCCAATAGGGAGTGACAATATGAGACCAGGTAAACGCGCTCAGCTCAACATTTGCAACTGCATTGCATACATATGTATAGTAAAAAAATCCTAGCCCAAATGTTACGAATAATAAAAACATTAATAATTTATACAAAAAAAAAACCGACGCCAATTTTGTACTTGCTGTACTACAATTTGTGGTTTCCGTGAGCCAATGCTTGGTTACCTACGGAAATTACCGAATCTCCCGAATCGAAATCGGCATATGCGTGCCTATCAAATTCGAGGAGTTCCCTCGATTCCTCCTAGATCCCATCATCAGACCTTCACCAAATTTATATGGGACCAATGTCGGGGTACCTGCATTGAAACAAAAAAGAATTATCAAAATCGGCCAACGTGTCAAGTGATATAGGGGAACGTACATACATAAAAAAAAAAAAGAAAACATGCAGACGAACTGAGTACCTCCTTCCTTCTATTGAAGTCGGTAAAAATGTATATGTATGTAATCACTACTTTATTTTATTTTATTGGGGGACAATCTTACACAAAACAAATCCACCTAGTCCCAAACTAAGCAAAGCTTGTGTTATGGGTACTAGACGACGATATACATACTTATATAGATAAATAAATACTTAAATACATAGAAAACATCCAAGATCCAAGAAAAAATATCCGTGAAAAATGCACAAATAAATGCCCTGGCCGGGATTCGAACCCGGGACCTCTAGCTTCGAAGGCAGAGTCACTACCAACAAGGCTTAACAGGCCGTCAACTTGAACATGAAGACCGATCCATAAAGTACCCGTGAGGTAAGCTAGTTACAATCGAATCGAAGTTACGATCGAATTGTTAACGGGTAAAGTCTACGATCGGGTAAAAGTCGGGACAATGCAGGTCGCTGACCTCTCACGGATGTATTTGGACATGTGCGTTTGCGCCGGTCACGACACGGCTCTAATTACTATACAGGGTGACTGCGCAGATGTGCCTAATCATAAAAAGTGTTCATAATCATAATGGTTTATTGCGTTTCATGTGTACATTACATTGTGATCTTAAAAGTTATATAGTGTCTCAACATGAACCCTGTGAGGGCATAACAATAGATCTAAGACTAGGTACTCCAAAACTAAGGCACTAATACATTATACAAAATAATAGTGATATCTGTGTCTTACTTATTCATTGAAAAATTCTTGGACGGAATAGTAAGCCTTACTGATAAGGTGCCGTTTTAATTGTATTTTAAATCTATGTATATTACTTTGTTCCTGTAATAGTGTTATTCTCAGTTCCCTCATTATACAGGCTGATTTTGGGATCGTGATCCGGAATGATTTTACACGGTCAAGAATTCAAAGTAGACAACATCACAATATTCACAATCGGTATGAAGTCAATTAAATCTCTTGTTTTCAAATTTTAATGGGAAATAATACTTTTTCATGCAACTTAGTCACCCTACCCCACTGTCAACTCTCCATGCTATCCGCAAAGAGAGTAGGGTGACCATGTTTTATTTTGATTTTGTATTATTGTTATCAAAATAAATTAAACCTTTGTTTCGTGTTACTACATTTTTTTTGGAAATGGCTAGCAGATACCAAATCTGAAAACTGATTCTTTATCCACGACCCCGAAATCACCCTGTGTATGATGTCAATAAGGACTACAAATTTCCTTCAAAAAAGGAGTGTATACATTTTTAAGGGTCGGCAATGCGCATGTGACACCCCTGGAGTTGCAGGCGTCCATAGGCTGCGGTGATCGCTTACCATTAGATGGGCCGTGCGCTTGTTTGCCACCGACGTGGTGTATAAGAAAACTATGTTTAATATCGAATATTATTTGAGACGTCATAATATATAGTGTGATATCAAATAGTAGGAGCCGGTTCTGTCCCTTATTTAAGTCACTTTCATTTCATTTAACTAACATATTATCTATCAAGCATTTTAATATCCGCCAAACTGCATAGCAATACCATCAGGCGGGCCGCATGCTTGTTTGCCACCGACGTGGTATAAATAAATAAATAAATATTAGGGGACAAATTTATGGAAACACATCTAACTAGTCCCATATTAAGCTCCATAAGGCTGGTGTTGTGTACTAGACGACGATATATTAAAAAAAACCGGCCAAGTGCGAGTCGGACTCGCGCACGAAGGGTTCCGTACCAGAAACAAAACGCCAACAACTATGTTGTATGGGAGCCCCCCTTAATTATTATTTTGATTTTAGTATTTGTTGTTGTAGCCACAATAAAAATACATAATCTGTGCAAATTTCAACAGTCTAGCTATTACGGTTCTTGAGATACAGCCTGGTGACAGACGGACGGACAGCGCAGTCTTAGGAAACATCATTGACGCGGGAACAAAATATTGTTGCTCATCACATAAACTTCTTGGGCAGTTTCACTGTCACTACCAACTATTAGGCTAAAGAGGGCGACAAAAAAAAACATGATGTCTAAAAACTGGTTCGAAGGCATTTAAACAAAATGACAAGTAGCCAACTCAACAACCTACACTATATGTATTGTAAATATATATGACATACAGCCGTCTAATCTTTGTCGATCGTTGCCTACTCTTAAGAGGGCGCAGTACGCTCGGATCTCCATACAAACGTATTTACCCTCTCATTTTAAAACGCCATGCTAAAATAACATGAAACTTTATATACACAATGGGATCCGGCATATCTAGGTCGGAAATTAGATTCTGTTGCTGGAAAGTAAAAGAAAAAAAATACAGCGGTTTTTTGAGTTTTTCACGGCTTGTATGAAAACCTTAATAATCGCTTATAATTTCAAGCAACAGAAACTAATTTCCGACCTAGATATGGATCCCATTGTGTACTCGTATATAAAGTTTCACGTTATTCTAGCATGGCGTTTTAAAATGAGAGCGTAAATACGTTTGTATGGAGAACCGAGCGTACTGCGCACTCTTAATAGCGGGTAACCAAATATAGAGCGAAGAGAAACTGAATGTAGGCGGGACGTAATGACCGCTGGTTTCTATTATGTATTAGTTAAAACACTGTTTTAGGTTCACTGGTTGAGGTGAACATGGTTGCTATTATATCACTTTTTTTTTAATCGTATGGCATTTATTTACGAACCGTGAGATCTTCGAGAAGACAAGTACGGTTGCCAGTTTTGTTGCACTTTTAGCACCACCCAGGGGTCACGTGTAGGGTAACGGTGGGTACTCCCTACAGACGTGGTGCAACTTCGACCCCCCTTTGTCAAATGAGTGGGCAACTTGACTGTTAGATGTTCTCAAGCCGCCCGAAGGCCTCTTAACTTGGCTTAACGACTGCTGTCATAGACAACAGCCGGGATCAACGGCTTAACGTGCCTTCCAAAGCACGGGAGCGCTCAGTTAGTAACCACCCAAAGCGGTCACCCATCCAAGAACTGACCTGCGCCCACATTGCTTAACCTCGCTTACCGCACGCGGTTCGCGGGCGCCGCTGGGCCACGAACGCTCCGAGTAATCGGTGAACATACAAAAAAAATATTCCGACGAATTGAGAACTTCCTCCTTTTTTTGAAGTCGGTTAAAAAATGGCAACCATCATACGCCCTCAATGTCTTCCGTGTGAACTGAAATTAAGAGCTGTAAATATAAGCTCTTATGCAACATAATAAGATTAATAAGGGTTCTTTTAAAAAAAATAAAAGAAATATTACAATTAAAATAAAGAAAGAACAAAATACTTACATAAAACTAAAACTAAAAAATTGCCCCAAATCGCTGCCAGCCCTTATGAATTTAATTTGATATTGAAACAAAAGTCAGACAACATAAAAAAAACCGGCTAAGTGCAGGTCGGACTCGCATTTGGCCGGTTTTTAATATTTGTTGTTATAGCGGCAACAGAAATTTCAATTGTCTAGCTAACACGGTTCTTGAGATCTAGCTCGGCGAGAGGTAGCCATGAAAAGGGGCTAAAATATCACGTTTTTTGTATGGGAGCCCCCCTTAACTATTATTCTTATTTTGGTTTTAGTATTTGTTGTTATAACGGCAACAGAAATACACAATCTGTGAAAATTTCAACTGTCTAGCTATTACGGTTCTTGAGATACAGCCTGGTGACAGACCGACGGACGGACAGCGAAGTCTTAGTAATAGGGTCCCGTTTTTACCCTTTGGGTACGGAACCCTAAAAATTATTGACTTGGCGGGACTCGAATCTGCACTCCTTATTTATGCCTTTTTGCGAAAATATTTCCGTGTCTGAAACCACTGACAGATTTTATATAGAAAACTCCTGTGAGTTTGAGACATACTAAAATATAATGAAACGGGTCACTCATGTCTTTAAGGTCGAAGATTGCTCGACATGTTTCAGACCGGTTCGCGGTCCTTAATCATGTTTAGTATTTTTTGATTTTATGGCATCCTGTATATTTTTCTTACCAAATACCAATTAGTGGATCTATGAGAAAAATATAACTTTGAGTGTTTTTTTTTTTAGGTTTTGGCCAATGGCTCCGCTCCGACTTTGAAAAAAAAAAATCCATAGACTGATTCAAAAAAACTAACATTAATGTACGTGCTCACAAAATTTCACGAGAATCGGTTGAGAAATGCGACCTGTAGAGGAACGGCCGGACATACAAAAGCATTTTTGCCCAAGCTGAAACGAAGACGCTTCGCTCGCTCGGTCAACAAATCTTCCAAAAACACATAAACCAGCCGAGACGCTGATGAAATGATGACGTCACGAAACCGACCTAGGTCACCGCGACGAAGGGGCCGCCCCAGTCAGCTGTTTAGGGGGTGTGGAACCCCCCTACTCCCCCTTGTTGCATTATCTACTAACCTTGCTGTATTTTATATGGATTTAGGTTTTCGTGTCACGAATGTAAGATGCATTTTATTGTCCCAAAAAATTTTTCTAAATAAGTTGGTGGCATACAAGCGTACGGCCCAAGCCCATCTGATAGTAAGCGATTATGTAAGATGTATTCGGTTCATTCAGTGTCAAAAAAATCCTAAAATTACTAATTTATACCAAACAAAGGAATATATATATATATATATATATATATATATATATATATATATATATATATTGTTTAAAATGTATCATTATTTGTTGCTAGTTTACAAATATAAATGAACAATTCTTATTTTTCATGTACAGTCAAGGAATTTGAAACGCGTACCATTTTCGCTCTTGTCACTGACAATAAGGGTCAAAAGGTACGTGTTTACATTTCCTCTACTGTACAATAAGTTATCGATAGTTACTACTACTAACCGACTTCAAAAAAAGGAGGGGGTTCTCTGTTCGTCGGATGTTTTTTTTATTTTTTTATGTATGTTCACCGATTACTCGGGAGACTAGTGGACCGATTTCAAATTTTTTTTTTGTTAGAATGGTTGTGCTTTCTAGTTGGTCCCATTGTCACCAAGTCTGGATCTGATCTTGGAAAAATCGAGGGAACTCCTCAAATTATATAGCAGGAGGATGGGATATGGAAAAGTTTAGAGTCGGTGTTTTTTTTTGTTAAAAGTTTACTTGTCGTATTACAATTCTGGTACAATAATTATTTGGGTCTCCCCAACTTAACCTAATATCGTAAGTGCTAATTTAATTTCACCTACCAAACGTTCGATATAATTTTCAATTGCCCTAATATGGAGATACCTGAATTTGTATGACGTAATTATTTGCTGGACCTAATTTCATATCTCCTAATCCTTTCTTATAATAAACATCAAGAGTGCTAATAAATTAGAAACTAATAATGATTATTCCTAATGATTACTAAGCCTAATGATTAATGTACCTAATCATTACTATGTTCAATGAATACGACACCTAATTTCATCACATTATTTGCTGGGCCTAATTTCATATCCCCTCATCCTTTCTTATACTAAACATCAATGATCTAATATATTAGAAACTAGTAATGGTTAATCCTAATGTTTAATTTACCTAATCATTACTTTTCTCAAACATGCAATGAAATATTGATGTTATGTTCCTTATAATAGGCTGCGAAGTATGACGTTTCAGGTGCGGCTAGGACAAGAGGTCGGTAATGGGATTTCATACAAATCTTGCAGGCCTAGGCCGGCAAAGTCCTCTTTTTTAATTTCCATTCCACATAAATTTGGGGCACAGGCATCATGACATTCTGCCACTATGCGTATTAAAAATAAAACTTTGATATTTTTGTTGTTTATTTCATTGCATGTTTGAGAAAAGCACTATACATACCTCGGCGGGAAATATGGGGTTGCCCGCCTTAGACCTATCCGACCTCGCTTCGCTCGGCCGTCTATATGTCTTCGGCCGGCAATCCCTTTCGTCCCGGCCTCTGTAGTAATGTACTATTGTTTAATGGATACTACACCTAATTTCATCACACCTCTTTGTCGGGTCCTGTCACTTGAAGGCCGAGCCACACCGAATGCGTGCGCAAGCGGTGTGTCGTCTACTATGACATTTCATACTATACAACGCGCACGCCACGCACACGCATTCGGTGTGGCTCGGCTTTAACCTACTAACTTGCCCTAACATTTAATTAAGCGTAATGTTTCACTAGTTTTTATTATTTTTTCTTCGCAACAGTAAACTTTTCGGAGTTTCTTTGAATAGAAATGGTTAGGTTTTTTTTCTTTCGTGTTCTACAACAGAGCGCGTACTCCCAATTTCGAAAATCGAACTTCGTATCGTGCCGTCCCTTTCCGTCATATAGTTAGTGTACACGAGAGTGAAAGGGACGGCACGACACGAAGTTCGATTTTCTAAGTTCGGAGTAGGCCTTAGGGTCGGAGGCTATGCTTGCATTTTCTCAATCATACCAGTTCTCGCTGTTATTCCTGTCGCACTTTTTTTCTGCATACATTTCTTTGTGTCATACCTATTATATCCTATGCTACTTTATTATAGTGATACTAGCTGGTGCCCGCGCAGTATTAAGGATGATTCACAGTAGGCCGTTCCGTGTCCGGGCCGGCCCGTTTTCTTCTAGAGAAATACGCCGGCCGTTGCGTTTGCTGTCATAGAAAACGGACCGGCCCGGACACGGAACGGTCTACTGTGAATCATCCCTTAGTATTTGAACAATTCCCACAATATCTTTATAAATTGTAGCCTATGTGTTATTCTGATGTATATGCTATATTATTGTAAAGTTTCATTAAAATCCATTTGGTACTTTTTACGTGAAATAGTAACAAACATCCATCCATACTTCCAAACTTTCGCGTTTATAATATTAGTAGGATAGGATTTTTCGGGGGAAATAAGGAAGTCTTCCATCTATATATTTCCAGTTACATTTATATAACAGTACACAATGTACACATACATTTTGACGGCCTGTTTAGCCTAGTTGGTAGTGACTCTGCCTCCGAAGCTAGAGGTCCCGGGTTCGATTTTTCACGGATATTTGTTCTTGGGTCTTGGATGTTTTCTATGTATTTAAGTATGTATTTATCTATATAAGTATGAATGTCGTCGTCTAGTACCCATAGTACAAGCTTTGCTTAGTTTGGGACTAGGTCGATTTGTGTAAGATTGTCCCCCAATATTATTATTATTATCTATATAAGTATGAATGTCGTCGTCTAGTACCCATAGTACAAGCTTTGCTTAGTTTGGGACTAGGTCGATTTGTGTAAGATTGTCCCCCAATATTATTATTATTATCTATATAAGTATGAATGTCGTCGTCTAGTACCCATAGTACAAGCTTTGCTTAGTTTGGGACTAGGTCGATTTGTGTAAGATTGTCCCCCAATATTATTATTATTATCTATATAAGTATGAATGTCGTCGTCTAGTACCCATAGTACAAGCTTTGCTTAGTTTGGGACTAGGTCGATTTGTGTATGATTGTCCCCCAATATTATTATTATTATCTATATAAGTATGAATGTCGTCGTCTAGTACCCATAGTACAAGCTTTGCTTAGTTTGGGACTAGGTCGATTTGTGTAAGATTGTCCCCCAATATATAAAAAAAAATGTTTTAAGTTTGTATAGGTACGTATACGTTGTACCAACCACCCCACAGCTACACCATAAAGGATGATTCACAGTAGACCGTTCCGTGTCCGGGCCGGCCCGTTTTCTTCTAGAGAAATACGCCGGCCGTTACGTTTGCTGTCATAGAAAACGGGCCGGCCCGGACACGGAACGGTCTACTGTGAATCATCCCTAAAGAGGGTGCCACCCCCGCCCGTGAATGGTGAATATTTAACAACAGGCGATTTCTGCTAGTAAATATGCGGGAATAATTTGCACTTATTATTTTTAACCCCCGACGCAAAAAGACAGGGGTGTTATAAGTTTATGTCTGTCTGTGGTATCGGAGCTCCCAAACGGATGAACCGATTTTCGTGTAGTTTTTTTGTGTCATAGATGATTTTATCCCGTGTATCGCCAAACGTAAAACGGGACCCTATTACTAAGACTCCGCTGTCCATCCGTCTGTCACCAGGCTGTATCTCATGAACCGTGGAAGCTAGTCAGTTGAAATTTTCACAGATGTCGAATTTCTGATGTCTCTATAACAACAAAAACTAAAAACACAAAAAGAAAACCTTTTAAAAAGTTGCTCGTTTCCGCTGGCGTTGCGATCAGGCGCTGGGTCTCAAAATGTATGCGAAAACTAAAATCTGACTCGCACTTGACCAAAATTCTACTTGATATTCTATTCAGCGTTATTATTAATAGTACATTACTACAGAGGCCGGGACGAAAGGGGTTGCCGGCCGAAGACATATATACGGCCGAGCGAAGCGAGGCTGGATAGGTCTGAGGCGGGCAACCCCATATTTCCAGCCGAGGTATGTATAGTGCTTTTCTCAAACATGCAATGAAATAAAAAACAAAAAAGTCAAAGTTTTATTTTTAATACGCATAGTGGCAGCAAATCATGATGCCTGTGCCACAAATGTATGTGTAATGGAAATTAAAAAGGAAGACTGCCGGCCTAGGCCTGCAAGATTTGTATGAAATTCCATTAACGACCTCTTGTCCTAGCCGCACCTGAAACATCATACTTCGCAGGAAAGAACATAATATCAATATTTCATTGCATGTTTGAGAAAAATACATTTTTTTTTATTTTAGTTTAAAAAGCCACCAACCATCGTCTTTCTTCAACATTATAGTGTTACATAGCCTTATCCTCGTTACACCATGTTACATAACATTTCAGTGTGGGAGCACCATTATTAGCTGAAGATGAGAAGATTGTGACATTTGTGACCGAACATATACCATACCACCATATCAGCCCTAGGACGTCCACTGCTGGACATAGGCCTCCCCCAATTTCATGGGGGGTAAATGCCATAATCGCCACCCTTGGCATGCGGGTTGGCGATCGCAGTATCACCACCGCACTCAAGGAATGCTGCTGCCCATTCCCCGGTGGTCTTGGTCGTAGTTTTAGGACATACCCGGGTCCCGACCGGTGGGGACCGAACATATAGTTCTATTATAAATATTAGGGGACTTTTTTTACACAAATCGAACTAGTCCCATAGTAAGCTCAATAAGGCTTGTGTTAAGGGTACTAGACGACGATATATTTAATAGATATATACTTAAATACATAGAAAACATCCAAGTCTCAGGAACAAATGTCTCTGCTGACCACAGAAACAAATGCCCTTGCCAGGATTCGGACCCGGCGCCACTAGCTTCGGAGGTAGTGTCACTACCAACTAGGTAACAGGCCGACAAATATTGTTAGAAAATTATCTATTTGTACCATGTTGACCACCGTGGGATGGGCAGCAGCATCCCTGGAGTGCGGTGGCGATACTGCGATCGCCAATCCGCATGTCAAGCGTCGCGATTATGGCATTTACTCTCCATGAAATTGAGGGAGGCCTATGTGCAGCTGTGGACGTCCTTGGGCTGATATGGCGGTACCATGTTTAAGCAAATAAATGAATGATGCTGGCCAAGAGCAATCCCATTATTAATAAAATAAAAAATGACTGATTCCAAGTTAGCTACTATGCCCTTTTAACCTAGAATGCCTTTAACCGTATAATCATATCGGCCTCAATGTAAAAATGCTGTATGCAGCGTTCGATGGACTTGACACACTTTCCAAGCAATGATTGAACGATTCTACGTGTCGCTTTGATCTTTATGGTGATATAATTATTAGTGTCTGACCTAAACATGATTTTCAGCCTTACCTAACCCAACCTAATTATTTCCGAGTTCATAAAACCTAGACTTTTTTAAGGCACGAGTGAATAGGCATCTTCTGCGTGAGCTCGCTTCATCGTCGACCTCATCTTTGCCCCCTGGCTAGATGCTGGCCAAGAGCAATCCCTTTTTTAATAAAAAAAAAAAAGAAACCAACCCCTCTCTCCCTCGCATAAAGAGAGGGGTGTTATAAGTTTAACGTGTCTGTCTGTGGTATCGTAGCTCACAAACGGATGAACCGATTTTCGTTTTTTTTGTGTCATAGACAATTTTATCCCGAGTGTTCTCGGCCATGTTTCATGAAAATCTGTTCAGCCGTTTTTGAGATATTGAGCTTTGAAATGAAAATGTCGGGGGTTATTCAACTTTTCTAAGTTGTAGTATTTCGGTTTACTTTATATGGTGTATATTTTACTAGCTGTTGCCTGCGACTTCTTCCGCGTCTTCTCTCCTATTGGTCGCAGCGTGATGTTATATTATATAGCCTAAAGCCTTCCTCGATTAGCACGTTCAAACAAACAAACTCTTCAGCTTTATAATATTAGTATAGATGTTATATGGAGTAGCCGGGCGACCGAGCTTTACTCGTGTGTTCCCGGGGAACACCAATTTTCCCGAAGATGATTCGATTTTTCGTCCTCGTAAACCCCTATACTTTAGAGCGGTTTTCGAGATTTCTATTACAAACAAACAAATTTAATGAATAAGTATACAAATATCATCCACCATCCATCACCACCATATCAGCCAGGACGTCCACTGCTGGACATAGGCCTCCCCCAATTTCATGGGGGGTAAATGCCATAATCGCCACGCTTGGCATGCAGGTTGGCGATCGCAGTATCTCCACCGCACTCTAGGAATGCTGCTGCCCATTCCCCGGTGGTCTTCGTCGTAGTTTTAGGACATACCCGGGTCCAACAAAAAACATCGTCCTAGCGTTATTCCCAGTACAGTTGCATCCTGAAGGATGCTTGGGGTCCGCTACCTAATCTAATCTAATCCCAAGAATTGGCGTAGGCACTAGTTTTTACGGAAGCGACCATCTAGTCCACCACGACGCCCCCCCCCCCCCTCCTCCAAGAGGAACAGGCCTTTTTTTTTGACGGTGTGAAAATGCTGTTACGTAATGTTGTTCGGGGGTTATGTGGGACTCACTCCATCCCGCAACCCCCTCTGCTAGTCAGAGGGAGGGGAAGAGCATACCCACTAAAAACACACCGGCGTCACCCGCTCTGCCGTTAAGGGGGCGTCATGGGATCGCGAACATTCTACCACGATGCCCCCCGAAGAGGAACAAGCCTGCTTCAACATTGACTTACTATGGTTACGTTCAATTCCAGACGCGGTATGGAGAAGGAGAATGGGGAAGGCGACGCCGGGAAACCGCCGCCCGACGGGATGCTCGATGCCGCGGGGCTCTTCGGAGGTAATAATAATTATTATACGGATGCTCGCGAGGAACCCAAAAGATTTTAACCACGCATTGCTAAGGCTAAAAGTAGCAAGAAATATAATATGACTTCAGGTCAATAACGTACAATTTTTTTTTGTTTTTTGAATGAAACGTTTAAAGTAAATTTTATTTGGCGAACCCCATTGATGTACTATATCTTAAGTCAATGGGCGAACCCTGATTAAAATACGATCGGGAACCTGGTTCGCGAAGACATGAGAATGTCACTTTGAAGTCTGTCAATCAGTATGTCTAGACTCAACCACAAAGTACAATATATATACTGGACTCAACCACATAACAGCAACATCGTGCGCAAAAACGCATTCTGCGCTGAGTTACAAATAAAAAATGTTTTCTGAAAAAATGGTAATAAATATCTCTGAAACTAGCCTGAAACCAGTGAACTTCACATGAAGTTTTACCCCCTTATTCATAAAACTTAACAAACCTCTGTTAACTAAAAGTTGATTTGCCCCTTTCTCACAAACATAAATGTCAAAGTGACAGATAAGGACAAACCAACTTTAGCAGCTTGTTAACTAATAGAGGCTTGATGGACGTTTATGAATAAGGGGGTTTAAGTCTCTAAATATGATCAGGAATTTTCTGATAAAGTTATGCGGGTTCCTCAGGAGCACGTTGTATACATACAGTAAATGGGTCAATCAACTTTTCCTTGTTGTTATTCGGTCCCGACAGCGAGGAGACAACAGTAACCATCGCTAAAACTCACGTTTGGTAGATTGAAATCGTATAAAATCTCGGTTTTAAAGAGTGACCCAGGAGACTCAACCATGTTTACAAAATCAAAATCAATAGGACATTATTACAGAGGCCGGGACGAAAGAGGTCGCTGGCCGAAGACATATATAAGTAGACTGCGATGTATGACGTTTCAGGTGCGGCTAAGACAGTAGGTCGTTAATGGAATTTCATACAAATCTTTCTGGAATAAGCCGGCAGTCCTCTTTTTTAATTTCCATTCCACATAAATTTGTGGCACAGGCATCATGACATTCTGCCCCTGTGCGTGTTAAAAAATAAAACTCTGTTTTTTTAGTTGTTTATTTCATTACATGTTTGAGAAAAGCACTATACATACCTCGGCGGGAAATATGGGGTTGCCCGCCTCAGACCTATCCTATCTTCTCTATGTCTTCGGCCGGCAACCCCTTTCGTCCCGGCCTCTGCAGTAATGTACTATTATTTTCGAGTATCCATAGCGGGTTAGTATAACAAAACTTTTATCTACTTATGTTAATGACTATGATATTTAAAGACAAAATTAAATAATACACTAAAATAAAACAAAGAAACAAGCAACAAGGAAAATTTCATCGTCCCAAATAACACGTTGACCCGCCGTAATACAATAAGTTTCTGTCAAAAATTGCACTTTTTGACCGAGCGAGCGAAGCGTCTCCGTTTCAGCTTTGGACAAAAATTCTTTCGTATGTCTGTCTGTCCGGATGTTCTCTACAGGTCGCATTTCTTAACCGATTCTTGTGAAATTTTGCGAGCAGGTGCTGGCGACCTTACTCACCACCAGGAACAAAACACCATATACAGAGCAAAGCAAATAGTAATAATAAGCATGCAGAGCAATAGTACAAACCGACTACAAGTACAGACATGATCAAGTAGCCAACATTGTCCACCAGAAACTCGCGATTAAATATAACCTTATCCCCCAACCAGCTACTGCTTACTATAAGTACACACCTGAAACTGTTTTAGAAAACCAAACCCACAAGATGTACTTTGATAGAGCTATCTTAACAGATCGGACCATTCACTTCAATAGACCAGATATCACTGTAGTAGACAAAACAAATAAAACAGCCCTTTTAATCGACATTGCAATCCCGAACACTCATAACATACAAACTACAATAGCTGAGAAACTTACCAAATACACAGATTTAAAAGATGAAATAACCCGGATATGGAAGTTAAATACTGGTACTATAGTACCCATTGTATTGTCCACTACAGGTGTCATTCCACAGCAATTACACACCTCCATACAAACACTGTCGTTACCATCGTATTCCTATGTAATCATGCAGAAAGCCGTCATTCTAAACACCTGCAGGATAGTCCGTAAATTTTTACAGAGTGCCGTGCCCTCCCATTCATCTGAATCAGACCAGAATCAAACTTAAACTCGAATCCCACTATAACTATATTATGGATATGAAATACACTTGGCTTCGGCCCGTGAATACGGAGGAATGTAAAGAAACTGAAATAATAATAATAATAGGTGGTGTTATTACCTATCACATATCGTACCAAGTCAAGAAGTCGCCTAATGGACGATTCACACCAAACAACCGGAGTCGGCGCGCACGCCACCAGAGTCAAAGGAATTCGAACCCTCCATACAGAAGCTAAACTTCGTATCCAAATGGCAGCGGCAGAGCCGGCGACAGCCTTCTGTATCATCATCCTCCTAGCGTTATTCCCAGTACAGTTGCATCCTGAAGAATGCGTGGGGTCCGCTACCTAATCCCAAGAATTGGCGTAGGTACTAGTTTTTACGGAAGCGACTGCCATCTGACCTTCCAACCCGAGGGGGAAACTCTTATTGGGATTAGGCTTGTCAAGTGAGCGGGCAACTTGACTGTTAGAAGTCCTCAAGCCGCCCGGAGGCCTCTAACTTGGCTTAACGAATGCTATCATAGACAGCAACCGGGATCGACGGCGTAACGTGCCACGGGAGCGCTCAGTTAGTAACCACTCAAAGCGGTCACCCATCCAAGGACTGACCTCGCCCGACATTGCTTAAACTCGCATACCGCACGCGGTACGCGGGCGCCGCTGGGCCACGAACGCTCCACGAAATCTAACTTCTGTATGGAGGGTTCTAATTCCTTTGACTCTAGTGGGGTGCGCGCCGACTCCAGCCGTTCCATTAGCAAACAAGTCGTGAATGTCGTGATTTTAAAATACTCACAAAATACTACATCGCTTACGATGTTTTGTTTTACTACAATATTTATACACAAAATGACGCAATTAACTAAATAGTTTCTCGACACTTACGCTCTTTCGCTTCTCTTCTTACAATATACATAACCTGAGTACAGGTCATTAGCCTCGCGATGACAAGCTACCACGTTGCAAATGCTGTTGTTATCACTCTTATTTCCAACAAATAAGGTCGGTTTTGTGTGGACCGGTGTTATGGTAAGTTGGTTGTCAAAGTGGGTGATAACTTGATAAGTTATCAATGTAGCAATCGTTTCGCGTTTTTCTTAATTTTTTATCTTGGTATAATGGATTTATCGGTGTGTATACATAATTCAAGTGATTCATGGATTTGTCTACTATGAAAGTTGTAAACAGGCTGTTTGGTAACTAGGTGCAAAGACTTTCCGGGATAATAGAGGAGGTAATTTGAAATATTTTAGACACAACATCGTTCATACAAAGTCTCTTAGTTTCCAAGATATGCACCATCTTATTTTGAAAATTGCATCTTTTCAATACTACCATACATTTGGAAAATGTTTAGATTTTTTTTAGTGTTCCCTTTTTTTCTGGCTTATCGTAATTTTTCAGCAGCTGTAGGAACTAAGGAAGTTTTTGAAACCAATTGAATTGGGACTAACGACTTTTTACTGCCTGTATTCACTTCTCACTGTAGTAACATTATTTATATCGATGTTGACTGTACACTTTCTTAACACTTTCATTGCTGCCTAGTGCTAAGAGCTGCGCTCGTAGGCCGTAGCCATGTATTAGCCGTATGTAGCCCGTAGCAGTCGGCTTCTTGGTGCTGTATGTCTAGTCCACAGGCGTCCACAGGCTACGGTTATCATCGTAAAGGCCGTATGCCAGCCACCGTCGTATAAATGCATTTAAAATGACGATATCATTGCGTATATTCAGATGATAATAAGTTATTGATTATCGACCTAGATCTCAATTAGGTTTGTACCTATAGATCGCAATTGTTTGTAAACATCGCTCCGTCAACACTTTTATATAGCTGAAGCATCAGTTACGCAATACAGTGTATGTGTATATTGTACCTTAATGCAATGGAGTACGGTGTAAAATTGTACACATAATATGTATCTTTGACGGAGACAAAACCAATAGCTTTCATAAAAACTAGAGACAGATCAAGTGTTTGCCAACGGGTGTACAATACCGTTCGTTCGTACATACATACGTACAGATTAAATACAACATCTAAGAGCAAAAGTTGAATAATATACCAAAAAAAAACCACGCCAATGTACTTCGCTATGCCACAATTTGTGGTTTCCGTGAGCCAATGCTTGGTTACCTACAGAAAATACCCAAATCGGCATATGCGTGCCTATCAAATTCGAGGAGTTCCCTCGATTCCTCCTAGATCCTATCACCAGACCTTCACCAAATTTATATGGGATCAATTTTGATAATTCTTTTTTAAAAAATAATTATCAAAATCGGCCGACGTGGTCAAGAGTCATCGGGGAACATACATACATAAAAAACAGACATGCCGACGAACTGAGAACCTAGTTCCTTCTATTGAAGTCGGTTAAAAAGGAAGAGAGCTGCAGTTGTCATACTCACACCATAGACAACCATAGCAAGTATATATAAACTTTGTCTCCTACTATATGCCCATGCCCTGCTTCAAAATGATTTAGGCTGCCTGAATGACTGGAACATATGGTTGCTTCAGTGGTTACACGGTCATCCCAAAATAGACAGATGATCGAATCGTCACTTTAATATTGTGAAGTGTTTTTTAGTTCTTGTTGCGGCTTCTTAGGTCTGCGCAGACCGACAGGCCTAGCTGACTATGTCTGACTATCGATATATCTTAGCCATGTTTCATGAAAATCTGTTCACCCGTTTTTGAGATATTGAGCTTTGAAATGAAAATGGCGGGTGTTTTTCAACTTTTCTAAGTTGTAGTTATATATATATATATATATATATATATATATATATATATATATATATATATAAATAGAAATAACTACAACTTAGAACATAGACATTTTCATTTCAAAGCTCAATATCTCAAAAACGGGTGAACAGATTTTCATGAAACATGGCTAAGAACACTCGGGATAAAATTATCTATGACACAAAAAAACTAAACGAAAATCGGTTCTTGCGTTTGGGAGCTACGATACCACAGACAGATACACAGATATACACGTTGAACTTATAACACCCCACTCTTTTTGCGGGTTAAAAATAAATAGGTGTGCCTCTCGACGGGGCGTTAGTGGCCCAGCGGCGTGAGCGGCGCCCGCGTACCGCGTGCGGTATGCGAGGTTAAACAATGTCGGGCGGGGTCAGTCCTTGGATGGGTGACCGCTTTGAGTGGTTACTAACTGAGCGCTCCCGTGGTTTGGAAGGCACGTTAAGCCCCCCCCCCGGTCCCGGTCATCCCGGTTGATGTCTATGGCAGCAGTCGTTAAGCCAAGTTTGAGGCCTCCGGGCGGCTTGAGAACTTCTAACAGTCAAGTTGCCCACTCACTTGACAAGCCTAATCCTAATAAGGTCTAGTTTCCCCCTCGGGTTGGAAGTCAGATGGCAGTCGCTTCCGTAAAAACTAGTGCCAACGCCAATTCTTGGGATTAGGTTAGCTGCCATAGACAGCAGCCGGGATCAACGGCTTAACATGCCTCCCAAAGCGCGGAAGCGCTTAGTTTGTAGCCACTCAAAGCGGTCACCCGTCCAACAGTCAACCCGGGTTTACGTTGCCGCTAGGCCACGTGTGCATCAATGAGTTATGGTTAGCCGAAATCATTTTAAAAATACACCCATAAAGAAAATTAGATGTTATTGGTTTTTTTTTGTACATAGATAACCCCCTCTAGATGGAGATTATAGGGCGACGTGCGGTCACCTCACCTATGTACCACTAGTACATGTAAGCAAAAACGCCTCGCGCTCTCAGTCAGACTCGTCCAGGTTCGCGATCTATACGTACGTCACATAAACGAGCATTGGAAATCGATTTTATCCATTAGAAATGGTGTTTTGCTGTGTAAAGTTATGTGGGAAAAGCTCTCGAACAGCAAAGTACAAGAATGACGGAATAACATTTCACAGATAAGTTAAATTAATTACAAAAGGCATATTTTATTCTGCCAGGCGGAGTTCATTTTACATTAGCCAGTAAGAAGTACAGAAGTATTCTTGTCCCTTTCCAACCAATTCAAATGTCAATATACTCTCCCTTCTGACGAAAGTACATGCTCGGGCTAGTGATGTGCCAGTGACGCTTTCGACATTACCATATAAGTCTCGATTTCAATTAATTATGTATTCGTCCGCGTTTTGTTGCGCTGTTTTATTAATATTGAAATTCTATTGGAAAAGGTCATTAGTTATTTTAAATTAAACTGTCAGTGTTGCCAGTGTTCTTTTAAGTAGTAATGTAGTAAATTAGTGTCTCGTTCTATTTTATTTATACGCTATAGGTACGATACGGGTACATATCAATGTAGTAGAATGGAATATTTAGTTTGGAAGTAGTTAATGTGTAGTTTTATTTTATTATAAAGTTTATTAACCGGTTGTATCATATTTATTGCTATGTAATATCGAGTATGTATATCTAATGAAATAACAAATTAGTAACAGTATTACCACTAAGTAGGACATAGATTTCCCTAGCATTTAGGACTGGTATCACGAGGTGAACCCTATGCTGGACTTCGAAGAAGTATAAGGGATCTCGGAAGTGGTTAGAGGTGGAGCCATTGCAATTGGGTTTTTTCGAATCGTCTTGGTGAGCAGTTAGGACTAGTGTCACGAGGTGGACCCTATGCTGGACCTCGAAGAAGTATAAGGGATCTCGGAATCGGTTGGAGAAGGAGCCATTGCAATTTGGTTTTTCGTTTCGTCTTGGTGAGCAATTAGGACTAGTGTCACGAGGTGGACCCTATGCTGGACCTCGAAGAAGTATAAGGGATCTCGGAATCGGTTGGAGAAGGAGCCATTGCAATTTGGTTTTTCTTTTCGTCTTGGTGAGCAATTAGGACTAGTGTCACGAGGTGGACCCTATGCTGGACCTCGAAGAAGTATAAGGGATCTCGGAATCGGTTGGAGAAGGAGCCATTACAATTGGGTTTTTCGAATCGTCTTGGTGAGCAAACTTTTTGAAAACATTTTAGCCAATCACAAGGCAGTGCTTTGCGTGGGTAAATTCCTCAACAGCCATTGGCCAACAATTTACGCGCGACGCCGGCGATCGCCATTTTGTCTGGCTGCGCGAAGCACGAGAGCACTAGTTCAACTGTCATTGCATATTCTACCTTGACCTTACGTATAATGCAACAAGGTCTTTATTGAATTGGTCGTACATTCGGTTTCATTCGGTACTTGTCTGCACTCGTCGGCGTGAACGAAGATTGCCGATGTAAGTGATATTTGTGGTTCTACTGTATTTATTTATATAGATAAACAAATTTATTTCTATAGAAAAGCTTCCAAGACTCAGGATCAAATATTCGTGTTAGTTCATCTCACAAATAAATGCTCTAGCCGGGATTCTAGCCCGGGAACTCCGCCTTCGTAGGCAGGACCACTACCAACTAAGCCAAAGTGGTCGTCAAAATATTCCGCAATTTTTACATTCACCAGTGCTGTAACCGTGTAAGTCGATTCACGAGAGCTGGCGCGGAATGTCTATGAAATTAATGACAGTTTCATACATTTTCCGCGCCAGCTCTTGTGAATCGACCTACACTACATTACACTATGCGCTGCCTAAAAATATTATTCTAGATACTAAATTAATAGATGAGCATATACGCTATTTAAAATTGTTACCCTAAAATAAATGGCATTACCGGTAAAAGCCGGTAATAAACAACGCGTCCCATCCCTACGCCGCGCGCGCCATGTTGAACCCAAGCGCGCGCTCTATGAAACAGCCAATGGCAGCGACGTTACCGACCTCCCCGCGACCCGCACATACCGCTAACCTTGGTGACTTTTGATTCGAACTAAATCGTTCATAGGGGCCATCTAGAGGGGGTTATCTATGTTTTTGTACCACGTCGGTGGCAAACAAGCGTGCCTGAGACTGGGAACAGTGCTCGACCGACGTCGGCGCGTATGGTCGGTCGCGCGTGTTTTTGTATGGCCGCATACGCGCTGACGGTGAGCATCAGTCTGAAAGCACGTATGCTTTCTACAGCGATAGCTACGCCCAGCCGAACATACGCTGGTAAGCGGTCACCGCAGCCTATTGACGCCTGCAACTCCAGGGGTGTTGCATGAACCCCATACTGTTGTCCCTTGGGAAAACCTCGGCATGAAGCTCATTCGACAACCGGAGCATCCGAGAGAGGAATTTCTTCTGAAACCGTACCATACGCGACCATTCATTTCTGTGTACAGTGGGCCCACGAAAACGATGAGCACTTTAGTACTTTGTCAAACTAAACCAGAACAAGGCAGTTTCGCGCGTGATGATTAGATTGTCAACCATTTAAATTTCGAACAGATTGTTATGACATTCATGCAAAAGAGTATGGACTTGTCATTGCATATCTCTGTCTCTGTTCTGCGAATTTGACAGATTTCTCTTAACTAAGTATTATAAGGACTTTAGTCGTAAGTAGGTATACGTTTTTAGGGTTCCGTACCCAAAGGGTAAAAACGGGACCCTATTACTAAGACTTCACTGTCCGTCCGTCCGTCCGTCTGTCACCACGCTGTATCTCAAGAACCGTAATAGCTAGACAGTTGAAATTTTCACAGATTGTGTATTTCTGTTGCCGCTATAACAACAAATACTAAAAACAAAATAATAATAATTAAGGGGGGCTCCCATACAAAAAACGTGATATTTTAGCCCTTTTTCATGGCTACCACTCGCCGAGCTAGATCTCAAGAACCGTAATAGCTAGGCAGTTGAAATTTGCACAAATTATGTATTTTTATTGTGGGTACAACAACAAATACTAAAATCAAAATAATATTTTTTTTCTGGTACGGAACCCTTCGTGCGCGAGTCCGACTCGCACTTGGCCGGTTTTAAAAGATTGACGACAAAAGTAACTTGTATTTCATCTGTGTATTGAGCTACAACTTTAGTCCTTTTCATTTTTGATATTATACGAGGCATCCTTTCATTTATATAAATTAGTGTTTAAAATATTATATCTCTTGACAGACGCATCAGAATATTGGATGTCACTAATGACTTTTTTCAGTCACCTTACAACTGACAGTTTTAATGCCTAAACGGAGGAGGTTTCAAATACATACGTCATTGCAGTCTAAACGAAATTTCTTTCAGTTTGATGCGACAAGGTTCTAAATATGCTCAACATTTTCATGGGCCGACTGTACATATAATATATAATCGAATGACATTTATTTTCGAGCCGTGACATCTTCGAGAAGACAAGTGCGGTTGCCGGCTTGTTGTACTTTTAGCACCACGGGTCACGTGTAGGGTAAATAAGTCTAAGTGCTTGTACTTTTAGTTGTTCTATGTTTTGAATGAGAAACTGTCTGCCCTGTTTTAAGGTACCTATTTATGAAGATTGCGTATAGTGTCGTTTTGGCTCGGCATATGGATCAGCTTTGTACTCGAGTAAACAACAATAACACCACATCAGATTTGATGCTGGGAATATTCAATAGGTATTTGTACGTACATAGGCACGGTGTTTCTACACATATTTGAGACGGTAATTACCTATAATGCAGGATGTTTCTACACATATCCGAGACCACAGCGGGACTATATTCAATATACTCCTTGCTATATACTTAGTTAACCTACCTACCTATTTTAAGTATTAATCTTACTTACCTTAACTTGATTATATTTAAGTATAGTGTTTCGCGGTGCTCACTAAAAGATATTTTTGTTTATAATATTCAAGTATGTTTCTCAATAAGTGAAATGTAAATTTCTTTTGAGAAAATAAAGTGCTTTAACCCGAAAGGTGGATACTCCAGTGCAACTTCGACCCCCATGTGTGTGTTTGTTATTTATCTCTTGTTTATGACGTTTCAGCGTACTGGGGCCGCGATGGCGCGGGCAGCGCGGCGCAGGCCCAGGCCCAAGCGCAGGCGCAGGCCGCACTGTTTGGGTTCGGCTCACGGTACCCCACCCCGCAGAGCACGCTCGGCGTCGCTCATAGCCAAGCGGCGTCCCTCCCGCTCCATCCTGCAGCTAGTGAGTATTACCATCCTTTTCCCGCTTGCCTATGTGTTCTGTTAGGTTAGACGGACACTGAGGCTGTACGGCTTTGGCTCATGGTACCTCACCCCGCTCAGCACTCTCAGCGTCGCTCATAGCCAAGCGGCGTCTCTCCCGCTCCATCCTGCAGCTAGTAAGTATTACCAAACCTTTCTTGCTTGCCTATGTGTTCTTATAGACAGACACTGACTGAGGCTGTTCGGCTTTGGCTCATGGCACCCCACCCCGCCCAGCACGCTCGGCGTCGCTCATAGCCAAGCGGCGTCCCTCCCGCTCCATCCTGCAGCTAGTGAGTATTACCATCCTTTTCCCGCTTGCCTATGTGTTCTGTTAGTTGGACACTGAGGCTGTACGGCTTTAGCTCATGGTACCCCACCCCGCTCAGCACGCTCAGCGTCGCTCATAGCCAAGCGGCGTCTCTCCCGCTCCATCCTGCAGCTAGTAAGTATTACCAAACCTTTCTTGCTTGCCTATGTGTTCTTATAGACAGACACTGACCGAGACTGTTCGGCTTCGGCTCATGGTACCCCACCCCGCCCAGCACGCGCGGCGTCGCTCATAGCCAAGCGGCGTCCCTCCCGCTCCATCCTGCAGCCAGTGAGTCATTCCATTCCTTTCTAGCTTGACGATAACACTCACGACGTGTAAATTTAAAAAATATATATTAATGAATAAAGATAGTCTAAGTCACAGATGCACACTTAAGTTTTGAAAGCACAGGATGTGTGCCACACATCAACAAAATCAGGAGTCAATCTGTATTTCTGCCTGCAAACTTCTTTAACCACTTACTACACTACACGTTTGCATATCCATGGCGAAGCTATGGCATCATTTTACGGGGTAACAGTACGGATGCCCCAGTTTTTTTTTATGACATAGGAGGCATACGAGCTGACGAATCGCCTGATGGTAAGCGATTAGCGCCGCCCATGGACACTCGCAACGTCAGAGGCGTGCGTTGCCGGCTTTCTAGATCTAATTAAACTACAAAAAAACCTCGTATTGTAGCACATAACAAACAAACAGACACATACCAAATTATCGAGAACACAATTTGCTTACTTTATCGCGATGAACATGCTAATGCTGGTTCCAACTGGGCTAAAATGGTCGTCAAATAAATGCCCTAAACGGGAACCCAGAATCGCCGGCTTAGTAAGCCAGCTAGTCCAAACTAGTCAAATCGCCAAATAACACAATCTTCTAATTTCCAGGTGCAGCATGGTGGTCCATGGCCTCACACCTAGCGGCGCAGGACTACTTAGCCCGTATCCAGGCTTCGGGGCTGGGCTTCGGCGGGCCTCTGGGCGACCCGTATTCGGCACTCTCCGCGCTATCCGCCAAGCCGAACAAGGGCAAGCAGCCTCAGCGGAACGAGAGGTGAAACTAAAATAATTTTTAAGAAAAAAAAACCGTCTTCAATGGGGGAGGCCGGTGAAAGATTATTATACTTAGATGGTGCACTCTTAGATTCCATACAATAAAATAAAAATGGCTATAAGTATGTTTATAATGGTAGAAGACTAAGTACCCCCAATTCCTCATGGAATCATGGAAAAACCTTGTTTGCTTGACAAACAAAACGAAGAGAACAAATCGCCAAACGTGAACTACGCGTCGTTGAAGAGTTCCGTTCTGATCATCATCAGCAGTTCCACTTCATCAAATGTCACTTTTATGAATGAAAATGCTTGATTAGTTCATGAAAATATTAAAATCACTATTTGTGTGCCTTTCACATTTGAGGAGTTCTCTCGATTCCTAATTGATCCCATCATCAGAACTCGAGCATGACAAAAATCAATCGTGAAAATAGAACTTGCTTAACAAACACAGCTAGAAGGACAAATCCCCAAACGTGAACTTTTCGTCGTTGAAGAGTTCTGTACTGATCATCATCAGCAGTTCCACTTCATCAAATGTCACATTTTTGTATGATAATGGTCGATTTGTTGATAAAAACACAAAAAAATCACTATATGTTTGCCTTTAAGATTTGAGGAGTTCCCTCAATTCCTCATGGATCCCATCATCAGAAATCAAGCATGACAAAAATTAATCGTGAAAATGGAAATTGCTTAACAAACACAGCTAGGAGGACAAATCGCCAAACGTGAACTTTTCGTCGTTGAAGAGTTCTGTTCTGATCATCATCAGCAGTTCCACTTCATCCAATGTCACATTTTTGGATGAAAATGCTTGACTTGTTGATAAAAACACAAAAATCACTATATGTTTGCCTTAAAGATTTGAGGAGTTCCCTCAATTCCTCATGGATCCCATCATCAGAACTGCGTTTTGACAAAAACGGGACCAACTTGGATATATATACTTACAATCAAAAAAAGAATTTTTCAAATCGGTTAAGAAATGACGGAGTTATGGAGTAACAAACATACAACCGAATTGATAACCTCCTCTTTTGAAATCTTGAAGTCGGTTAAAAAATTGATCATCCTGGGTGGGATTTCAACCCACGACCTTTGGACGTCCGTCGCTCTTAACCAACTTCGCAACCGCGATTATTCCTTGTGACCACCTGTTGCCTGGGTCTAGAGTGAATTTGTAGGGAACTTCAATTTGCCCCAACAGAACTTCATTTTGCCCCATCGATCGGATCGCTGTGAGGCGCGTTCTTATCCTAGAGAGTGAGTAAACGTTTCTTGATAGCTATTGTCTAGCTTTATAGAGTAAATTTGTTCGGAAGCGCGCGATTCTAACTCGCACTTGCGTCTTGAGCGATGTTCCAACCAGAGGAACGAGAGATGAGCCTGAAGAATTTAAAAATCACCCTGGGTGGGATTTGAACCCACCTCTGGACGTCCATCGCTCTTAACTAACCGAGCTCCCGCGGGTATCCCTTGTGACGACCTTGATTGCTATATAGCGTAAATTTGTACTACTTCAATTTGCGCTAACAGAACTTCAAATTCAAATTCAAATTGTTTATTGCATAAATCACATTACATATAATAATTAGATGGAACAATAAATAGCTAGGTATACATGTGACGCCCTGCAAGGGCACAGCAACATACTTAAAACTAACAAACATGCTTAAGATTTAACGTCTTTGGAAGTAAGGGAGAGAGTTATCGAAATATTACTCGTGTTTGTCGTTAAAATACTCGTTTAAATTGTAAAAACTTTTGTTAATTAAGAATGTTTTTAGATGTTTTTTGAAGAGTGATAATGTCTCTATATTTTTAATGGAATTCGGTAGGTGGTTGTATATTTTAATTACCATGTAAGGGGGACTAGATGTGAGTAGTTTTAATTTCGAGAGCGGTAATTTAAGCTTATTTAAGTTGCGATTATTTCTTTTGAATTTTTCTGTAGTCGGTGTAAATAAGTTTGGATGGTTTCTTACAAATTTACATGATTCTAGGATATACATCGATGGGAGAGTGAGTATTTGAAGTTGCCTGAAGTGAGGTTTGCAAGATTCCATTTGGTTTATATTTTTGAGTATTCTAATACATTTCTTTTGAAGGATGAAGATTTTCTCTAGCTCGCTGCTATTCCCCCAGAGTACGAGACCGTATGTCATTCTTGAATACGCGTGTGCGTAGTAGACAGACAGGGCTGTTTGAAAGTCAGTTGCTCGTTTGAGGTGTTGAAGGGCGTATATAAATGTGGAAAGCTTTTTTGATAACCTTTCTATGTGTGGTTTCCAGTTCATACTAGTGTCTAGGTCGATACCCAATACAGTAGCTGAATTTACAGATTCTATGGTTATATTATTATAATTAAAAATAATGGGTAATGGCGATTTTTGATAGGGCTTAAATTGAATTATTTTGGTTTTTCCTAAATTAAGTTGAAGATTATGAGAGTCTAACCATTTTCCAATTTTTTTCATTGCTAAACTTAACTTGCTTTCAGCTTCTTTCTTGTCAGAACACGAAAAAAGAACCGAAACGTCATCTGCAAAGAGAGCGCTGTGATCTTCTATTGCATTTGGTAAATCGTTAATATAAATGAGAAATAATATACATCCCAAGACGCTACCTTGAGGGATAGAACCACTCAGATTGACTTTATCTGATCTGAAATGTCGTGTTTGACCTGTCGCAAAATCTGTATGTTCTATTTCAGTGAACTGAATGCGATTACTGAGGTAGGACTTAAACCATTTATGAGCCACACCTCTGATTCCCGTGCTATACAATTTATCCAATAAAATCTCATAGCTTACTCTATCATACGCTTTACTCATATCGAGTAAACTTCATTTTGCCACGTAGATGGCAAAGGGCATTCCCTAGGGCATATTTGTTCCACAAAGGCAACTTTACAAGCGGAAGCCTCTTCATTTTTTAAATAAAGGAAGTCTTCCTTCTTGTTATAAGTTAAAAGCCTCTGTGAAATTGCCCCCCCCCCCCCCCCTTGGGCTATATTCAACCAACATCAACTTTGCGTACATTATTTTCATTCATGGAACAAACAATATACATATAAAGTACTAGCTGTTGCCCGCGACTTCGTCCGCATCTTCGCTCCTATTGGTCACAGCGTGACGTTATATAGCCTAAAGCCTTCCTCGATAAATGGACTATCCAACACAAAAAGAATTTTTCAATTCGTACCAGTAGTTCCTGAGATTAGCGCGTTCAAACACATGTTATAATATAGTATAGATAAACACAGAGAGAAATGAATAACTAACTAAAACTATACAGGGTGTTTCCTGTAATAGGAGCTATAAATTAAACGGTACACTATTAAGCTCTCCAGCAATTATTTCCAAACGGTTTTAATTGAAAAAAAAAATGTTTGGATTTTTTTTCGCAAATGTAGCTTACATGTACTTTTTTTACACTACTGGAGTGATATTAATAACTATTTATTCAAAAAACACTAAAAAAATAATAAAAAGTCCCAAAAATATACTTTTGAACCAAAAATGCGATTATGAGTCATAACTTGAAGCAACCTCAAAAGCAGCATTGACTGCCGCGCTATAATCTCGTGGTGCCAAGATCAATTACTTGGAGGTCATAACTTTAGATCAAAATTTCTCCCAATTGGAAAAAGATATATTTTTTGGATACAAGAGGTGACTGCAGATGCTCTAAGGAAGCGTCCTTTAAATTTATTGCTCCTATTATAGGAAACACCCTGTATATAAAAGGCGCCCAAATCACTTCCACTGGGCAGGGTTCCCATAAGGCTGGCTGCGTTGCCTCGCTGAATGGCAATGAAGATTCTCTGTGCGAGAAACGGGCCAGTCCTACCGTCCCCGTACGCTCGACTGAACTCGATTCTCCATACAAACGTAGTTACGTTCTCATTTTAAAACGCCGTGCTGAAATAACATGAACCTTTGTATACACAATGGAATCCGGCATATCTAGGTCGGAAACTAGTCGGTTAGGTCTTGTATGAAAACCTTAAAAATCGCTGTGTTTTTTCTCTATTCTAATTTTGAGCAACAGAAACTAATTTCCGACCTAGATATGCCGGATCCCATTGTGTACCTATACAAAGTTTCATGTTATTCCAGCATGTCGTTTTAAAATGAGAGCGAAACAAAGTTTGTATGGAGAAATATTAATCTTTTAAAAAGTTTAATTGCATCCGGTCCCAATGGACCCAGGGTCTCCACCGCAAACACCATAAATATGTAGCTCTCGGCAAGAGTAGCATAAAAAAAATACATACTCTTAAAATTAATTAGCCTTATTTGAGCTTTGGGACTAGTCCGATTTGTGTAAAAAAAAAGGTCCCCTAATTATTACTTTTTTCAAGTATTTTTATTTTAATTATTAATTTTATATTATTTGTTTACAGGTCCGGCCGTAGCAGTACATCTTCAAGCGCATCAACGAAGGAGAAGAGTCCATCCACTAGCAACTCCCAGCCCAGTATGAGTGAGTGGGGCACGTATCGGTCTTACTGCTATTGCTTTAAAGCTCTTATTCGCTTGTACGGGTAAAGTTAGAAAAGTATTTCACTGCCAATGACTTTGAAATCCTCCTAGCGATTTTCCGGTTGTCGTAAACAGGCCCGGGGTCCGTTTTGGCTCTAAATATAAGACTCTATGACATTGAAATAAGATTGAATTTCACTTGGCTTGTGAAATGTTTTTATTTCACTTTACCTGTATTTTTTTTATATAACGAAAAGGCAAAGGGTTGCGGTACAAACTGCTTTATTTCAGCAACATTAGTCCAAGACTTGACTACAGTCGTGTAGGGAATTTCGTGTATGAGATATTTTTTTCGGAAATGATTATTAGGAGTTTTAGTAAGTATTTTGGACTTGGGTGGATATCCGTCACCAGTGGGGCTAGTATGATCGCTTATATGTCGGACATATAGCATTCGTCCCTCTCGCACTTACATTCTTGACAGTACGGGACGAATGCTATATGTCCGACATATAAGCGATCATACTAGCCCCTCTGGTACATTTTCCGCTTATGACGTCATAAAATTTTTGTATAATAAAAAACTAAATTTCCTCAGATACATATGGAGAGTAGTATAAAATGCGTGCTCCATAAGCTGATTCCAAAAATATATAAAGTAATGTGTAAAGTAAACTTTTATTATCAGAAAGATACAGTACAAAAAATGCAAAGTCGATGACCCCACACTAGGCTAGGCCTGTATCGTAGAATAACGTACATGAGTATATGTCATCAACTTCATAGCTGGAGAATGTACCAGGCGGTGGATCTACACCCAAGTCTAAAATACTTGTCGGGGCGTCTAACCTCCGTAATGACTGACAGACCTAACTATGACTGGCCGACTTACTGGCAGCCCATTTGGCACGACATTCTAAATTTAAAGACCTGACATGACTTGAAAAGATAAAAAAACGGGGCGGTAACCTTAGAATCAAAATGGTCGGTAACCTTAGAATCAAAATGGTCGCGTACGGTACGGTTTCAAAGGAACTTCTGCCCTCGGACGCTCCGGTTGTGGAATGAGCTCATGCCGAGGTTTTCCCGAGGAACTACAGTATGGGATTCTTCAAGAAAGGAGTGTATAAACTTTCGAAGGGTCGCCAACGTGCATGTGACACTCCTGGAGTTGCAGGCGTCCAATAGGCTGCGGTGACCGCTTACCATCAGGCGGGCCGCGCGCTTGTTTGCCACCGACGTGGTATTAAAAACTAAATTATCAACCGACAGCCGACCAGAACTGACCGTCCAAGAAGAGACACAAGAGACTACGACAAGAGAAGACAGACAGACCGTTCAATACTTACTAAGACGCCTGTTAAACATTCTCGAGAACAAATCTCCATCTCTACACGACTGTAGTCAGGTCTTGGATTAGAATGCTTCGGGCAGATTTTCTTTTCTTGAAGGTACTGGTTGGATTGTTATATTATATTACTTGATACAATCACAAGCATTAATATCTGCTAAAACAACGCGGCAAAAATTACTGACACGTATTAACGGTTCTGTCAGAAATATATGCGCACTTTATTATAGCAGATATTGCTGCTTAGTGATTGTACATTGCACTGCAATACCACCCTAAGAGCTGTCGTCACAGAGGCCTGTGCGGCCCAACATTCCGATCATGAAAAGAAATTGCATGTTACGGAGATGACAATGTTGAGATGGATGAGTGGGGTAACAAGAATGGATTAGATAAGGAACTAGTAATTAACAGGGAGCCTTAAAGTAGCACCCATAGATGATAAGTTGAGAGCTAATCGTCTACGATGGTCGGTGGTATGGGCATATTATGTGAAGGGATGAGAGTCATGCGACAAGGAAGGTATTACGCATGAATGTGGAGGGATGTAAGAGGATGGGTAGGCCAAGGGAAAGGTGGACGGAATGCGTGAGAGACGATATGAAGAGGAAGGATTTTTCCTGGTCGTAACCTCATGCCTGAGGGACGTGACTGCTATGGGTTATGACGCGCGGTCTTGAGCCTTTTGTACAGCCTGTAATGTGGACCCGGCAACTTCTTGGACCGCATCTGTCCATCTCCGTGGTGCACGCCTTCTCCACTTCCTTCCATCGACGCGCCCAGTAATTATAAAAATAAAATAAAAAGAAATTTATTCAATAACACAAGTTACAAAATTGAGATGAAACATGCACAAATATAGTATGTCTGCGTATTGAAAGGGTTCGAGACTCAGCGAGACCGCTGATTTTCAGTCTCTACCCATAGCCTTACAACTAAGTCTTAAACCTAATGATAACTAACGAAGCGAGTTCGCTGTCATGACGAGAAGATATATATGTAACTAAATTTAAACGGAAGTGCATAGGGCTTTTTCTACATTTTATGGGGCTAAATTCGAAACAAGAGAGTGTATTGTTAATTAGTCAACAAGAGTATAAAAATATTCATATATCAGCTGGTGTATGCTGACAACTGTCACGTTTTGGTTATGTTACTGGTAGCCAGTTACTCGAGGTTTTTTGCTGTGACAGAAGCCAATTTTTGCATCCTTTTTTAAACATGTATAGAGTTTCTTATTATGCGCCTTTCCAGCGTATCAGCGCCGCGCCTGACCATGTGTCCAAAGAACTTGAGCACTGTTTGAGTACAAATGAGGAGGATATGAAGAGGAAGGATGTGAGTGACGAGATGACGGGCGATAGAGAGGTATGGAAGAAAAAACATGACCCCAAGTAAATGGGAAAAGGGCAGGACGAGTGACTGTATATTGCGCTCAGCAGGAGCGCTCGTGGCCCAGCGGCGCCCGCGTACCGCGCTGCTGCTGCTTCTGTATTTTTTTTTTAAATAATAGCGTGTGATAACAAAGCCTACATGCACATAAGCTGTTAAAGAGCTAGGTTTCTTGGCGGTAGCGCAATCTCCATCTTTCTTCAAACTTTTCTTACTAACTACTGACCCAAAGTGGCTTGACGACGGCTATCATAGGACAGCAGCAAGGATCAACGGTTTAAATAGCCTTCCAAAGCACGGGAGATCACAGTTAGTAACCGCTCAAAGCGGTCACCCATCTAAGGACTGTACCCGCCCGACATTGCTCGCACGCGGTACGCGGGCGCCGCCGGGCCACGAACGCTCTCTTACGATAGTGTAATTTAATTTCAGGAGCATCATACGGCTTCCCAAAAACGTCCTCTCCCTCCACGATGCATTCGCACTCACAAGCGATGTCGAGTCTCGCCTCCCTCAACAGTCTAGCGTCCGCCCCGCACCAGAGCAAGCCCAACAAGCACCCGCCGAGCCAGACCCGTAAGTAGACGGATATACACGTCAGTTGGACCAATTATGTGAGATGTGCTAAATCACTTCTCATTTTCAAAAATCAGCTGAGACAATATTTTTTGTCAGTCCCTTAAAATGCCTTTTAGTATGTGTATGTATGTATGTATATATATTTGAGAGTGTATGTATGTTTTTATTATCATGTGTATGTTATTATCTGTGTATTTATTGTATACTATGATTATGTTAAATTTAGATGTATGTGTTATTATTACGCTCTTCTTGCTGTATTTCTGCACTGCCTGTTATTAATCTTGTTCAAATATTTCCTGCTACCCAAAGGTTGTCTGGTAGAGATCGCTTAAAGCGATAAGACCGCCTGTTCTCACCGTTGTTAATACTGCCCAATCTTTACACATTTTAGTCTTGTATTTGTGGTGCAATGAAGAATATAGATACATAATACATATATTATATATATATATATATATATATATATCTGTTAAATATATCGTTGTCTAGCGTCTAGTACCCATAACACAAGCGTTATTTAGCTTACTATGGGACTAGTTCGATTTGTGTGAAAAAATGTCCCCTAATATTTATTTTATTGAAGTCCTAAGCGAGTAGTCAGATGTGTAAGATCATATGACGTATAAATACGTCACGACGGATACACGTATCATAATAGAGTGACGGATATTTACGTCGAAATACGTCGTGGCGAGATTTACGAGTATCATGATGCCATTGATATATGCGTCAGTGTGACGGATATGTACGTCATGATGTCGGATATATACGTCATGCATTAGTCTAGAGTCCGCTCCGCATCAGGCGAAACCTGGTAAACACCCGCCGAGCCAGACCAGTAGCCGGATATACACGTCAGAAAATATATTATTTTTGCAAGGGTTTGTTAATGAGTTCATGTTTATGTAGACACAAAACCCACCAAAATCTTTTATGCACAAAAAATGGCTACGTCGGGCCGGTAATACAGTGCAAATTGTTTACCTACTTGTTGTAAAAGGAGCGAGCTCATCGCCTACAAACTGCTCCGCAGTTTGGCGATATTAATATTGTATTTTCATGTTATTAATTAAAAAAAAATAGAAATAATAATCCAGTACACAGAAAAACTGAACGTGCGCCTAAAATACTAACTCTCCGAATTATTCGCTCATGGAGTATTCGCACAGTTAGTATTTCAGTCAGACAGAACGTAGTTTAGTTTATGTTCGGAGCTTTTATTACTATCCAAAAAACTAGACCTAACTCCAAGCCAGTTGAGCCAAATAGTGTAAGAATTTATGACGGATAAACACGTCAAGACGGATATATACGTCATAGTGTGACGGAAATACACGTCAAGGAGAGACGGATGTTTACGTTACGCTCTGACGATAAATATCTTGACGGAGATTTACGTCATTATATCATTGATGTAAGCGTCAAGAGTGACGGATGTTTTCGTCATAGTGTGTCGGATGTAACCAATACATATATTGAAATTTATATTGATATTTCTGTTAGTAAGTATATAAGGTAAGTAAATATGGGCCTTATTGCCTGATGCAAATGAATAAATATAAATATAATATAGATACATATATAAATAGGAGCGTCATACGTCTTATTTTTTACGAAGGGCATACAAAGAGTGTAGAGTACATCTGACCCAATGGCTGTACTTATAATAATAATAAATAAATATAAGACAATCTTACATAAATCGACCAAGTCCCAAACTAAGCAAATCTTGTACTATGAATGCTAGATGAAGATATACATACATAATTATATGGACAATCTTACATAAATCGACCAATTCCCAAACTAAGCAAATCTTGTACTATGAATGCTAGATGAAGATATACATACATAATTATATGGACAATCTTACATAAATCGACCAATTCCCAAACTAAGCAAATCTTGTACTATGAATGCTAGATGACGATATACATACATAATTATATGGACAATCTTACATAAATCGACCAAGTCCCAAACTAAGCAAATCTTGTACTATGAATGCTAGATGACGATATACATACATAATTATATGGACAATCTTACATAAATCGACCAAGTCCCAAACTAAGCAAATCTTGTACTATGAATGCTAGATGACGATATACATACATAATTATATGGACAATCTTACATAAATCGACCAAGTCCCAAACTAAGCAAATCTTGTACTATGAATGCTAGATGACGATATACATACATAATTATATGGACAATCTTACATAATTCGACCAAGTCCCAAACTAAGCAAATCTTGTACTATGAAAGCTAGATGACGATATACATACATACTTACTAATATAAATACCTAATGAATGTAATTCAATGACCTGTAACGATGTTATTAATAAAATTTTACTTTACTTTTACTTATGTAGATAAATACATACTTAATTACATAGAAAACATCCAAGACTCAGGAACAGATATTCGTGCTAATTACACAATTAATGCTCGGAACGGGATCCGAACCCGGGTCATCCGGCTTCATAGACAGGGTCGCTACCAACTAAGCCAAAGTGGTCGTCATTAAGCCAATGTAATCATGTCATTACACCCTGGTCAAAACACATTTTGTGTCAGTCCTTATGTATCTTATATAAATCTTTCTTGTCCCTCGTCTTACATTTCCTCTTATTTACTTGTTACAGGCAAATCATCATCATCATCAACAGTGTCGTCGAAAGGCAAAGAGCGTGAGCTAGCGTTACTCCGTGGAGATCTCATGCTAGCACAGGCCGCTGCCCACGGCGCTTATCACGCTGCGGTGGCGGCTGCTGCTAAGGGCAAGGTGAGTCACATAATAAGTTAGACCTACTTGGCCCTGAAGTACCCCTCAGAAATATTAGAAGCGCTCTAACGCCTAGACAAGTAGTGTTCAGATATTTGTGAGAAGTTGCCGTGGCAGCTGCTGCTAAGGGCAAGGTGAGTCACATAATAAGTTTGAAGACCTACTTGGCCCTTAAGTACCCCTCAAAGATATTAGAAGTGCTCTAACGCCTAGACAAGTAGTGTTCAGATATTTTTGAGAAGTTTCCTCCGATACATCCGACAGCGAATGTACGTTAGTACGAACCATCTCATGTTAGCGCAGGCCGCTGCCCACGGTGCTTATCACGCTGCCGTGGCGGCTGCTGCTAAGGGCAAGGTGAGTTACATAATAAGTTTGAAGACCTACTAGGCCCTGAAGTATCCTTCGAAGATATTAGAAGTGCTGTAACGTCTAGACAAGTAGTGTTCAGATATTTGTGAGAAGTTGCCGTGGCAGCTGCTGCTAAGGGCAAGGTGAGTCACATAATAAGTTATGAAGACCTACTTGGCCCTGAAGTACCCCTCAGAGATATTAGAAGTGCTCTAACGCCTGGACAGGTAGAGTTCAGATGTTTGTGAGCAGTTTCCTCCGATATTATCAGACTCTTACTGGACTTTGCCTTAGCGTGATAGATAGCACGAGGGGCGAGTACTCTCTTGCTTCTCGTGCTAAGTTGGTATATGGTATTAGTAGACACTAGCAAAGAGCGTGAGCTAGCGTTACTCCGTGGAGATCTCATGCTAGCACAGGCCGCTGCCCACGGCGCTTATCACGCTGCCGTGGCGGCTGCTGCTAAGGGCAAGGTGAGTCACATAATAAGTTATGAAAACCTACTTGGCCCTGAAGTACCCCTCAGAAATATTAGAATTGCTTTAACGCCTAGACAAGTAGAGTTCAGATGTTTTTGAGCAGTTTCCTCCGATACATCCGACAGCGAATGAACGTTAGTACGAACCATCTCATGGAGATCTGATGTTAGACCAGGCCGCCGCCAACGGCGTTTATTATACTGCCGTGGCGGCTACTGCTAAGGGCAAGGTGAGTCACATAATCTAAAAAAAAAAACAATATTGCTGCGCACCCTATGAGTCGTGTTACACACAGGGCAAGGCACTCGTGGCTCACAACTAGTGTACTCATCGATACGTAAATTCGTATAATTGTTTCCGTAAAATTAAAAAAAAGACTTGTGACACAACTGTTCTCGTTGGTTAGACTTTAACTTTGTCTAACAAAGCTAAATGACACAGACATTTTTAAACTTAAAGAGGGATATAACCAATTCTTAAACGATGCCGGCCGGCATTGCAGTATTATAATTGCTGACCTCCGAATCAGTGGGTCATAAGTCGCATCACATTGTATTTTTTGTTTGTTGTTCGGGGGGAAAATCCGTTCTGGATACCACCGCACCGTTATGACGACTAAAACCCTCCGATGGTCCTCCTCAATTCATTACTGACAGCTTTGGGATCTCCTATGGAACGTACCAGTGCCGCCCTAGAGTCACACCTCAGTCGGTCAAAACATCTGTTTTTCCATGGACGATCGCAACATTCGCAGCCCCAACTGCGACCGTCTCCAACCCCCTTTTTCGACAGACAGGAAATACCGTAGCCGCATTCTATGCCCGGACTGCAGGGCGCATTACAGTACCTAACAGCTTTTCCTTTTCTTTTTTTTTGGTCGCGTTCAATTTTAGGCTGAGCATACTAGAAACACCGTCACTTTCAGACCGTGTTCACATTATCCGATCGATATCGGTGTAGAATCCGACACCGATATAATGTGAACACGCTCTTACTTAGGTCTCGCCGGAAGATCAGCGCCGGCTCCCTGAGTCGGCATTTATGCTGAGGCGAGACCCTTTCGTGACGAAGTACGTTTTTTATTTAATTTTTTACTGTAGGTATACTAATTATTTTTGGTCACGAATAAATATTTTTCTTCTTCTTTCTTCTTAACACAATACACAACGTTTGTAATTACAACGTTTTTTTGTTACAGAACATGTCCCCATTGTACCCGTTCGGTATGCCGGGGTCGGAAAAGGACCGGCACGGGGGCATCGACTCCCTCACCGGTCTACCACACACTATACTTAGGTAAGTAAGTTGGTGTACATTTTACATATTAAGTTAGGGCAAAGTGAGACATAACCATTACTTTACTTGTTGGTAAGACAATCATGTCATGAAAGTAATTGTTGTGGCCCACACAACCACCATTCGCACACTCTGCCTGGTTCCGGCAGAATACCAGCGCTGCGACAGCAATGTCACAGCACATGCTGAGTCGGCGCCTTTTCGCGGCTATGTCGTGACAATAAATTAAATTGATGTTACATTAGCATACTTTTAGTTTGTAAGATTTATCTATGTTAAAGCACTCTTTTTTAATCGCAAGTATTGTCAAGTCATATACGCAAATAAAGTTTTTATCTATCTATCTATCACCATCAGTTGGTTCGTAATTTTTGAGCCTCATTTTGCCCTTGAATTTGCTCTATTTTTATGATGAACACATGTACGAAAACGCGGCCGTTTTTGTCATTGCGAACATTTTTTTAAACCACATGATGTTTAGCGATTCGGAGGGCTATATCGGTATTCAGGGTGTTCGGCAGATGGATGGACATACGTATATTGGGGATAGATTAGATCATCTGCTATGTGGTCTAGCACAAAAAAATGAATTGGACCCAAATATTTTTTTTTAGAATATTTTATTTTTATTTTTGAATTTTTTGTTTTTCAAATAACTGAATTCGTAAGTAAGTAAGTAAGTATTTATTTGTGACACACAGGTTACAATAATAGATGACAATAGAATAAAATATACAATACGCTGTGATCTACCTTCAAGGTGTACAAATATTAAATCTTAAAATAACGACATAGTTCTAATCTTTATGAACATGCACTAGTTATGCTTAAACATGACAAAGAAATTAGGTAAGATTCTGGAATTAGTCTAGATTTAAATGAAATAAGAATGTTAACCGGTTAATCATTTATTTATAATCTGTTTTCAAGATTATCACCTCAATTACTTAAAAAAATGATAAAACGGACAAAATTTTTATTTTATTCTCTTCATCATCATCATCATGTCAGCCGAAAGACGTCCACTGCTGGACATAGGCCTCCCCCAGAGACTTCCACAATGACCGGTCCTGCGCCACCCGCATCCAGCGGACACCCGCGACCTTCACCATGTCATCAGTCCACCGTGTGGGGGGCCTGCCCACGCTACGCCTTCCGGTACGTGGTCGCCACTCGAGAACCTTTCCGCCCCAACGGCCATCGGTTCTACGTGCTATGTGCCCCGCCCACTGCCACTTAAGTTTAGCGATTCGGAGGGCTATATCGGTTACTTTGGTTTTGCTGCGGATGGCCTCATTCCTGATGCGATCACGCAGAGAAACTCCCAACATAGCTCTCTCCATTGCTCTTTGGGTGACTTTGAGCCTTCGTATGAGGCCCATAGTAAGCGACCACGTTTCAGTGCCATATGTCATCACTGGCAACACACACTGGTCAAAGACTTTCGTCTTGAGACACTGCGGAATATTGGACGAAAAGATGTGCCGTAGCTTCCCGAACGCTGCCCAGCCGAGTCGGATTCGACGATTTCTATTTTATTCTAATCTAGACTAATTCCAGAATCTTACAAATTCATTTATTTAAAAACAGAATTTTCAAAAATAAAAATAAAATAAATCTAAAAATTTTTTGTGCCCAATATTTTTTTTTGTGCTTGGCCACGTAACAGATGACCTCACCAATCCCCAATATATCATCCATCTGCCGAACACGCTGTATAATCACGCAGAGAAATTCCCAGTATAGCCCTCTCCATTGCGCCGGTTATTGTGGCAATCTTTTGTATAGACGTCCAGCAGTAGCCGGCCCCTAGCTCATATGATGATTATGTTTTTTTTTTTTGTATTTGATTTGATGATACAATAAAAATTAATCAGTTAGTAAACAAAAACAGGCGAGGCGTTTCTTTGTGAATATATAATATCTTGAACTGTCTCGGCCGTAGAGAACAAGGGCAGAGTGGGACACCAATATAACTTAATATCTTGCTGTACCTCACCACACAGGGGCAAGATAGGGTACGGTCAACTGCAAAAATACGTATCGATTTAATCCTCTCATTAATACGTACCGCAAAAACAATCCGCCGACATATTTTTAAGCAAGTTGTATGCACCCATATTTTTTCAGTTGACTGCACTTACTGTCAAATTATATTTTTACTAATAAGCAGTTTCATTGTATTGTAATGCCATTTAATATCGGTAGTTTCGATAGTAAGCTTTGCTCCATAAAGGATGATTCACAGTAGGCCGTTCCGTGTCCGGGCCGGCCTGTTTTCTTCTAGAGTAATACGCCGGCCGTTGCGTTTGCTGTCATAGAAAACAGGCCGGCCCGGACACGGAACGGTCTACTGTGAATCATCCTTAACATTATAATTATTATAAATTACAATTAAATTGTAATAAATCACGATTATTTCTTCTGTCAGTGCTGCATTGGAGGGAGGGTAAGTTGTTTTGAATTTCTTTGAATATTTTTTTAGACATTGTCATTTTTTTTTTAATTTGGGGTACTATTGGAATTTAAGAAAAATAAACAAGAGATATATTTGCAATAAATTGTGAATAGGTCGGGCAGTTTCGGGATGTGCTTTAAGTAGACAACATCACAGTTAGTATGAAGGTTTATAATGGACGATTCACACCGTACGGCTGGAGTCGGCGCGCACCCCAATAGAGTCAAAGGAATTTCTAACCATCTATACAGAAGTTAGATTTCATATTTGAATGGGTTGCGGGCAGCCGGTCGGCAGCCGCCGGCTCTGCCGCTGGCGTTTAGATCCGAAGTCTAGTTTCTGTGTGGAGGGTTCGAATTTCTTTGACTCTGGTGGCGTGCGCGCCGCCTACGGCCGTTTGGTGTGAATCGTCCATAACTCAAATAGTTCACTGTCAACTCTATATATTATCCGTCAAACAGAATAGGGTTACCATGATTTTGGAGATTTTGTATAAAAAAAATTAAAAATGAAATGCGTGTGTTTCCATTTCAAAAAATATATAGGGACACGAATATTTTTTGAAATGGAAACAGACACCAGGTCGGAAATACTGATTCATGATCACATCCCCGAAATCATTCTGTATAGACATATGTAACGATTATTGTGCTATGTATTGTTAGTTTCAATATTAGTATCATTTTATTTACTAAAATTATTAACTTTGAGGGTATTTCTCCGCCATTACTTATTGCTTATTAAAGGGTAGTCGTAGATTGCAGACGTGATGTCGGGGAATTGCCAAGAAAGGGGGGGACACATCGTGTTTCTGTCACTTCTCGGTTAACCGTGCTAGAATGTAGACGTGTGCGAGTGTCCCTAGTCTAGACGTTTACGATTATATAAGTGTATATCAAATAAATTGAGTGTCATCGAATAAATTGTTATGAAGATCCAGTGTATTATTCAACACATAATACTAAACACGATTTGTTTTTTTTTTCTAGTGATCCAACGTCGGTCTTAGGCGGGGTAAGACTTCCGCCAGATACTGAAATTATCAAATACACCTCCTCGCTAACTGGGCCGAAGGTAAATCATGTTAAAAACAAGCACACATACTGATAGAAGATAGTGCAGACTTTTTCACTCACAATTATGTGTTTATAGATAATTATGTAACATAGATTCACTGAAGATTGTGTCGCTGTCGTTCATTTGATGTCATAGCTTTTATACACAAACATATTGTAACTCCATAGTTACCACTCTGTAAACTGTAGACGTCGCAAAAAAAAAAAAATTCAAAATGACCAAAAACTGACTTGACAAAAATTCTATAAAATTATCGAACCTGCTCAAAAAAATTAATAAATTTCTATAAAATAATCGAACCTGCTCAAAAAATTTAATGAGAATCGGTTGAAAAATGCGACCCGTAGACGAGAACAAACCATAGAAAAAAAACTGTTTTTGAAAATTTTCAGTAACTGAATTTATCCTAAAATTGTATACTTATAATTATAATTATCGAACCTGCTACAAAACTTCACGAGAAATGCGACCTGTAGAGGAGAATAAACGGAAATCCGGACATACGAAAGATTTTTTGTTGTAGGTGATGCAGACCTTTATACTTTACTATGCATTTTTATTATCATTATTATTTATGTTTTTACGATCCTATAGTGAATTTTACTACATAATAATTTCTTATTTTGACATGTCTACAACAATACAATATTTATTTTAAAGAATAATAATAGCATTATTAGTAAGTTTCATAAATTATTTCTGCACCACCTACTGCGAATTGTAATTATTTGATTTAATTTCCGCTACCCAAAGGTTGTCTGGTAGAGATCGCTCTTTAGCGACAAACCGCCTTCTTTTGCCTCTACTTATTGTTATTACGTACTGTAATTGAGGTGTGCAATAAAGAGTATTGTATTGTAGCATCAATAAAATTGATCTAAATAATTAATTAATATTTTAATACATGTTATAACGGACGATTGTGCTTGTTGCTAAGCCTATATGAATAAAGAATATTATGACTTTTACTCGGTCAATACATTAGATACAAAGAAAATGCATACAAGATTACTTAACCAAAATAATATAAATAAAATTAAAACTAACTTAAATGTAAAACAGGCCCTTGAGGCATTGCACCGAGGATGCTGGCGGCATTTCCTCGCTGTATCGCAATGCTGGTACGTCGAGCGAGGAAGACGCCAGCTCTTCGGTCAACAGTTACGTTAACCAGACGCTTCGCAATTTCTGCAAATAACTTGTGTGTGCAGTGACAATATCATGAGATCTCTAGCACATTCCATGTTGATTTTCACTGTGACAAGGTACGAAGCGGCCTGAAATCAGTTCTGTCAAGCTGGTTTAATTTAACGGACGATCAGATATACTCTTTAAGTAATGATTGCAAGAATTATCATGCAATCATTACTTAAAATTTAAAAACATTAAAATTGGTAATACATTAAGAGATCAAAAATGTAAACAAGTGAGTTGGCACCATAAAAAAATTAACGTATGCAGTGGGTAATTTAAAAACCGTTCGAATACTTGAAAAAAAAAATACCGCGTTCGAAATTTAAGCGAAATAAATTTGAATTAATACAAAATATAACCACTCTGAATTAAATAGCGTTTTTAATAACGTATTGGTTTTGTATTATAAAAAATGTGGAGATAAGATTTATGCTACAAGAGGTTTTAAAAAGGAAAGTCATGTCAGATTGACAGTTGTTTGTTTAGATTTTTGATTTCTAAATCCATCTCAGACTTTATAGTTGTTTCTATATGTATGTAATGTAATGCGAGAAATTAAGTTCGTACTGTAAAATGAGCCGATATCACTAGTATCCGAAAATACGAGAGACTGATAATAATTTTAATCTTGATAGATACGACAGTTTTAAGTGCAAATTCACAAACCTGAAGCATCCGGGTCTGGAGCTCGTAAGGCTCCTCTGAAGGCACTCTTCGCTACTACACAAAATCAATCAAAATCAAAAAATTTATTCTGCAAATAGGCCACAAGGGCACTTTTACAAGTCAACACATGAATTATACAATTAAATAAATTGACAATGATAATTATTATGTTTTCAAAACAGAATTGCAGAACTAAAAAAAAGTGGACCGTAATAATAATGATTTCAAAACTATAGTGATTAACAAACTCACAATATTCAATTAAAATAAACTTACCATACATTATTACAAAAAAATAGTTACGTATATATACGTTCTCTGTCTGAATACACAAAAGTATACACAATAAATTTAATATCTCAGAGTTGTATATGGTCTCTGAGCGTCCATTATTCCTTAGTCCTTTGAGATGTACATGGTCTCTATGCGTCTAAATTAAAATAAGTAGTAAATGAAAATAGCACTTAAGTAATTTAATATTCTCAGATATGTATAAGGTCTCTAAGCGTCAATAACAATAACACAGTAACGTGCAGGCCTGACTTACCGACCGTGTTTCGCCCTAGAGATATCTTTCTCGACACAGCCCACTCACGCTCTTGATGTGATTTGCACTTATCACAGTTTTAGAGTATTTATCTGACTTCTATGTAGGACGAGGGATCTTTACACGAATATTATAGTAAATTGGACGCTCCTTGTGTGCGTCTTCGAAAGTTTTTGTAAGTAATGGCTACAGGAAGTAGTTCTACCTATGTAAACCGTTGCCATATGTAAAACAGAAAAAAAAATGTTACTCTATAAAAAAACCGATATTCGATACGAGTATTGAACAATAGTGAATTAGTGAAATATTCCAAATATCTTAGGTTGAATGAAGTGAGTGAACAAGTTTGATTTAGTTGGTTCAAAAACACCTAAGCTAGGAAGGTCAATATTTGATAATTCCGATTTACAAATTTTGAAATGTCATTACATTCGCTTGTGCTTGCATTAATTGTTGCATTTTGTTGTGCATTTGTTTAAGTAGTGGTTGTGGTTGTTTGTTTTATATTTATTTTATAAGCTTTTATTAAACTTGTAATGTTTCTGTGATTGGGTCAAATATTGCAACTGAATTTTAGACCAGTTATCTTCATCGATTGAACTTAGTTACAGTAGGATTCTCAGTACTCCATACAAACGTAGTTTCGCTCTCATTTAAAAACGCCTTGCTGGAATAACATGAAACTTTGTACGAGTATATACAATGGGATCTGGCATAGCCAGGTCGGAATTTAGTTTCTGTTGCTTGAAATTATAATGGAGAAAAATTACAGCGATTATTAACGTTTTCATACAAACGAAAAAAACTGAAAAACTTTTTTTTCTATTACATTATCTAGCAACAGGAACTAATTTCCGACCTAGATATGGAGGCTTCCATTGTGTATAGTAAGTTTCATGTTATTTCAGCACGGCGTTTTAAAATGAGAACGAAATTACGTTTGTATGGAGAATCGAGTTCAGCCGAGCGTGCGGGGGACTTCTTGTAAGTTCGGTGACAATGGAATATTATGGTACCACCGAGCTGATCTGATGATGGAGACAGAAGGTGGTCATAGCAACTCTAAACTTCACAAGATAAACGCGTCGTGTTTGAGTTCATTGAAACCCTCTCAACGAGTACTGTGGTGGGTGACTGCGGACAAAAGGTACAATCGGCAATATAAGTTTGTACCAACAATTTTTTTTGACAATCTTATTTTAGACGGTGCTTACAGTTTTGCACTGTTTTGAGCATGAGGGGCCTAATCGAACGTATTAAACATACGTAAGGTGGATATAACTGATATCAGTGTGTTTTTAGTATGGACTGTACGACCTTCAAACCTTCAAGAAAAGAGCGTACTTCCATCTTAAAGGCCGGCAACGCACTTACAACCTCTGGTGTTGCGAGTGTCCATGGGCGGCGCTAATCGCTTACCATCAGGCGATTCGTCTGCTCGTTTGCCTCCTATGTCATAAAATAAAGGAAAATGACATTTATATTTACCCTACATACGTTTGTAATCACCCTGCTGCATTAGTCTATCTGTCACGAATCCTCAAAACAATGAAGATTCAGTAACGCGTTGATGTTCGCAAGCGTGCATAGGCTACAGTGTCTGATTAACGTCGCGCAGGACGTATGCTTGTGTGTCACCGTTTAGTATAAAAATGGTTGAAAAGTTTTCATATTTTCCTCATATTGCTTGTACGATTAGTTGTATTAAAGTCTTTTAGGTGGGAGGCATATTTTAACAGTTTGCAGTTTCCCGTTTGCCTAAATCTTTGCAAGTATTGCATTAGCGTTTTAGTGTTACTACTGCATGAATTACATAGTCTTAACCCGTAACTTGACAACGTCCCCTGGGTTTCCCACACTCTTTGACCGTCTTTTGTATTTTTTTCTTGGCCAGTATGAGTATGACTATTCAGCGTCACCGAGGCATGAATTAGGGATATTCTTTATTTCTTGCCAAGTTAAGGGTTAAAATAGTTACTTTGAAAGAAATTTCCCTGAAAGGTTTCATAATCGTTTTTTTCTTGTTGTTTGCAAAGCGAGCCTGTGTTGAATCTTGGAAACCGGATTGTACTAAATCCTGGTAGAGTTTATTCAATCGTTTTTTCAAAATTTGAATTTTTCTATTAACCATTGTTTGTGTTTCTGATTGCCATTTTACGTAAGGTCAGTTGAGATAAGAGGAACACCCAGGAAAGATAACCACTCAAGGAATATTGAACTTTATATAGAAAACTCCCGTGAGTTTGAGACATATTAAATATAATGAAACGGGTCACTCACGTCTTAAAGGTCGAATATCGCTCGACATGTTTCAGACCGGTTCGCGGTCCTTAATCATGAGCACCTATCGCGGCGGCGGTTTTCTTAGCGCGAACCGGTCTGAAACATGTCGAGCGATATTCGACCTTTAAGACTTGAGTGACCCGTTTCATTATATTTAATATTGAACTTAATGGTTACTGTTTCTTTTACACCTCGAAAAAAAAACCTTGTCCTTTTATCCCATCTGTCCTTATGTAATTAGTTTTTGAGACACTCGTTTTTATCGTGTTTATATATTTATGATCATTGCGTAGGCGCCGCCAGGGACAACTAATCGTGGGAGAAAGAAGACGATATCTCTGGACCCGCCGCAGGTGTCCGTCCATCCGTCCTCCGAGCGAGCGTTGCCTAGCAAACGGCAGAAAGTGGTAAGAGATCGTCATTACCATCACTGGTCATTAACAACGTTACCATCATTATTGGCAACATCATTGTCATCATCCAGCATCATTGTCATCGCCTAGAGTAATTGTCATCACCCTACATCATTGTCATCACTCAACATTATTGTCATCATCCAAACGGTAGGGACGATTAACACTGAATGTTTAACACTATTGAACTTTAATATTTTTTGATAATCTAACTGACGGACTGATTATATTTTTAGCACACAAGCCTATAATAGTATTTAAAGGTACAGAAGCCTATATGCTTTAGTTATGTCGTTAACTATCAAATTTTATTCATAAACAATTATTAGTGTTCAATTAAGGTTAAATATGATACAAACACATTTTTTACGTATGGATTAAGGTTAGGTATATACAACACTGTCAGTTATTTTTATTCCTTTTACAGGACGAGTACGGCAACTCGCGGTCGTCCGTGGAAGTGATCCGGCTTCCGAACAAACCGGACCGGGCCGGACACCGGACCGGCAGTCCGGCGCCCAACCTCGCTGACTACGCGGGTAAATGTTATAATCAACTAGCTTCTGCCCGCTTCGTAGAGGATTATTTCTATCTCCTTTCCAGCCCTAAAAATACTAGAAAATAAAAACCGGCCAAGAGCGTGTCGGGCCACGCTCAGTGTAGGGTTCCGTAGTTTTCCGTCCGTCACATTAAGTTGACATATTAAGTACAGAAACACAAAACCCTAAAAACCGTGAACCGATTTTCACCGGTTTTACTTTATTTGAAAGCACGTCATTTCATTGTGATTTTGTAGAAATGACAGGTACAATAAACACCTGTTTATACGGTTAAATTACAAACTTAGTTCAGAAATTATTTTTGTAATTTTTTCAAAAACTATTCAACCTATCAAGTTCAAAATAATTTTCCTACAAAGTTTTTATAAAATTCTACTTTTGAGATTTTTTTCATATTTTTAAAACTTATGGTTCAAAAGTTAGAGGGGGGGGGGGACACATTTTTTTTTACTTCTGGAGCGATTATTTCCGAAAATATTAACATTATCAAAAAATGATTTTGGTAAACCCCTATTTATTTTTAAATACCTATCTAACAATATATCACACGTTAGGGTTAAAATGAAAAAAAAAAAACACTCCCCACTTTACGTATAGGGGAGGTACCCTAATAAAATATTTTTTTCCACTTTTTATTTTACCACTTTGTCGGCGTAATTGATATACATATTAGTACCAAATTTCAGCTTTCTAGTGCTAACGGTCACTGAGATTATCCGCGGACGGACGGACAGACGGACGGACAGACATGGCGAAACTATAAGGGTTCCTAGTTGACTACGGAACCCTAAAAATCGTTGATATCAAGGGCTTATTACAGGGTTGACGACTATCTGACAGAAATGCATGGCCCAAACCAGAGACCTAAATAGTATTAATATTTATCATCATCATATCAGCCGAAAGACGTCCACTGCTGGACATAGGCCTCCCCTAAAGAGTGCCACAATGACCGGTCCTGCGCCACCCGCATCCAGCAGACTCGCGCGACCCACATTACTATTCATATATGTATACTCGTATTTCAATTGTATCACGTCTAGGCAATTAGTTATCACAGTTCTTGCTGGAAAGCATATCAAACGATTTAATTTATTGTCTAGTGGAAGTAATTTCCATGATTGTATCTCTTATTTCCATTATTGTCTATCTAAAATTTGGTTATACAGTTTCGACATGTTGCCTTGTTGAACTGCGCATTGTAAATATTTTTTCCTCTTTTTACAAGCTTTCATTATTATTTACTTTCACCTGTCCCGTTGTCTGTCGATCTGTTATCAAATCTTGCAAGTTAAATTTGATCCACTTCCCGGTTTCCTATTGAGCGGAAATTTTGCATGCATCTATAAATCGGATGACAATGCACCCGCCGACTTGCACGATGGTCCTCTTGTTTTGATCTAAGTTATTTGATCATATCCTTGCACACATATTTTGGAGTTGTAGTCCAGATCTGAACTTTCTTTATACCCTGTAATTGTTAATATGTAGACTATAACTTGTTTTGTGAGCCTAATTAAATAAATAAATAAATATGATTGTGGAAAAAAGTACAGTCTGCAATAAAAGCTTGTACCAAAAATGATTTTTTTTTACCAAAAACTTGTTGTATCCATACTCAGATTTACTTGTATAAGTAGGTTAAGTATTATCATTGTAATAAGCATATTTTTGGGAGAAAATGACTGACTGTCGAGTTTGTTTCGGCGTTTCTTCTCGGCAGTGGTCTTCTTTTTCGGAAACGCTAGTAGATTTTGACTTGTAAAAGTGCCATTCTTTTTTAATATTGGGGGACAATCTTACACAAATCGACCTAGTCCCAAACTAAGCAAAGCTTGTACTATGGGTACTAGATGACGATATACATACTTATATAGATAAATACATAGAAAACATCCAAGACCCAAGAACAAATATCCGCGAAAAATGCACAAATAAATGCCCTGGCCGGGATTCGAACCCGGGACCTCTAGCTTCGGAGGCAGAGTCACTACCAACTAGGCTAAACAGGTCGTCGCCATTGCGCTCTACTTGCAGATTAAACTTCATTTATTTCATTTATTTATATTGTAGAGCTTGAACTGAACATGCGCCCACCTCTACAGTAACTGAGGAGTGTCTTTTCAAAAGCGCTTATTTTTTCTGTAACTCTACTTCTAAATTGGACCTTAAGTTTTCTTAGGGAGGTATTCAACTCATCCAATATCTTTGCCCAATATACATTTGATCAAAGAAATTGGATGAATTCATCCAACTTGGATGGGACCCCGACATTTGATAAAAGATTCCGATGACAGTTAAATCAATATGGCTACGCTTGAAAAAAAAATCTTGGACAAGGATATTGGATGAGTGGAATGGGCCTCCGTCAAAGAACTTTGATCAAAGATATGACAAAGAGATTAGACAAAGATATTGGATGAGTAGAATACCACCACGTATTAAACTCATCCAATATCTTTGATCAAAGAAATTGGATGATTTCATCAAACTTGGATGGGACCCCGACATTTGATCAAAATGATCAAAGATTCCGATGACAGTTAAATCTTGGACAAAGATATTGGATGAGTGGAATGAGCCTACGTCAAAGAACCGACATTTGATCAAAATGATCAAAGATTTCGATGACAGTTAAATCTTGGACAAAGATATTGGATGAGTGGAATGAGCCTACGTCAAAGAACTTTGATCAAAGATTTGACAAAGATATTGGACGAGTGGAATACCACCCTAAGACAAAAATAAGGGAGGTATTCCACTCATCCGATATCGTCGACGATATCTTTGTCCAATATACATTTGATCAAAGAAATTGGATGATTTCATCCAACTTGGATGGGACCCCGACATTTGATCAAAGATTCTGATGACTGTTAAATCAATATGGCTACGCATGAAAAAGAATAAAACTTGGTCAAAGATATTGGATGAGTGGAATGGGCCCACGTCAAAGAACTTTGATCAAAGATTTGACATAGTAATTGGACAAAGATATTGGACGAGTGGAATGCCACCCTAAGCCCTTTTGAAAAGATACTCCTCAACTGTCAGCATCAAAAGTAGCTACGCGTAGTAGATTCTCTTATAACCTTATAATCAGGGATCGGATATTCGGATAGATATTTACCTAAATTTGACAAAATCCCGGAAAATGTTGGGCAAATATGGAGCGGCTTGTTAATTGTAATAAGTGAAATAAATATACTCCGGGACTCCGGGATTGCACAAAACGACATAAGAAAGTGAAAATTTTCAAACATGTATTTTTGACTATTGTTGTAAGCAAATATGTTGTTATACAGATGTAACAATAACAGTGTATGTAGTGTAGCCGCAGCGTGAATTGGCAAAGTAAATACATAATAAATAAGCGTATTTAAATACTCAGATATGAGTTTAGGCTGCCTTGTTACTAAGTTCAGAAATCCCGAGAATTTAATTACGAAAATAAAGTCAGGTCCCTCTCCATACCGTTCACGCCGCCAAAGTTTAGGTTAATATCTACCCAAATATCCGTCCCTGCTTATAATAAAGACTTGAACTTTTTAAATGCGTAGCTACTTTTGATGCTGGCTGTACCATAACTATATTTATGTACCATAACTATATTTATGTACCATAACTATATTTATGTACCATAACTATATTTATTTAGTTCCGTACTCCCCATTCCATCACCGGATGTCCAGACGCGTTGAGCGGTTGCATCCTTACTAGTCTGGAGGCAATCGGCCAGTTTTAGAAAAGTCGTCGACATCTCTTCTATATACCTAAAACAGGTATGGATGTGTTCCTTGTTGTCTCTAGAACACGAATCTACCTGTTTTAGTTCATGGAGGGGGGAACACACATAGCTGTGACGTCATAAAGATGGCGGCCGACGGTCGTTGATTTTTGTCCAAATCTCGGGTTCTATTGTACCAATCGGTTCGTGTGAGGTGTCGTTTGAAAGCTTGTTAGCCCCCTCCATGAAATAAAACAGGTAGATTCGTGTTCTAGAGACAACAAGGAACACATCCATACCAGTTTTAGGTATATAGAAGAGATGTCGACGAAAATCGTGAAGGAGACGACTTTTTGCAAATTTGCCTATAGACTATACGTTGTCAGCCTACCATTTATTCGCACGAAGCGATTTGCTTCTTCTTTCTTAATGCGAACAGCTGAGGACTGGAATTTACTGCCGCCGTCTGTATTTCCTGATACATACAATCTGGGTCTCTTCAAGACAAGAGTGAATAGGCTATTACTGAATCAGTGAGCAACATCTTAGGCCTTGTCATCGCTTTCCATCAGGTGAGACTAAGGCCAATCGCTGGTCAGTCTATCAGAAAATTAAAACAAAAATTTAATATGTCCTGTCAGGGATATCTCGCGAGCTGCTACAAACGATTGCGAGTCAGAGCGGCGTCAGTCTAGCGGCATTGGAGCGACAGCTGGCTGGCTCCACCGCACACACAGGTACTGTCACAATGTCATGTCATCTTGTAGTTTTGTATTATACGCCACTACGCCAGTCATCACTTGGCGAACAGAAATTACAATCCCAAGATGTTTATTAAGGTTAATCCCGGAATCCCGGGATTACTCATCTATTATGAGTAAAACGGGAAAACGGGATTGGTAATAATTATAAAGCGATAATGGTAATAGAAGGCGTAGATTATGAAGCGTTAAATTTAAAAGTAACTACTAAACTTTAATTTCGCTATCGACTAATGCAATCATGAAGCCTTTTCGACCATTATACTGAAATTAAGTTCAAATTTTAAAGGTGAAAAGAAATACGCGGTATAAATGAATCGGGAAAAAATATCTGAGAGAAAAATGCGTCATTCTGAAGCAAAACAAATCTCTTTACCGTTTACAATAAGGCGCTAATTCCATAAAGACTCAATTAGAAATAGTCTATTGACATCTACAAAGTTAGACCTTTTTGATATTATTAGGAACAATAGGTATGCATAGTCAACGACACGCGGCTGGATGCATGCCCATACAGTTCCAGTCCATGTAAATATATTCACTGTAAATTGGTAGCGAATATCATCATCATCATGTCAGCCGTAAGACGTCCACTGATGGACATAGGCGTCCCCCAAAGACTTCCTCAATGACCGGTCCTGAGCCACCCGCATCCAGCGGACACCCGCAGCCCTTACCAGGTCATAAGTCCACCGTGTGGGGTGCCTGCCCACGCCTGCCGGTACGCGGTCGCCACTCGAGAACGTTTCCGGCCCAAAACAATAGCGCGGTAGCATATATAACTTTGAGTAACTATCCTCGGGATTTATCATAAACAGCTAGTCGCACCTTCTCCACGATACAAGTCAGATCAATATCTCGAATAGAGTCCACCGCAAACCATAGAACCCCACAGCAGTGACACATATCCACTTTCATTGTTTTAATCATCGTCTTTGTTTTAGATTCCGGTCTGAATCTCAGCACGAAGTCAAACAACACGAGCACGGAGGATTCCCCGCTGGATCTCGGACTAAAGGCCGGCGGAGATGAAGACGCTCCTCTCAACCTCTCCCTCAAACCCACGCCTCGTGAGTATTGTTAGTAAAAACAACTTTGTAATAATATATTATTAGATGCCCTCTTGAAAAACAATAACTTAAGACAATATATATATATATACAATTCCGTTTTCTATTTTTCTTTTCAATATATTCGTTTTTTCAGCGAGTACGCAAGCATCGGACGCGTTATCGCGTCTCACGTCGCTCAGCAGTTCGCTCAACGCGTCGTCAAGCAACGACAGAATATGTACGTTAATTTACAATATTTAATAGTGCCGTATTGCTTCGAAAAAATTGAGATGACCGATCCCGGGACTTTGTATGAAAAATCCCGGGAGCCGGGATTTCCCATAATTGTGGTTACTGTTACACTTTAGCTAATTTTATACCCGTTTTTGGTTGATTGCTTGTCTATCTTAATTTTTCTAAATCATTTCACGCGATCTGCCTCTGCACCTTTAGAGAATACTGGTGTGATGTATGAACATGTCACTTGCAGCAAGACGAAAGCCGGGCGCGAAGCCTCGTCGCGTGGTTCCCGAGCTCAACTCTCAAGTCGCCGACTCGCCTAGACCCAAGTCCAGCGGCAGTGAAGACAGTGAATGTGAGTATTTCACAATCTTTTAGTTAACTTGCTATGTTTGTATGTACCCCGGACCCGGCGGCTGGGACCCGGGTATGTCCTAAAACTAAGACCACCGGGGGATGGGCAGCAGCATCCCTGGAGTGCGTTGGAGATACTGCGATCGCCAAACCGCATGCCAAGCGTGGTGATTATGGCATTTCCACCATATCGCCCAAAAGACGTCCACTGCTGGACATGGGCATCCCCCAAATTCAAGGAGGGTATATGCCATAATCGCCACGCATTTACCTCCCATGAAATTGGGGGAGGCCTATCAAAAAATCAAAACAAAATCAAATATTTATTCCGCAAATATTGCCGCAAGGGCACATTTACACGTCAAAGCGTGAATTTATACAATTTAAAAATACTGACAATCTTACTTAATTATTATATTACAATTTCACCTGTTGCATGTAGTTGTGACGTGTTCGAATCATGATGATGATGACAACTACATACAACAGGTCATTGACGGCCTGTTTAGCCTAGTCGGTAGTGACACTGCCTCTGAAGCTAGAGGTCCCGGGTTCGAATCCCGACCAGGGTATTATTTGTACATTTAGCAAGGAATTTGTTCTTGGGTCTTGGATGTTCTCTATGTATATCGTCGTCTAGTACCCATAGTACAAGCTTTGCCGCTTTGACGTAAATTTTAATTTAATCTTAATTATATTTTGTAAAATGTTTCACTAACATAGTTTTGTAAGTTTCTAATTCTTACTAACATATGTGTATATGGAATTATGGATTATTATCTGAAATAAATAAATTTAATTGAATTGAATTTGCTTAGTTTGGGACTAGGTCGATTTGTGTAAGATTGTCCCCCAATATTTATTTATTTTCTTAAGTTTTTTACCTATAATGTGAAACATTATTAGTCAATGTAAAATGCCAGAATGAAAACTGTTAGTATTTTGCCATTTTAATGACATGTTAAATAATAACTAACACATTCGGTGCCGGTGACACGAAACCGTGTCATTTTTGTATGTGTAATTGCCTTGTCGGCGCCGAATGTGTTAAGTGGTAATTGTACTTCTTCGGGTCTAGACGTGTTCAGAGTTTAGCCGATGCGAAAGCTTTGTTCATCTTCAACTGAATTTTAAAGCGGTTATCTTCAACCGATTGAGCTGAAATTTGGCATACTTAGAGGATGCTTGGACACCTGTTACGACACGATGAATAATTTAAAACTATAGTGGAAGGGAAAGTGGAAGGAGTGCGAAAGAGAGGGAGACCAAGAAGAACATATATTGACCAAATTAAGGAAAAAGTAAACGTCGTGTCGTATCAGGCTGTTAAAAGGAAGGCTGAGGAAAGAAACACATGGAGATTGCTCCACCGACAAGAGCCTAGCTCTTAAATAAATGATGATGATGATGATGTAAGTTCGGTGATAATGCAATATTATGGTACCACCGAGCTGATCTGATGATGGTGACAGAAGGTGACCAACTCCTAAACTACACAAGATAAACTCGTCGTGTTTGGGCTCATTTGAAACGTCTCAACGAGTAGTTGATTATTGTAGAAAAATGAAAACAGAAATGTAAATTATGACTGAAACTTATTATTAAACCATTAGCTTGAATTTTTGTCTGTCTGTATTTTTACTTTTGTCATTTGTACAGTAAAGTTTTTGCATAAATACATGTCCGCTGGAAGCGGACAGCCCAGTACCGGTCGTTGTCGCGGTCTCTGGGGGAGGCCTATGTCCAGCAGTGGACGTCTTTCGGCTGATGATGATGATACATACATACATAAATTCTTTATTAAACCGACAACTAAGAGATAATGTCCTTTAAAGAAAGAATGGACCGGAGGAAGTCAACTGCCATACATATCTGATTTGTTTATTTTTTCAGCTGTCGGCTGGCCGAACCGCGAGGGTCGGCCGCGGAATCTCGGGCGAGGCGTCAGCAAACCGAAGAAGAATACAGTCGCCTCGTTATTAGCACAAAGCCGGGCACTCGGTCTTCGGCCTGCTTTGGCACAGCAGTTACTGGCTGAAACCGACCTGGTAAGAATATTTATTAGCAATCGCGGCTTTTATGCCGAATCTGGGATTTTGGTAAAAACCCCGGGGTAGTTCGGGATGGTCAGCAAGCTAAAAAAACACGTCACTTCGTTATTAGCACAAAGCTTCGGCTTGGCTCAGCAGTTATTGTTCAAGACCGACTTGGTAATAAGAGTAGCTTGCTAATATTACTAGGATGGTATATCCAGTAGTCTGGCCGATTCCGGGATTTTGTATGAAAAATCCCGGGGTCCTTAGAATTCAAATTCTAACCTCTTTTCAGGAGAAACTCAAAGCGTTGCTAGGCGAGGCTGCGAGCACGGATTCCGAGTGTCCGTCTGACAGCTGTCCCTCCGACTCGGATGCCAGTGATTCCAGCCGTCGACCGCATGAAGCATCGCATCGGCTGCCGCTCACTAGAGGCAAGTAAATTTTTAACAAAAAAACATCAACTCCAAACTTTACCAGACCCCATCCTCTTGGTATATAATTTGAGGAGTTCCTTCGATTTTTCCAAGATCCCGTCATCAGATCCAGACTTGGTGACAATGGGACCAACTAGAAAACACACCCTTTCAAACAAAAAAAGAATTTTTGAAATCGGTCCACTAGTCTCCGAGTAATCTGTGAACATACTTAAAAAAAATCCGTCGAATTGTGAACCTCCTTTTTTTTTGAAGTCGGTTGATAAGATTACAAGCTAACATGGTCATTAACATACCGAGGATGGTCAAGGAAGCCGTTGAAATCCAAAAGCACAAGAATTGCAACCGGGAAGATGGGGTCAACAGTCGAGCGTGTGGCGACCAGTGCTCCAAAAGTTCACAAAACGGTAAGAGACTGTAACCGGCATGAACGCGCGAGTTGATACTGTAAGTGTTGTGTGTCGTGATCGTTATCGAGTTTTGAGTGAGAGTGCGGACGGTGGCAGTAGCTGTGACACGGAAAAAAGCGAATCAAGAAGAGGGTAGATCGCTACGGAGTGTGGGTAGGCCACAAATAAAACTTGCAGCACGTCAGTTAATCCATGAAAATGGTAAATACCCCGTTCCTAGCAGTAATTCTAGAGGTAAATATTCCGTGACTTGGTACGCATAATCCCGGGAATCAAGGCGATATTTTTATAGACTTATTCGGTGTTTTGAGTACAGTCAACATGAAATGTAGACTGCGACATTTGGGATGAGTCAAATCAGTGAAAGTGACAAGGTACTAAAATAATCATCTACTTTTGCTGTTGACTATACGTCCCGTCACGAGTGACTGTATAATGACTAACAGCCTTATTCATAAAAAGTTAGAGGCTCCTTGAAGGCTCCTTGAAGGCCCGATGCTAAAAAACATGATTCATAATCCTCTGTCAACGCTAATCGGTCCAACAAGGCTCTGCTAAATGGTTCGAAAGTTAGAGGCCCGTAGACCCTTCTTTATCTCTCTGTTAAGTCACAAAATGGCCGCCACAAATTTGAACAGCTGATTGCGACAAGAGAAAAACCATACCCATGAGAAAATTTCTACGAAGGTCGAAGGGATTCTGTACGGATGTTGTTTTATAAATTCTGTTAATTGGGTACTTAAGAAGATACGTATAGTCGTATATTAAATACAATTAGGATGATTAACATAGTTACGGCTTTATGGGAAAAATACTCTCGCTTTATAAAAAGTAGATCTTATGATTGAAATACCTATAAAGAGTCCCCAGTACGCTCGGCAAAACTCGATTCTCCATACAAACGTAGTTTAGATCTCATTTAAAAACGCCTTGCTGAAATAACATGAAACTTTGTATACCCAATGGGAGCCGCCATATCTAGGTCGGAAATTAGTTTCTGTTGTTAGAAAATGTATTGGTAAAAAATACAGCGAGTTTTTGAGTTTTTTTACGTCTTGTATGAAAACCTTAATAATCGCTGTAACTTTTCTCCGTTATAATTTCAAGCAATAGAAACTAATTTCCGACCTAGATTATGCCGGATCCCATTGTGTATACAAAGTTTCATGTTATTCTAGCATGGCGTTTGAAAATGAGAGCGAAACTACGTTTGTATGGAGAACCGAGCTTACTGCGGACTCTTAAGTGATCGTCTATCATTATCTTTACTTTCGTGACAATGTAAGTTATCCGGGTTATACGGAATGTGGAAGCTGTTATTGGACTACCACAACCGCGGCGTCGCAATGTGTATTACAAAATGGCAGATCCTATAGAGAGTACCTATATAGGGGATCTGCCCGATGTAGAATTTCGGCTCCGGTACTGGTTTGACAAGGGGACGGCCCAAATTATTGACGAATTGAGAGCTTCTCGGACTCTCGGCGCGAGCACTGATGGCGAATCACTTTGATGCGTGACTCTGCCCATTATATAAAAATCCCTTCTAATGCAGCCGAGAGGGAAGAGACCTGTTACGCGCTGCGGGCGTTTCCGACAGGAGCAGTCAACAGGACGGCAAACAATGCACATCTTCGTGCTTTTATTCATCGCCACTTCCAATAAACAAGGTTATCAATAATTACGATTTCCACGAACTTGGTGGTTTCAACAAGAGCTTGCCTTAATTACTTGAGTCAAAAGAAAACTAGGCCCGTCGGGTATGGTGGAAACCCTTAATAAGGGCCGTCAATTGCAATCATGTATGTAACAGTAAGTAGATACAGCGGCATAAATAGGTACCATACAAATACTCTTTATTGTACACCTCAAGGGTCGCTAGGCCGGTTACGCGACCATCGTCAGTGTGCGACCACCTGAAGGACGAGATTTTTATCTATTAAAGATATGAATATTTTTACACACCCTACATACAGAAACAGTGAGTTCTATACATTTTTTTAAGTTATTGAATGGGAATCTATTTATAAAACGAATCAATATCCTATCAGTTCATCAACTTATCCAAGTGATCGCAAACCGGCACACCAATTTAGCTGGTCGCTAACCGGCCTATCGACCCTAACTACTTTATAGATATAATATAATTTAGTAAGAAGCTTGTTACCAAAGTATATAAAACACAAGAAATAATGTATACAAAATTATGCTGGTGGCTGTACTTTACAGCCAAGGAAAAAGAAACACGTACCGGTTTCGTTCTTGTTGCAATGTGAAGAAGGGATAAAAAGGTACGTGTTTACATTTAATTAATCATCATGAATCCTAGCGATAACCCAGTACAGTTGCACCCGAAAAGATGCCCAGGGTTACTTAATCCCAAGAATTGACGTAGGCACTAGTTTTTACGGAAGTGACTGCCGTCTGACCTTCTAACCCAAGGGGGAAATTAGACCTTATTGAGATTAGGATTGTCAAATGCGTGAACAACTTTACCGTCAGAAATCCTCAAGTCGCCCGAAGACCTTTATTTCATTAATAAGAAAAATGGTAAATAACTTCTGTAAACCCCCTTTTCATGGCATGTACTAGTGAACTACTCGAATGAGTATTTCTTATATATGTTTAATGATGTACTTATACAAAGTACCTCATTAAGTTGATGATTTAATAATGTTAATTACCAAGGAGTTGCTCAAGTTATAAGAAAAAATAACATACATTTAATAAAAAAAACTTAATGACATATAAATACATTTATTTTGTAAAGTTTACAAAATCCAAAAAGAAAATGAAGACAGATACAAAATCCAAAAAGAAAAATAAGAAAAATAATCTGGGGTCAGAACAATTACTTTTAACCACATTGAACTACCTTTCCTTTTACTTTTAAAATATTCCATTTTGATTAAAAGCTAAAAGTAATTGTTCTTTTAATTTCAGGATTCTTTCTCCTCTCTTCATTGTCTTTTTTCTCTCTTCATGGGAGGTGGTGTGGCTTCTTGCACAACTGGTAGAGCTTCCTGTGCTTCAATAGTGACGAACAGGACTCCTCACCAGTTGCAGGGGCAGTAGCTGAAGTTCGTACAAGCAGTATCTGAAAAAATAAAATATGTTTAAATAAAATATTTTATGAGGTGACATGCTTTATTTTTAATTTACATTCACATTAGTCATCTGTATTAGTTATAGTTACTAACTAAATGTCATGTCTATTATGGTAACCTTACATTTTGGGATGGGTACATTTAATTTGATCCTGCTAACTTGCTACTTTTTGTTCAATATTTTCCATCCATCCTCTATAGATAAGTAACCTTATCTAAACCTCTTTCAAATACAAGTTACCTCTTACATCCAACCTACCTCAGGCTTGATTACATGCACATTATCTAACCATATTGATTTATTGATTATTTTTATTTACATGATATTAAATGATTGTTGTTAGTTAATAATAATTTATCATATACTTATGCAACAGAGCTTCATACTATAGGGCTCATGGGTGTCAATTTGAACTTACTTCAACGGGTTCACTAGGTTCAGATACTACTTTTTATGTCAATCAAACACATCACACAATCAAACCATAAATTATAATTTGACCCCGACCCTGAAGCGAAGTATATCATGATATTTATATCCATGTATTTCAAACTGAAACTTGTGGACATTGAAACATAAGTAAATGTAAAAAATTGGTACGAGTGTATAACCATACCAACCAGATTTATTGAGTCCGAATCAAACTTGTTGCTATCTGTCTGGAATTCTGCGGCAACCAGGCTCTTAAGGGGTTGGAATCTGTGGGGCCCTCTCGCAGAGGCTCCCAAAACCTGACGTTTTTTCCGTGCTAACTTTGCGTTTCTCGGCGGATTTTATTTTCGTTCCGCGCCGTTTCACATAATATTGAACTAAAAGAGAAAAGCAAAATAATTTGTTATACGTATTGTTTCATTTGCAAGAACAATACTTTCATAACTATAATAAACACTCATTAGGAAAAAGCTGTACCATATAATACTTCCAACAATTTGATTGCCTTTTAAGAAGGTCCGCTCACGCAGCGACGTTGCGGCTGTACGTGTTTGTGTCCGTATTTTTATCTTCTATTATGTTTACTCTCACTTACTAGCTCTTGAAGCAACATCTGAAAAGGACGTACAGTGTTTAGATTCAATAGGAACACTAAAGGTAGGTTAGCAAAGATCCACTTAACATATCACACCAAACAAAAGTAAATGAATTGTTTTTCTTACTTTATCCTCCAATATCCAATTATCACTCCTTTTTTTGGTGGAATTCATTTTAAAATTCAATAATTGAAAACTTAACGAGCAGGAAAATTTCGACTATTTCGAGGTTACCTAGCTTCCCGCTAATTAGCTGTCACTGCAGTCAATCTTTTTTTTTAATTCACGATGTGGCCATGTTTTTGTCTATGATTTGTCAGGATGGCCAACATAACGTGTCTAATCCACCTATCAGCAACCGATTATCTAACAGACGGCTAGCAAGCGCTTATAAATCATACTTCTTAACAACCGTCAAACAGGCTTAATCAGTCTGCTAACTAACAGGCCGATCAAGCCTCTGTTAAGGTTTTTTTATGAATAGGGCTGTTAGTATTTATACATGCGGAGCCCGGAAAATCCATAGCAAAACAAAAGACAGTCGCAATCAAACTAGTGTTAGAAACATTTTTTATCGATATCGATAGTTGTGTAATATGAGAAAAAAACGGCCTACCAAATGAAAAAAAAATTATACAAAATTTCACATACAATTGTATAATTATACAGGTACAGATGCAATTTCTTGCTCGAAATCCACGTCAGTACACACAGCAGCATGTACCATATAATGATGTCCTCTACGACCATCTTATCGCGACACAAACGACGTCATAATTTCTCGACTCGTACTAAATGCAAGAAAAAGTAGAATGCACCCCTTTAAATGCCGAATAGTCCCTCGGGAAAACCTGGGCACGGAGCACATTCCACAAACGGAGCGTCAGAGGGAGGAAATTCCTCTGAAACCGTACCGTACGTGACCATTTAGGTTCTAAGGTGTGAGGATGAATACCGCCGACGGCCAGCGGTGAGATGGTAGAAAGCGGCCTTGGGCATCATGTCGAAATACAAGCGATAGAACACGCACAAGAAAGCTCGCAGCAAACGCTGAGCCCAAACCTATTGTCGCACCGATTTTGTTTTAATTTTAATTTGTTTCTCTGTGTATTTTTTTTTGCGGCTGTGAATCTCATTTTACCATATATATATTTTTATATTTCGATTTTGTAAAGATATATTGAAATTGCTGTTTCTCATTCGTTATATAGCAATGAAATGTTATTACATTTGTTTCAGGCTGGAAACGAATAACCGTGATCAAGGGTCTATCGCGCAACTGCAATATAAAAGGCGACGTCACCTACACGCCCCCAGAGCCACATCAGGGCGTGAAGATAAAGAGCGTGCATGAGTTACAGACAGTGAGTTTCCTTTTTTTATATTAAGGCGTTAGCAATAATACTGCCTATATATTGATTTAAAATTGCACGATTTTTACACATTATTGGTTAACGGGACTAAATTGCGTGCAATTGAAATGTATTCACCTTTTTTTTTTATATTTGTTCGACGTTTCGAATGTATCACAATCCGATCTGATCCATAGGTCACGAGCCGACCCACCTCAAATGGTTTTTTTATTATTATTAAAAATGGGATTGCTCTTGGCCAGCATCTAGCCAGGGCGCAAAGATGAGGCCAACGATGAAGCGAGCTCACTCAGAAGATGCCTATTCACTCGTGCCTTAAAAAGGTCCAGGTTATATGAACTCGGAAATACAGACGCCGGCAGAGAATTCCAAACCTTAGAAGTGCGCATTATAAAAGAAGATGCAAAGCGCTTGGTTCGAATTAGAGGAAATTCAACCAGGTAAGGATGGTAGCCAGCCGTACGTCTGGATGTCCGTTGGAAGAAAGGGGAATGCGGTATGCGGTGGGGGTGGTGAATACATTTCAGTTGTACTGTAAGTCCCGTTTACCAATAATAGGCATGCGGCCTGCTTGATGGTAAGTACCTAGGATCGGCAACGGGCACGCGACACCCGCAACACACTTCGTGTCGTGCCGTCCTTTTCACTCTCGTGTTATACACTATATGACGGAAAGGGACGGCACGATACGAAGTTCGATTTTCGAAGTTCGGAGTAGGCCCTTTGAAGTTCCATGCGTACATATGCTGCGATAACGCTAGATGGCGCTAAAATAAATGTGATGGTATTGACGATTATCAACCAAATACCAAAGCGTAATAATTATGTTTGGGTTTATATAACATTTTTTTTGGGGACAATCTTACACAAATCGACCTAGTCCCAAACTAAGCAAAGCTTGTACTATGGGTACTAGACGACTATATACATACTTATATATAGATAAATACATACCTAAATACATAGGAAACATCCAAGACCCAGGAACAATATACGTGATACATGCACAAATAATGCCCTGACCGGGATTCGAGCCCGGGACCTGCGTCTTCGTAGGCAGAGTCACTACGAACTAAGCCAAAGTGGTCGTCATTGATGGTTATTCTATTTAATGACGGTAATAAATAGTGGCAACGTAAGAAGTATCCGCTTAATATAATTTAGGGCTGTATCCCTTACAAACCGCTACTTTTATTGATGAATAATTATAAATTTGAATTATTTTCTCCTCAGTTCCTGGATGCAAACCCGCAACCGCCTCTAACGACAGACCACTTCACCTTCAGCTCACGTATTGTATTGGGTGAATACATACAACCAGCGCCGGAACTAGCTGAACCGCTGCTTTTCAGCGAATCCGAGATCAATAAGAGGTGAGAGACAGATCCTGGCTAAACCCGGGATCTTTAGAGGAAATCCCGGGATCCCGAGATTTAACCTAAAAATTACAGTGTGATACCCACGCAGATTAATGTTCATGGACTACTTCAGCTTCAGTCTCATGTATCGTGCTGATGTTCCAAGAGTTAGAGATTAATAAGGTATTTGCCGGTATTTTTATGGATAATTATCAGCCCGTCCTTGCTTCACGCGAGTGTATTAGTGAAGAAAATGGGACTAATTAATACATTTTCTTTCATACAAATTTTGTCGTGGCTATTAAAAATGCAACAAGAAAGAATAAGCCAAATAAAAAGCTGCCGTTCTAAACTTATGCCCTAACATAAATTTCGTTCATTGATTTTAATTTATATAGATTCTGCAATTGGTATTCAGTAAGAATGTCCATAAAAAAGAAAAGAAAAACACCGAAATAATTCAGCGAATGCAGCAAAAAATGGCTTAATACCTTCAACGGTCTAGAAATAGTCTAGACTTCGATTTTTTATATCAATCAATCAGTCAAATATATTTATTTGAAAATACAGTGGTAGTTTACAGTAGGTAGTGTTACATTAAATAAAGTTCAGTGTAGTTTGCTTGCAAGCAAGCATGCAAATATTATCAGTAATATAATTCTAATTCACATGTCAATCAAAATCAATCTTCAAAATAAATAGGTAAAAATAATAAATTTTATTATAATTATAATTTTTGTTTTGACGATACTATTGTGAATTTATCTACCAATTTTTTTTTTATTTGACATATCTACAGAAATTCAATATTTGTTTTAAATAATAATAATAGCATCAATGAATTGCTTTATAAATAATTAACTTATAAAAATGTTATAACTGACGATTGGAAAGTGCTTGTTGCTAGGCCTATTTGAATAAATAATATTTTGACTTGACTTTGACAACCCTCATAAAACTTTATTTGTACAGATTGGAAGAAGCCCGTGCCCTAGCAGCACTAACCGGCCCCCGTCCTACTCCCCCGCCCGTGGATCGCCGCATAGAGCTCGCGCGGCGACAGCAGGCCGCGCGCGACGCGCGACGCGACGCCAACTCGCGTTCCCGGGATCAGGTGCGTTGATTGGTTTTTCCGGGATTTTGTATGTTTAGTCCCGGGGCGCAAAAACTTACAATGCCATGTTTATGTTCTGTTGCTTGATCGACGTACGAGATTCTATTTGACGATACATTAAAAACGCAATCCTTTCAATCGTTTTTAGATTCAATAATATTTAGTTTTATGTGTAATTGTCGCGGAATGAAAAGATTCGTCACATTTCGACCTAAAAGGCATTAATTAAAATGCAGTTGAAATGTGATGAACCTTTTCATTCCTCGACTGTACTTAGTATTAGCCAATTTGTGAACTAGATCATAAAGGTAGTGCTAGTAAGACAAATGGGTGAACTAGACCCTCAACCTTAGTAAAAATAGCTTTCTTCTACTGCTGACAGCATATAACTCACCTCAACTCACTCATAATTATTCATTGAAATCCTCGTTACTAAATGTTTTTTTAGATATTGTATTTTTTTAAATAAAATGGCCGTTTTTTCGTAGGCGCGACTAGTCAGAGAGCTCGAGCGAACAGAAAAAGCCGAGCTAGCCAAACGCGAGAAAGAGGTGCGAAGCCAACAGCTGCTTGAGGTGAGTGTCAGTTGTGTGTCAGTGGCAGTGACGCGTCCGTAGAACACGACCTTACCTAGTACTAAGACTTCCAAGGTAAAAAAAAATGTTTCAAGTTTTTGTATAGACAATCCCGGGATTTTGTATGAGTAATCTCGGGATATTGTTTTCGTTATTTCCAAGATTGGTGTTGTCAATGGAAAAAGGTTTTGGAAAATTCCGGGATTTTACTCATGGTTATACGATACAGGGCATTTGTTCAACAAAAGAAAATAAAACAATAATACAAGGAATTTATCCTATATAACTAAGAATAATTGGCGGTCTTATGGCCAAAGAGAGATCTCTTACAGATCTTTGGGGTAGTGCAAATGATGCAAAAATATAAAACGGGCAAACACAAAATTGATTATCAGACAATTATAATTATTATATTGAAGCTTTGGAAGTCTTAGTCTGGTTTAGACTGCGTTCTGTTCAAGAGTAACTGTTATGTCTCATTCTAGCAAGGTGAGAGACGCCTATCTCACTCAAACGCCATTATAAGCATCTACTTGAAATACATTTTTGTCGAGCACTGACATACTGATCTGTTTTTATCACCACGAAATGAACTTTCGCCTGATGTGATGTTTGCTGTAGTTGACATTATGAATTGAATTTCATTGGAAATAGAAGATATAAGCACGCTTCATTATAAAAATCATTATTTCAAACGTTACGTCTGGTGAAAAGGTTATGTCAAACGACGCATGTTAGTGAAAATGACAGCCTGTAACAAATATTCTTATTACGAGACCTTATAATTGATGAAATGTGTATCCCCAGGCAAGGTCTAGCTATGGTTATCCCACTGTAAGTTTTAATATAATAATTATCATTATTCATGTCTATGTATTTCAGTGTTACTCTTTGACAGAACGAACAGTCCTCATATTTTGGGTGTTTTAAATACTACAATACATACCTAGAAGGGTAAGAATGCTGCATATTTCATCAGATATTTTAATCCCGGAATTATTATTAAAATCCCGGGATTTATCACTAATAATCCCGGTATGGGAAATCTTAAATCTTAGGTTTTCTATATTACCCGTATTGTAAAGAAAACTTTACATCATCTACTGGCTGTAAAGAGAAGTTTTCTGCTAGTGTAGCAATAATTGACGTTTTAACCTCCTGCGGCCTATGAGCCTATGTATAGGACTTATTCAACTGAAGGAATTTAAACCATTTTCAACTAGAATAGAGTTGCATTTCCTTTGAGGCGGGTGTTTTGGAGCAAATCATTTTTATTTTCGACTCTAAGGTTCAAATTTCAATGTCTGTTTGTATAGTATTAGGCCTTAGCAGGTCAAAAGTATCTACAACCTACAACCTAATGTTACTATGATTAAATTTAAATCAGTTATCTAATTTAATCAGCGACCTTATTAATTTTACTTAAATATGAGGACTGTTTATTTTATTATACATAATTATATGTATGTTTTTATTGTGCTTGTGTTTGTTGTATTTCCTATTTTATTATCAATTTGATGCTTGGCAACATTGTGCTCACATTATATGTAGTTTAAAGCAAAAAGTGCCTTAATGGGGTTGGAATAGGACACTTTTTGCTTTGTAGACAGCTCTTAGCTTATTAGATGGTAGTTAGCTGTGTGTCTAAATTGCATTCATTATTTACTATATGGTATTCTTTAATTTTGCTGAACAACTTTTAGTCGAATGTTTATTTATGATTTTCTAGTATATGAATTGGTTTTCTCGTCGGCTTCAATACATAAACAAAGCCATTGTGTAAATAAGAGTACGTCAGTTTGAAATGCACGCATAACAAATGATATGCTTCTGGAATTTGATCGTATAAATTGGTAAACAATGTACTAATAGGTCCCCCATACTTGTAACTTTCAAGACAAAGCTTTACTACTGTTCAACATCACTATTAGCTCAAAATTTACCAAAAATTGGCCGTTTCTACGATAAAAATGGTAGTTATTCGAGAAGCGCGTGTGTAGTTTTGGGTATACTCCACATTCTAGAAAGATCTAATGAGGTCCATTAAACCTTAAAAAAAAAAACAATTTTCACCTGGTTTATTTATTTTTATCATCCATGTTATTAAAAAAATCATTCTTCAATTAAGTTAGAGTTCTGTTTTCTGTGTCACAAATAATCGATAAGAAACTATACGTTCGGCTTAATGTTGTTTGGCAAAAACTATATACTATATCTATATATGTAAACTGTCTGGGTATGTCTGTCTGTCTACGTCTAACAACTGACAATGTTGTCGAAAATCGAATTGATAATAATACCGATTGTAAAGAAACTAACGAAAGAATTCAAAACAGCATATCAACAAAAACCGAACACAACTCACCATCGAGGCACTGCCCTCGCTACCGAAAACCGATACGGAATGGAAAATACCGGACATAGTGATGGGCCCAGCTACCAAAACGAATAAGGAGCGAACGATGCCGCCTATAAGCTTATCACTAATACCGGTTACCGGTAAAGACGCAAATAACACACCAATAAAGTTGAATTTGGATCAAACTGGATGGAAAGAACAAATAGAGTATAACGCTTTAGACAAAATGAAGGATTTCGCAGAGAAAGCGGCTTTCGACCTGCCTAAAACCAAGCAAAACTCCTTCGATTTCACTCTGATGAAGTCACACGAAAAACGCGAAAAGGTAAAAGACAAAGAAAACAGCCTGGAAAAACTAATAGAATCATACTCGAGAATCTCAGAGTTCATAAACGGCTGTGACTGGTCAAAAGATAAGAAAGACGACACGAGAACTTTAGAACAGAAATATCTGAACGCTAAAAACGAATTTATGTCACAGAATCTAATGCTCATGCCTAAAAAGAGTGTTAAAGAAGTTATAGATCTAAGCGAAGACGATGAATTGACGGAATTGACAAAGAGGATCAATAAAGGAACAGTCAATATTGGAAAAGATGGAGAATTATCGATTTCGGTACATAATGTTGGAAAGGATAATTCGGTACGTTGTACGATTATAGAGCACTAACTTTCGGGTCACTAACATTGTCTGGTCTAAACTGTAACTAAAAACTAATTTTCGACGTGGTAAACTAATTTCTGTGTGGTGAGGGCTCTGATATTGAAGTTAACTAGGCCAGGAAGAACTATATTTTATGAATCTATTATTAATTAATAATATCATTACTTGTGTTCTTTCCAAGCAAAGGCGCTTTGGCGGTGTCCACAATTTACAAATGGATCTTTTTTTCTTTGCTAATAGCGACAAAATAGGAACCCTTACTTGGAAATAACACATTTTATCAGCATATTTAATTATAATTGCATGTGCATGAATATATTTATCACCATAAAATATTATTTAAAGTATTTAGTAATTTCACAATTTAGTATTTGCCAAAATACTGCCAAGCTTCGTTCTTTTGGTATTTTATTTACATTATTACTTTTTCCAAGCCCTGCACGCTGCATTCTTTATAGCTATTATAAACGTAATAATTATAATGTATTAATATCAACTAATAAACATAAATTATTCAACTGACAGCCCCGTGTGTGGAATAAAGTGATTATTGAATGGTATCTTTATAATATGTCAGTTAAAACAGTTGGGTAATGTTTGGCATAACTTTATTCCGCCTATTGTTGTTTGTACGCCGAGAGGAAAAAACATGAGGTACTTATTATGATCTATGACAGCTTTATGTACTTTTACTCATGTTTTTACAAATAAATTATCTTTTCTCAAACATGCAATGAAATATTGATGTTATGTACCTTATAATAGGCTGCGAAGTATGACGTTTCAGGTGCGGCTAGGACAAGAGCTGGTTAATTGAATTTCAAACAAATCTTGCAGGCCTAAGCCGGCAAAGTCCTCTTTTTTAATTTCCATTCCACATAAATTTGTGGCACAGGCATCATTACATTCTGCCACTATGCGTTTAAAAAAATAAAACTTTGATTTTTTTGTTGTTTATTTGATTGCAAATTTGAGAAAAGCACTATACATACCTCGGACGGGGGAAATGTGGGGTTGCCCGCTTCAGACCTATCTATATGTCTTCGGCCGGCAACCCCTTTCGTCCCGGCCTCTGTAGTAATGTACTATTATCTTTATAATTAATTAATAAAACACGTCTAAAAAACTGCTACATTTTGCAGTTCTTATAAAAAATATTCATAACACAAAATTATCACTATATTTTATATTAGCTCGAAAAGTTATGTCCGACGCCCGTCATTGGTAGTTTATAGCTTTCTCACGCTTAAAACGCTATAATAATATAACATGAGTATTTATCAAATTTAATTCAACTTTGATATTTGGCAAGATTAATTGTGATATTTAGAACAAAATAACTGCAGTCAAAAGCTTAAGAGCACTTTATCTCAACAGAACTTGATTAAATTTCCTTCCACTTTTTTTAAAGTGTATATATTTCAGTTTTTGCCATATCGTTTAGATAATTATTTAACACTTTTAATTTATTTCCTTTACTTATTTTCCCCAATTTGTTTTGTTCCATGTTATTATTTGCCCGCTTTCGTTGTGCTTGAAGGCCAAAAGGCGAAAACAGGAAGATGTAGACAAACAAAGGGTTGAGGAGCAGGTTAAGAGGCAACAGGTTAGTATCCCTTGTTGTGGTGTTTACCCTATAAACGGAAAAGTGATATAGAATGCATGGGAGAGAATGATGGGTGCGTAGTGTTGGATATAATCGTATTTGTGCATAGATAATTTAAATATACAGGGTGTGGCGTAACATGAGAAAATATTTTAAAGAACGCTTCTTTAGAGGATCTGCAGTAACCCGAATATTTTATTCATTTATTCAATTCGGATATATTTTGATCTTAAGTCAGGGTCTTCGAGTAGTGGATCTTGACACCACGAGATCAATGCAGTCAATGCAGATTCAGAGGTAACATCAAGTAATGAGTTAGTTTTAGAATTTTGGTTTTAAAAGGGAATTTTTTTGGAACTTTTTTTATTATTATTTTTTTGGTTTTTTAATTGTTGCTCTTTGGGAATAATTGCCGGCATGCTTAATTAAATAATCTAACGTTTAATTATTACTTATATTACAGGCCACACCCTGTTTTTTTTGTAATGTTTTTCGTATATTATATTAATGCATTGATGGACAGTAGACGCGTATAGGCGTAATTCTATTGTTATTTCTATTGTGTCTGGAATAGTGTCCATCAAAGTGTTATAAATGCGATAGAAAAAGTAAACACATAATATGTACGGTTGTAGTGTAAATTGCGTTATATGATTGACGTTACACAATGTTGAAAAAAGTTATGTCAAACGTCTTTCACTGGTATTCGCCCGTATGACACAAATATAAGTCGGCCTGTTTAGCCTAGTTGGTAGTGTCATTGCCTCCGAAGCTAGAGGTCCCGGGTTCGATTCCCGGTAAGGGCATTTGATTCTGTGGTGAGCAGAGACATTTGTTCCTGAGACTTGGACGTTTTCTATATATTTAAGTATATATCTATTAAACATATCGTCGTCTAGTACCCATAACACAAGCCTTATTGAGCTTACTGTGGGACTAGTTCGATTTGTGTAAAAAATGTCCCCTAATATTTATTTATTATTATTATTATAAGTCGTTACAGTCTGCCACGTGATGTCACCGCTCTTTTTTAACCCCCGACGCAAAAAGAGACTGGTGTTATATGTTCGCCTTTTCGCCGCCAGACGTCAAAAGTAATTCGCCGTGCCCCTGACGCCACAACGGTAAAAAAATTATGTGTAAAGAAATAATGTCAATATAAAATTGAGCAGCTTCTCAGTAGTTTTTCATAAAAAAAAATTGTCGGCCAGTGCCGTCGGGGTGACGATTTTACGTTGACGCCTATGGCCGACCGTGGCGTTCAAAAGGTTAACGTATCTGTCTGTGTATCTTTCTGTGGTATCGTAGCTCTCAAACGGATGAACCGAAAGTTGAACGTGAATTGCGCAGCACGCTGCAACGACTATTGTGTGCAATACTAGCGTTGTGTTGTTTGTGTGGTTTTGCATGCAACAATATTAATTAAGTTAGGAGAATTTGAAAGCATTTTGAAGACCACCGGGGAATGGGCAGCAGCATTCCTTGAGTGCGGTGGAGATACTGCGATCGCCAACCCGCATGCCAAGCGTGGCGATTATGGCATTTACCCCCCATGAAATTGGGGGAGGCCTATGTCCAGCAGTGGACGTCCTAGGGCTGATATGGTGGTGGATGGTGGAAATCATTTTAAAATGCTGCGACTAAGCAATACTATACTGGCACCATGTAGATTTTTTTGACATATTATAATAATAATTTAACTATTAAAGTCATAATCATGAATATATTCGTGACATGCACCCTGTCACAGCTACGATTTTTTTTAATATACTTACATTTTTGACTTTTACTGTAGTTAATACACAGTATGGCCTAACTAGTAAAACGAAGCTAGAACTAGTTCAAAGCTAGTTATACGAAGCATTTGTTCCAGGAGAAGGAAATAAAACGGCAGCAGGCCATGCTGCTCAAAGAACAGGTAAGATTATAATGCCAAGAACGCGTATTTGCGTTCACGTTAAAAAGTTTCGGTAGTATTTAATCAGTGGTGATTTTCTTTCGCTAGACTCGCTCAGACTCACGCTGGGACTCTGAAGGTATAGTTAACCGCAAAAGTAGATGATCTATTAGTTTTTTTTTAATTGTATGGCATTTATTTGGGGGTTGGGCAGCAGCATCCCTGGAATGCGGTGGAGATACTGCGATCGCCAACCCGCATGCCAAGCGTGGTGATTATTGCATTTACCCCCCATGAAAGTGGGGGAGGCCTATGTCCTGCAGTGGACGTCTATGGGCTGATATGGTGGTGGTGGTGGTGGATGGCATTTATTTACGAACCGTGAGATCTTCGAGAAGACAAGTACGGTTGCCAGTTTTTGTTGCGCTTTTAGCACCACCCAGGGCTCACGTGTAGGGTAACGGTGGGTACTCCCTACGGACGTGGTGCAACTACGACCCCCCTTTGTCAAGTGAGTAGGTAACTTGACTGTTAGAAGTTTTCAAGCCGCCCGAAGGTCTCTAACTTGGCTTAACGACTGCTGTCGTAGAGAGCAGCCGGGATCAACGGCTTAACGTGCCTGCCAAAGCACGGGAGCGCTCAGTTGGTAACCACTCAAAGCGGTCACCCATCCAAGAACTGACCTGCGCCCACATTGCTTAACCTCGCATACCGCACGCGGTACGCGGGCGCCGCTGGGCCACGAACGCTCCGCCGAATCATTTTAGTACCTTGTCACTGTCACTACTTTGAAGCATCCCAACTGCCGCAGTATTGTTATGTTAGTGCGTTAAAGTAAAATGATCTTCTCTAAAATCTAAAATGATCATCTACTTTTGCTATTGACTGTACCATGGCCAAATCAGAATGTGCAAATTTTAGTATATATTGTGACCTAATTTGGTGCGGCATAAAATTACCATAGCTGCTATTGGAATTCGGATCTTTGAACCTTAATAATAAAGTCGTTATTTGGGCGAATTATTTATTACCTTAGACATTACAAAATATGAACTATACACATCTCTTTCTTTAAGTGTAGTGGTGCTAGAGTAAGAAAGTGATAATGATAAAATCGCAGCTGTTTGCCGTGTCGCCGTTATATGTGTGTGAACTGTGTTGTTTGTGTGTGGCATTTCTATATGTGTATATGTTTCTTGTTTTCAATCGGTGGTGTCTTCGCGGACGCAGCAAAAATATATAACCGAGGTAAACAATTGTAAAGCATGGTAAGGTAAACGTGCCAACGAGTGCAACCTTAATACACATTAGTGAATATGTGTCTATTGTTCACCTGTATTATAATATCAGATTGAAAGTGTCATATTGGGTCAGTATCGGTCTCTGGCGCGTTTATCTTAGTTATATGGTCGACTTGCATTCTGCAAAGCTTTTGGTATATATTATAATATGTATATATTTTTACATAATGATTTTGATCCTAATGTAATCCTAGTTAATATAGGTATTAACATTTAACATCTTAAGGGGCTTCACGCGCCAATCATCGATTATGGAAGAGATTTGAGTTGATATCTCTCCATCTAAACTATAGATCATCAATGGTTATCAGTACTGTGACCCTGTATCTACATTTGCAATAGCTGAATTTAAAAAAAGGAACCCTTTTTTGTAATTATAATATGGTCTAAAAAAACTATTTTCGATATTAATATGTTCTTTATAAATAAATAAATAAAATAAAATATTGGGGGACAATCTTACACAAATCGACCTAATCCCAAACTAAGCAAAGCTTGTATACTATGGGTACTAGACGACGATATACATCCTTATATAGATAAATAGAAATTATGCACTGATTATATGAAATCTACATATAATGCATACCTATATAAGGGACGTAAAAGACGTAAAAGTGATTTTTATTTTTTAAACATTTACACAAAATTTACTTCCATATAAAAAAAAATTCAAAAATTGCCAAAGTTTGGTGCCATGTATCTTGAACAAAATATGATAGGTTGCTTGGTTTAGTTTTGAAGTAAATATAGGACACTATTTCGGTAAACCTCGTTGTTTTAAATACGATAAGCCATAAAAAAACACTAGAAAACGGAGTGTTATAAATCGAAGGTCATTGGAAGCTAGAAGCCCCTTAACAGAGCTCATTGTACATAATGTCATAGAGAAAATAAATAAGATAGAGTTCTCACTCCATACATCAGTTCTGTTATCAAAACTACTTATTATTTTGTAGTCGGCATCTAGCGTCAAATAGCGGAATTATCAGTACTGCTATACGACAATAGATGCCGCGACGAACGAACAATCAAATGCTCAACAATTTTTAGCTAATATTATAACCGGATTAACCGGAACTCTGTTTTTAACTCATTCTGCATTAAATATTAGTAGTAAATTGTTGAGAAATCCACTTTTCGTCAGTAGCGACATACGTGACATCTAGTATCTTTATATCAGTACTGATAATTCCGCTATTTGACGCTAGATGTCGACTACGAAATAACCAGTAAAAACTGATGTATGGAGTGAGCATTGTATCTTACTTATTTTTCAATGTAATGTTATGGTGGTTGGTTTATTTGGCTGATTTTGTATTATGCTTATATTGGTGCTGGTTATGTTAAGTGTTATCGCCTTTATTATATATATATATATATATATATATATTTAATTTCCTATATGGTCTTACTGAAAGAACTTAACATGTTAATGCAATTGGAACAGAAAACAGTTGGTTTTTGTTATTAAATGAAACAAGGAAAAGTGGGGGAGGCTTTTGCCCAGCTGCGGGACACTGCAGGCTCGTAAAAATAATAAGAAAACTATCAATTATATTTTCTATTGAAATAGATTTTATTTTTAATATAATTTATTTTATTTTGCGTAGTTCTTGGAATACTTTATTTAATGTACTAAATCATGCTAAAACAATAGTCACTTGCGCAGTTCTTAGCTTGAGCATCACTTTCATTTAAGAGTGCTCTGTACGCTCGACCGAACTCAATTCTCCATACAAATTTTAAAACGCCATGCTGAAATAAAATGAAACTTTGTGTACACAATGGGATAGTTTTTGATTTTTTAGGTATTGTATGAAAACTTCAATAATCGCAGTATTTATTCTCCATTATAATTTCAAGCAACAGAAACTTATTTCCGACCTAGATATGCCGGATCCCACTGTGTATACAAAGCTTTAAATTATTCCAGCATTTAATTTTAAAATGAGAGCGAAACTACGTTTGTAAGGAGAAACGAGCTTACTGCGGACTCTTAAAAGCCTAGATAATTCAACTAAATCTAACTAATATTCTGCCTAATCTAGCACTAATAATAAAACCTGATTCAAAAAGAGACGTAAATTGGTATTGTCCACAGGAAAGAGAGAGACGACGGCAGCACACTACGTTCGTCCGTCAACTCGACGCGCGAAGGCGATGGGAGGAGCGAGAGAGACGGAAACACCAGAACTTGCTGGATAGATTGCTAGCGAAAGAGAAGAAGCTACAGCAGAGAAGAAAAGAGATGGAGCTACTTGCTGAACTGAGGTATTATACAGGGTGAAATTTTTATCGTGATGTTGTAAAACCAGCCGAGTGCGTGTCGGGCCACGCGCGTTGAAGGGTAGTACCTAATACTACTACTCCAGATTTAAACCACTATCTTGTATATTGTACGATTCACACCAAACGGCTGGAGTCGGCGCGCACCCCACTCGAGTCAAAGGGATTCGAACCCTCCATACAGAAAGAAAGAAAGTAAACTTTCACCCTCAATAAATGGACAATTGATCAACCAAAAACCACACGAGAAATATCTTGGCCTAATTTTAGATTCCCAACTGTATAAGCCAAGTTAGTGTCCCTCACGGGAGCACTTTTATGATTTACAATTCTCTTGCTAAACCACATATTGACTACTTAATTGAGGTATGGGGTACCGCCGCCAAAACGAATATAACTAAAATTCAAATAACCCAAAATAAATTAATTAAAGCATTGTTTCATTATAAACACCTCACATCAACTGAAAAAAATTATTCCGAAACTAAAATAATGAATGTAAAACAAACATACATATATTACACCTGCCTACTTATACGGAAATCATTGAAAAACGAATACATTGCCAAATTACATTCGCTAAAAAACATCAATATCAAAGGATATAACTTCGAAATTCAGATAATCTGGTACTACATCATTCTAGAACAAACTTTGGGAAGAAGAGTTTGGTCTCTGAAGGAGCCCAACTATATAATAAGTTGCCAAGAGACGTTAAAGAATTAAAATCTATAATCAGATTCAAAAAATACCTAAAATTCCACATAATGAATAACTACAAACTTTCCACATAAAATCTGTCCCAAATTATAAGTCTAGATACAATATAAAATACCACTATATGTGAAAGTTAAGAGAATTGTAAAACAATTATTATAACAATCCATCAATAAACATACAAAATGTTTACTTTGAAATTTTATGTAACTACGCTCATCGCAATGTTGATGCCTACTCCATTTTCTCGCACGTTGATGTTATCGCATTGCGCCGGGCGATACCCACGCCCCACGCTTAGCAACTTGCATGCCGATTGTCAACTCACCCGCATATTTGTTTATTATGTTATTACTCTTATAATGCACTGTACGTTTAACTCTAAAATTGTATAATTAGTTTGTATGTTTTCATTTAAGTGAATTTATTAATTTATCAAAACTTTATATGTTCTCATATAAGTGAATTTGTAATTCTTGTGAGAATAAAGTTCTTTAACCGTAATTTTATTGCCATATCCTTGAACAAATACAAAAAGAAAAAAATATATACATTACAATTATATAGGCAATGAATGGGCCCCATTCTCGGCATGTGCTGGCCATAAATGACCAGCGCTGGTTTTCAGAATACAGAAGTTAGATTTCATATTCAGAGAAACAATGAAAACAATCCAAAAATGGCTCACTACGCTGAATTACGAGGATATTGAGGAATTAATAAAAGTTAATAACTGGTCGAAAGTGTTTACCTACTCCTAAACACACACACACACACACACACTCACATCTTCAATTCCACACACCCACATCCTCAATTCCACACACCACTCATGTACACACACACTCATCCATTGCTACATCCACTTGTATTGAAGGAATTATCGTATTTAGGTACAATGCAGATTAAAAAAAAAAGATTAATGTTATTAATAACATGTTATTTTAGAATCAGGTCAAGCTTAATAACCTTTTTCCGATCTCATTAGAAATGTTGATTTTTTCCGCGCTGCATGTCTTATGTAAACTCACGCTCGAATTGGTTATCTGCAGGACAGGCCTCGCCTAGTACAGGAGCCAATGTTCCAATTTTAAATAATGTTCCCCATATGTACTTGATTTTGGAAAAATAAAACTTATACTTATACTTATATTTGAATGGGTTGCGGGCAGCCGGTCGGCTCCGGTCGGCTGCCACCGGCTCTATCGCTGCCGTTTTGATACGAAGTCTAGCTTCTGTATGGAGGGTTCGAATTCATTTGACTTTGGTGGCGTGCGCGGAGACTCCGGCCGTTTGGTGTGAATCGTCCATTAATCGAGTAGTTACGAGATTACGTACATTTTTACAGTATAGGGTAGGGCATGCATGCTTCCGCCGGTTTAATGGTTGCTTATGAAACTCATGAAAGAGGATTCAATATATGGATGTAGATAAACTAGTGTATGCAACTATACATCCACCACCATCTTATCAGCCGAATGACGTCCACTGCTGGACATAAGTCTCCCCCAATTTCATGGGGGGTAAATGTCATAATCGCCACGCTCGGCATGCGGATTGGCGATCGCAGTATCTCCACCGCACTCCAGGGATGCTGCTGCCTATCATCCGGTGATCTGTATGTGGTGGTCGTAGTTTCAGGCCATGCCCGGGTCCACTGTACATGGCAATAAAACACTTGTGTGATATTATTATGATACTCGCTTGCCGCTCGTTTGATAAAACCACACTCGTGTTTTTAATGCCTCTCATTATGTAACAGTTGTATAAACTATAATGTGATTTGTTTGTTTAATAAACTTATAACTTGTAATAAAAATACAATATTGTTTTATAGACGACCTCAAGAAGACTCAACACTCTCCGACCAGAAACCGCTGCCTACCCTAAACAGAGTACCAGGCTTGAAGCTACCAGGGCAGGCCATGGCGGATTTGCTTCAAGCGTTCGAGTTTATACATAACTTCGGTCAGACGCTCGGATTTGGTAAGAAATACCTACCTAGATTGCCCAATTCTTCTAGCACTACTCACTTTCAGAGCCAGGTTCAGAGCGCGTAATCCCACCTCGAATACATTTGTACTCCAAACATACATTAACAATACCTCATATTACAACCCCATAACGAGGGCGTGTTTAGCCTAGTTGGTAGTGACTCTGCGTCCGAAGCTAGAGGTCCCGAATTCGAATCCCGGCCAGGGCATTTATTTGTGCATTTTTCACGGGTATTTGTTCTTGGGTCTTGGATGTTTTCTATGTATTTAAGTGTGTATTTATCTATATAAGTATGTATATCGTCGTCTAGTATGTACCCATAGTACAAACTTTGCTTAGTTTTGGACTAGGTCAATTTGTGTAAGGTTGTCCCCCAATATTTATTTTTTTATAACCAGAATGTGTAGACTATACAATGACACTGTAGCAGAACATTTTTCACTGGACATATTTAACAGTAGGTTTCCTGTTTTTAAGAGACAAATAACCAAAATCTTTTGGTTAATATTTTTGCCTTACCTTAGATAAATGTACTCTACTAATACTTCCTTTATAAGAAGAAGAAAGACTTGGATTATAATTATATTGTATTACTCAATTACACGAATATAATGCCGCTCAACTAATGCAGAAATTTCTATCTCACTGTGTACACATAGTTTAGAGCATCAGTCAAGTTTTATAAAAGAAAAAAAAAATGTATGGTGTACTAATGATTGAAACTTGATTTGTAAATAAAATAAATGTGTTCTATAAATATTATCCTATCCTATCTTATTCTCACGTGTAATATTATCATATCAGCTACTGTCTTATTATGTTCTTGCGCAGTCTACTTTCCCAGGAATGTATGACAGTGGATGGAAAGTATAACAAAAATGGAATGAATATAATGTTACTTTTCACATGTGACCAATCAGTGAGCAAAATGCAATTTTGCTGCGAGCGTGAAAAATATTTTTATTCATGTCGTAGGTTAGTCGCAGGTCGTCTTTTTATACTGCGGGGTGTAATACAAACTTTGAACATTTAAAGTTCATTCTCTCTGTCACTATTCCTTTGCGCTATATATTCTCGCCGCTGAGTTGAAAAGTATGTATCAAAGAGAGCAAACATAGTTGCATCTCGTGTCTTTGAGTCCCTCGCTAGGCTCAAGAGTCTAATTTTGAATTACTCGTTACGCTCGTGATTCAATTATAGAATCTTCCGCTTGCTAGGGACTCGACATCAACATTCGCAGCAAAAAAAACTCCTTTTTTCACTTGTTCAACAAATACTAATAGGTCTTTGTACTTCTATGATAAGTTTTTGTTATTATTTTTAAATGTACCTTATGTATTAACAACAATGGATGCTATATTTGAAATAAATAATAATTATCCTTTTTATTGGCCATTTCGGATGCACTTCCATAGAGAGTTAGGGAATATCGGCATGCTATCTCGCTCATATTTGTATAATCCCAATTGGGGAAGTAGGTAAGTACAACAGCAAATAGTGATGTTACTATGGCCGCGATCTCCTGTAAGGTGTAGATATTTCCCCAGTTGGGCTGCTCCAAATTCGAGCGAGATGAAGTTCCCCTATGCCCGAGATATGTGGTGTAAATTCTTGTTGTGTAACAAATTATACGTTTTAATAGGTTACTTACGTGTATAATCCTTTACTAGACTGGCCTGCGAGAAAGCTAAATGTAAAAAATTACAGCATTTGAAAGGGAGAGTTTATCTTTTCTGTTTTTTTTCAGCCATCTTTTATAAGGAGGTTGTTAAAAAGGAGTCTTTTTTTATGATAGACTGACCAGTGATTGGCCTTTGACCTGACGGAAAGCGATGTTTATATAACAAAACTAAATTTTCTACATAATACTTTTTATTTCAAGTTTCTAATTTAAATAGTACAGAAGTTATTGTCACGTTTATGAGTGTTATACCTTCTTTTGCAGGCCAGTGTAGTTACGGAAAAATCCTAGTAACAGTAAAAATAAAAATAATGCCTTCTTTTCAGATGTAGATTCGATTCCGTCTCTGAACACACTGCAAGCGGCTTTGCTGCCTAACTGCAGTCCAGAAATCGAGTTAGAACTGATGCAAGTCCTGACACACCTCCTCGTTTGCGCTATCGGTGAGTACTCGTATATCTTTGAAGCTTATGGTGCCCTGGTACATCCAACTTAAGACAGCCGAGGAAACTGATACCTGATACTGCTCTCAGGTAAACTTTGATGTCACATGGGTTCTGACGTCTATTCAGGTTCAAAAACAAAAAGGAAAAAGTACTAAAAACTCCTTCGAGCTTTTGAATTTATGTACACTTAGTTTGGGTAAAGATAGTCTCTGAATACCCTACAGGCAACTTTGCTGTGTTGTTGCGTAACTGCAGTCCCGAAAGTAGAGTTAGAACTGATGCAAGTCCTGACACATCTCGTTTACGCTATAGGTTAGTTGATATATCTCTTTGAAGCTTATGCTGCCTTGGTACATCCAACTTAAGACAGCCGAGGAAAGTGATACCTGATACTGCTCTCAGGTAAACTTTGATGTCACAAAGTTAGTTTGAAGTCGAGTTAGAACTGATGCAAGTCCCCGATACACTCCTCGTGTACGCCATTGGTTAGTTGAACTATCTCTTTGAAGCTTATGGTGCCCTGGTACATCGAAATGGTGAAACTGTTCGTATTAAGACAGCTCATATAACCAGTGATCGTAACTTTTGTAGCATTTGACGGCCTTTTTAGCCTAGTTGGTAGTGACCCTGCCTCCGAAGCTAGAGGTCCCGGGTTCGAATCCCGGCCAGGGCATTTATTTGTGCATTTATCACGGATATTTGTTCTTGGGTCTTGGATGTTTTCTATGTATTTAAGTATGTATTTATCTATACAAGTATGTATATCGTCGTCTAGTACCCATAGTACAAGCTTTGCTTAGTTTGGGACTAGGTCGATTTGTGTAAGATTGTCCCCGAATATTTATTATTTATTTATTTATTATTTATTTTTGGTGCAGCGTCGTGATGTTAACGGAATTGGGATAAATGATTTAAATTATTGTGATTCATTAGTAATCATTGGCATTAATAACGTTAATATAATAATAATAATAATCTTTTATTTCGGACATCAGAATCCATATGTGTTAGTTACAAACATTATGCTAGTGTTAGTCGTTACAGTAATAATAATAGTAAAAACATATTCCATAGCTTTGTTAGTAACATTTGTCCACTTATGTTTCTATGATTAGTACAATGCTAATAATTAATTACATAAAACTATTTTACAGAGAGTACATGTTTGTACCTTTTGGCGTCGAAACTCTAGGTCCATGGGGTCCCAGCGCGCATAAGTTATTTGCAGAAATTGCGAAGCGTCTGGTTGACGTAACTGGTGACCGAAGAGCTGGCGGTTTCCTCGCTCAACGTATCAGCATTGCGATACAGCGAGGAAATGCCGCCAGCATCCTCGGTACAATGCCTCAAGGGCCCGTTTTAGACTTAAGTTAGTTTTAATTTTCTTTATATTATTTTGGTTAAGTATTCTTGTATATATTTTCGTTGTACATAAATTAAAATTTTACATTAAACATGGGAGTCCTGTCCCCCATATGAACCATGTTCCAGTGCTTTATAACTGGGCAATCAACTTTCTCCAATATGCTGTTCAGGAGGCTGTTGGCACTTTCCCTCACTCGGCGCATCAGAGATGCTACCCGCTTTCGCAGTATTGAGCTAAAACCGTCGATATTCGCCTCCATAAACATACCTGATGCGCCACAGTGTCGTGGTAGTCCCAACAGCATCCTGAATGCATTATTGTATTGTACACGGAGGGCGTTTAGCGACTTACGGGAATACTTGGACCACAGACTGCAAGTATAAAATGTCTGACAATTAACCTTAATTACCCGTTTGAATTGTATTTGTCCATACCAACTCCGTTAACACTACGCTGCACAGAAAATGCTACAAAAGTTACGATCACTGTTCATAACTAATACTGCTCTTAAATAGACAATAGTTGAAACCAAGCGTGCACTTGTGAAATAAACTCAATATTATTATATCCGTGTTGTACATGTTTAATTCTCGGTTTGCCTATAAATCCTATCTCCACTCAATTGCTCAAAGGTTAGCTGGAAGAAATCCCTTATAGAGATAAGCTCGCCTTTGTACATATGTCATCTGTTCTTGTAATTACTGTTTTATTATTATGTTTTACTCATGTACAATAAAGAATTTTACATACATACATACATATTATTTCATATTGTGAGAGAAACTAATCTCTGGAGATTACGGCGCCATGGTACATCGAACCGGTAAGACAATTTATTTATTAACTGTTTCTTGTTTCGCAGAGGACCCAGGCATCCCGCACCCAGGCCGTCACACGACATTACTCGGGCACGCACTGCGCATGGGCGACATAACGGAGCATAACCTGAGCGAAGTGTTGCGTATATACCTGTATGCTAACGCTACCGGCGAAGTGAAAGCTTTGACGGGTAAGTTAAATATAATGACAGACAGATAAACAAACAGAAGGCAGATTGTCAAAGGATGGACTCACGGAGACACTAATGGACAGAGAGTGAAGTGTGTATGTCACAGTGGTGGTGTTATACATCATAAATGATATATGAAAATATGCGATAGTGTTGATTTGGCAGCTAGAGATTCTCCTGCCACACGTGAAACAGAGAGACAAACATACATCAGTAACATTAATTAACAGACATACAGACAAAGATTAAACTGGCATGTCTAGTGGTATAACAGTAGAAATTATGACCACGGAATAAAGAAACCGATAAGGCATTTTACGATTAAAAGCAGATTTTTTCACTTGTTTACTCATGTCGAACGGCGCTTTAGGTTGCCAAGTTACTGACAATAATTTGTGCAACAAGTAAGCTAATATTAGCTCATGTTTGGCGACACGGGAAAGCGTACTCACCACTTCCCCTGCCCGGCTAGCACAACTTGGCGCGCGAGCTATCTCACGCGCGAGATAGACAATCCATCTCTTTCTGTGTGTACCAATTAGAAAGAGGCGGATAGTCTATCTCGCGTGTGAGATAGCTCGCGCGCCAAGTTATGCTAGCCGTCCTGATTTCTTTATTCCATGATTATAACTAACTAATTTTCCAATGAAAATACGTTATGAAATCACTGTTAAATGCATTTAATTATAATCTGTGTTTGTCGTGTATTAGTAATTAATTTAAATTTATCACATTTTAAATCATATGGAGAATTCATTTAAGAATAATGATGAGTTTTTTTTATACTACGACGGTGGCAAACCAGCTTACGGCCTGCCTGATGGTAAGCAGACACCGTAGCCTATGGACACTTGCGACTCCAGAGGAATCACAAATGGGGATGCGCTGTGTTGAGAGTGAGGGACCCGCAGATGTCTCCAGCTGTCAAGCTAGACATATGCAGACCCCTCTGTCCCAACACAGCGCGTCCTCGGGAGCTCTGGCGACCTTACTCACCACCAGGAACACAACACCACATACCTACCTAAGTACCTAAGTAGGGGCAAGTAGTGATGCTATTATGGCTGCGGTCTTCTGTAAGGCGGAGGTACTTCCCCAGTTGGGCTGCTCCAGAGCGAGATGACGTTTCGCTGTGCCCTACCTCTACTAAATTAGTTTTATTGTATAGGACTATATAATTTGCACACCTGCATGCTGGCTGGATTCACGGATCTGAAATATTATATTTAACATCCTTGTTACTGTATTCAAGCAAATAATCATTTGTATTTGTATGACTCAACATTCAGAGTTACACATTTAAATGTTATATACAAAACATCGTAAAACCACGCAATGGTTTGTCTCGATGTTCAAGCCAAAGCAATGTATATGTAATCTTAAGTTAATATTAAATTTAAATGATCTTAATTACCTATGGCATGCTAAATGATCTTAATTACCTATAATGATCACTAATCTTCAGGTCTATCTGCTGAGCGGGAGCGAGAGCGGCGAGTAGCTGACCACCATCAAACTGACGCGGAGATTCAGCAGACAGTCGCTACCACCAAGAATGTCGCCTACTACGAGCACTTGCACAACAACAATACTTACAAGTTGTCTGGTAAGTAGCTCGGTCGAGGCATATACAGTGACACTAATGATTAGTCTGCTCTACCCAGTCCGTAAAACAATCATCATCATCCGAGCGTTATTCCCAGTACAGTTGCATACCGAAGGATACCCGGGGTCCGCTACCTAATCCCACGAATTGACGTAGGCAGACCTTCCAACCCAATTGGGAAACTAGACCTTATTGGGATTAGGCTTGTCAAGTGAGTGGGCAACTTGACTGTTAGGGTGGTATTCCACTCGTCCAATATTTGATCAAATTTCTTTGACAGACTCATCCAATATCTTTGTCCAAGTTTTTTTTTTCATGCGTAGCCATATTGATTTAACTGTCATCGGAATCTTTGATCAAATGTCGGGGTCCCATCCAAGTTGGATGAAATCATCCAATTTCTTTGATCAAAGATTTGACAAAGATATTGGATGAGTTTAATACTGGGTGGTATTCTACTCATCCAATTTCTTTGTCAAATCTTTGATCAATGTTTTTTTGACTGAGTCCCATTTTACTAATCCAATATCTTTGTCCAAGTTTTATTCTTTTTCATGCGTAGCCATATTGATTTAACTGTCATCAGAATCTTTGAACAAATGTCGGGGTCCCATCCAAGTTGGATGAAATCATCCAATTTCTTTGATCAAATGTATATTGGACAAAGATATTGGATGAGTGGAATACCTCCCTTAGAATCTGTGGCCCTCCAGACCTGATCACCCTTAGCGACGAAACGATCAAGGAACCAATATTTATTTATTTATTTAAACTTTATTGCACAGATACACATAAGTACAATTGGCGGACTTAATGCCTTAAGGCATTCTCCACCAGTCATCCATTGGGCTAAACAGAAACTATATTTTGCAACTGTTTTTAACCTTTTTGCCATCCCATCAGTCTATCTATTTAATAAAAAAATAAATAAAAATGCCTTTTTATTTCTTGCAAATTACAAAATAAATATAACATCTTAAAATAGTAGGTTGTTTTTTCTTTTCTTCGAGTTTTCTGTTATAGTATTTTTTATTTAATTTTTTTAGCATTCTATTTAGCAAGAACCCCTCCTGTGAAGGTAAAGGCCTCCTCTAGTGATGACCAGTGCTCTCTATCTTTGGCGTTTTTCGGCTCTATCTATTTATCTAAGTACAAATATTCTTTTCGTGGCCTAGCGGCGACCGCTCCCGTGCTTTGGAAGGCACTTTAAACCGTTGATCCCGGTTGCTTGTCTATGTGGCAGTCGTTAAGCCAAGTTAGAGGCCTTCGGGCGGCTTGAGAACTTCTAACAGTCAAGTTGTCCACTCACTCAACAAGCCTAATCTCAATCAGGTCTAGTTTCCCCCTTGGGTTGGAAGGTCAGTAGGAAGCGGACCCCGGGCATCCTTCAGGATGCAACTATACCAAGATACCGTTAAGATTATGATAGCTAGGGTATTACTGCACGACACCTTGCACTTTGTGACTATACCCTGAAATACACAAACTTTTCGAACAATAGCCACCATGTTTTATTCAAATAAATAATTATGAATTATGAATAAAGTAGAAAAGACTAAAAACACGTAATAATATATTATAGTTTATATAAATCTGTTGATCCATGGGAGAAAAAAAAATTAAAAGTTAGAAAGTGCATTGGTTTTGTTCGAAAAATAGATTTCTCATCCCTAATTTATCCGAAAACGATATATCACGTGCCCTAATATGTATAGTTTTAGAGAAAACTTGCTTCAATTAAAGCTAGCCAGCGTAAAACTCCCCCCCTCCACTAAATGCGCGGTGGCTCGCGATGGCTAGCTTTAAAGCCTGTCAGAAGCCTTTAGCCGGGTCTGAATTCACTCAAGACCACCTAAGGATCAACTGTGCCAAGTTTCAGCGCATAGTCAATAAGTGCAAGGTTCCCATACAACAGATTGCACTATCAAACCAGTTATGATGAGTAGATAAAATATGATACTAATTATTCTATTTGACATTGCAGAGGCGCTCCGCGACAAGCCATTCCTAGCCCTGAACGCCACTACGAAGTCCGCCATTTTGGCGTTCCTGTGCAACGAATTGCTTCAGAACAAGTCTGTTCTGAGGCAGTTAGACGGCGCCTTGGATCACCTCAACCAGCTCAAGAAAGAGCGGTACCTCATGGATATGAAGATACGGAAGTAAGTAACACACCTCTGAATAATTGGGGACGACGAACCCGAATTCAGATTCCAGAGAGCCTGAACCCGGATCAATAATCAACTTTTTTTTTATACTACGACGGTGGCAAACAAGCTTACGGCCTGCCTGATGGTAAGCAGACACCGTAGCCTATGTACACTTGCGACTCCAGAGGAATCACAAGTGAGTTGTCGACCCTATTGACTTGGGGATGCGCTGTGTTGATAGTGAGGGACCCGCAGCTGTCAAGCTAGAGACATATGCAGCTTCATCATCATCATCAGCTTATAAACGTCCCAATGCTGGGCACATGCCTCTCAAGCTCGAAACGAACAGAGCGCGGCGCAGCGTGGTTGCAGGGTGGAGGCGGTTCTGCGGGAAACCGACTCCAATTTTGTACTTGATTTGCCACAATTTGTGGTTTCCGTGAGCCAATGCTTGGTTACCTACAGAAAATACCGAAATCGGCATATGCGTGCCTATCAAATACGAGGAGTTCCCTCGATTCCTCTCATCAGACCTTCACCAAATTTATATGGGACCAATGTCGGGGTACCCGCTTTAAAACAAAAAAAGAATTATCGAAATCGGCCAACATGGTCAAGAGTTATCGGGGAACATACATACATAAAATAATTTTTAAGAAAAAAAAATCGACTTCAATGGGGGAGGCCTGTGAGAGATTATTATACTTAGATGGTGCACTGTTAGATTCCATACAATAAAATAAAAATGGCTACAAATATTTTTATAGTGGTAGAAGACTAAGTACCCTCAATTCCTCGTGGAATCCTCCATCAGAACTCAAGCTTGACAAGAATGTGTCTTGAAAACCTAGCTTGCTTGACAAACATAACGAAGAGAACAAATCGCCAAACGTGAACTACGCGTCGTTGAAGAGTTCCGTTCTGATCATCATCAGCAGTTCCACTTCATCAAATGTCACTTTTTGAATTTATTTATTATTTAATAATAATAATAATTTAATTCTTTAATCAGACAACATGATCCATAATTTTGTTAGTCGTTTTCTTAATATTCTAAATGTTAGTAAATATATGTAGCTAAAGATAGTATTTTTAATTAAGTGTTGCATTATTGAGCACTCACTTCTTACGGCTACAGTCCTCAGGAGGCTGTTGGGGCTGCCACGTATTCTAGTTAAGAGCGATGCCATCTTTTTCCGCATCACAGCCTCAAAACAATCCACTCGCGCTTCAGCAAACATGGTGGATGCGCTGCAGAACCGTTACCGTTGTATTTAATCGTATGGCATTTATTTACGAACCGTGAGGTCTTCGAGAAGACAAGTACGGTAGCCAGTTTTTTGAATAAAAATGCTTGATTAGTTCATGAAAATACTAAAACCACTATTTGTCTGCCTTTCACATTTGAGGAGTTACCTCGATTCCTGATGGATCCCACCATCAGAACTCGAGCATGACAAAAATTAATCGTGAAAATAGAACTTGCTTAACAAACACAGCTAGAAGGACAAATCGCCAAACGTGAACTTTTCGTCGTTGAAGAGTTCTGTTCTGATCCTCATCAGCAGTTCCACTTCATCAAATGTTACATTTTTGTATGAAAATGCTCGGTTTGTTGATAAAAACACAAAAATCACTATATGTTTGCCTTTAAGATTTGAGGAGTTCCCTCAATGCCTCATGGATCCCATCATCAGAACTGCGTTTTGATAAAAACGGGACCTACTTGGATATATATACTTACAATCAAAAAATAATTTTCAAAATCGGTTAAGAAATGACAGAGTTATGGAGTAACGAACATTAAAAAAAACATACATCGAATTGATAACCTCCTCTTTTGAAATCTTGAAATCGGTTATAAAAGAACAAACAAACATGCAGACAAACTGAATACCTCCTTCCTTCTATTGAAGTTGGTAAAAATGCATAACTGCCTCCGGCCCGCAATGCGCCGCGCCCGCTCTGTGCCATTCGAGCTTCATTGGTGAGAGGGCTTGGACAGTAGTTCGCACCCTAAAGATATAAAGATGCGTAAGTACCGTTTATGGATGGCACCGAACAATATGTAATAAAAAAAATGATTTAATGCCACATCAAAAAATACACGGCAGTGCCACACGTACTACGGCTTCTAGACATTTTTATAGGTAATTGATTCTGCGACAACGGGCTCAGGTCTCAGCATATGCTGCGAGCTGGGTCAGCTGCGCAGCGCTGGTCACAGAATAAGTAATAGTACATACAGAAATTTCACTTCCTAACAAAAACGGCGTTTAGGCATAAGAAACGTACCTACTCTCTGTATCTCTGTCTGTCGCATAACTTGTATTCATTCACGCGCGGCACGTGTAGCGTTGGGGTTGTCACTCCATGAATACATTAATAAGTACATATTACTTCACATGTAGTTGTGTCAGTGTCATTAAGTCATTATGAATAACACCAATAATAAAACTGATCTCGTGAAAGAAATTCCATTTAACACTTGTAACTTTAATTTGTAAGTGAGTAACACAAAAAGTAAGTTAATAAAGTATACCCACGGTTCTATTAAGATAGAACATAAATGTGAAAAAGGGAGCCAAGTTCAATATTCACCGACAAAAGAATTGAGATCTGAATGGGTGCCAAGTTCCGTAGATTCTCTGAAATGGTGCCAAGTCCAGCACTACATCGTTTACAGTAAAACTAATTTACTGCGGCTTAATGCATTTTGAGCTTTAACTTGGCAGTTTTCTTAAATAACCAACAGCTTTTATACTGCGTAGAAATCGAAACGTATTAAGCCGCAGTAAATTAGTTTTACTGTAAACAATGTAGTGCTGGACTTGGCACCATTTCAGAGAATCTACGGAACTTGGCACCCATTCAGATCTCAATTCTTTTGTCGGTGAATATTAAGCTTGGCTCCCTTTTTCACATCACATATATGTTTTTGATGGGATTTATATAAAACTAGCAAAACAAAAGGGCGTTTTATTGTGTCGTAATTGGCTTTCGTTAAAATTTGATTGTATGGAAAGTTTGCTAATTTTCTATAGGATAACATCTTTTTTGGCCCCGTACCATGTCAAAAGCGAGACTATGGCAGATGAGATGACAGACCGGAAGCTCATAAAGGAAGTAATGAATCGAAATCAAAAATTTATTCTGCTAATAAGCCGCAAGCGCACTTTTACAAGTCAAACATGAGTTATACAATAAAAAAAGCTGACAATACTCGTAATAATGATTTCAAACAAACTTATGTCATTCAATGAAAATAAAGTTACGGACATTATCAAAATTTTAAGCTAATATTAGAGACATATATTTGACGATCTCTTTAGCCTAGTTGGTAGTGACACTGCCTCCGAAGCTAGAGGTCCCGGGTTCGAATCCCGGCCAGGGCGTTATTTGTGCATTTAGCACGGATTTTGTTCTTGGGTCTTGGATGTTCTCTATGTATTTAAGTATGTATTTATCTCTATAAGTATGTATTTAGTAACATGTTGTTATGGTAAATAAATAATAATAATAATTATTATTATAAGTAGTCTACTAACCATAGTACAAGCTTTGCTTAGTTTGGGACTAGGTCGATTTGTGTAAGATTGTCCCCCAATATTTTTTTTATGACAGGTGGCAAACGAGCTGAATTTATTTATTTTATCATTTATCTTCATCATTATCGTTATGATAGATATATATAGCGTTTGGCGCCATGTTTAACTTTGGTGCAACGATTTCGATAAAGGCCAATAATAAATAAATAAATAAAAATAATAACTCGTTTTTTTTTCACAGAGTGCGAGTCCTCCATCAGCGGAAACTTCGAGCAGAGCAAGCTGAGAAACAGCAGCTGATGGCTTTAGAAAGAATGCAGCGGTTGGTGGAAGAGAGCACCGCTAACCTTAGTCGCGCTTCGCCACAGTCGCATGAGGACGGTACGTTTCTATTTTGAACCTTAATGCGCAAGTAATAAGATCGAGCGGCAGACCTTCGCGTACTGTTTTTTGAGCTGAGCAAAGCGAAGCTCATTCTTAGGCGACAGATATATTTCATTTGAGTTCGTACTCCTCCTAGACGCTTCAACCGACCACGCTCACATTTTGCATATCGATAGGCGACATCATGACGATGGTTTAGATTTAAAATAATTGAAATTCCGACAAACCAAGGAGGAATAATCACTGAAAAAACTGAATTTCCGTATATTCCAATGTAGAAAGTCGTGCACACGCAAAATTGATGTAAACAATGGAAAATGGAGGGAGTTTGAGACCGGGTAGACGCGCTCAGCTCAATATTTGCAACCAGCAAACTGCATTGCATACCTAGTTAGATTACTTACTGGCATACGATCGAAAGTATCAATAACCGGGCCTTAGTTAGAGCAAAACAAAAAAAAACGTTAAAAAAGGAATATAATACCGTTAACCTCAGTTACACGAGGACGGTTGGTTTGTCAGTAAGGCCGAGTTAGTGTAAGCTGAGAAACAGCAGCTGATGGCCTTGGAACGGATGCAGCGGTTGGTGGAAGAGAGCACCGCTAACTTTAGTCGTGCTTCGCCACAGTCGCATGAGGACGGTACGTTTGTATTTTGAATCTTAATGTGCACGTAATAAGGTCGAGCGGCAGACCTTGGCGTACTGTATTTTAGATTAGTTATCGGCATAACGGGCCCTAGTTAGAGCAGAACAAGAAGTAGACTGGAGTAGAATACCGTTAACCTCAGTCACACGAGGACGGTTTGTTTGTCAGTAAGGCCGAGTAGTGTAACTGCGAGCAGAGTAACCTGAGAAACAGCAGCTGATGACCTTGGAAAGGATGCAGCGGCTGGTGGGAGACAGCACAGTCACATGGGGATGGTACGTTTGTACGGAGTATAGTCATCCAAGAAAATGGTCTACCAATTTGAACCTTAATGTGCAGGTAATAGATTCAGTGTACTGTACCTTTTTGACATTACTTATCGACATAAGTACCAACTGAAGGATCATTATTGTCCTCTAAAAACTGGTTCGATAGGCATCATAAAAAAATTGACCAATAGCGTATTGTAGACATTCCAAATTAGAACTAAATACCGTCCTTATTGAATATTTTTAAAGCGTCTTTCTTTCGGCAATTGCAATACACGGGTATAGTGGGTCTCACGGGCTAAGTGAAATTCAATCTTACGTCAAAGTCGAGACGTTTATGGTGAAAACCTGTCTTACTTTATCTGTACGTTATTTATTTATGAAAAAATATGTACTTTCAGAGCAAGCAACTCCCGAAAAAGACAGAAAAGAAGACGACGCAGACAAAGAATCAACCCCGGACATCGCTCCCTCACCCTACAAGGAAGAAAGCGACAAGGAACTCTCGCCCTTAAAGGATGTGCCAAACGCTATGAAGAACAAGGAGCTAATGAACAACAATAAAGAGGAGTGTTCCCCGCAGGACAATAAAGTTGATAAGGATAGTGTTATGGGCGACTGTGACGCGATATTGAGCGATTTGGAGAGTGAGGGGACACAGCCTGAAGAGGTAAGGATACACCGATTTACGTTATTCTATTAAAATATTGTCCTTTGTCGGCCTCTAGACTAGTGGGTAGTGACACTGCCTACGAAGCTGGAGGTCCCAGTTTCACATCCTGGTAAGGGCAATTTGTGTAATAAGCAGTAATATTTATTCCTTAGTTTTGGCCATGTTATACGGAAGGAAGAAAGTCATGTGACAAGTATGGGATTAGATATGAATCTGGAGGGATGTAAGAGGTGGGTTAGGCCAAGGGAAAGGTGGAAGGATCGCGTGAGAGACAACATGAAGAGGAAGGATTGTAAGTGACGAGATGACGGGCGATTGCGAGGTATGGAAGAAAAACACGTGCTGCTTCGACCCCAAGTGAATTTTTATTTATTTAATCGTATGGAATTTATTTACGAACCGTGAGTTCTTCGAGAAGACAAATACGGTTGCCAGTTTTTGTTGCACTCTTAGCACCACCCAGGGGTCAAGTGTAGTAATGGTGTAGGGTACTCCCTACGGACGTGGTGCAACTTCGACCCCCCTTTGTCAAGTGAGTGGCCAACTTGACTGTTAGAAGTTCTCAAGCCGCCCGAAGGCCTCTAACTTGGCTTAACGACTGCTGTCGTAGACAGCAGCCGGGATCAACGGCTTAACGTGCCTTCCAAAGCACGAGAGCGCTCAGTTAGTAATCACTCAATGCGGTCACCCATCCAAGAACTGACCTGCGCCCACATTGCTTAACCTCGCATACAGCACGCGGTAGGCGGGTGCCGCTGGGCCACGAGCGCTCTAAGCCCCAAGTGAATGGGAAAAGGGCACGTCTTGGATATGTATCTATATGTTTAACAATATAAGTATTTCAATCGTCGTCTAGTACCCATAGTACATTGCTTAGTTTGGGACTAGGTCGATTTGAGATGGTTCCCCCAAATAGAAAACTTTTTATTCGCTACACTCTTTAACGCGTTCTCTGAAGTAAGTAACCATTGGTATCCTCGTTTAGTATATTCATGGTACAAACTTTGCTTAGTTTAGGACTGGGTCGATTAGTGTAAGATGGTCCACTAATATAAAAAAGTGTAATGAATCAAAAGTTGTTTTTTATATCATCAATCAATTAGTTATTTATTTTTAAATGAAGTAAAAACATAAGTTGATAACACACGTTGAGACATTGATAACAACATAGCTACAACTTAAATATTAACATATTAAAAAAATTAACTTATAAAAGAAAAATGTTGTCTTACTAAAAAAGTTGTCTTTTTTTTTGTACAGGATGAAGACAAGAACCTGTCGTCGGAAGAGCTAGGCAGGAAACTAGAAAAGTTGCTGCGGCAGTCGGAGCAACAGTTGCAGCAACTGGCGGCCGGCTCACACGCGCTCCGGGCCACGTGCTACGGACAAGACAGGTAGCAATTATTTGTAACGAGACGATTTCATTATCAGCCAAAGGACGTCCACTGCTGGACAGGCCTCCCCCAGTTTCACGGGGGGTATATGCCATAATCGCCACGCTAGGCATGCGGGTTGGTGATCGCAGTATATCCACCGCACTAAAGGGATGCTGCTACCCATCCCCCGGCGGTGTTGGTCGTAGTCAAGACCACCTAAAGGACAAGACCGGACCCAGGGTGTCCCAAAGGACATACCTGGGTGCGGGTTATTCGCCATGTCACAATTAATTTCTATAAAAGTTTCATGACAGATGGCCATTCCGCTTATCAAATTTCTTTTAGAAAGAGACAGTTTTATATCATGCAACCTGTTTTTAATTATAAACAAAGTTTAGATATGGTTGTTGAACACGTTTCACAATTCTTATTTTATTCAATGTATCTATAATAGTGTCACTTGTATTTACTTGCTTTTTACGTATTTTTGAACACTTTAAGACAGATAATTAGGGCAATTGGAGCCCTGATATCACACTCACAGCCGTTACGTCAAATCTATTATTATTATTTTTATTAAAAATGGGATTGCTCTTGGCCAGCATCTAGCCAGAGGGCAAAGATGAGGCCGACGATGAAGCGAGCTCACCCAGAAGATGCCTATTCACTCGTGGCTTAAAAAGGTCCAGGTTATATGAACTCGGAAATACAGACGCCGGCAGAGAATTCCAAACCTTAGAAGTGCGCATTATAAAAGATGAAGCAAAGCGCTTGGTTCGAATTAGAGGAATTTCGACCAGGTAAGGATGGTAGCCAGCCGTACGTCTGGATGTCCGGTGGTTAATATGATGGTAGATGTTTCTTTCTCTTTTTTACGTTGCTTGCGTTTGCGTCGTCATTCAATATACGTAGATTTAAGGCGCGTCGCGGTTAGCCGCGGCATTATGCTGAGCGGGGCCCTTCTTAGCGTCGTTTTATTGTTATTCATAAATATTTTGTAATATGTTGTGTGAAGACTTCAATAAATGTATTTTCTCACATTCTCCTTTCTTATATTGAGTAGTGGAAATCCAGCCTAAACCGTGATTCTCCGTTACCCAGATACTGGCGGCGATACTGGTCCCTCGGCAAATGCGGAGGAGTGTTTGTGGAGGCGATGGAGTCTGCGCAGCCTGAGATCATGGACTACCACTGCATGCTCGAGGAGAGGGCGCTGCGGCCCGCCGAACTCAGGAGAGGTGCGCACTTCACATCACGTCATTACGCTAACTATCACTGTCTCGCAAACACTTCATAAGCATATTATAAGATAAACGATTACATCATGGATAGGGATGTTTGGCAGTGATAGCGTCCCGCACGGCTAATCTATCGCGAAAATAGGTTTTCTACTGTAGCATTGTTATTTTCAGGTAGGTGACACTGTAATTTTATATTGAACTATACAATGTATATTGTTTTGAAAAAATGACACCTCGCCGAGTTTCTTACGCCGGTTCTTCTCGTGGCAGAGGGGTTAAATTTCCGAACCGGTGGTAGTTTATTGACGTTCATAGGTCATGTAATATGTCTAATTTGAAGAATAATAGTACATTACTACAGAGGCCAGGACGAATGGGGTTGCCGGCCGAAGACAAATAGAACAGATATAACAGAGATACAGTCTAAGGCGGGCAACCCCATATTTCCCGCCGAGGTATGTATAGTGCTTTTCTCAAACATGCAATGAAATGAACAACAAAAATATCAAAGTTTTATTTTTAATACGCATAGTGGCAGAATGTCATGATGCCTGTGCCACAAATTTATGCGAAATGGAAATAAAAAAAGCGGACTTTGCCGGCCTAGGCCTGCAAGATTTGTATGAAATTCCATTAACGACCTCTTGTCCTAGCCGCACCTGAAACGTCATACTTCGCAGCCGCAACATCAATATTTCATTGCATGTTTGAGAAAACTACTTTTACTAGTTATTATTTGTAATAGTGAACGCTCGGTGCCCCACGGCCTTATCTATACTAATATTTTAAAGCTGAAGAGTTTGTTTGTTTGTTTGAACGTGCTAATCTCTAGAACTTCTGATTCGAATTGAAAACGACGACCTGTTTAGCCTAGTTGGTAGTGACTCTGCCTCCGAAGCTAGAGGTCTCGGGTTCGAATCCCGGCCAGGGCATTTATTTGTGCATTTTTCACGGATATTTGTTCTTGGGTCTTGGATGTTTTCTATGTATTTAAGTATGTATTTATCTATATAAGTATGTATATCGTCGCCTAGTACCCATAGTACAAGCTTTGCTTAGTTTGGGACTAGGTCGATTTGTGTAAGATTGTCCCTCAATATTTTTATTATAAAAAATATTTTTGTATTGGATAGTCAATTTATCGAGGAAGGCTTTAACATAACATCACGAAGGAGCGAAGACGCGGACGAAGTCGCGGGCAACAGCTAGTATAGTTATATTAACCGAGCCAGCAGCTACTTATAGGTAGTAATTGGTATAGTAATGTATGCTATTCACCTTAGCATAGGAATAGAAATGTTAATTGTGTATGTGTACGTAAAGTACTTGAGGGTTGAAGTTTTCTGCAAACAAACTGTCGTGCAGATAAGAATATTGCATACATTAAATCCACGTTCATAAGAATAAATAAAAAAAATAAAAACACTATTGTGCTTTTAATGTGTCAGTTGCCATCCCAGTACAAATTATTTATTTTTATTTATTATGTCATGTGTGACGTTTTGCAGTTATAAATGGTTATAAATTGTACTGGGATGAAGTTAAATTGAAAGCTCAATCAGCCCTTTTAGGGTGAGCAATTTGAATAGATGGAGAAAAAGAGGAAAAAACTCAAAGAGATAGAGAAATTGGCTGGAGAACTATGAGCACGATTTAAGAATAATTTCATTATAAAATTTTGTTAGTCTGGGAATCGAACCAGGACTAATCTGTTAAAAAACCGGAAGTTTGTTTTTAATGGTGTAAGTAGTAAAAAATATAATTCTACAAATTATGTGATTACAAACATTCCTCGCTTATAAATACTGGCCCCTATTTTTTTTATATGCGTTTGCGCCGGTCACTAGCGGTACCTAGCAACTTTAAAATACCTTATTATTTAAAATTCTTAGCACCTTATATAGCAGTCATGTCAAGACCCCACAGGCCCCCCGTGCCATTCACCATAGCATAATGTAAATATTTACTTTTCCAGTAGTAAAAGAATGCAAAGAAACAGCAGACGGGCCCGATTTCGCCAAAGAAGCTCTCAAGAAGGAGGAAGCTCTCAAGAGCGAACTTGAACTGAAGAGCATCAAGTCTGAATTGAATCTCAGTGATCACACGCAGATCATCAAGTATGAGCCTAATGTGAAGCATGGGGCTTGTAAAGTCGAGGGTAAGTGTGTGAAAAGGCAAAATATGTGGTAAAACATTTTTTTGAAAAACGTCGAAGCCTCAAGTCATTAAAGGGACTTCAAGCTTAGCATTAGCAGACACGTGTCAATCATTTAATACGATACTTACCGACTTCAATAAAAGAAAGGAGGTAGTCAGCTCGTCTGCATGTTTTCTTGTTTTTTTTTTATGTATGTATGTTCCCCGATAAATCCTGACCACGTTGGCCGATTTTGATAATTCTCTTTTAGTTTCAAAGTAGGTACCCCGACATTGGTCACGTATAAATTTGGTGAAGGTCTGATGATGGGATCTAGGAGGAATCGAGGGAACTCCTCGAATTTGATAGGCACGCGTATGCTTATATCGGTATTTTCTGTAGGTAACCAAGCAGTGGGTCACGGGAACCACAAATTGTGGCATAGCAAGTACAAAATTGGAATCTTTTTTTTGGTATAAATTATTGATAGCCACTGGGGGTATTCCGAGTAGGGTATTCCTTAGTCGTATTCCGAGCTTTCACGCACTGAGCATATAATCACTACGTTTTAAGAGACGGAACTCCATACATCACTTTTTGAGCGATTTTTAATAATTTAGTATCAACTTTCACGTAAAAACAACAATACGACCAACATAACAGTGTCAAATGTCAAATTGACATTCAATCTAAAAATGACAACTATAGGGAAGGACGTCATATAGATATTTTTTATTTCATCGATATCGATACTTTTTTATCGATATCGATACTTTACAGGATGGATACAATGCGTAATTATAAAAATAATCTAATTTTAGACGAGGAAAATAAAACCAATGACCTTGGCAGGAATAATTTATTTAACTAATTATTAATACTAACCGTGTACCGCGTAGTGTACATCACGGCTAGCCGCATAGTGCGTTGACGGGCTAAAGACTGAAGGCCTGAGGGCCTACTCCGAACTTCGAATTTCATGTCGCGCCGTCCCTTTCACTTTCGTGTTATACACTATATGACGGAAAGGGACGGAGCGATACGAAGCTCGATTTTCGAAGTTCGGAGTGGGCCCACTGTTTATACATGATTATTTCACTAAGTAGATTAGGTAAAGTGTAATACATATTACTGCTACAAGTATATTACTGCGACACATACAGATATTATTACATTTTTATTAGTAGCAAAGTAGTATCGTTCATTATAAATTAGGCGTTATTATGACGGATGTATTAGCGTACATTCGACAAAGAGGCATTAAACAAAGTATACATTATTAGGATAGTTAACTTAAGACTACAGATTATGTCTATAGATTAAAACAACATCTGAATATTATTATTATTTCAATAGTTACATATTTTAAATGACCCTTAGTCCTAAAAGATCTCTGAACTCTGTCTTCATTTCGATTTTTATACCCAAAAAATTTAATTTAAAGCATTTTTCGAGCCACGATAACTTGTAATTTCTAATATCATGACAAAAACCTTTATTTAAGTTGATGTGTAAGGAATAATCACATTCGTAAATTGTGATTAACCACGATATATTTGTAAAAGCACAATTGTCATCAAACATGGCCGGCATACAGGTGCTATTTACACTTATGTTTTGTTAAGCAGGGTTTAAGGACGGACAATCTAAGGGGTATCCATACCTTATCCCAATCAAATAGAGTTTTAGTGGCTCTGTGAGCTGTAGGCCTCGCATTCTTTTTTTTTCTAAAAACTGACTCGACAGTAAAATTCGATATAATTAACGAACCTGCTCACAAAATTTCACAAAAATCAGTTGAGAAATGCGACCTGTAAAAGAGAACATCCGGACAGACATGAAAGATTTTTTGTCAAAAGATAAAATGGAGACGCTTCACTCGCTCAGTCAATAAGTAAAACAGATACTGTTAGCAAACAGCGGCGGATGCTTAGATTGCTCAGCCATCCGCTGTGCGGCTATGCTAAGCGACAGCATCAGGGATTTTTCGCTAGAGTTTATTATTATTATTGGTTGGTTGTGGGCCATTTTATGCCACTTTGACCAGTAGTTGTGACAGCCCTTATAGTTCGTTGCTTATACCCACTGCTTCCAAGAATTTCCAGACTCTTTGTGCTGCAATTTGTTTTATCTCCTCTGGTTACATGATGTGCCTCCCTACTCTCCCTAGGTACTTCTTTTGCGCATTACTTTGTTGGATTTGGCGAGGACGTTTAAATTATTTTTACAGTTCTGGACTAGCTTAGAGTCGGACTCTAAGGATTCTAATGCCAGCAGAGCAGACTGGCTGTCAGAGTTGATGGTTTCTTCTGCTGGAAAAGAGAATGTAAAAGTAAAAGATGAGGAAGTATACATTTGATTGTAATAAATATATCGGTAAATAAAATGTATTGTTATTTCTCTTGACTTGTCGTACACTCACCGGCCTGTATCCAGCGGAAACTTCGAAAACATAAGAGATTTATTACTAGAATGCAACTCTTTAATGCCGCAAACGTCACAAGTTCTATGGCCTTTACCCATGGCGCAACAACGCACCATACCACCATATCAGCCCTAGGACGTCCACTGCCTAGAAAGAGAGCCTATAGGCCTCCCCCAATTTCATGGGGGGTAAATGCCATAATCGCCACGCTTGGCATGCGGGTTGGCGATCGCAGTATCTCCACCGCATTTAAGGAATGCTGCTGCCCATTCCCCGGTGGTCTTGGTCGTAGTTTTAGGACATACCCGGGTCCATTACTTTTGGTAACTTTTTGGTAAGTGCGTCTATTAATGGCAATAATCCCTAAATATAAAATAATTGTTATAAAATTTGATTGCTTAAATCAAATCTCTGTTTATGTCCAAAAAAATCTTGTAAATAATTATTATTTGTAGCAAATAACATAGAGATGTTTCTACCTAATGGGAGGTCGGTTATATGTGGCAATAATTCGTAATCAATGTAGGCAACGTTAACGGAAGTGAACGGAAGTTGTTTTAATGTTGGACAATGTCTATATCAAAATCCATACAAAAAAAATAAAGTTCTAAGTTTCTTGAGACTGCTTTCACGATGGGAGCGAATTATCCACTACATCTTTATATGTAAATGTGATTACCCCATAACGAATTTCTACATGGCTAGATAATGAAAACACATCATATTTCAAAATAAAACCACACATTTCTAAAGAAAGTGTCAGCTGTGAAATAAAACCGTCATTTCTTATCCTTTTTGGTCATTTTGCAAGGTATACTAAATAAATTATTGTTTCAATAAACCATACCTTTGCTCTCAGGTTCGTCAATAAAAATGGAAGAGAGGTACATACAACACAAGCAGATGAATGAAGAAGAGATGCTGGACATTGAAGACTCCATCCCAACTGCTTTCTTGGTGCAAAAACCGACGCACACGCCGATGTTCGCCGCACAGCCTGAGGCCGTCGACAAGCCACAGGTATAGATGACTCACTGTCTAAGAACCCGGATCATGCCGGTTCGCTAGGGTTGTCAACGCGTCAATCATTATTGGGCGTATTGTTTAAGTGGCATCAGACTTGACTGCTCGTAGTAACGGTGAAAAATATGTAATTTTTTACAGTCATCATAACTGTATTGAAAACTAAAAGTGGTCCGTTTCGTGAATCCACAAGTTTACAATTTTACAAATTTGAACCGGTAACACTAGTCAAATAACATAATAGTTTTTAAAATAATATAATAATTTTTACTCCATACAACCTCATGGATAAAATCCTTTGGGTTTGTCCCGAGCGTAATATTCACATTAGTGCGGATACAATCCAATAGAAATGCTTTATTGCACATCTTACACAAACGAATTAGTTACAAACAGAAAGAAAACAGCAACCTATAAGTAGGTCAAGATAGACAACAGGTAGTAGGCAGGGGTAGTTTCTTTGATTGTGTTTGTAGAAGAAAATTGATCGAAATGTATAACAATGGTATCGTAAATTTGGTAACTTTTAATGTTAAATTATATCTTTACAGGAAATCGTCAAAGTAGAAAACATGGTCAAAAAAGAAATCGAAAAGGAGGAACCGGAAGAACCCAAAGACCAACTAGTGAACAATCTAGAAGAACTCCGCAAAATGGCGGAAGCAGTCTCCTCCCAGCTCGACGCCGCTAAAAAAGCAGAAGAGATCAAAGAGGAAAAGAAAGAGAAAGAGATTAAGAGAGAAGAAGCTATGGAATCTGATGCGGCACATAGCTATCTATACACAAAGATGTTAGAAGGAAAATGGTTCTCAATATTAAGACACGAGAACTCCTTCTTGGTGTCCGATGAAAAAGACCAGAAAGTATATTGCGACAATGAACATTCCTGCTCCCAAGTCATTATGTCACAAGGGCACAAATGGGATGTTTCCAATAATCTGCATTTACTGAACGATCCTAGTTTGTTTACGTTGAATAGTATGGTTACTAGTGTTCAAGTGCCGAGTAATAATGTGTATTTGGACTCGAGTATGTCCATGTCTGGGTTGGATCAGGACATGTTGGATGCGAGTAAGGATGGGGTCATTGATGAGGCGGCGGAGGAGAGTAAAGAACAGGCAAGTGCTTATCTGTTTAATCTAGAAACACAGTTGAATATATGTCTGCATTGCGTTTTCTTATTTTCACACATAAAAAGTTATTTATGTTATTTTTTGGTGAATAAAAAATCGTGAGGAAGTTGCGACTTATAAAAAAAGACTTAAAAAGTGATTATGACTTACTCCTACTATTCTTAAAATATTTGTATACGAGCTGATGAACTTGATTTTAATCTCTTAAAAGTGTTTCTGATAGGTAAAGCTTATTATTCGATACAAGATTTTTTAACGGATCGACTGAATGAATATTAGGATACAATTATTTGACTTCAATTTTCCAGTACAGTATACTTAGACATGTAAGAATCGAAGACTATATGTTAGATAGAAGACATTATGCGTTTATGCATGCTGCATGCAAATACATGTCACAAAAATATTTGTATGCCCCAAGGCACCACATAGTGATACAGAATCAAAATGTAACACCTTAGATTAGACCTATGTTGGACAAATAAATGTTTGAATTTGAATTTAAACTAACGCGTAATTTATTTATTTATTTTAATTACCGACGTTTCGACACGGGTTCCACCGGCCATGTTTGCGGCTGAAACTGACGTCCCAGCGAGTTGTCAACGGAGATTGAACTATCCCACATATGTTTATAAAAATTAAGCGTATAACTGAAAAAAGTTGTGTACCTGCTCATTTTGCTGCTAATTGTGAGTGTTGTGTTTCGTGCCCTAGACAACAACACATCTCTGTGTGTCTAACTGTAGCATAATTTCCCCAGGACAACGACCTAGAAAAAGAACTTCAAGCCGACGCCCTAAAAGACATGGCCTCCCAAAAGGCCAAGGCCTCTTCGCTCACCTCACTAGGCCTCCTCAACTTCAACGCCCTCTCAACATACGTGACATGTGACAGCCCGCCTCCCATACAAATGACAGTCGAAGAGCTGCAGCAGCTTGACAGGTGTAAACAGCACGGGCTACCGAGGAAGCAGCAAGGGAACTTCGTCTCTAGAGAACTAAGGTTGGTTACCTTATTCTTCTATAGATATACATATAGTAGCGGGCCTAACACTGACCCCTGAGGGACGCTGTAAGCTATCGTTTTCCTACATTCTACCAATTTTATTGAGTAGCGCCATTCTAGTGCTTTTTTATAGTAGCCTTCCTAAGAGCGACCCCTGAGGAACTCCTGGCACATTTCACTCATTTCATTTTGGAGTCTCTGTTCTAGTACTTTTTATAGCAGCGACCTGAGAGCGTACCCTGAGGAACACCTGACACTTTCCCTTACATTCTACTCATTCATTAGGTAGATACTGTTTGGGTATCTTTATACAGTAGTGGGGATAGCAGCGTTCCTTGAGGAACGCCCTATGAAGTATCACGTTCTAAATCCAAAAGATGGACCATAAACAACCACCATACCCTAGACCATAATTATAGACAACAACCGAACCGGAATCAATGATATAAAGTGGCTTTAAAGGAAAACAGCGTCATAGTCGACAATAGGGAATGTCTGAAATTTTTAAAAGTCCTTGATTATTTTTCTAATAGTAGGAATAACCGTCGCCATTAAAAGAAAAAAGTTTCAAATTTTTCGGTTGCGCCATATATTTTGTAAAAATACTAACATTTTATATCACCTCGCGTCTGCCCCGTATCGGACTACTAAGACATTTAAGTCCGTCAAATATTAAAAAAAAACCACCTGCTTGAATCTGTGGTACGCAATGACACTGACAGTTCAAGTCATACGACCAACCTATGATGAACTGTCAATGTCATTGCGTACCACAGATTCAAGCAGGTGTTTTTTTTTTAAATACTTGGCCGACTTAGAAATGTCTTAGTAGTCCGATACGGGGCAGACGCGACCTGATATAAAATGTTTGTATTTTTACAAAATATATGGCGCAACCGAAAAATCTGATACTTTTTTCTTGGCGACGGTAATTCCTACCATTAGAAAAATAATCAAGGACTTTTCAAATTTTCAGGCATTCCCCATTGGGATGAGTATCTGACACCAGGCAGGAAGCCAATAAAGCAAATCTTGGAAAAAAGCTGCATAGTGACCTTGTTAAACGCATAATTTCCATCCTCACCACTTAGATGGTTGGCAGTCCTCAACTGTGCGTTTCTCCAGAAATTTCTTGCCTCGCACAGCTAAACTGTGGAATGAACTGTCGCCTGCGGTATTTCCGGACCGATTCGACCTTCAAGAAAAGAGCGTACTCCCATCTTAAAGGCCGGCAACGCACTTACAACCCCTCTGGTGTTGCGAGTGTCCATGGGCGGCGCTAATCGCTTACCATCAGGCGATTCGTCTGCTCGTTTGCCACCTATGTCATAAAAAAAATATATATTACGATACAAGTGCAGAGAATAGGAAAATCGACACGAGTTGCGAATTACCTATTCGCACGTGTATCGTACAACGTTTTACAGTACATATTGCTCTTTAAAGTTTCGACATATGCACATAATCTGCTGATTACCGCACTCGTGCGGTAAAGTTGCACCATATGTACTGTAATAGTACATTTCGATGCTAGTGCGGAAAGTATGTCATTTCTTCACGAGTACCGAGGGATGCCACGAGCCGCAGGCGAGTGGCAAGACTCGGGACGAGTGAAGAATGACATTTCCGCACGTTTATTGAACGACGTTTTTTAATACAGTTGCGAAAAATAAGAAAAACAACAAGTAATATTTATAAAAACAATATCGAATGTTGCCTTTAGAAACTTAAAACATTAAGAACGGTTTTTCAATATTCAATATTAAAAAATAAACGTGTTATAATGATGAAGAGGTAAGTAATAAAATATGAAATGTGTATATTTTTCGTATTCTGATATTAACAGTAGGTTTTTATGTTGATTACGACGTTTAAAGGAAACTAATATTTAACACCCAGCAATAAGGAGTCATGCATTGGAACAAGCATAAATTTAAAAAAATTGGAAAAGTTAAAAGCACTAGTGCGCGAAAACCAACTTTCCGCACGCTAAACAGCTACGTAAAGTAGCACTTTTTGAGCAACTGTATTAAAATTCTAGTGCTTTTCACTTTTCCAATTTTTTTAAATTTATGCTTGTTCCAATGCATGACTCCTTATTGCTGGGTGTTAAATATTAGTTTCCTTTAAACGTCGTAATCAACATAAAAACCTACTGTTAATATCAGAATACGAAAAATATACACATTTCATATTTTATTAGTTACCTCTTCATCATTATAACACGTTTATTTTTTAATATTGAATATTGAAAAACCGTTCTTAATAAGTTGTCTGAGTGGAACGGAATAGCTGCCGAAACGCCTGTCAAAGAAGAGGCGTTTTTACTTACTGCAAGCATGTTTTAAGTTTGTAAAGGCAACATTCGATATTGTTTTTATAAATATTACTTGTTGTTTTTCTTATTTTTTCGCAACTGTATTAAAAAACGTCGTTCAATACACGTGCGGAAATGTCATTCTTCACTCGTCCCGAGTCTTGCCACTCGCCTGCGGCTCGTGGCATCCCTCGGTACTCGTGAAGAAATGTCATACTTTCCGCACTAGCATCGAAATGTACTATTATTGTGCCTATAGATGTAGAATCATAATATAAATATGTAGAAGAGAGTAGAGACTGCTCGATCCCACAGTCAACCTGTGCAAACGGTTTTGTGGGACTCTGTACATATCATCATCATCATTTCAGCCCAATGACGTCCACTGCTGGACATAGGCCTCCCCCAAAGACTTCCACAATGACCGGTCCATATGTCTGTACATATGCTGTATTATTATTGTTCATAAATAAATAAATAGGCGGGCGTTTTGATACTTTTTTTTAATACCACGTCGGTGGCAAACAAGCGTACGGCCCGCCTGATGGTAAGTGGTCACCGCAGCCTATGGACGCCTTCAACTCCTAGGGGTATCACATGCGCGTTGCCGACCCTTTAACAATTGATACTGCAACGTTCTCTCAACATACGTGACATGTGACATCTAATTGGTTTGCCCACAGACATGGCTGGTGGCGAATCACAGATCCAGACCAATTGAAGGAGCTTATTGACGCGCTACACCCCCGGGGTGCGAGGGAGAGGGAGCTACACGGCTCACTCGTACAGAACACGCCCACTATCAACAATAAGGTACATTTATATAACAATAAAAAAATGAAAAATTGAAAAAATTGTCACTCCGGGCGGGATTTGAACCCGCGACCTCTGGAATCCGTCCATCGCTCTTTCCAACTGAAAATTCCGCCCGGGCTGATCAATTTTTCATTTTCGGTTGGAAATTATAATTCCGCTAAGTGGACGTTTCCGCTTGTGAAAATATTTCTTCTTCTTAGCGTGCCATATCCTATCGGATGCCGGCGATCAACAAACGAAAGTCTCCTCTATTTTTCGCCACTCTGCTGAGAGTGGTAGCGTCAGTAACCCAGTAGGTCCAGTCCCTGATATTTTCGCACCATGTTGTTCTCGGTCTTCCCCTAGCTCTCTTCCCTTCTATTTTTAACCGACTTCAAGATTTTAAAGGAGGAGGTTATCAATTCGGTTGTATTATTTTTTTTTGTTTGTTACTCCATAACTCCGTCATTTCTTAACCGATTTGGAAAATTCTTTTTTTGATTGTAAGTGATCCGAGTTGGTCCCGTTTTTGTCAAAACGCAGTTCTGATGATGGGATTCATGAGGAATTGAGGGAACTCCTCAAATCTTAAAGGCAAACATATAGTGATTTTTATGTTTTTATCAACAAGTCGAGCATTTTCATCCAAAAATGTGACATTTGATGAAGTGGAACTGCTGATGATGATCAGAACGGAACTCTTCAACGACGCGTAGTTCATGTTTAGCGATTTGTTCTCTTTGTTTTGTTTGTCAAGCAAGCTAGGTATTCAGGACACATTTTCGTCAAGCTTGAGTTCTGATGGAGGATTCCATGAGGAATTGCGGGTTCTTAGTCTTCTGCCATTATAACCATACTCATAGCCATTTTTATTTTATTGTATGGAATCTAAGAGTGCACCATCTAAGTATAATAATCTTTCACCGGCCTCCCCCATTGAAGTCGGTTTTTTTTTCTTAAAAACTATTCCTTCTATTATGTTTCTTATTATGTCATACTTGAAATGAAAAAATATTTACTTGATACAAAAATATATACAGTTAATAAAATGAAAAACTAATTTTGTATCAAGCTGTATTTATTATTATCATTGGTTGGTTGTGGGCCATTTTATGCCGCTTCGACCAGTATTGATCTATTGTGGCAGCCCTTATAGTTCATTGCTTATACCCACTGCTTCCAAGAATTTCCAGACTCTTTGGGATGCAATTTGTTATATCTCCTCTGGTTGCGTGTTGTGCGTCCCTAGGTAGACTGCAGTAACGCTGCTAACGAAAATTCTAAATTTCAAATTAAAGGGAAAAAAATGAAAATTTTTGTGCTCCCTTTAATATGACATTTAGAATTAAAAAAACTCGCGCTTTGTACACATACTTAAAAGATTCGTTAACACTGGTCTGCCTGACTGATGATCGCGGCAGAAATGGCGTCTCAGCAATATTGTCAACGGAGATATGGGCGCAATTATCTACCCCACAAAAGTTTACGAAACGTCGAAAAGAAACGGCAGAAAGGAAAATAAATAAATATCGAGTCAGACCCGTGATACATATCTTTCAAGTAAGAAATATCTGTTAATTTTCAGTGGAATTTGTACTTGTGATGTTCGTATTACTCATCTCTTGCCAACTGAGCTATCGTGGTTCCCACACGGATTGACTATTTTTCTAATAGTATGCTCTTAAAGATGCAACTGTAGGATAACAATAATGACGATGATGATGACAAGGCTCTTAACGACATCTACCGCGAAGAAAACAACTTTATGTTTTCGTTGTTTTGTAACTTTTTACTTACAAATTGCTTGTTGTGTTTGTAACAATTGCCTTTCCATGGTTGAATTGTGTAAGATTTACCTAATGCCAATTTTGCTTTACTGCCTACTCCCCGATCCCTCTAAAGCCCAGCGGTGGGACTGATAATGACACCAACTAAATTAACCCTTCTTTTAAACAGCTGTACATAGACAAGGGCGATGCGTCGTGCACAGAGCTGTCCATCACCGCCCTGGACCGCGCCATCATGGCCAGCGGCGGCTACCCGCCGCCCGAGCCGCCGGGCTCCTTCTGCGCCGTCACGGCCAGACGGTGCGACATGCAGCTACTAGCCATGGTGAGTGCACTTACAGTACCCACAGCTGTACATAGACAAGGGCGATGCGTCTTGCAGAGCTGTCCATCACCGCCCTGTTGAATTAAACGAAATATATCACAATAATTTCTCGATTTACTAAACTTTTTTATACCACGTCGGTAACTTGGACAAAGATATCGGATAAGTGGAATGGGCCTACGTCAAAGAAATTTGATCAAAGATTGGACAAAGGTATTGGACGAGTGGAATACCACCCTAACGTTGATTATTAATTCCAGGTGGAAGCGCTGGAAGAACGGGTGTACGCCGGCTCCATGCAGGTCCCGGGCTGGCGGCCCGCGCGCCTGGCGCTGCCGGAGGAGGCCACGGGCGCCGAGATCGTGGCGCGCGCGCGACACAAGCTGGCTTCCCTGGAAGCCCACATCGAGAGACGATACCTCAAACCGCCTTTGGTACAAAGGTACGCTAGGTAAAGTGAAATTTACATTATTACGTTTGTTCGGTGGGTAGTTTGAGGTAAGGCGTGTTAGATGGCGTTGTAAGTTTGAGACATGTTTAGTTCTTATTCATATAGTAACCCAATGTCTGGCGTTACCTCTCACAACGTTCTTGGGAAATTGTATTAAATTCTACAATAAAATTCCAAAACACATTACTGAACTTAGCAATTCTAAATTCAAATCTGTAGTAAAACAAACACTTATTTCAAAAGCATATTATAAGGTAAACGATTACATCATGGACAGGGATGTTTGGCAGTGATAGTGTCCTGCACGGCTAATCTATCGCGAAAATAGGTTTTCTACTGTAGCTTGTTATTTTTGTAGTAACTGAGACTGTAATTTTATATTTAACTATACAATGTATATTGTTTTGAAAAAATGACACCTCGCCGAGTTTCTTACGCCGGTTCTTCTCGTGGCAGAGGTTTATTTTTCCGAACCGGTGGTAGTTTATTGACGTTCATAGGTGCATGTAATATGCCTAATTTGAAGAATAAACTACTTTTACTTTTACTTTTACTTTTACTTTTTTACAACGTATTTCTTAAGCAATACAGAGAGGTAACGCCGCCAGCGTTATGGGCTCCATGACGCAGACGGAACTACTGGACGGACTTAATTTTATGACTGGGTATTGTTAGTTAGTTTGGTTTTTAATTAATTTGTATTTTTTGGCTTGATTGTTTTTTGTATGTGATTTAACAAGTTACTTGAATAAATGTATTCCTTAGATTTTCACAATTAATCTGAGAGGGCCCAAAAATTGATATGTTTTGAAAATGGTTTTTGTGTTAATTAAATAAAATGGCTGATATGTAATGTAATCCAATGACTGAAACTAGAAACTGTATTTGCATATGGTTTTTTTTTTCGGGATAGTTTAGTAGGAATTTTAGTAAGACAAGAAAGATTAGACTTGAGAAGAATTAGACTTGGGTGGACATCCGTCACCTAATATAATCAACAGCAAAAGTAGATGATCATTTTAGTACATTGTCACTGTCACTGTCACTCACAGACCTAGATAAACCTAGATGTCCCCGATGTATGTACTTTGCGTGTATCTAAATGGTGCGGTGCACCACTTGCCGCTCAGTCGCGCTCTTGTCGTTCTAACTGTCAGACGTTTGTTGCTGCACTAGAAAATGCCACACTACGCCGTAATTAACTGTTCAAATTCAACAAGAGTGGTTAGTCGAGTAAACGGTGACGTTTCCTTTCATAAGTAAGTATTTTTTTCTAATAAATTTCGCCTTAATCAATTTAAATTTAATTATTTTCTACTTGTAGTGAAGTCGTGTCGTTTCTACCAAAATAATAGTGTGTAAAACACATAATATATTTTCGAAGTACGCCATCCATTGAGGCTTCTACTTTAAACTATACTTGTTGTCCATGAAGCTTTTAGCAACTTCTTTGAAGAAGTCATTGTGTAACATACCACAATAATAATAATAATTTATACAAGAAACTTTACTTATGACTAAATTTACATTTCTTCTGCCAAACCACATAGCGGTTTGTCGGCAGACGAGGCTCCAAGATACAGTACAAGTCTTTATGTAAAAGCTAAAATGTAAACATTTTTTTTTCTAACGAGTTAACTATGGTTGATTGCCGCTTCGGGTCTAATCGTATTTCGAGTTTAGACGAACGGAAAGCATTATTCAAGTCATCTATATGTGTCAGTCGGGTATGTCCTAAAACTACGGCCAAGACCACCGGGGGATGGGCAGCAGCATTCCTGAAGTGCGGTGGAGATACTGCGATCGCCAACCCGCATGCCAAGCGTGGCGATTATGGCATTTACCCCCCATGGAATTGGGGGAGGCCCATGTCCAGCAGTGGACGTCTTTCGGCTGATATGGTGGTGGTGGATATGTGTCAGTGTGTCTCACTATATATAAGTTTTTTCATATTATTAAAAATCTACGAACATTAAAATGTTGCGTGGATGGGCAAGCTTTGATACGTTTATTTTTTATTTTTTTATTATTTATTATTATAGAAAGATACAATTGTACAATTGGTGTATGTCCCACAAAACGGTTTACACAGTTTGACTGTGGGATCTGAGTCTCTTCGCTGACTACTATTACTACACATATATAATTAATATAATATGATATGTACGTTTAATATAATATAATATACGTGTTGACGTCCAACCGTCCTACACTATTCCTCTCCAGCAATTATTTCCAAGTGGATGCAATTGAAAAAAAAAGTTTTTTATAATTTTGTCATGCAAATATAGCTTACTTGTACTCCTTTACTTTACTGGAGTAATATCAATAACTCTTTATTTTAAAAATACAACAAAAAAACCCAAACATATCCTTTTAAATGAAAAATGCAACAACTATGAGTCATAACTTGATGCTACCTCAAAATCAGTATCGACTGCTGCGCTATAATCTCGTGGTGCCAAGATTCATTACTTGGAGGTCATAAATTTAGATCCAAATCTCTCCGAATTGAAAAAAGATATAATTTTGTTGGACACAAGAGATTACTGCAGACGTTCTTAGGTTTAAATTTTTTTTTTCTCCTATTACAGGCTGTGGCCTGTATACATTTTTAGGGTTCCGTACCGAAAGGGTAAAAAACGGGACCCTATTACTAAGACTTCGCTGTCCGTCCGTCCGTCCGTCTGTCACCAGGCTGTATCTCAAGAACCGTAATAGCTAGACAGTTTAAATTTTCACATATTGTATATTTCTGTTGCCGCTATAACAACAAATACTAAAAACAAAAAAATAATAATAATTAAGGGGGGCTCCCATACAAAAAACGTGATATTTTAGCCCTTTTTCATGGCTACCACTCGCCGAGCTAGATCTCAAGAACCGTAATAGCTAGACAGTTGAAATTTGCACAGATTATGTATTTTTATTGTGGCTACAACAACAAATACTAAAATCAAAATAATAATAAAAATTAAGGGGGGCTCCCATACAACAGAGTAGTTGTTGGCGCTTTTTTTTCTGGTACGGAAACCTTCGTGCGCGAGTCCGACTCGCACTTGGCCGGTTTTTATAAATTAATAAGGGTGGTATTCCACTTATCCAATATCTTTGTTTTTTTTCATGGGTAGCCATATTGATTTAGATGTCATCAGTATCTTTGATCAAATGTCGGGGTCTCTTCCAAGTTTGATGAAATCATGCAATTTCTTTGTTCAAATGTATATTCGACAAAGATATTGGATGAGTTCACTGCCACCCTAAGTTATATTTATTGTTATATATTTATTTCGTTTCATTGACTTGGTCGTCTAGTGTTGCATTCTATTTAAAAAATTATTGGTGCTATTGCATTTTTATTTCCTGCATGCCTTATCTATTGGAATGATTTGTTTTCAAAATTGAATGGTATTTTTATTGTGTGATTTCATGTTTCACTTAATAACTTTGTCGGTATATAACGTTTGGGTTTATGTGAATTTACAAATTTTAAATAGAGGGAAAAATTTAATGCTCCGAGCAGGATTCGAACCTGCGACATCTGGCGTACGCTGCCAATCGCTCTAGCCTCTGAGCAGTCGTTACTGCGATTTCTCAATGTAATTTGAGACGTTGGTGCCGTTAATAGACGCCTAAGGCTGGGTTGCACCGACTTACGATCACAGACCGACCAACGTTAAATATGGCGCCGGCAGCTGTCATCCCATAGAAACTTGTCGAACTCCATACATTTAAATTTTAACGAACACAGCTTACGATTACAGACGGTTTGGTGCAACCCAGCCTTAGTCTTCTACGGTAGATGTCGCTGTACGCCTCCCTAAGGCGATGTAAGAGGGAACTAGTGAAGGATTTAGTGCACGAGCTTGGTTGTTCCAATAGCTCAGAGGCTAGAGCGATTGGCCGCGTATCCAGATGTCACAGGTTCGAATCCTGCTAGGGGCATTAAATTTTTCCCTTTAATTTAAAATTTGGAATTATCGTTAGCAGCGTCACTGCTTAATACAAAATTAATCTATATGACTTTGTAACTGTATTTATATTTATCACATTCAGCGCCCAGAACCCGATTGCCGGGTACTCTGTTGGTAGCTGCTACAGGCTACATACGAGGAATACGTGGCTACGGCCTACGAATGTAGCGGGTAGCACTAGCCGGCAATGAAAGTGATAATAAGAAATAATAATCGTATAGCATTTATTTTCGAACCGTGAGATATTCTAGAAGACAACTACGGTTGCCAGTTTTTGTTGCACTTTTAGCGCCACCCAGGGGTCACGTGTAGGGTAACGGTGGGTACTCCCTACGGACGTAGTGCAACTTCGACCCCCCTTGTCAAGTGAGTGGGCAACATGACTGTTAGAAGTTCTCAAGCCGCCCGAAGGCCTCTAACCTGGCTTAACGACTGCTATCGTAGACAGCAACCGGGATCAACGGCTTAACGTGCCTTCCAAAGCACGGGAGCGCTCAGTTAGTAACCACTCAAAGCGGTCACCCATCCAAGAACTGACCTGCCCGCACGTTGCTTAACCTCGCATACCGCACCCGGTGCGCGGGCGTCGCTGGGCCACGAGCGCTCCAATGAAAGTGATATTCTAGCTTCTGTCCGGATATACATACAAATTTCCCCCTCAAGGGATGACTTCCGGGATAAAAACTATCCTATGTCCTTCTCTATGTCTCAAACTATCTCTGTATCAAATTTCACCCAAATCGGTTCAGCGGTTCAAGCGTGAAGAGGTAACAGACGGACAGAGTTCCTTTTGCATTTGCTGTTCCTTGCTTTTGCTCTAAGGACTGAAATAATTGTAATTAATCGTATTTGGACGCTCAGAGACCATATACATCTCTGACATATTAAATTAATTTTATATACTTTTTGTTTATTCGGACATAGATCGTTTTTAAATATAGGTCCTTAATATTTGTAAATTTAGTTTCATTGAATTGTCAATCAGTATATTTTTTAATCATTATTATTATGTAACATTGGCAGTTTTTAAATTGTATAAATTCACGTTTTGACATGTAAAAGTGCCCTTGTGGCCTATTTGCAGAATAAATATTTGATTTTGTTTTTTTTTTTACTTATTTATAATACTATGAGTAGTATGGATTTACCAGACGTCCAAAAAATGTGCAGTTCTAGAATTCAGTTTTATTTTAGTACATTCCCTGACTGGAATTGCCCCCAAATCCGCCCGTGAGACAACCCTAGTGTACAAGGATGATAAAGAACCAGTGCGGGTAGTTCGAAAAATTCGCACGGTTAGATATTGATGTTTGCCAGTCGACCAGTGACCACGGAGGAAATACGTCGTCCGAAACGTCTCGTCGGGTAAATAAATGGTTTATGATATGTGCTCATGATTAAGCGATATTCGACCTTAAAGACGTGAGTGACCCGTTTCATTATATTTAATATGCCTCAAACTTACGGGAGTTTTCTATATAAAATGGTTTATGATTGAAAATGCGCACTTCTAAGGTTTGGAATCCTCTGCCGGCGTCTGTATTTCCGAGTTCATATAACCTAGACCTTTTTATGGCACGAGTGAATAGGCATCTTCTGAGTGAGCTCGCTTCATCGTCGGCCTCATCTTTGCCCCCTGGCTAGATGCTGGCCAAGAGCAATCCCATTTTTAATAAAAAAAAAAACTACGACCAAGACCACCGTGGGATGAGCAGCAGCATCCCTGGAGTGCGGTGGAGATACTGCGATCGCCAACCCGCATGCCAAGCGTGGCGATTATGACATTTACCCCCCATGAAATTGGGGGAGGCCTATGTCCAGCACTGGACGTCCTAGGGCTGATGTGGTGGATACCGTTTCCCGGCCGCTAGGGTACGAGAATAATGATTTAAGTAATTTTTATTTTTTATTTGCGTTAGTCAATAACGAGAAAGTTCACGAACTATTTTTGCGACAATAAGGCGCTTATGCATATTGGAGAAAATACTTGTATTCCAGCGACGTATCTTCTTTAATTAATACAGGGGGATTTTGGGGTCGTGATCCGAAATGGTTGTACATGGTCAAGAATTCAAAGTAGACAACATGACAGTCGGTATGACGGTTTATGACTCAAATAGTTCTCTTTTTGTTTCAAATTGCAATGGGAAATAATACCTTTTCATACACAATTTGGTCACCCTACCCCCAATGTCAACTCCATACTATCCGTCAAAGAGAGTAGGGTTACCATGTTTTTTTTGTTATTTTGTATTTTTGTCATAAAAATAAATTGAAAATGAAATGCGTGTTTCGTGCAACAGAATTTTTTTTGAAATGGCTGACACATACCAAGTCTGAAAACTGATTCTTGATCCACGACCCCGAAATCACCCTGTATATGACTGGATGGCCAGTGATGAATAAATAAATGATATTTTTATTGCTAAACGGGATTTAATCGCGTACAACTGAAATTTATTCACCTGAGGTGTGCCCGACGTTTCGATTGTATCACAACATCCGTGGTCACGAGCCGACTGGCTTGAGCGGGTATCAACATCTTCTAGGTGTGGCTAGTTTTCCGAACTACCCGCACTTGGTCTTTATTATTCACATTTACACTAGGGTAGTCACTCGCAAATAAATGATAGTTCGCTACATGGCATATACGTTGTCCGCAGTAATTCCGAGGCGACACTGGGCGCGGCGAGGCAAGCCGAACACGGCCATGCATCGGCACCATCACCCCATGATTCCGATGCTGATTCTAAACGTAAGTTTAATCATTTTATATCAAAAAAACCGACTCCAATTTTGTATTCAGCATTAAGTTATTAGTTACGCATTTGAAAAGTTGCAGCAGGTTATATCCTATTTTTGGCTAATCAACTTATCTATTATATCTTACTTACAACTTATATATATCATACTCATGTTATATTATATGGTCATATCTTACAAAACAAAAAAAAAACCTTTGAGCAGCCCTAATAAAAGTGTAATTTGTCCGCAGCTGAAACAAAATCCCTAGCGCGCGGTCTAACGACTTGGCGGGAGGCGGTCGCTCGGTGTAACACGTCAGCACAGCTGGCCATGTTGGCGGTAGCGTTGGAAGCCGCCACGGCGTGGGACAAGAGCGTTATGAAGGCGGTAAGTGACTAGGATACTCTGCTAAGTGTACGTAACATGCCTTCGCTGTCAACCGAGTGTTGCTATAATGGTTGTTAGCTGAAAGGTTAAGGCTCGGTGAGTGTCTCTAGCGCGCGGTCTAACGACTTGGCGGGAGGCGGTCGCTCGGTGTAACACGTCAGCACAGCTGGCCATGTTGGCGGTAGCGTTGGAAGCCGCCACGGCGTGGGACAAGAGCGTTATGAAGGCGGTAAGTGACTAGGATACTCTGCTAAGTGTAGGTAACATGCCTTCGCTGTCAACCGAGTGTTGCTATAATGGTTGTTAGCTGAAAGGTTAGGGCTGGGTGAGTGTCTCTAGCGCGCGGTCTAACGACGTGGCGGGAGGCGGTCGCTCGGTGCAATACGTCAGCACAGCTGGCCATGTTGGCGGTAGCGTCGGAAGCTGCCACGGCGTGGGATAAGAGCGTTATGAAGGCGGTAAGTGACTAGGATAGCCTGCTAAGTGTAGGTAACATGCCTTCGCTGTCAACCGAGTGTTGCTATAATGGATGTTAGCTGAAAGGATAGAGCTGGGTGAGTGTCTCTAGTGCGCGGTCTAACGACGTGGCGGGAGGCTGTCGCTCGGTGCAATACGTCAGCACAGCTGGCCATGTTGGCGGTAGCGTTGGAAGCCGCCACGGCGTAGGACAAGAGCGTTATTAAGGCGTTAAGTGACTAGGACAGCCTGCTAAGTGTAGGTAACATGCCTTCGCTGTCAGCCGAGTGTTACTATTATGGTTGTTCGCTGAAAGGCTACGGCGGAGCGAGTATCTCTAGCGGTCACTCGGTACAATAAGTCTTACTTAAGAGCAAATCGTAATAGGATATAATATTTTTTCATACGACTTGGTCACCCTACTTTACTGTCAACTCTCCATACTATCCGTCAAACAGAATAGGGTAGCCATGTTTTTTGGACTTTTTTTATTTTTGTCATAAAAATAAAAATGAAATTCGTTTGTTTCCTGTCACTACTATTGACAACATTTCAAATTTTCAAGTAGTATGAAATCTTAACTCATTTCGTTAATTTGTTAACAAGAAACCCAAACATATTTTTAAAAATATTTTATAGCTATTCGTTTTTTAAATATTCACGAAAATGTGAAGAAAGCCTACATAGTATAAGTAGTAATGACGTGACTAGTATGAAATTGTGATAGTCACCGCGCACAAAAAGAGCAGCAGTTCACTTTCTGTAGTAAATTTGTCTTAGTAACAGTGCTTCTGTATGATTTGTTACGCTGTGACGCCTTACTTGTCTCTTACTCTCTTTTAGAATGGGGAACTTTTGAAATTGAATTTGAAATATATATATATATATATATATATATATATATATATTTATACAATCTTACACAAATCGACCTAGTCCCAAACTAAGCAAAGCTTGTACTATGGGTACTAGACGACGATATACATACTTATATAGATAAATAGATACTTAAATACATAGAAAACATCCAAGACCCAAGAACAAATATCCGTGAAAAATGCACAAATAAATGCCCTGGCGGGGATTCGAACCGGGGACCTCTAGCTTCGGAGGCAGAGTCACTACCAACTAGGCTGAACAGGTTGTCATAATATATGAAATTGGGACGTTTTCGAGAATTTAAATGTCGTTTTACTTAACTTTTTATCCTCTACTTGATTTCATCGGAAAAAAGACTGCTTAAAAAAAATTTAAATGTTGTCAATTTGTTTGATCATGATCACCACCCCAAATCGCGGTGTATATTTATTAATTATTTTGTTCGCAGAACTGCCAATTCTGCCTGTTGGACGACAACGATGAGCAGTTGTTGCTGTGCGATGGCTGCGATAAGGGATACCACACTTACTGCTTCAAACCGAGCATGGAGAAGATACCTGAAGGGGACTGGTGAGTTCAGCTTCTTGAACAATATTTCTTTGCTATTCCGCTAAAAACGTGTAGGTCTATTAGTGTTAAGAGTGCGCAGTACGCTCGGTTCTCCATACAAACGTATTTATGCTCTCATTTTAAAACACCAGGCTAGAATAACATGAAACTTTGTATACACAATGGGATCCGGCATATCTAGGTCGGAAGATAGTTTCTGTTGCTTGAAATTATAATGGAGAAAAAAATACAGCGATTATTAAGGTTTTCATACAAGCCGTAAAAAACTCAAAAAGCCGCTGTATTTTTTTGTCTTTTACAATTTCTAGCAACAGAAACTATGGTCCGACCTATAGATATGCCGGATCCCATTGTGTATACAAATTTTCATGTTATTCTAGCATAGCGTTTTAAAATGAGAGGGTAAATACGTTTGTATGGAGAACCGAGCCAGACCGAGCGTACTGCGCCCTCTTAATGTATCCACTTGCGTATTTTTGCATGCGGTTAATGCTCCCACCCTCCCTCCGCTCGCACAGACATGTAAATGATATGCGAGCGGAGGGGGGGGGGGTGTTAGCATTAACCGCATGTAAAAATACGCAAGTGGATACATTAACGCTAATAGACCTACACGTTTTTTAGCGGAATATCATCATCCTCCTAGCGTTATTCCCAGTACAGTTGCATCCTGAAGGATGCCTGGGGTCCGCTACCTAATCCCAAGAATTGGCGTAGGCACTAGTTTTTACGGAAGCGACTGCCATCTGACCTTCCAACCCGAGGGGGAAACTCTTATTGGGATTAGGCTTGTCAAGTGAGCGGGCAACTTGACTGTTAGAAGTTCTCAAGCCGCCCGGAGGCCTCTAACTTGGCTTAACGAATGCTATCATAGACAGCAACCGGGATCGACGGCGTAACGTGCCACGGGAGCGCTCAGTTAGTAACCTCTCAAAGCGGTCACCCATCCAAGGACTGACCTCGCCCGACATTGCTTAACCTCGCATACCGCACGCGGTACGCGGGCGCCGCTGGACCACGAACGCTCCTTTTTTAGCGGAATAGCAAAGAAATATTGTTCAAGAAGCTTGTCATGGATTTCCGCAAAGTAACGCCTGATTCTATCAATTACTTTGTGAGCTCAGGACTGACATTTGTTGGCGGCATGTAGCACCAACTCCCGTTACAACCGGACGCTTTACGCTCGAAGTTATAGACTATTATATATACCTAGGACCAGTCTATCCTAGGTATTTTATTTTTATTTATTAGTATTTAGGACGAGAACAGCCGTAGATATAACTATTACATAATTAGTAGTTACTTAAAATAAGGCCAATAATAGTCATCCATTAAATTATATAACCAAGTGGACAAGTAACCGGACAACTTGGGACCCTGTCGCTCTGACCCGTTAGAAATTAAGTATGACATTTTAAACATGATGTACTGGACAGTCGTCCAGTTAGGTAGGTCCATCTTCGAGAAAGAGGTTAATCATCAAATCCGACGGCTGGGCAGCGTTCGGGAACTTACGGCACATCTTTTCGTCCAATATTCCGCAGTGTCTCAAGACGAGTCTTTCACCAGTGTGTGTTGCCAGTGATATATATATATATATAATATCATCACACACACATAGCACGTAGAACTGATGGCCGTTGGGGCGGAAAGGTTCTCGAGTGGCGACCACGTACCGGAAGGCGTGCCGTGGGCAGGCCCCCACACGGTGGACCGATGACCTGGTGAAGGTCGCGGGTGTCCGCTGGATGCGGGTGGCGCAGGACCGGTCATTGTGGAAGTCTTTGGGGGAGGCCTATGTCCAGCAGTGGACGTCTTTCGGCTGACATGATGATGATGATATATATATATATATAGAAATTACATCCATACATCTTCTCATACAAGCTCGTCGTTTGTAGATGCTTCTGTAAGCAACAAGATGAATTATAAATTAATAAATGCCGCCTTCAATTCACTTGGTAATTAATATTCGATCGAATATTTTAATCTACATAATTCAGGTGGTAATTTCTGGTCATCATCATCTATCTCTTCACCACCACAGAATAAGGAATAGTACAAATACAGAAATTTCACTTCCTAACAAAAACGGCGTTTAGGCATAAGAAACGTGCCTACTCTCTGCATCTCTGTCTATCGCATAACTTGTATTCATTCACGCGCGGCACGTGTAGCCCTAGGGTTGTCACGCCAAAAATACTTCAATGATGCAAAAAATGTTCTACCTCACCAGATGTCGCTTAAGTACAGTGAACCGATATTAATTAATTCTCATAATTCTCATAGTCGCGACGGCCCGCGACTGACAGCTAGCGTCGGGGTTTTCGAGCGTTAGGTTATTAACGCGGCGCGCTCCACCCATTGCAAGCCCCTTGTCACCACGTGGTACTTTTTGAGAGCAAATGCACGCATTATATATACAAAATCGCTATAGGGTATGTCTCTAAAATTTGTGCAGTTCTTTCGATTTCTCCATGACAAACTAGAAACTTAGAAAGAGCATATCTTTTCAAACAAAAAAGTATTTTCTTAATCGGTCTAAGGGCGGTATACCACTCATCCAATATCGTTGTCCAATCTTTGATGAAATTTCTTTGACGGAGGCCCATTCCACTTATCCAATATCTTTGTCCAAGTTTCTTTTTTCATGGGTAGCCATATTGATTTAAATGTCATCAGAATCTTTGTTCAAATGTCGGGGTCCCTTCCAAGTTTGACGAAATCATCCAGTTTCTTTTAATCAAATGTATATTTGACAAATATATTGTATGAGTGAAATACCACCCTAATAGCCGTTGGTCGGTAATCGTAGGACATAGGTGCATAAAGCGGTATAAGGAGGAAAAGAATAGCCTCCTTGTTAAGGAGAGTACGTTGTAGCAGGAACAGCCTCCTTAGAGAGTTGGCAGAGCGACTCGACTGTCCATTCGCCAAGTACTGGATGGAGGTCACAATAGGGAGAGCAATATAATTTATTAGTGTCGATAGACTTATATTGCTGTCCCTAACAATGAATCTATAATATAAATTAACATAGTATATAAGGTAATATTGTTACTAATCCACTATGGATCAATCACTAGGTCTGAAATAAACGTTTTTTATTTTTATTTTTTTATAAAAGAAAATAATTCCGAATTGTAAACCTACTCCTTTTCAGAAATCGGTTAAAAATAAAATGCCTGGTATACGTAATGTCTTGTAAATATTTTTATCCGCGCAGTCGTCCAATTACCGGATTTATAATTTCCAACCGAAATGAAAAATTAATCACGGGCGGGATTTGAACCAACGACCCCTCCGTCCATCGCTGTTTCCAACTGAGCTACCGCGGGTTTTGCTCGAGGCGACGAATCTTTCAATCAGTTCACTACTTTTCAATTAAGCCATAGGGAGACTAGTAGTGACATCTCCCGTCAAATTGCTACAACTATTGAAACGGCCTTGGTGATACATTTTTTAATTTTGGTTGGAAATTACGTATTGGTAAACAAGTAAATTTTAAACAAAAAAACACCGACTTCAAGCTTTGCCAGACCCCATCCTCTTGGTAATTTGAGTACCTTATTTTTTGCCTTACCCCATCCTCTTGGTTCATAATTTGAGGAGTTCCTTCGATTTTTCCAAGATCCCGTCATCAGATCCAGACTTGGTGACAATGGGACCAACTAGAAAACACACCCTTTCAAACAAAAAAAGAATTTTTGAAATCGGTCTACTAGTCTCCGAGTAATCGGTGAACATACATAAAAAAAATATATTCCGATGAATTGAGAACCTCCTTTTTTGAAGTCGGTTAAAAACTTAAGAAAACGACCTATATGTAGTTGTGACGTATTCGAATAGACATTACATATTTAAAATGTGTAACACAAACAAAACAAACGCCTATTCGTACACGTCACAACTACATAAAACAGGTCATATTCTTAAGATTTTTACCGATAAGGAAGGAGGTACTCAGTTCGTCTGCATGTTTCCTTGTTTTTTTTTATGTATGTATGTTCCCCGATATCTTCGGACCACGTTGGCCGATTTTGATAATTCTTTTTTTGTTTCAATGCAGGTACCCCAACATTGGTTCATATAAATTTGGTGAAGGTTCTATGATGGGATCTAGGAGGAATCGAGGGAACTCCTTGTAATATGCCGATTTAGGTATTTTCTGTAGGTAACCAACCAAGCATTGGCTCACGGAAACCATAAATTGCGGCGTAGCAAGTACAAAATTGGAGTCGGTTTTTTTTGGTATAAATTATTTTACACCACACCTTGCCAAAAAGCGCGTTTGCCAAAAACCCACTTTTTGGCCAAGTGGTGACGTAAAATTGTGTACAAAACACGGTTCGTAAACTTCGCCTCAAACATCTGCGATATCGGCCTTTCTTTGTTTTACAACCCTTGTATCGTAAATAGCTATACCTGTAATGTGTTGTTTGCAGGTACTGTTGGGTGTGCGTGAACAAGGCGCGCGGGGAGCGCGTGTGCATCGTGTGCGGCGGCGCCTGCGCCGGCCGGACCATCCCGTGCGCGCTCTGCGTGCGCGCCTACCACCACGACTGCCACTACCCCCCCTTACCCAAGGTTAGCTGTTCCGACCGACTTAACAATAGGCTAGTGTCCTGATTAGTACATTACACAACTAGGGTAAACCATAGAAAGGCTGAGATCGCAGATTTTGCGGCCCGAGCTGTAAGCGAGGGACGTATATATTATGCGATCGAGGGCTTTATTTATGTTGTGTACATCGTTTTATTACTACAATTGGTCAGAAAGCGGCTTTTTCCGTACGCGTAGCGTGCGGTAAAAGCCGCTTTTTGGCCAGGTGTGGCATAATAGTACATTACGATACAAGTGCGGAGAATAGGAAATTCGCAACGAGTGGTGATAAATTAAAACACGACCGAAGGGAGTGTTTTAAATCGACACGAGTAGTGAATTACCTATTCGCACGTGTATCGTACAACGTTTTACAGTACATATGGCTATTTAAAGTTTTGACATATGCCCGTAATCAGCTGATTACCGCACTTGTGCGGTAATGTAGCACCATATGTACTGTAAACTATGTTATGCAACTGTTGTATAAGAAGGGTCCTCCTAAAACGCGAGTGGCGTGCGAGCGTTTTTAGACCATTTATTTTGACATTTGACGTTCCGTTTAGCCTAGCTGGTAGTGACGCTGCCTCCGAAGCTAGAGGTCCCGGGTTCGAATCCCGGCCAGGGCATTATTTGTGCATTTAGCACGGATATTTGTTCCTGGGTCTTGGATGTATTTAAGTATGCATTTATCTATTATAAGTATGTTATATCGTCGTCTAATACCCATTGTACAAGCTTTGCTTAGTTCGATTTGTGTAACATTGTCCTCTAATATTTATTTTATTTATACACCGTTGCATATTAATCTTTTTCTACACCTAGTTTCATTCACAAATCGTCATTAAGTGAAGTAGTAACGATAGCTGGACGTTTGTTTGAAACGCTAAAGCTCTCAAAAATGAGCAAGCAATTTTTACTCACTTGTAGAGTTTTTTTCGAATCAGTAGTTGGTAGTTAAGTAACTCACACACTCATGAACACTCCTCACTTATGAATATCAATTGATATTCATAAGTGAGGAAAAGAAAGAAAGAAGTGTATAATCATCATCATCACAATCAAGCGAGTATAACATGCCTAAATTGAATAATAAACAACTTTAACTTTGTAAAAAGACACGTGATTCACGGACTTTCCCTAAAAAGACATTAGTATTCATTCCATGTATATTGAACCTGAACGTTTGATAGAATAGAATAGCCATTTATTGATTATAGTACATTATTACAATACTAGTATTAAAATACTGCAATTTTAATTAAATTATACAATGATATTAAAATATGTTATTGTGATTTATTTATATTTAATATTTTTTTCTCAAACATGCAATGAAATATTGATGTTATGTTTATAACAGGCTGCGAAGTATGACGTTTCAGGTGCGGCTAGGACAAGAGGTCGTTAATGGAATTTCATACAAATCTTGCAGGCATAGGCCGGCAAAGTACTCTTTTTTAATTTCCATTCCACATAAATTTGTGGCACAGGCATAATGACATTCTGCCACTATGTGTATTAACCTTTTCGCCAAACGTCAAAGTAATTCGCCGTGCCACTGACGCCACAACGGTATAGTACATTACTACAGAGGCCGGGACGAAAGGGGTTGCCGGCCGAAGACATATGTATATATAACAAACATGCAATGAAATATTGTTGTTATGTTCCTTATAATAGGCTGCGAAGTATGACGTTTCAGGTGCGGCTAGGACAAGAGGTCGTTAATGCAATTTCATACAAATGTTGCAGGCCTAGGCCGGCAACCCCTCTTTTTTAATTTCCATTCCACATAAATTTGTGGCACAGGCATCATGACATTCTGACAGTATGCGTATTAAAAATAAAACTTAAGATTTTTTTGTTGTTTATTTCATTGCATGTTTGAGAAAAGCACTATACATACCTCGGCGGGAAACATGGGGTTGCCCGCCTGAGACCTATCCGACCTCGCTTCGCTCGGCCGTCTATATGTCTTCGGCCGGCAACCCCTTTCGTCCCGGCCTCTGTAGTAATGTACTATTATTTTTGAATGGCCTCTCCTTCGGTGAAGAAGGAGGGATCTTTATGGGTTACCAGCCCTGCTAGGAGAATATACATTGATCAATTAATTTGACGTTTGATATTCCGAAATAATAATTCGCTTTGACAGTATCAGTATTAATTTTTATTCAAACGTCGCAAGTTATCCCATGCGCGAGCGAAGCATACCGAGCTACGTTGCCACTAGCGAGAGCCTAATACAAAAAATTGGAGGCTTTTGTCGCCCTTCAGCGGGTGTCAAATTCTCAAACACGAAGCGTATTATAGATTTTGCGTCAAGAAACATTCTCAAATGTATTTTGCTCTTCAATATTTAGAAAAACTTGGGGTCGTGTTTGTTTGGGACCCGGGTATGTCCTAAAACTACGACCAAGAGCACCGTGGGATGGGCAGCAGCATTTCTGGAATGTGGGTGGAGATACTGCGATCGCAACACCATACCTATAGCTTAAGGTTGTAAATAAAGTATTTTGGCGTACTTTATGTGTACCGTAAAATATAAAGTACGCACAGCCAAAATAGACAATACTTTATAGTAAAGTACGGGTGGCAACCCTAGTCCCAATATACATCCCCGGTTTAAACATAAATAATTTCGATTTAAAACAAACTGTATATTCCATTCCAGAATCCTCGCGGTAAATGGTACTGCTCGCAATGCATCTCTCGCGCTCCCCCCAAGAAGCCGCGCAACACTAAGAAGCGGGACAGCAAACATAAAGACGTGAACACAAGCGTTGATGCCGATCAGAATATGGTGCCTAGGTGAGTATCTTATGAATGTACACCGTCAATATACGTAACAATCAAATCGCCAAATACAGTAAAACCTAGCCTAGTAAGCAAGATAATTTATACCGTCACGTTATATGGCCGAAATGTACTAAACGTCACATAAAATGTGACGGCATAAGTTACCTCGCTAGCTAGGCAGGCAATAAAAACGCGTTCAATGAAGTGGGAAATAATAAAGTTGGAAAGCGTATTATGCGAGAAAGAAAAAAAAATCCATAAATGTATGTATAATTGGACGTAGTTATGGGAAAAGGATCCAACCCACGCGATGTAAAATTTGAATTTTGAATCTTCTGCTTAAAACAAAACTCATTAATTTCATTGGTGATATCTTGTGGATTGGATCCTTTTCCCATAACTACGTCCAATTTATTTTGCCAGTATAATGGTGAATGGAGGTGAGCTGTATTGTATGTATGTAAATACATTATTCTACACAAAACACAGTTAACCAGTAATTTTTTACCAAAAAAACACTGAATCCAAACTTTGCCAGATCCCACCCTCCTGCTATATAATTTGAGGAGTTCCCTCGATTCGGTCTTGATAAAGAAGAGCTATTACTCTTTAAATGACTTCCTGGATGACAAAAATGAATAAATAAATAAATCAATTTTGTACCTAATAACTTGAATTGAAGTAATCACTTGAATTAAATATTGTTATTAGATAAGTTAGTAAGTATTATTGTGTGCCCTGACAGGGCATCATGTACAGACTTTCTCAAAATGTAACCAAACACCAACATTATTGTACCTACATGACTATACAATGAAAATATGAATATGATTTTTCCAAGATCCCGTCATCAGATCCAGAATTTAATACATGTACTGATGGAATGTGTTCGGAACGTGCCTTTGAGAGCTGCCTGGTTCGAGAGGAATCAGTTGGACACGGGATTCCTAAATAGTATTCTGTCTGTTCCTATATCGGATGAAGCCGAGATTTTGTACACATTAACAGAGGTAGCTTTAAGATTTAGAGTTTTAAGTTTTTGATGTAATATTTTCTTTTTGTTGGCCTTACGGGGCGGTATGTTCGCCTGGCGACAAGCCCTTTTTTATCATAAATTAAGAAAAAAAAAGATTAAGACTTGGTGACGATGGGACAGAACCGTTATCGCTAATCCCATTGTTATCGCGGCGAGTTGCTATTAGGGCACCGGGACCCGTACGCGTGGCGGGGAATGCTGACGTGTGTTGTGTTGTTGCAGCCCCGCGCCGTCGCACGCGTCGACGTCGACGCTGGCCGAGGACGCGGAGCCCGCGCCGGCGCCCGCGCCCGCGCCCGAGCCCGCGCCCGCGCCCGCGCCCAGCCCACTGCCGCCGGGTAAGGTTATGTTTATCAAACACTCATTCTAAATTGGTCTTTTTCATCCCCATTTTTGAGAAAAACACTATATTAGGGTGGTTTTCCACTCGTCCAATCTTTGATCAAAGTTCCTTGACGGAAGCCCATTCCACTTATCCAATATCTTTGTCCAAGTTTTATTGTTTTTCATGCGTAGCCATATTGATTTAAATGTCATCAGAATCTTTGATCAAATGTCGGGGCCCCATATACATTTGATCAAAGAAGTTGGATAAAATCATCCAATTTCTTTGATCAAATGTATATTGGACAAAGATATTGGATGAGTGGAATACCTCCCTTAGCCACGGCTAGAATGTCAATTGCAGGCTTCGTATTCATTAAACAGACTCCCAAGGGCGTCCGTGTAAAACTAATACTCAGTCTGCAATTTGCTTCCTTCCGGGCCTCGACAATAATGGTACAAATAATAATTGTATGTGTATATCATAGTGCCTCCGGATCTGAATGAAGACGGCGCGCCGCCGGAAAAACGGCGAGCCTTGCAATATGTCGGCGGGAACGGCGCGCTACAGCATGACCCTGAAAATATGGATGGTAGGTATAATCTATACTAACATTATAAACAATAGGGTATTTTTCTCATGTTGACATTTATAACATATTGCCATTTCCATAGTATACCATCAAATTAAAAATAAACTGATAATTACAAAACAAAATCAGAATAATAATAAAATACGAGACTAAAGTTTCTAAAACTTTTTTTTATCATCTAAAAAAAACAAAGGCTACCAAAAGAATTTTCATGATTCAATAACAAAGATATTGCATGACGACTATATCCTTAAACGCAGTATTTCCCGGTTAAAATAGCAATTTTCTTGTTTTTCCATACATCGTTGGTACGGGGCGCGTGCATTGTGACGTCATAATAATCTGTCAATTAGTATGGAGCGTTTTTGGTCTCCGGAAACAATATCTACCTTTGACAATCATTTGCGGCATTTGTTGTGCTTTAATCCTAGTTGGTCCCATACAAAATTTTTATCCTCTTTTAAAACTGGTTAATATATTTTTTTGAAAATAGCCTATTGCGAAACTTAAGTAACAGTGGGGAACTACGGAGCGCTCGTGGCCCAGCGGCGCCCGCGTACCGCGTGCGGTATGCGAGGTTAAGCAATGTGGGCGCAGATCAGTTCTTCGATGGGTGACGGCTTTTAGTGGTTACTAACTGAGCGCTCTCGTGCTTTGGAAGGCACGTTAAACAGTTGATTCTATCATTGTGCTGCGAAAGAAAAGAAAAAGAAGTCTATAAAGATTAATATAGACAAACTGCTCATCACGTGCGCTCTATATTTGTTTAAAAGTAATTCCTAATTCGAGTTGATACGAACTTGAAAAAGTTGTAGTAGGGGAGCCGAAGAGGGAATTTTGGGATTTACTTGAGCGCGGCATATTATTAACCTTAGACTATTTAAAACAGAAGACGCCATTAGTATATTTATTGCTCAAGTTTAGTATGTTGAATGTGCGTGAGTTGATGGTTTTAGTGTGGGTGCGTAGTAATGTGTATGTGTCCCCCCCCCCCCCCCCCCCTAAAAATGGTATAACATTTTATTTGTTAAGTTGCGCTGATGGCTACTCCAGTCTTAAATGCTCTAAGATATTAACTTATCGGAGATACCTTGCACTCTGTAGAGTACCTCCACAAATATGAGCCCTCTATATATATATATGATCGCGCGTCTAGGGTATTTAAAAAATCGCAACGAGCTTAAGTCACGCCCAAATCGTCAGATTATTGAAAGGAAGCTTCTACCGGGTCTAATGAAGTCCCCCGTGAATATCTGGTGCGTTCGATATCGACGATTGAGTATTCTGGGATCCTCCACTAATTCAGTCCCTCAATACTATCGTAAATTATTTTCTGATTTTTAAAAATATAATTTATGAGTGTTGGATCGTATTTTGTATGGCACAATTGTGATATTTACGCTAAACAATCAACGTCTTGTCTCATCTTGCCTTCCTAAGCATGTCAAGCACCCTATGGTCTTGTTTGCAGACGACATCACTGTAATAATTAAATGTAACGATGCTCATAACTACGAAAAGGAAATTAATGATACTATGAATGATAAACTGAAATGGCTCAATGATAATAATCTTGTAATAAATGTTAAAAATACTAAAATTATCCACTTTCGACAAAATGTACCTATATTGCCAATTCAATGTAATTACCAAGAACATGCTATTGAATCTGTTAATGATACAAAGTTCTTAGGAGTAATTATAGTTAATAAATTGTCATGGAAACTACAGGCAGAACGAATTTGTAAAAACCTCAATAAATATGCATATGCGCTTTATAAGTTGTACTGCACTGATGGGGAAAAGCGTGTTCTGCTTGGCACGTAAAATCTATAATAAAATACCCTTGCCTCTAAGACTGGCACCTCTAACGACATTTAAAAATAATTTATTTGAATTACTCATTGACAAATGTAACTATTCCTTGACAGACTTTTTTGCGGACCAAAGTTGAATTATTTTATGTTATTTGAATGTTTAATTTGTTTGGTATTTATTTTTTAGTGTTAATTACGAGTTTAATGTATATCCGGGACATATTGTTATTTTAATTCAATTATCCTACTTATATGTAATAATTATGTTATGAATTATAATGTCATGTAAAAGTAAATTTGTATGCCTACCGGCGAAACATAGTGCCACTCTGTACCTTTTACACCACCACTCTGTATATACAAATAAAAAATACTTACTCTGTTTGTGAACAGGTATCGAACCGGACACGGAAAACGTGCCGCTGCTGTCTCGCGCGAAGAAAGAGAAGCACAGCGCGAAGAAATCGCAAAAGGACTTGCAGTTCTGCAAGTAAGTGTACAAAATTTTAGTTTAATGCCAGATGTGGCGTTCCATGGAACTTTGTCCAAGAGAAAAGGAGGAAGGAGGAGGAAGAGGAGGAAGGAAGGAGGGAGGGATAAGGTACCTTTGTATCTTTCATCCGTGGAACGCCACATATATACTTAACAGCGTAACTATGCATGTCCTGAGTGACTACAATTGATAACCCGGGGTAATAGACAACATTTAAAAAATTTAAGCAGTATGCAATCTTAAATCATTTCGTTAATCTGTTAACAAGAAACCCCAAATTTTTATTTTTATTTTTAACAAAGATATTGTATACAACTGCTCGCTACGCATGTTTTGTAACAGCGACTCTCGAATTTTAGGAACCCTTACTATGTAGCAGGTACTTGTTGCGTAAAATACTGTAGTATGGAGTGGTGCACCGTTTTGACGATTTCTCAATGTAAGTTGAGACGTGGTGCCGCTAAAACAAGCCTCAGTCTTCTAGGTATATGTCGCTGTACGCCTCCCGAAGGCGTTGTGAGAGGGAACTAGGGGAAGATTACGTACCTGAGCTTGATTGTTCCGGTAGCTCAGGTGGCTAAAGCGATAGGCCGCGTATGCCAGGACGCCGCAGGTTCGAATGCTACTCGGAGCACTTTTTTAATTTTAGGATTCCGTACCCGAAGGGTCCAAACAGAGCCCTATTTGCTGTCAATCGTGTGTCTGTCTGGCGTCTGTCACATAGGTTTTACAGCCAAACGGTTGAAGCTATACTCCTCAAATTTACATAGTATAAACATCTTAATGCCACACAAATTATCAAAAAAATATTTCTAAATGTTTTTAAGGAAATGATTTTCAAATGTTTAACCTACCCCATCGAGAAGGATATCGTTATTAGAACTCGTAATGTACATAGATAAATAATTGATTTTTTGTTTTAAAAAATATTGGAAACAAAGGTAAGAGAAGCTAACAAAGTCAGTCATTTTTTTAATTTAAAGTTTTGTTCCGAAGAATTTGTTAACACCTTGTTCTTACCTACCTATGATGGACAAAAAAAAACTCTTTGAATCTTTGAGATTTATTTTAACTTCCCGTTGACCTATGACCTGGAAATTTGGTAATAATGTTTATTATTACGTATATTTTACCAACAAATACCAAAATATTGATAAATCACATTTGGTTTTTAGTTGCACGGGAACCTCCGTGCGCGAGTCCGATTCACAATTGGCAGATTTTTTCCCTTTAATTTGTTATTTAGGATCATTACCTGACAGTCTGTTTAGCCTAGTGGGTACTTGGTAGTGGCACTGCCTCCGAAGCTTGAGGTCCCGGGTTATTTGACGGGGCACGGATATTTGTTTTCAAGTCAAGTCAAGTCAAAATGTTCTTTATTCAAATCCTAGCAACAGTAGCACTAGCAACAAGTACTTTCGAATCGTCAGTTACAACATGTTATTATTATAGTAATTAATTATTTAGAGCAATTTATTAATCTATTACTATTCTTTAAAATAAATATTGAATTGCTGTAGACTTGTCAAAACTAAGAAATTTAAGAATTGCTCTTGGGTCTTGGGTGTTTTCTATGTATTTATCTATATAAGTATGCATATCCTCGTCTAGTACCCATAGTACAAGCTTGGCTTAAATTGGGACTAGGTCGATTGTGTGTAAATGGTCATGTGTAAGATTGTCCCCCAATATTTTTATATTTTTATTCTAATACTAATCAATGTGTTGTCTTCTCAGGTCCCTGCTATGTGAGATGGAAAGCCAGGAGATGGCGCTACCATTTCTGATGCCCGTGAACACGAAACAGTACCCGCAGTACAAGAAGGCTATCAAAAACCCCATGGATCTGTCGACAGTTAAGAGAAAACTACACGATAACATGTTAGTATACACTACTAATAAACAAGCTGATTTATAAAGATACTGTCAAAAATAGTACATTACTACAGAGGCCGGGACGAAAGGGGTTGCCGGCCGAAGACATGACGGATAGGTCTGAGGCGGGCAACCCCATATTTCCCGCCGAGGTATGTACAGTGCTTTTCTCCAACATGCAATGAAATAAACAACAAAAAAATCAAAGTTTTATTTTTAATACGCATAGTAGCAGAATATCATGACGCCTGTGCCACAAATGTATGTGGAATGGAAATTAAAAAAGAGGACTTTGCCGGCTTAGGCCTGCAAGATTTGTATGAAATTCCATTAACGACCTCATGTCCTAGCCGCACCTGAAACGTCATACTTCGCAGCCTATTATAAGGAACATAACATCAATATTTCATTGCATGTTTGAGAATAAAACATTTTTGGTACAAGTTTTTATTGCCGACTAGAAATTGTACTTCGGTGAGTGTGCTCAGGAGCTCCATGAGCTCATACCGCCTTCCCCCTACCGTCGGTCATCCAGACATACTGCTGGCTTGGTAGCCTTTCTCTCTTGATTTTTTTTATATCATTTTATACCGCATCGGTGGCAAACAAGAGTACGGCCCGCCTGATGGTAAGTGGTTACCGCAGCCTGTGGACGCCTGCAACTCCAGGGGTGTTACATGCGCGTTGCCGACCCTTTGAAATTTTATACACTCCTTGAAGAATCCCGTACTGTAGTTCCTCAGGAAAACCTCTCTCTCTGTCTCTCTCTCTCTCTTAAGAGTCCCCAGTACGCTCGGCTGAACTCGATTCGCCATACAAACGTAGTTACGCTCTCATTTTAAAACGCCATGCTAGAATAAAATGAAACTATATACACAGTGGGAGCCGCCATATCTAGGTCGGAAATTAATTTCTGTTGCTAGAAATTGTAATAGAAAAAAATACAGCGAGTTTGTGAGTTTTTTACGTCTTGTATGAAAACCTTAATAATCGCTGTTTTTCTTCTCCATTATAATTTCCAGCAACAAAAACTAATTTCCGACATAGATATGCCAGATCCCATTGTGTATACAAAGTTTCATGTTATTCTAGCATGGCGTTTTAAAATGACAGCGTAACTACGAGCTTACTGCAGACTCTTAAATTTCAAAACTTAACCCTTTATTTTCCCACAGGTACAAAACGAAGGAGGACTTTGCCGCTGACATCCGCCTTATATTCAGTAACTGCGAGATCTTCAACGAGGATGACAGCACCATTGGTCGCTACGGACACTGCATGAGGGAGTTCTTCGAGACTCGCTTTGCACAGCTGTGAGTCCCACTGCTGGGCAAACTGTCCCACTATGTTGGACAGTTGGGATCACGGAGTAAAAAAAATATGCCAGAGTTTCTTGGGCCCAGCGGTGAGTCCCACTGCTGGGAAACTGTCACGCTGGTGAGCAACAGCTGATATTCAATGAAGACGAAAGCCCTATGGGTAGCGCTGGACGCTACATGATAGTTCTTCGAGACTCACTTTGCTAAGATGTGAGTCCCACTGCTGGGTAAAGTTGGCGTTTATTGGGAAACTTCTAACACTGATGGAAAAATAACATGTGAAAGTTCTTAGACTTGTTAAGCCCAGATGGGAAAAGTGACCCACTGGTGGGGAACTCTGCCAAATAATGGATAATCCACGCATCTATAGCTAAATCATTGTCTGGCTAATACCGACTACTTAAGGATAATAACATGCGAGGGTTCTTAGAATATCTGGGCCTAGCTTTAAGTCTAGTCAGCATCTATAAATGTTAGTAGAGGGGATTTTGGCATTTAATCACATGTGGAGCTATCAATATATCAGGTTTTTACAATGTTTTTTTTTTTATCTGTAGATGCTCCCTCCACCGGCGGGGGTACACATCATATAAACTTTTCAAATAAATTCAAATATTGGGGGACAATCTTACACAAATCGACCTAGTCCCAAACTAAGCAAAGCTTGTACTATGGGTACTAGACGACGATATACATACTTATATAGATAAATACATACTTAAATACATAGAAAACATCCAAGACCCAAGAACTAATATCCGTGAAAAATGCACAAATAAATGCCCTGGCCGGGATTCGTACCCGGGACCTCTAGCTTCGGAGGCAGAGTCACTACCAACTAGGCTAAACAGGTCGTCATCACTCTTTTTCCCTTATATCCAATCATCAACAGGTCGTCATCACTTTTTTTCTACTATCCAATCATCAAAATCCAATAGGTCCCAATCACGCTCAAGTAAACATACATTTATCATCGTGGGCTCCCCTACTATATGCCGACTTTTCTGTCTATCATCACACTCGAGTAAATCTACATTTATCATGGTGGGCTCATATAGTAATATGTCGACTTTTCTATCTATCTCCAAACATTAAAGTGCTAAAATGTATACATATCTATGATATTGACTGTACATACTGCTAGGTACAGTTGAATTTGTATAAATGTCCGATTTTTTTATAAAATTGCCATTCAATTTTTGTATCTTCGTGCTTGGAAGTTAGCGTCGCTTTTTGAACGGACTAATTTGATATAGCTCGGACTAATTTAATGTATAAATTGTTTCATTGGTGGAACGATTTTTAAAAATAACCGAAGCCCCATTGGTCACTGAATTAGTTGAGGGAATTACCCAAAACTAGCTCAGTTTTGGACAATTCGTTGTGAGCGAATTAAACCATTTGTAATACATACATTACATGAGTGTTATTAAAAGGGAAAGTAATGGTTGTGACTGTTAAGAAGCGTTATACGTGTCGAAATATTTTTGACAAAATCAAAAGTAGCATAATTGATTCTTACGGAAATATCACTGATGTGACATTGATGGCACATTTATATAAATCCATTCTCGCATACTGTCATCGTGCCGAAACGGAATGGATCAATGTAATTATGCCATTTCTTAGAAATATCATTATTAATGAAGGTGTCATGAAAGGTCATTCGATTTGTCTTTAATAAGTAATTGCAATGTCTCAGACTTGCGCCCTGATCACAATATTATACATATAATACATGGGCATATGTAGTGAACAATTCTTCCCCATCGGCTAACTCTTGAGTACGACAAGGTCCGAAGTGGCTTTCAATTATCGTATTACGTAAATGATTGACAAGTTCAAGTTCATAGTTTGTCTGTTAAGGCGAAGGGGTGGGCAAGCTCTTTCCATACAAAGTTTGTGCAATTTTTTCTTCGTTTGTGTTTGCACTCCAGTTACTATTTTTGGTCCATATGCTTATTTTTTTGTTAGCTATGTCTTGATGTTTTTCTTTTTTAATTTTAATAAAAAAAATTTTTTAAATAATGCAAAATTTCAACGTCAAGTTCTGCGTATATCTAATATGTAGCAACAAAAAATAAAATTAAATGCCGTAGTGCCAAAACTAGCGCAAAAAACTTGCACAACCTTTGTATGGAGAATGGCTTGCCCTACCCTGCGCCTTAAGAGTCCGCAGGAAGCTCGGTTCACCATACAAACGTAGTTACGATCTCATTTTATAACGCCATGCTAGAATAACATGAAACTTTGTATACACAATGGGATCCGGCATATCTATGTCGGAAATTAGTTTCTGTTGTTTGAATTTATAATGGAAAAAAATATTAAGGTTTTCATACAAGACGTAAAAAACTCAAAAACTCGCTGTATTTTTTTTTCTATTACAATTTCTAGCAACAGAAACTAATTTCCGACCTAGATATGGCTGCTCCCATTGTGTATACAAAGTTTCATGTTATTTCAGCAAGGCGTTTTAAAATGAGAACATAATTACGTTTGTATGGAGAATCGAGTTCAGCCGAGTGTACTGGGGACTCTTAAATAATACGATAATTAATCGACATTTGAACTGAATAAAATTTACACAGTATTGGCTATGTGCGAAGTAGGTGGTGGGGGTAAGCTAGACGATCACAGCGCACACCACGGCAGAAATGTGTACTTACCGGGGACATCTGTCAAATTTACTTTCACGTTTCCTATTGGTTTATTAACGGTTTCCAACGATTCGTTTCGTTTGTATTTATTTATGTATTTTCTTATTTATTTAATTAAAATTTGCAGTACCCCTTACTTACACTACTCTTTCTCGTTTACTAAAATAAATAAAATATTCATGTGTCATTATTTGACACCTCTGAGGATGACATTGTCCCGGGACGCTTGACGTTTGACGTTTCTGACGTGCACATAGCCAATAATGCACACACAAATGGCCAAACTGCATGACAGTCTGTTGGCTTGGAACCGTCATCTTCGGTTTGGGTTGAGTTTAGCCGATGGGAAATGTTTATTCACTACATATATGTGTGTGTAAACACGTGGTAAATACTTGACACCTGAATTTAATATCGTTTTTAAACGTGGACTTTTTAACATTTCTCAGACACATAAATCACAAAAGCATATTTCAGATGGCCTTTTATGTTAACACCGATGACGTCAAACATTCCAAACTAAATTGGATCCTATTAACAAGAGCATAGGTCACATAATCGACCTGAATCTCATCGAGCGAAAACTATGTGATTATTCTATAAAGCAACGCACACATACGTTGTTGAGTGTATTTAATGTAGCAGACTGTACATAGTAGCGACTAATATAGAATTAAAAAGAAGTATTACATAGAGATCTATTTTTAAGCATAGAGATGATAGAATGTTGGATGTTGTTCGAGTTATTTTGCGCGTAGCAACGAACCAGTATTTTGTACCCGCTGGGTATGTTTTTTTTAATAAGTACGTTGGAAATCGAATATGGAATTCTCGGTGGCCAGTTTGTAGGAGGTGTAAATGTAATGTTAATGGATGTATAAAAAAATAAAAAAGTAAAAGTTGTCTATTTCAAATTTCGCTGTAGGCGGCAGTAATTTTTAGCATAGGCGAAGAGTAGTATTGTAAAGTGCTACTATAAGTGAAATCCGTGTAGTGTACGATGCAGGTTCATTAATGGCTGTCTCACACTCAAATGTGTGTAATTCGCAAGCGCTTTGACGATGTCAATAAAGCGAAATTACGGTAAAAACTAGATGAAAAATAGCCCTTATTGCCATCGACGAAGCGGGATCTTTTTCTTGAGAAATTCACTTATTTTGTATGGTGCTATCGCCATCGGATGAAGCTGCTTTTGACGTCACGTTTTTTCCTGTATTCAGGCACTCTCTTTCTACTCTTTGATATAGGGGTAGGATAAAAGAAGTAATTTAATGCGCCTGCGTTACCGCGGTAACTGTCTGTATATCAGTTTTAAATATATATATATATATATATATTTAAGGGTCACGCTTGACTGAACTCGATTTTCCACACAAACGTAGTTTCGCTCTCATTATAAAACGCTGTGCTGAAATACCATGAAAGTTTGTATACAGAATGGGATCCGCCATATCTAGGCCGGGAATTAGTTTGTGTTGCTTGAAATTATAATGGAGAAAAAATATAGTGATTATTAACGTTTTCATACAGGACGTAAAAAACTCAAAAACTCGCTGTATTCTTTTTCTATTACAATTTCTAGCAACAGAAACGTTACGTTGCGTTATTTGTATGGAGAATAGAGTTCAGCCGAGCATGCGGGGGACCCTTAACAGCCTGACACGAAAGTTTTTTTAAAATTCGTTTAGTAGTATGTTCTTCTTGGTATTCCCTCTCTTCCGCATTCCTTCTACTTTCCCTTTCTCTTGTACTTTACATTTACCATAAAAATTGAATATGAACCTTAGTGTAATTCACAAAGGTGACTGACAGAGTACGCCATGACACTTATATGCTGTTGTTTTACCGAATTATAACCGGTTTGAGTCCCGGGTGTCTCGAGCGTATTTTTAAAAATCCCTCAAATGTAGGTTAGTTCCTTTACTAAAATAAAAGAATGTTTCGTTTAAGTGAAATTTGCTATCTCCGCTGTTTAGAGCTCTAACACTCCAGGTGGCATTTGAAAAAAAAAACATTCTGAATTATATAATCTATGCTCACTTACGTCGACAAAAAGAGACACTAATGGTGTCCGGAATGTATCTCCTAATTTATAAAACTTTACTGTAAACTGAGACAGTCAACCGCGGTGATACAAGCAAGGGCCTAACTAATGACAGACCTGTCAACGACAGCCCTGTCAAGGCAGTGACAGTTCTGTAAACGGACTGCTATCCGATTTTAAAAGCCATTGATGTTATTTTGACTAGCAGTATAAAATTAATTTTGAACGTTTTGAAAAGGAACAAAGTCGTGTTTTGCGTGTATGCTTGATATATTTGTAATTGGAAGAGACAAATAGACAGACAATAAAACAGGGAACTATGTAAATGAGTCATATTTTAATTTCTAACCATAATTCCAACGTATTACGGGTGAATTGCTAATGCTCCTTTATAAGTATAGATGCTAGTTTTTGAAATTGGCTTTCTTTTCGTAAAAGAAGGGCTTTGACTATATACAATGGCTTTGTTAAAAAACCAGTGTTTTTTTATATTATTAATAATACTGCTAGTCAATATGGTGTCAATTATTTATTTACATATAACTTTGAACTAATTGTGTCTTTTATGACTTCAATTTTCAATAGTTTTTTTTAAACATTTCATGATAGATCTATAGTTATTTATTTGTCAAGCTTTTTATCCGATTATGTGTACAGAAGCATGCTGTCCTTTTCACATCGAGGAAAGCGTCCTAACTTTTAGATTTTTCAAAGCTATTTTATCGAAAATTGTGACAATTATAAAATCTAGACTTTTTTATTTATGAGTAGGGGGTTCTTTGCTGGCAAAATGGACAACTGTCATTTATAGTTTTGTTCAATGAGGTCTGGAGTTGCTATCTAGTTTTTAATGAGTTATAAGCATCCTTCTCTTTCTACCTTAACTATTTAGAGCGAGATAGATGCTTCTCATTGACAGTACTTCTGACATTTCGTTCCAACGTCACATTTTTGTAAAAAATTGCAGCTAATAGTCATTTCGATTTATTTTTAATTTATTTTTAGAAGTTATTTATTTTCGTTTTCATTTTTACTCATGGCGTTGAGCCGGTCAAAATTTTGTACTTATGTTTGCAAAACTTACATTTATATGTATGGGATTGTAGCAAAAATCCATGTGAATGTCATTCTCAAATCATACAATAATTGTAACTGCAAACAGCAGTTTTTTTGTATTATATCCGAACTCAAAAATCTCACGAAAAAAAGATTTGGCAAGTTTGTATGACATTACTCAATGATATTAGAAATACCTGAAGTGCCAATAATATAACTTAAGTACTTGGTAAATCTTTGAGTAATGTCGTATATTATTTGTCCCTTTTATTCATATTATTTAATACGCTAGATTTTTATAGAAATTTGTAACCTATAATAATTAAAATAAAGCTCAAATTCCTATAAAAATTACTGTATTGACAGTTTTCCACTGTGTTCCATAGAAATTTAAATCTTTGCCAATGTTTTGGAAATCTCAATTCTACTGCCAGCGTGTATGGTCGATTATAGGACGACAGACAGGTTCCGGTGATCTTGGCGCACCTAGCGGATTAATTATGTAACTATGCGATATTTTGCCTTTTTAAAGTCTCGAATGTTGATTTATTTTACAGTATTTTCAGCATTACTTGTATTTATTTTGAAAACGGTTTATTTGAAGTGATCAAAATGGCACACTACACCTATTTTATATCGTATACAAAACCATACAAATTAATTTCTAAAAATGTTATACCAGTCATACATTTTTAAAACATGATTGTTTAATTCTAGTTTAATAATTCACCGCTTGGTGCGCTGGTTGCTTGTTACTACACCCAATGTTCAAAAACTACAATTTTATTAATCTGGCAACCATGTCGATATCATATATTTGCCAGTGTTGCCATGTGTTACTTGGGTCGTAGTGTCAAAAACTGTCAAATTTGACAACCTGTCAATACATGTTTTGATTCCGAAGTGTATGATATCCGTACGAATGTGTTATGTTGTGTGCATCGGTTGATTTTAACTATAAATGAATATATAAATTATATACGAATAAAATAAATAATTTTGGAAGCACTCTGATTTTGTTTGATTTTTGGTCCTTCTGTTTTATATATATATAATTTTTTATTAAAAATGGGATTGCTCTTGGCCAGCATCTAGCCAGGGGGCAAAAATGAGGCCGACGATGAAGCGAGCTCACCCAGAAGATGCCTATTCACTCGTGCCTTAAAAAGCTCCAGGTTATATGAACTTGGAAATACAGACGCCGGCAGAGAATTCCAGACCTTAGAAGTGCGCATGATGAAAGGTGAAGCAAAGCGCTTAGTTCGAATTAGAGGAATTTCGACCAGGTAAGGATGGTAGCCAGCCGTACGTCTCGATGTCCGATGGAAGAAGGGGGAAGGCGGTATGAGCTCATGGAGCTCCTGAGCACACTCCCCCAAGGTCCAATTTGTAGAAGACGCACAGATATGCTACTTTGCGTCTATGTGTTAGGCTCTGCAGCTTAGGTATTTCCCACTACTGTACTGCCGCCAATGAGCCGCCTGGCTCTGCGGTCTTCCGAGTCGAGTGCGGCAAGTTGATACTTAGCCGAGCCATCCCAAAGGTGACTACAATACTCCATGCAAGATCGGACTTGGGCTTTGTATAAAGAAAGAAGCTGCCCAGGCGTGAAGTATAGCTTGACCTTATTTAGGATGCTCAGCTTTTTGGCCGCTGTTCTGGCTTTGGACTCGATGTTAGTGCCGAATATAATACATATATTTACCCACTTTTGTGGTCAATCTCACACAACTCGACCTAGTCCCAAACTAAGGGTGGTATTCCACACGTCCAATATCTTTGTCCAATCTCTGATCAAATTTCTATGACAGAGGCCCATTCCACTTATCCAATATCTTTGTCCAAGTTATCTTTTATTTCATGCGTAGCCATATTGATTTAACTGTCATGAGAATCTTTCATCAAATGTTGGGGTCCCTTCCAAGTTTGATGAAATCATCCAATTTCTTTGATCAAATGGATATTGGGTGAGTGGAATACCACGGGTAGTACTCCACTCATCCAATATCTTTGATCAAATTTTTTTGACCTCCCCATTCCACTTATCCAATATCTCTTTTGTCCAAGTTTTTTTTTCATGCGTAGCCATATTGATTTAAATGTCATCAGAATATTTGATCAAATGTCGGGGTCCCTTCCAAGTTGAATGAAATCATCCAATTTCTTTGATCAAATGTATATTGCACAAAGTTATTGGACGAGTGGAATACCACCCTAAACAAAGCTATGTGTACTAGGCGATTTTTGATTTTGTTTTTTGATTTACATACTTATTTTTTTTATTGATTCGAGAAACGTACAGCACGCAATAATACAAAAAGTTAAACAAATAGTCAAAACATAAGCCAAAACAGTTCCCACTCATAGCTAATACAAAAATCCTTTGCTCTGAAAATATTGAACATAAAATACAGTACCAAATGCTAGTCAGAATTTAATCAAATGGCAGTTTTTTATCAAAGTCAGACAGTTACAATAATTTTAACTGTACTATGCACAATGCAGACTAGCATGTGGCATATTTACATGTGAAAGCTCGTTGCTGCCTAGTAAGCATCGTTTATTTTTGTAGCTTTAAAGCTATTTTCTTAGTAAATATTATTAAACCTTTTCTTTGCACCTTTGATAAATCTCTGTTTAGCCCAATGGTTGGCTAGTAGAGAATGCCATTTGGCATTAAGCCCTCTATTTGTGCAATTACATTTTGTGCAATAAAGTTTAAATAAATAAATAAATACTTCTGTATGCTGGACTGTTCTCCGAAGAACTGTTCGATGTGATGCCCATGCCCGCTTTCTACCATCGCACCGCTCGCCGTCAGCAGGGCATTCATCCTCACACATTAGAACCTAAATGGTCCCGTACGCCGATGTCCGCAATTCCAAGATATGATTTGTGCATGAAATAAATGTACCTGGATAGGTCTTTCAAAATGAATGTCACAACGCTGAATAAGGGCTGTGATTACGATGAATCAAATGTACAAAGTAAATACTGAAAAAATGTCGAAAAGGCGGAATTTTGATATTTCAATAATATTGCAATCTTGCTTTCGAACCTTTGAAATTCAACCTTTTTTTTTCTTTATATCGTGATATCTTAAGAGTAACATTTGAAAAGGTTGTAACATCATATTAATATGCCTTTATACCTATCATTTTGTTAAATTTAAATCAATCCTCAACTAACTAACTATCTTGGCTCAGTGACCCAAAACGGGTCTTGGCCTCCGAAACGAGAGCACGCCACTTATCCCGATCCAGCACCACTGCTTGCTAATCTTTGACCTGCAGATGACGCAGATCCGCCTCCACTGTGTCTTCCCAGCGATACCTGGGTCGCCCGACGGGGCGGCTACCAGTTGGTCGACTCAGGTATGCTCTCTTGACGGCGCGAACCTCTCCCATTCTCTGTAGGTGGCCGAACCAGCGAAGTCTGTGGGACTTTATTTCGCTTATGATGTTGGGTTCGGCCACCAACTCCTCAACCTCGGCGTTCTTACGCATCCTCCCTGTGCCATCGTCTCTCCTGACAGGTCCCAGGATCTTTCGGTACACTTTCCTCTCTGTCACCCGGAGTTGTCTTTCCTCTTTCTGCGTTAGTGCCCAGGTATCAATCCTCAACACAATGTAAATTAAATGAATTGTGCTGTTATTCTTATTGGACTACTGTTTACATTGTGACGGAATATTACAAAAAATCGTCAAAAGAAATTGTTTTGGACCGCCCCCAAATTTCATTGGTGGACGACGGCTGGCAAACCTCGGGCAGATGTTACCCGCTGCATCCTAAACGCGCCTTTAAGAGGGCGCAGTACGCTCAGTTCTCCATACAAAACGTATCCGCTCCTATGACCCGCAATTTTGAAAAAAGGACACTTGTCTGCCCGCGGTTACTTTTTATACCCAAAATCAAAAAGGAGTAGTTTGCCCGCGTGTACTTTATTATCCCATAGCCATAGCTTGTTAAACTGTATTTTTCCTCGTCTTCCCTATACACCCATGCGTAATCTCTGTCTCGCTTCGTCTTCCATATAATTTTGCCCTACTTTTATTCATACATGCCACCAACATTCGACCAATAGTTCGCTAGATTTTTTAGTCTATGGCGCGCGTTTCAAACCAAGTATCCACTGGTTCGCTTGCTAGTGCATAAATTACTGTATTTCTGCGGAAATAGGGATTTTAACATCAAATATATAATAATGAGAGCATCTTAAAATAAATCTGTGAATGTTTAATGTGAAGAGTGAAGTGAAAAGTGGGTGGAAATTTATACATTGTCGTTTGTGTTTATACTAAGCGTTACAAACAACCACTTGAATTTTTTGAATTAATTAAATACCGTGATAAAGTTGATTATGTTATTGACAAAATAGCTAAATATTAGTAATACCTAAAACCAAGTCTTCATGGTTTGTTTTGTGGATAAAAAGCACACCCCGCCCGGCCGCCATTGATCCAAAATGTCGGGGCAGACAAGGGTTTTGTCCTCAGAACACCAGGGCAGGCAAGTGAATTTTCTAATTGGGTAATATTTGTACCCAGGGTCATATGAGCGGGTATTTACGCTCTCATTTTAAAACGTCATGCTAGAATAACATAAAACTTTGTATACACAACGGGATCCGGCATATCTATGTCGAAAATTAGTTTCTGTTGCTTCTAGCAACATTGTTAAAGAATCAGTAATCACTAATCTTTATTGCTTTTCATGGATAGTGTAGTTGGCAAAAAATATAAATGATCTATCTGCCATGAAATCCGGCAGGGCACTGCAACATGCGTTTGATAAAATACGTACATAAATTAGCTTAGGAGTAATTAAATATAAAATTCAAGAAAAAAAAATACAGCGGTTTTTTGAGTTTTTTACGGCTTGTATGAAAACCTTAATAATCCCTGTATTTTTTCTCCATTATAATTTCAAGCAACATAAACTAATTTCCGACCTAGATATGCCGGATCCCATTATGTATACAAAGTTTGACGTTATTCTAGCATGGCGTTTTAAAATGAGAGCGTAAATACGTTTGTATGGAGAACCGAACGTATGTACTGCGCACTCTTAAGGTGGTCATGCGTCCGTTTTGTCGATAGTACCTTTTATGTACTGCAAAGGTTGTATAACCAGACATTTATTTTCCATAGTAAGAACCCGCCAGGTGCGTGTTGAGTCACGCACAAAGAAGGGTTCCGTTCCTATAGTCCACAATTAAAACCACTATACAGGTTGTTTGGTAACATGATGCAAAGACTTTCAGGGATGATAAAGGAGGTCATTTTAGAAAATCTGTTGATAAACTCAAAAACAGGTAGACGGTTACTGAGTTTGTCGGTTAAAAATGGCGTGGATCTGTTCAAGTCGTTAATTGGTGACGCATTCTGACTAGAAATAAGTAGGTCAACAATTTTTGTACTACATTTTTTGTTTTGTATGGGAATTCTTCGTCAAAATTTGCCTTGTCCCCAAAAATTGCCAAAAAAAAAATTATTAATTTTTTTTTTGGCCTTCTACGTCAAATGGGGAAAAGTAAAGTAGCGGTCACCACAGCCTATGGACGCCTGCAACCCCAGGGGTGTCACATGCGCGTTGCCGACCCTTTAAGTATTTATACACTCCTCTCTTGAAGAGTCCCATACTGTAGTCGCTCGGGAAATCCTCGACAGGGAGCTCATTCCACAACCGGAGCGTCCGATGGAGGGAAGTCATCTGAAATCGTACCGTACGCGACCATTTAGGTTCTAAGGTGTGAGGATGAATGCCCTGCCGACGGCGAGCGGTGCGATGGTAGAAAACTGCCGTTGGCATCATACCGAACAGTTCTTCGGAACACAACCCAGCATTCAGAAGTAGGTAGCTTCAAAGCTAAAGAAACAAACGATGCTTACTAGGCAGCAACGAGTTTTCACATGTAAATATGCCACATACTAGTCAATTAAATCACCATTTTTTTTATAGGGGGACAATCTTACACAAATCGACCTAGTCCCAAACTAAGCAAAGCTTGTAGTATGGGTACTAGACGACAATATACATACTTATTATAATAAATACATACTTAAATACATAAAAAACATCCAAGACCCAGGAACAAATATCCGTGCTAAATGCACAAATAATGCCCTTGCCGAGATTCGAACCCGGTACCTTTGGCTTCGGGTGCAGTGTCACTACCACCTAGGCTAAATAGGCCGGCAATTATTCGTCGTGTGACCTTTTTACTCCTAGTAAGTATTTATCTATAAATTTAAGAAGTAAGTTTAAGAAAGGACGAAGTTTTCTTATATTTGTAAAAAAAACTAGCCTTAGGCTACGGTGTTTGCATACCATCAGGCAAAGCGTAAGCTTCTTGCTACTGTCGTAATGGTAAAAAAAAATGCCACGTCATGATATGGTTGTATCACTTTAAATGTTGCAAAGTACGTGGGATCCACGAACAATCAATGAATTGTGTAAGTTGCATAAGTAATAATTACTCGATTCTAACAGCACTTTTGCCAAGCCGAAGATATAAATTGAGCTAAATAAAAAGTAGAATAAAATAGACCAAAGGCATACCACCATTTAATAGTCCCTTTAATTAGACTAGAACGCCATTAACTCAACCCATCAAAAAACCCAACAGAACTTTCTCAAAAACCTTGTTTACAAGCTACAAGCTTTCCTTTTACCAAAGCTTAAAGAATCAGTGCAGCGTAGCGAAAAGTAACTGTGGAAAGTCGAAGGAAGAGCCTGCAGTGAGCAGTTAGTCGTTCTCGCGCCGCGGTCAAGGCTCCGTGCCGAACGCCCGCGTCTCGTAAAAAAAACTTAAAAAAAAAACACGCGCGCTCCCGGCTGTCAAAAAAAGGTTCTTTATCCAGCAACCTTCAGTTCTAGTATTTTGAGTATTAAATTAGTTAAATGCTGTGTGATAATGATATGGTGATTGTGTCTCTGATAAACAGGTGAATATAAAATTGATTTCAATGCACCGTTGGTGACCCTAAGTTCGCTAACGGTCTTCAATTTACCGCGCACATAAATTAAGGAATTCCGCTGCTTAATCTACTTTAACTTATAAAATAATTGAGCGGAATGTGATTTAATTATCTTGATTACATGTGAAATTATAACGTTTCTGCTGTATTAAATGAAACTATAATTAGAAAGACTTGCAGTTTTTTCTCCTGCTCAGTCAGTGTAGGACTAACGGCCCTGCAATCATAGGTTATTGCTCTTCCTACTGGCTCGAGAAACGCTCAAAGCGAGACATAAACAGAAACAAGCACATCCAGTGACATTTGCGAATCTTAAAAGTTTCCCACACTTTTTGTACGCTCGCTGAATGCGTTCTATTTTTAAACGAATGATCGTATGATAAAAAAAACCCTTGTAAGTTATTCATCGAGGAAGCTTCGGTGCAATTTATTCGATTATGTTTGATTACTTAGCCGATTGCGATATAATAAAATACCTTCCAAGGTTTTTAATTGAAATGCGGCCTTTGGAAATTTTGAAAAGAAAATGCACAGACATGCTAAAAACATTGAATTAACGGCTTTTATTAAAGTGCTAAAATGTGTTTGAATCGTTGAAATATCTTAAATTTCTATCGCTGCGGCACCTTGGTCGAATGTGGGTCAGAGAAATGACCGGTCCCGTACGGAATGTTGCCAGCACGATTTTGTACCATAAGAAAGTCAACCGTTTTTTTTTTCAATATTTTATTCAAATCATATTTTAAGATTGACATTTATAGAACGGCGTTAACGGTCAATTGAGGTCGCTTCGATTATTGAATCCTTTTGAACGTAATTTGTCAAATGAATATAATTCTTATTGTGTTGGATTGAGGTAGCTTTGTGGTTATGTTTCTTTAGTATGATACAACAGGAAAGAGGGACACACAGAGATATGACATAGATAATTGACACCAATATTTAAGTTATGCGAAAGTGAGATTGTCTTTGTTTGACAGTTTGCGCGGTCAAAGTTACGAATGAGTCATGTTGTACAAAGCAGTGTATATTCTATTTTTCTGTCTTTTTACTCGTGAAATGAATGATAAGGATATTCATTTACAAATTATGCATAAATCACGTACACATTAAGTATAAACATTGACAAATTCATACGCAAGCTTATTTAAACTGAACCTAATTGATAAACTAAAAAAAATATTGAAATATGTATAGGTCGATTCACAAGAGCTGGCGCGGAATGTCTATGAAATTATTGACAGTTTCATACATTTTCCGTTATCATTTTCTTGTGAATCGATCTATACTTCTAGTTTCAAGCTTTTGAGTCTGTCTTATTCATAATAGGTAAAGCCTAAAAATTAGTCTAGGTCACAGATATCAGAGTAAAGCAGATCCGCTCATTTAATTTGAACTATTTCTGTACATCTGATCTATTCTCACTAACGCACAAATCATAAAGTTTGAGAGAGACAGACAGGTGACATCTGACAAGTCTTCACCTGTGAACCATAACTGAAACTTGTACTAAGCTGACGTTGCGGTGTTTTAAGCTTATATGGGGTTTAACATTCTGGTGTGCTTTCAAATGGATACAATTCGTTAACAGCCGAAAATTATCGTATTATCTGTCGCATTCTAACTCATTTTGGTGCAACATAAGGATTTAACGAGACAACTATATGAAAAATCATCTGGCTTAATACTGCGAGTCTGCTTTTCTCTCATATATGTGGTCTAGGTACTACTTATTTACTCTATTATTTATAGTTCATTACGGACCTTACGGTTCAAAATTTCCATGCCTAATAGTTAAGAGGGCGCAGTACGATCGGTGTGGATCGGTTCTCCATACAAACGTATTTATGCTCTCATTTTAAAACGCCATGCTAGAATAACATGTAAATTTGTATACACAATGGGATCCGGCATATCTAGGTCGGATCATAGTTTCTGTTGCTAGAAATTGTAAAAGAAAAAAAAATACAGCGGCCTTTTGAGTTTTTTACGGCTTGTATGAAAACCTTAATAATCGCTGTATTTTTTCTCCATTATAATTTCAAGCAACAGAAACTATGATCCGACCTAGATATGCCGGATCCCATTGTGTATACAAAGCTTCATGTTATTCTAGCCTGGCGTTTTAAAATGAGAGCATAAATACGTTTGTATGGAGAACCGAACGTACTGCGCAGTCTTAAGGAAACTATAGCGCAATGTCGGTCTTTGAAGATTATCCACATATTTGCATATGACTAGCGGACCTGACATAGCTTTGGCTGGTACTCAAAGTAGGGTCATTGCGCCGGTTCCGCGACCAGTTCTAGTTAGCGACCACTTGGAGGACTAGGTATATTCAATTAAAGAATTTTACAGACTCTAAAAACAAGTTTTTACTCCGCAAATTATTCCTTGAAGTAAAAAGTAAAAGTCGGTAGTTTATTCTTCAAATTAAGCATATTACATGCACCAATAAACGTTAATAAACTACCACCGGTACGGAAAAATAAACCTCTGCCAAGAGAAGAGCCGGCGTAAGAAAATCGGCGAGGTGTCATTTTTTCAAAACTATATACATTGTACTTATAGCTAAAAATAAAAGTACAGTGTCAGCTGGTGCAAAATAACAATGCTACGGTAAAAAACCTATTTTCGCGATAGATTAGCCGTGCAGGACACTTAAGAGTACGCAGTGCGTTCGGTTCTCCATACAAACGTATTTACGCTCTCACTTTAAAACGCCATGCTAGAATAACGTGAAACTTTGTATACAGAATGGGATTCAGCATATCTAGGTCGGAAATTAGTTTTTGTTGCTTGAAATTATAATGGAGTAAAAATACAGCGATTATTAAGGTTTTCATACAAGCCGTAAAAAACTCAAAAAACCGCAGTGTTTTTTCTTTTACCCATTGTGTATACAAAGTTTCATGTTATTCTAGCACGGCGTTTTAAAATGAGAGCGTAAATAGGTACGTTTGTATGGAGAACCGACCGTACTGCGCCCTCTTAAGGGAGAGAATAGTGTGGAATTTTGGATGGGAGAGAATAAAGCCTGCGACTAATTAAAAAAAATAACTGTAATGATTTCTCTAAGGCGATAACGGATTTTGCGCAGACAAAGTCGCGGGCAAAAGCTAGTAGGGTCGATACTTTGGTCAGCGACTAGTTAATTTAGTGAGCTGGTTTGCGAGTACTTGGAATGAACTGAATTGATATATTCGGCGTTTTTTTTTTCACCTTTTCGATGCCAACGACGCATATATCCGCCATGACATCCAATGCGATATCAACCTAGGGTTACGCCCCCAGTGTTGGATACTTTAAGCTGACAAGCACCAGTAATGGACACTTCATTCCTAATTCAACGGTTTTAAATTGATTGTTTTATAAAAAATGAATAACTCCAACTCCCTAACTAATTTTCTTTTAAATAAAGAGTCAATGTACATTATTGGTCCATGTCCATTACTGGTGCTGTCACCCTACATGCATTTCTATAGGTTTCAACTTTGCGTTTGACATTCCCATGTCATGGCGTGTGAGTGACAGCGTTTGTATATGACAGAGCACTGAAAATGTCACAGATATCAGAGTAAAGCAGATCCGCTCATTTAAGTTGAACGATTTCTGTACATCTGATCTATTTTCACTAATGCATAAATCAGTAAGTTTGAGAGAGACAGATAATTGATATCTGGCAGGTCTTCATCTGTCAGTGTCTCCGCTTTCATAACTGCAAATTGTACTGAACGTTTATGACGATTTGGATTATATGGGATTTGACATTTTGGTGTGATTTTAAATGGAGATAATTCGTTAACAGCCGAAAATCATCGTACTATCTGTTCCGTTTTAACACATCTTGGTGAACCATGAAGATTCAAAGAGACAACTATATGAAAAATCATTTTCCTTAACACTACTGATCCAATACTGATCTGTTGGTATTATTAATCTAAGGAAAAGGTTAATTGGATTCCTATTCATTAACTACCAGTCTACCAAATATAATTATAAAGAAAAAAAAAACGATTTCAATTGGGGAGGCCGGTGAAAGATTATTATACTTAGATGGTGCACTCTTAAATTCCATACAATGAAATAAAAATGGCTATAAGTATGTTTATAATGGTGAAAATAGTTCCCTCGATTCCTCATGGATCCCATCATCAGAACACGAGCTTGACAAATTATTGTCTTGGAAATCTAACTATCTTAACAAACACAGCAAAGAGGACAATTTGCCAAACGTGAACTATGCGTCGTTGAAGAGTTCCATTCTGATTATCATCAGCAGTTCCCCTTCATCAAATGTCACTTTTTTGAATGAAAATGCTTGATTAGTTCAAGAAAATACTTAAATCACTATATGTGTGCCTTTCACATTTGAGGAGTTCCCTCGTTTCCTCATGGATCCCATCATTGGAACTCGAGCATGACAAAAATTTATCGTGAAAATAGAACTTGCTAAACAAAAACAGCTAGGAGGACAAATCAGCTAGGAGCATGACGAAAATTAATCGTGAAAATAGAACTTGCTTAACAAACACAGCTAGGAGGACAAATCGCCAAACGTGAACTTTTCGTCGTTGTAGAGTTCTGTTCTGATCATCATCAGCAGTTCCACTTCATCAAATGTCACATTTTTTATGAAAATGCTTGATTTGTTGATAAAAACACAAAAATCACTATATGTTTGCCTTTAAGATTTGAGGAGTTCCCTCGATTTCTCATGGATGGACAACAGGACCAACTTGGATATATATACTTACAATCAAAAAAAGAATTATCAAAATCAGTTCAGAAATGACGGAGTTCTGGAGTACCAAACATTAAAAAAAAAACATACAACCGAATTGATAACCTCCTCTTTTGAAATTTTGAAGTCGGTTAAAAATAACACCTCACCGAGTTTCTTACGCCGGTTCTTCTCGTGGCCACAGAATAAGTAATTCGTGGCAGAGGTATATTTTGCCGAACCGCTGGTAGTTTATTGACGTTCATAGGTGCATGTAATATGCCTAATTTGATAAATAAATAACTTTTATTTTATTTTACTTTTACTTACTGATACTTTAAGGTCTGTAAAAATGATACCTAATATGTTTAATTGAAAAAACTTCGTTCTTCTGCTGACGCTGGTCGCCTCGCAGCCTAGCTAAGAACTCGCTTGCTTGGGATTTTGAACTCTATTCCCTTGTATTAAGGGTGATACCTGGCAACCAGGGTTGCCACAGGCGAGTGATAGGCAGTGATTGAGTAGTCGACGGCAAATGTTGATGATCATTTTACTACTTTTCCGCACTAACGTACCAATACTGCGACAGTTAGGATGCATCAAAGTAGTGAAAGTGACAAGGTACTAAAATGGTCATATACTTTTGCTGTTGACTGTACCCAGTATAAAAAGCGCCCGCACATACAGTCGACGCTATCTCAAACACGTAACTAGTTACACAATATAATGCACAGCAATTTGCGTCACATAGGGGTGGGAAATGAAATAAAAGGCATATCTCTATAATATGCATATTATGTATGAATGGATCTATGTGGAATGTACCTACCTATGATAAAAATAAATAATTTTTGATGGGTTTTCTTTGAAGATACGAACTTATTTAATTCCAAGTTGGAGTAGTAGTAAAGGTACAAAACTCTTCATTGCGCGTGGCCCGACCCAACACGCACGTGTCCGGTTTTTAGGGTTCCGTAGTCAACTAGGAACCCTTATAGTTTCGCCATGTCCGTCTGTCTGTCTGTCTGTCTGGCTGTCTGTTCGTCTGTCTGTTTGCTTTTGCTCTGTGATTGTTAGTGCTAGAAAGCTGCAATTTGTTATGGATATATAAATCAATAAAACGGACAGTCGTAAATTAAAATCTAAAAAATGTTTTTAAGGGAACGTCGCTATTTTTGCTGGTGTGGGGTTTTGTTGGATAGGTCTTTCAAAATGAATAAAGATCTTCATCAAACAGTTTCTGATAAAGTGAATATTTTCGGAAATATATTCACACCACGGGAAAAAAAAGTATCTCCCCACTCTAACTTATGAACTATAAGTCTAAAACTGGTGAAAAAAAACATGGAAGTAAAGCTTAATAAAGACTTTCGAAAAGAACTATTGCGGACATGATCAGTTAGCCGTTTTTTAGTTATCGTAAAAAGTCTTCCCTTAGTAAAATACGTATGAAGTGCTGCGAAAGTATTCCCTTTTATTTGTTATTGATTTATTAACCGACTTCTAGATTTCAAAGGAGGAGTTTATCAGTTCGGTTATATGTTTTGTTTTTTTTTAATGTTTGTTACTCCATAACTCCGTCATCAAAATTCTTTTTTTGATTGTAAGTATATATATCCAAGTTGGTCCCGTTTTTGTCAAAATGCAGTTTTGATGATATGATAGCAGTTTTGAGGATTCATGAGGAATTAAGGGAATCTAAGAGTGCACCATCTAAGTATAATAATCATTCACCGGCCTCACCCATTGAAGTCGGTATTTTTTCTTAAAAATTATTAAAAGTCAGTTCATTGGGCAACTACGGAACCCTACAATGAGCATGGCCCGACATGCTCTTGGCCGTTTTTACCCGACTGCGCCAATGCGGTTACGTTTTTCGAGAGTACGTAAGTTACATGTGGGTAAGTATGTATAAGGTTTCGTTAGATTCGTATTTACTGTGTGAGTGACACCGGGTATATAAAATGGCGGATTTTAGGCGCCAAATTCCAAATTACACAGAAAGGCAATCGAGTTATTTTGTTTTTTTAATTAATTAGTCTTATTTTACTTTTATTTTTTAATTTAGAACGTCTAATTTACTAGAATCCATATTTCGGTGCCTTTCGTTTTGCCACCTACTCAAATTGATGAATATCTTGTTTATTCTCTGCTACCCAAAGGTTGTCTGGAAGGCATCGCTCTTTAGAGTTATTAAATCGTCTGTTAAGGGCGTGAAATGAAAAATTCCGCTTTCTTTGAATTACCATTCTGAGCAGATTGATGTTCAAGTATAGGATTCTTGACTATATGTCTGCTTCTCTGACAATAGGCAAAACATTACTTAGAATTTTTTCGATAAAAAAATGTTGTTTCGTGAAAATAATGGTATTTTACATAATCTGAACCCTCGCGAAAATATATAAATAAAACTTCACAAAGTATGATATTTATCCAAATATGTATGTAAAACAAGCCGATCCCTAGGAGTCACGTCCCGTTTTTTTGTGCACGGAAAACAGAAGCGTGTCCTTTGCACGGGGGGGGGGGGGGGGGGGGGCGACGACATGGCTTAAAGGATTAAGGCACCCCCTTACGCTTATTGTTCTGTATTGTGTTTTTTTAGCGTTCCGTACTCGAAGGGTCCAAATGAAGCCCTATTGCTGTCACTCGCGTGTCCGTCTATCTCTATCGTCTGTCACACATTACGTATATTCTACCAACCCGTTTTTGTTTGAGAAATACAAATATTTCTAAACAATTATATTGCTATCATTAGCGGTCATATATGTATGCAATATTGCTGTGCGTTTTCCTGCTAAGCTGTGAATAAAACGTTTTTAATTAAGACCCAAGTTTGGTAGTAATAAAAATCTCTAAATCGCCGGTGTTTAACTTTTTGTGGCTTGCAGTCATTTACTAAATAAATAAATATTAGGGGACAATTTTTACACAAATCGATCTAGCCCCATAGTAAGCTCAATAAGGCTTGTGTTATGGGTACTAGACGACGATATATTTAATAGATAAATACTTAAATACATAAAAAAACATCCAAGTCTCAGGAACTAAGGTCTCTGCTCACCACAGAAACAAATTCCCTCACCGGGTTTCGGACCCGGGACCTCTAGCTTCGGAGGCAGTGACACTACCAACTAGGCTAAACAGGCCAACACCCCCGATTCGGAGCCGATTGTTATTTCGATATAAATAACAATGTTTGTTCTTGGCATATCAGAAACTTAAAAGCTTAAACGCAGAGCGCGCACCAGCGTTGTTGCGGGGCGGAGGTGGTTTTCCAGTAAAGCGAACGCGGTCCTCGGTACGTAGCACCAAAAAACCGAAGCGGCGTGTGTGATATATGAATCAATAATTGACAATCGACAGTTTCGGAAAGATCAAAAATGCAGAACCGCCTCCGCCCCGGTTTCCACTAGGCCGTCCCGTATCCGGGCCGAGACCGAGCTGCTTCCGAGCCTTGGCCGTAGCTGGATCGGCCGTCAAACGTTTGTGATGACCAATAAGCGGCCGGGTCGGACCGCTTCCGAGCGTCATCGGGCCCGGTCGCACAACGGGCGGCGGCTGTCATAGAACGCTTTCTAGTCGTTATCGTTAAGCCAAGTTAGAGGCCTTTGGGCAACTTGAGAACTTCTAATAGTCACATGACAAGCCTAATCCCAATAAGGTCTAGTTTCGCTCTTGGGTTGGAAGGTCAGTTGGCAGTGGCTTCCGTAAAATCCAGTGCCCACGTCAATTCTTAGGATTAGGTACGGTCACGGACTTTAATTGTAACACCTCTGCTAGAGGTAGCATGTATGACACATTAGTTTAATTACTTTGCAATAACATCTGCATTTATAATTATATACATGTAAGCAATAAATATATAAAAAAGAAAAAAATAATAATTGTTAAGCCATTGAGAGCTCACTTTATACTGGACACTGCATAGCTAATTATGATGCCCAATATGAAGTGAGCTCGAAATGGCTCATCAATTAAAGTCTGTGAGTGTACCGCACATCCTTCAGGTTAAGTTGCAACCTGAAGGATTTTTTTATTTTTTTTATTTATGGTCTACAAACTAGATGTTACAAGTTTAGTACATTTATGGGGTTATAAAATACATAGGGCTAGTTTCACTCTTGTACATCCTAAAAAAGTAGACACATCTTGCTTAGACTACGTGCAGCATTTACAAAATAATGGTTATACTAATTTATGATTGAATTTAGTGGGTAAATGTGACAAAACAATAGTGTAAAAATTTGTTGAGACAAGAAAATCAAATAATAATAATAAATAAAAGACAACGAAATCACTTAACATAAGTTTGTTTAAGTTTTGATTTAACTGAGGCTAAGGAACAGAAGAAAATGTCAATGTTGGTCTTGACGCCGCTATATGATGCAATCATTCTATAAAGGGGCGCATGCCTGCCGATATTGGTGCGACAGTGAGGAAGAGAGAAAGCCTTTCTATTGCATAGGCGACTACCCGCTCGGGGAACAACCACCTTAACATGTTCTAGTAGCTGTGGACTGTCCACTAAACTATTAATAATTTTATATAACAACAAGATGTCGCATGCTTTTCGCCTAGAGAACAAGGACTCAATTTTGTAATGTTCAAGTCTTGACTCATACGATGGAAACAGTTTACATTTGTTTTGAGCATATGCTAGGTGGTATAGGAAACGTTTCTGGATCCGCTCGATGCGGTCAGAATGTACCCTGTATCCTGGAACTGTATTGGGATAGCCGTTAGGATCCGGTGTCCTCGTGTTTCACACACAAAAGTTTCATAGAATGATTGATCATATTATATTCATATATATAGTTTAATATTCTGCATGACAGTCAAAATGGCTTTAGGCAAAACCGCTCAACGACACTAGCAGTATATAAATACGTCCAACAAATTATTAAGGCAATTGATTGCAAAAAATACGCGATAGGGCTCTTGCTCGATATGAGCAAAGCATATGATAGAGTCTGTTATAAAACTCTATTGTACAAATTGCATAATTCAGGAGTCAGAGGAATGGCCCACGATTGGTTCAAATCTTATCTAAGTAATCGCGCACAATATGTAGAAATTGAATCCACGGACTTCCAGACAGGAAAATTAAAACGTACTAGATCCGACAGAATCCCTATAAATGGCTCTATCCCTCAGGGAAGTGTCTTAGGGTGTTGCCTGTTTCTCATATATATTAACGATCTCCCAAACATACTTGACAACCATTGTGTGCTCTTCGCAGATGACATTTCTGTACTTCTGCCCTGCTCAAGCATTATAGAAGCAGAAAATAAATTAAATATAACTTTAACCAATATTATAGACTGGCTAGATATTCATAACCTTAAACTTAACTTAAATAAAACAAATATTATCCAATTTAAACCCCATCAAAAACCCGCGTTACCGTTAGAATACAGCTATAATAAAACAAAAATTGAATCTGTTAATTCTGCTCCCTTATTAGGAGTGGAACTGGACACACATCTTAGCTGGAAAACACACATTCTAAAATTAGCTAATAAACTCTCTTCTTTCACATACGCGCTCCAGCATCTCAAAAAAGTGACAGACTTTGAGACAGCTCTCACAGCTTATTACGCTTTTGCCTATTCAAGAATGTCTTATGGTCTAGTACTGTGGGGACAATCTTCCGAAGTTAATAAAATCTTCGTACTCCAAAAGAAGTGCATCAGAATTCTAGCCAATATAGACCAAATGGTATCCTGTGGGCCTTACTTTATTAAATTTAAAATGCTTACCTTAATTTCTATGTACATTTTGGAATCCAGCAAATTTGTAAAAAAATACTTTGAACTTTATTCCCCAAAAACAGACACTCGGAGAAATGATAGAAATCTTAATAAGCTTAAATTACCTTTTTCTAGAATGAAAATAGTCACGTCCAGCCCTCACCACATGATGATCAAAATATATAACCATCTACCTTCCTCAATTAAAAACCTGGAGAAAACAACGTTATTTACCAAATATCTAAAAATATTCCTCCTCGGTAAATGTTTCTATAACTTAAGCGACTATTTTGAAGAAAATACCAATGATTATAATATAATAGGATATTGAAAAGATAAATACTTGTTATGTTTTGTATTCATGAGCCATTATTATTCCTGTATCTAAACATTATCTTCAATTAGTAGCCCTTTCAAATTGCTGTGCCCTTGCAGGGCGTCACATGTGTCTATATACTTATTTTGTAATCCCACCTCATGTATAAATGTGATATGCAATAAATGTTTGATGTTTGATGTTTGAATAATTTTGCGAATAAGATTTCTATGAAATCATAGAAAGATTTTTCCGAAACCGTAGGGTTTTAGGTCATTGTGTAACTCATTAAGGTCTACCAGAAAAGGCCATTACACACCTAGCACTTTCCATTTGCTTATCCGGTCCTCGGGTGACCGTACGGCTGGCTCGTTCCTCGCACAGCAAATCGGCATTGCCATTCAGCGAGACAACGCAGCCAGCCTTATGGGAACCCTGCCCAGTGGAAGTGATTTGGGCGAACCCTTTATATATAGTTTTAATTAGTTATTAGTTTATATTTGTGTTTATTTTTTACTTGTATATTGTTTGTTCCATATTAAATTACATTTTGTTTACGCACCGTTGGAATTTTAGTTTGTTTGTCGCAACCAGAAAAGTAAGTTAAGTTAGGTTAGAACTGCGACTCTTTGTGAAAAAAAATGCTTTCTATGAAATGAAAATTATGGGAAACATACATTCTAAGAAACTTCTGTCTGCGAAAAAAGTTATAACTGGGTGATCCACATAAGCCCAACCACTGACCACAGGATAATAGGTTGGGATTAAGTGGATGCACAGATCTGTGTGTGGACGTCTTAAGTTTCTTGGTCTGCGTAGCCCCAAAAAGTAAAGAGTTATATAAGCAAATCGGTGAGATAAAAGTTGGAATTGAATTTGCATCTGTGAGTCAGCGATATGCGGTCGAAAACTGGTTCGGTGATGCCGGCAGCCGGCACCGGCAGGTGAATCACGTACCGGGAACGGACCCACTTTTCGATCGATGAAAATAATTCATGGAATGCTGCTTTACTATGTGGAATTCCGTGATAAATCTCTAGAACTATATCCCTTTGCTATTCTGCTAAAGAACGCGGAGGTCTATTAAGAGTCCCCAGTACGCGGCTTAACTCGATTCTCCATAAACGTAGTTTCGTTCTCATTTTAAAACGCCTTGCTGAAATAACATAAAACTTTGCATACACAATGGGAGCCGCCATATCTAGATCGGGAATTAGTTTCTGTTGCTAGAAATTGTAATAGAAAAAAAATACAGCGAGTTTTTAAGTTTTTTACGTCTTGTACGGAAACCTTAATAATCGATGTATTTTTTCTCCATTATAATTTCAAGCAACAGAAACTAATTTTCGACCTAGACATACCGGATCCCATTGTGTATATAAAGTTTCATGTTATTCTAGCATGGCGTTTTAAAATGAGAGCGAAACTACGTTTGTGTGGAGAACCGAGCTTACTGCGGACTCGTAAGCTCAAAACGCAGAGAGCGGGAGTGGGATTGTGTATTTCTGTTGCCGCTATAACAACAAATACTAAAAATAAAATAATAATAATAATTAAGGGGGGCTCCCATACAAAAAACGTGATATTTTAGCCCTTTTTCATGGCTACCACTCTCCGAGCTAGATCTCAAGAACCGTAATAGCTAGACAGTTGAAATTTGCACAGATTATGTATTTTTATTGTGGCTACAACAACAAATACTAAAATCAAAATAATAATAATAATTAAGGGGGGCTCCCATACAACCGAGTAGTTGTTGGCGTTTTTTTTCTGGTACGGAACCCTTCGTGCGCGAGTCCGATTCGCATTTGGCCGGTTTTTTTGATCTTTCCGAAACCGTCGATGTCGATGCATTCTATGAAACTTTTGTCTGCGAGGCAAGAGGGCACACCCTCCCCCTTATCATCCTAACGGCTATCCGGTACAGTTGCATCCTGAAGGATGCCCGGGATCCGACATCTAATCCCAAGAATTGGCGTAGCCACTAGTTTTTACGGAAGCAACTGCCACTTGACCGTCCAACCCAAGTCGGAAACTAGACCTTATTGGGATTAAGCTTGTCAAGTGAGCGGGCTTTGACTGTTAGATGTTCTCAAGCCGCCCGAAGGCCTCTAACTTGGCTTAACGACTGCCGTCATAGACAGCTGCAGGGGTCAACGGCTTACCGTGCAACTCAAAGTGGTCACCCATCCAAGAGTTGACCCCAGATGACGTTGCTTATCCTCGGATGCCGCATAAAATGATAGTTACTAATACTATTTTACTTATTTCACCATACTAACATGACTATTCTACATAATCAAATGAGAGGATAAAGGTGACAAACTAAAAACATCTTTTTGTAGTCGACTGTACCCTGAAATATATGCCAAATATTGTCAGCACAAACATAGTTGTTTTGCACACGTACATAGTTGTTTTGCATTTTTATGTAACGAAATAAAATAGCCTAACTAGCAATATTCACAAGAAACTAGGTACGAGTATGTGTATTTATAATCGGCAGTTATTGAAAAAACCGGCTAAGTGCGAGACGGACCCGCCCACCGAGGGTTCCGTACAAAAAATAAAAACGGCAAAGAGTCCGACTCGCATTTGGCCGGTTTTTAGTATTTGTTGTTATAGCGGCAACCGAAATACATCATCTGTGAAAATTTCAACTGTCTAGCTATCGCGGTTCTTGAGATCTAGCTCGGCGAGTGGTACCCATGGAAAAGAGCTAAAATATCACGTTTTTTGTATGGGAGCCCCCCTTAATTATTATTGCTATTTTGTTTTTAGTACTTGTTGTTATAGCGGCAACAGAAATACACAATCTGTGAAAATTTCAACTGTCTAGCTATTACGGTTCTTGAGATACAGCCTGGTGACAGATGGACGGACGGACGGCGAAGTCTTAGTAATAGGGTCCCGTTTTTACCCTTTGGGTACGGAACCATAAAAATATCTAAGGAGGTTATCAATTCGATTGTATGTGTTTTTTTTTTTTTTAATTTTTGTTAGTCCGTAACTCCGTCATTTCTTAACCGATTTGGAAAAATCTTTTTTTGATTGTAAGTATATATATCCAAGTTGGTCCCGTTTTTGTCAAAACGCAGTTCTGATGATGGGATCCATGAGAAATTGAGGGAACTCCTCAAATCTTCAAGGCAAACATATAGTAATTTTTGTGTTTTTATCAACAAGTCAAGCATTTTCATCCAAAAATGTAACTTTGGATGAAGTGCAACTGCTGATGATGATCAGAACAGAACTCTTCAACGACAAAAAGTTCACGTTTGGCGATTTGTCCTCCTAGCTGTGTTTGTTAAGCAAGTTCTATTTTCAGGATTAATTTTTGTCATGCTTGATTTCTGATGATGGGATCCATGAGGAATTGAGGGAAATCCTCAAATCTTAAAGGCAAATATATAGTGATTTTTGTGTTTTTATCAACAAATCGAGCATTTTCATACAAAAATGTGACATTTGATGAAGTGGAACTGCTGATGATGATCAGAACGAAACTCTTGAACGACGCGTAGTTCACGTTTGGGGATTTGTTCTCTTCGTTTTGTTTGTCAAGCAAGCAAGGTTTTTTCATGATTCCATGAGGAATTGAGGGTACTTAGTCTTCTACCATTATAAACATACATTATAGCCATTTTTATTTTATTGTATATCTGTCTAAGAGTGCACCATCTAAGTATAATAATCTTTTACCGGCCTCCCCCATTGAAGTAGTTTTTTTTTTCTTAAAAATTATTTTATGACATATGAAGGAGGCAAACGAGCAGACGAGTCGCCTGATGGTAAGCGATTAGCGGCGCCCATGGACCCGCAATATAAGAGGGGTTGTAAGTGCGTTGCCGGCCTTTAAGATGGGAGTACGCTCTTTTCTTGAAGGCTTGAAGGTCGTTGCGGTCCGGAAATACCGCAGGCGACAGTTCATTCCATATTTAAGCTGTGCGAGGCAGGAAATTTCTAAAGAAACGCACAGTTGAGCTTTTCAGAGCTTGGCTCTTTTCGGTGCAGCTTGATCTTTGTAGATCCCACGGCTGTTTATCTACGTAGAACGAAACGTGTGATAGCCGACATATTGTGTCAATAAGATTTTGACGACTTACCGAGCTGTGATTGGCTACTGCCGTGACTGATGTTTTGCTTATTGGAAGTCGAATCAAAGTGACAAATCAAAATGACGTCTCCTCGGAATTTCGTCTGGTAGTCTTACGCCATTTTTTTTAATTTTTGCAACTGTTGTTATTCAATTTCTAGTATTGACTTCTTTATTATGAAGTTAACAAACGAAACAGTGTGTAGCTAATAGAAAATTCATGTGGAAACGCGTAATAACCATTGTTTGGACAACAAATAGAAGATAGCGAAGTGCGTCGTATGTGGCATGGCATGCAAGTTCTCATTTTGCAAAATGTACGAGTGTTGTGGTTGTAAAACGTAGAACTCTGTGAAAGGACGAAGATATATCGTTTTCCCGGATATGAGATGAGGTACATTAAAAAATAAATCTGTTGATAAGTAAAATGTTGTTTCCACCACCACCACCATATCAGCCCTAGGACGTCCACTGCTGGACATAGGCCTCCCCCAATTTCATGGGGGGTAAATGCCATAATCGCCACGCTTGGCATGCGGGTTGGCGATCGCAGTATCTCCACCGCATTTAAGGAATGCTGCTGCCCATTCCCCGGTGGTCTTGGTCGTAGTTTTAGGACATACCCGGGTCCGTGAATGTTGTTTTATTTTTATTTAACTAAGATCATTGGCACAAAATAGGACACGGTATTTCAATTGAACACCATTTTCATTTTACATCGGACGTTGGTGTTCAATTGAAAATGCCGTGAGCTTCTACACAAAGTTAAATTTAAATAAGCTATATATATTAATCGTTGGAAGTTCACAGTAAGTTCCATTGCCACAGTGCCATTAAATAATTAAAAAAAATAAACGTCAAAAATCTACCAGCGGGGACAGATTAAATATAGTTGCTTACGGTCTATATTTTTGGTTCGTGAGTTGGCGGTCTGAACCCTTAGTCTGTGGTAGATCCAAGACCATCAGCCGCAGCTCTTAGTCGAACGTCATCTTTCTCAAATTTGGAGCGTAGTCACCCTAGCGAAGTACAGAATACCCCAGCCTTATTAACAATACTAAGCACATATATATTTACTTGTTCTTGTGTCACGGCAAGACGACGAAGGATTTTTCTTAAAGGCCGGCAACGCACTTACAACCCCTCTGGTGTTGCGAGTGTTTATGGGCGGCGCTAATCGCTTACCATCAGGCGATTCGTCTGCTCATTTGCCTCCTATTTCATAAAAAAACGTTTGCAAAACTCGCACGAAACGCTGCGTTTCACTTTTATTGTGAGAACAGCCAGGCTGTGGAACTCTTTGCCGGAATCCTTGTACCGTTGTACCGTTACGTTATATGACCGAAAAGTACTTCAACGTGATGGTATAAGGTATCGGGCTAAAGTTCTAAACGCACAGAGCGGGCGCGGCACGGTGCGGGGCGGAGGCGGTTTTGCGTTTTTGATCTTTCCGAAACTGTCGATTACTGCTTCATACGTCACACACGCCGCCTCAGTTCTGCCGCGCTACCGAATACCGCGTGATTTTTGGTGCGACGCGACGTGCCCTGGACCGGGTTCGCTTTACCGCCAAATTGCCTCCGCCCCGCAACGACGCTGCGCCGTGCTTTTTCTTTTTTAATAAAAAGGGTTTGCTCTTGTCATTGTCATGCGCTTTGTGCGTTTCAAGGTTAAGTAAGTTAGGCTGGCCCGGTGCGTTGCGTTGAGAATTTGAGTCCGTTGTGTAGCTAACCGCGCAGTAGGTAGAGAGGAGGCGGCGTGTGTGACATATTAAGTAGTAATCGATAGTCGACAGTTTCGGAAATCAAAAATGCAAAAATCGCTTCCGCCCCGCACCGCGCCCGGCCCTTTAGCGTGGTCTAAAGCTCGAAACGCCTTGGTCCCAGGCTCAAATCCAACTGGACACTGGTCCAGACATGTTACCATGGGATAGGATAGCAACGACCCCGCGTTAACGGCATTCGCTTCCTGACCAACCAGTCTGTCTGCCTCGCTAACCGTTCTTATGTTTGCATATAATGACGGCCTGTTTAGCCTAGTTGGTAGTGACACTGCCTCCGAAGCTAGAGGTCCCGGGTTCGAATCCCGGCAGCATTGTGCATTTAGCACGGACGGATATTTTGTTCTTGGGTCTTGGATGTTTTCTATGTATTTAAGTATGTATTTATCTATTTAAGTATGTATATCGTCGTCTGGTACCCATAGTACAACTTTGCTTAGTTTGGGACTAGGTCGGTCCCCCAATATTTATTTATTTATAATGAAACGATATTTTAAGTCGAATATCGTTCGACATGTTTCAGAACGGTTCGCGGTCTTTAATCATGAGTTTTTATCGCAGCGGCGGCTCTGATTAGCCCTCAAATTAAATTCCGTTCTAATGTTGTAAAACACTAGTTTCAGAGACTCCACTCAACGCAGATTTGTCGACAATCCCCGATACACGTAGGTATTTATTTGCTCTGTGATTGTAAATGCTAGAAAGCTTCAATTTGGCATGGATGTATAAAGCAATAAATCTGAAAAAGTGTTAAAATAAAATGTAAAGATTTTTTTAAGGTCATCTCCCCTCCTACTCGTAAAGTGGGGATGATTTTTTCTTCAATCCTATGGTGTGGCGTTTTGTTGGATATATAATTCAAAATGAATAGAGTTCGTTATCAAACATTTTTGACAAAGTAACTAATTTCGGAAATAATAACTCCATAGGAAAAAAAAATGTGCCCCGCCCCTCTAACTTTTGAACTAAGATGAGTCCAAAAAATATGAGAAAAATCATGAAAGTAAAGCTTAATAAAGACTTTCAACGAAAACTATTGGCTATGTGCGAAGTAGGTGGTGGGGGTAAGCTAGGCGATCGTAGCGCACACCATGGCAGAAATGTGTACTTACCGGGGACCACTGTCAAATTTACTTTCACGTTTTCTATCGGTTTCCTACGATTCGTTTCGTTTGTATGTATTTATTTATTCTCTCATTTATTTCAGTAAAATTTCCAATACGGGGTCTTTCTCGTTTACTAAAGTAAATAAAATATTCATATGTCATTATGTGACATCTCTGAGTTTTGACATTGTCTCGGGACCTTTGACGTTGCACATAGCCAATAGCGGACATGATAAGTTTAGCCGTTTTTGAGTTATCGTAGAAAATCTTCCCTTCTTAGTAAAAGATATATGAAACGCTGCGAAGGTATTCCCTTTTGCTTGTTATTGTTTTTTTTTTTTTAAGTTAATTCGGCAATTACGGAACCCTACACTGAGCATGGCCCGACATGCTCTTGGTCGATTTTTAGGGTTCCGTACCCAAAGGGTAAAACAGGACCCTATTACTAAGACTCCGCTGTCCGTTCGTCTGTCTGTCTGTCCGTCTGTCACCAGGCTGTATCTCATGAACCGTGATAGTTAGTTGAAATTTTCACATATGATGTATTTCTGCTGCCGCTATAACAACAAATATTAAAAACAAAATAATAATAATATTTAAGGGAGCTCCCATACAAAAAACTTTTAAAAAGTTGCTCGTTGTGTTGATCAGGCTCTAGGTCTCAAAACGTATGGGAAAACTAAAATCAGACTCGCACTTGACCAAAATTCTACTTGATATTATTTAACTTTCTTATTACTGATAAAAACTTAATGACAATATTATTATTTAAATTAAACAAAAAATGTTATAATTAAATGTCTAATGTAGTATATAATAGTACGGAACCCTTCGTGCGCGAGTCCGGCTCGCACTTGGCCGGTTTTTTACTACTTTATGTGTTCCATCTTAGAAGTCACCTGTATCCGCTGGATCATAACCTATATCAACGTACAAATCGCCGCGCGCGCAGGTTATGTCAACGCCAAGTGGGCCAGCGCGACCGTTAGCTGTGAAAGTTGCGTGGGTCGACGCGGAATCATTAGCTCATTTTACTAATTTTTGAACCTGATAAAAACATTTTGGAAGTCGCTTGGGGCCCTAATTGATTTTCAAAACATAATAATTAAAATCTATTCCGTTTATGCTTGACAAATAGTTTACGCGAGCGTTGGCGCATCAATTTTCAATCCAATTTCAATTAATGTGGACCATGCTGCAGGCAAAGATTTAGGACAGATTGTTTTTCTGTAATTAGTTTCAAATCTTTTGTAAGTATCATTAATTTTACGTCCATTAGGCTGCGGTGAACGCTAACTATAAGGCGGGCCGTACGCTTGTTTGCCACCGACGTGGTGTTAAAACGAAAAATGTAGTTGTACTTTTTAAGTGTAAACATGCTATTTTTCTATTTTCTGTTTAATGAATGAAGTAAGTAAGTAATATTTTTATTTGCGAAGCACAGATTAAGAGCAATGGAGAAGGCTATGCTGGGAGTTTCTCTGCGTGGTCGCATCATAAATAAGGCCATCCGCAGCAGAACCAAAGTGACCGATATAGCCCTTCGAATCGCTAAACTTAAATGACAGTGGGCAGGGCACATAGCACGTAGAACCGAACACGTTGGAGCGAAAAGGTTCTCGAGTAGCGACCACGTTCCGGAAGGCGCAGCGTGGGCAGGTCCCCCACACGGTGGATTGATCACCTATTAAGGCGCAGGACCGGTCATTGTGGAAGTCTTTGGGGGAGGCCTATGTCCAGCAGTGATGATGATGATGATGACGACGACAAGTAATCGCAACGCAGTCGGTATTAGGAGATAATTATACTCGAAGTTGGAACTAAATTAAATGTAATTTGGAACACAAAAAACAGCGAGCGTTCTTGGCCCAGCGGCGCCCGCGTACCGCGTGCGGTATGCGAGGTTAAGCAATGTCGGGCGAGGTCAGTCCTTGGATGGGTGACCGCTTTGAGTGGTTACTAACTGAGCGCTCCCGTGCTTTGGAAGGCACTTTAAGCCGTTGATCCCGGTTGGTGTCTATAATAGCAGTCGTTAAGCCAAGTTAGAGGCCTCCGGGCGGCTTGAGAACTTCTTACAGTCAAGTTGCCCACTCACTTGACAAGCCTAATCCTAATAAGGTCTAGTTTTCCCCTCGGGTTGGAAGGTCAGATGGCAGTCGCTTCCGTAAAAATTAGTGCCTACGCCCACTCCTGGGATTAGGTAGCGAACCCCGGGCATCCTTCAGGATGCAACTGTTCTGGGAATAACGCTAGGAGGATGATGAGGTTATACACCCTTACATATGTTTAAGACTGTGCAGTACGCTCGGTTCTCCATACAAATGTATTTATGCTCTCATTTTAAAACGCCAGGCTAGAATAACATGAAACTTTGTATACACAATGGGATCCGGCATATCTAGGTCGGATCATAGTTTCTGTTGCTTGAAATTATAATGGAGAAAAAATACAGCGATTATTAAGGTTTTCATACAAGCCGTTTAAAACTCAAAAAGCCGCTGTATTTTTTTTTCTTTTACAATTTCTAGCAACAGAAACTATGATCCGACCTAGATATGCCGGATCCCATTGTGTATACAAATTTTCATGTTATTCTAGCATGGCGTTTTAAAATGAGAGCATAAATACGTTTGTATGGATAACCGAACCACACCGATCGTACTGCGCCCTCTTAAAACTGGCTAAGTGCGTGTCGGACCACGCACAAAGAAGGAATCCGTACCGACACCTCCCAATCTATATTTAAAACCACTATACAATACATTGAATCAAAAAAGGTCGTATCTTCATAAGAAACTCACGGCACTTACACCCTTTTGTTTGGGCAAGACAGTTTTTCAGCAATAACTCAAAAACCGTTAGACTTTTCGTGTTCAAATCAAAACTCGTTGAAAGGGTTTATTATTGTATACCATCTTAATTTTTTTCAGATTTTTAAACTTCATAGTTTGGAAATTAGAGGGGGGGACACACTTTTCACGACTTTGACAGCTAATGTCTCACCAACGGTTGATTTAAATGTAAAAGGTTTTTAGAATCCTCTATGAAATTGTTGAAGGCCTATCTATTGGTACCCCACATGCATTGAAAAAAATTTTAGACTCCCCTGTTACATGGGATGTCCAGTTTAATATTTTTTTCGTAATTTTATATTATATTTCTATAGCGGTTCATAGCATACACCTTCCTACCAAAATTTACTGTCACTTAACTGACCAATTCAACTATCATCAATGTGTCTCACTTTACAGAAAGTGATAACCACCTTGTCAGGTCAATGTACATGATTATGTTTGGGCAAAATATTAATTTAACTATTTTGTTAGGAAAATGAAAACAAAAATTTCATATAGAAAGTTTTATTAATTCCTATTTATAGTAAATTATTTTGTGGTAAGTATTGGCACCTGATTCGGAAGCACCTTAAGTACATACTTTATAGGTAATCCAATATGGGCAATATGTCTGTTCTGAACATAAGAAACACATAAAAGAAACTTAATAATTTGTCTCTCATAAAAACATAAACAGTGTTCTTATGTAAGGTCTCGTCCAATATCTTTGTCCAATCTTTGACAGAGGCCCATTCCACTCATCCAATATCTTTGTCCAAGTTTTTTTTTTTTCATGCGTAGCCATATTGATCTGAATCTTTCATCAAATGTCGGGGTCCCATCCAAGTTTGATGAAAATCATCCAATTTCTTTCAATCAATCAATCAATCTAAATATTTATTGCATGGTCATGAGTTATACAATGATGTTCAACAAATTTACAGGCCTTCATGTCCTGCCTTAGAGAGGCAGGCTTTGTCCAATATCTTTGATCAAAGATATTGGATGAGTTTAATACGGGGTGGTATTCTACTCATCCAATACCTTTGTCCAATTTCTTTGTCAAATCTTTGATCAAGATTCTTTGACGGAGGCCCATTCCATTCATCCAATATCTTTGTCCACGTTTTATTGTTTTTCATGCGTAGCCATTTTGATTTAAATGTCATCAGAATCTTTGATCAAATGTCGGGGTCCCATCCAAGTTGGATGAAATCATCCAATTTCTTTGATCAAATATATATTGGACAAAGATATTCGATGAGTGGAATACCTCCCTTACATTGGACTCTTTCAGACTTTGTATTATAGCTACCGAATAGTATTATTGAAAAATAAAACGTAAAATGGTTCAGACTTGGTTAAGATTACCTACTCTTCATCGATTTGAATGACACCGACTATAACGATAGATTACGAGAAATATAGTCATCCCAGTACCAATAATGTCATCATACGTCAAAAACGACATTAATTGTGTGGTCGTGGTACTATTATTTGACAGTTGCTCTGGGGTAGGTACTCTGAGTTACACCACCATCCACCATATCAGCCCTAGGACGTCCACTGCTGGACATAGGCCTCCCCCAATTTCATGGGGGGTAAATGCCATAATCGCCACGCTTGGCATGCGGGTTGGCGATCGCAGTATCTCCACCGCACTCTAGGAATGCTGCTGCCCATTCCCCGGTGGTGTTGTTAGTTACACACCAAAATACAAAAACGGATGGACAGGTTAATTCTAATTAATTTAACCATTGTTTGTAAATCAGGCGTTTAGAATTTGGCTCACGAACCTTCTTCCGGTCGAAAATAGCGTCTTTGATAGGAATCACTTAATTCTATCTCTTAATTCTTATTCGTGGACCCGGGTATGTCCTAAAACTACGACCAAGACCACCGGGGAATGGGCAGCAGCATTCCTTAAATGCGGTGGAGATACTGCGATCGCCAACCCGCATGCCAAGCGTGGCGATTGTGGCATTTATCCCCCATGAAATTGGGGGAGGCCTATGTCCAGCAGTGGACGTCCTAGGGCTGATATGGTGGTGGTGGTGGACTTAATTCTACGGGTGAGGCGCAATTTCTAATTCAACAATAGCGCTGACACGCTAGCGGCGTCCTACCGCCCATTCACCAGCAGCTTCTACTATTACTTATACTGTGCCAGCAGGCATGCGGGTGTGGCGGCGGACACTCGGGAGCGCCAAAAAATAGCCAAATACAGTTGTCTCGGCGCCCAACATGAGTTCGTAGCGTTTGGTAGGGGCGCACAGATGCTCCACAAGGTGCTTGGCAAGCGGCTGAGGGAGGCAATGGGCGAGCCTCGCGCGGGCAGCTTTCTCGCGCAGAGAATTGCAATCGCAATACAGCGCAGGAACGCTGCCTGCGTGATGGGCCCCCTACCAAGGGCATTAAATTTTGATAGGTTTATTTTTAAATTTTTAGCTTTAATTTATTTAATTGTAGTCAGTTTTAAGTTCCAAGTTATTAATACTATACATGTATTTTTATTTTCTATTTAATAATAAATATTATATTATGGAGCGTTCGTGGCCCAGCGGCGCCCGCGTACCGCGTGCGGTATGCGAGGTTAAGCAATGTCGGGCGAGCTCAGTCCTTGGATGGGTGACCGCTTTGAGTGGTTAATAACTGAGCGCTCCCGTGCTTTGGAAGGCACGCTAAGCCGGTTGCTGTCTATGATAGCAGTCGTTAAGCCAAGTTAGAGGCCTCCGGGCGGCTTGAGAACCTCTAACAGTCTAGTTGCCCAGTCACTTGACAAGCCTAATCCCAATATGGTCTAGTTTCCCCCTCGGGTTGGAAGGTCAGATGGCAGTCGCTTCCGTAAAAACTAGTGCCTACGGTTCAGTGCACTGAACTGGTCAACTGAACTAGTGGGAATAGAGGGCCAATTCTTGGGATTAGGTAGCGCACCCCAGACATCCTTCAGGATGCAACTGTACTGGGAATAACGCTAGGAGGATGATGATGAATAATAAATATTATATATAGTTACAATTTTATAAATATAAACTGGAAACCATGAGGCGCTTTGATCGGCCAGATGAGTGTTATTTTTGACCAGTGCTGTCTGTTACTTGTTTTATAAAATGATTTTTTAAGTTCACCTTACACCTACTCCTGTTATTCTAATTTGATATTTATGTGGCGCACAAATAAATCAATTTTTTCTGCAAGTAAGCCCCAAGGGCTCTCTGACATCTAGAAGTATTACAAATACGTTTACAACTCTGCTTATGACACCACTGGCCACTGCCAGTACACACAGTTTTGTACACACAGACTTCGGATTGCGTCTTACGGCATCCTAATTCTTTGGTTGTACATGTAGTAATGTACTACTGGTAAACTATTTATTTACAAAATGAACTAAAAGATGGTAGTAGTACATTTGGCCAATTGTACCTACTGTTTGGAGCGATCTGCTCATTGACAGCCCTCTACTCTATCTCTATTATATTCACAACACTAATAATGACAAACAATGCACGAGTGTATAGGCATCTTCTGGGTGAGCTCGCTTCATCGTCGGCCTCATCTTTGCCCCCCGGCTAGATGCTGGCCAAGAGCAATACCATTTGTAAAAAAAAAACAACTCACCTTCGGCGGACACATTCGATGGCTACTCCTAAGAGTACATTCTTTCATGATCTGAGGTTTACATTGAGGGACTGCTAATTTTCAATAGTCAAAAGTTGTGTCACTGGCTGTCGACATAACGAATCCTCGTATCAATGAAGACTTGGCAACGGGTTCGTGAGTCACAAACATCTATAGATTACGGCGACTGTCGTTGTCAATATGTATACAAAAATAGGGACCGCTAGAGTCCCACGCGTAATGGGCTAGTAAAAAAAAACTAGAGTGATTAGATACCGTACATAACTTCTGAGGTGAGTAACACTTCATATGAACACCTACGCTTATAGCTAGAAGCTTTCTTGTTAGAAGCTTCTAAGAAAAATGCCAAATGATACCGAAAGAACTCGTTAATCTTTTCGGCCTGCCGGATTGTCGGCCTGTTTAGCCTAGTTGGAAGTGACACTGCCTCCGACGCTAGAAGTCCCGGGCTCGAATCCCGGTAAGGGCATTTGATTCTGCGGTGAGCAGAAACATTTGTTCGTGAGACTTGGGTGTTTTCTATGTGTTTAAGAGGTTTGTTATACTGAAACAAATATATTTCCATCAGATATGACATATTGAAATAATTCCTTACTGACTAAAGATAATAAAATAACCTATACTTATCAAAAACTTACAAAATAAATAATTTAAAATAAGGGGTCCCCCGCGGCATCGTGCCAAAGATGCTGGCAGCATTTCCTCGCTGTATAGCAACGCTGATGCGTTGTGCGAGGAAGCTGCCAGCCCTCTGGTCGCCAGTGGTGTCGACTAGCCACTGTCCACTGTCCACCAGTGTGTTTAAGTATATACATATGTATTTATTAAATATATCGTCGTCTAGTACCCATAACACAAGCCTTATTTAGCTTACTGACTAATTAAATTTGTGTAAAAAAAATGTCCCCAATATTTATTTACTTCGGACTTTTTATACTACATTTTAAATTGTATATACTAACTTGACTTCGAGTTCGTATCCAGTAAAATATTTGAAATAAAAACAGAAAGAAAGACATATTATTAAAGACCCTGACCACCCCTTTATTCGTGACAGATACATAATAAAAAAAATAAAAACCGGCCAAGAGCGTGTCGGGCCACGCTCAGTGTAGGGTTCCGTAGTTTTCCGTAAGTCACATTAAGTTGACATATTAAGTACAGAAACACAAAACCCTAAAAAGCACGTCATTTCATTGTGATTTTGTAGAAATGACAGGTACAATAAACACCTGTTTATACGGTTAAATTACAAACTTAGTTCAGAAATTATTTTTGTAATTTTTTCAAAAACTATTCAACCTATCAAGTTCAAAATAATTTTCCTACAAAGTTTTTATAAAGTTCTACTTTTGAGATTTTTTTCATATTTTTAAAACTTATGGTTCAAAAGTTAGAGGGGGGGGGACACATTTTTTTTTACTTCTGGGGCGATTATTTCCGAAAATATTAACATTATCAAAAAATAATTTTAGTAAACCCCTATTTATTTTTAAATACCTATCTAACAATATATCACACGTTAGGGTTAAAATGAAAAAAAAAATCACTCCCCACTTTACGTATAGGGGAGGTACCCTAATAAAATATTTTTTTCCACTTTTTATTTTACCACTTTGTCGGCGTAATTGATATACATATTAGTACCAAATTTCAGCTTTCTAGTGCTAACGGTCACTGAGATTATCCGCGGACGGACGGACAGACGGACGGACAGACATGGCGAAACTATAAGGGTTCCTAGTTGACTACGGAACCCTAAAAAGGAAGAAAAAAAGCTATTGTCACGAAAACTAAACCAAGTCAGGGATTCGGCGCTGAACTTCTGGCGCAGATATGTGAGGAACCAAACCAGCTTCTACAGGGTGTGGCCTGTAATAGGAGCAAAAAATTAAACGGTACACAATTGAGCTCTCCAGCAATTATTTCCAAATGATTTAACTTGAAAAAAAAACTTTTTTTTATGGATTTTTTTTCGCAAATGTAGCTAATATGTAGTTTTTTACTCTACTGGAGTGATATTAATAACAATTTATTCAAAAAACACTAAAAACTTATAAAAAAAATTAAACAAATCACAAAAATATTCTTTTAAACCAAAACTGCGACAACGACTATGAGTCATACTTGAAGCAACCTCAAAATTAGCATTGACTGCCACGCTATAATCTCTAGCTGCCAAGATCCATTACTTGGAGGTCATAACTTTAGATCAAAATATCTGCCAATTGAAAAAAGATAAAAAAAATTTGGACACAAGAGGTTACTGCCGGTGCTCTAAGGAAGCGACCTTTAAATTTATTGCTCCTATTACAGGCCACACCCTGTATAACACAACAACACTGACGTGTAGACAAGCAGATAGTCAATTATAGAATCACCAGGGGCCTTTCAGCTCGAAGTACGATTTTTTCTATGAAAATGTTAGTTTAACTTGTTTGTACCAGATGTCACTGGGTGCTATCTCTATCACACTTGCATATTGGAGTGACAGGGATGCAGCGGTCGTGCAATTAGAACTTACTAGATAAATACACAACGGCGCTACGATCTATGTGGAGTACTTCACTGGTATCTCGACCTCAGTATATGTATTGTACTTTGTGAGAATCACACTGGATTTAAGATATGTAGATAGGTCACAAATACACGCTTATAAGAAGTTAGACTTATATTAATTGAGGCGTGTCTTTTCAAAAGGGCTTATTTTTATCTTAGCGGCACTTCTAAAAATAACCTTGCCTCAGAAAACTTAAGGTCCAATTTAGAAGTAGAGTTACAGAAATAATTAACCCTTTTGTAAAGATACTCCTTAATTGCCCTTTAATGAAGAGGACACCTCTACCAATAATTACTAGTACTGTTTAAAATTTTGAAACACTTGATTTTTAAACGTAAATTGTAAAGGTTTGAATTAAGTGAGCGATATAGTTTTTATGTAATTAAATTAATTACCTATACCTACCACAAAAAACATCCTAGCCTTAACCCAGTTGCATATTACCTAAAGCCCGGGGCTAGATTTTTATTATCACATTCTGACCTTTCGCTATGGGAAACTACATCTTGTTGGATTTTTTTTAAAGTGAATATATCACTCTCTACATTTAATATAAGTCTAACCGACCGAGAGAAGCGAGCGAAGCGTCTCCGTTTCAGCTTTCGACGAAAAATCTTTCGTATGTCTGTCTGTCGGTACTGATGTTCTCTACAGGTCGCATTTCATTATATAGATTTTTTTTGTCGAGTCTGTGTTTGGAAATTTTTATATTTGATTTTTTTTTGCAAGGTCTTCAGCTCACAGTGATACTAGTACATAATTACATAAATTAATCGACTATTTGTTTGTTACAGGCCCGGCATGTACTAAACACCATGGGTCCCCCCATATCAGTATGGCCGAGCAAGAGCCTCTCGTTAATGGAAACGACACGTGTGTTATTGAACGTGTCTGTGTGTGTGTTCGTGCTGCATACTCTGCTGGGACATAGCGGGGTGAGGGCGGGGCCAGTTATATTTAATGTGGACTATTTACAAGGTACGTTATATGTTTACCAAAATCGTCCCTAAATATCGTTATCACCGAGCGTCATCATGTCACTCAATATGGGTTATCATGCCAGAATGGCTGATTAAGAGCCACTCGCTAACTCTAGGAACGTTTTTATTTATTTACTAGGTTTAATTATTTAAAAATGTCCCTATATTTCGGTATTGCCGAGCGTCATCTACTAACGCAACATGGGACGGTTATCATGTCAGAATAAATAATAAATAAATAAATATAAATAAATATTGGGGGATAAGCTTACACAAATTGACCTAGTCCCAAACTAAGCAAAACTTTTACTATGGATACTCGACGACGATATACATACTTATATAGATAAATACATTCTTAAATACATAGAAAACATTCAAGACCCAGGAACAAATATCCGTGTTCATTGCACAAATAATGCCCTGGCCGGGATTCGAACCCAGGACCTCTAGCTTCGGAGGCAGTATCACTACCAGCTAGGCTAAATAGACCGACAAGAATGGCCGAGTAAGAGCCTTTCGCTAGCCACGTTTGTTTTTTTACTAGAGATGAGGCCTGTTTATGCAAAAATATCGGTATTTAACTACTGAGCGTCTAGTACAACATGGGACGGCTACCACGTCAGGATGGCCGACCAAGAGTCGCTAGTGGTCAAGACGTGTGTTACTGGATAATGTTAATGGATTACACAAATCGGCATAGTCCCGAACTAAGCAAAGCTAGTACCTACATCTACAAACTACCAGAGTGTGATCCCAAATAACATACCTTTTTTTTTACCTGGGGAAATGCATTTACGCATCCCGCCTAGCCGGGGAACTAGGACAGATATGACGGACTCCCGGGAACCGCCCGGACTACCGTCTAAAAGCACTAGGGTATGCCCATCACGCAGCATTTGTGGCGGTGACACGGGATCGCCAAGGCACACAACCGCGAACACCGCCTGCTGCGACAGCCGAAGCTGTCCCCTCTCGGAAAAGACTTGCGCCCCCCACCCGATGGCAAGCGTGCAGGGTGACACCACACACTTGCCAACCAAACCTCCAAGACCTCCACGCCAGGAGAGAGTGAAAAACCCCGGATTCACTCCCTCAGGTCCCCTTGTAACTTTTTATAGAGGTTTTCTCTCACGCAGCCACCACCCGGCCCCGGTCTGACGGTGACAGCCCCCGCTTCCGACTATAGCGGCCCTTTGCCGAAGTCAGGTTTACGGGTCCGTAATTCTTTAAACAGGCATACGGCATGGCCTGTTCCTCTCGCCGCACCTGGGGTGTCTTGCGACTCCCTGATGCGGAACCCCCCATCCCCCCTTTGGTCGCATCTGGAGTGTCCTCCGCTAAACAGAGGAACACCCAGAGCGACCCCGTCTCCGGGTTATTGGTAGCACCGGTAAGCGATCCCTCCGAAGATGAATCACTTACTGTTGCCTCCAGGGCGCGGCGCACCGGCCAGAACCCTTCCCTTTCCCCCAGACCCGCGAGGGTCCAGTGGAACTGGAAGAGCCCGGACACTCGTGGAGGTTACCCGACTAGCGCCCCCAACTAACCTACCTAACCCAACCAACTAGAGCGAGCAGTGAACAGATAAAACGCTTGCAATTCGCGCAGTCGTGCCTGGGCCGTTACTCTGAACGTTGTCGGCAACGGTACATTACTAGATCTCCCTCGTGCTTTGTCTTTCCCATCTTAGGAATGTACACACGAGTGAATCTAGTGTCTGAGACACAGTATAGTTACAAGACTAGGTCCTTTGACACCTGACCCACTGGCGGTGAAAGTCTGGGACAACTCGAGATCTAAGCGTCGCACATATTTGAATGATCTGCGCTTGCGACGGTTGCGTGTGCGCATGTGAACCGATTGTGATGATATTTGCTACGTGGTGTAATGTTCCTGGTGGTGAGTAAGTTCGCCAGAGCTCCCGAGGATGCGCTGTGTTGGGAGTGAGGGACCTTCATATGTCTCTAGCTGTCAACACAACGAATCCTCAAGTCAATAATGGGTTGGTAACGCGGTTGTGATTCTTCTGGAGTCGTAATCGTGTGCAGATAGTTCAACATCCGTTGAGCGGAAGATGCTTTAAGTATCTATGAAAGTTGTAAATTGATAAAATTGATACTACGCCTAATGGAATGTAATAGCAAACTCTATTTAAGGTAGTTAAGGTGATACCTAGATCTGTGTGAACCATGCCCCCGTGTGAGCGCAGGCAAAAGTTAGTAAGACACATGGTGCCTATAACTTATATATGTGATAAACCGAATGGTTCGATTATTACTTACACACGAAGTAATTCATTATTAATTATTAATTTGTCGGCCTATTTAGCCTAGTTGGTAGTGTCACTGCCTCCGAAGCTAGAGGTCCCGGGTTCTAATCCCGGTAAGGGCATTTGTTTCTGTGGTGAGCAGAGACATTTGTTCTTGGGACTTGGATGTTTTCTATGTATTTTGAGTATATATCTATTAAATATATCGTCGTCTAGTACACACACAAGCCTTATGGAGCTTACTATGGGACTAGTTCGATTTGTGTAAAAATTGTCCCATAATATTTATTATCATGACAGACACTTAAGGCGAAGGGGTGGGCAAGCCCTTTCCATACAAACTTTGTGCAAGTTTTTCTTCGTTTGTGTTTGCACTCAAGTTACTATTTTTGGTCCATATGCTTATTTTTTTGTTAGCTATGTCTTGATGTTTTTCTTTTTTAATTTTAATTATTTTTTGTATTTTTTTATTTTAATATTTTTTTAAATAATGCAAAATACCAACATCAAGTTCTGCGTATATCCAATATGTACCAACAAAAAATAAAATTAAATGCTGTAGTGCCAAAACTAACGCAAAAAAATTGCACAACCTTTGTATGGAGAATGGCTTGCCCTACCCTGCGCCTTAAAGCTAAAATACATAATAAAAGTACTGCCAAACTGCTTGACAATTTGTTCATGCTACTCTTGATATACAGTTGTGTCGTCTATACCTATTTTTTAAATTAAGTATGCTGCATTATTTACACGCAAGCATGCAGTTATACTATTATGAAATATAGTTTAATTATGGGCGATATAAACCTGTACCATACTTTATATCTACTATCTGGATTTCATTTTTCTTGAATGGTATTTTCAAAGAGGCATTTTTTCACCGATTTCTTAAACGTTTGAGTAGTTATTTTGTCAGTAAACAATTTCTTCGGCAAAGCATTAAACAATTTGGGCACTAAGGCTGGGTTGCACCAAACCGCCTGTAATCGTAAGCTGTGTTCGTTGAAATTTCAATGTATGGAAAGTTTGACAAGTTTCTATGGGATGACAGCTGCCGGCGCCATATTTAACGTTGATCAGTCTGTGACCGTATGTCGGTGCAAACCAGCCTAACTATTCAAAAATCAAAATCAAAATCAAATATTTATTCTGCAAATAGGCCACAAGGGCACTTTTACAAGTCAAAGCGTGAATTAAAAAAAAAACAGACAATCTTACTTAATAATAATGATTAAAAAAATATACTGATTAACAATTAAATGAAAATAAATTTACAAATATTAAGGACGTATTGAATACGATCTGTCCGAATAAACAAAAAGTACATAAAATTTATTTAATATCTCAGAGATGTTGTGTGTGTGTGTGTGTGTGTGTTTGATGTCTCAGAGACCATTCTCTGAGCGTCCAAATACGATTAATAACAATTATTTCAAAGTCCTTAGAGATGTAAATGATCTCTAAGCGCTAAAATTAAAATAAGTAAACTTAATATTGTTAGAGATGTATAAAGTCTCTAAGCGTCAATAACAATAAAACTAATCCAGAACAGGATTATGTCTCTCGTCAATCTACATACAATAAAATAACACTAGTATTAAGGTATTTACTTTGCCCTTGCAAGCATGAACAGACCGGACTCCACAAACAGCACCCGATCACGAGTATGACGCGTATCTCAGCCATTCAAAGGTACGTTCACCATAGTAATTGGTAGCCGTATACTTTTCGGGGAATATTTTTGGTTCCCTTCTTCTTACAATGTTGTCTTCTGGTAATTTACATAAAAAAGATTCTATTTTATAATTGAGTAATGCAACCAATAATTTAAACTTTATATCAACAGGGAGGATATGACAAATTTTGAACAATTTTCCATAATCTTTATTAGAAGATCGTTTTTGCTTTGGATTAACTAGTGACTTTAGATACCTTATCTGCATCATTTTAATCATATCTAGTTGCGTTTTAAATGTGCGCCCATAGGCTATTAGTCCATAATCAATATGTGATTCTTGTAAGGCACAGTACAAAGTGCGTAATGTTTTCCGGTTCACATGTTTTTTAATTTTAAAAAGGTTACATATATATAACGCCATCTACCGCACACGATTTGTATATGTGACTTCCAGTTAAATGTTCTATCTATAGTTAACCCTAAGTACTCAAAAGATTGTACGAACTCTATTGTATTGCATGTACAGTCCTGTTTTAACTATGCAAACATTAATAAGTGTGACCTATTACTTATATTATAAGTTATAATTTATAACGCATACATTACTTTTGGTAGTGTGGGGACGACGTGTGCATACCTTTTGTAACTTAAAACATATCTATTCGTAAACTTACATAATATTCACAAACAAATGACTAAAGTATAGAAAGTTTTTAAAAATCCCCAATGACCAATACAAACCACAATTGGTTAAAACAAGGCAATAAAAAAAGGAAAATAAAGGTGACGCACATGACATGACGATTAAAAACACATTTCGCTGTGACTAACTCGAGATATGACATGACACGCACAGCTGATGGGGTCGATGACCCGCCAAGAAATGACCAAATATGTAAACAGTATTAGGTTGGGTTGCACCGACTTACGATCACAGACCGATCAACGTTAAATATGGCGTCGGCAGCTGTCACCCCATAGAAACTTGTCAAACTCTCCATACATTCAAATTTTAACGAACACAGGTTACGATTACAGACGGTTTGGTGCAACCCAGCCTTAGACTTTGCTAATAACATTTGGGATGTTGATTTGTTGACGACGGTAAAAATACATTTACAGTACATATGGTGCTATATTACCGCACGAGTGCGGTAATAAGCAGATTACGGGCGTATGTCGAAACTTTAAAGAGCCATATGTACTGTAAAACGTTGTACGATACACGTGCCAACAGGTAATTCGCAACTCGTGTCGATTTAAAACACTCCCTTCGGTCGTGTTTTAATGTATCACCACTCGTTGCGAATTTCCTATTCTCCGCACTTGTATCGTAATGTACTATTATCTACTCCATCATTATAATCTGTCAATTAAATAACAAACAGCAGTTATATAATAAAAAAACTATTTTTACAAATAAAAGTCTATACCATAGACATTAGACAAGTCATTTTATGACTGGTGGAAGAATCTAAATGGATTTCCATACATTATTATACAACTTTTCTTTTTTTTAATTTTTAAAAGAGGCACACGTCAATGCTCGTATTCTGCCTTTATATAGATTTATAATTTTTATCAAATTATTTTGCTGTCGTAGATAAATTATTGTATGCCACGTTATATAATTAGGTCTTAAAATTCGAGAGTCGCTGAAACTAAACGAGCGTAGTGAGTCGAAACCTTATTATGTAACTGCTGCTATATTATGTAACATTGGCAATAAATAAAACTCACGTAAAACCTCTGAAAACGTCACGCTTCAACTCATTTTAGTTTATTGAAGATTTTTAACCCCGACGCGGAACTTAAAGAGGGGTGTCATTAGTTTATTTTTTCTTTGACATGTATGACATAATTCTTGCCATCATTACTCAAAGAGTACATCTGAACGTCTGTCAAATTAAACCAGCTTGACAGAACTGGTTTAAAACGAGCCAGCCTGACCCTTTAACATGTGTATCTGTGTATGTGTGTGTCTGTCTGTGGCATCGTAGCTCTTAAACCGGCAAATTGGGTGAATTTGAATGCGGTTTTTGTATTTGAAAGCAGTTTTTCCAGCGATCGATAGTTTTTAGACATGTTTTCATCGGTTCAACCGTTTTTGAGATGTTGAACTTTGAAATGATAAACTTGGGGGTTTTTCTACTTTTCGAAGCTGTCAGTTATTAAATACATAAAAGAAAATATGACGTCACTTGTTCCATTCTCGTACAAACTTCATAATTTAACTGAGCGTGTTTGATGTTTCATAAAAAGTTTCTGATTTGACTAACAGTTAATATCCCAATTTTAGTACAAGTTAGTATATTATAGTACTTAAAACTCGTTAGTGTACAAAATAATCATAACTACTTCTTTGCAAAAAGAAAAGTTATTTACAAAGGGAAACTTATCGGTTCGAGGGATCTCTTCCACTTTTGAGTGCTCCCACAGGTCATGCGCTGATCCACAATCAACGAATTTTCAACAAAAAAGTTACTGCAATCAAATTGAAAACTTCCTTCCCAAGTCGGTTGAAAAAGGCTTATAATTATTTTTTACCAACTCTTCACTGAATCATAGCCAAGATTAAAAATAAATAGTCTGTATATGTATAGATTGCATTTATAATCTAAAATAGTTAATAATAAGCAATTAAAATTTAACATTTGTGTTATCATTAGTGAACAATACACAGGAATCTAGCTGACTTTGCCGACTATGAAAATGTTGGTAAGCGTTCTGCATTGAGCACACGTTTTAGTAGCGTCATCATAACAACGTAAGCAACGCTAATCGATTAGTTTTATGGTGCCATTTGAACCAGTTTTTAGAGGCGATCAAATGTCTATATGGGTCCAACTACAATTAGAGCACAAAAAATTGGGGCTCCTACCAATTGACATTTATTTATGACGTCATTTGCAAGTTATCGAACCAAACGTTTTAAGGGAATAGTATAAATATTTTGCGGTTTTAGGCGTGAAATATAGCGTTGAGTTACATAGTTGTAATACAATATATTCTTTATTTATACATAACGATGGCGATGGGTTCTGTTGGTACCTTTTACTTTTTGAGTTTTTGACGATAAAGGTAAAAACATGATACTCAAAAATTTTTAAAATATTTTTTTGAGTAAGGTAATGTATATTTGTCGCATTTATCAACCGATTCGTACGATATCGTTTGATAATTAAATATAGATTTTTGTTGGCGAGTCTGTTTAAAGAAATATTCAACAACTTTATTATTTCAATGATTTCGTTTATCACTGCAGGTGGATTTAAGTTTATTCTCCTCTACAGGTCGCACTTCTCAACCGATTCTTGTAATATTTTGTGAGCAGGTTAGATAATTATACAAAATATTCGTAACGAAGCAGATTTTGGAAATTTTCTGGATAAAATTTTTTGATGGTTTCTTCTCTACAGGTCGCAGTTCTCAAACGATTTTCCTATAGTATTTTTTCGTGACAGCTTTTCAAATTTTTGTAATTTGAAATGTAAAAAATAGTTCCGTGGTCTACAGTTCACAGAGCTTAATAAAGTTTTTTTTTAGTTTTAATAAAAGTTTCTCACCCTATCCTTCACTAATTTGGAGTAATATTTAAAAAAAAAACATTTAAAACCTACGATTCATTTTTATATGTTCAGCGACAATACACCGTTTCAGTGCATTTTTTTTTAATTTTCTTATGAAATGTGCTTGCGGAAGAAATCCTCGTGGAAGAAATACTAACTAATTTTAAATTACATAGCAGCATAGTAATGACGACTTGTTTAGCCTAGTTGGTAGTGACTCTGCCTCCGAAGCTAGAGGTCCCGGGTTCGAATCCCGGGCAGGGCATTTATTTGTGCATTTTTCACGGATATTTGTTCTTGGGTCTTGGATGTTTTCTATGTATTTAAGTATTAATTTATCTATATAAGTATGTATATCGTCGTCTATTACCCATAGTACAAGCTTTGCTTAGTTTGGGACTAGGTCGATTTGTGTAAGATTGTCCCCCAATATTTATTTTATTTATACTTATTTTATATACAGAATTTAATAGCAGAGTGAATAAGCATCTTCTGGGCGAGCGAAACACTTGTATCTTAGACCTTGTCGTAAGTTTCCATCAGGTTATGCGCACTGCTAAGGTTTGGAATTCTCTGCCAGCGTCTGTATTTCCGAGTTCATATAACCCCTCAGGTTACCCTACTCCGAACTTCGAAAATCGAACTGCGTATCGTGCCGTCCCTTTCCGTCATATAGCGTATAACACGAGAGTGAAAGGGACGGCACGACACGAAGTTCGATTTTCGAAATCAAAAACCAAAATCAAAATCAAATATTTATTCTGCAAATAGGCAATTAAAAAAAAACTGACAATCTTACTTAATAATAATGATTAAAAAAATATACTGATTAACAATTAAATAAAAATAAATTTACAAATATTAAGGACGTATTGAATACGATCTGTCCGAATAAACAAAAGGTACATAAAATTAATTTAATATCTCAGAGATGTATATGGTCTCTGAGCGTCCAAATACGATTAATAACAATTATTTCAAAGTCCTTGGAGATGAAAATGATCTCTAAGCGCTAAAATTAAAATAAGTAAACTTAATATTGTTAGAGATTTATAAGGCCTCTAAGCGTCAATAACAATAAAACTAATCCAAAACAGGATTATGTCTCTCGTCAATCTACATACAATAAAATAACACTAGTATTAAGGTATTTACTTTGTCCTTGCAAGCATGAACAGACCGGACTCCACAAACAGCACCCGATCACGAGTATGACGCGTATCTCAGCCATCGCCTCCCTCGACCATTTGTTAGGGAAGGTGGCGACCCGATCAACGACGCCGCCGTAAGCAAAGCCCTTTAAGCGAGCATGACATATTCAGGCTGCCGGACATTAATAATATCAAAGATTAAAATGACTCTTAGGCGAGAAACAGCATCATGTTTCATAAAATGCAACGACAGAGCTATTTATACAAGGAAATATGCTAAGTGAGGCATATATTATGTATATTAAAACTAACAGGATTTAACTATCACTGGCTTAAAAGCATTTTTGTCATTTAAGAAATCGTTGACAGTATAATAGGCCTGGCTTAACAAATAACGTTTAATATGAGACTAAAATTTACTGAATGGAAAATTAACTATATCGATGGGTATTTTATTATAAAATCGTATACAGTTCCCCACAAACGACGTGCTAACCTTCCGGAGACGACTGGCCTTCACTGCAATCTTGTGTTTACTTCTAGTTCGGAGTAGGCCCTCAGGACCTTTTTAAGGCACGAGTGAAAAGGCATCTTCTGGGTGAGCTCGCTTCATCGTCGGCCTCATCTATGCCCCCTGGCTAGATGCTGGCCCAGAGCAATCCCATTTTTAATAAAAAAAAAGGTTAGACTAGGGTCAAACGCAATCCCATTTACAATAAAAAAATACATTTTATTCGTAATTTTTAAGATTATTTCTGCTAGTTTTGCTGACCCTATCCTTGTATATTGAACTCAAGTGTGACCGATGTATGATTTCGATAGCACCAACATATATTGTATTAATTAAATCTGTGTGAACGTTCATGACCTCCAATGTGAAGGTTGTTACTACATGTGTATTTTTCAACCGATTTAATAAAAAGAGGTGGACTTCACAAATCAGATACTCGAACTTACGATTACAGATCCCTTAATATGGTATCGGCACGGCATCTGTCATTCCGTAGAAACTTTTGTTAAGATTTCTGTCATATTCATCCTAGCGTTATCCGAGTACAGTTGCATCCTAAAGGATGCCCGGGGTCCGCTACTTTATCCCAAGAATTGGCGTAGGCACTAGTTTTTACGGAAGCGACTGCCATCTGACCTTCCAACCAAAGGAGGAAACTGACCTTATTTCGCGGCTTGTCAAGTAAGCGGGCAATTTGATCAGAAATTCTCAAGGACTCGAAGGCCTGTAACTTGGCTTAACGACCGCTGTCATAGACAGCAGCCGGGATCAACGGCTTAATGTGCCTTCCAAAACACAGAAGCCCTCAGTTAGGCTCCGCTCAAAGCGGTCACTCATCCAAGGACTGAACCAGGCCGATTTTGCTTATTCTCGAATACCGCACGCGGTGCGCGGGCGCCGCTAGGCCACGAAGACAGACTGACCGCTTACGTTTACAGACGATATGGTGCAACTCACCTTAAGTAGAAATTACAAGTCATTTAAAAACTAATATTTTACACCCAATGAGGTCAAAAGTAAATTATTTAATGTAAAAAAAAAACCATTAAAAAATTGAAAATGACGGTCGTCTATAGCCGTATAAAACTACGAACTTTAAAAAAGTCACCATCATGTTTTTTTTGGCAGCACAGGCAGTGCCGGCCGCCGTAAAAGATGTTTGGCGTATATATGTAAACTAGCTGTTGCCCGCGACTTCGTCCGCGTCTTCGCTCCTATTGGTCGCAGCGTGATGTTATACAGCCTAAAGCCTTCCTCGATAAATGGACTTTCCAACACAAAAATAATTTTTCAAGTCAAACTAGTAGTACCGGAGATTAGCGCGTTCAAACAAATAAACAAAATCTTCAGCTTTATAATATTAGTATACATCGATTGCGGGTATATATGTTTATTTGGCGTTAATTCCTGCCAGAAATTCCCGCCGACACCCCAGCCCGGCTATTGGCTATGTGCGAAGTAGGTGGTGGGGGTAAGCTAGGCGATCGCAGCGCACACCACGGCAGAAATGTGTACTTACCGGGCACATCTGTCAAATTTACTTTCACGTTTTCTATTGGTTTCTTAACGGTTTCCAACGATTCGTTTCGTGTGTATCTATTTATTTATTTTCTTATTTATTTCAGTAAAATTTCCAGTAAGGGGTCTTTCTCGTTTACTAAAATAAATAAATTATTCATGTGTCATTATTTGACACCTCTGAGTTTGACATTGTCCCGGGACGCTTGACGTTTGACGTTTCTGACGTGCACACATAGCCAATTATGATAGCAAAATAACAATCAAGTTGTCGTTTCCCTATCATACTGGTCGGGCTGGTCAAGAGCTGGCGCGGGAATCAGGCCGCAGCTTATCTCAGTAAAGGAAGTTAATTTGGCAACGAGATCGGTATAATAACGGGCTAAGCATTACGTCTAACGGCCGAAACGAGTTTGGGAGAGCAGAGTAAACATACGTCACAAGTACCGTTGTCAAGGTGAGCGGTCGGGCTGCTGACCCAGTTTTGGTTTACGAATGGGTTATGTGATCCTTGTGTGACAGTTCGTTTTGCACAGTAATTTTACTAGTACTGTGTGGTCGCAAAAAACCTTTTATTCATTTATTAGGGTTCTGTACCCAAAGGGTAAAAACGGGACCCTATTACTAAGACTTCGCTGTCCGTCCGTCCGTCCGTCTGTCACCAGGCTGTATCTCAAGTACTGTAATAGCTAGACAGTTGAAATTTTCACAGATTATATATTTCTGTTGCCGCTATAACAACAAATACTAAAAACAAAATAATAATAATAATTAAGGGGGGCACGCACACGGAAAACGTGATATTTTAGCCCTTTTTCATGGCTACCACTCGCCGAGCTAGATCTCTAGATGTATTTTTATTGTGGCTACAACAACAAATACTAAAATCAAAATAAAAATAATAATTAAGGGGTGCTCCCATACAACAGAGTAGTTGTTGGCGTTTTTTTCTGGTACGGAACCCTTCGTGCGCGAGTCCGACTCGCACTTGGCCGGTTTTTTTGAACTGATTTGGCAACAAACAAAATTAAACCTGCTCGTAAAATTTCACGAAAACATACGAAAGCATTTTTGCCGAAACAGAAACGGTGCTGAATCGGTCATTTAAATAAAAGTCTCAAATACTGATACAATACTGTTTAACCATTAACTTGGCAAGAAATAGAGCATGTCCCTAATTCTAGCCTCGGTGACGCTGAGTAGTCATACTCATACTGGCCAAGAAATAATTTTTAAGAAAAAAAAACCGACTTCAATGGGGGAGGCCGGTGAAAGATTATTATACTTAGATGGTGCACTCTTAGATTCCATACAATAAAATAAAAATGGTTATAAGTGTGTTTATAATGGCAGAAGACTAAGTACCCGCAATTCCTCATAAAATCCTCCATCAGAACTCAAGCTTGACGAAAATGTGTCCTGAAAACCTAGCTTGCTTGACAAACAAAACGAAGACAACAAATCGCGAAACATGAACTACGCGTCGTTGAAGAGTTCCGTTCTGATCATCATCAGCAGTTCCACTTCATCAAATGTCACTTTTTTGAATGAAAATGCTTGATTAGTTCATGAAAATACTAAAATCACTATTTGTGTGCCTTTCACATTTGAGGAGTTCCCTCGATTCCTAATGGATCCCATCATCATCAGAACTGCGTTTTGACAAAAACGGGACCAACTTGGATATATATACTTACAATCAAAAAAAGAATTTTCCAAATCGGTTAAGAAATGACGGAGTTATGGAGTAACAAACATAAAAAAAAACATAAAACCGAATTGATAACCTCCTCCTTTGAAATCTTGAAGTCGGTTAAAAAATACTAAAAGACGGTCAAACAGTGTGGGAAACCCAGGGGACGTTGCCAAGTTAAAGGCAATAACAATATTCTTAATACAGTTGCTCAAAAAGTGCTACTTTACGTAGCTGTTTAGCGTGCGGAAAGTTGGTTTTCGCGCACTAGTGCTTTTCACTTTTCCAATTTTTTTAAATTTATGCTTGTTCCAATGCATGACTCCTTATTGCTGGGTGTTAAATATTAGTTTCCTTTAAACGTCGTAATCAACATAAAAACCTACTGTTAATATCAGAATACGAAAAATATACACATTTCATATTTTATTACTTACCTCTTCATCATTATAACACGTTTATTTTTTAATATTGAATATTGAAAAACCGTTCTTAATAAGTTGTCTGGGTGGAACGGAATAGCTGCCGAAACGCCTGTCAAAGAAGAGGCGTTTTTACTTACTGCAAGCATGTTTTAAGTTTCTAAAGGCAACATTCGATATTGTTTTTATAAATATTACTTGTTGTTTTTCTTATTTTTTCGCAACTGTATTAAAAAACGTCGTTCAATACACGTGCGGAAATACTTTCCGCACTAGCATCGAAATGTACTATTAAAACAGTTTTTATTATTTCTCGTTCCTACTCGTACACATGTAAACCTTTAAAATCAAACTGAGTAGATGGCTATTGGAAAAGTGCTTCTATGAAGTCAGACTTTCTCGGCAAATATTAATTAAATATGTAATATAATACCGTACCGGAAGGCGTAGCGTGGGCAGGCCCCCCACACGGTGGACTGATGACCTGGTAAGGGTCGCGGGTGGCCGCTGGATGCGGGTGGCGCAGGACCGGTCATTGTGGAAGTCTTTGGGGGAGGCCTATGTTCAGCAGTGGACGTCATTCGGCTGACATGATGATGATGATGATGTAATATAATGAAATGACCATTCTAAATGCAGATATTTATATATATATATATTTTTTTAAATTAAAAATGGGATTGCTCTTGGCCAGCATCTAGCCAGGGGGCAAAGATGAGGCCGACGATGAAGCGAGCTCACCCAGAAGATGCCTATTCACTCGTGCCTTAAAAAGGTCCAGGTTATATGAACTCGGAAATACAGACGCCGGCAGAGAATTCCAAACCTTACAAGTGCGCATTATAAAATAAGATGCAAAGATTTATATGTAATTAATTGTAATTAAGTAAAATGATTGTTAATGTATTGCAATATATTTGTTATTATTAAGAGTGCGCAGTACGTTTCTCCATACAAACGTATTTACGCTCTCATTTTAAAACGCCATGCTAGAATTACGTGAAACTTTGTATACACGATGGGATTCGGCATATCTAGGTCGGAAATTAGTTTCTGTTGCTTGAAATTATAATGGAGAAAAAATACAGCGATTATCAAGGTTTTCATATAAGCCGTAAAAAACTCAAACAAACCGCTGTATTTTTTTTTTCTTTTACGATTTCTAGCAACAGAAACTAATTTTTGACCTAGATATGCCGGATCCCATTGTGTATACAAAGTTTCATGTTATTCTAGCATGGCGTTTTAAAATGAGAGCGTAAATACGTTTGTATGGAGAACCGACCGTACTGCGCCCTCTTAAGTAAAATTATAAATGTTGTAATTAAGTAAATTTATTTTTAATGTATTGCAATGTATAATATTTGCACGCCTGTACTGTATACTAGAATACATATGTATGGGCTGAATACTAGAGAGAGAATTATGTAAAATAAATAATTTTGAATTCGAATTTCAAATACTACCACTTACTATAAAACTACACTACTACTACTACTACTACTACTTACTACTTACTTATTACTTATTATAAAATTCAAATTTTATAGTAAGTATGGGGTAGGAAAGTCAAATAAAAAGTAGCCACGCATTTTTTTTTATTGGGGGGCAATCTTACACAAGTCGACCTAGTCCCAAACTAAGCAAAGCTTGTACTATGGGTACTATACGACGACATACAAACTTATATAGATAAATACATACTTAAATACATAGAAAACATCCAAGACCCAAGAACAAATATCCGCGAAAAATGCACAAATAAATGCCCTGGCCGGGATACGAACCCGGGACCTCTAGCTTCGGAGGCAGAGTCACTACCAACTAGGCTAAATAGGCCGTCAAAAGTTCAAATGTCTTTATAACTTACAATGGAACAAGAGCTGTTGACCCCTTTATGCGGAGCTTCATTTGATGCTGACTGTACAATAGAGTATGGGCTTCTTCAAAACGGGAGTGTATAGATATTTAAAGGGTCGGCAACGCACATGTGACACCCCTGGAGTTGCAGGCGTCCACAGGCTGCGGTGACCGCTCACCATCAGGCGGGCCGCACGCTAGTTTGCCACCGACGTGGTATTGGCTATGTGCACGTCTGAAACGTCAAACGTCAAAGGTCCCGAGACAATGTCAAAACTCAGAGATGTCAAATAATGACACTTGAATATTTTATTTACTTTAGTAAACGAGAAAGACCCCGTATTGGAAATTTTACTGAAATAAATAAGAGAATAAATAAATACATACAAACGAAACGAATCGTAGGAAACCGTTAAGAAACCAATAGAAAACGTGAAAGTAAATTTGACAGTGGTCCCCGGTAAGTACACATTTCTGCCATGGTGTGCGCTACTATCGCCTAGCTTACCCCCACCACCTACTTCGCACATAGCCAATACCACAAATAAGTAATAGTGACAAAACTACATAAGTTAAAATGATAGTATTTTACCTCATCTAAAATCTCTCAAGAGGATATGAATAAAACTTCACAAAAACAGATATTTATCAAAAATTAAAAAAAAAACATTAACAAACAAGTAAATTTTTAACAAAAAAACACCGACTCCAAACATTGCCAGACCTGGTAATTTGATTTCCTTATTTTTTGCCTTACCCCATCCTCTTGGTTTATAATTTGAGGAGTTCCTTCGATTTTTCCAAGATCCCGTCATCAGATCTAGACTTGGTGGCAATGGGACCAACTAGAAAACACACCCTATCAAACAAAAAAAGAATTTTTAAAATCGGTCCACTAGTCTCCGAGTAATCGATGAACATACATAAAAAAAAATATTCCGACGAATTGAGAACCTCCTCCTTTTCTTGAAGTCGGTTAATAACATTAATGGTGCACCTCTTTTTTCGTTGCGCGGAAAACATAAGCATGTCTCTAACTGTAAAACTCGAAACGCACGGAGCGGGAGCGGTGCGGTGCGGGGCGAAGGCGGTTTGGACTTTCGATCTTTCTGAAACTGTTGACTCATTCCGGTCCTGATCATCCGGTCCTGATCGGTGATCCTGACCCATTTCGGCCTCAGCGACTGTGTATCCTAGATTGGATATCAACTTAAACTTATGCACTACTAAGAGTGTTGCTGTTCCAGTCTTTCGTGCGCCCTTAAGTGGCTTATGCATCCGATCTTCTTTGAAAAGGTACGTGCGCACTGTGAGCAGGTTAACACCCCGCCGACGTAATTGTAACATATGGGTGCTGGTCGACGCGCCTTGAGCTCGTCTCGCTTTTTATAGAGCTCGTTACATCCCTCAGTTTCAAAAGAGTTAACCTGCTCATGGATGAGACAACGCCATTCCGGCCGTCATCCTGTTCTCCTTTCCCATTGCGAAGGCTCTAACTTGCATCTTTTCATATCATCCTTGTATCGAAGGTAATGGCCTCCTATCTTGCGCTTACCATTTTGGAGTTCTGAAAAGAAGATGGGCTTCGCAACTCTCTCATCTGACATGCGAGACACGCGTCCACACCACCACAGCTGTCGCTTCATTAGATACTTCAGCCTCCGATATTAGCGCGCCTTAGGACACTTGTGTTTCTAATGCGGTCCTACCATTTTATGTTCATGATGTTCCGGAGACATTTGAGGTGGAATCTGTCGAGTGTGCGGATGTGCTTGCGGTAGAGGACCCATGTCTCTGATGAGTACAACAGGTTTGGCAGCACGACAGCCATGGAGATACTTATTTTCGTGGCGAGTTTAAGATCATGGGAGCGGAAAACCCTGGGTCGGAGTCGCAAGCAGCAGCTGCAGCAGCTATTCTGCCATTTATTTCAGATTCTAGGTCGCACTTGGATGTTATTGTGCTGCCCAGGTATTTAAGCTTCACGTTAGAACTTCTCCACCTATACTCACACCAATAGTAGGCTCATCGTTAGAGACATCCATGTTACTCATGGTTGCTGTATTCCTCACATTTATTTTAAGGCCAAATTTAGTACAAGCGTCATTGATATTCGACATTAGAGCTTGTAGGCCTTCTACAGTATTCGAAACAAAGCACAGATCATCCGCGTACATGATCTAAGTCATAAGTGCATGAGACACTTTAGTACGGGATTTAAACTTGGCGATGTTGAAAATTCCTCCATCCACGTGGAAACGAATACCGACGCCCTCTGACAACCCCTCCAAAGACTCACGAACTACTACAGCAAAGTGTAGTGCAAATAGAGTTGATGCAAGAACTAAACCCTGCTTGCTTCATATATATCTGCCTCGTTTGCTCCGCGCCGCGCTCTGTTCGTTTCAAGCTTTACATAAGGGGCCTGGGGCGCTACCGCGAAACAAAAACGAACGAAGTTCGAATATCTCCCTGTCTGTCGCTAAAAGAGGGAGATATTCGAACTTCGTTCGATTTTGTTTCGCGGCAGCGCCTCTGGCCTCTAGTTTGCCGAGTCAAGGCATTCCCATAAGGTCCTACTTATATACTTTTCGTACGGAACCCTATAAACACACGAAACATACCATGACACGATAAAATTAAGAAAATGTACGCGAAGGCCGAAAGTTTTAACATTCCATACTAATAGTGGAATACATTACAATATTTTATTCGCTGTTAGTACTTGGTACGTATTACTGCGGAGTGCCACATTGTTGGGGGTTTTCTATCAGAGTTATACTTATACAAAGCAGCCAACGTCGGTAAGGCGCCTTCCTGATTAGTCGATGCGGAGGCGGTACGATATGAGAAAACTATCAGCTGTCAGTGTCAGCCGATACGAATGCAGTACTGCCCCATTTCTGCGCACCACTGCGCAAACGTATTACTTGACAGTATTTCATCAAGTGAGAAAATCTCACATCAGTAAGCTCACGTCAAAGTGCAAAATACTTATGTATGACATATCGTTCCCGTTCCGCCAAGTCAGGAAGTCGCCTTAGCAACGTTACGCATATTGTATTGCTTTTTAAAAATACTATGATAGTGGCGAAGAAGCACACGGCCTGCCTGATGGTAAAGCAGACCGTTGCAGTCTACTAACCAACATTATACAATATTCTCAGATATAATTATTATCTTATCGTATCTTATCTTATCTTGCCTATAGACGCTTGCGACTATAGAACAATCACAAGCGCGCTGTCGGCCCTTTTTAGGATTCCGTAGTAACCAATTAACCCTTATAGAGTTAGTTTCGTCATGTTCGTCCGTCCGAATGTCCGCAGCTTATAGCGGACGGCGGCGGGAAGTCAATCCTGACACCTGTCATTTCCATACAGTTTATAACCTCAAAATGACTTTTAGGTTATTATTTGTATGGAAATGACAGGTGTCAGGATTGACCTCTTAATCGCCGACTACTATATAGCTCAGCAAGCTGTAATTGCTGCTAGAAAGCTGTTATTTGCTATGCGTATACATATAATCACGCCGAACAAAATGGCATAATAAAGTTTTTTTTTTATGTTACCTCCCCTTTATGTACAGTTAGCTGCAGAGAAATGTGACCCCCCCTGCATAGAAGTTTAGTATGCAGTTGGGGTCATGTTTCTCTGCAGCTGACTCTACACTGGAGTGGTGATGCATCTTGTCCTTTAGGTGCAAGAAGTTGTTAACGTCGACAAGGCCCACACGGATGTTAACGCTGAATGCAGCTCTGAGGGCCTACTTCGAACTTCGAAAATCGAATATATAGTGTACGAGCTGTTGCCTGCGACTTCGTCCGCGTATTAGCTCCTATTGGTCGCAGCGTGATGTTATATAGCTTAAGAGGGCGCAGTACGATCGGTGTGGATCGGTTCTCCATACAAACGTATTTATGCTCTCATTTTAAAACGCCATGCTAGAATAACATGAAAATTTGTATACACAATGGGATCCGGCATATCTAGGTCGGATCATAGTTTCTGTTGCTAGAAATTGTAAAAGAAAAAAAATACAGCGGCTTTTTGAGTTTTTTACGGCTTGTATGAAAACCTTAATAATCGCTGTATTTTTTCTCCATTATAATTTCAAGCAACAGAAACTATGATCCGACCTAGATATGCCGGATCCCATTGTGTATACAAAGTTTCATGTTATTCTAGCCTGGCGTTTTAAAATGAGAGCATAAATATGTTTGTATGGAGAACCGAACGTACTGCGCAGTCTTAAAGCAGGTGTTCCCAAACTTTTTTTTCTCATAGACCACTTTCGAAAGTTAACTGGTACTGGTAGACACCCTACATCACATTTCTACCATATTCCCAAAATCCCCATTTTTTTGTCACGCCAACGTAGACCCCGTCGAGTCTCCTGTGGACCCCTGGGGGTCCACCTGGACCACTTTGGGAACACCTGGCTTAAAGCCTTCCTCGATAAATGGACTATCCAACACAAAAACAATTGTTCAATTAGAACCAGTAGTACCTGAGATTAGCGCGTTCAAACAAACAAACTCTTCAGCTTTATAATATTAATATAGATAACACGACAGTGAAACGGACGGCACGACACGAAGTTCGGAGTAAGGCTCTCTGGCTTTATTTATTCGTGCCTCGATATCGGCTTCCGTGACTCCACTGTTATCCACGATGCTACCTAGATAGTAGAATTTTCCCACTCGCTCAATTTGTTTCCCGTTGATAAGTATTGAAGTTGAATCTGCGGTGTTTTGAAGCATTTCTTTTAAATCAAATCAAATCATTTATTCTGCTAAAACATACACAAAGTTGGTACAATTGACATGTCAGTGGTAATAGAATTACATGTTTGTATGTTTCGCCACAATACGGCATGCAAAACTTACACTAAATTATAATATTAGCCTAAGTTTACAAATTACAATTTTAATATTTATTTATTAGCCTAAGTATACCATAAACAAGAATATCAATTTATAACAAAAAAAAATACAAAAAATTAATTAATATGATAACAATTAGATACAATTAAAATGACCTATGTTCATAAACATTAACCATAAATCTTCTCGAAAAATTCCTTTGAAGAGTAATAGGGTCGGTCTAGTAAATAACATTTTAACTTCTTTGAGTAGAATGCAGTACTGCCCCACTTCTGCGCATGGTATTACTACTGCGCAAACGTATTACTGACAGTATTTCGTCAAGTGAGGAAATCTCACATCGGTAAATTCACGTCAAAGAGCAAAATACTTATGACATATCGCTCCCGCCCCGCCAAGCCAGGAAGTCGCCTAAGTGTAAGTGGGCGGGGCGCATTGCACGTAGAACCGATGGCCGATGGGGTGGAAAGGTTCTCGAGTTGCGACCACGTACCGGAAGGCGTAGCGTGGGTAGCCCCCCCACACGGTGGACTGATGATCTGGAAAGGGTCGCGGGTGTCCGCTGGATGCGGGTGGCGTAGGGCCTGTCATTGTGGAAGTCTTCGGCTGATATGATGATGATTTGATAATGAACGTCGCAACTTTGTAAATAAGCAGGTCAGTTGAATTATACAACGCCATCTCGTTATACCGTTGACATTTATAACTTATTCTCAGGTTTGAAAATAGAAGGATTCGTTTGTATGTACGCGGTGAGACTTAGCAGTTTAAGGATTTTACGAAAGATGGCTCTGATTCTCTATAATCATTACGTCACTAGATGTCGCTCGATGCACTTATTTTACTACATAATTTATTTACTTATTTTATTGTATTATTTGTGTCCTGATTGGGAGTATGGTCTAGGAATTTGATATCGATAAACAAGATGTCGCTATCAATATCAATCAATACAAAGTTTAAAGTCGCTTTCTGCGTCTGTCTGTTTATCCGTTAATTCCTCCTAAAGCACGCAACGAATTTTATGTTATTCACGGAATGTTTATATAGGGCATGTAAATTTAGAAATGTGCAGTCAAGCGTGAGTCGGACTGATGTACGGAACCCTTGCAACGCGAGTTCGACTCGCACTTGGCCGGCTTTATTTATTTATTTAAAAGCAGTTTTTCCAGCGATGGTTTGTAGACATGTTTCATAGTTCAATATCTCGAAATCGGTTCAACCGTTTCGAGATATTGAAATATGAAATGGAATTGTCGGGTTTTTCCCAACTTTTCTAAATTGGATCAAATATTTTATTATAAATGTAGAGAACATGAATAATATTTATTAACGTTGAATCACTTTATTCGTGCTTCCAGTTTTCACACGTAAGCTAATGATGAGTCTAATATTACAAAGTTGTTTACATATCTCATACATTTTATTGCCGTCAAATTTAGTTATTCTAAATGGAGCTAATAATAACTAAATTCGACTTCAATAAAATGTATCAGACATGTAAACAACTTGTCTTTGTCATAGTTAAAGCAAGAGCTGCCATCCGTCCAGGTTTCCCTGGATTTGTCCTAGTTTGGAGGGCGTCCGGGGGCCGTCCGGGGGGGTTTTCAAAAAGTGTCCGGGAAAAACCCGGACACTTTTACTTAATGGGTAAAGTGCCTAACTACTCACCATTTTTCGCGTTTTTTTTTACTCTCATTTTTTTTAATAATATTATTTTCGGACACGTCCGGGGTAAAAATGCGATTTACGCCTTCCGCCGCGTCTTTGTCCGGGTTTGGCGAATTTAGAGATGGCAGCCCTAGTTAAAGCTCGAAACGCAGAGAGCGGGCGCGGCGCGGTGCGGGGCGGAGGCGATTTGCATCACAAAGTACAATATATATACTGAGATAGAGATACCAGTGAAATACTCCACATAGATCGTAGCGCCGTTGTGTATTTAGTAAGAACTAACCGCACGAACGCTGCATCTCTGACACTTCAATATGAAAGTGCGATAGAGATAGCACCCAGTGACATCTGGTGCAAACAAGTTAAACTAACATTTCCATAGAAAAAATCGTACTTCGAGCTGAAAGGCCCCTGATTTGCATTTTCGTTCTTTCCCAAACCGTCGACTGTCGGTTTCATTTGTCACACGCCGCCACTAGTATATTTATTTATTTAATTTTCACACAAGACTAAGAATCTCGTGCAAGTTCCACTAACCCGCAATCTAGTGAGAATGAAATGCATAAAATTCTTGGTCATGTGTGAATAGAGCTTTGGATCGGTCAGGTAGATATAAACTTCGATAACATGGCCCGCCTCTCCAAAACTCAGAACGCTTCAATGTATTTGTTAAAGTATTTAATTCAAAGTTCAAAGTATTTAATAAGTACCACCAAGACTCCCAACGCATGAGTGCGTGCTGGGACAGCCGTCAAACAAACAAACTCTTTCGTAAGGATGTGACTTAAGAGGGCACAGTACGGTCGGTTCTTCATACAAATACGTTTGTATTGAGAACCGAACGTACTGCGCACTCTTAACTAATTGAAATAGTAATTTGGAGGGGCGGGCCATGTTATCGCAGTTTATCTCTATAGAATTAAGTAACTAAAGTACCTACACTACTTAAAAATAATTAAACATGTGTCTTAAGTACTGTGATAAGGGGCTTGCATTCTTATCCTAGAGTACCAAAACAATTATATAAGGAATTAATATTCTAAACATTTAAACGTATGATATTAATGTTAGTCATCAATATATTATTATTTCAATTATAAAAGTCAATCTTATATCATCAAAGTATAATAATGCTTATCGTTTTGATAAACTTTCAAGGAAAATATAATAAATGCGCATGTTTATATAGTTTTAATAATTACTATGGACAAAGATGTAGAAAGTACCTTATTCCGAAAATTTATAACGATTTACCTACTGACTTAAAAAATAAGTGCATAGCAAAGCAACAATTTAAAAAGAAAGTTAGTAATGTCTTATTAAGTAAAATACAAAATGCAATACAATAATTATAGTACATTCTAAAAATCCCAAGTATTGTGGGTGTTTACTGTATTAGTTCTGCTGTACTTTTGTGCTTACCCAGAAACTTGGCCTATCTTTTTTATTTTCTTTTTGTATATGTAGTACTTATCAGAGTTATTGTGATTCGTACTTGTATTAATTGGAGCCTCGACTGCCAACAAACCGCATTGTGGTTTGGCAGAAGTGTGTAATTGCTATTTTAATTTTTTTGGCGTGAATAAAAACAAATATTATTATTATATTACGTATATTATAATTTAATTAATTACTTATACCTTCTGGCAAATTTTCCAATGGAGTAAAAAAAAACAATTATGTAAAGAATAATTATACAAAACATGTAAACGTTTTTTTATTGTAAATGAGATTGCGTTAGACCTTAGTCTTACCTGATGGAAACGTATGATATTAATGTTAGTCATCAATTAATTATTATTTCAATTATAAAAGTCAATCTTCTTTCTTCAAAATATACTAATGGTCATCGTTTTGATAATCTTTCAAGTGAAACATGATAATTGAGCATGTTTATAATTTAATTAACAGTATATTGATAAATTCTGACAAATGATTAAAAAACATTATTCATTCAATGTGACACACTTATGAATTTCAGACAAGAGACCATAATAATAATAATAGGTACATAAATTAAATTTAACAGAATAATTAACATAATAATTGAATTAAGAAACAGACATTTACATTAAAAACACTATAAAGAATACATTAAATAAAGCTTACTTATGTACAGTTGCGGAATGAAATGGTTGGTCACTTTTCACCTCTATTTTAATGCCATTAAGGTCAAAAAGTGACGAACCTTTTCAATCAGTCGGTCAGCATCAAACGTTGCTACGCATATGAAGAGGTCAAGATCTTATTCCCTTGTAATAAAGATTTTTAAACTGTGTAATAAAGATTTTTAAAAATGTTAGCATACTCTACATTACATACAACTAACTCACGGCTATCCTAGAGCAGAGGACATGAAATTGAATTTTAGACCTAATTCTAACAATCGTAATATTACATTGATAGGTTGCTAGCCTATCGTCCACAACACACTACAACCCGGTTCCCATATCTAGTCGACTGTCACGACTCCGACAGGAAAAGGGGTGATGCTATTCTAACCCAACACCAAAACGGCAAACAAAATACTCGTACTAAATACTCAACTCTGGCAAATATGTCGAAATTGACAAGTAAAATATGTCAAAATGGGCTTTAATGCCAATTTTTCCTCATCCTAACAGTTAATTTCTTTTGTTTCAGGTCCAGTGCCACTAGCTAGGAATATACGTCACTTGCCATGTATATCAAGAAGAACAGGCCAAGAAGGCCTCTGTATGTTCGCTATAGACTGCCTTAAAGCCAACGGCACGCACCTCGGGACCTGCATAGACAGGTTCTACTTCGGATCGTGCTGCCAAGTTCAAGACAAAAATGTCATCCCTATAAACAATATTGAGGATAACTCAATAGATGGCGCTAGCTTCGTCCATCCACAAACTGAAGATAAAACTACTAGTAAACCAGAAGACACAACTAAAGATAAAGTTGAAGTAGTAAGAACTACAGAAAAGACTACGTTAGCGGATAAATATGAAATGGAAACTAAGTCTGATCTAGATAATAAGATACCCGATATCGATAAAACTACTATTGAATTAGAAGCTACTACTAAAGCAGTTAAACCAGAAACTGAAGTTACTGAGGTACCAGTTAAATTATCCACCTTCCAAACAGTCTCTGGGGATATAGTCACAGAAAAATCGACAACAGAAGCTGTCAAAATTACTGTACCGACTGCCGAACCTACTACAGTTAAACCCAGTAGAAAGCCTATCAAACCCACGTACAAACCTCGGCCTTCATATAGACCGACTAACTTTACGAAACCGCAGTACGTACAGACTAACAGACCAAAACCAACGAAACCTATTTCATTATATAATACTACTAGAAAGCCCATCTACCGTCCGCCACCAAAATTTCCATCGACTAAAAAGCCATTACCATCTCCTCCCAGACTAAATATTACAATTCTACCACAATCCACAAGCTCTAGACCGATATTTACAAGACCAGGATCAACTATCACTTTCATAAACGCAACACAAGAAACATCGTCCACAACAACTACAACTGAAGCTCCAACGACGGAAAAAGCTCTTGAAACAACAGAATTAATTACTGAACCTTCAACAACAACGTCCACCACCACAACAACCTCCACCACCACTACTACAACAACAACAGAACCACCAACAACAACACAACAACCGACAACATTAGCACCCACAACAGAAGCAATAACAGACACTACGGAATTGGTCACTGAAATTGAGACCTTAAAGCCAGTGACTGAGACCGAAATTCCTACAACAGTAAAATTGACTACTGAGTTCCCTCCATTGGTGACTTGGTCAAGTACAGTGGACGCTGCTACTAAAGCACCAGAAAACACGACGGCATCTGATGGTGAGTTCTTATCAATAATTAATTACAGAAACGCATATAACTGATATTAAGTGATGTTTGCTCAGTTTCATTATATTGATATTCACTGAAATTACCGAACGTTTGTTAGTATTTAAAGCTGTTCTGTGAGTCATATTCCCGTCCCTTTGCCATAAACATGATTGCTAAAGTGACAGATGAAGACAAACGAACCGATTTAAGAGTCCCCCGTACGCTCGACCGAACTCGATTCTCCATTCAAACGTAGTTACGTTCTCTTTTTAAAACGCCTAGCCGAAATAACACGAAACTTTGTATACACAATGGTATCCGCCATATCTAGGTCGGAAATCAGTTCATGTTGCTAGAAATTGGAATGGAAAAAAAATACAGCGAGTTTTTGATTTTTTTAGGTCTTGTATGAAACCCTAATAATCGCTGTATTTTTTCTCTATTATAATATTAATCAACAGAAACTAATTTCCGACCTAGATATACCGGATCTCCTTGTGTATACAAAGTTTCAAATGATTCAAGCATGCCATTTTAAAATGAGAGCGCAACTACGTTTGTATGGACAACCGAGCTTACTGTGGACTCTTAAGGATGATTCTTATTTGACCGTTCTGTTTTCGGACACGGACAAAGGATTGTAGTCATAAAGTCTTTCAAATCTTAATTGAATTTTTTACTCATAGTTAAGATTACGCTGATGAAATTGTTGCAATGGTATTATTCTGACCAAATCAAATTGGGTTATAAACGTGGTTATAAACACAGTAACTTGATAAAAGATTAGTGAATTAGGTATTTCATTACATAAATTAACTTTTGTAATTTTAAGTAAACGCCAAGATAACATGTTTCTGCAGATTTTTTTATACGATACATGCGCAACAGTTGGGGTCAAACAACTAGTAATGGATTCCAAATAATTATTTTTGATCAAGATGGGAAGTGGCACGGAACTTTGCGCGGGTTCATTGTCCACGATTGGTAACTTGTAGCATAATTGAAGATTTCCTTCGTGCTTAGGAATGTATGTAAAGTTGCAGAGAAGTTAGGAATATTCTCAGAAATTTGGAAACTTCCACGCGAACCAGAGTAAGGCAGTTTAAAAAAATCTATAAATAGGAAGTTTTGCAACTTTATAATCTTATTGTAGTGCTTTACCATTTGTACATGTGTATGTCAGTGTGCAGTTATTACAGGATTTGACAACATATTCTCAAATATCTTCATTTATCTTAAGTAGTAGTGTTTTGTCAATATTTTCACTAATGGCAATATTGTATAAGTGTTATCCCGATGTTTGGAATTAGAAGTCATTATATTGGTCTTTTGATACTCGTATATACGTAGTGGCATGTGACCAGAAGTGGCGCTTTGTATTATTTCAAGACTTTTTGTAAGGAAAAATGTACTTTTTTCATTTCATACTTTGACAGTGTTTCTTCAAATGTGCAAATTTTCAAGCACAAGGTTTCTTTTTTGTCAATAAGGATGTAATTATGACAGTAAACAGTAACTAAAAGGAAAATGCTTGAAAATCAAAGTGTTTAAAAAACGTAGTTTTGATAACATTTTATGCTATAGTGTTAAGACAAATGTGCTACTTAAATGATGACGAATAGGAGCAAAAAAATAAACGGAGCTATTGAGCTCCAAATGGTATTAATTGAATTTTTTTTTATGGAAATATAGCTTACGTATACTTTTGTACTCTACTGGAGTGATATTATTAACTATTTATATTAAAAACCCTAAAAAATGATAGAAAATCCCAAAAATATCCTTTTAAACCAAAAATGCAACAACGATTATGAATCAAAACTTGATGCTATCTCAAAATCAACATTGAATGCCGCACCATAATCTCATAGTGCCAAAATCCATTACTTGGAGGTTATAACTTTAGTTCAAAATTTCTCCCAAATGAAAAAAATAAATTTTGGCCACAAACGGTTACTGTCGATGTTCTAAGGGAGTGTCCTTTAAATTGTTTGCTCCTATTACAGGCCACAACCTGTATATCTAAATGTAATTAATCTCTATGATTAACTACAATAATGCTTTAATCTATCATCTAGGAACTGTTAATTTTTATTTGTTTGTTATCGATTTATAATAAATCAAAGAACTCGTGACATAGTCCAAGAGCACGTTGCGAATAAATACTTGACAGAAAAAAAAACTTGTATGACATTTATTATTCATATTGAAGCTTTGTTTAAGTAGCATGCATTTTTTAATTATTTAATCGATCGAGCGAAAGTCTCCGTTACAGCGTAAGCAAAAAGGCTTTCGTATGTACGATCGATATATTTCCGGATTTTTAGCTGTTTTCCTTTACATGTCGCATTTCTCAACCGATTCTCGTTAAATTTTGTGAGCAGGTTTTTATAATTTTACTTATACAGGCTGTTTGGAATGATGATGTAGGAACTTTAGGAGGGGATACAATGGACTATTAGGAATAGTTTGAACCCTATATGTCTCAGTCCAATCTGTGATAATTTTTTTTTTAAATCGAGTTTTACTAAGGTATTTTTTTCGTCCCATAAATGTATATGAAAAATGAAATTTCAAATGAACTATGCAATAAATCAAATTTATTTACTTTTAATTAACAACACAATCAATAATTTAACCAATTTTAAAATAAATAAATTTGATGTATTGCATAGTTCGTTTTTAATTTAATTTTACAAGTAAATTATTGGGATGAATTAACAAATTAAAAAAAAACTCGGTTTATAAAAAATCTATCACAGATTGGACTAAGACATATAGGGTTCAAAGTCTTCCTAATAGTCCAGTGTATCACCTCCTACATCGTTATTCCAAACACCCTGTATCATCATCATCATCATGTCAGCCGAAAGACGTCCACTGCTACACATAGGCCTCCCCCTTTCCCATTAGGAAAAAAGGAGCGGAAAATCACACTTTGCTCTTGGTCTATTTTATAGGTTCAGGAGTAATGCCCAGTCAATGATCGTTCACCGTAGGCGGACAAACCAAAGCTTATTATAAAAATGTAGGACTCACTTCGTAACAAGTATACTATTATCAATCTTATTACGACTGCATAGAACTTGAAATTAAAGTTGAGTATTTTCACTTACTATGTTTTGGTTCTGGGGAGGATCTCGAGAGGAAAACAATGACCGGATCAGAGGTGTCATATTTGTGTTAGTCACTTTTAATGTTCAAAACTCGTTAGGATGTTGTTTGTATGTTTGCAATCTGCATCGAGGCAAAAAAATATGTTATCTTAAACATTTTATTTATTTTTTTATTGCTCTCTTAATGTGACATAATATTACAAAGAAGTAATAAAATGGACCCCATTCAGACTTGGCTTAAGTTGCGGCAAAACAAATTAAGCTATATTTCCATAAACATTCTTAGTTGTGTGAATATATTATCTATAATATATGATTAATTATATATTATCTAGTAGGAATATGAAGTTAGTTACATTACCAACAAACTATTACCATAATTTCTTAATTTACTTTTTATTTCAAAGTTACGTAAACAATTTGATAACTAATTTGAACTGACTTAAAATATAGGAAACAAACTATATGTACAGCAAGGCTCACCCAAATCACTGCCATAAATTGTACCACCATTTACTATTTAATATCAATAAATTACGTATTATATACGTATCAGCATTGCGATACAGCGAGGAAATGCCGCCAGCATCCTCGGTACAATGCCTCAAGGGCCCGTTTTAGATTTAAGTTAGTTTTAATTTTCTTTATATTATTTTGGTTAGTATTCTAGTATATATTTTATAAATTACGTTCAAGGACGTTGCGAAATTTAGTTATCTGAAATAAGTGATTATTTTATTTAATACATTTATTTATTTCTTTTTCATTCCTTTCGCTGTAGAGACCCCTGGTCCGTGGGGTCACAGTACCCATTCGCTCTTTAATGAAATAGCTAAGGGCTTGGTCGAGTCCACTAGTGACCGAAGAGCTGGCAGCTTCCTCGCACAACGCATTAGCGTTGCAATACAACGAGGAAATGCTGCCAGCATCCTCGGTCCAACTTTTTTAAACATTTTTGACGTGATAACGTCTTTAAAATCGTTTTAGTCGGGTGACATGTTCAGAAACTTGTGTCACACCAAAACCTCACGAGCGCGATCGCAGGTATAAGTGAAGTGCAAGTGAAGTAAGACGTTATCACGTAAACATCTCGATCGTAAACCTACTTTACAAACAACCAATTTTTTTTTAAAATTTAGTGTTAGATTTGTTGAAGTTTAGTTTTTACATTTGTGTCTGAAATATATTAAAATTTGATACTGGCAAAAAATACACTAACTAATAATCGGTATTATTATTGTCAACAGTCGAAAAGTATTATCCAAAAAAGTCTTGAACCCATAATTAACTAATATTTACTTATACCTAGTTAAGAACAGGACAGCATTCAACAATCACAATTGGTTCTTAGAGGCCACTTATCAGCTTTTTATTGAAATAAGATTTATTTAGTTCACCAATGGACCCAGTAGCACGTTAAAATGGGGGAATTCTACCGTAAATCGAATTTTAAATGGCATTCGTAAAGAAACTAAGCCCTAAGTTTCACTAAGACAATGCGTCGCGGCCTAGATACGTGACTGGACTGCTAACTGTCAGCGGATCATAAATGCGTACAATACAATGCAACGCTTTTACTCTTCATTGAACGGTCAAAACGGTCAAAAAGGAGCGCTCGTGGCCCAGCGGCACCCTCGTACCGCGTGCGGTATGCGAGGTTAAGCAATGTCGGGCGAGGTCAGTCCTTGGATGGGTGACCGCTTTGAGTGGTTACTAACTGACCGCTCCCGTGCTTTGGAAGGCACGTTAAGCCGTTGATCCCGGTTGCTGTCTATGATAGCAGTCCTTAAGCCAAGTTAGAGGCCTCCGGGCGGCTTGAGAACTTCTAACAGTCAAGTTGCCCCCTCACTTGACTAGCCTAATCCCAATAAGGTCTGATTTCCCCCTCGGGTTGGAAGGTCAGATGGCAGTCGCTTCCGTAAAAACTAGTGCCTACGCCAATTCTTGGGATTTGGTAGCGGACTCCAGGCAGACTTCAGGATGCAACTGCACTGGGAATAACGCTAGGAGGATGATGATGAACGGTCAAAACACTAGAGCAGATATAATGAGGGTAAATTAGAACTAGGGCGAAGCAGAGCGCTCAAATGATTCATTTTGTATTTTTGCGAGGTAACTGAATAAAATTGTAGACTTACATACAGGATGTGGCCTGTAATAATTTACTCGGATTAATTTCATTACCTATCTATTTGGATAAATGGTGTAAAAATACTTTCATATATATTTATGTTACGAACTGGTTGTTAAAGTTGGTTTATAAATATTTGTATATAAGTAAGTAACCTTACAAACATAGTTTCAGTGCAGCCAAAGCCATAAAATGTAATATCCAAATATGTCTTAGTGAGGGCTATTTAGGAAATAAGTGCATGCTTATTGTCCATGTATTTTTAGCTTATAAGTTACCTTTAGACTTGTTTCTGTTTGTTCTCCAATAAATAAATAAATAAATAAATAATAGGAGCAAAATCAATGGTATCAATTGAAAAAAAAAGAGTTTTGTTTTAATGTAAATATTACTTAAAAAAAATATCCTTTTTAACTAAAAATGCAACAACGATTATGAGTCATAACTAGATACTACCTCAAAATCAGTAGATTGCCGCGCTATAATCACGTGGTGCCAAGATCCATTACTTAGAGGTCATAACTATAGATCAAAATATCTCCCAATAGAAAAATGTATTTTTTTGGACACAAGAGAGGTTACTGCAGATGCTGTAAGAAAGCGGCCTTTAAATTTTTTGCTCCTATTAAAAGTCACTATAAATAAATAGAGATCTAATTTATTACTTGAGAATAAAACATTTGCCTAAACAATACCATTAAAGTAGCTACAGAGGCTAGGTTTCCTAGTTCGCCTAGCGAACAGTCACTAAGTTATTAATGTAACTGCCAATGTACTATTTTGTGTAGGTTAGGTTAAGCTTCTATTATTTTCTTAGCTTCCTGGTTAAATATCTTTCTACACAAGATAAGACTAAAATAATATAAAAGCTAGCCCTGACCGCTTACCTCACAAGCACACCGTCAAACTTTTTATCAGATAACCTAGAACCGTTGACATTGTTGATGACATCACGTTTCCGTGATCTGAGACGTGTCATGATGATCATGATCATGACCGAAGCGACCGAGTTGCAGCGACGCGAAAAGGCGTCGTGAATCGTGGTGATGAAAGTAGGATGAGCTTGACCTAGTTTTGACAATAATACATAAAACTTTGGGAAATATTGCTGGCAATATTTCCTGTGCTCATATTTTTGAGGTTTCGTGTGCTTGTGAACATCACGTCACTGATCCCACCATTGTTAGACAAGTAGGCTAATAATTATTAGGCTCTATTTGAAGTATAATTTTAAAAGCATGTTTTAACAATAATCTTCTTTTGCCCTAAATTAACACAAGCTCACTCATACTGAAACAACTGAAAAACTACTCGTAAATTCCCCCTTTTAAAAATTACATAATAATTTAAAACGAATGCCGAAAATTTTGTTTACGACAATAATGGTAGTTTTAAAAGACACTAATTTTTTTACAGAAATATGGTCACCCATTACACCACCAGACGGCTGGGTTTTGCTAACCGTGCCACCCGAAACCACAACAACAACAACAAGCTCAACCACCACTACAACAACAACAACAACAACAGAAGCGTCAACAACAGAAGCGGAAACGGAAACACCCACAACGGAAACACCAACAACAAAATCTACGACAACATCAACAACAACAACAACGACGACGACGACAGAAGCGACGACAGTATCCGACGTGACGGAGGCGATGCTGGAGTTCACGGTGAACGTGACGCTGTCGCCGACGGTGCCGCCGACAACAATGTCGACGACTGCTGCGACAAGTAACGCGACGAACGCTACGACAGAGGCTGCTACGGAATCAGGTAGTTTTTTATGACAATGATAGGGATAGGTTGGAAGTCCATTGCCCTACGGCGCTCACGTACTGGTTACTAAGCGCTCCCGGGCTTTGGAAGGCACGCTAAGCCGTTGATGCCGGATGCTGTCTATGACAGCAGTCGTTAAGCCAAGTTAGAGGCCTTCGGGCCGCTTGAGAACTAATAGTCAAGTTGCCCACTCACTTGACAAGCCTAATCTCAATAAGGTTTGGTTTCCCCCATGGGTTGGAAAATCAGATAGCAGTCACTTCCGTAAAGACTAGTGCCTACGTCAATTCTTGAGATTAGATAGTGGACTCTGGGCATCTTTCAGGATGCAACTGTACTGGGATAACGCTAGTATGATAATGCTGATGTTCCTTCACCGAAAAACTACTGATTTTCAAATAATATTTCGTACATATATTTTTTTTTTCAACTTTCTGTTACAAGTTCTAACCCACGACCTGGAAAATAAATGAGGCGCGTCTTACCGCTCGGCTACAATGGCTTTCATAGGATGTAAAACCATAATTTTCTAATATCTGAAATTTACTGTTTTTTAGGATGTTCCGCTTAAATATCTGATTTCACCAGTTTTATTATTTATTGTCATTTACAGCGACAACGGTGGTTGCCAGCAACGTGACCGAAGCACCAATGGCGACCACCACCGAAGCCATCAACATGACAGACTATAAGGATGGTGAGTCAGTTCCACATCCCTGAATCTAAAAAGGCAATTACCCCACTGAAGCAAGTTCTGGGTACAACGATAAACAATGTTGAAATTTTCTCTACCACTCTAAAGTCTATACTACACGCACTCTAAAGTCTGTATGTTCCAATATAAAAAAAAGGTTTGTTAGGCAGCGGTCAAAAAACTTTTGTTAGTTAATTAATAAGCAAAGCAATTTCAACTAACTGTTACAATAACTAAATACGTTTTAGATGTTGAGTATAACATAAAAATATAGCACTTATCAATAAAACTAGCGAACTAACTAATCAATCGAACAAAAATAGCGAATTGAATACAATATTAACAAATGTGAAATCAAAATAAATACTGGAGCGTTATACACAAAGTAAATATAAATTAAGTTTCTGTTACACAAATAAAGAGAAATCCATAAAAAAATTAAAAAGGCCTAATTAAAGTTGTTTAGCAATCGCAATCAAATCAGTGCAGCCGTTTACGAGAATCCTTGACTCCACGACAATGGCCGCAATAACAATTAATATGTAATAAAGAAGCAATTTGCCGCTTCCGGTTCGTTACTTCCTTGTTTAACACTAGTTATTATACATATCACTTAGTTTATGTGATCTTTATAAATTCTTATCATGGCGGGCTAAGGGCCTGCCTGATGGTAAACAAACACCGTAGTTTATGGACGCTTGTGACTCCAGAAAAATCACAAGTGCGTCACCAACCTTTTATTGAATTTGATTATCGACTCGATTTCAACTCGTCTAAACCAGATTTACAAGAGTAAACAAGCCATGCAATGTACAATTTACATAAGTTTAAATAAAAATCTACCATGTTTCTTCGACTGTTAATTTCATTGACTTTGCCACATCGATTCAATGTAATAAAGGGACCAGCCAAATCAACACAAACGAAATGGAAATACTCGATCTCTTACTTTTCGCGCTATTGACTACATTGGTCCGTCCTTTCAGTCTGATAAAATGAAATGAAGTTTTCTTTCTGTGAAATGTCTTATCTTCAATATTTAAAGTGCTTAGAATTGATGACTTAATTTTTCAATTGACGACTTTACGGCAACATTTTGTGGTAGAAATTTACTAAAACGTCATATAATACATGACGATATTATATTCTGTTGGCTGTGCAGTCAAGATATTAAGAAGAATTGGCTTAGAATAAAAATTAAAGTGATTAGAATTATAATGATGCTCATTATCATTAGCCATCGATGTAATTTAGGCAACGTCAAATTATTTTACGCTTAATGATATCGATAATCTTAAATATAAATAGCCTTCATTTAATAACATAAAAATAAGGAAAAGCTTGGAAGTAAACAAAATTCTTAGCATTCAAAACAGGTCAAAGAACTTAAAGGACAATGTATCTCAAACAAAACCACCTTATAAAAGAAACCAATAGTGTCGACACTGTACTGACACTTCATACATAATCTATAAAGTTTTGCTAGTGCATTTTTTGCCCACCGGAACGCTTAACTTTGTTAAAAATTGAAACAAATTTATTTTTGCAGCTGTTAACGTCTAAAATTATATGAAGTTGTTATAAAACTTGACAGTCCGTAATTTGCCGGTAGAACGTGTAAAGTTGTTGACGAGTAAACAATGAAAAAAAAAACTTGAGACGGTTTTAAACAAAGAGTAGCCTGCGGTCGGCGCCGGCGCAGTGCGCACGTCAATGCCAAGGCGATGGCAAGGACACCAACCTGTTTTGTTTGAGAAGAAAACTGTCGAGAAAAGTAGTGATTAAAATTGACCCATCGAGAAAGATTGTAACGCATTACGAAAGTTTGGAAAAGTATAGTGTTACAAAAACTGAAAAATAGTGGCGATAAAAGTCATTAATTTAGAAAACTAGTAAAAATTGTGACATATATTTAATTTAGGAAGCTTGGCAAAGCTTAGTTTGGGTAACAAACGAGGAAACTAGACAAAAAATTGTTCCAGGAAAAAAAAACCGTGGCGTGAGACCAGTGATTTATTGAAATATTTAGAAGTGATAGGCATAGAAATACGATGGTTTGATTTTTTTTGCCTTTATATACTAAACAATAAACTGTGATTAAGTGAGAAACTGTGTGTTACATTAGTGATTGACTTTTGAAAGCTTTGTTTGTGTTCAATAATAGTTAAACTTAAACCTCAAGAAAATAAACTGCATCGTTTTCCGGTTCGGAATAAAAAAAGGAAAGCAGTGGCAAAGGAGAAAAAAACTCAAAAATGCAATTAAAACTAAATAACTGTATTGTGAAAAAAAATTAAAACTAGTGAATGATATAATAACTTTAACGTGTACATTCGGTAATCAAGTTAAAGAAAATAATAGACAATAAAAATTAATAAACTAGTTATTTATAAAAGCTCATTATACGAATTCATACTCACTTTACAATGATCTTCAACTATTTATATATGTAATTAGATAGTATATACAGCTTTTGATCTCTACACAAATAATTGTGCACATCATTGTGTCGATTAGGATTAAAGTATCAATTACTAAATCACACAATAACTCTAAATATACCGAGTAAATATTTTAAGTTAACACATAAATTGATGACCAGCGTCATTCGTGATTAACAATCAAAAGGTATTTGTTAGTTAATGAAGTAGCGTAAATAGCTAATCACAAAATAAACATCAATAGTGTAAGGCATTTTATTAAAAAAAGTACCTATATATCCTTAATGAATAAAACACTAAGCGTTATTAAATATGTTAGTTAAAATGTTTTACAACCAGCATTTATTTGCAAATCACTAAACAAATCGGATAAATAGCACTGAATTTATGCAATTAGTCATAAATATTGAGCTTAGACGTAATACTCGTAAACTTATGTCATAACTAGTATAAATGAAAATAAATAAATAAACTAGAAAAAAAAAATTAAACGAAATAACTGTGTAAAATACGTTAAATGTGTTGTTTGTCCTCAATTTATTATCTAAGCACTTAATTTGTTAATTATTGGTGCCGCTAAACAGTCCAAACGATTTCGATCACAAAAAAACAAAAAGACAGTTAACTAGTTCATTCTGTACAAAATTTCCAAATTAAGGTGTTAAACATTTATACTGGTTATGATCTAAACCAGTATAAATGTGAAACATAGTGTAGACAGTAAAAAAATGTTTTTGAATGTGACAGGCAGTGATTATAGTGTAAACTAGCGTAGCCCTTAATTTATTAATGAATTATTGGTGCCACTCCAAACAGTCCAAACGATTTCGGTCACAAAAATCAAGAAGACGATCAAATAGTTTGTTCATTCATTCTATAACCATTATAAATGTGAAACATATATACTTAATACCAAAAAACTTGTTTTTGTTTCTAAATGTGACAAACAGTGATAGTGTGAATTAGTGTAGAAATGATCCTAAACTCAACACTATTGGTGCTGGCAGTGTGCGGCCGCCGACTCTGGCCGCAGGGCCGCATCGTCGGCGGCGCCAAGTCGGGCTTCGGACAGTGGCCGTGGCAGATATCACTGCGTCAGTACCGCACCTCGACGTATCTGCACAAATGCGGCGCAGCGTTGCTGAACGAGAACTGGGCGATTACGGCGGCGCATTGTGTCGAACAGTGAGTATTTACACTAATTAAGCGGCAATTACACTTCGTCGGCCGCTTTAGTGAGTAATTGAGTATTTCTTCATGCGACAGACAAGCTGCGTAGCCCGGTCTCCAATGCTTGACACCGTCTCGATATTTGGTACCATCAATCTTAAGTCATAGTAGATGATATGATAGATGTGTTAATTATTTAAATTTCGGTGTCAAATATTAGGAATATTGGAATGTTTACCTTTCACCACGGTTTCGTTCCCTGGTCTGGCCTGAATTTAAGTTATTCAATTTTTTCTGGAAGTAAATGTTGAAATATCTTAAACAGACTACCTCTCACATATCCTTGGTTATGTCTTTACTGCTAATATCTCGATTTTCTTTTGCCGTAACAGAAAATTAAAATGTTAGGAATGCTCATTATACCTAATAATATGACACGAAAATAAAAGATTTTGATGACAGTCGTAATACAAAAATGCATACGACCATGAGCGTAAGAGGAAAATGGAGCGAAGCAGTGTTGAAATAACAAGTGCCTAATAAGTGGTCGTAATTCTTGTAATTTGATTTTACCTTCAATATTATAGACAATGACAGTATTTAGATGATCTCAATCGATACAGATTCTTGTAAGGACCAAGGTTGTAGGTAGTAAGGACTAAGTATGTACAGTCAACAGCAAAAGTAGATGATCATTTTAGTACCTTGTCACTTTCACTACTTTGACGCATCCCAACTGTCGCAGTATTGTTACGTTAGTGCGGCAAAGTACAATAATGATCATCTACATTTGCTGTTGACTGTACTTAGGTAAGGCTCGTCCAGACCGTAGTTCAAATTACGCTTACGCCGTTTAAGTAGTGGCGCGCCTTACTCCCAATTTGTAAGGGAAATATTGCCAGCTCGGCAATATTCAACAGTATTGCCCGCAAAATCGGGAACTTTGGAGATTATCCCCGGATACCATTTTAGTGTTATGCATCGCGATTTTGACGCATAACTCCCAAAATAGAGCTCAAAATACGATAACGCCATGGAAATTGAATAGCATATCTTTTTTTAATTTTAATGACTGATGATGATCAAATTGATATATGAGGATGATGACTTAAAAAGAAAGAAAAAACATTTATTAATGAAAAACACAGATAATACATAGAATACACTTACTATATATATATATATATATATATATATATATATATATATTACTTACTATGTCACATAACTAGTATTTTTCTAAATATTTTAGCGTGCCCCCTTCAGAGCTGCTTGTAAGACTGGGTGAACACGACTTGGCGACAGAAGATGAACCGTATGGTTTCGCGGAACGGAGAGTGCAAATTGTAGCCAGCCATCCGCACTTCGATCCGGCTACCTTTGAATATGACTTGGCGTTGCTCAGGTTTGTGAATTAGTTATTATTATTGAATGACAGATGAAAAGTATGTGGGAAATACTGCCACGTTAATATGAAAATATTGCCAACTAGGTTTACTCGGTAATCCTTAGCCTGGTTTTCGTATGTAGTCACAGTACTACGTTTCTGCGGTATCCTTGTTTCTAATAAAAATAGGCGACAGATTAGCTGTACATTGTACAGATTGCAACAGATATCACATTTTAGCAATAAGACTGCATTTTGTCTGTCATTGTTTAATTTAACCTTGTTTTTTTAATTTTTGTGTGTAGGTAATAAAAAGATAATATTTTATATTGTATCTGTTTGTGTGTGTTTGTGTATGTGTTTTGGTTAAGTATACTTATCATACACACAAAATCAAAGAGTTTTGAACACCAATAGCCGTACTGTCTTCTACAGTTCACACACACACACACAGTACAGTACAGTTCAGGTGTCAGTTAGTTGTATCTTACAGTTCGAAAATGATTGCCATACGACAAAAAAAAAAAACAATAGCCGTCAAAATAAATAAATAATTCTATTTCTAACGAGCACGAATATTTGTATTATCTTATTATTTGTAAATCCCCCAAAGTACAACTGTCAAAAAATACGGTTGTACCTTGCTTTGCAGACAGAAGTTTCATAAAATGTATGTTTGCCTTAAAATTGTCATTTCACAAATAGCATTTTTTCACAAAGGGTCGTAGTTCTAACCTTTCCGAACCTACGGTTTTGGTAGACCTAAATGATATCTATATTTTATTTCAAAAAGTCTACTTAAAAATTTACGGTTTCGGAAAATAAGCTTTCAATTAAATGAATAATTCTGCGAAACAATAAATTCTATGAAACTTTTGTCTGCGAAACAAGAAGACATCGTCAAAGTACTTTAGCTAGTACAGTTAGTCAGCTGGTCAGTGTTTTTTGCCAGTGGTCTATGCGGTCAGTCACCAAAGTACTTGACCGCGTAGGTGGCTATGTACTCGCTAATATTTTAGGTGTACTTCTCATAGATTTGTATGACTTAGCTAATGACATCATGAAGATAATCGTCATTATCATTAATATAACTCTCACTAAGTGGCTCAAGTGCCGTGTGATTGTCGTGCTCTGATTCACGCTTGAACCGATAAACCGAATTAGTTGAAATTTGGTATACAGATAGTTTGAGTCTCGGGAAAGAATAGGGTACCATATATATTCGTGTATATATTTATTTTGTGGTATTGGTATTTATATATATTTTGTGGGTTTCCGATACAAACGACAATGCAGACAACCCTAATATTGCAGAAAAATCGGGAACTTATTAAAACTTATATATTTACGTACATGTCATATTCCCCCCCGTTTTTAATAGTATTTCTAATGTTAATTACCATGTTAGCTTGAAATTTTATATTTTTATGTGGATGTTTTCAGGTTCTATGAACCAGTGACGTTCCAGCCGAATATACTGCCAGTCTGTGTTCCTGACAACGATGACGACTTCGTTGGCAAGACTGCTCACGTCACGGGCTGGGGAAGGCTCTATGACGGTCAGTTTACTTTGGTCAAACACTCTTTAACCACTAGTGGCTAACTATTGGCTATATGCGAAGTAGGTGATCGGGGAAATCTAAATTCTAAGCGATCGCAGCGCAAACCATGGCAGTAATGTGTAGCTTCCGAGGACTTTGTCAAATTTTCTTCAAAATTTCGTATTGGTTTCCTACGATTCGTTTCGTTTGCATTTATTTATTTTTATTTATTTATTATCTTATTTATTTCGGTTAAATTTTCAGTAACGGGTCTTTCTCGCTTACTAAAATAAATAAAATATTCATGTGGCATTTTTTTATTTTATTTTTATTTTATTAAATAGGCACACAAAACAAGTATCAATCATTAATACACCATACATAATTCTTCTTATATAAAACTAGACTGATGCTCTAAACTATGTGTACACAGTGAGATAGAAATTTCTACATTAATTGAGGGACATTATAGTCGTGTAATTGAGTTATACAATAAAATTATAATCCAAGACTTAATTTTCTTCTTATAAAGAGTAAGTGATAAAGGAAGTATTAGTAGAGTACATTTATCTAAGGTAAGGCAAAATTATTCACCTAAAGATTTTGGTTATTTGTCTCTTAAAAACAGGAAAACTACTGTTAAATATGTCCAGTGAAGAATGCTCCGCTACAGTGTCATTGTATAGTCTACACACTCTGGTTATGGGGTTGTAATATGAGGTATTGTTAATGTATGTTTGGAGTACAAATATATTCGAGGTGGGATTACGCGCTCTGAACCTGGCTCTGAAAGTGAGTAGTGCTAGAAGAGTAGGGCAATCTAGGTGAGAGTGCACAATCTTGTATAAAATGAGTAATTCTGTGCGTTTTCGACGCGAGACTAACGATGATAGATGGAACCGCTCAAGCTTCTTAACATAAGATCTGTATTCTCGACCAAGATTGAGTCTGTGTCTGACAATATTAAGAAACTTTTTTTGCACCCGCTCAATTCTATTATTGTGGACTTCATAGAATGGTGAACAAATAACCGAGCCATAGTCAAGTGTGCTTCTTATTAAAGAACAATATAAGTGCATGTAGGTTTTTTGATTAGTAAAGTCCTGTGTCGAGCGAGAAATAAACCCTAATAGTTGGGAGCATTTATTTATTATATAGTCGTAGTGATGGTGAAAGGTAATTTTCTCGTCAAAGTATATACTTAGATCTTTTTAGTTAGTTGCAGCATTATTAGACATCTCTGAGTTTGACATTGTCCCGGGACCCATGACGTTTAGCTTTAAACTAGTGGGTCTGTGAGTTGTAGACCTCGCATGCTGTTTTCTCAAAGTTAAAAAATTCGTAAAACTGTATTTTTAATACAAAACAATAAAAAATGTACGAGAATCGGTTGAGAAATGCGACCTGTTGAGGGGAACAGCCGGACATCCGGACATATGGACATCCGTCGGATTTACGAAAGCAATTTTGCCTTAGCTAAAACGGAGAAGTATTGCTCGCTCGGTCAATAAACAGCCCGATGATGATGGTAATGATTTATTTATTATTGTAGATGGTCCTCTCCCCACGGTGCTGCAAGAGGTAGAGGTGCCCATCATCAACAACACGGCTTGCGAGGCGATGTACCTGGCCGCGGGATACAACGAGCACATACCCAACATCTTCATCTGTGCTGGCTGGAAGAAAGGAGGCTCTGACAGCTGTGAAGGTATGTTTTATTAAAAGATCTGACAACAATTTCGCCAATAGAATGTTTAATCAAATTACACTAAACGAGATCAAACGAAATGTGGTGAGATTAAGAACATATGTGACATTCCACGGAAAAAAGTACCACCATAAAATAGCTTTATCCGTGGAACACAACATAAGTTTTATGTGAAATAAAGTCCCAGTGTTAGACACCTTAATACCCAATAAATGACACCATTTGCCAAGCAAGCGGCGGTCATGAGTTCGCATACTGGCTCCTATGAATGAGTTTTTCGAACTTAATGTGTGTGAACGTACGGAATATCACATTTACCGTTAGTTTTTCGGTGGAGAAAAACATTAGGAGGTATATCTGCGAAGAAATTCAAAAGTGTACGTGGAATTCGCAACCCGTACTGGGCCAGCGTGGGGAGTTTTGTCCGTTCCCTTTCATATATAACTGGAAGCCTGTGCCCAGCAGTGGGACGTTAATAGTCTGATGATGGAAACCACAGATGGCCATGGGCAGTCTGGTTAGTGCGAAAATTTTCTTCTGATCATATCAGATAGTCGTAACAATACCCTACGCAGCGAACTGTGCTTGTCTGTATCTAGACTTATCAGTGTGGTTAAAAAATACGTCAGCTGGAAATGCTTCTTACCTACTACGCTGGCTCGATGACCCAAACATGATCTTGTTAGCTAATGCTTTTAGAGGAACATAACGATATGTTTATCTTGGTTTCAATACCCTTCACGTTTTAAGCAGTTTTTGAATAGCTTGCATCGCAGAGCAATTTATATCTTTTACATTTTAAAGTTATAAACTACACACTGGTAGCGGTTAAAGAAATCTTATTATAGAACTCTATCAAGTAATAGAATTGTTAAAACTTTTTTTTTTTAAATAATACATTTTAGTTTAATTTTATTTTTTGAGGGAATTTTGCAAATACTTGAATTACGACTGCTTCGTTTATTAAAAAAAATACAATTTTGTTTTTTTTTTAGGTGACAGCGGCGGCCCTATGGTAGTGCAGCGAGCGCGGGATGGCCGCTTCGTGCTTGGCGGAGTCATCTCCTGGGGCATCGGCTGCGCGGAGCCCAACCAACCCGGCGTATACACGCGAATCTCAGAGTTTCGGGACTGGATCAACCAGATACTGCAGTTCTAAGCGATATTGCGCCACGGAAATATTGCCGGGAAATATTGCCTAGTTAAATGATCGATATTGAAAATGACAATATGTTCGTAATTTTTATACGCTTGAAGCGTTAATGTCAGTATATTGTCGTAATATCTCGCATTAATTTATATCGCAGACCTGGCAATATTGCCAAAACGGGAACTTGTTAAATATGGGTGGAAATTATTCAGTTAATTGAATATTTTTTAAAAATCTGGCAATAATATCGCCAATGGAATGTATAATCGAATGACACTAAACGACTTCAAACAAAAATGCGATAGATAAGATTAAAAACAAATGTGATATTCCACGGATACCTTACCTACCACCGTACCTTTATCCATGGAACGCCACATAAGTTTTATGTGAAATGAAAAGCATCCAAGAAGTAAGGAACGCCTACCTTACTTGTGCCATTCTCCAGCAAAAGCTACATGGTAAGGTACAGTCAACAGGGCGACCAAGTATGAATTTGCCACTAGAGGCGCTATTGTAGCATGAGGTCTGTGAAATGTCAAATGTCACTGTTTGTGGGTGGATTACGCGGATTAATTTCTAATTAGAATAATGTGGTGAATATTTTGCGATACCTGAGATTAATTATGGCAAATATGAGTTGCCGGTCAATGAATTTCAGTGATTTGAGACAGTTTTATGTTTCGCAAACTTATGTCCTCCTTTTTCTAAGAACAAAATGGGACTCCGCAATACTGCGGCATGCTCTATATTCTTAAGGTACCATTTTAAGTCCGCAGAAAGCTCGGTTCTCTATACAAACGAAGTGTGGAATAACATGAAACTTTGTATACACAATGAGATCCGGCATATCTAGGCCCAAATCAGTTAATTAGTCATAAATCAGTTTCTATTGCTTGAATAATGGGAAACAATATAGCGATTATTAAGAAGAATTAATTACAATTATTACATAGAAAATTCGTTGTATTTTTTTTCTATTACAATTTCTAGCAACAGAAACTAATTTCTGACCTAGATATGGCAGACCCCATTGTGTATACTACAAAATTTCATGTTATTTCAGCATGGCGTTTTAAAATGAGAACGAAACTACGATTGTATGGGGAAACGAGTTCGGTTGAGCGTCCGGTGTGACCCTTAAGGTCTTTAACATGATTATATGTAAACATTGTTTTACGCCTGTAATAACTAATAACATACTTTGACAGCTGGACCTTACGCGACAGTGGCGCCAACTGTTGAGCACAAAAACTGTAGCCCTCACTGCGTGTGTAAATGGCACCTTACAAACACCGTCTAAAGGTATACTTTTGCTTGAGACCAGATTATCCCTATGATGACTACGACAAATGAGGTCGACATCATATCGTCTCGGTTGACAACCAGTACTCACAGAGTCGGCTGACAACCAATACTCACAGAGTAACGAATACCCACTAAAAAAACATTACACACCTTCTTTTGGCAGTCGTGTAATAAAGCTCGTATCCGTCCATCGCTTTAGCAGTGAGATACGAGGTTTCTAAACGTAATGACAGATTTTATAGCGACTTTAAGTTGTCACCCGGCGATATGTTCGATTCCAAATCAATGGCAATGATGGTGCGTCAATAGAATTTGTGCTATAAACGGCATTTTTTATGCTTTTATTTTATTGGCTACGACATATTACACTAAACGCAGCTGATCAATGCCCTTAACCCTTTCAGTGCCAATGACGCATATGGTGCGTCAATAGAATGTTTGCTATATACGGCACTGTTACTGGCTTATATGTAGCGTAGCTGATCAATAGCCTTAGCCTTTTCAGCGCCGATGATGCATGTTTTATTTTACTGGCACTGAATAGTGACTACGACGACATATCAAATGTAGCGTACCTGACCAATGGCCCTAATCCTTTTAGTGCTAGTGACGCAAATAGTGCGTCAATGGTATTTTCGCCATATACGGCATTTTTATTTATTTTTTGCTGGTTACAACGTACAACGTATAACGTAGCTGTTCAATGACCCATTTAATGCCAATGACGCATATGGTGCGTCACTGGAATTTTCGCTATATACGCCATTTTTCATGTAAATGGCTAGTCGCTACGCCGTATAACACGTTGCGTAGCTGCTCACTGACGATAAATATCAATACGATATTAATGACGATAAAATAATGCATTTATAAAATGTAAGAATATAACTATCCAAGAAAAACTTGGTTTTAGCAACGAATTTAATATAGATAGGTAGGTTAATTAATTTATTTTTATTGCATCTTCTACAAAATACAACCTATAGAAATTTGTATCACTTCCAAGCGATAGGTATCTCTTGTTGATGTCTATAATAACTATTTACGATTCAAGGGTTGTAAAACAAAGAAAGGCCGATATCGCAGATGTTTGAAGTTCGAGCCGCAGGCGAGGGTCATAAATATGCGAGAGAGGGCTTTCTGTTTTACGACCCGTGTTTTGTACACAATTTTACGTAACCACTTGGCCAAAAAGTGGGCTTTTCGGGACGCGCAGCGTGCGAAAAAACGCGATTTTTAGCAAGGTGTAGTGTAAAGACTATTTTTAATTGCGTTCTTGAGGAAATGGCGACTTAATGACCATGCCTAGGTTGCGATTAACTCTTATAAAGAAACTTAGCTTTGCATCAACAACATGAAGATCTTAAGGGACTTGTCACAAGTTTTTGGTGTCTACACCTCCTCGAATCAATGATGGCTTGTCAACCAGGCAATGTTTAAAAATGTATTAGGTACTTAAGAGGGCGCAGTACGCTCGGTTCTCCATACAAACGTATTTATGCTCTCATTTTAAAACGCCATGCTAGAATAACATGAAACTTTGTATACACGATGGAATCCGGCATATCTATGTCGGAAATTAGTTTTTGGTGCTAGAAATTGTAAAAGAAAAAAAATACAGCGGTCTTTTGAGTTTTTTACGGCTTGTATGAAAACCTTAATAGTCGTTGTATTTTTTCTCCATTATAATTTCTAGCAACAGAAACTAATTTCTGACCTAGATACGCCGGATCCCATTGTGTATACAAAGTTTCATGTTATTCTAGCATGGCGTTTTGAAATGAGAGCGTAAATACGTTTGTATGGAGAACCGAACGTACTGCGCACTCTTAACTGATGCATCCCCTTAAATATAGTTTCCTTTTTCATAATATAGTAATTTTTGATAACAGGAATTATGAAATCAATAAGTACATTTAAGTAATAATTTATTTTAGCCTTTTAATTTTGTAAATACGTTTTTCCCAATGATGCATTTATTTTAGTTATTTTAAGCCATAAATTAATATTAAATTATTCTCGTAAGTAAAATTTGGAAGAGTAAAGCTGTTTTTTTAAAAATAGGTATATTTTTAATAAAGCATTTTTAGTTAAGTTTTTATTTTATTTCTTACTCAACCTAAGGCTCTCTATATTGACGGGACACAATCTGTATTCGGTATTTTCTACTTTCCCGCCAGCATACAAAAATCGCCTTGATTTCTTTACTTATCGGTATGTTGTAAACGGATTGTATAAGGTGCCTTCCAGATTTGTCGATGCGGAGAGTGAGTATTATATTCTTTGATGCGGAGGCGGTACCACAGACTTCGGATTGCGTACATCCTAATTCTACGGGCGGTACGATATGAGAAAACTGTCAGCTGTCAGTGTCAACCGACACGAAAGCAGTACTACCCCGCTTCTGTGCATGGTATTACTACTGCGCAAAACACACACACACACACACACACACACACAGACACACACAGATTACTGACAGTATTTCGTCAAGTGAAAAAATCTCACATCAGAAGGTAAACTCACGTCAAAGAACAAAATACCTATCACATTACGCTCTCGCCCCGCCAAGTCAGGAAGTCGCCTTATCCACCCTTTTACATAACGGCTAGGCGTTTTGTAGTACGACGTGTCAATTAGCCGGATTGTATACGGCTGAATGAAAGTCCGCAACAGCGGTTCAGTAGCGGTAGCCTTTTCGACGTATTACATTACGCCTCGCCATTTTGCAAAACAGAGAGGGTCCTTTGGAATAGGTACGTCGACGAGCGTAGCGAGGAGGTGTGTTAGGAAGAACTGCGACCCTACAGCGCGCAAGCCGCGAATCATCAGAAACAAAGCGGTTAAACGTGAGCCGCCATATTGAAGAACGTATTGCAGTGGCAATCAGGCTATTCGTGTCACGCTGTAATACAAAACGGCTCTGTTTATTGTCTCTAACTCATATATATAACTGTGCTGACAGTTATAAGGCCATGGAAGCGTCATTGTAAGGGATATCTGATATATAAAACAGCAGTAATTGTAAATTGTTTATTACAATACTTAAAAAAAGCAACAAAAATTCTTTCACCGTAAATGGCTTATTCAGCGTTGGATGAAATTTAATTTGAAGTATTATGATGGCGAGGTACTTATTATATAATAAATGTTTGCCAAAATGCATCTGTGTGTGACGTCAGCGATTCTCTTATCGATAGCCATTTTTAATTTGCGATAAAAATGACACGTTCAATACGTACTAGCATACAAAAAAGTATTCCGTAAAAGTTCCTGAACTGTTTAAAAGGAATTCAGTGAAACGCATAAATTAATACGTATTTCCTTAATATATATACTGGTAACGCAGTGGTAAGGGACCTTTTTCATACAGATTGATGACCACTGAGTTGATCGATTTATTTACATCACTTACTTAGATATTAATCAAAACTATCGAAAGTAAACGCCTAATTAAACCCCTTTTACAACCACTAAGCAGGAAATTGTGGTCAAGGCTAAATATTCCAAGATACGCATTTTAACAAAGTGTCGAAAAATTAAAATAGGTAGCATTGTCCAGTATTTCTTTCTTCATATTTTTTGTTGTACTGACTTTTAAAGTATAACTAATTTCATTTTCATCGACTGAGCTACAGATGTGTCGCGATTTTCGGGAATACTGCCAACGGAAATATTGCCGAAAACTATGATTCTGTTTCCGGTAAAGATGTCACAAGAAATATGTAATAATGTGCCACCTAAATCGAATGCAAAGTTTTTATCAGATACTAACAAGATAAGTAATAATTAACAGTGCAATATGATAAGAAATAATTAATAACAAAAAATGCGGCAACAAGCGGCTGACAAAACTTCTTTGCCAGCAAAGATTGTCGGCACATCACTAAGAGAAAAACCAATTTTAAAATGGACGCCCCTCTTCTTGTAGAAATTATTTCAATGTCTGTTTCTTTTGATTGTGCCTATACAGGATGTTTTTATTGATTTCCGTTCCTTCAAGCATATAGCCGTGTATAGCCATAGAAATGACGTAGCATATTTAGTTTTTTAATTTTTATGAAAAAAAAATTTTTTTCATTTTCATACACAATAAATAATTATATCACCATATAATATGAAAAATGGCCTTAAGAGTTAACGTGAAGTTAAGCAAAAGTTAATGTCAAGTATGACAATTCGGAATTCGAATGACACGCACGTAAACATTGTTTAATTGTTAAGAATCTTTATAATTTACTAGGGGTGTTAGTTACCGAAAATGAATTCTTGAATAACTTCGAAATAGTACAAATTGGGATACTAGTGTCCTAGAGAAGATTGCTTTATTTCATCTCAGGATTGAGCCCTCGCAATTAAAACATCCTGTATAATTTGAAGAATAAACTACTTTTTTTAAATAAGGACAGGTAAGTGACATAGTAATTATAAGTGGCAGTGGGCGAGGCACATTGCACGCGGTTCTACATGCATGGCCGTTTGGGGCGGAAAGGCTCTCGAGTGGCGACCACGTACCGGAAGGCGTAGCGTGGGCACCCCACACCGTGGACTGATGACCTGGTGAAGGTCGCGGGAGTTCGCTGGATGCGGGAGGCACAGGGCCGGTCACTGTGGCACTTGTTAGGGGAGGCCTATGTCCAGCAGTGGACGTCTGATTGGATGATGATGATAAAGTGTTACATTTCGTTACCGAGCGAGCGAAGCGTCTCCGTTACCGCTTGAGCAATAATTCTTTCCAATTTCAGACTGTCCGGATGTCTAGGTGTTCTCCTTTGCAGGTCGCATTTCTCAACCGATTTTCGTAGAATTTTGTGAGCAGGCTCGATAGGTATATGGATTTTTCTACGGTCTTGTTTCGGAAATTTTGAAATTTAAAAAAAATGCGAGGTCTACTACTTACTAGTGTTAGCAACGGATACATTTGCTAATACCGACAAACATTACATTCTATGATTATAGTACAATTACTGATTGCATTGGCATCCGCATGGATCCACCACAGACACTAAACCACCCGCTGGCACATCCCCCTCAAACACAACGTATCCAATAACAGGCACATTGCCACACACAGCCGTCGGCCCCGCTACTGGCAACTCCCCCACAATGGCGACATCACCATAGCCTATCTGCTGACTAGTACCCTGCACTACATTGTTGCAGTTGTTTGGCAAATTGCCGATGACCAGGTTTGGCGAGCTCCCGAAGTTCAGGCCAGGGTTGCCAATGGTGAGGCCGCCTAGGTTGCCAAGGCTGCCAAGGTTGCCAAGGTTGCCAAGGTTGATGGCTTGAGATGGTTGCTGGCAGCCGCAATTGTTCAGCGACAATACTTGGCAGATCGCATTCTGAAAAATGTAGAATAAATGTTGTGTTAAAGTTTTTAAAGTGAGCCTAGATAGTAGTATTTTACAGTACATATGGGGCTATATTACCGCACGAGTGCGGTAATCAGCAGATTACGTGCATATGTTGAAACTTTAAAGAGTATATGTACTGTAAAACGCTGTACGATACACTTGCGAACAGGTAATTCACAACTCGTGTCGATTTAAAACACTCCCTTCGGCCGTGTTTCAATTTATCACCACTCGTTGCGAATTTCCTGTTTTCTGCACTTGTATCGTAATGTACTATTACAGTACATATGGTGCCACTTTGCCGCACGAGTGCGGTAATCAGCCGATTACGTGCATATGTCGAAACTTTAAAGAGCCATATGTACTGTAAAACGTTGTACGATACACGTGCGAACAGGTAATTCGCAACTCGTGTCGATTTAAAACACTCCCTTCGGTCGTGTTTCCATTTATCACCACTCGTTGCGAACTATTATGCAAAAGTTACAATTACAACGACTTTCGAATTTTAAGACCTGATTTAACGTTGCATATAATATTTTTTAAACGACAGCAAAATAATTTGACTTAAATTAAAAATCGTGGCAAAACACGGGCATAGACGTGTGCCTCTTTTAAAAATTAACATAATAATGTATGGAAATGATGGAAATCCATCATGATCCTCCCACCAGTCTTATAATGAATGGTCTATGGTATAGACTTGCATTGGTAGGTATATAAAGTTTATTGTTTTAATTTTGCTGTGTCATTTAATTGACAGATTTCATTGTTGGAGTAGAAAAATATGTTGTATCCTTCGCGTTCAATCCTCTGTAGCTGTTTTCAGTTCAGTGTAACAAAAGCTTATTTCAACTGTTTTTATAAAATACATACTATACTTTAACTCCTTTATTGCATTATTAAAGATAAACGCCTTAATATCACATCACATTTTAATAAAGCTGAAGAGTTTGTGTGTTTGAACGCGCTAATCTCAGGAACTAATGGTTCGAATTGAAAAATTCTTTTTGTGTTGTATAGTCCATTTATCGAGGAAGGCTTTAGGCAGTTTAGGCTATATAACATCAAGCTGCGACCAATAGGAGCGAAAACGCGGACGAAGTCACGGGCAACAGCTAGTACGTAATAAGTGTCAATTATTGAGTTCTCAGGCGACAGATGTATTTCGTTTGAGTTTGTACTCATCCTAGACGCTTTAACCGACCACGCTCACATTTTGCATGTCGATAGGTGACATCATGGCAATGGTTTAGATTTAAAAAAAAAACTGTATATGATTCAATATGATGAGCTCCCTGCCGAGATTTTCTCGTCGGACTACAGTAAGGGGTTCTTCAAGAAAGGAGTGTATAAATTCTTAAAGGGTCGGCAACGCGCATGTGACACCCCTAGGAGTTGCAGGCGTCCATAGGCTGCGGTGACCGCTTATCATCAGGCGGGCCGTACGCTTGTTTGCCACCGACGTAGTATTAAAAAAAAACAAAAATATATATATATAAAGTCGTGCACGTGCAAATTTGGTGCAAACAATGGAAACGGTCTCACTCCCTATGAGTTTGAGAACGGGTAGGCGCGCTCAGCTCAACATTCTGCAAAGCACCAGCAAACTGCATTGCATACCTAGTTAGAATACCACTGGCACGTTTACCTTACCGTTGGTGTATTATAATAACAGTTAATTGTATAAAATTACCTGTAATAAGCACACGACGACACAAACAAACAAAATATGTGACATATTGACCTGAGTCGGCGAGTAATGCCATGCGAAAACCTTCGTCGGCATTTTATACACATGAATGACTTAAACTTTGCATAACGTATTGCTTCTGTTTACATAATAATTCCATAATTTATCTGTGTAATTTAGCGATAGTAGTGTGTGGAAATTTATCGGTAATATTAATTTGTTAATGTTTTAATTTTTGATTAGTGATATTCCGTTGCTAGGTTGAGAAAAAAAAAGAGTGAGCCAGCAATTATTTCCAGGTGGAAAAAAAGTTTTTTTTTCAAAGATAGCTTAAGTGCATTTTTATTATTAAAACACAAGCAAATTAAAAAAGAATTAAAAAATACCAAAACTACCCTTTAAAACGAAAAAATCAAAAATAAATAAGACTCACAACTTGATACTACCTCAAAAACTGCATTGACAGGCGCATTTTGATCTCGCGGTGTCAAGATTCATTACTTAGAAGTGATAACATTAGATCAAAATTTATACGATTAAAAAATAATGGACACAGTGAGTTACTGTTGATGCCCTAAGGGTCTAAGGAAGCGCCCTTTTAAATATTTGCCGGTAACGGGACTGTAACTGCCTGTGTGTATATACAGTCGAAGAAAGTCTTTCCTATAGACTATGTGTTGGTCGGCTTATGTGTATGTATGTTAATGTTCTCTATCAAAAACAAAAAAATATAGAAATAGAGACGATTATGTACGAATGACATCAAACGCCTGTCAAAGGAATTTGAATCTTCTATCATCATCATCATATCAGCCGAAGGATGTCCACTGCTGGACATAGGCCTCCCCGAAAGTCACAATGGCTGGTCTTGCGCCACCCGCCGTGCGGTCATCGCGCGGCCCTGTTAACTACGGCTCACTAGGGTGAGCATTGTTTACGGAGTGGTGGTGGGGTCGTCTGCTTCGTCCGTCGGTGAGGTCAAGCCCTGCCGGAGACCCTGCTAGGGCAGGTCTAGCGAGCGACACTGAAGCTTGAAACGTACAAAGCGTGGCGCAGCGTCGTTGCGGGGCGGAGGCGGTTTTTCTGTAAAGCAAACGCAGTCCGAGGCACGTTGCACCAAAACAACACGCGGCATTCGGTAGTGTGGTAGAGTGGAGTCCTCCATTATACCGCACTACGCCACGCGGAGCGCACGCGGCCGCGTGTGTGTCATATGAAGCAGTAATCGACAGTCGACAGTTTCGGAAAGATCAAAAACGCCCCGTACCTCGCCGCTCCCGCTCTATGCGTTTCGAGCTTCAAGCCGACGACACTGCAGGATATATGTTGTACATCAAGGTGGGATGGGCAGGTTTGTACTCACCAGGTCCCGTGGTAAAGCCTGTCGGACGGTCTGGAGTGGTGGTATGGGGCTATGTTTTGGAGGTGGGTTTGGCGTGAGTCCGCACGCTCAAACATGACTCTGGTCAGTCTGGTGATGAAGTCGTCTAATTGCGCCACCCGCATAGAACGGACTCCCGCGATCTTTACCTTAGGTCTATCTCTAAGGATTGGTAACTTCTATTCTATTCCGTTGAAATACGAAATCTAACACCTGTATATACATTTATTTGGCTCTAGTAATGTGCAATTATAGGGATTATGAGTCCAACCAAAGGGTTGTATGGCGAGTACCAGGATCCTATACCTTACTTACTTTATTAGACAACTCAAATACAAAACTTTTCTTACTTCCATCCTCTCTATGTACACGCCCAAGCCTTCCCAGCAATTTTCTCAGTTTATATCACTACATATCATAATTCAGGTATAGTCGTACATGCTAGAAATATTTTGTGTTTGGGATGTGGGCTTGAGATCTTTGGGCCAATAAAATGATGTTGATTGCTATGTGAAGACTTTAATATATAGATTGCTATCCGGTCATAAGGCACGTAGGCCGTCCTTATCCAGACAGGCCCCTTGCGTCACCCCCTGCGATATTTGACCAATTCCTCGCCGGCTTCCCTGATGCTGTGAGGACCACTGGAACTTCTCCTAGTCTGTGTCCCGTATCCCGGTTCCTGTGCTGCTATGACTAGTCATCCTGGCTTGGTCAGAAAATGGCCACCACATCGCCGACACGGTTGATCACCGTCATAACGTGGACGAGAAACGTATGGATCGGATGATGAAATCCAAACAACTGAGACCGTGCATGCGTGCCATGCGTGATTACATATCAGAAGTTATAGACTTTACATACTGAACAACATACAACATACAACTCATATTTACAGCTAAAACATACATGTTAAAAGTGCAATACTAAAATCAAAATCGAAAAGTAAAGCCATATGGAATATCGTGAATGAGAATACATTCAGAAAGAAAACGACTGGTAAAGGTACGATCAAGCTAGTGGATGATAATGAAGTGATTGATGATCCTGTAAGCATAAGCAACCGTTTTAATGATTATTTTACTAGAGCGGGACAGGTATTTGAAAGAAATGTGGAACATAGCGGTCAGCATATGTACCTTTTACAAAACAATCACATTAATAACGCAATATCTATGTTCATGTCTCCTATTGATGAAATAGAATTAATAAATATAGTCAAATCCCTAAATAATACAAGTTCATGTGGTCCGGATGATATAAGTACCACTTTAATCAAATATAGCATTGAAGTTTTATGTGTACCGCTGTGTGATATATTTAATGCATGCATATGTGATGGAATTTTCCCCGCCCAATTGAAAACAGCAAAAGTAGTCCCCTTACACAAAAAGCACTCTAAGACAGACATAAATAACTACCGCCCTAATCACTGCTATCACTTCTATCAAAACTTTTTGAAAAGGCAATTGCAACTACTTATAGAATGATTAATCATTTTGAAAAAAATGATTATTTTTGTTCTCAGCAATTTGGTTTTAGACGAAATCGGAATGCTGTTACAGCTATTACTAAATTAGTCCGACAAGTAATGGCCAATCTTAACCAAAACCTCAAATGTGCTGGTATATTCTGCGACCTTAGTAAGGCGTTTGATAGTGTGAATCATAGAATATTATTGGACAAATTACATTATTATGGAATACCGGGGTCTATATTAAAACTTCTTACATCTTACCTCACTGATAGAGTCCAATTTGTCCAAATATCTGATGTAGATAGGTTGGGGTGTATTGAATTTATCAATTCTGCTCAAAAATCGGTTACCTGCGGGGTCCCCCAAGGATCTGTCCTTGGTCCCTTGCTGTTTATTATTTGTATTAATGATTTACAGTGTAATATTACTCATGGAACAGTTTACCTCTATGCAGACGACACAAGCATTATATTTGAAAATCAAAATGATGTGGAATTTAGGGCTCAAGTTAGCCAGACATGGGCGGACCTGACATACTGGTTTGAGTGTAATGGTCTGAAGGTTAACATGGAAAAAACGCTGTATCTCCCTTTTCTAAGACATACAAACAGCGTAACGTACGACTTGCCTTTACCCATAGTAAAAGTCACTAATGTCAAGTTTCTAGGCGTAGAATTAGATACATAGTTGCGTTGGTCAAGCCATATAAGCCTACTACGGAAAAGACTAGCCAGCGCCTGTTAAAAAATCTTTCAAAAATGTTGAACTCTTCGGTACTTAAGACAGTCTATTCTGCATATTTTGAAAGCTTACTAAGTTATGGTCTTGAGGTTTGGGGTAATGGTGTTCATGTGAACCGTGTTCTCATACTACAAAAAAAGGCTCTTAGGTATGTCGAAAAAGCAAAGCCTCTTGCCGTCCACTTTTTGTAAAACACAGAATTCTAACTGTGATATCGCTTTACATATATTTGGTCTGCATTTTTGTTTACAAAAATAAGTCCAGTTTTGCATGTAATAGTTATTAATTAAATCTAATTAAAAAAAAACGTCATAATACACGTTTTTTTTTTAAATTAGATTTTATATTTTACATGCCAAATTATGGCGGAACATGCATGAACATGTAATTTAATTCTACTGACATGTAAATTTATAACATCTGTGTATGTTTTTGCAAAATAAACATTTCATTTCATAAACATTGTTTTGAGTGAATTGGAATAGGATTGACCATACTGACCAATTAATATTATATTAATGTTATTATTTCTATACATAATCATCATCATCATCCTCCTAGCGTTATTCCCAGTACAGTTGTATCCTGAAGAATGCCTGGGGTCCGCTACCTGATCCCAAGAATTGGCGTAGGCACTAGTTTTTACAGAAGCGACTGCCATCTGACCTTCCAAACCGAGGGGGAAACCGACCTTATTGGGAATAGACTTGTCAAGTGAGTGGGCAACTTGACTGTTTGAATTTCTCAAGCCGCCCTGAGTCCTCTAACTTGGCTTAACGATTGCTATCATAGACAGCAACCGGGATCAACGACTTAATGTGCCTTCCAATGCACGGGAGCGCTCAGTTAGTAACCACTCAAAGCGGTCACCCATCCAAGGACTGACCTCGCCCGACATTGCTTAACCTCGCATACCGCACGCAGTACGCGGGTGCCACTGAGCCACCTTATTATTTCTATACAAGTTTTTTAAAATATTTTCAATTCGACATTTTGATATTGTTTGTAATTTGAAAATGAAGAAAAAAAGAAGAAAAATGATTTATTCCATAAAACACACAAAACAAGACTTATATAAATGCTACCTACAAAATCACACAGAATCAATATCCCCACTAAGAGAGAAGCGAACAGTTTAAAAATGTTTACGTACCAACACTCCGCCACCGCTGCGCTAATTATGTTGCCGAATTTCTTTTTGTGCCTCTTGTCTCTCTTCACACTTATCTTGTTATCTTTCTTCACACTTTTTTTTTATTAAAAATGGTATTGCTCTTGGCCAGCATCTAGCCAGGGGGCAAAGACGAGGCCGACGATGAAGCGAGCTCACCCAGAAGATGCCTATTCACTCGTGGCTTAAAAAGGTCCAGGTTATATGAACTAACTTGTTTATATTTGAATGGCTTAGACTTGCCTGCGTTGGTTACTGTGCTTTTATCTGGGTATCAATGTTACAGTAAAATTGTGATGTATTTTCCACATTACTTTGCGAAACATCATCATCATTATGGCTGAAATCGACCACGGCGACTGATAAGAAAAAAAAAGAAACTGGCTAGTGAGTCGTCGCTCGGAAGCTCTCAAATGACTAACATAACCTATCTACAGTCCAATCTTTCGATATACAGAGAGCGAAACTTTGGTGCCGGTGACATCATTTTGAGGCAAATTCACATACCTATAGGGTGATTTTGTATAAACAACATTGCGACACTCCAATGATTGTCAATAATGCAATATGCAATAAAGGATGATTCACAGTAGGCCGTTCCGTGTCCGGGCCGGCCCGTTTTCTTCTAGAGAAATACGCCGGCCGTTGCGTTTGCTGTCATAGAAAACGGGCCGGCCCGGACGCGGAACGGTCTACTGTGAATCATCCTTAATGGTAATGTAATATATATTTAGTTACTTGTGATAGTTAGGTACAAGCTCGAGTCGTATGACGAGACCGCTGTCCGCGCCCGACCCAGTGCTGCAACTAATTACATGTATTTGTGTAATCTATCTATAATTCAGGAACCATGACGACATTCTTCATAAGTAATAGTAATAGTAATAGTATTTATTGTATTGATCATTGATTGTACAACAAGTATAAAAATTTACTATATTAGGTACGTTTATAATAAGCTTTAGGTACATTAACATTTATATGAACTCGGAAATACAGACGCCGGCAGAGAATTCCAAACCTTAGAAGTGCGCATTATAAAAGAAGATGCAAAGCGCTTGGTTCGATTTAGAGGAATTTAATCTATCTACGGCCTTTGCCAAACCGCAAACAGACAGAGCCGATGCTGTCAATAGAATATGAATTAAAAAAAAAAAAAAAAAAACATTGTAAACAATTGTCTGAATAAAAGGCTTATATTATTATATTATTATTAATCTATCTACGGACCTGCGAAGATTTTACACATGCTGACACGGATGAGTTCCAGGATTGCGTCATCTCACGGCCGCCGTTACTGACCAGAAGAAGAAACTTCAAGTCAATAAAGAATCGGTAATGCGCTTGTAATTCTTCTGGAATTGCAAGCTACCATAGGCTATGGTGTCTTCTTACCATCAGGCAGACCGTGCAAGCTTGTTTGCCACAGTGGTCGTATAAAAAAAGGAGACTGGGTTGGGAATAAAAAAATACTAAGTTTGTCATTTATAAATCCGATTATTCATTCCGATTTAGTTCAGATCATTGGGGCCTTTCATTTACTTGTAAAAGCCGAGGTATTCTCTAGAGACTGTATGGGGTTCTTCAAGAAAGGAGTGTATACATGTTTAAGGGTCAGCAACGCACATGTGACACACCTGGAGTTGCAGGCGTCCATTGGCTGACACGCTAGTGACAGCAATAGGGCTCAGTTTGGACCCTTCGAGTACGGAATCCTAAAAACGAATATTGCCACTACCTAACCAATATTGGCATGAGCTGTAGTACTCACACGATTGTCATTAGTGTTTAGGATTTCTTGCTGTTAAGCGTTAATATTGCTATTTTCCAGCCGAAAATGAAAAATTAATCAAACCGGGCGGGATTTTTTTGAGTTGTAGCAACTTTGACGGTAGATGTTGCTATTAGTCTCCCTTAGACTTAATTATAAAGAGTGAACTGATTGAAAGATTCATTGCCTTGGGATAACCCTCAAAGGTTAGCTGGAAGAGATCCCTCATAGGGATAAGTTCGCCTTTGTACTCTGATCCTGTGTGACATGTATATGTTTAAAACTGTTATTATGTACAATAAAGTGCTTACATACATACATAGCCAGCGGTAGCTCAGTTGGAAAGAGCGATGGCCGGACGGATTCCAGATGTCGCGGGTTCAAATCCCGCTCGTGGTGATCAATTTTTCATTTTCGGTTGGAAATTATAATTCCGCTAAGTGGAAGTTTCCGCTTGTAATAATATTTACAGTTGATTATTGTTGATCACGGGAATCGTATAGTTAACGTAAATTAATATTTAACACGTATATAAATAAAAGAAACGGTTATTAATAAATATTTATTACACTTAAATAAATAACGCTATACATAATTTAACTTTCCTCATTATTTAACTGGTCACACACGTAATTGACAGCACCCTGTCCTTGGCTAGATACTGCCCCGTTTATAGCCACATTGGCATTGAATGGCATTCTACCATTCACTTCCACATTACCCCCTACTTGAAGGGCTCCTGAAGAAAACTCAATACCATACTCCCTAGGCGGTTTTACTACATTAGCGTACATTGGCACGCTTTTATAAACGACAGTTTCACTGCCAATATTACCTACACCCATATTGCCGCTAGCTACACCAATATTGCCACTAGCTAAGCCAATATTGGCGTTAGCTATATTGCCGTAATTCGCGTTGCTGAGCAGATTAGCGTTGAGGTAGTCTTGTTGGACATTGCTGGGTGTAGTGACTATATTGTTAAGATCATATTGGCCAATATTGGACAATATAGCATTGTTAGCGTAATTTGTAGCTATGTTGGCGCAGTTCTGGTTGTTGAGGAAGTTCCTTCCTCCTAGTGTGATGACTTGCGCTGATGTGTACTGAAAAAATAATTAAAGTTGTATTAACTGTCAACTTTCATTGTTTGTCACTTTAACAGGTACCCGATAGTTGACACAGTAATATAAAAACATTTATTTCAAGCCACTTCAGCTCTTAAAGTGGTCATCAAATTCGTCGTCTGTCGGACCAACTAAGCCAAAATGCAGGCCGTCGTATTTAAGAATGCGCAGTGCGTTCGGTTCTCCATACAAACGTATTTACGCTCTCATTTTAAAACGCCATGCTAGAATAACGTGAAATTTTGTATACACAATGGGATTCGGCATATCTAGGTCGGAAATTAGTTTCTGTTGCTTGAAATTATAATGGAGAAAAAATACAGCGATTATTAAGGTTTTCATACAAGCCGTAAAAACTCAAAAAAACCGCTGTATTTTTTTTCTTTTACAATTTCTAGCAACAGAAACTAATTTTCAACCTAGATAGGCCGGATCCCATTGTGTATACAAAGTTTCATGTTATACTAGCATGGCGTTTTAAAATGAGAGCGTAAATACGTTTGTATGGAGAACCGAACGCACTGCGCACTCTTAAATACGACGGCCATTTTGGCTTAGTTGGTCCGACAGACGACGAATTTGATGACCACTGATGAATTTTAAAATGAGAGCGTAAATACGTTTGTCCATACAAAAGAACCGACCGTACTGCGCCCTCTTAACGTCGTTCGGCTTGTAATTTGTAAGTTGGTGCAAGTCACCCTAAATATGACGGCGGCAGATGTCATCCAATAGAAACTTGTCAAATTTTAAATACACTCAGATTTCTACGAACAGACGGCTCGGTAAAACCCACCCTAAATATACAAAGTGTGGCCTGTAATAGGAGCAATAAATAAACGGTACATTCTTGAGCTTTCCAGCAATTATTTCCAAGTGGTTTTAATTGAAAAAAAAAATATTGTAAATTTCTTTATGCAAGCTTACGTGTACTTTTTTACTCCAGTAGAGTGGTAGTAATAACTCTTTATTTAAAAAACACAAAAAAATATAATACTAAAAATATCCTTTAAAACCAACAATGTAAAAATTATGATGAGTCACAACTTGATGCTACCTCAAAATCACTATTGACTGCCGCGCTATAATCCCTGGGTGCCAAGATCTATTACTTGGAGGTCATAATGTTTGATCCAATTTCTTCAGATTTGAAAAAAAAAATTTTTGTTGGATAGCGTCCTTAATTTTTTTTGCCCCTATACAGGCCACACCCTCGTAGAAAAACTATCAATATTCTTAATTAAACTCACCTGTATTATAATAATTTGAAAAAAGTACAGCAGGTAATTCATTTTAACTTTAACTTAATATTAAAATATTATACTGATCCTTTGCTGGAGTATCATCGAATAATCTAATCAAAAATCAATCAGCTTATATATAAAATAATAATCAGCATCATATTTCTCAATGACTTCGTCATTTATGAATAAACGCAACAATACGTGACTACGTTTTGCAGATATCGACAAAATCAGATAGTGTTATGTAATATTTATTAATTGATTGTCTAATAAGCAAATTGTCGATTATTTCAAGGTTATAATTTGCTAAAATTAATCAGATAACTTGCGAAAATATCGATTTTAGTTTCATGATTTTCATAAATGGAATTTTGGAGGACTAATAATAATTTGGAGCGCTCGTGGACCGCGTGCGGTATGCGAGGTTATGCAACGTCAGCCGTAGTCAACTCTTGGATTCCCCTCGAGGGTGCCCGCCTTGCCAAGGCGGGGGGCTAAGTACCCGTGGATTGGGTCATCCACGGTGAAGCTAAGAGACACCCAGGGCCGGCTGGCCCGAGAAGGGCGGTCCCAGCGGGCTTAGCTAGCCCGCTGAGGATGCGTAGAGTGGGGCCGCAGAAGAAGAGGAGTGCCGGTATTAGCGGATAAAAGTAGCATCTACTAACCAGAGTGACACCCCTAACTGAACTGAACTGTGAACTGTTCGACATGATGCCTACGGCCGCTTTCTACCATCGCACCGCTCGCCGTCGGCAGGGCATTCATCCTCACACCTTAGAACCTAAATGCTCGCGTACGGTACGGTTTCAGAGGAATTTCCTCCCTCGGATGCTCCGATTGTGGAATGAGCTATGCCGAGGTTTTCCCGACGGACTACAGTATGGGGTTCTTCAAGAAAGGAGTGTATAAATTCTTAAAGGGTCGGCAAGGCGCATGTGACACCCCTAGGAGTTGCAGGCGTCCATAGGCTGCGGTCACCGCTTACCATCAGGTGGGCCGTACGCTTGTTGCCACCGACGTATTATTAAAAAAAAAGTAATTGAAATCCATACCTATTTATTTATTTATTTATAACAAACAATCGTTTACATGACATTACAGTAAACCCAATGCGCCATGAAACTTAAGCTTATAAATATCAATGTATTTGGGTGACGAAACGGCATGGCCCCGTCGTCTCCGGTGTAGGATTACACTGAATTAGAATTTCAGCAACTACCAACTAGCCACCTAGCTAAAACAGATTTAACTTACATCAGAGTTTGACGTATTGCAGACAAGTGGCGTTTCTACTTAGTCGGCTCATAAGTTCTGTCATTGGCCTTTAAAATTTAAATTTGGAACTCCTAAAACAAAAACCGTTGTGCATTTGAATTTCGAATCTTTTTTAAATATTTGAGTAGTATAATTTCGCAATTTTCTGTTTTCTTTAACATGGAGTGGACGCTTAAAGATAGCCGTACCGCAATAATTGCACTATATCGTTGTGGACACTCGCCGACTAAAATTTTTAAGCTACTAGAAAATTTAAAATTCTCTCTAAGATTTGTGTATCGTACCATAGAAAGATACAGTGAGGTCTCTAGTTTAAATGACAAGAAAAGAAGCGGTCGTCCGCGTACAGCTAGGACTCCAGCGGTTGTACAAGCAATTAGGGCACGCATTGCCAGAAATCCCGCTAGGAAACAAAAAGTTATGGCCCTCCAGATGGGTTTGAGCAGAAACACGGTGAAAAGAGTGCTTAATCAAGACCTGAGACTTCGTGCTTATAAACGAAAAACTGGCCATCTTCTCAATGGTCGGTTTAAAGCTTTAAGGCTTAAAAGATCTAAAGCTTTATTGAAGAAGTACGCTAAAAATAAGCATCGTTGTATACTGTTTTCGGACGAGAAATTTTTTGACATAGAAGTAAACTGTAATAAACAAAATGATAGAGTGTACGCTCGCAATAGTAAAGAAGCGTCTAATAGCATTCTCGTATTCAAAGAGGTCATCACCCTTCATCTGTGATGGTTTGGCTGGGAGTTCCTTATGCGGGCGTCTCTAGTATGCATTTTTGTGAGAAAGGAGTAAAAACTAGTGCCAAAGTGTACCAAGACACGGTGTTGACTAATATTGTGAAACCACTATCCCATACGATGTTTCTAAACCAGCATTGGGTTTTCCAGCAGGACTCTGCTCCAGCCCATAAGGCAAAGTCTACACAAGCCTGGCTCGCCTCCAATAAAATCGACTTTATACGGCATGAAGATTGGCCCTCCTCTAGCCCAGATCTTAATCCGTTAGACTATAAAATATGGCAGTATTTAGAGGAAAAGGTGTGCTCAAAACCTCATGCAAATCTAGACTCGCTGAAAAAATCCCTTGCTACGGCAGTGGCCAATATCGACATGAAAGTGGTGCGTGAATCCATTGACGACTGGCCACGCAGACTTCAAGCCTGTGTAGATAATTATGACGGTCATTTTGAATAAATATTATACATTTAGATTCTCTAGTTTATAAGCTTTCAAACGCTGTACAAATTATACGGAATAAACTTAAACTTTTGTTTTTATTTGATACTATGTGACAGAACTTATGAGCCGACTAAGTATATCTCAAAACCAAAGTGACCCAAGACGATCAGTGTTAACACGATTTCAACCTATAACGTTCTAGCAATTACATGCATGTATATGCATATGTATGTGTATGTATGTGTATGCATGCGTATGCGAAACAAAATGGTAGTTTATTTTTAACCGACTTCAAAAAAAGGAGGAGGATTTCAATTCGTTGGAATATTTTTTTATATTATCTGTAGTCATTATGTCATTTAGTTTATATTTGAAGTACATATATTTATTTTATCAACAAATTGTTTGGAATGAGTCACTTTTTAGGGTTCCGTAGTCAACTAGGAACCCTTATACATAGTTTCACCATGTCCGTCTGTCTGTCCGAGGCTTTGCTCTGTGGTTGTTAGTGCTAGAAAGCTGCAATTTGGTATGGATATATAAATCAATAAAACTGACAAAGTCGTAAAATAAAATCTAAAAAAAAGTGTACCTCCTCTACTACACGTAAAGTGGGGATAATATATTTTTTTATTTAATCCTATGGTTTGTGGTGTTGTTGGATAGGTCTTTCAAAATGAATAGAGGTCTTCATCAAACATTTTTATGTAGTGATTATTTTCTGATATATTCAAAATCATTCATCAAAGGTCCAAAAATAAGAAAGAAATCATGAAAGTAAAGCTTAACAACACTTTCAACGAAAACTATAGCGGACATGATCAGTTCAGCCGTTTTTGAGTTATCGTAAAAAGTCTTCCCTTCTTTGTTACAGACGTATGAAACGCTGCAAAAGTATTAATAATAATAATTAATAATTTTTATTACTAGAAGTAATTTATTACTAGTAGCGGCGCCGCGGCTCCGCCTGTGTTTTCATAATAGCTCACACATTTCAACAGAATAGTTAATACGGTAGTCAACGTCAAAAATACACGCACACGGTGACAAAATATGATGTGTAGGTATATTGTGTTTGACTTGAACCTTTTGGACGCCAACGACGCATACATCCGAACCATCGTTTCAACGCTAATGTTGGATTCCCTTTTCCCTTTTGCTTGTCATTGATTTTTAAAGGAAGTTCATTGGGCAACTACGGAACCCTACACTGAGCATGACCCGTCATGCTCTTGGCCGAATTTTTATATGGATATAAATTGAATGTCAGAAATCAGAAATCTAATAGATGTTAACATCATTGGAGCTATACCGATTTTTGGACATTTGAACTTGAATAATTTACGACACAGACATAAAAAGTTGTCTCAAAAGTCTCATCTCAATTGATTGAGATAAGACTTTTGAGACAACTTTTAGAACGCCAAAATTAAGGTGTATATGAGTTTCGAGCTTATTATTTCTTATTCCGAGGTTCAACACCTAATGGGACTGGATCAAAGTAGGATTCTGAGGACGTATGAAATAAGAAATAAAACAGACGCTATCTCTGGAATGAAACTTAAGAAATCAAACACAGACAAAGCTAAAACTAAACGACTAAACGTAAGAAGAAACAGTGTGCACATTAGTGACAATATTTTTGAGAGTAAGCCGGTATGTGTTAAAAAATTCACACAACGAGAACAATAATTTTTACACAGAAATGTTATTATTTACGATTTTTTTTACAGAGAAATATAAATCCGTAAAATACAAATAAGGAAAAATAAATTTTTTGATGGTGATGTGCCCCAGTGGATAATGAGCAATACGGCACAATTTAATTAAAACGATATACTTTGAGTATGTACATTGTTTGACAATTACAATGACCATATAGTCACATTATTGCATTACGAAATTTGGTAGCTTAAAATTTTACTAACTTCTCATTTATAAATAGAAGGTTGAATGGAAGGGAGTATTAGTATATTTATTTTAGAAAAATCTTCATTTATTAAGAACTAAAATTTATATGAACCTGTGGTATATTTATTAAACACAATAATCATTCACGGCCAGTAACAGGTGAAATAAAATAGAAATTACTCCAACTTAAAAATAATTAAAAACAACCTATAAAAAATCTAAAGGCTCCTTAGGTAGAGTGCCCATCATGCAGGCAGCATTCCCGCTCTGAATTGCAATAGCGATTCCTTGGGCGAGAAAGCTGCCCGCACGAGGATCGGCTGTTGCCTCCCGCAAACGTTTGCTGAGCATCCTGAGTCCACGCGGGCCTTTGCCCCACGAGCCGAGAAATTATTAAAAAGCTTACTTACGGTTTTCGTATGTTTTAAAAATGCCCTATAACCTAGCCTCAAATTGTGTTTTTCGGGTATTCTCATATTTATTGTTTTAATTTATAACATCGCATATTACTATTGGCTTTGGCTTTGGCTATTGGCTTTTTGGTGAAACTTTGCATACACAATGGGATCCGGCATATCTAGGTCGGAAATTAGTTTCTGTTGCTTGAAATTATAATGGAGAAAAAATACAACGATTATTAAAGTTTTCATACAAGCCGTAAAATACTCAAAAAACCGCTGTATTTTTTCTTTTACAATTTCTAACAACAGAAACTAATTTCCGACCTAGGTATGCCGGATCCCATTGTGTATGCAAAGTTTCATGTTATTCTAGCATGGCGTTTTAAAATGAGAGCATAAATACGTTTGTATGGAGAACCGAGCGTACTGCGCCCTCTTAATTACTTTTCAGTTTATAAGGACGTATTGGCCAAAATTACTTACTGTTTTAGTACCAATACCAATAGACGTAAGGCTCACATTATCTCCAAAACGTTTGCGTCCATGTCCTTGGTGTTGTGGTGTTGTACGAACACTATCTTAAAAAGAAAAGCATTGTTTTCGTAGGTTCTATAAAAAAACTACAATAAAAGACATGAAAAATATTGTAATAACATATCAATACAAATAAAAAGGCCGGAACGTACATGATTGGGACTGTCACCATCCATCCATCCATTAATTAATAATACAAAAAATAACCGTTTGATCTCCCGCGTCCCAGCAGACGAGACAGCACGACAGCATTTTGTGAACCTTGGGGTTTTGACAGTACCTTCTCTCTTCATATTTGAGATTGGTAAATATGTGAGAAGAAACCCCAAGGAGTTCCCAATGGGGAATACTGGTTCTGCTATACGGAAACCAGGCTTGGCTGTCCCCGCGTACAGGCTCCAGAGGACCCGTAAGTCTCTCGGTGTAATGGGTGCCAGAATTTATAATAAAATACCATAAGTATATAGTCAATAAGAACTCTGGACTCTGAACGGAGTTTTATGCACAGACTCAAAATGTATTGCGCTTCTAAAGCTTTTTACTCGGTAAGGAATTTCCTTGAGGAATAAATATGTCAAAATTAATTTAATGTTATTCATGTTTTATTTTTATTACTATTATTATGTTAATTGTTTTATTTTTTATTTTCAATGACATGCTAATTTTAATTCATGAATTGTAATTGACAATGTATGATTAGTACAAATAAACACATAAAATAACATAACATAACATAGCAGCCAAAGGACGTCTACTGCTGGACATAGGTCTCCCTCAAATGGGGTATATGCCATAATCGCCACGCGCATGCGGGTTGGCGATCACCATAGCGTATTAGAATTCCAACGATGCAAATGGACGTAACGTACACGACGGGAGTTTCGCCAAATAATGTTACATTTATTTTATTTTGACGGGTACGGCAAAACGCATTATTAGCTTAAAAATATGTCTCTTACGACCCAAGAAAAAACTAAGCCCAGGCTTCGTTTTTTCGTGGGTCGTATAAGATACATCTTTTTCATCCTCTTCGGACATTGAATACCCACTTTTACCATTCGATAGAGAGAAAAAAAAAACAGTATAACGGCATTCATAACTCATTATGTTTAGCCTAGTTGGTAGTGACTCTGGCTCCGAAGCTAGAGGTCCCGGGTTCGAATCCCAGCCAGGGCATTTATTTGTGCCCACCATCCACCATATCAGCCCTAGGACGTCCACTGCTGGACATAGGCCTCCCCCAATTTCATGGGGGGTAAATGCCATAATCGCCACGCTTGGCATGCGGGTTGGCCATCGCAGTATCTCCACCGCACTCTAGGAATGCTGCTGCCCATTCCCCGGTGGTCTTGGTCGTAGTTTAAGGACATACCCGGGTCCATTTTTAGGTTACCTATTTGTGCATTTTGTACGGATATTTGTTCTTGGGTCTTGGATGTTTTCTATGTATTTAAGTATGTATTTATCTATATAAGTATGTATATCGTCGTCTAGTACCCATAGTACAAGCTTTGCTTAGTTTGGGACTAGGTCGATTTGTGTAAGATTGTCCCCCAATATTATATTATTATTATATTATTATTATTAAACTAATTTTATACTAAGCGGTAACGCTGCTAACGAGAATTCTAAATTTCAAATTAAAGGGAAAAAATTAAAAATCAATCGGATTGGTTCCGATAGCTCAGTTGCTAGCGCGATTGGCCGCGTATTCTAGATGTCGCAGGTTCGGATCCTGCTCGAGGCAATATTTTTTAAATTATTCCCTTTTATTTGAAATTTGTCCGTTTCGCCATTTTGTCTTTTACCATAAAAGTGTATACTAACGTCCTTTACGCCCTTTGAGCCTTCGGTAGTAGATGTATTATTTATAATTTTAAGATAAATAAAGTAGTTTTGAAGTTATTTAATGAAAATAGTCGACATTTTACTAACCAATGAGACTGCACATAGTTATCCCTTATGTAGTACAAGCCAGGAGCCTCTGGCGCCAAGGAGAATGTTTTCAAAGTACCGATCGGATTAATTTAACACAAATAATAAAAAAAGAAAAAAAAGGAAATTGTTTGTTTTTATATTAAAAAAATTGTTTATTTGTGACAAAACATAATTTATTAACACAAATACAAAATACAAAATATTTTATTTCATAAAATGTACAGTGATTATGATCTAAGGGATAGTGTCTCCCGGTAAGCAAATATTTGCCTGTGTTGGGAGACACCGCTCTTCCTTAGGCTATTTAATGTATTACAAAATTTACAACGAATTTGAAAATACTTATAAAATATTCAAAAAGAGAAAAATAAAAGTACAAGGAAGAAAAAAATACTTAGGTATAACCCTGAAAAAATAATTAACCGAACACGAGATATTGGACACTGATACATAATCTGTCACGAAATGGTCACAACTAAGCGTGATGCTGGCAGAGCGAGCGCTGATCGTCCATTGTGACCATTTGTTGAAGACGCCACGATCGCGCTCGTATCAACGTAAACATAATTTGTCACGAAATGGTCACAACTAAGCGTGATGCTGGCAGAGCGAGCGCTGATCGTCCATTGTGGCCATTTGTTGAAGACGCCACGATCGCACTCGTATCAACGTAAACAAAATTTACAACAAATAAAATAAATCAAACCCATTCCAAAAAAAATGAAACTTAAAGTACCTATAGGTCGATTCAAAAGAGCTGGCACGGAATGTCTATGAAATAAATAAATAATAGTAATAATAAATAAATAAATATCTCGAGTTCCATAGTAAAAAACAACTATCTCGAGTTCCACAGTAAGCTCAATAAGGCTTGTGTTATGGGTACTAGACGACGATATATATATACATATATTATACCACGTCGGTGGCAAACAAGCATACGGCCCGCCTGATGGTAAGCGGTCACCGCAGCCTATAGACGCCTGCAACTCCAGGAGTGTCACATATATTTGATAGATATATACTTATATACACAGAAAACATCCAAGTCTCAGGAACAAATGTTACTGATCACCACAGAAACAAATATCCTTACCGGGATTCGAACCCCGGACCTCTAGCTTCGGAGGCAGTGTCACTACCAGGGAGCGAAACTTTGGTGCCGATGACAGACGTATGACGTCAAGCTGCATACAGAGTGTTTTTATCTGGATTATTGAAGGAATCGATTTTGATGATGAAAGGTTAACTTACAACCATAATTTGGTTTTAGCTGCGATTACAGGCATAATGTACAGTAGGTAGGTATGTATTTAAATTAGAAGATGCGATGTTGTGTTTGAATTCCAAGCGTTCTGCCTATTTTTCGACAACCCACGAAGTTTAATTATATTTTTTACAATTACTTACTTAATAAAATATTTTTTTCTTATTGTTTATGTAATTATTTTAATATTTATATTATTTTAAATATAAATAGTCATTTCATATTAATAAAAAATTAAATTTACATTACCATTATTGCATTATTAATAATCATTGAAGTGTCGCAATGTTGTTTATGTAAAATCATGTCACTATATGTGAATTTGCGTCATAATGATGTCACCAGCACCAAAGTTTCGCTCCCTGGTCACTACCAACTAGGCTAAACAGGCCAACAAAGATTAATGACAGTTTCATACATTTTCCGCGCCAGCTATTGTGAATCGACCTAAGAGTGTATACCACGCAACTTTATAACGCCGTCGTGCAAACAAACATAAACAGTGCCAAGTTTCATACTTGTAAATAAATAAGGTTCGCCAGGTATGTCGTGTTGCTAAAGATCCTCACCAGTCAGCCTCGTTTTGCATATGGTAGGTCCCTTGTGCAAATGCAATACTATAGTAAGTTTTGTGGTGTCCATAGTTCCTGCATTTTGGTTCCGTTGTCAAGTCACAAACAAATAGTCCATTGTCCTTTTGTTGTTGAATCACATATAGATATCCATTAAACTGTGCTAACGATCTAGATAAAGAAATATTTGTCGCCACGGACACGCAATCATGGGACACATGATCAGATTCTGCAGAACAATACCACAAGCGGTTGTCCCAGGAAACGGCGAAAATGGTGTTCCCGATGGTTGTCAATCCTGGGATGTATGTGCTCATGTTGTAAGCCAGGGTGCAACTGTTTTCAGCAATAACTGAACACCGCATTAGATGTCCATTGTCGAGTCCAACATAAATGAACTTATTCATCACTGCCACAGACCATACTTGCCTATCTGTAAACGTGTGTAGAGTTTGACATGAGTACGGTCGTTGTAAATTGCAGCGCAAAATGGATCCATTGTTAAGCCCTGCGTAAAGATGTTCACCTCCAATAGACAAATAATGAACAAAAGCATCGGTTTTATGAAAGTAACTGCAGGATTGCTTTCTGTACGACGCACACTTCATAAGACCGTCCAGCATACCCACATAGACATATTCCATATGCGCCAAGATATGATAAACTCCGTAACCCTCATGAAAAATTTCACAGCTGTTCGGATTTTCTACAAGACATCTTTTTATAGTATATGTCTCGTTTTCGGGGCTCATGTCGAAGTAGAACATAGCAGGTGTGTAGAATATAACCGAGTTATCCGTCCATATCTCCTTGATGAATTTCGACTTAGTATTGAAGTCTGCGCCGTTGTCGCTTACAGCAGAGGCTGACACCAGCAGACACGCTAACAGCAGGAACTCCATGCTTGTGTGTACGATGAGATCTATCCTCAAGCCTTTTTTTAAATTATGGTGGAGTTATATATAGACCGGTCACAAAAGCGATAGGAGTGCGCGGTGACAGTGCTGCCAGAGAAAAATACAGTGAAACCTCCGGCACGACCAACACGCGGGCGGTTACTGAGTGGATCCGAAGATGAGGACGCTTAAATAGGGTATTTGGTGAACTGATAAGACGGCTGCTCAAAGTGATAAACAAGTAAATAGGTTTTAGTTTAGTTTAGTTTAGTTTAGTTTTATTAATCACACTATACAATTCTCATATAACAATTTTTTGCTTCTACTACATATTGTATACTGATCGTTAGACGCAACCATTTGCGTTACAATAATGAAAAATAACAGTAATATTTTAATAATTAAGAATATACAATAGTATATATCCTTAGAAAATACATAATTAATTAATTGAAAAAGTCCAAAATGTCAAATCGAGTATTAAATAAATAAAACAACATTGATACCAGGAAGTACCTTACAATGGATTGTCATAAAAATAATCAAAATGATAAGGTAGTACATTCCAATAAGTCATAAAGAAAATTAGTACTAAGTAGTAGTTATCAGTTACAAAAATGACAAGTAAAATAAGGAAATGTCAATTTGATATAAAAAATAATTACAAATTAAAATAAATATGTCCATTGTTTATGAAAATTTTAAAAAAAGTTATAAATTTTATTTAATAAAATCTTATAATAGAGATTTGAACCTTTTTTTCTTAGGATCTGCAGATGCCGGTTCTATAACGTGTACTTAATCAGGAGGCGTATGATGGTTGCCATTTTATCACTTACCGTCGTGGATAAGACACCCGTCACTCTCGCACTCGCTTACTTGTCAGAACGTGACGGCCGGCCGTCTTATCTACGACGATAAGTGATAAAATGGCAACCATTATACGCCCACAGAAATAATCACTGGTAACATGGTACATGAAACCAATAAAAATAAAAACTCACTCAAAATTACTCGGACAACGTCATACTTCAACTCCTATGTTCATTAATACTAAATTTCACTTTATTAGATTAATTTAAGCATGCACTAAGGAAGCCCGTGACCGCATTCATATTTAGTATATTTAATAATTTTGCATACCTACAAGTGCCCAGTTTTGCTATAGAGCAAACAGACATAAGCAATTGGCAGTCGTTCCAACCACTTAGAAAATTCCGCTTGCTGGATCATGGCGACTCGGAACGAACTCCGCCTTCCGTCCAGGAGACCCCGCAGGCTCACCAACTCCTGCAAGACGCTAGGATATTGACAGAGAAATGGCAGGATCGCTGGAACTCTTCAGGTCTGTCTAACCGGTGTCTCGTATCCAACCCTACTGCCCGCGGGCCGGGCTTTCATCTGCCTCGCCGGTACGGGGTTCCCAGCTTCTCAGGCTAGATGTTAGCAGAGTTAATAACACACTGGTCAAGTACTTAATTGGTTTATCCTTAACAATCTGCTACTTAAAGCTTAGAAAACTAAATGTGTTCGATTTTCTTGACCAAATGTTAGACCGGTGGAAACTAGGATACTTTTAAATGACGAGTGTTTGGAATTACTCGATAAAATTATGTTCTTAGGTATAACATTAGCCCAAAAATCTACTATTGAGTCCCCATATAGCCGTTCTGGCACGTAAACTATAAGTTCCGCCGCATATGCTATTTGAAAAATTAGACAATTGATCAACGTTGAAACATCTCGCTTAGTTTATCAAATAGTTTTTGCGCCATTCAGATGATATTGCATCTGTCAAGTTCAGCAAGTCTTGAAAAAACTTTACCAGCGAGCGCGAGGAACGGTGGGATGAGAGAAAGCCCCGCGTGATAATGAATATTCTTTCTCGTTTTGAATAACTTGTTGGTTCCATGTGCTTGAACTTGAAGTGCTAATCTGATTTAGTTCGTAAATTGTAATTAGTTGTACCCTCGGGCCGCGCTGTGAATGAATATTTGTCAATAAGTGTGTGGTGGTTCGTGCTTAATCCTTTATCAGCAGGCGTGAAGACTCCGGGAGGCTGCCAGTCGATCCTCAGCTTGCGCCAGAACGAAGAAGGAACAACCCGTCCACGTGAGTGAACTTTTCAGGTTAGTTAGAATATACATGTAACTGGAGAATGAAAAAAAAATTAAATGCACATAGGCGTGTGGGTTATCAATTGAAAAGACAGGCCTTTAAAAATGACATAGAGGATTCTAAGATACTTTTCCATTTAAGTCAAACTTTGGTAAGATATTACCTGTCAAAATCGTAAAAAGTGTCCCACACTCTTCTAATTTCCAAAATATGAACTTTAAAATATAAAAAAAATTATGTGGTGTATACAAATACTTTTATGATTTTTGGTTTCATTTTAGGTTTAAAGATTATTTAGTTATCGCTGAAAAACTGTCTTGCCCAAACAAAAGGATTTAAGCGCCGTTAGTTCCCTACGAAGATACAACCTTTTTAGATGCAATGTAGTGTAAAGTGGTTTTAAATGTGGACTAGCAGGAGGGTTCCTTTGTCCGTAATCCGGTATCAATCCGATCCCGATGAAATTTCGATGTGATCATACAACTCATCGAGAGACATGTTTCGGATTCATTGAGCGACATGTTTCGGATTCATCGAGCGGCATGTTTCGAACTCATCAACTGACATATTTCGGACTCATCGAGCGACATGTTTCGGACTCATCGGAGCTTTGGAAGGTACGTTAAGCCGTTGATCCCGGCTGCTGTCTACGACAGCAGTCACTAAACCAAGTTAGAGGCCTTCGGGCGGCTTGAGAACTTCTAACAGTCACGTTGCCCACTCCCTTGACAAGGGGGGTCGAAGTTGCACGACGTCTGTAGGGAGTACCCACCGTTACCCTAATACACGTGACCGTGGTGCTAAAAGTGCAACAAACTGGCAACTCGCTGGTCTTCTCGAAGATCTCACGGCTAGAAAATAAATGCCAAACGATTATTATTCATCTTTAATATTTCCCAGTGAAACAAAGCCTGCAACAGTGCGTAACTGTAGTTTGATTTGATCTAGAACTGCCCGGTTCAGCTGTGAATCAACTATTGCGATACCGACGTAAATACCTGACCTCAATGCCACCATTATAAAACTTCATAAAAACAAAACTGTTATCATTAAAGTTACCATTTCTACGAAATGTTATTGCTTATACCCAGATTTTATAATAGGCTCAATATACTTTCCGTCTTGTGATTCCATGCTCCTTTTTTTACGTTGGGAAAATGCATTTACCTATCCCACCCGGTAATGGCCTGGGTGGGTATGACGGACTATCCGGTTAGACCGTGCTACCGTTTAAAAACCGTTGAAATACGAAATATGCTACGTCGTTTCTATGGCTATACACGGCTTTATGCTTGTAGGAACGGAAATCAATAAAAACATCCTGTAGAGTCGCTTGTTTCCGATCAATTCGGGGAATTAGCAACAACGAGCTTGCAATGTTATGTTGTGTGTTCGGGTCATATCATCATGCAACTGAATTTTATAGTACAAACAAACAATCAAATCTTTCCTCGTTATTATGTTAGTATATATTACTACAGAGGCCGGGATGAAAGGGGTTGCCGGCTGAGGACATATACCCCATATTTCCCGCCGAGCTATGTATAGTACTCTACAATAAAATTCCTAAACACATTACTGAACTTAGCAATTCTAAATTCAAATCTGTAGTAAAACAAACACTTATTTCAAGAGCATATTATAAGATAAACGATTACATCATGGATAGGGATGTGTGGCAGTGATAGCGTCCTGCACGGGTAATCTATCGCGAAAATATATTTTCTACTGTAGCATTGTTATTTAAGTTATTTTGTAGTAATGTAATTTTATATTTAACTATATAATGTATATTGTTTTGAAAAAATTACACCTCGCCGAGTTTCTTACGCCGGTTCTTCTCGTGGCATAGGTATATTTTTCCGAACCGGTGGTAGTTTATTGACGTTCATAGGTGCATGTAATATGCCTAATTTGAAGAATAAACTACTTTTACTTTAACTTTTTTACTCTTCTCAAAAATGCAATGAAATAAAAAACAAAAAAATCAAAGTTTTATTTTTAATACGCGTAGTGGCAGAATGACATGATGCCTGTGCCACAAATTTATATGGAATGTAAATTAAAAAGAGGACTTGGCCGGCCTAGGCTTGCAAGATTTATATGAGATTCCATTAACGACCTCTTGTCCTAGCCGCACCTGAAACGTCATACTTCGCAGCCTATTATAAGGAACATAACATCAATATTTCATTGCATGTTTAAGAAAAAGTAGTTATACTATATGTCATAGCCTAACTCCGTTACCTAGATACCCTTGTTGACCTGTCTGATTTGTCACTTGAAAAATATATTGTTATGGTCAAATAACGCGTATACATTTCGTTATTTATCTAACAAATTGGCGACGATGGCGGAAGAATTAGACCGTCTCACACGATTACGGGCAGCAATACGCGGTCAATTAACAAAACTACAGACTCAATTAAATAAATAAAATATAAATAAATAAATATTGGGGGACAACCTTACACAAATCGACCTAGTCCCAAACTAAGCAATGCTTGTACTATGGGTACTAGACGACGATATACATACTTATATAGATAAATACATACTTAAATACATAGAAAACATCCAAGACCCAAGAACAAATATCCGTGAAAAATGCACAAATAAATGCCCTGGCCGGGATTCGAACCCGGGACCTCTAGCTTCGGAGGCAGAGTCACTACCAAATAGGCTAAACAGGTCGTCAATCAAGTCGTCATTGGAACAAATACACGTTACATCGGATTACGAAGTAAGTCAAAGACTGTCAAATCTCGAAAACAATGAGAAGAAATTTGATAATATTCAAAGCGATATAGAAGCTCAGACGGAGAATTTAGAATCGGAAATTGAACAACGACATACCACAGAAGAGATTATTCTACAGTTAAAGTTAAAATAACACAGCTTACGCCCTACTCCCTCTGCCGATGTACCTTCCACGTACATGTCAGCGGCACAACATGCTAGAAGCTTCGACGGTACCCCTGTACACAGCTCGGTACAATTAACTACACAACGCGATCCGCAGCCTAGACTCAACTTCACGCCGTTTCACGAGAAAGAATCTTTCAAGAACTTTATAAAAAGACTTTCAGTATATCTTATGCTGAATAATTTAAGTGACCCCAAAATGAAGGTTTACATGCTGGTGTCTACATTACCTCCAGAATAACATGAAAGGATCCACGATCTGTGCTCTCCAGACGATCCGCTCTGTAAGACATTTGAAGAGCTATCTGAAATATTAGACAACTTCATCGATCCGAAACCTAGCATATGGGCATCTCAACATACCTTCATATCACCCGTACAGCAGCCCGATGAATCGGTCGCAGTGTACGCGTCGGAACTGAAGAGACTGTCACACAACTGTGATTTCAAATGTGCACACTGCAAGAAACCTACTCTTGACTCATGTCGTTACAATTTATACGAGGACTGAAAGATGGAGGTATTAGAACAAATTTGAACTAAAGTACTACAAGAAAGCGAGACAACACCGTTCTCAACATTAGTTCAAACCGCTTCATCAATAGAAACCGGAAAAAACGAAAATTCAACCATGTCTGCATCCATTCGTAAACCAATGACCGATAACATCAATAAAATATCACAAGCACCTAACGAAAGGCCTCACTCACCGAAAAACAATTCAAAAAGGTTATTAATTTCGATAAGAGAACTTAAGGTTAAATGCTACCGTTGCGGAAGAGATGACCACAAAGCCAACGATTGTGGTGCTATAAGAAGCACATGCCGCAAGTGTCAAAAAGAGGGTCACCTAGCCCGAGTCTGCTTGCAAAGACGTGGACGTAACGAAACAAACGTACTGGACAACTCCACTAGTAGTCTCAGTGACGACAGCGCTGGAGAAATCAACCTCATAAAGAGTGAAATGTCAGATAAATACATAATCACTATCGACATTGAAGGCAAGAAGGTAAACATGGAATTTGATACGGGTGCCACGCTTTACACAATTTCACTTAAAGACTTTAAGAAATTAAACATAAATAAGAAGATACGAAACACCAACATGAAACTAAGGACGTATACCGGCGAAATCTTCAAACCGATCGGTGTGCCACACGTCAAATGCAAGTACGAATGTCAGTCATTCTATGGACCATATCAGCCCTAGGACGTCCACTGCTGGACATAGGCCTCCCCCAATTTCATGGGGGGGGGTAAATGCGGGTTGGCGATCGCAGTATCTCCACCGCACTCAAGGAATGCTGCTGCCCATTCCCCGGTGGTCTTGGTCGTAGTTTTAGGACATACCCGGGTCCATTCTATGGACAGTTATACATAATTGATAAAGACGTATAGCCGATCCTGGGAAAAAGCTGGATGAAAGAGTTCAACATCAAACTTGCTGACATGAGAAGTATCCAAACAAATGCGAAGGTACCGAAACTAGAAGAATTGCTTCATGAATACGATTCTACCGTTTTTGCTTCTGATCTTGGCAAAATTCCAAACGTTCGAGGCCACCTGACTCTAAAAGACAACACACAACCAATTTTTATCAAACCTCGTAGGATTCCTTACGCGCTACGAACCAAGGTAGATGAAGAAATCGATCGATTGGAGAAACAAGGTATAATTACAAAAATCGACCACTCCGAATGGGGTACACCTGTCGTACCGATTGCAAAACCTAATGGAAGTATCAGGCTGTGCGCTGACTACAAAATTACCTTAAATAAAGTAATAAAAGATGAACAATACCCAATCCCTATAATTGAAGACATTCTAGCTGAGATGAATGGCGGACAACTGTTTTGCACCTTGGATATTACTCAGGCTTACTTGAATATGGTAATGGATGAACAAAGTGCCTTGCTCCATACTTTAAGCACTCATAAAGGTACTTTTAAGGTAAATCGGCTTATGTTTGGAGTAAAGGTAACACCAAGTTTATGGCAGAAGTTCATGGACCAACTTCTACTGGGCCCCGAAGGAGTAAAATGTCTTTTCGATGATATCATCATCCAAGGCTCTTCTGAAGAACAACTGCTCACTAGACTAAGACAAGTTTTGCAGAAGCTCAAAGAAAGTAACCTTCGAGTCAATAAAGAGAAATGTCATTTTTTCAAACAAAGTATCAATTATCTAGGACACACAATAGATAAGGACGGATTACATAAAAATTTAGACAAAGTCAAGGCAATTTCAAATGCAGAACGCCCTACTAATGTCAATGAATTGCGAACCTTTCTTGGTATGGCAAACTACTACAACAAGTTTATACCGAATCTGGCTTCCATCACTAGTCCCTTGAACGAACTCTTGAAGAAAGGTATAAAATTCATATGGTCACCGAAATGTGAAGAAAGCTTCAAGACTAATAAAAAAGAAATACTTAGCGAAAAAGTTCTAATACATTTCGATCAAAATAAACCACTAATACTTGCTACAGATGCTGCTTGGTGCAATTTTGAGCCATAGATTGCTGGATGGTTCAGAACGACCCATAGCATTCGGTTCTCGATCTTTGACTAATAGCGAAAAGAAATACAGCCAAATAGATAAGGAAGCTACAGCTATCTTCTGGGGATTAAAGAAATTCTTTCACTATTGTTACGGCCGGAAATTCACCCTTATCACCGACCACAAGCCCCTTACATCCATTTTCCACCCGCATCAGACGTTACCAACCTTAAGCACGATGAGATTGTTCCAATATGCACATTTTCTCTCTGGATTTGACTACAACATAGAATACAGAAGCTCTTCTAAGAACGCTAACGCAGACTACCTTTCACGCTTTCCTGTTGAGAAAATCAACGAAAGTAAGATTGACCAACATTGCATATTTCAACTAAAACAGATAAACGCACTGCAAGTTTCACCAGAAATCATTGCTAAAGAAACTAAGGAAGATCCTGAATTACAAAATTTACTGAGAATACTTCAGTCGGGCATGTCACTCAGAGAGTCAGGTTACAAGGAGAACGAATTGACTATTCAAAACGACTGCATATTAAAAGGTACAAGAGTAATGATTCCCCATAAATTACGGCAACAAATATTGGACGAACTGCACACAGGACATATTGGAATACTAAAAATGAAACTTCTTGCACGAAGTTTTGTGTACTGGAAAAACATAGATAAAGACATTGACGACAAGGTGAAATCTTGTCGAACTTGTCGACTGGAACAAAACGAACCACCGAAGGCTCCTCTTCATCATTGGGAAAATCCTGCTGGTGCCTGGCAGAGAATACACATTGATTTCGCAGGCCCGATATCCGGATATCAGCTACTGATTATTGTGTATGCCTTTTCCAAATTGGTGGAGATAATACCCACGAAAACAACTACAAGCTCATTTTGCATACAGAAATTAGATGAATTGTTTGACACATTTGGATTGCCATATATATTAGTCTCCGACAACGGCAGACAATTTGTATTCCAAGAGTTTGAGAATTTCTTAAATAACAACGGCATTGCACATAAAACTATTGCCCCCTATCATCCTGCAACTAACGGACAAGCGGAACGCTTTGTACAGACCATTAAAAAGGCACTCCATAAATTAGAGGGGGAGAGTGGCGGAATATTACACAAAGTTCGAACAGTAAAAACTCTACTACGAGCTACTCCGGTCAACTCAGGAGATTCACCATATATGCTTATGTTTGGAAGAGAAATAAGAACCAGGCTGGCTGCGAAGATCCGAGCACGACCGAAGTCTGGCCTCCGACCTGGTACCAACGTCAGGGAGTTTTTACTTGGCAGCCGGGTTCAAGCTCGGAACTACACTATATCTGGCAGCAAGTGGGAGTTCGGCAGAGTGACTCGCCATCTCGGGAATCTACATTATCAGATCACAACTGACGATGGGCGCGTCTGGATCCGCCACCTGGATCAGCTGCTCCCGGCTACACGGATTCCGGGAATCACGGCGGAGGCGTGTCATAGCCTAACTCCGTTACCTAGATACTCTTGTTGACTTGTCTGATTTGTCACTTGAAAAATATATTGTTATGGTCAAATAACGCGTATACATTTCGTTATTTATCTAACACTATCCCAAACCGATTGGGCTGAAATTTGGACGGAAAAATGTCACCATGCATGATAAAGCGTAACAGAACAAAATTCTTATTAGTACTACGAAATATTTTTGCTCATTGTACTTTCCATCTTGTGATTACATCCTCCTAGCGTTGTCATTGTATCTTAATGATAATTTCCACCAAACGGCTCGCATCGCATCGGATCGGAATGGATTTTACAATCTTTACATAATAAGGTCAAGCGATATTTCACGCCTGGACAGCTTCATTCTTAATACAAAGCCCAAGTCCGATCTTGCATGGAGTATTCTAGTCACCTTTGGGATGGCTTGCCGTACTCGACTCGGTGGACCGCAGAGCCAGGCGGCTCATTGGCGGCAGTACGGTAGTGGGAAATAAGCTGCAGAGCTTAGCACATAGACGCAAAGTAGCATGTCTGTGCGTTTTCTACAAATGTACTTCGGGGAGTGTGCTCAGGAGCTCCATGAGCTCATACCGCCTTCCCCCTTCTTCCATCGGACATCCAGACGTACGGCTGGCTACCATCCTTACCTGGTCGAAATTCCTCTAATTGGAACTAAGCGCTCGCGCAAGCGCTTCTGGGTGAGCTCGCTCTACGTCGGCCTCATCTTTGCTAGATGTTGACCAAGAGAAATACCATATTTATAAAAAAAAATACATAAACTCACGCCTATATTCCTAAAAGGGGTAAGCATAGCACATTAACATTAATTTCAGTGCCACTTTTAGCAATTGTAGGTTTATAGATGGAGGAAATGTGATATTGCAGGGAGAGGTTGCTAGCCCATCGCTCACAACACACTTCAAACTTTTTTATATACCTCGTTGGTGGCAAACGGTGCGTACGGTCCGCCTGATGGTAAGCGGTCACCGCAGCCTATGGAAGCCTGCAACTCCAGGGGTGTCACATCCCATAGTCGACTCTTACGACACCCAAGGGGAGAAAGGGGGTGGTGCTATTGTAACCCGGCACCACACGTGGACAATCCTTAAGAGGGCGCAGTACGCTCGGTCTGGCTCGGTTCTCCATACAAACGTATTTACCCTCTCATTTTAAAACGCCATGCTAGAATAACATAGAAATTGTAAAAGGAAAAAATACAGCAGCTTTTTGAGTTTTTTACGGCTTGTATGAAAACCTTAATAATCGCTGTATTTTTTCTCCATTATAATTTCAAGCAACAGAAACTATGGTCCGACCTAGATATCCCATTGTGTATACAAAGTTTCATATTATTCTAGCCTGGCGTTTTAAAATGAGAGCATAAATACGTTTGTATGGAGAACCGAACGTACTGCGCAGTCTTAAACAAACAACAATACAATCACACCACACCCAGAACACAGAAGCTTACCCGCGGCCGTCCGCGACTTGAGATCGTAGCCGAAAGTATACTGCTGTGCGCGGATTGCTAATATAGACTTTAAATACTGTGTACATTTAATATCGTTTAAATATTTTAAAGTCCGTTTTGATCCGATGCGATGCGAGCCGTTTGATGGAAATTACCGTCAGGTTTGCTTCGGCGCCAAAATCCCAATATTCGGTGTATCCATTTGGAAGTTCCCAAGTCTTAAAAAGTTTTATCTGGAAGTTCCCAATATAGAGCCGATTTAAATAATTGCGTGAATAACTGACCTCAATGACACTCTGATAAAATTTCATAAAACATAATTCTTATCACTAAGTTTGCATTTCCACGAAATCATCAAGCTCATTGTACTTTCCGTTTTGCGATTCCATCCTCTTATCGTTAGGGTGCCTTTCCCAGAGATGTGCAACGCTATGTTGCTACTCGTATGGATGCGTTTGAACCAATCATATTCATTGGTCCACGTAACATAACACTAATTGAAACGGGATATCGTAGCATAGCTTTCACATCCTCGCAGCATAATTATCTGCATACCGCAAAGTTCTAAGTCTTTATTGTTGGTTATGTGTAAGTACTTAATACAGATGTTATAGGAATTACCATATCACCTTTCTGAAGAATTAAAGTATGTCTTTAAATTAAAATAACGTGCGACATAAAATAATGACAAACAATTGCATCAAAATAGTTATTTGTTCAACAAAAGAGCAAAGTAAATTTTGAGTCCCGAGTAAGAGAAAGATTCTATAATTAGAATCTTGAGCGTAGCGAGGGACTCAAAGAGATGAGATGCAAATATCTTTGCTCTCGTGTGATACATACAACTTTTCACCTCAGCGGCGAGAACATATAACGCAAGGGAATAGTGATAGAGAGACTGAAGTTACTTAAACTAACCTACGATATGAAAAATTTAAAAGTTAGTTTTTTTCACGCTCGCAGCAAAATTGCATTTTGCTCACTGGTTTCACGCAACAAAACCGCCATTTTCGAGCCGCTGAGGTGAAAATATTATATATTAAATATAGCAAAAGTTACAATGAATCATAGAAAAAAATAATTCATAGTAACATTTCTTGATGAGAAGTTTACTTAAATGTTGTTTAAACGAAGGCATTGGCAGTTCTTTGATATTATTCGACAAGTGGTTGAATAACTTTGGACCCATCGTAAAAAATGAGTTTCTACAGACTGGTCTTAGGTAAATATTTCGGCAAAATTTTAATCGAATTTTTTGCTTTCCTCGGGAATTGACATTCATGCGTTTTAAATAAATCCATATTTTCTTTGACAAATACGCAGGACTCTAAAACATATCTAGAAGTAAGGGTTATATTCAGTGTAACAAATTGGGGTCTACATGATTCCTTTTGGTTTATTTTCTCGAACAACAGTATTAGATTATATTTTTGTAATTAATTATATGACATTCAAATTCAATTCTAATATAATATTTAAAAAAAAACATGTTTAATTCTTATAATAATTAATATGATTTGTAAAATATTTGCACGCCTCACATGGCTGAATACATGAAACAAAAAAAAATGTAATATCTTATAAGACTGTATTCTCGGCAAATAAATTGATTGATTGATTTTAAGAAACACATAGCCCGTATACAGTTTTTCTGTGTTCTAAACAAAGTTCTAAAAAATGTGTGTACCGACAGCGTTTCCCCAGATGCATGCATGATATGCATTCAGTGCGGTTGCTTGTGGTGCTGTCATGGCTAAGTTTTTTAGAACATACACGTAGCGGCTAACTTCATCAATGACATTCTAACTTCATCATTCATTAACTTGATCAATGACATTTTCTCTTAACTTCAACTTGACTCAAAATGCATTAAGCCGCAATAAATTAGTTTTACTGTAAGCAATCTAGTGTCAGACTAGGCACCTTTTCAGATAATCTACGGAACTTGGCACCCATTTAGATATCAATTCTTTTGTCGGTGAAGACGACAAACACGCCTCGCATATTGAACTTGGCTGCCATTTACACATTTATGTTTTTGAAGGGATACTCATACTCATACTCATTTATTCATAATATTACAAATATTACATGTCAAAGCTATTAATTACGTATTAGTTCAGTGATATCATTACATTTTATTATTGGTAAACGGGACTTAATCGCGTACAAAAATTAATCACCTGAGGTGTGCCCGACGTTTCGAATGTATCGCAACATCCGTGGTCACGAGCTGACTGGCTTCAGCGGGTATCAACATCTTCTAGCCGCACGGGTTTTCCGTACTACCCGCACTTGGTCTTTATTATTCACACTTACACAAGGGTTGTCACTCGCCCGACACACAACACTAACAACATCCGTTAATGTGTTTACCAATAATAATGTGTAAAAATCGTGCAAGTTTAAATCAATATCATTACATTTTGTCAAAATTCACCAAATGGTGCTTTTCAAGAGCGAATGAACGAGTTAATATACAAAATACCCTAATCGCTATAGGTGCACCTAAAATATTTAAAGAGTTCCTTCGATTTCTCCAGGACTCTATGATCAGGTTCTGACTTGACGACAATCGGACCACCCCGGCAGTATACCGTTACAAACAAAAAAAACCGGCCAAGTGCGAGTCGGACTCGCGCACGAAGTGTTCCGTACCAGAAAAAAACCGCCAACAACTACTCTGTTGTATGGGAGCCCCCCTTAATTATTATTATTATTATTTTGATTTTAGTATTTGTTGTTGACGTTGTTGTAGCCACAATAAAAATACATAATCTGTGCAAATTTCAACTGTCTAGCTAATACGGTTCTTGAGATCTAGCTCGGCGAGTGGTAGCCATGAAAAAGGGCTAAAATATCACGTATTTTGTATGGGAGGCCCCCTTAATTATTATTATTATTTTGTTTTTAGTATTTGTTGTTATAGCGGTAACAGAAATACACAATCTGTAAAAATTTCAACTGTCTAGCTATTACGGTTCTTGAGATACAGCCTGGTGACAGACGGACGGACGGACGGACAGCGAAGTCTTAGTAATAGGGTCCCGTTTTTAAATTTTGGGTACGGAACCCTAAAAAGAATTCTTGTTTGAAACGATATACTTACTCTTTCGAAAATCTTTGATAATACTGGAATATAGCAATTGGTCTGTAATTTTCAAATGTTTCCCTGTCAAAGGTGGAATGGCACCTTTATTCTGCGGGCCAATGGAGGTTGCCATTTTATCACTTATCGTCCTGGATAAGACGCACGTCACGTTCTGACAAGAATGATTGTGCGAGAGTGACGGGCGTCTTATCCACGACGATAAGTGATAAAATGGCAACCATCATAGGCCCGCTGGTGCGCGTCCGGTTCTGCTTTGGCACCCTAATCCCAAAATTCGGCCTAATTGCACTTAGATCTGGAAGTTCCCAATACAGAGCCGAATCAAATAATTGCGTAAAATTAAAATCTAAATTAAAAATAGAAAATTTGATTTAATTTTTTTTTTTTAATATTATTATTCTGAATTGTTAGCTGTTGGTTCTCCGAATAATAAATAAATAAATAAATAAATAATAAATAAATCATCTGCAGCTTAGAGCACGCGTAGAACGCTGGCAGCGTTGCCGCGCTGGATGGGAACGCCTAGCCACTGCGCCAGATATGAGCCAGCTTATGAGGTCACGCGTTACCTCCATTGATCCCTTAGCGCATTCACAAAAATTCTGTAGGCACTCTGACACCCAGAACCTTGACCCTAAACGGCTCAAAAAGGTACTTATAGCGTAAATACCTGACCTCAAAGTCACCTTGATAAAACGACATACAACAATAGTGATTTGTTCAACAAGAGAGCAAAGTAAATTTTTGCTGCGAGTGTTGATGTTGAGTCCCGAGCAAGCGAAAGATTCTAAAATTAGAATCTTTAGCGTAGCGAGGGACTCAAAGACACGAGATGCAAATATCTTTGCTCTCGTGTGATACATACAACTTTTCACCTCAGCGGCCAGAACATATAACGTAAAGGAATAGTGATAGAGAGAATGAAGTTACTTAAACTAACCTACGATATGAAAAATAAAAAATAAAAATTTTTTTTCACGCTCGCAGCAAAAATGCATTTTGCTCACTGGTTTCAAGCCGGAAAAGTCGTTTTCACGCTCGCAGCAAAATCAGCAAAATTGCATTTTGCTCACTGGTTTCACGCAACAAAACCGCCATTTTCGAGCCGCTGAGGTGAAAAATTCTTATCAGTCAGTCAGTCAGTCAGTTAAGTTAAGTTTGCATTTCTACGAAATGTTTTTCTAATTGTACTTTCCGTCTTGCGATTCTAACCTCCTATCGTTCTCCTGGTTGCATCCTAGAGGCGCCCGCCACCTTGGCACCTCAACCCATATTCGTAGTATTCGCGTTTTACGAAAGCAAATGCCATGTCAACTTTCGTTGAGCTTCAGCATACAGGGTGGGCCCTGTAACAGGAGCAAAAAATTAAACGGTGGACCATTTGAGGAGTGTCTTTTCAAAAGGGCTTATTTTTAAGTTTGCGGTACTTCTAAAGAGAACCTAGCTTAAGGTCCAATTTAGAAGCAGAGTAACAGAAAAATAAACCCTTTTGAATAGACACTCCTCATTTAGCACGCCAGCAATTATATTCAAGAATTTTTTTTTTGTTTATAACCCCGCCAGAATGATACTTGTCTGTGATTGGTCGTTGTCGACAACTCTCGACATCGGACGATCTCAGACAGTCAATACACCTTCTTTTTAGATTTAATTAGTATAATTCCATTTATTCGTCTCTCTTAAACATTAGGGTTGTTTTAATATTTATTACATGTAGATGCTAGAAAGCGCCCTTTTAAATATTAGCTCCAGTTACACTTACCCTGTATAACCTCATATAATAAAATAAAGATATCGGTGATTGGTTTTTTAACGATTAGTAATTCGTAGTTGTTTAAAAAACTAAGGCAGAAGATTTAATGGTCCGCCGCGTCCTTATCTTTAGTGCCGGATTACTGACGTCCGTACCTACATGGATTTTGACTTGATGTGTAAGTAATTATGATTACTTCACAGACATCAGAGAAAAGCAGACTCGCAGTATTAAGCCAGATGATTTTCCATATAGTTGCCTCTTTAATCCTTATGTTGCACCAAAATGAGTTAGAATGCGACAGATATTACAATCATTTTCGGCTGTTAACAAGTTGTCTCGATTTGTGAGCACACCAGAGGGGCTAGTATGATCGCTTATATGTCGGACATATAGCATTCGTCCCGTACTGTCAAGTATGTAAGTGCGAGAGGGACGAATGCTATATGTCCGACATATAAGCGATCATACTAGCCCCACAGGATGTTAAATCCCATATAAACTTAACACACCATAACAATACAATACAATACTCTTTATTGCACACCTCAATTAAAGGACACAGTACAGAACGTCAGTTCAGTACAATTTTCAGTTATAAAGACGTGTCAGATGTCACTTGTCTGTCTCTCTCGAACTTTCTGATTCGTACATTAGTGAGAAAGATCAGACGTACAAAAATCGTTCAACTTAAATGAGCGGATCTGCTTTACTCTGATATCTGTGGTAAGTAATTATGATTACGAGTACTTAAATTACAAAAAATGACAGATAGAAAGGGACGCGGGCAGGATGACAGCGGCTCGTTCGGAAACTGGTGCATTTTTTTTTCTTGTTTTGTTTTGAACTCTTTACTCGTGGCTGTGGCATTACGATTCCCGACGTACTACAAGTATTATCTTTTCGAGACTATGCAGCGAAATATAATTTTAATTTTTATTTACTTCTTGACATTGTTCTTTTTCTATTATTATTGCCCTTGTTTTGACGACCATGATAACAATTCTTAGATGTAAATTTATCCTGAAATTTCTTACAATGAAATAAAAACAATAATAATGCTTTAAATAAATCATTTATTGTAACAAAAATAACAAAACATAATTTACGAGCATGTGCATGTATCATCACATACATATTGTACGCAACCGGATCCGGATGTCGGCATTAGTCCACTCAACTCAACAATACTGCTGAACGGCAAATTCCCGCATACTTGCACAGCGCCATCTACCAACAGGTTGTCGCCAGCAAAGATTATCCCGTAAGGTGGCGCTTGCAGCAGCGCCGCTGGCACTATGCAAACCTCTGACACTTGGTTGCCCTGGCTCTGAGGCCGTGACTGAACGCTGTTCATTTGTAACTGCTGGCCGCATTGCGAAATAGGCTGGAAGGAGATGGATGGATTCGAAATTGTAAGGCTTTGCTTAGGCTGGCAACCACATGACGGCTGACTTATAGAAATAGAAGGTTGGCAACCGCATTGCTGGGACAGTTGGTTAAAAGAAATTGATGGTTGGCAACCACATTGCTGAGAAGGCTGGTTGAACGTTTTAGAAGGTTGGCAACCACACTGTTGAGACGGCTGACTGAAGGAAATTGAAGGTTGGCAACCACACTGCTGGGACGGCTGACTGAAGGAAATCGAAGGTTGACAACCGCACTGCTGGGACGCCTGGTTGATGGAAACAGATGGTTGACAGCCACACTGGTTGTTAAAATCTAGCGGTATGCTGGAGATGGAGAATGGTTGCTTAACTTGACCAATCGATATTGGGCGGCTGGTAATTGATTGACTTTGCTGATTACAGCCACAGGGTTGTCGGTTGCAGCCACAGGACGGCTGGTTGCCAAATGACTGCTGGTTGCCAAAAGATTGCTGGTTGCCACATGATTGCTGGTTGCCGCAGGATTGTGGGTTGCAGCCGCAAGATTGCTGGTTGTCAATTAGGCCCGGGATCCCGGGGCCGTTGTTGAGCGCTCTGACCAAGTCATCCATGGATATGTATAATTCCGACTGGCAGGTGCAGCCTTGGCTAGCAGCCCTCTGGAAAAAGTATAAATCGAAGTAAATTATATTCAGGTATAGGTACATATTACATGTAGATTAGAACTGTATTTTTAACTATTTTAATTATCCAAATTTTTATTACGGAAATTATACCTTAACCCTTTGAACGCCATTCTTACACGCCAACTCAATTTCCATTAGAGATAGAATATGAACCTTAGTGTAAAGCACGAAGGTCATTTTGACAACGTACGTGATGACACCTACCTATATAGGGGTCATTGGCGCCGTACGCACGACAAGACGCAACACCTTTAGGTGTTCTTGACGTTCAACAGGAAAAAGGAAAGAAAGGAAAAGGAAAGGTGGAAAGAGGGGCGCAGTTTGCATGGGAGAGCAATAATTAAGTCCGCATCTAAAATAATTGAATAGCAATTAATTATCTACAATGTATATTGATTTGAAAAAAATGACACCTCGCCGAGTTTCTTACGCCGGTTCTTCTCGTGGCAGAGGTTTATTTTTCCGAACCGGTGGTAGTTTATTGACGTTCATAAGTGCATGTAATATGCCTAATTTGAAGAATAAACTACTTTTACTTTTACTTTACTTTTACTTTTACGGCGATAATGAATTCTACGCGAACTTGAACTGAACTTTTCTGAAATCCTCAGGTACTCAATAACTGTACGGTTACCAGGGGTTGTACTTTTCGTGCCGGTGACGTAAAATTGACGTCACACTGCATATAGGTGATTCCAATTGGTGTTATGGTAATAAAATAAAATAAATAAAAATAAAAATAAAAAAGCCTTTTTATTTCTTGCAAATTACAAAATAAATATAACATCTTAAAATAATAGCTTGTTTTTTCTTTTCTTCGAGTTTTCTGTTATATTATTTATGGTAATTATTAATATTTAATCCACCACCACCACCATCATATCAGCCCTAGGACGTCCACTGCTGGACATAGGCCTCCCCCAATTTCATGGGTGGTAAATGCCGTAATATTTAATCATGCGTTTATAATGGTATTTTTTCTCTTATACGACCTATTGCATCGGAAGATTATTAAGGATTTCTTTTTATATGTAGAATTTTAATTTATAAGCAGTTGAGGATCTCATAGTCTTTCAAGTTTTATAACGGGTTACCTATAGAAATGTTTAATTTAAATATGAACGTAAACTCTCTATGACGACGAGGTTTGTTTAATTATTGGTAATAACTGGTATAACACATGAACCAGTCACAAAACTTGCAGTATTACCTAATGTTGTACTTTTTAAGTTGTGATGTGACAGGCAAATTGCGTTTGTAATAGGGACATAATTGTAAAAAGTGTATGTATACATGATTATTGATTAATGAATGACGAGTGCGGTGGAGATACTGCGATTGCCAACCCGCATGCCAAGCGTCGCGATTATGGCATTTACCCCCCATGAAATTGGAGGAGGCCCATGTCCAGCAGTGGACGTCCTAGGGCTGATATGGTGGTGGGGTGGTGGAATGACGAGTGATTGATTACAATAAGACTAATAAAAATCATAATATGGAGCGCGACGTCACCGGCACGAAAAGTACGACCCCTGACGATTACTTTGAGTTTAACACTGACACATACTCTTATGCCATTGGATAGTCGACTCTAACGCTTATGTAATAGAGTTTCTATTGCATTAGTGCTAGCTAAATGAGAACATCCAACGGAATAAGAGCATATGTCAGTATCATACTTAAAGTAATTTCCCTGTATATTTATAGAAAAATATTGATTTTACCTGAATTAGAAAAACACAGAGTAAAACGGCGAAGCGTAGACCCGTCATTTTGGACACTGAACTGATTTCCACTAATTATGACATATATATACGACATTTTATCACTAGGACAGCAATCACGGACGCAAGAAACTGTGTCAGTATGACACTTATTGCATGGTGGCATAATAATGTATTAATTGTAAATAATACGTGATTCTTTTGTGAGTTGTTATCTTTTAAGTGAAGGTAAAAGGGTTTGATGGTTTAGCAATGGCGGTTTCATATGTTAAAGCAGAGGTCTTCAACACGCGGTCCAGATAGGTTTATTTAACGCCACAATGGTGATAAACAAGGACACGGCCTGCTAGTAAGCAGGAGTAGAGGACTATTGAGGATTTTCAAGCTCATTACCGATCCTTTATTGAATGGAGTCTGCTCCAAAATTTTAGTACTCAGAAATATTTATTGCTTTCCATGGGTACAGTAATTGGTAAAAAATATAAATGTTCTGCAATGAAACGCTGCAGGGCACTATGAGCAAGATGATAAATTTTACCTCTGTCCGTCCGTTTACTGGAGCGCTCCTAGCCCAGCGGTGCCCGCATACTGCGTGCGGTATGCGAGGTTAAGCAACGTGGGCCCGGGTCAGTTCTTGGATGGGTGACCGCTTTGAGTGGTTACTAACTGTGTGCTCCCGTGCTTTGCATGGCACTTTAAGCCCCTGATCCCTGTTGTTAAGGGAAATTAGAGGCCTTCGGGCGGCTTGAGAACTTCTAATAGTCAAGTTGCCCACTCACTTGATAATGGAGGGTCGAAGTTGCACCACGTCCTTAGGGAATAGGGAGTACCCACCGTTACCCTACACGTGACCCCTGGTTGGTGCTAAAAGTGCAACAAACTGGCAACCGCACTTTCTTCTCGAAGATCACACGGTTCAAAATGATGCCATGCGAGAAATAAATAAAACCCCCATTGTTCGCTGCGGTCCGCCACGGTAGCAGGTTGGTTTCGCAGGCGAAGACACGGGAATACCATAGTTAAGTAATAGTGATGCAATCAAGATTGCGGTTCACTTGTGATAGAGAAAAATCAAGAAAAGAAATCTTTTGCTTTTGATTTCAAAAAGGTTGAAGACGCCTGTGTTAAAGAGTTATAATCAAATCCATATTTTTAAATTACTCTTAAGGTAATTAACCTAATAATGAGTTAGGCGACTTACATGGCGGGGCGGGATTGATATATGGTATTTTTAGGGTTCCGTAGCCAAAACGGAAGCCTTATAGATTCGTCATGTCCGTCTGTCAGTATGTCACAGCCGATTTACTCGAAGACTATAAAATTTGGCAGAAAGGTGTATTCTATGAAACGTTACAGAAAAATGATGTGAAATTTAATTGCGAAATAATATTAAATTATCGGGAGCACTCCCATACATCTAACCACCACCATTATATCAGCCGAAGGACGTCCATTGCTGGACACAGGCACACACACACACACACACACACACACACACACACACACACACACACACACGTAACCGAGGGAATGAAAAACAAAATTAAATGTGCATAGGCGTGTGGGATATCTATGGATAGGCCTTTAAAGATAATATAGAGGCCATTATCTTGATCGAAATATCTTAGCGCCACCTATGAAACACTTGAAGTTTTGGATGACCATCCGTAGGGTTTTTCATCAATCGGACTCGCCCAACGACGGTTCCGTAAAAAGATGTAAGATTTCGTACCACCACCACCACCATATCAGCCCTAGGACGTCCACTGCTGGACATAGATTTCGTACAGTCACGAGCAAAAGTAAGTTAACACTTTTGCATCGTATACCATTGTGATAAGGTGAAAAAGTATTAACTATCTTTTGCTCTTGAAAATTTAATTTATTTAAAGTACAAAGCCCATATTTTATATGATTTAAAAACAATTGTACAGTATTCAGACTTTTCCCTGTATTTAAATAAATAAATAAAATAAATATTGGCAGACAATCTTACACAAATCGACCTAGTACCAAACTAAGCAAAGCTTGTACAGTCAACAGCAAACGTAGATGATCATTTTAGTACCTTGTCACTTTCACTATTTTGACGCATCCCCACTCTCGCAATATTGTTATGTTAGTGCGATAAGGTACTAAAATGATCAACTACATTTGCTGTTGGGTACTAGAAGACGATATACATACTTATATAGATAAATACATACATCTTAGCTTATCTTAATTATATGAGGGCCCTTGCGGATGCACTTCGACCCTATGGGATCTTTTGTGCAATTGCCCCCTCCTTTATAGTTACTCCCAGCTGCTCTCCAACATTTCCATAAACCGGATGATGGAGCTCAGCGGGAGTACTCTGAATTCCTTTGGTTCTGGATAGCCATTACCAAAGTCATTCATTCTTTGTCTGGCAAGGGCGTGACATTCACACAATAAGTGTTCCATTGTCTCGTCATCCTCGCCACACATTCTACAGTCTATGTTGTCTGATAGTCCCATCTTGGTCAAGAGATCCTTGACCCCGAAGTGACCTGTAAACACCCCAGTTATAATTCTGAATTGCTTTCTGCTGAATTTCCAAAGCTTCTTGGTCCAGCTTGGGTCCACTCCTTCGATGAAGAGCTTTGAGTGCCTTAAACCCGCCTCAATCCTCCACTCCTGTTGGTGTTTGGCTTTGGCGTAATCCTTTAAGGCCGATGTTATGGTTCTCTGCGAGAGTCCCACAAACGGTTCTGGACCTACAAAATGGCCTGTAGATCCCATTCTTGCCAGTTCATCTGCTTTTTCGTTGCCGATGAACCCCTCGTGCCCTGGTATCCATACTAGTTGCACTTTGTTATGCCTACCAAGCTTATTCAAAGCTTGTACGCCATTGTAAACTAGTCTAGAGTCCACTCTCGGCGCTGTAAGCGCCTTGAGGGCTGCTTGACTGTCACTGAGTATATAGATAGTCTCTCCTTTGGTTCGTCTGTCTATATTCTCCTGTGCACAGGCAACTATGGCATATGTCTCCGCCTGGAAGACAGTCGCGAATTGCCCCATGCTTACACTACTTTTATAGTCTTTTGCATAGATGCCTGCTCCCGTACCGGATCCCATTTTTGATCCATCCGTGTACCAGATATTGTCTTCACCACCAGTATCTAGTGATTCCAGACCTTCAGCCCACTCTGCCCTCGAGGGAACTTTTATATTGAAGTTCCTGTGGAACACAAACTTGGGTTGCATTTTGTCGCACCCCATGTTTGTTATTCTGTCTAAGAAACTGTCCGTTTCCATTTTTGTGTGTTTCGTCTTCGGCTTGCTATCGCTCCACAGCCCAAGAAGCCTCAGTCTGTAGAGGGATTTGCGCGCTTCCGACTTAATCACTATATGAAGCGGCGGTAGGTCCAGTAGTACTTCTAGCGCCGCCGTTGGCGTGGTTCGAAACGCCCCTGTTATAGCCATGCATACTGTTCGTTGCACCTTTATTAGGTCATTTCTGCATGTGCTCTTTAAAGTCCTTGGCCACCATACCAGGCTTCCGTACAGTAGAACCATGATGGTGTAAATCCATTTCAGTACCTTTGGGTTCAAACCCCATGTTTTGCCATACGCCGATCTAAATACATACATACTTAAATACATTGAAAACATCCAAGACCCAGGAACAAATATTCGTGCTAAATGCACAAATAATTTGTATTTGTAGTATAAAACTGTGCAGTATAAAAAGTGGGGGGGGGGGGGTGTCCTCGCGTCCAAAGGAAATACCTTTTACTACCCTGTACGTGCCCCCTGGGTGGTGCTAAACGAGTGACAACGCCGAGCATCAGGCGGCAGATATGATAACCTGACCCCCAAAAGGGACGGCTCCAGTGGCCGTGAGGTTTAAATGGCCTCAAAAATAAGTACTGACACGGAAAGGAACGGGAATCTTATCTTATCTTATCTTATTTATATGAGGGCCCTTGCGGATGCCAATTGCCCCCTCCTTTATAGTTGCTCCAAGCTGCTCTCCAACATTTCCACAAACCGGATGATGGAGCTCAGCGGGAGCACTCTGAATTCCTTTGGTTCTGGATAGCCATTACCAAAGTCATTCATTCTTTGTCTGGCAAGGGCGTGACATTCACACAATAGGTGTTCCATTGTCTCGTCATCCTCGCCACACATTCTACAGTCTATGTTGTCTGATAGTCCCATCTTGGTCAAGAGATCCTTGACCCCGAAGTGACCTGTAAACACCCCAGTTATAATTCTAAGTTGCTTTCTGCTGAATTTCCAAAGCTTCTTGGTCCAGCTTGGGTCCACTCCTTCGATGAAGAGCTTTGAGTGCCTTAAGCCCGCCTCAATCCTCCACTCCTGTTGGTGTTTGGCTTTGGCGTAATCCTTTAAGGCCGATGTTATGGTTCTCTGCGAGAGTCCCACAAACGGTTCTGGACCTACAAAATGGCCTGTAGATCCCATTCTTGCCAGTTCATCTGCTTTTTCGTTGCCGATGAACCCCTCGTGCCCTGGTATCCATACTAGTTGCACTTTGTTATGCCTTCCAAGCTTATTCAAAGCTTGTACGCCATTGTAAACTAGTCTAGAGTCCACTCTCGGCGCTGTAAGCGCCTTGAGGGCTGCTTGACTGTCACTGAGTATATAGATAGTCTCTCCTTTAGTTCGTCTGTCTATATTCTCCTGTGCACAGGCAACTATGGCATATGTCTCCGCCTGGAAGACAGTCGCGAATTGCCCCATGCTTACACTACTTTTATAGTCTTTTGCATAGATGCCTGCTCCCGTACCGGATCCCATTTTTGATCCATCCGTGTACCAGATATTGTCTTCACCACCAGTATCTAGTGATTCCAGACCTTCAGCCCACTCTGCCCTCGAGGGAACTTTTATATTGAAGTTCCTGTGGAACACAAACTTGGGTTGCATTTTGTCGCACCCCATGTTTGTTATTCTGTCTAAGAAACTGTCCGTTTCCATGTTTGTGTGTTTCGTCTTCGGCTTGCTATCGCTCCACAGCCCAAGAAGCCTCAGTCTGTAGAGGGATTTGCGCGCTTCCGACTTAATCACTATATGAAGCGGCGGTAGGTCCAGTAGTACTTCTAGCGCCGCCGTTGGCGTGGTTCGAAACGCCCCTGTTATAGCCATGCATACTGTTCGTTGCACCTTTATTAGGTCATTCCTGCATGTGCTCTTTAAAGTCCTTGGCCACCATACCAGGCTTCCGTACAGTAGAATGGGCCTCACCATGATGGTGTAAATCCATTTCAGTACCTTTGGGTTCAAACCCCATGTTTTGCCATATGCCGATCTACACATCCCAAACACTCTCAGTGCCTTCGTTATGGTGAGATCAGTATGCTTTTTCCAGTTCAGTTCTTTATCCAGTGTGATGCCTAGATATTTCACATCATTGGACAGTTCTAGCACCCTCCCGTACAGTTTTAAAGACTGTATGCCTCGAAGGGTCCTTTTCCTAGTAAATGGTATTACTACAGTTTTGCCTGGATTGATGGACAATTGGTGACAGTTGCACCATTTCTCCACCTTCTTCAGTGCTTCATTCATGATTCCTGATACTGTGCTTGGAAATTTTCCATTAACTAGTATCACTAAATCATCCGCATATCCTACCGTGCGAATAGGACCACTATTGAGTTCTTCCAGGAGTGAGTTCACCACCAGACTCCATAGAGTCGGCGACAGTACCCCACCCTGGGGACACCCCTTTGTGGCCGTGGCTATTATCTCATCTCCTAGAAGAGATGACTTTATTAGTCTGCCGTTTAGCATATTGCCTATCCATTTACATATGGTTGGCTCTATGCCGTGTCCAGCAGCCGCTTCGCTAATAGCTTTATACGTGGTACGATCGAACGCTCCCTCCACGTCTAGGAAAGCCGCCAGGCATAGTTCTTTATTCTCTATAGCCTGTTCAGCTCGGGTTGTTACCAGGTGCAGTGCCGTTTCTGTTGACTTCCCTGGCTGATATGCACATTGTAATTCGTGCAGTGGATGCCTTTTTAAAGGGCCATCCCTTATGTGTCTATCTACCAGTTTCTCTAAAGTTTTTAGGAAGAATGATGATAGACTAATTGGCCTATATGATTTGGCTTCGCTGTAATCCGCCTTGCCTGGTTTGGGTAGGTAGGTTACTTGTACCATCCTCCACACACGCGGTACATGTGCGAAGGCTAAACACGCCCTGTACAATCTACTTAGATGCGGGATTAGTACATTAGCGCCTTCTTGTAGTAGAATGGGGTAGACTCCATCCGCTCCCGGGGCTTTATACGGTTGGAATGTAGAGAGTGCCCACTTTATCTTTTTATGATCTACTACTTTTTTGGACGTGTCCCAATTGTGCCTTGTTGTTTTTGTGGTTTGTTCCAACGCACTAATTGTCTCCCCGTCCGTTATGCTCTGGTGTATTTCCGAGCCCGGAAAGTGTGTGTTACACATCACCTTAAGGGTTTCTAACCCCGTTTTTGTCATGTTTCCGTCACAACCTCTAATGGTTGTTAGCGGGGCCGACTTCGTAGTAGCTAGCGCCTTTGTCAGTCTCATTCCTTCTGGTATGGACTCAATTTGATCGCAGTGGTTTATCCATGCTTTCCTCTTAGCCTTTCTCACAGCTTTACTATATTCTGTGAGCTTTTGTGCATAAAACCCAAAGTCATTAGCTGACTTTGCGTCATTAAATACTGCCCTAGTTTCCCTCCTGAGCTTTGCTATCTCTGGGTTCCACCAGGGTACCTTTTTGGCCAGAGTTCTTTTCTCCGGGCAGTTATTAGTATAGGCCGTATATACAGCTTCTACGATCTTGTCTGCTTCAAATTCTATGTCAATAATAGAGTTTAGCTTACCTTTTGGGTCACCTAGGTCCAACTTCAGGTCACTTCTAAAAGCCGACCAGTCGGTGTTCCTGGGATTCCGTTTACGTACCGTAGCTATTCGTATTTTAGTTTGGTACCTAAAGCAAATGTATCTGTGGTCCGAAAGGGAAATATCATCAGATACATGCCATGAGTTGATACTATTGCTAGTGTTGTTAGTAGCCAACGTTATATCAATTACCTCTCCTCGTCTAGAATTGACGAAAGTGGGTTCATTGCCTTTATTCAATAATTGTAAAGAAGAGCTCACCAGGAAATCCAGTACTTTCTCTCCTCTCCTGTTGACGTCCGAGCTGCCCCAGACGACGTGGTGCGCGTTTGCGTCGCAGCCGATGACCAGGTTGTTGTTCGCCCGGCTGCCATATGCAACCAGATCCCGCAGCTGTCGTGTGATAGGATCCGCTGCCTCATAGGGAAGGTAGGCTGATGAGAAGATGAGCTCTCTACCCTCCCCCTTATTCTGGATCATCACCGTGGTGAGATCCCTGGAACAGAAAGCATACAAAGGCATAGCATTGATGCCGTTTCTGACATAGATACATGTCCTCATATCATTGTCTGGACACAGGTAAACAATCGTTCCTCCTGTACCACCTAAGCCTCTTATTTCATTTTTATATACATATGGTTCTTGAATAAGAGCAATATCGAACTTGTCGCATTTAAGATGCCGTGCCAGAAGGGCAGTGGCTGCCTTATTGTGTTGTAAGTTAATTTGTACACACCTTATACCCGCCATTGGCCTTTTTAATGTTTGGGCATGCTGAGGTCAGCAGCCGCCTCCTGGACAGTCTCGTCGCAGGACATGGGGGACAGGGAGTTCTCCAGGTACAGCTCTGCCATACCTCGCAAGTCCTCCGAGCCAATCGCCGATACCGGCGATGACTCTCGGGTCATACGAGATCCGGCGCGCCCCCCACTGGATCCCACCCCATCCCCCGCCTCCGACACCGATTGTCCCTCCTCCTTGGCTGCCTCAGCCGCCTCGGCTTCTTCGCCCCTGGTTGGTGGCGCCTCCACTACTGGCGCCCCTCCTTCCTGGGCCTCCCTAGGCGTCTGTCCCCCCTCGCCCGTTCCTGCACCAGCGCCATCCTCAGCCTCTCCAAGCCCCCTCTCTTCGGCGTCTTCTAGGAGCTTGAAGGTGCTGAGATCGACCCCCGAGTGCAGTTGGTAGCCAGCCTCCTTAATGACGTCGGCAGACACCCGGTCCATCAGTATGATGCGCCTGGTGTTCATTGCCGACGTCATGGTGTCGACTACCTTCCACTCCTCCGTGTGTAGCGTAGGGTTATACCTTTGCAACACACGGAGGAGCAGTTTTATGTCGTGACCACCAATGATCTTCGTCTTCCAGGCCATTTTGACTGGTTTAGGAAGATCCTTGGCGTGCACGACCTTTAGGCGCAGTCCAGCGATCTCCACCTCCCCGATTGCTGAACTGAGCCAGGTGGCGGACTCCCTCCCTTGGCAATTGACGTGGAGAGCGCCCGCCACTATGTTGCCGAAAGTAATTCGGGGCAAGGGATCAGGAGCATCAGCCAGGAGCTCCAGTATGAAGCCCTGGATGGCCCCCAGATGCCCCACCCCAATTCTTTCGGCTGGAAAGACCACTGGGACGATGGCCATCCTCTCACTCGCAGCCACCTCAGCAAACGATGTCGTAGTCTTCGTTCGCTTGGGGTCACTGGCGGGCAGAGGGGAGTCCCCACTGGCTCCCAGTGGTCTCTTTTTCTGCACCTCCTTGGGCCCCGATTTGGGTGCATCTTGGGAGGTGCCCTCGCTCGAGAGTCGAGCCCTAGCCTTGGCGTTATCTCGCCTCTTCTGCCTCCTGCTTGAGGCTATTCCTCCACCGGACCGCGCGTCCGCGCCCTGGGGTGCAAACACGCTATCAACGGCGACCGGTACGCCAGCAGGATTTGGAAGAGGTATTCCGGCCGGCCGGTTGCAGATGGACACAGTTCCGCTTACCGTTCCTCCGGCACCCGCACCAGTCGGTCTCCTTTCGGGGACCTGCTGGGCGCGTCCTCTTTTCGACCCTAGGGGAAAAGGTCGGACGGTGCCTCCGGTTCGGACCGCTCCACCATGTCCTCTGCCTCTATTTGCGCTAGGCGCCTTCTGCGTCCTTACGGACCCCCTTACTTGACTGCTACCCGCTCTCGCACCACTGTCTGGGACAGCGTTGCGTACCGCCGGTGCAGCATGTGCGCTAGGCGCCTTGGCCTCATCCCTTTCGGGTACGGCTTTCTCTCCTCCTTTCGTCTTAGGTACATTGGTATCCATGTAGCCATCGACCTTGTTTCATCAGATTGGCTCCCCACCCACCACGGAGCCCTCACTCGGGGATGCATGAATGCACCAGGGCTACCAATCTGACATAGCCCCCCAAAGTGTGTTATCTATGAGTCCGCACGGCGCCAAGACACTCGTCATCTCCTCAGACGACTCGTGACTCGTGCTCCGCCGACTACAGACCCCACACCCCAGGAAACTCGCCTCGCGTCCAGATTACTGTCAACGCAGCAGCCGATTGATCTCAGTTGGCTGGACCAAGACCTCCCGTGTGAAATGAATCCTGACCCAAAGTAGAGTGTTGCCTCACAGCAGTATCTATTCCGACTGCTGATCGGCTCAGCTACCAGGACGACATTCTCCATCGGTACGGGTCCCCACGCACGGCACAAACACGTGGGTGGCATTTTACCGCTAACCATCCTTCTTTGCGGATGGAGAGCCCGCTGCGACATGCCACGTCATCGCTTACGGCTGATTATAGGGGATAAGCGGGATAGGATAGGTTGGGATATAACAATTTGGGCTCAACTGATTGTTTCCGTTCTGCCTGTTTCTAACGGTAGAACTAGGCAGCTAACAGGCAGTAACCTCGAGAAGGAGCACAATCAGTTTTGCCTTGGGGATCTTGGCAACTTTGAGCTCCCCCCGAGGCCATTCACCATGTTAACTGCCGGACAGGCAGTTACCATAGAGACAGACCCAACGCAAGTAGCGACCGGTCGCAAAATTTCCTTGCACTTGGACCCACCTCCGCCCAAGGAACGGGAAACTACCGTGATTACTTATCCCAAGAAAATCATCATGAGCAGAAATTCTATTCCATTGAGTGTACTGTCATGCGACCCGACTGACCATCGGCGCCAGGATGGTTCCAGGTCTCCTGGTGTAAAATTGGCGACCGGCTGCAAGAGAGTTCGTCGTCAGGCTTCTTGCAGAAAGTGGACTACTGACGAACCCCTACCATCACATGAGAGCACACTCACTGCCAAGAAACAAATCCTTAAATTCGGAACCTGGAATGTTCGTGGAATATCCAGACCTGGAAAAATAGAGGAAGTGGAGAGAATGATGCTGAAGTATGGCCTGGATGTGCTAGGGCTAAGTGAAACTTACATCAAGGAGTCTGGCCACAATACAACACCAAATGGATCATTGATGATCAACGCAGGTAGCCCTGAAAATAGCTTTAGTGGAGTTGGTTTTCTGGTGTCGAGGAGACTACGCAGCATGGTCATTGGTTACGCCACTGCCAGCGACCGGATAGTTTCTTTGAAGCTTGACAGCTTCAAAGCCCATCCATCGCCACTACATCTGGTGCAGATATATGCGCCGACATCAAGCTCATCCGAGGATGACATTTCTGAATTTTACGGCGAACTGGAAAAAGTGTATCGAGATATCCCTAGCAAGGTGGTCCCTATTTTGCTGGGGGATTTTAATGCAAAGATCGGCGAAACGACAAGGGATGATGACCTCAGAGACATTGTTGGAAAGTTCGGATTGGGGGTGAGGAATGATCGTGGTCAAAGGTTGCTGCACTTTTGCGCTGAGAACGGCCTTACGATCATGAACACTTGGTATCAGAAGCATCCACGTCGACTATACACATGGCAATCGCCTAGTGGTCACCGCAACCAAATCGACTTTGTGATGATTGGCAAGAGGTGGAGATCTTATATACTTTCAGCCAAGACTCGACCCGGTGCGGACTGCGGAAGTGACCATCAACTATTGGTGGCCACTTTTAGAGTCCGACTGAAGGCAGTGAAGCACACGAAGACGAATAGAGTCATACAGCTTGCTAAATGTGAAGAGGCCCCCTTTCAAGATCTGATGCAGCAGAATCTCAGCCAGATAGAATTGGACCCGTTCGATTCCACGGAAGCTACATGGCAGCAGCTTAAAAATGTCGTTCTTGAAACAGCTGAAACGGTGGTCGCACGTAATGCGCACGCTCGACCCAGGTCAGACTGGATGAGCGACCAAACGTGGCAAACCATAGAGCTAAGGAACAGTATAAAGACTGGAGGACTAGATTCGGATGCGGAGCGCCAACTCTACGCGCAACTCCATGCCACTGTGCAGCGTCAATGTAGGAAAGACCGCAATGAGTACATAGACGGCATATGTAAGGACCTGGAAAGGCATGCAAATACCGCTCATACAAAGACATGTTTCAGAAGGTGAAGCTGCTCGCCAAGGAGTTCAAATGTAGAATGTGGACTATTGAAGACGAAAAGGGAAACATTATCATGGACACAGACCTTGTACTTGAAAGATGGAGAGGATACTGCCAACAGCTCTATTCTGAAACTGCACAGGATAACGTAAGGGAGAGGCTGGATTACTGTTATAGAGAGCCCGACATACTCCTTTGCGAAGTTGAAAATGCAGTTTGTAAGTTAAAAAATAGAGCTAGCGGTGGAGATCGGGTAACAGCGCAACTCATCAAACACATTGGAGAGAGAGGCATCCGAATCCTCCACGCGGTTTGCCAAAAAGTCTGGCGCACGGGTCAGTGGCCTGAAGATTGGGCAGATTCCATAGTTATCCCACTACATAAGAAAGGTTCTACCCGCAAATGCAACAACTACCGAACTATCTCTCTTATCTCGCATGCTGGTAAAGTTCTATTGCACATAAACAACAAACGTCTGGAGCACTACATAAGCGGACAAATCGCAATGGAACAAGCGGGCTTTGTTAAGGGTAGAGGCACAAGAGAGCAGATTCTAAACATCAGGCAGTTAATTCAGAAGAGCAGAGAATTTAATATACCCATGGTCTTGTGCTTTATCGATTACGCCAAAGCGTTTGACTGCATATATTGGCAGATGTTTGAGGTGCTAAGAGAAATGGGTATTCCTGAACATCTGTCTTTTTTGGTGCAAAATCTATACCTGGACGGCAAGTCTCGTGTACGGCTGGAAAACCTGGAATCCAAACCCTTTAAGTCAGAGCGAGACAACTTTAAGTTAGACAGGGCTGCATACTATCCCCGCAGCTGTTTAACTTGGTTGGCGAACACATAATGCGCAAGGTACTGGAGGACGGGCAGGGTGGCATACGAGTTGGTGGTCGCCTAGTCAGTGCGATTCGCCGATGACACGACTATAATAGGCGCCAATGAAGCGGAACTCGCTACGCTTTTAAACAGAGTTAAGCTCATCAGTGAGAAATATGGCCTCCACATTAACCGGAAAAAGACAAAGCTGATGTTTGTCGACAGAGCTGAGCTTATGCAGCGGACGGGGGAGTTGCGGGACCTGGACTCAGTAGACGACTTTGTTTACCTGGGCTCGCAGATTGCCAGTGACGGAGACTGCATGAAAGAGGTCATCAGAAGATCGCAGATTGCTAAAGCTGCAGTGAAGCGCTTGGAGAAGATATGGAAAAACAGGAACATATACCGCAACACAAAAGTCAGACTTATGCGCACACTTATCTTTTCCATTTTTCTCTATGCTTCTGAAACATGGACATGGAAGCCGCGCGTGAAAGCAAAAATTGATGCATTCGAGATGTGGTGCTGGCGACGAATGTTAGGCATCTCATGGACGGAGCGCCGCACTAATGCATCAATATTAAAGGAGCTTCATATTACCACCCGGCTTTCGACTACATGCTTCCAGAGAGTGATGACATTCTTTGGTCACATAGCCCGCCAGGATCCGTCCAGCTTTGAAAAGCTGATAATAGTTGGCTGCGTTGAAGGAAAGAGGAGCAGAGGTAGAGCACCCACACGATGGTCAGATGCAATCCGCGATGCCACGGGCGTCAACATCCAGGGGGCAATACAACTAGCCCAAAATAGGGGGGTCTGGAGAACGGTGGTGAAGAACTGCTCCTCTGGTGGTCACGACCCTCAGCCGTGAGGAATCGACGAAGAAGAAGTATAAAACAATATTACTTGCCAAATTTCATAGTTCTGGGTCAACGGAAAGTAGAGCGCTCGTGGCCCAGCGGCACCCGCCTACCGCGTGCGGTATGCGAGGTTAAGCAATGTGGGCGCAGGTCAGTTCTTGGATTGGTGACCGCTTTGAGTGGTTACTAACTGAGCGCTCTCGTGCTTTGGAAGGCGCGTTAAGCCGTTGATCCCGGCTGCTGTCTACGACAGCAGTCGTTAAGCCAAGTTAGAGGCCTTCGGGCGGCTTGAGAACTTCTAACAGTCAAGTTGCCCACTCACTTGACAAAGAGGGGTCGAAGTTGCACTACGTCCGTAGGGAGTACCCGCCTTTACCCTACACGTGACCCCGCTAAAAGTGCAACAAAAACTGGCAACCGTACTTGTCTTCTCGAAGATCTCACGGTTCGTAAATAAATGCTATTCCATTAAAAAAAACAACGGAAAGTACCCTATAAATTTTGATTCCCTTGAAAGTGTCGAAATATACGTTTTTTGCGGCATAAACAGCTGTATCCTTCTGTTTAACGTTAACTTAGAAGTTTGATTTTTTTACAGCTTCAAGGGACCATATACCTACGGTTTTAATTTCAAGTCAATACCTCCACGCGTTCCCATAAAAATTCTGACAAAGGGTCTTCACAGACGGACAGACAGACGGTCAACGAAGTGATCCTAAAGGGGTCCGTTTTTCCTTTTGAGGTACGGAACCATAAAAATGATGAAGTCGCCATATACATTAACGAACTATTAGTTCGTTCGTAAGTTCGTCTACATAATTTGCATGCATGTGTTCGAAAAGTGCATTCACAAAGCAACGATACGGAAAGTCCAACTTTACCGCCTTAGTGCTTTTTATGTCTCATTTTATTATTATTAACTCCGTCGTCAGCCCAACGCAAAGAGTTTCTAGTATTTGAGAAATCTTTTACATATTAAAACTTCATTAAACGTATCATCAATCATTTTAAAATTTATCTTTAAAACAATTATAAATATTCACTTAAGATGCTTGGCTGAAATGTACGTGGCTATGTTGAGTTGTATTAAAAAAAGACTTACAATTTTCATTTTAATAATTTTTTGTTTAGTTCGAAGTCAATGTGTGTTAATTTTGTAAAAAAATATTAATTGATGTGACGAATCCGATCAATGATCCCCAGAGAATGTTATCCAAGAAATACAATAGTTATTTGTTCAACAAGAGAGCAAAGTAGATTTTAGCTGCGAGTGTTGATGTTGAGTCCCGAGCAAAGGAAAGATTCTTTGCTACGCTCGTGATTCAAAATTAGAATTTTGAGCGTAGCGAGGGACTCAAAGACACGAGATGCAAATATCTTTGCTCTCGTGTGATACATACAACTTTTCACCTCAGCGGCGAGAATATAAAAGACAAAGGAATAGTGATAGAGAGAATGAAGTTACTTAAACTAATCTACGATATAAAACATTAAAAAGTAAGTTTTTTTCACGCTCGCAGCAAAATTGCATTTTGCTCACTGGTTTCAAGCTGGAAAAGTCGTTTTCCCCTCACTAGCTCGGAAAGCCGTCTTTTATCCTTTGAAACAAGCGGGTAAAAACGCATTTTATCCACAAGTGGGGAAAGTAATTTGACCTTGGAGCGTGTTTGAGTAGCTTTTGACAGATAACAAAACGTAAAACGCTCATAATAATGGTTCGTTTGATATCAATTATCATTAAATAAATGGTTTGAGAATTTAATAAAAAAATACCAAATTTAATGATTTAAGTCGTAGACCTTAAAACTCTATAAGTAACATTTTTTTATAATGATATTGAGTATAATTGTTAACGCACAAGTTGAGTCGATGCAATTTCAAAACGCATCGTCAGAAATGTCATCATTGTCAATGTCAACTAAAATATACACAACTTGTCACCGACTCCGACTCGCGTAAATATTATACACAACTTTTTCTGTTATAATATCGTAAAAAAATCAGTGATTCCAGTGAAAATCATGCCTGTGGAACTGTGTTTTTTTGCATGTTGCACTTTCCTCGCTATAGTGGGAAAAAAGTTTTGTGTTACACACGGGTGCAAAGTTGTATTTTACTTCTCGTGTGTTGAAACACTCGCTACGCTCAGGATTCTATTTTAGAACCCCTCGCTTCGCTCGTGGTTCAACTATAGAACCCTTTCGCTGGCTCGTATTTCAATTCCACACTCGCGGGTAAGATACAACTTTGCACCCTTGTATAACAAATAACTATTTCACGCTCGCAGCAAAATTGCATTTTGCTCACTGGTTTCCAGCAGCAAAACCGCCATTTTCGAGCCGCTGAGGTGAAAAAGTCCTTTGCCGGTTAAATCAAAATGAAAAACCTAACTTACCGGGACTTTTTGCGGTGATATTTAAAATGTTACTGAAAATTAATTCCATTTTCAAAACGGTAAAATTGGGCAATCGAAGCCAAGAAATAGTCCAGCTAATAATTATGTATCGAGCAAGGTAAAATTATAACCTTCGTATATCTTTTAAATTAGCTTTTCTCAAACATGCGCCTAAATGTATGCATTAATGTCACGAAAAGAGGACATGAAGTTACCTGTTTATGGCTCCCTACATTACCTGCCGGCGGCCAAGAAGTAATGTATGGAGAATGTATGAAACTAACATTATTGTCCGCTGCTCTAACTTTTTAAATTTGCTTACTAAAATCAACTGATAAAGGAAATATTACATAGAGCCAACCGCCACGATTTTGTATATATATTTTTAGTTTGTTATGTAAATTGGTATTTTTTTAGGTTTTTCCGGTTTTTGTATCGTTCATATATTTATGTATTTTGTTGTTTTTTTTTTCGAATTTTACGAGTACTTATGTATTTTTTTTTTAGTTTTTTCGTGTTATTTTGTGTTTTTTGATATTTTTGGACTTTTTAAAAGTTTTTTCGTATTTTTGTTTGAGAAAAGTACTATACAATCCTCGGCCGGAACAGGGATTGCAGGACTCGTTTTATCCCAAACTCGTCCAGCAATCCCTTACTTCACGGCCTCTGCAGTAATGTACTATTTCGATTGTATTTTAATATTTCCTCGCACAGAACATAGTAAAACCATGTAAAAACTCGTAAACTCACTCGGTGTACTCGCTGATGTATGTATAAAAATTATACTCCTCAAAAATCACCCACTTTCCGCACTTGTTGCATAAATATTTCAATGTTAACTGTAGGTACCATCACCAACACAATTAATTGACCATTCGTGCACTTTATGCCCATTGTAATAAGGGTCACGAGTTAACTGTGTGGACGTTTGTACCTACCGAAGTCAACGCCCGTCTATAATGCTGAGTTCGTTTGAAGTTGATAACCGTGCGTGCATTTTGGCTGACTTGCATTCGACGAGTATTCGAATCAGTAGTATCAAGGTCATCAGTTTTGCCAAGTTATATGTATTATCCCCGGAACCCGGGTATGTAATAAAACTACGACCAAGATCACCGGGGGATGGGCAGCAGCATCCCTGGAGTGCGGTGGCGATACTGCGATCGCCAATCCGCATGCCAATCGTGGCGATTATGGCATTTACCCCTCACGAAATTGGGGGAGGCCTATGTCCAGCAGTGGACGTCCTTCGGCTGATGTGGTATTATTAACCGACTTCAATAGAAGGAAGGAGGTTCTCAGTTCGTCTGCATGTTTGCTTGCTTTTTATGTATGTATGTTCCCCGATAACTCTTGACCACGTCAGCCGATTTTGATAATTCTTTTTTGTTTCAAAGCAGGTCCGAAGTTGGTCCCATATAAATTTGGTGAAGGTCTGACGATGGGATCTGGGAGGAATCGAGGGAACTCCTCGAATTTGATAGGCACGCATATGCCGATTTCGGTATTTTCTGTAGGTAACCAAGCATTGGCTCACGGAAACCACAAATTGTGGCATAGAGATGCACAAAATTTGAGTCGGTTTTTTTTGGTGTAATTTTTTAAATTTGTTTTTATTAATTATTTTATGATTTTAATGGTCAAACTGATTCCTTCCCCTTATACTGTCGCTAGGGCAACTGGTAAAGAGCCTAATAGTCCAAAATCTACATCCAGCTCCTTATTAATATGTTTTTCGTAGTTCTTGCTGGCGTCCATGATGACTGTCTCAGGGAAATCATCGGTGTATGAAGGGAATTCAGGCTTCGGTTTCGGAGGCTGGTCCTGTTTTGATGAAGTGTCTGTAAAAAAATAACACATGTCAATGGGTACAGTCAACAGAAAATGTAGATGATCATATCAGTACTTGGTCGCACTAACATAACAATACTGCGACTGTTGGGATGCGTCAAAGTAGTAAAAGTGACAAGGTACTAAAATGATCAGTAGCCTTACTGATCATTAAGCGTAAGTGGAAAATTGCGAACGAGAGTCTATCATAAGCCCGACGCGGAAGGCAGAGGGCTTTTAATGACTCGAGTTTGCAATTTTCTTACGTCCAAGGTAATCACAATAAACATCATCACATTTGCGAGGAAATAAATATATAATATATTAGGGGAGCAGTATTCATGTGGAGCACATCCAACTAGTTTTTTAAACCATTCAGATCACACAGAAGCTCATACGTCCCCAGGGAGTTATGAAAATCCATAACTCCAGCGGGAGGTAAATCGAATATAACTGCTCTATAGGCCGTGCGTATGATATGACCCTTTACGAGCAAGTGTGATGAAAAATATTAAACGATATATCGATCACAAGTCTCAAAAAAATCGTTGCTAAGTGCGAACCGGAGTTTGAGCCCCTGACCGTCCTTTGGGAATCATCACAGTGTGATTATTTCAAAATGAATAGTTTAATCAACTAAATGTCTTTTGAATTAAGCTCGAAACGCACAGAGCGGGCGCGGTGCGGTGTGGAGACGGTTTTGCATTTGTGATCTTTCCGAAACTGTCGACTGTCGATTACTGCTTCACATGTCACACACGCCGTCTCAGCTCTACCGCGCTACCTGTCAGGGTACATGAACGAGGAGTCGACAATCAAACACAGGCGTTTGGCTGAGACTGGTTTATTTCCCGAGATATCATGCTACCCACATTTTACGATATACCCGATTACCCACAAGTAAATGAGATACACCTACACTACCGACGACCGCGCGGTTTTTTGGTGCGACATTCCCCGGACCGCGTTCGCTTTACCGCAAACCGCCTCCGCCCCGCAACGACGCTGCTCCGCGCTCTATGCGTTCCAAGCTATAGTCAATATTTACCTTTGTTACATGGTTTCTTGGCAATCCATATGTATTTCTTTCCATCCGGACCTACTTCTGTTGCAGTTAATGGCGGACCTGTAGGCAAACAATATAAATATAGATCAAAGAGTCTACATGCAGGTAAAGGTAAAAAAACGTACTCCCATCTTAAAGGCCGGCAACGCACTTACAACCCCTCTGGTGTTGCGAGTGTCCATGGGCGGCGCTCATCGCTTACCATCAGGCGATTCGCCTGCTCGTTTGCCTCCTATGTCATAAAAAAAGTAAGTTCTTTATTTTTCATTTTAAGTAAGTTCTTTATTTTTTACCTATGAATGTTAATAATAATAAGCTACCACCGTTTTGGTAAAATTAACCTCTGCCACGAGAAGAACCGGCGTAAGAAACTCGACGAGGTGTCATTTTTACAAAACAATTACACATCGTACAGTTTAGTATAAAATTATAGTGTCAGTTACTACAAAATTACAATGCTACAGTAGAAAACCTATTTTCGCGATTCATTACCCGTGCAGGACGCCATTACTGCTAAAGACCCCTATACAGGGCTGCCCACGGCTATGCCACATGGAGGGAAAGTACCTAGTTTTTATTTTGCAAAAAAGGGCTATCCGAGCAATTTATAACTTGGGGTCGCGTGACTCATTAAGAGAATTTTTCAAAGAAATAGATATTCTAACCCTGCCGTCCCTATACATATTTGAAACAATAATGTTTGTTAGGAAGAATTTGGGCAATTTTCCAACGAACGCTGATAAACCAATAGCCACGAGAAATACTGGGAAACTCAAAATAACCTTCTATAGACTACTAAAGGCGAAAAAGTCGTTCTTGGGAAATTGTATCAAATTCTACAATAAAATTCCTAAACACATTACTGAACCTTGCAATTCTAAATTCAAATCTGCAGTAAAACAAACATTTATTTCAAGAGCATATTATAAGATAAACGATTACATCATGGATAGGGATGTGTGGCAGTGATAGCGTCCTGCACGGGTAATCTATCGCGAAAATATATTTTCTACTGTAGCATTGTTATTTAAGTTATTTCGTAGTAGCTGACACTGTAATTTTATATTTAACTATGCAAAGTATATTGTTTTGAAAAAATTACACCTCGCCGAGTTTCTTACGCCGGTTCTTCTCGTGGCAGAGGTATATTTTTCCGAACCGGTGGTAGTTTATTGACGTTCATAGGTGCATGTAATATGCCTAATTTGAAAAATAAACTACTTTTACTTTTTTTTTACTTTTACTTGAATATTGTAGATGGAACATTTTACTGAAAGCAGACATTATTTTAATTTAAAAAGCAATTGAAACTGCATTCATAGATTTTTAAATAATTACATGGTTGAACCGGGAATCGAACCCTCTAAACGAGAAAAAAAAATACCCTGTAGCTTTATCATGCCGATAGAAAGGTTTCATCGTAAGGATTATTTTTTGCTAAATGACTTAGTGTCGGAAATGAAAGGAAGACCATGAATTTTAACATTTTCAATTCAAAATTAATCAATTTTATTTATCAATTGCACATTCTGTTGAATACAAAGTCGCACTCTTTTGATTATTTTGCTCCCTCTCGATCATGTTGTGGTGGATATTGAGAATATCACGTCTAAGTTCTGCTTGTAGCTTGTGGACACTTTCATACTAGTACTAGTTCTTGTAAACTAATTTTTTTACATAACTCCATAAAAAGAATTTATTTGTCCATTTATCCCGATCCAGGAAAGTAAATTATAATAGGGATATGATGCGACTTCTCAAGTGGGTACTGATTCTTAGTACTTTAAAATGATAATGTCAGTTGTATATTGGCTTTTCGTTGTCATCATGTTACGGCAATGTCAGCTTTTCATTTTTCTGAACGAAATTTTATTTTTGTCACTATGTTATGTGGCAAAAAATAATCCTCATGATGAAGCTTTTCGATCGGCATGATAAAGCTACAGGGTAATTTTTTTCTCGTGTAGCGGGTTCGATACCCGGTTCAACTATGTAATAAAAATAAAAATCTATGAATGCAGTTTAAATTGTTTCTTAAATAATGTCTTCTTTCAGTAAAATGTTCCATCTACAATAGTCAAGGTACTTTCCCTCCATGTGGCATAGCCGTGGGATGCCCTGTATATGATGTAATCGTTTACCTTGTAATACGAGAATGCTTTTGAAATAAGTGTTTGATTCACTACAGATTTGAATTTAGAATTGCTAAGTTCAGTAATGTGTTTAGGAATTTTATTGTAGAATTTGATACAATTTCCCAAGGACGACTTTTTCGCCTTTACTAGTCTTTAAAACGTTATTTTGAGCTTCCCAGTCTTTCTGGTAGCTATTGGTTTATCAACGTTTGTTGGTAAATTGCACAAATTCTTCCTAACGTTCATTATTATTTCTAATACGTATAGGGACGGTAGGGTTAGAATTTCTATTTCCTTGAAGAATTCTTTTAATGACTCACGCGAACCCAAGTTATAAATTGCTCGGATGGCCCTTTATTGCAAGATAAAACCAGTTTCAATACCTGCACCTGATCCCCACAGGATAAGACCATAAGTAAATATACTATTAAAATAAGCAAAGTAAACTAACCTTGCCGTTGCCACATTGGTAAGCGGCCTTATTCTCTTGACTGCAAATGCAGCAGAGCTCAACCTACTTTCTATCGCTGTTATGTGGGAACCCCACTGCAATTCTGAGTCTAATGTAATACCTAAGAATACAGTTGTCTTGACAAATGTTTGACCATAAAGTTTAACATTTGTGTCTAAGTTTCTATTTGGTGAGTTTGTGAGAGAGAATTTAATACATTTCTTTTTTTTACGGATTTAACATTAAGTTATTGGCAGCAAACCAGGCAAATATCATGTAGAGTGTATTATTTGGTTCAATGAGTTCAGTATCTCTCCTATTAACGTTGAACGGTAATGAGGTGTCATCTGCGAACATTACAATGCCTGATCTTCGGCTTACCATCCTACAGCTTACCTACGGCTTACAATAGATCATTTACATAAACAAGGAATAGGAACAGACCTAGAATAGACCCCTGCGGTACTCCCATCTCTACCACTGTCTCTGACGAAATGGCTCTATTTATCGCTATCTTTTGATTTCTCTGTGCGTTCGAGCTTTAAAGTACAAAAAAAATACTTACACGGGAAATCTACTCGTAAACCAGTACTGCCGACAGCCTCAGCGTTCCCACTGAATTCGACGTCTCCTTTTACAACGATTCCCAGTGGTTTCTGGCTCAAACGGTTCCTGAGAATTTTCACTATAGGCAGTTGGTCCTTGTGGTATATGACGAAGTCTGCAAAATATTAATAACTAGATGAAAGCCCGGCTTCGCTCGGGTGAAATAAATAAGAAAGAAATAAAGTAAACATTTATTCGTGACAGTTATGCAAACGACGAAAGAAATAGTGTACAAAAATGTATAAAATAAAAACTTTACAACAACGGATTATGATGAAACTTCGTATAGAAATATAGTCTGTAGTCTGGATTAACATATGGAATAGGGAGTAAAAGATTACGCTGACGACGTCACGGGCAAAGTCCTAAGCATTTTATAAGGGTAGTATTTAAAGGCACATAAAAAAATTGACACCGTAATCAGTACTGATTTGTATAGCTGAAATACTAATCGTTCATTAAAATTCAGTTCAGATATGCAAGATATGCAATTGTTAAATATTGATGTGCCATTCAGTATTTTTGGTGCGAAGTCAGAGCTGCTAACGCGAACGAAAACAAATGAAGTTCGTGTATCTCCCTCTCTGTCGAACTTGCAAAATCGAGCGACACAGAGGGAAATACACGATGTTCGTTCGTTTTCGTTTCGCGGTAGCAGCTCTATTCTCCGCCAAATTCTATTAAGTGGGGCCCTTTACACTCAATATTATGTGTCAATATTATCGCAATTTTTAAAATTGTATGGGGTCTGTTAAACGCTTAACAATACTGGTGTGTCAATATTATCGAGGTTTTCAAAATCGTATGGATTTTTCTTTAATATTCATTGCACGTGATACGGATCGTGATACGAGTATATCGCGTGATAATAATAACCATGTAACAGGCCCCTATGGATTTTGCTTCAATATTCAGTGTTTCGCGTGATAATAATAACAGTTGGTAATATTTTCTCCAATTAATGGAAGCTATTTAACAACTTGTTCCGTTTTGCCAAAGGTATTTCACATTCCGATACGCGCACCATCCAGGAATAGGAGCCGTCAGACCAGAGGGCCTACCGCGATCTGAAAACGAAGTATTTTCCTCTCCGCGCTCGAATATGCAAGTGCGACAGAGAGGCATATATATTTAATTTTCGGTTGGTAGCACTTTAGTCGGAGCGCGGCGGACTGTCGAAGAAAGTCAAAGAACATTTCGTGTGTTGTCTGTCACACATATAATTTTTTAACTTCCCATCGACCTATGAACTTGAAATTAGGTGATAATGTTTATTATGAAGTATATTTTACCAAAAATATCAGTATATTGATAAATCACATTTGTTTTTTAGTTGTACGGAACCCTCAGTGTGCGACTCCGACGCACTTGGCTGGTTTTTATTACATATTGAATTTTATTTCTCTTATAGTAAAATACCCTATTCATTTTAAAGTTGACGCCTGAGGGCCTACCGCGAACCAAAAACGAACTATCTACCTCTCTGTCGTTCGAATATACATCTGCGAGAGAGAGGCAGATACTTCGTTTTCGGTTCGCGGTAGCGCCTCTAACGTCCGAGCGCGGCGAACGGCATGAGCTGGGGGTCTACTCCGAAATTCAAAATCCTAACTTCGTATGGTGCCGTCCCTTTCACTCACCTGTCATAGACTATATGAGTGAAAGGGACGGCACCATACGAAGTTCGAATTTCGGAGTAGACCCCCAGTACCACTAGTAGTTATAAGATAGAGCGAGATAGGGATAGAATTTTTCTAGAAGTTTAAAAGCCATAAGTCACCTAGTAGTTTGTCACAACAAAATAGAGACGCAGCTTTAAGATGGCGGACAGACTCAGCAAACATTCAAGTGGTTTCCTTTACACGATTAATATTATCACAATACTGGGGTGTCAATATTATCGCAGTTTTCAAAATTGTATGGATTCTGCTTCAATATTCACGTGATACTTATCGTGATATGAATGTATCACGTGATAATAATAACCATGTAACAGGTCCCATACATTCGCTTTGAAGGCGGTTGTTGTGACAATCAGCCTAGCTAGCATGATAGATTATACCGTTACGTTTTATAGGACGTTTTAATACATTTCGCCCATATAACGTGACGGTATAAGTTATCGTGCTAGCTAGGGTGATAGGTGTATAGAACTAGGGTGATAGGTGTATTGAAAACTACAAAAACAAAACGCTGCAGACGCGGCTAGCCGAATCCACACAATGGGCGATGATGGCCCATCACCCAGAACGCAGCCCAGCAAGCAACCTGGCCAACACACCGGACGCAAACATAGTTTACAATTTCCGAACGTACCCAACCCGACGCTGTCAACCAACGAATTTAATATGGCCGACCTATTGTCATAAAATTAACATTTTTTAATGCAAAATACGCGACAATTTGAATTTTGCGGATACATATGTTCAACTCGAAATCGTTATTTTTATACGTTCTTCAATTTGAGACAGGTCTCATTCGGGTCTACCGTACCCCTGCACGAAATTATTAATATAGATGTGTATTAGGCATTGTCAATTACGAAAGTGAATGATTTAGATTTTTTATGTCATAATAAATAATTACAATGCAAATTAAAGCTAGCTTAATCTATACATTACGACATTATGTTATTTTAATTATACATATTTTCTTTAATTTTTTTTTTATGAATCCAACAATAAATGATAGCAAAACCTAAATTAAATATTTGGAATATTATATTATAAGGCACAGCGTGGATAGGCCCCCCACAAAGTAGACTGTGAACCTGGTAAAGGTCGCGGGAGTCCGCTGGACGCGGGTGGCGCAGGACCGGTTATTGTGGCACTCTTTAGGGGAGGCCTATGTCCAGCAGTGGACGTTTTTCGGCTGATATGATGACGATGATGATCATAAAATTTGTTCAAAATGTCAAACTAATCATTAATAAATATGTAATAATATTGATTTATATCACAGTCACAATTGAAAATAAGTCATATAAAATTATGTTACAAAAATTAAAGATATAATAATAATAATAATAAGCTCTTCTATACGGTCTTGTGGACTTCGAAGTTCCGTACTATAAGTACACACCTGCGCCAGTTCTCGAGAATGGTCGTGCAACGCTCTATTGGGATCGATCTGTCATCACGGACAGGAGTATTGTAGCCAACAAGCCTGATATCGTGCTGACAGATCGATTGAAGCGCCAGGCAATACTCGTTGACATCACCATCCCCCATGACGAGAACCTTGTGAAGGCTGAGAAGGACAAATCCAGCCAGTACCTAGACCTGCCACACGAGGTAACCGCCATGTGGGATGTTGATTCAACGATTGTCCCGATAGTCGTCTCTGCGAACGGTCTACCTATAATAGCGAAGAGTCTCGACCAACATCTCAAGAGACTCTCGTTAGATGGCTGGGTCAAGGGTCAGATACAGAAGGCGGTACTCCTGGACACGGCGCGGATAGTCCAGAGGTTTCTCTCTCTGTCGCCCTAACCACCGGTAGCTTAGGCCCTGCCTCGCTGCCGGTGGCACCCTAGGTTAGGTTTTTTATAATGCTTTTATATTTTGTATGTATGTTTATATATGTTACTTTTATAAAGTTATTGTAAAAAAACCTAGCTTAATAGTCCAGTTCTTTATGGTGCCAATCTCGTCGCACTAGCTAAGAAGGACGGCGGCATACGACCAATTGCTGTCGGTTGTACCTATAGACGCTTGGCGTCGAAACTCTGCTGCCGAAAATACAGTCGTAAATTAACTGATATTTTTAAACCTCGACAGCTGGGTTTCGGCGTCAAAGGTGGCTGTGAGGCTGCGGTTCACGCTGCGCGCACGTTTTTAAACCGCCCGGACTATGAAACTTTTGTTAAGGTCGACGTGAAAAATGCCTTTAATTCGGTCGACCGTGGTGCCCTACTAACAATGGTCAAAAAAGAAGCTCCTGAGATTTATAGCTACCTTTGGCAGTGTTATGGGGCACCTTCAAAATTATTGTTTGGTGACAAAATTATTAATTCTACCACAGGATGCCAGCAAGAAGATCCGCTTGGACTCGCAATTTTTAGTTTGGCTATTCATCCTATAATTTCTACTCTAAATTCTAAATTTAACCTTTGGTATTTGGACGACGGCTGCCTCGATGGGGACGCTGAAACCGTTCTACAAGATTTGAAAATAATAATAGACAAATTCTCTGTGACATAGGCCTAGCTCTTAATTTTACCAAATGTGAAATTTTTCTATCCGACCACCTTTCCCAGGATAGAAAAATAGAAATACTGACCAGTTTTAACGCTTTGTTGCCTAATATTTCGGTTCATCAAAAATCATCGCTCACCCTTTTAGGCTCTCCAATTTTTGACGAAGCTATCAACCCTTTTATTAATTGCAAATTAAACCTTTTAAACTTCTTCCCTTTTGTTCGAACTAAACCCCCATATGGCCCTTTTCATTATTCGCTTTTGTTTATTCACCCCTAAATTCATTTATTTACTACGAAGCTGTCCGATTTGGAAATTTCCATCCATCCTTTCATCAATCGACGACACCCTTCACGCAACATTAACCAAAATTTTAAATATTAATTTAGAATCAAATTCCTGGGTCCAAGCGGTTCTCCCCGTTAGGTTTGGTGGTCTGGGTGTTCTCTCCTCGTCGAGCGTGGCGCTGCCGGCTTTCTTGTCTTCCGCCTACAGCTCGCTGTCTCTTGTCGGTATCATTTTAAAATCCTTACAGATATCCGTCTTTGACATAGCGAGCTTGGCGGAAGCCGAGAAAGCCTGGTGCGAGTCTTGTCCTGGAGAGGACGCCCCGGCTGCCAAACACAACCAGAGGGCGTGGGATACCCCCCCGACTTAAGGCAGCCCACGCTGCTCTCCTGCAAAACCAGAATGATATGGAACGCGCCCGACTTCTCGCTGTTTCCACAAGTGAGTCCGGCTACTGGCTAAATGCGCTCCCTTCGCGTAATGTGGGCACTGTCCTGGAACCGAACTGCTTGAGGGTATCGATCTGCCTCAGACTCGGAGCCAGGATATGTGCCCCCCACAGCTGCGTGTGTGGTAAAGCTGTGGATCAGCTGGGACGGCACGGCCTTTCGTGCTACAAGAGCGCCGGCCGCATTTACCGCCATAGCACGATAAATGACCTGGTACGTCGGTCGCTTGCCACCGCCTCGGTGCCATCTACCCTAGAACCCACTGGTATGGCGAGAGACGATGGCAAGCGCCCGGACGGAGTCACTTTGGTGCCGTGGCGGCTTGGCAGGGCTCTGGTTTGGGACGCCACATGTGTCGATACTTTCGCTCAGTCCCACATCCAGGGTACCCGCTCTCAGGCCGGCGCTGCGGCTGATCAGGCCCAAACCCTCAAACGCCGCAAATACTCATCTTTAATGAAAGATTACGAATTTGCGGCGCTTGCAAAGTTTCTAACTTTGGGTCCCTGGTCAGCCGACATGAAAAGCTTTATCAAGGCTTTGTCGTCGCGGCTGATCAACGCATCGGGGGATCGCAGGGCTGGCGGATACCTCTGCCAACGGATGGCTATAAGTATGTTTATAATGGTAGAAGACTAAGTACCCTCAATTCCTCATGTAATCATGGAAAAACCTTGCTTGCTTGACAAACAAAACGAAGAGAACAAATCGCCAAACGTGAACTACGCGTCGTTGAAGAGTTCCATTCTGATCATCATCAGCAGTTCCGCTTCATCAAATGTCACTTTTATGAATGAAAATGCTTGATTAGTTCATGAAAATACTAAAATCACTATTTATGTGCCTTTCACATTTGATGAGTTTCCTCGATTCCTAATGGATCCCATCATCAGAACTCGAGCATGACAAGAATCAATCGTGAAAATAGAACTCGCTTAACAAACACCGCTAGAAGGACAAATCGCCAAACGTGAACTTTTCGTCGTTGAAGAGTTCTGTTCTGATCATCATCAGCAGTTCCACTTCATCAAATGTCACATTTTTGTATGATAATGCTCGATTTGTTGATAAAAACACATAAATCACTATATGTTTGCCTTTAAGATTTGAGGAGTTCCCTCAACTCCTCATGGATCCCATCATCAGAACTCGAGCATGACAAAAATTAATCGTGACAATAGAGCTTGCTTAACAAACACAGCTAGGAGGACAAATCGCCAAACGTGAACTTTTCGTCGTTGATGAGTTCTGTTCTGATCATCATCAGCAGTTCCACTTCATCCAATGTCACATTTTTGGATGCAAATGCTTGACTTGTTGATAAAAACACAAAAATCACTATATGTTTGCCTTAAAAATTTGAGAAGTTCCTTGAATTCCTCATGGATCCCATCATCAGAACTGCCTTTTGACAAAAACGGGACCAACTTGGATATATATACATACATTTAAAAAAAGATTTTTTCAAATCGGTTAAGAAATGACGAAGTTATGGAGTAACAAACATTAAAAAAAAAAAAAAAAAAAACATACAACCGAATTGATAACCTCCTCTTTTGAAATATTGAAGTCGTTTAAAAATAACAAATAACAATAATTTTGCAACTAAAATGTGTTATATAATAAATAATACAAGTACAGTATGTGCACCGCTTAAAACTATCACTATTTCTGAACGCGACCATCTCCTTCTTGCGCTAGCACGAGGCTAGCACTGACGGAATCTACGGGAACTAAATAACAAAACAAAACAACACGAACACGATGGTGACGATCAATTAAAAGATCGTCAAATTAAAAACCTAATAAATATCATCGAAATATGAAAAAACACAACAATAATAAACGGACAAATAGTGCTTTGAAGTGTGTGTGGCTTATAATAGGAGCAAAAAATTTAAAGGTCGCTTCCTTATGGACGATTCACACCAAACGGCCGGAGTCGACCCTATACACAGAAGCTAGACTTCGTATCCAAACGGCAGGGGCAGAGCCGGCGACAGCCGACCGGCTGCCCGCAACCCATTCAAATATGAAATCCAGCTTTTGTATGGAGGGTTGGAATTCCTTTGACTCTAGTGGAGTGCGCGCCGACTCCAGCCGTTCGGTGAGAATCGTCCATTAGAGTATCTGCAGCAAACTCTTCTGTCCAAAAATAGTACATTACTGCAGAGGCCGTGAAGTAAGTAATCCCTGTTCCGGCCGAGGATTGTATAGTACTTTTCTCAAACATGTTAGAAAAAAAAGCAATAAAAAAACTACTTATAATGTAAAAAAACTAAAAAATACAAAACGTCCAAAAATAGCATCACGACAAATAACGGAAATTAAATAAAAACAAGAAAAATGCTACAAAACACAAGCACCATTTAAAAAAAAAAACACGAAAGAACTAAAAATTTCCAAAAAGAACGTAAAAACTATAAAATAAAACAAAAAACATGGAAAAACAAAAAAAACAAAATGTACAAAAAAAACGAAAAATCTTTTAAAAAGTCCAAAAATATCAAAAAACACGAAAACGCTACAAAATAACACGAAAAAACTAAAAAAAAATACTTTAATACTCGAAAAATTCGAAAAAAAACAACAAAATACAAAAATACAAGAACGATAAAAAAACCGGAAAGCTTAAAAAAATACCAATTTATATAACAAATTAAAAATATATATACAAAATCGTGGCGGTTGGCTCTATGTAATATTTCCTTTATCAGTTGATTTTAGTAAGCAAATTTAAAAAGTTACAGCAAAGGACAATAATGTTAGTTTCATACATTCTCCCTACATTACTTCTTGGCCGCTGACATTAATCTCGTACATTTAGACGCATGTTTGAGAAATAGTACATTACTACAGAGGCCGGGACGAAAGGGGTTGCCGGCCGAAGACATATAGACGGCCGAGCGAAGCGAGGTCGGATAGGTCTCAGGCGGGCAACCCCATGTTTCCCGCCGAGGTATGTATAGTGCTTTTCTCAAACATGTAATGAAATAAACAACAAAAAAACAAAGTTTTATTTTTAATACGCATAGTGGCAGAATGTCATGATGCCTGTGCCACAAATTTATGTGGAATGGAAATTAAAAAAGAGGACTTTGCCGGCCTAGGCCTGCAACATTTGTATGAAATTGCATTAACGACCTCTTGTCCTAGCCGCACCTGAAACGTCATACTTCGCAGCCTGTTATGAGGAACATAACGTCAATATTTCATTGCGTGTTTGAGAAAAATATATTATCTGTTTTCAATTGGGTGAAAATCTGATCTAAAGTTATGACCACCAATTATTGGATCTTGGCATCACGAGATTATAGTGCGGCAGTCAATGCTGATTTTGAGGTAGCATCTTTTAGTTATTACTCATAATCATGGTTGCATTTTTGGTTAAAAAAATATTTTGGGGATTTTTAAATTATGTTTAAAATGTTTTTGTTTTTATTTTATAAATTGAGTGGTTCCTAACTGAGCGCTCCCGTGCTTTGGAAGGCACGCTAAGCCGTTGATCCCGGTTGCTGTCTATGATAGCAGTCGTTAAGCCAAGTTAGAGGCCTCCGGGCGGCTTGAGAACTTCTAACAGTCAAGTTGCCCACTCACTTGACAAGCCTAATCCCAATAAGGTTTAGTTTCCCCCATGGAAGGTCAGATGGCAGTCGCTTCCGTAAAAACTAGTGCCTACGTCAATTCTAGGGGATTAGGTAGCGGACCCCATGCATCCTGCAGGATGCAACTGTACTGGGAATAACGCTAGGAGGATGATGATCACTCCAGTAGACAAAAAAAAAGTACACGTCAGCTATGTTTGCATAAAAAAAAAACATTTTTATTTCAATTGAAACCATTTGGAAATAATTGCTGTAGAGCTCAATAGTGTACCGTAAAATTTTTTGCTCCTATTACAGGCCACCACATCTGTATATGAAAGCCCCCTTAAAAAGTCGGTTATTTCAGGCTAGTATGCTACGATAAGATCTCCTTTCTTTGTCTTACGATAAGATGGAAGGCTCTGTAATGAACGCTCAAAAAAACAGACACTACATATAAACTCGAAACGCAGAGAGCGGGCGCGGCGCGGTACGGCGCGGAGTCGGTTTTGCATTTTTGATCTTTCCGAAACTGTCGACTGTCGATTACTGCTTTATGGATGATTCACAGTAGGCCGTTCCGTGTCCGGGCCGGCCCGTTTTCTTCTAGAGAAATACGCCGGCCAGCAAACGCCGGCCGTTGCGTTTGCTGTCATAGAAAACGGGCCGGCCCGGACACGGAACGGTCTACTGTGAATCATCCCTTATATGTCACACACGCCGCACGCACGCACGTACGTACTTTACCGCAAAACTGTCCGCCTCTCAACGACGCTTTACCACGCTCTAAGTTTCGGCTGTATAAATATTATATTAACTACCCAATATTTTGTTCCCCATTTTTTTATTTCAATTCGCGTTTTTTCCCATTCATGTATTTAGCCACACATATTATTTCTTCTCTTTATATTTCCTTTCGCAGATTTCCCCATTAGAGAATTTTCCTAGGCACAAGGTCTAAGTTAGGTACGACGACGAGCGAAGCGAGGAGGAGTGTTAGTAGAACTGCGACCCTACAGCGCCAGGACGGCTAGCATAACTTGGCGCGCGAACTATCTCACGCGCGAGATAGACTATCTGCCTCCTTCTAATTGGTACACACAGAAAGAGACGGATTGTCTATCTCGCGCGTGAGATAGCTCGCGCGCCAAGTTGTGCTAGCTGGGCAGAATTAAAAATTAGAAAAAAGGGCTACTAGTCCTAATTCCTTTTGGTTAAAAGAGCTATTGGATTAATAATCTAATATCGCCCGTTGTCGTGCCTAAAACCAATGATATTTTAAGTATAGATACGTTACCCGCGTACCTAAAGTGTACCGCTATAAAGACGCTAAACATCGCCTATTGGCTTCAGTCGCTCCCGGGCAAGCGAGAGAGGCGAATGTTGACACGATTTCCCGCCAACGACGTAAGTGACCTTAAAAATGCCGTCATGCGTGTTGCGAAAGTGCACTAATTATATATCCAAACGTACTAAGGCAACAGGCATCACATAACACAAGTAAGTAGGCTGAAATTATGTTATTTTTTCCATTTTATCCTTCAATTTACCAAATATGACGCCATGAAGACGCTGTCTCAGAGAAAGAGACTACCTAGTGTCGTTTGCAATGAGAGTGATAAAGACAAACAGACTGCGAACATAGATTAATGTAACAGATGCGTCATACTAAATCACATTCAATTCTAGATTATATGGGTTACATAGTCAACTTCAACTTACTGCCCTATTTATTTCTTCGGGTTTATTTAGAAACAAATAATGCTGTAACTATTAAATGTTAATTTTAAAAGTACATCTCTGAGTACCAGTGACGAAAAGTGAAGAAGTGTCCTTTCTTGTATCCTACACGAGGTCGGTCTGTAAGAAGTTTTTGTTGCTTGATAGAAATATAATCGATTGACATCAACAGGCATGAAACATTTTTTGACAAGATTAGTTTTGCTGTCTGTACATTTATTCAAAAATCCGTGTCCGAGTCAATTATTTTGTAATTCTTTGACGTGCCTGCTACGCAAACGACAACCCGATAGCGGTATTACCATTACTTACACTCGCTATCATCCGTCGATTAATAGGTAGAAACAGTTTGCACCTTCTGCCTAGTGTTAGTTTCTTTAATCTGTGTCAAACGTGCGGTGATTGGTGTTCCGGGTGAAGGCTGTCTCTTTCTTATGTATTATTTTGATAAAGCTATCTCTTTGACGCTTTCGATGAAGTGTGCGTATTGTAAACAATAAAACAAAATGCGAATGTGTGATGCCGCGATGTTGGAAGCACTTTTTGCGCTTGTAATGTTCGAGCATAACCTATCTATTGCCTAAAACGGGGTTTTCTGTCTAAGAAAATTCCCTAATGGGGAAATCTGCGAAAGGAAATAAAAAGAGAAGAAATAATATGTGTGGGTAAATTCATGAATGGGGAAAAACGTGAATGGAACTAAAAATATTGGGTAGTTAATCTATACAGTCTAAGTTTCGAAGCTATAAGGTTAATGGAATTTTAGTTCAACTTACCTGTTCCGGCATTTTCCTCGTTATTTTCAGAGATAGTAAAGTATGGTCCATAGTAAGGTCTTGGTGCTTGTTTTAGGGGAATTTTTGGATTCGCATCTCCAATAATTGGTGGAGAAAGGTCACTGTTTATTGAAGGTAGAGATGGATCACCTGTAAGCAACAAAACAATTGAGTACCTACCAATATAAAATTGTTTTTGTAATTATATATACCTACTTAAACGATTGATTATAAGCCATGGGGCTTTTCTTGCCTGAAACAACTACATAAATAATAATTTATGTAGTTGTTTCAGGCAAGAAAAGCCCCATGGCTTATATTAACATATTCGCACGGCCATCGCCCAGCTATCGAACGTAACGCTGCGGCGACCATTTGTCAGTTAAACCATCTTATTTGGTTCCGTATTACAAAAGAACTTACATGAAAACGTTCCCAGTATCTTGCAAGTGCCCGTAGCAGGCGCAACGCCGGTGAAAACCGCCTTTCCAGCAACCGGTAACTCAATGGTGCAGCCATCATCAATGTCGCCATAAACTATGTCCTCTGAGACGGCTACGGGAATTTCTGAAAATTATATAGTCAGATATTTAGATCGTGCAATGGATGACACGCCCCAATGTTGACTGAGTGGATTAAGCTAGACTAGGCTACGGTATCCCCAGCCTGTCGTACAAGGCGACTAAAACGGGGTCCTTGGGGTCGAAGACGGTCGCAGTTGGGAGCTGCGGCCGTCCATGCAAACAGATGGTGGGACCCACTGGGAACTGAGGTCTGACTCTGGAGCGGCACGGGTGCGTTCCGAAGAAGATCCCAGAGCCGTCCGAAGTGAGTTGAGGAGGGCCATCGGGTGTAGTCCGACATAACCTCAGCACTGTCCCCGCGGTGCGGTTGTATTTATAACGGGTTTCCCTCCGGAGTAAAATAAAGGGTTTAAATAGAAGCGTTTCTTTCTGCTCGCAATATTTCACAATCCCAATTTATCATAAAAGTAATTTGCTATATTTGTTATTCTTCACGGTCTTCTCATTCACTCATACTTTTGTACTAAATAACGAACCCAGTGAAACGTTTAACGCTGTTATTGTCTAAAACAATACCTGTATCGTGGAATTGTGATAAATTTCTGTTGTGAAAAAATTGCGTTTCTGAAGAATTGCGAATTAAAATAAAGTACTCCTACTTGATATCTAATGACGAATACAGGAATACGAGAGAAAACAAATAAATATTTACGTCTCTTCGCTTTTTCCGTTCCTTAAGGATAATTTCCGTTTGGTGGAAATTATCCTATATAGTTACTTACGTGATTCATCGTCTACATTTTCGAACACAGGAAAACTTTCCACGTATAACGGAAGTGGTTCACCCGTCGGGAACGGAGGGGGACCTGGAATATCGTGAACAAATATATTTCTGTCTTATATTTGGTACAAATATCCTCCGCCTCCTCATCTAAGTGTAATCACAGATGAAACATAACTTACTATAGCATCTGTTACAGATGCTCCACGAATCTAGGAACGTGACGTCATTCAACGCTGCCCTAGCGCACTGATACGCCCGTAGGAATTATTTGCGCAAAGGTGGCGGGCGGACGTCCGTGCACTTGATGCAAGTAGCCTAGTGTTATTCTAAAATGGTCCGTTGTCGGCTTGCTTCCTAATCCCAAGCATTGGCGCAAAAAAAAAGTCTTCTGACTTTGAGCCAAAAGAAAAACTCGACCTTGTTGACGATTGATTGAGTATTTCAAATAAGATCTAGACTTAAAACTGTTAAAAGCATACTTAGTTGACATATTGTGTACGGTATTAAAATTGAATACTAGAATAATTGTGGAAATCAATAGACCTCAAAATCGAGCCCAAAATACAAGAAATAAACCATCAAAGTTCCAATCTAAGAACATAATGATGATTTTGATTATGATGTGAGTTATATTCTGCATCATTATCATCAAAAAAACCAGAAGAAAAACTTACATCCAGTGCTTCCAATGATCAGTGTTCTTCCTGAGACGGGAAAAGTACCGTCAATAAGTACAGTGGGTACTTGATCTTCATTTGTTTGTTCCATGTTGTGTCCATCTAAATTAGAAATGATGAAAACAGCTGAAAAATAATTAGAGATATTAAAAATGACTTTCCTCATCAAGTCGAAAGGTGCTCACTGCTGGACATAGGCCACCCCCAAAGAGTGCCACAATAACCGGTTTTACGCCACCCTCATGCAGTAAACTCCCGTGACGTTTTAGCATATCATCAGTCCACCATGAAGGCAACCCACGCTGCGCTTTAAAATTTAATTTATCATTCCAAAATTATGTGATGCGTACTGTGTAGGTTGCTGTTTCAGTTCAAAAATGTTTAGAAGGACTTATTTTACTATCCGGTTTCAATATCCGGGTACCTCCCCTAAATTCGACGATTGTGTTAAGCGTAGCCCCAAAAACCGTAATGATGTCACGAGGCAAGGTGAACGAATAATAAGAGAAGAGAGTAATATAGATTTAGGCACCGCTTCATCCATTGTTAAGATCATTATCAAAAAGTTTCATTAAAAACTCTAGTAAATTATTCACTAATCTCTACTTACCATTGCTACCCGCTGTACCACAGTCTGCAATTTCTTCCATAGAATTTGTAACTTTTGCCATTTCATATTCTACCAATGATTCTATCTTTGACATTTCCGATTTTACAACAGCATCAGTTTTTTCCAATTCTTTTTCTATAAACAAGTCTACCTTATCCAACTGTGATTCAACAACGGAATCTATTTTTTTCAGTTCTGACTCTACTAATGCATTAACTTTTTCTAATTCTGATTCTACTAAAGATTCTGTTTTTTCAAGTGTAGACTCAACAAAAGATTCTAGCATTGCCAATTCTAATCCTCTCAGTGCGAAATTTTCTGCTGATTCTGTATGTGCAAACTTTACATCTCTATTTTCTTTTGTTTCTTCTTCTACATTTCTTATGACAGATTCAACTAACTCTTCCGTTTTATTTAGTTCTGATTCTAGAAATTCGTCAAGCGTAGTTAGCTGTGAGCTTATTTGAGATCCCATTTCCAGAAGAGCGGAATCAATATTACTGTCAATTTCTAATGTATCTGCATTTGAAAGTGCAGATTGTATTATTGGCCCTATCGCTCCTAGCTCTGATTCTACAAATGCATCCAATTCTGCTAATTTGGCGTCTATTTCTGCGCCTTTTTCCGCCATAATAGAGTCAGCCAGTATAGCTCCCAATATAACTTTTTTCGGAATTTGATCATTGTTAATTTCGTCGTAACCTTGGTGTTTTGGCGGCGAAATTTCATCAAATTCTGTAAACGTAGACGCATCTTCCTTTTCAACAGCTTTGGGTAAGATGTGAGATGGTGAATTCGGATTTAAGGAGGCCGGTAATTCTGGATCTGAAATAGAATTTAAAATAATTATATCCATTATATACTTTAGCAGCCATAATAACAACACCGCTTAGTAGGAAAATAGCTGGACCAGTATTTGTAATTTGGCAGACATCTGTAGGAAACGGTGTCTTGCCATCAAGCAGACCCTTTGCATAATTTGTCCCTCGTCATAGAAAAAAAGTTTTTTATTTTTTTAAGAAAACGTAATGTACAGTACTATGGTTAAAGTTTCGCCAAACTGCAAAACAGTTTGTTGGCGATGCGCTCAACTAAAACAACAACTGTACTTGGGTAGGTAGGTACAATAATAATAATAATAATATATTGACAACACAGCTGCCTGCAATAAACCCCATTTCGACGCAATGGGTGATACTATATCGTTAGCTAAGTAACTGAGTACATATCTACGCCGCTTGGCTTACGCTGAACGGATCGTCACCAGTTGACGCAGCCTACGATCTATTTAAGGTCAAAATAGGGTTCATTACTGGACGCAGGTAAATAAGTAGTCTTAATTTACAGAATTTTTGGGAGTAACTATAATTATATTATTTGACATGTAGTAATGTTTCAGAGGGTTCCCTTTGGATCATCATTAAGTACAAATAACTTTTAAACCATGCGGGTCAATTCCACCCGAAATGTGAGAAGCTTGACAGGTATCAAATGTATGAAAACACATCTCCGCATTTCTGGATGCCCACCCTAAGGTGACTTCCAGACTTGGTGGTGTGGAATCCGCATGTATTTTGGTTTTTGACGTAGTTCTACTGATGTCGAGCAGATTTCCTCACGTAAGGGGATACTGTAAGTATAACATTTGCGCAGAAGTAATATCATGCGTGGAAGCGGGGCAGTACTGAATTCGTATCACCCTGCTTATCGCTGCCATGTAAATGTCGGCGCATAGTAAAGAACGGAACTGACTCGACTAATACTTGACACTGATAGCTGACAGCTTTCTCATATCTTACCGCCTCTACACGACAAGTCGGAATAAGGCGCATGCCTGATTTGTCGATGCGGAGGCGGTACGATATGAGAAAACTGTCAGCTGTCAGTGTCAACCGATACATCAGTAAGCTCACGTCAAAGAGCAAAATACTTATGACATATTGCTCCCGTCCCGCCAAGTCCAGAAGGCGCCTAAGGATGAACTAAAAATATGCTGTATTTTAAATATATTTGCGCTGTCGAATAAAAGGATTTACATCCTATCACATCCTCTGATAGAAGATCACCCCAAAAGGAGGCCTATAACACGCCGTGCCGTTACAATTTGCTTAGACCAAATTGGAGAAATTCTACGAAAGGTCAGGTCAAGAATACCCTCTGTACCGTCGAATAGTATGAAAGGGAAACAAGCGAAAGAAGCTAGTCAGGATCGTAGCAAATTAAAGTGCATGATGTCTGCCTACCCTGGGAAACAGGCGTGATGATATGTATGTATGTTTACGACATGTGTGTCGGTCTTACAAAAGAGGATGCCGAAGACTGTGCGAGTGGATAAGAAAAAGCTGAAAAGCGTACCCTGGGCTCCGAAGCAGCAGCTGAGAATAAAACCGGGATAAATACTAAGATTAAAGAAATGTACCGTTACATGGGGCATGGCCAATTATGGCGACCGTCCCTGTCGCCGGGACAGTTCCGTGGAACTCAGTCATTCCATACACTGGCAGCTCTATCGACACTCCTGGATCGCCATCACCGTCGCTCGTTGGGAAAGCCTGTGAACGAAAAATATAAGTTTATTCTTTTACAACGACGGTTGAAAAGAAGCTTCGGGCCTGCCTGATGTAAATCAACGCAGCTATTGCTACTCCAGAAGAATCAGGCATCCTTTTTAACCGACTTCAAGATTTCAAAAGAGGAGGTTATCAATTCGGTTGTATGTTTTTTTTTTTTTTTTGTTACTCCATAACTCCGTCATTTCTAAACCGATTTGAAAAATTCTGTTTTTGATTGTATGTATATATATCCAAGTTGGTCCCGTTTTTGTCAACAGGCAGTTCTGATGATGGGATCCATGAGGAATTGAAGAAACTCCTCAAATCTTTAAGGCAAACATATAGTGATTTTTGTGTTTTTATCAACAAGTCAAGCATTTGCATCCAAAAATGTGACATTGGATGAAGTGGAACTGCTGATGATGATCAGAACAGAACTCTTCAACGACGAAAAGTTTACGTTTGGCGATTTGTCCTCCTAGCTGTGTTTGTTAAGCAAGTTCTATTTTCACGATTAATTTTTGTCATGCTCGAGTTCTGATGATGGGATCCATGAGGAATTGAGGGAACTCCTCAAATCTTAAAGGCAAACATATAGTGATTTTTGTGTTTTTATCAACAAATCGAGCATTATCATACAAAAATGTGACATTTGATGAAGTGGAACTGCTGATGATGATCAGAACAGAACTCTTCAACGACGAAAAGTTCACGTTTGGCGATTTGTCCTTCTAGCTGTGTTTGTTAAGCAAGTTCTATTTTCACGATTGATTTTTGTCATGCTCGAGTTCTGATGATGGGATCCATTAGGAATCGAGGAAACTCCTCAAATGTGAAAGGCACACAAATAGTGATTTTAGTATTTTCATGAACTAATCAAGCATTTTGATTCATAAAAGTGACATTTGATGAAGTGGAACTGCTGATGATGATCAGAACGGAACTCTTCAACGACGATTTGTTCTCTTCGTTTTGTTTGTCAAGCAAGCAAGGTTTTTCCATGATTTCATGAGGAATTGAGGGTACTTAGTCTTTTACCATTATAAACATACTTATAGCCATTTTTGTATTTTATTGTATGGAATCTAAGAGTGCACCATCTAAGATTAATAATCTTTCACCGGCCTCCCCCATTGAAGTCGGTTTTTTTTCTTAAAAATTATTTGAATGGAGGATTCGTTGTTCTGACAGCTAGATAGCAAGGTGCCTCAATCTCAACACAGTGCATCCTCGGGAGGTCAGACGACCTTAGTACCACCAGGAACACCACACCTCTTAATACCTAAAGAGAAAGTAGTGGTATTATCATGCCTACGCTGCGCCTTCCAGTACGGGGTCGTAATAACCTTTCCGCCCCAACGGCCATCGGTCCTACGTGCAATGGGTCTCACCCACTGCCACTTCATTTTGGCGATTTGGAGGGATATACGTATCAGTCACTTTGATTCTACTGCGGATGGCTTCATTTCTGATGGGATTGCGCAGAGATACTCCCAGCATAGCTAAATTCTTTCTACGTGCGTAAGAGGCTACTATGAGCCTCACCGTCACCCAAAGAGCAATGGGGAGCCTCTTTGGGTGACGATGAGGCTAATAGTAGCCTCTTACGCACGTAGAAAGAATTTAGATTAATAATCTAATTGATACTTTCTTTCTAGTGATCTCTAGATCGTATAAATTTACCTAAATATTAAGAGCTATTGCTACATTGGCCCTATACGAACCTATTACTTTTTAACTGCTTTGCAAATCATCTGTGTTTTGTAAATCATCTGGTCTCGCACCAACTATGATTATTCTCTGTTTGGCCTGAAGATTGACTGGAAGAGAATGCCTTATGGCATTAAATTCGCAAAGGCGAGGCTACAAATTGGCAAAGACTATCTGTAACTTGTAACTTTGCAATGCACTTGTATAAATAAATACTCCGACCAACTCCGACACATTCTGCAGAAAGGGCAGGTCAAGAGTACCGTAAATCGGCGCGCATGTATTTTTTACCACGTCAGTGGCAAACAAGTGTACGGTCCGCTAGCTGGTAAGCAGTCACCGCAGCGTATGAAAGCCTGCAACTCCAGGGGAGTAAAATGCGCGTTACTGACCCTTTAAAAAAATTAAGTATGTTATGAGAGTTCATGAAGCGAAAGTTGTATGTGAGGATCGTAACAAATGGAAATCCGTGATCTCATGATTATGTAGTATGTACTTACATATAAATGAATTCCATAGTTCGAAATGACTATGAATAGAAACCAGCTGACATGTTTATTTGTTCACAATAGTTTTCCAATATTATCTACGCACGACGACGACTGGTTTCCTTGATGGCTGTACTAGTGAAACATAGATTTCCTAATGTCAAATGAAATGGAACGCCTTTGGTCTTATTGTTTCGTAATTTAAGCTGACAAAGTCATTTATTATAAAAGGAACCGTTACGCCAGCCACATTCCTCAATTAAGTTCGTAATAACAAGAACTTTAGAAAACTCTCACGTCATATTTTTGAAGAGTTTTCAAACCAAATGTTCTTGAACTTCAGAATGCGTCTGTGTTCAATGATATAAGCCTGGCATACGCGGCCAATTGCTCTAGCCTCTGAGCTATCGGGTATCGGGTTAATAGAAGCCTAAGTCTTTTACGGTAGATGTCGCTGTACGCCTCTCTAAGGCGTTGTAAGAGGGAACTAGTGAAGGATTTCGTGGATGAGCTTGGTTGTTTCGATAGCTCAGAGGCTAGAGCGATTGGCCGCGTATGCCAGATGTCGCACGTTCAAATCCTGCTCGGAGCATTAAATTTTTCCCTTTTAATTTGAAATTTTCGTTAGCAGCGTTACTGCTTTAGTACAAAATTAATTTTGATATAAGCCTGTATGCAAATCTAGTATGAAGTGATGTGGAAAACGTCCGGATTCTTGATACTAGATATATTCCTAATAGTTATAGTTCATATTTATTAAAACACCTTTGACTATGTTGTTACGTCCTTGTTTTCCCTATTGGCTATGTGCGAAGTAGGTGTTGGGGGTAAGCTAGGCGATCGCAGCGCACACCTCGGCAGAAATGTGTACTTACTGGGGACATCTGTCAAATTTACTTTCACGTGTCCTATTGGTTTCTTAATGGTTTCCTACGATTCGTTTCGTTTGTATTTATTTATTTATTTTCTTATTTGTTTCAGTAAAATTTCCAGTAAGAGATCCATCTCGTTATAAAAATAAAATAAAATAATCATGTGTCATTATTTGACACCTCTGAGTTTGACATTGTCCCGGGACGTTTGACGTTTCTGACGTGCACATAGCCAATACATGATCTTTGTACGTGTATCATATTATATTCCTGGTAGTCAGGTCACTAGAGCTCTCGAGGATGCGCAGTTAAGAGAGACTTTACCTTTTTCTTTAAACACACCATCCCAAGTCGGCCTCGGTCGGTAACGCGCTAACTCGGGCGTCCGTTGCTGCTAGCAAGCTTACCATTAGACAGACTGCTTTTTTGCCACCGTCACAGTGTAAAAGTACTCACCTGCCCAGCTGTTACTACATTGGATATACTTAAAGTTTAAACAAATGTTCAATTCTCATGCTTAAAACGCACAGAGCGGGCGCGCCGCGGTGCGGGGCGGAGGTTTTGCATTTTTGATCTTTCCGAAACTGTCGACTGTCGATTACTGCTTGTATGTCACACACGCCGCCTCCGCTCTACCGCGCGGGTTTTTGGTGCGACGTGCTCGGTGCTCTGGTGTTCCGCCACGCAACGACACTGCGCCGCGTTCTGTGCTTTTCAAGCTTCAAGTTAAAGTGTCCCCTTTGTCAATAGCAATAGGAATCATTTCTAATCGCCAAAAATATGCTTTTCACTCGAGTGTTATACAAAATAAATAATACTTACAGCAACCAAGAACCCTTGAATTAAAATCACACACACAACAGTAAGGATTGTCATTTCGTTCTATTTCAACACACCTAACGATTATGAACTTCAAATTAATGTTTATAGTAATATATACTTATAATTTCTTATCTAGTCACCTTACTAACTTAGTTTCTTTGTTTGATTGGCATAATATACGTCATTTAGTGATATGAAAGAATATGAAGCCACCTGCATTTTATAATACTTTTATAACGTAAATATTATTATTGCAGGAAAAGACCATGACGGAATTTAATATCTCAATTATTGACTATAAATACTATACAAAATATAAGACCTAAAAAAAACTAAATTTAAAGTATAATATAAAGGTAAGCTACCTACCTCATTCACAGCCCGTCCCGCATCGCTCCTGGCGGAAAGGTGCCCATTACGCTCGCTGCTAGGGTTTGCAGTCCCGGTCCCGATTAGAATGAAATTTCCCGGGAAATTTATATACCCTACTCGCTGCGTGGCCGCGTTGTATCGCAATGGACAGCCTCTGCACCAGGAACGACCCGGAGCGGGGGTCAGGGCCCCTTTCCTATAGACGGCGTCTTGACTCTCTAATAAAGGATTAGGCCTCTGCGCACCAACACCCGGTCGTTTCTACCGCAAACGGTACGAAAAAGTATTTTGAGCTCGAAAGCGCCGAGTATTTTTGTTGTTTGTTGTTGGCTGCCAGCTCAGCCGCTGCTCCTGCTGCCCGTATAGTACGCACGAGGTGTGAGGCAGCAAAAGTGCTTACACACGTGGCGTCCCACAACAAGCTCTTCCCTTTTTCCCACGGCACCAGCGTTAAGCCATCAAAGTATATCTGATACATTTGCCAATAAGCAACTTAATGACTAAAATCCATCAACGTATAAAAGCCTATGACAAATCGATCCCGGCCCGCCGAAACAGGAAGTCGCCTTTGATTTATTTATTTCAGAATATCATCATCATCATCCTAGCGCTATCCCCACAGTTGCATCCTGAAGGATGTCCGGGGTCCGTGCCCTAATTCCGAGAATTGGCGTGGGCACTAGCTTTTACGGAAGCGACGGTCTTCTGACCCCCCAACCCAAGGGAGGAAACTACTTCTTAAGGATGATTCACAGTAGGCCGTTCCGTGGCCGGGCCGGCCCGTTTTCTTCTAGAGAAATACGCCGGCCGTTGCGTTTGCTGTCATAGAAAACGGACCGGCCCGGACACGGAACGGTCTACTGTGAATCATCCTTTATTGGGATTAGGCTTGTCAAGTGAGTGGGCAACTGGACTGTTAGAAATTCTCAAGCCTCCCGAAGGCGAAGGCTTGAGGTTCTTCGAAAGGAGTGTATGGAGTTTTAAAGAGTCGGTAACGCGCGATATCCTTGGAGCTCCAGGCGTCCATAGGCTGCGGTGACCGCTTACCATCGAGCGGGCCCTACGCTTGTTTGTAAAAAAGGCGTCTAACCGGGATTACCGATTTAACGTGCCTTCCAAAGCACGAGAGCCCCCAGTTGAATCATAGATTTAGGGGTAAATAAATACCTTTAGTTATAGTTCTTTTTTTTACTACGTCCCGTCGGTGGCAAACAAGCGTACGAACCGCCTGATGGTAAGCGGTCACCGCAGCCTATGGGCGCCTGCAGCTCCAGGGATGTCCCATGCGCGTTTCCGACTCGTTAAAAATGTATACACTCCTTTCTTGAAGAATCCCACACTGTAGTTCCTCGGGAAAACCTCGGCAGGAAGCACATTCCACAACCGGAGCGTCCGAGGGAGGAAGTTCCTCTGAAACCGTACCGTACGCGACCATTTAGGTTCTACATCATTCATCCATTTAGGTTTTAGGTACGGATAGTACTTAAAGTCTTCGATATTAAAACAACATTTCACATATGTATTATATTTAATATTTCTAAGAAAATATTTCATACACCCAAGACAGTTGTACCTTCTAATATAATCAGTATCATATCAGTTTCAGTTGTTTCAATATAGCAAGCAACCTCAATATCACCCTAAGAGTTATTCTCTTCCCAACTTTCCTACCCATCTTCGATCCCACAACATCATCTATATCAGCATCATCTAAAACATCCCTGACTTTGTCTACAGCTTCGTCTATAACTGTTCCTACTGATACTGAATCACCATCATTAATATCATCAATGACGTCATCAACTACATCCCCAACCTCTTCTACAAGTTCAGGGACAATACCATTTAAGACAGGAGTTAAGATAGAAGATGCCACTGGTGGTAAGTCGCTTACTATGTCGCCTACAGATTTTGTTGCGTCGTTGACTATGTTGGTCACAGAGAGAACTCCTGCAATAAAAATACGTATTCATGGTTAGGATGACGAAAAATCATGTGTCGTAATTTAGTATAAAGTGACTTTGAGACTTAGTGGAGCGGGAGCGATATGTCATAGGCATTTTGCTCTTTAACGTGAGCTTACTGAATGAAATGAGATTTCTTCACTTGACGAAATACTGTCAGTATTACTTTTGCGCAGTAGTAATCGCATGCGCAGAAGTGGGGCGGTGCTGCATTAATATCGGTTGACACTGACAGCTGATAGTTTTCTCATGTCGTACCGCATGCGCATCAACAAATCAGGGAGGCGCCTAAGTACCAGGAATACACACTTTTTATGGAAACTTACGAAAAGTGACCTAACTTACCTGAAGACAAGGTTGAATCTCCCAGTACATCACCCACTCCACCCAGTATTCTCCCAACAGTGTCACTCGCAGAGCTAACTATTATTGAGGCAGTTGTCGAATCACCCAATATATCGCCAACTCCACCCAATACCCCGCCTACAGTGCCTGATACAGAGGTAAGTATTGTTGAGGTGGAAGACGAATCACCCAATATATCGCTCACTCCGTCTAAAACTCCATCTACGGTGCCTGTCACACCTGAGAGTAGGTCGCCCAATGCTGCTTCGGCCCTGAAGTGCTAAAAATAAAAATGACAGTATACAGGATGGAAAAAAATATGGGCCCTCGAGGGAAACTACCTTAATATACTATTTTGCTTCTCCTAAACAATAAAACTGCAATCATAGAATTTTGAAAAAATGTACTTTTTTAATAGTAGTTATACAAACATTTCTTTTTTATTAATTTGTGGCCTCTCGTTTGTCCTAGACTAGGTCGGTTTCTTGTAAGTTTTGGTTCCTTGATAGAATTAGGATCGATTGGCATCAATGGCATAATTTTTTTTAACAAATGTGACAAAGATATGGCTTTGTTTCGCTCTCTGTACATTTTTTCAAACATCTGTGAATTCAGTTTTAATGCTTAGGAGAAATAAAATAATGTTTCCTTTTACAAAATTGAGCTATCTTAATGAAAAATAGGAGCAAAAAATTTAAAGGTCACTCCCTTAGAGCATCTACAGTAACCTCTTGTGTCCAGAAAAAAAATCAATTGGCCGGAATTTTGATCTTAAGTTATAGGGTAATGGATCTTGGTACCACGATATTATAGGGCGGCAGTCAATGCTGATTTTGAGGTAGCATCAAGTTATAACTCATAATCGTCGCTGCATTTTTGGATTAAAAGGATATTTTGGGATTATAATTTTTTTTATCGATTTTTAGTATTTAAAAAAAATTGTACATTAATACAGAGGCCGGGACGAAAGGGGTTGCCGGCCGAAGACATATGGTCTGAGGCGATAGGTCTGAGGCGGGCATCCCCGTATTTCCCGCCGAGGTATGTATAGTGCTTTTCTCAAACATGCAATGAATAAAGAACACAAAAATCAAAGTTTTATTTTTAAAACGCATAGTGGCAGAATGTCATGATGCCTGTGCCACTAATTTATGTGGAATGGACATTAAAAAAGAGGACTTTGCCGGCATAGGCCTGCAAGATTTGTATGAAATTCCATTAACGACCTCTTGTCTTACCCGCACCTGAAACGTCATACTTCGCAGCCTATTATAAGGAACACAACATCGATATTTCATTGCATGTTTGAGAAATAGTTATTAATATCACTCCAGAAGAGTAAAAAAGTACACGTAAGCTATATTTGCATTAAAAAAAAACAAAGAGAAAGCTATATTTACATAATATTTTTTTCCACTGGGACCATTTGTAGTTTTATTTTTTGCTCCCAATACAGGATGTTTTCTATGTATTTATCTATACAGTGGTATAGATAAATACATAGAAAACATCCAAAACTCAGGTACAAATATTCGAGCAAAATATGCACAAATAATGCCCTGATCGGGATTCGAATCCGGGACCTCCCGCTTCGAAGGCAGGGTCAGTACCAACTAAGCCAATGGTAATCAAATGTGATTGTCTTACCATTAAAATTCCAACAAAAAATATTAGTATTCTTAGTGCCATTGAAACTATAAAACTTATTTCCTGATGTACCAAGGTATTTTTAAAGTGATTTCTGTATTATCTTACCTTTGTTTGTAACACATTCAAATAAATTAATTGTTCCAAAAAGCACGTCCAGTTAGAAATCATAGATGATAAACATACATACAACAATAGCGTTTCGTAATTACAACTATTAATTCGTTCACGGTTTACTTATTGCTTACACCCTATATAACTTTTCTTTCGTTCAAAGTAACGGAGCGCACGCGGCCCAGCGGCGCCCGCGTACCGCTTGCGGTATGCCAGGTTAAACAACGAGGGCCCAGGTCAGTTCTTGGATGCGTGACCGCTTTCAGTGGTTACTAACTGAGCGCCCCCGTGCTTTGGAAGGCACGTTAAGCCGTTGATCCCGGCTGTTGTCTACGACAGGCCTTCAGGCGAGTTGAGAACTTTTAATAGTCAAGTTGCCCACTCACTTGACAAGGGGGGTCGAAGTTGCACCACGTCCGTAGGGAGCACCCACCGTTACCCTACACCGTGTCCCCTAGATGGTGCTAGAAGTGCAGCAAAAATGAAATGGCAACCGTACTGTCTTCTCGAAGATCTCACGGTTCGAATATTAAATTCCCTTAGCGGTTATTATTATTATTATCGCAGTGTCTTAAAAGGAAGTTTTTAAACCAGTATGTGTCACCAGTGATGACATACTGTATTGAAACGTGGTCGCTGATGATGGGCCCTATAAGAAAGCTCAAGGTTACTCAGCGGGCCATGGACCGAGCAACTCGTATGCTCAGAGTTCCCTACGGGATCGAATCAGTAATGAGGAGGTCCGTAAGAGAACCAGAGTTGGCGACATAGCTCGGCGAGCAAAACTCAAGTGGCAGTAGATTGGGCTCACTTTTTGTACAACCGATGGCGGCTAGGGCAGAATGGTTCTCGAGTGGCGACCACAGAGCGGAAGAAGCAACGTGGGCAAGATCAAATCAAGATCGTGGGAAGCTGGTGGATGAGGGTGATGGTGTGCAGCACTTGACTTTTGGCTGAAATGATGATGATGAATAATGGAGAACAATAAATAATGTTCAAACCATATCAGCCGAGAACTTACCACGTAAGTATATTGACCACGTACCGGAAGGCGTAGCGTGGGTGGGCGGCAGACTCAAAGGAATTCGAACTCTCCATACAGAAGATAGACTTCGTATCCAAACGGCAGCGGCAGAGCCGGCGGCAGCCGACCGGCTGCCCGCAACCTATTCAAATATACAAACTGTACTTCGGTGAGTGTGCTCAGGAGCTCCATGAGCTCATACCGCCTTCCCCCTTCTTCCATCGGACATTCAGACGTACGGCTGGCTACCATCCTTACCTGGTCGAAATTCCTCTAATTCGAACCAAGCGCTTTGCATCTTCTTTTATAATGCGCACTTCTAAGGTTTGGAATTATCTGCGGGCGTCTGTATTTCCGAGTTCATATAACCTGGACCTTTTTAAGGCACGAGTGAATAGGCATCTTCTGGGTGAGCTCGCTTCATCGTTGGCCTCATCTTTGCCCCCTGGCTAGATGCTGGCCAAGAGCAATCCCATTTTTAATAATAAAAAAAAAGAAATCTAACTTCTGTGTAGAGGGTTCGAATTCCTTACACTCTAGTGGGGTGCGCGCCCACTCCAGCCGTTTGGTATGCTTGAATATTGCAGCACTTGCTCTGTTGGTATGTGGTGTTCTGTTCCCGATCATGAGTAAGCACCGCACCATCGCACTGCTCGCCGTCGGCAGGGCATTCATCCTCACACCTTAGAACCTAAATGGTCGCGTACGGTACGGTTTCAGAGGAATTTCCTCCCTCGGACGCTACGATTGTGGAATGAGCTCCCTGCCGAGGTTTTCCCGACGGACTACAGTATGGGTTTCTTCAAGAAAGGAGTGTATAAATTCTTAAAGGGTCGGCAACGCGCATGTGAAACCCCTAGGAGTTGCAGGCGTTCATAGGCTGCGGTGACCGCTTACCATCAGGCGGGCCGTACGCTTGTTTGCCACCGACGTGGTATATTAAAAAAAAGGTTGCCAGAGCTCCCGAGGATGCGCTGTGTTGTAAACGAGGGTAGTCCCCATTATTTGTCACTAGCTACGGTCGGCCTCAAGGGGCTGAACACCTTTTTACCGTGTCGCTTTAATGTCATGTTTAAACTGTCATACCAAATTTACAAAGGTGAAAGCGACAAAGTCCCAAAGTATCCAGCTACTTATTAGTCTGACTGTACCTATCAATACAACGACTCAACAAATCAAAAACGGCCAGCAGCGTGCTTGTGAATGTTCTGCAATTGGAGCGTCCATAGGCTACGGTGTATGTGAGGTGTATGTTTATCATCAGGGAGGCCATATGCTTGTTTGCCACCGCCGTCGTATATGAAAAAAAAAACACTTAGCTTTTCAAATACTTTTATTTTAAAAAATGCTTACAATGTGATGTGGATGAAAATTGTAATAAAGATGGGAAACATGTACACAACACAATATCTTTCAAGTTACGCATTTCAAAATTATTTTTCAAATAATGATTTGCTTATATTTGAACAGAATTACATATATCTATATCTCATTAGGAACTAGGATCTATTACATACACTTATACAGGGTGTCTCACAACTATGCATCATGAAAGGAAAAATGCCATAAATATTGAGGATGGGATGGGAGGTTTTGCTCTACGGAGCCACCACCACCACCATATCAGCCCAAGGACACTGCTGGACACTGCTGGACATAGGCCTCCCCCAATTTAATGAGGGTTAAATGCCTTAACGCCACGCTTCGCATGCGCTAATTATTTGGCTCTATGAAGCCATTTTTTTTATAAGTATTTAGTACTGCATTCTGTAGTAGAATTTGAAAGAGTGTATTGCAAGTATTTAAGAGACGTTTGCCTCTCGCCTATACGATTTAAAAAAAATATTTACACCTATTTGTTTATAATTTCTAAATTACTTATCGTAGTATCGGAAAATAAAGAAACACAGTGAAGTGTTTTCATGTTTCAAGTTTCGTGGTTAATTCTGTTCCATGAGACATGGATTTATAAAAGCGCTATGACTATTGAAAATAAATAAAATAATATCTCCATAGAGCAATCTCAATTTTGAATAGTAACCCTTTAACTGCCGATATTTTTTCATCGTACATCGTACGTAGTTAGTAAATTTTGTAAATATGTAAAAATACTTAATCAAATTAGAATACGTGAGAGAAATGAATATCGGGTAAAAACATACCAGTTACAGAACATACACTTATTTATCAGACTGCGGCGAAATGAGCTGGATATTTCATGTCTTATATATCAGACTACGGCGGTTAAAAGGTTAAACACACTCACCCGTCATGTAGAATGTTCGTGGGACTCCCTGTATATTTACTGTAGAATATGAATTTGAGACACATGTGGCTCATTTTAAAGAACAAGTTACAAGCTTACAAGTAATCTCTATGCCGTAGATACCTGTACGCTTAGAAATACCCAGAAGCGTAGTAGTTGGGGAGCCCAGAATGTTAAATATGGATTTACTCGAGCGTGGGCCCTATTGGTTTTTGAAAATTAGATGAAAGAAAAATAAGGTCATATGATGTCTACCCCCAAACCGTTCAAAGAACGTCTACATGTAAGAAACAATGTAAAAAACCGGCCAAGTGCTAGTCGGACTCGCGCACGAAGGGTTCCGTATCATTATCTATAAAAACGGCAAAAAAATCACGTTTGTTGTATGGGAGCTCCCTTAAATATTAATTTTATTCTGTTTTTAGTATTTGTTGTTATTGTTTACGCCAATTCTTGGGATTAAGTAGCGGACCCCAGGCATTCTTCAGGATGCAACTGTACTGGGAATAACGCTAGGAGGATGATGATTTAGTATTTGTTGTTATAGCGGCAATAGAAATACATAATCTGTGTAATTATTAACTGTCACGGTTCATGAGATACAGACGGACAGACAGCGGAGTCCAGCGGCATAGGGTTCCGTTTTTCACCCTTTGGGTACGGAACCCTAAAAACAGTTACTCGAGTGCGTCAGATATTGATAGTAGTCAGAGACACGTGGGGCGTATACCCGGTTTGGATGGTGGGGGTGACCGTACAGAACGGCATAAACTAGAGAGGAGTGAAAATAAAGCCAGAAATTCACAGGGGACTTCAAGTAGACCCGAAAAATCTTCCTTTCAATAATCTGATGATTTGGGCGTGATGTGAGCACGTGGCGATTTAAAGAAAATACCCTAGACGCGCGTTCATATGCTCATCGCGCGAGAGTGCTCATAATTGTGGTTGTAATCAACAAATTGCAAGGATACATTAATCTGCCGCGCTCGATTAAATCCCATAATCCCTTCTTCGGCTCCTCTATTATAAAATAGACGCTCTTGAAATGTGATGTTGGCGGAAGATACTCAGAATACCGTGAACACCATTCCGGGCCAAGGTATCCATAAAGTAGCGTTTCTCCTCTACGGTGCAGTCAAGGATTCTGACGGCTGAGATTCTGAGGTCGATGGAACGGCTTGTTGGACAGGGTAAAGTTGAGGGCACGAGACCACGTGGCAGCCCCATGAGGTGGACTGACCAAATCAAGACCGCATTAAACTGCCTATCCCACGAAAGCGCCTAGCTTGCATACGTGAGACGATTAGTGCCGAGTAGTAAAGCTCACCAGCCACAGTATGACGGCTATGACCACTCTGACAAGAGCGTAACGATGTTGGAGTGTTAATCTAGACCAATAATGATTGGCTATTTGACCAGTGGTATCAAATTTTACTTGTAAAGTTGTAACTACATAGTTGCTTCGTAAAATTAGGCCCTAGCATATTTTATAAGGTCTCAAATGGTTACCCTAATAATCCAAGACGCCGCAGAACTAGCAATCTTATCAAAGTACCCAAAGTAAGTTTAGTTGCCCTGGATGTAACAGTATTAGCCACACCAGACACACCAGTTCCACCAGCTCCTAAAGACTCTAAAACTGGTCCCACAGACGTAACATCTCCTATAGGCAGTTTATCTACAACACCAGTCACTGAGTCCCCTGCACCAGTTACAGAGCCGACAGTCCCAAGTACACCGTCTAGTCCACTGGAGCCTCCAACTACAGGTACTGCACCAGTTACAGAAGTAACAGTTTGAACAACTCTTCTAGAACCAGTTTCTTCAACTATTGGTACTTCTGTATCTCCTGTTACTGCTCCCACTACTCCATCTACTAGGTTTTTAGTGCTATCAAGGATTCCCCCTACTAGTCCTCCACCGACGTTCTCTACAACGTCCAATTGTGCTTTGATACCCAGTATCTGAAACATAAGGCGATTTAATATTAGTAATACAAAAAGTAGATCTGATATATAGTTAAGTAAATACATCGCTGATACAATTAATACCGGACAGCTTGTTGAAACAATTTTCATACTTAATACAAAACGTATAGAAAAGAGGGAGGGACAATTGTCTCCTGTTGATGAGAAGCACTGACACCTTTACTTTACCTAATTGGATATATACTTGCCACATGTTGAAATTTATAACATTACTAAAATTTGGATAGTATACCATCCGAATATTGCAATAAATTGCAAATCATTAAAGTTGATCAGAATCCTAAAAAAAGTTTTGAGACTTAAAAACTTGAAAAGTTACATATTTTTTATCATCCAAGAGTAATATTAAATATAATGAAACGGGTCACTCACGTCTTAAAGGTCGAATATCGCTCGACATGTTTCAGACCGGTTCGCGGTCCTTAATTAAGAAAACCGCCGCCTCGATAGGTGCTCATGATTAAGGACCGCGAACCGGTCTGAAACATGTCGAGCGATATTCGACCTTTAAGACGTGAGTGACCCGTTTCATTATATTTAATATGTCTCAAACTCACGGGAGTTTTCTATATAAAATCCAAGAGTAACTTAAAAGATTACCAAGGTCAATAGAATACACATATAAAAAATAATAGTACATTACTATAGAGGCCGGGAAACGAAGGGTTGCAGGCCAAGTAGATATTGGCTATGTGCGAAGTAGGTGGTGGGGGTAAGCGAGGCGATCGCAGCGCACACCACGGCAGAAATGTGTACTTACCGGGGACATCTGTCAAATTTACTTTCACGTTTCCTATTGGTTTCTTAACGGTTTCCTACGATTCGTTTCGTTTGTATTTATTTGATTATTTTCTTATTTATTTCAGTAAAATTTCCAGTAAGGGGTCTTTCTCGTTTACTAAAATAAATAAAATATTCATGTGTCATTATTTGACACCTCTGAGTTTGACATTGTCCAGGGACGCTTGACGTTTGCCGTTTCTGACGTGCACATAGCCAATAGATATACGAATAGGGATACCCGGCCTGCAGCCCAACCTTCCTCGCCGAAATTTGTATAGTGCTTTTCTCAAACATATGCAATGAAAAAAAAATACACCACACCAAAAACTAATTTAACAGACGCCATGTTTGACTTTAATTAAAAAAAAAAGTGTTCTCTTGTATGAAATTCCTTTTTTTTTAATTAAAAATGGGATTATTAGGATATTAGGAAAAAAAATAACCCACTCAAAATAATTATTTAACAGACGCCATGTTTGACTTTAATTTAAAAAAATGTTTCCCTTGTATGGAATTACTTTTTTTTTATTAAAAATGGGATTGCTCTTGGCCAGCATCTAGCCAGGGGGCACAGTTCTCCTGAGTTGTTCAGCCTGCAACGTGATACTATGAAACCTGTTTTAACGCACACGTGCATGATCACAAAATTTCATTGCATGTTTGAGTAAAAATAATTGTATGCCACTATATACATAAACGCAGTATTTCACAACCATAACAGCAATTCACGTAAATTCCCATACAGCGTTTGGTTCAAAATGTTTGGGCATAATTATGTGACGTAACAATATAATGTGTAAAGCCGGGTCCCCAGCGCCATGTTTTTCGTGTTTGCAAACTGCACAACACGAAATAGGCGTGGCCTCAATAATAAGGCCGGTCCACTGCACCAAAAATCCAACAAAACATGTTTGTAAAACATGGCGAAACACGAAAAACATGGCGCTGTGGACCCGGCTTTATTCGTAGGAGACGTTCCGAAGGCCGCTAGCAGCGAGCTACGTTTTTTCCAATGTTTTGGCTTTTATTGTGTTTTAGTTTTGGTTGATCCCTTAATACACTTTTGTCTCCTCTAATATGGTTCTAAATGCACCAGAAAGAATAGTCTAGTAGCCCATTGTATGTCTCAATTTTTCAAAATCTCACCATAAGGCACACCACGAGAACGATTGCGCTACGACCCATTGTTGATTATGGTCACATTTCACTTCATTTCTATCAAATATTTATATTCTCGGTGTTATCTTTCACCTACATTTACTCACAGTTTTTCAGATCATGCTTTTGTCACGTCCTATTTCGAAAATAGTCATGCTTTGTATTAGTACATACTATTGAGTCACGATCGTATAGTACGAAATAATGCTTTGTCATCATCATATTAATTTAAAATGAAAAAGCTTAGCTTTTTTACTCAATACTCCGTGTGTAAAAATAAAATTATATAATCCGGTTGTTATGATTGTTATTTTTTTGCAAAATATTCATCTTTTGACTGTTATTGTATTTATTGTTAAAGTATATTTTTATTGTTTTTTCCACTCATGCGGGTGGCGCAGGACCGGTCATTGTGGAACTCTTTGGGGAAGGCCTATGTCCAATAGTAGACGTCCTTCGGCTGACATAATGATGTTGTTTACCCGTGTGTTGTTCAATTTGTGATGTTCCTTTAGTTTGTTCGCATAGAGTTGTTTCATATTTTATGTGGCATTCTAGCCTGTCCGTGAATGGGTATGCGAAATTTTACGAAATGAATATGAATGCCGCTAAGTAGATACACCCACGATAAGCCTCGGCGCTTTTTCAAGAAGACACTCACCTCTGCCTGTAGATGCGGCTGTGCTCCTTTGTCAGGTGTAGGGCCCTCGGGGACTGGCTTGTACTCTACAGACTTACCCACCGTGGTTACCCAACACTTGATTACGCGGCTGCTGTAAGCTCCTCCTGAAGCTCGACACACACAGAGCGGGCGCGGCGCGGTACGGGGCGAAGACGGTTTTTTAACTTTTGGTCTATCCAAAACTGTCCACTGTCGATAGTGTCAATTACTGCTTCATGTCACACGAGCAGCCTTCGCTCCGCTATCCCGCGCGGTTTTTTAGTGTGACGTCGTGTATACAAAGTTTGAAATTATTCCAGCACGCCGTCTTAAAATGAGAACGAAACAACGTTTGTATGGAGGACCGAGCTTATTGCGGACTCTAGTTTTCGAGATGCTGTCATCACCATCACTGCAGAGTCCGCTGTGCTCAAGGGGGATCAATTTGTAACCTCCGACGTGGACCGCAAAAGAGGGGTGTTAAGTTTAACATTTAGTTCTGCTGTATCTGTGTATGTGTGCATGTGTCAGTCTGTGGCATCGTAGTTTTCATAGGAGTGAACCGATTTCAATGCGGTTTTTTAAATTTAAAAGAAAATTTTCTAGCGATAGATCTTAGACATGACACAATCGGTTGAGCCGTTTTTAAGATACTTATTGAACTTTGAAATGGAAATGTCGGGAGTTCACCAACTTTTTTACGTTGTCAGTTATACTATTTCTAATTATAGTTCTCGGTAGGTGTGCCGTTTTGCGACCTGTACGAGTAGATGAGTTTCCATAAATATGTAATGCAAGGTGAAGATCCCAGATCTGAACACTAAATGGTTAGTGTCCAGATCTTGGATCTTGCAATTAATGGTAGTTGACTAGCTGAAGCAATATAGACGAACAGACGGAAGTTAATTTGACATCGAGTATTGGAACTTTCTCCTTACTTTAGACCCATGTCTTCTACCTCCATTGTTTGTTTGTTTGTTTAAACTCTTTATTGCACAAAACAAGTACATAAAAGAAAAATAAACTTAATTTTAGACTTTTGTACAAAGGCGAACTTATCCCTTTAAGGGATCTCTTCCAGCTAACCTTTGAGTAACTGAGAGGACATTTTATATGGCAGATATACTGAACAACATGTACAAGTGGCAAGATGGTCATTGTAAAAATAATGGGTCACAAAAAACACCATTGAAGTTCAATAATTTAATGTATAATTTATTCCTTAACTTACTAATAAAGTTATTTTATTTATTGATAAATAGCATACTGCACAGGATTCTGGCACGACTGGCACGGGCAAGGATTGCTCGCGATATTCTGGGATGGGCACGGGTTATTCACAATATTCTGGCAAGGATTATTCCCCAAAACCACCTCTTGTTGGCCAGTTACCACTTGAAGATTGCCACATGGACTTGCAATATTGCCAAACGACTTTGTCACACCACTAATGCCACTTACACCCAATAAATTCAAATTGGCATTCAATATACCATTTCCTATATTTGGTGCCAAAGCCGTTTGGCAACCACATTGACATTGCTGCTGGCTTAGCTGACTCAACAGCGCTTGCAGGCTTAGCTGTAGAGCATTCTGGCAATTAGGTAATGGCATTGAATTAGCAAATGCTAAATCTTGAGACAACGGGTTTGCTAATTGCAAGCCATTTGCCAGTTGTAGACCGTTGAGATTTGCCAGCTGTAAATTCTGCAGGTTTGCCAGTTGTACATTATTAGACGGGCAACCGCATGCTTTGGCAAATTGTAAGTTGTTATTGAATTGGATGCCATTCGGTAGGTTGGCGAGTAGATTGTTTCGGCACCCACAGTTGTTGGCAAACTGGAGGCTTGGCACTGGCAGGTTCTGTATTGGCAATTGTTGGCAGCCGCAGCCGCTCGCAATAGGTATTATTTGGCAGGTAACATTCTGGAAATAGAAAAGTTATTTTTTACTAGCAGCAATTTTATGTTTTATATAGAAAACTCCCGTGAGTTTGAGACATATTAAATATAATACTACGTCTGTGAAGAGTGTGGACGAGACTTTAGCATGTGACGTTGTGAGTGTTGTGTGTAGTTCGGCATTGAACAATTGTGAAGAAAACGAGGGTAGATTCTCGCCGCCGCCGCCTCCCCCGCGCCGAGCAACCGAGCGGACAGGGCACGGGCACGCAGTGCTAAGAAAACCGCCGCCGCGATTGGTGCTCATGATTAAGGACCGCGAACCGGTCTGAAACATGTCGAGCGATAATCGACCTTTAAGACGTGAGTGACCCGTTTCATTATATTTAATTTTATGTTTGTCTGTAGTTTTAGATATTTAGAGAGGGTTTAAGGGTCCCCGCAAGCTAGACTGAACTCGATTCTCCATACAAACGTAGTTTCGTTTTCATTTTAAAACGCCACGCTGTAATAACATGAAATTTTGTATACACAATGGGATCCGCCATATCTAGGCCGGAAATTAGTTTTTGTTCCTGTAAATTGTAATAGAAAAAAAATACAGCGAGTTTTTGCGTTCTAAGGTCTTGTATGAAAACTATAATATAATCGCTGTATTTTTTCTCCATTATAATTTCAAGCAACAGAAACTAATTTCCGACCTAGATATACCGGATCCTATTGCGTAAACAGTTTCATGTTAGTCCAGCATGCCGTTATAAAATTAGAGCTAAACTACGTTTGTATGGAGAACCGAGCCTCCTGCGGATTCTTAATTCGTTATAGAATTGTTAAGAGGCTAACCAATGCTTATAAATTATGCTAACATTGCGTTTAATCAGCGAAATGTGTGTCGATTTCGTGACGCATTTCGTTACGAGACGTGGTGACGTCAGTCTTCGTCGGTTCGGACGCAGCACGGGCTACTGTGAGTCAAAGTACCTATACTAACCTAGATGAGTCTGTTCAGACGAGTCTATATAAACCCATGCTTACTAGTGGCTCTGTGAGCTGAAGATCTCGCAAAAAATATTTTTTTCTTTCAAATTTAAAAATTTCCAAAAACTGTCTCGACAAGAAGATTCTATATAATTATCGAACCTGCTCACAAAATTTCACCAGAATCGGTTGAGAAATGCGACCTGTAGAGGAGAACATCCGGACAGACCGACAGACAGACATATGAAATATTTTTTGTCGAAAGCTGAAACGGAGACGCTTTGCTCGATCGGTCTAATATTGTAAATGCGAAATTAACTCTATCTGTCTGTTACATTTTTACCCCACCCAGTGAAACGATTAAGATCAAATTTGGCATGGTATAGTTTGTATCCCAAGGAATGACATCATCATCATCATATCAGCCGAAAGACGTCCACCGCTGGACATAGGCCTCCCCCAAAGAGTGTCACAATGACCTATCTTGCGCCACCCGCATCTAGTGGACTCCTGTTACCTTTAACAGGCCATCAGTCCACCTTTTGGGGCGCCTTTCAGTATGTGGTCGCCACTCGAGGCCATACTTAGTAGAACCAAAGTGACCGACATGGCAAGTGGCAGTGGGCGGGGCACATAGCACGTAGAATCGATGGCCGTTGGGGCGGAAAGGTTCTCGAGGAAGAACATACAAGTAGGTATTTTTTTAAATCATTTTTGTTTTTTTTTCTCGACACATTTCAGCTCTGACATGGCTATTCATTCATACATTTAAAACCTATAGTAATTAAAATACTTTTTATTTATTTTATTTACAATGAATTTATGACACGTTTTTAATTACTATCAATCTGTTTCTGTTCTACTCTATGGCATTCAATAATTACTGATGCAATTTGTGCTTTCTATTTCCATTGTGTTCTATTTTTAATTTAAATGTATTTACTAAATTGTATTTCCATGCATTTAACTATGTACGGGAATCATTCCGTAATGGGGGATGGAAGTTTGTATTGAGGTACGGCATAGATGTAATATATACACTACTATACATATAAAATTAAAGTGCTATTATAACATACATACCTGTATTATAAGAACGATAAGAAGAAACGAGAATATTTTACTACCAACCATTATGATTAAAAACAACACAATAACGTCCAAAAATAAATTGTATTAGTTTTATACAAGACTATCTTACAATCAGATATCGATTATCATTATTGTATAATTTCATATCGAAAATTAGGTAATTTTAGGTCTATGTAAAACTATTTTTGATTATCATTACATAATATGTGATACTTAGATAACTAATTAGAATTAGCCAATTACGTGAAGGTAATTAAATAAATTCATCGCAAAATATAAAGAGTAAGGTTTATAGAAAATGTTCGAATGAGGGTTGTAAGATTATTTTTTATCTTTCGTAACTTTTGTCATTCCATTGCCCAGTAATACTACTAAAGAATAAACCTATCACTATACTCGTATTATTTTGTATCTAATTTATAGGGAGCTACTCTCGTAGTTTTAGGACATACCCGGGTCCCAGGCAGTAACATATTATACAGGGTGATTCAGGAGACGTGAGCAGGACCAACACTACATGCATAGTAAATGGCAATGAATCGTTCACCATTGTATTTAAGTGAAACACCCATACCTTTTTCGTGTATTTTATTTTTTGTTAAGTTAAAGTTTAATTCTCTACAATCATGGTCACCCTACAACAACTGGTTTATAAAGATTAAGGCTGGGTTGCACCAAACCGTCTGTAATCGTAAGCTGTGTTCGTTAAAATTTCAATGTATGGAAAGTTTGACAAGTTTCTATGGGATGACAGCTGCCGGCGCCATATTTAACGTTGATCAATCTGTGATCGTAAGTCGGTGCAACTCAGCCTTTACCTCGTAAATGTTCTGACAGCACTTTGATTACGAAGAAAGTAAATTGTCACATTGAGTGAGATACGATACTACAAAAGTAATCGGACTCAGATGACATTCAATTTGACACGTATAACTTGACTGAAGTATTCTGATTGTAGAGTGACCATGAATTTCTTAAATAATTTAAAACATTTTGTTTTCAACACCAAAGATAAATGAACGTTAATTTCACTAATAGTGGCACGAAGCAGTAGCTTATGATCTACTGCATCTGTAGTGTTGATCTTGCTCACGTCTCCCGAATCATCCTGTATAACATCGATAACTACTACTTTACCTAGTAATCAGTATACTTCTACTTGACCCGGTGAACTTAATATCCACTATAAACGTCTCTCCGGAATAAGTAAGCATTTTAAAACAGTTATAGATAGGGAATTCCACCCTAGTTAATTCCCGGTACAAAGAAAACAATTAACAGTTAATTCCCGGTACAATTGTTTCCAAGTGGTCACAGTTGAAAAAAAAAAGAATGCTTACGTGTATTTTTTTACTTTTCTGAAATGACATTAACCTCAATTTGTTTTAAAAAGTCAATAAAAAAATACCAACTTGATACTGCCTCAAACACTGCATTGACTGATGTGCTTATAATCTCGTGGTGTATTACTCGGGAGGTCATAACTTTAGATCGAAATTTCTCCGAAACGAAAATTTTTGAACAAAAATTGTACACCAGGTGATACTTCAGATCAGATGCCCTAAGGAAGCGTCCTTTTAAATATTAGCTCCAGTTACAGGGCCCACTTTATACAAGAATACTTAACCAAAATAATATAAATAAAATTAAAACAAACTTAAATCTAAAACAGGTCCTTAAAGCATTGTGTCGAGGATGCTGGCGGCATTTCGTCGCTGTATCGCAATGGTGATACGAGTACGTTGTGCAAGGAAGTCGCCAGCTCTTTGGTCACCAGTTACGTCAACCAGACGCTTCGCAATTTCGCTAAATAACTTGTGCGCGAACCCTTTGCAGTTATTACGCTTTAGAATTTCAGCGTTTTCCGCCGCTGCACCTGCTTTGACTGTAGTCTGTTGGAGCTGAGACGGTGCCAGTATGTATTTGTATACACAGCTAGCATCCCACACCAACATCCGTCCCAAGCTCCAAGGAACTAAGGACACCCCATCAGGTCTCTTACCATCGTCTTTGACCATGCCAGGCGGCTCAAGAAGAGCAGGCACATTGACGGTGGCAAGAGACCGGCGGATTATGTCATTAAGCGTAGCATGTCTTGAAAAACGGCCAGCACTTTTTACCGACTTCAATAGAAGGAAGGAGGTTCTCAGTTCGTCTGCATGTTTGCTTGTTCTTTTTAACCGACTTCAAAATTTCAAAAGAGGAGGTTATCAATTCGGTTATATGTTTTTTTTTTTTTTTAATGTTTGTTAATCCATAACTCCGTCATTTCTTAACCAATTTGGAAAATTATTTTTTTGATTGTAAGTATATATATCCAAGTTGGTCCCGTTTTTGTCAAAACGCAGTTCTGATGATGGGATCCACAAGAAATTGAGGGAACTCCTCAAATCTTCAAGGCAAACATATAGTAATTTTTGTGTTTTTATCAACAAGTCAAGCATTTTCATCCAAAAATGTGACATTGGATGAAGTGGAACTGCTGATGATGATCAGAACAGAACTCTTCAACGACAAAAAGTTCACGTTTGGCGATTTGTCCTCCTAGCTGCGTTTGTTAAGCAATTTCTATTTTCACGATAATTTTTTGTCATGCTTGATTTCTGATGATGGGAACCATGAGGAATTGAGGGAACTCCTCAAATCTTAAAGGCAAACATATAGTGATTTTTGTGTTTTTATCAACAAATCGAGCATTATCATACAAAAATGTGACATTTGATGAAGTGGAACTGCTGATGATGATCAGAACAGAACTCTTCAACGACGAAAAGTTCACGTTTGGCGATTTGTCCTTCTAGCTGTGTTTGTTAAGCAAGTTCTATTTTCACGATTGATTATTGTCATACTCGAGTTCTGATGATGCGATCCATTAGGAATCGAGGGAACTCCTCACATGTGAAAGGCACACAAATAGTGATTTTAGTATTTTCATGAACTAATCATGCATAAAAAAAAAAAGCTGTCACTGTCTGTCACTTTGCACAGATTTACTTGGTTTAGCTAATTTTACAAATTATACATGGCTCTAGATACCTAAAACTATTCTTATTTTGTTAAACAAGGCTAAATTGCTGTGCAAAAGTGTAGGCAGGCCCCATTACCGAATAAATAATAACATATCTTTTTGTTTCAGATTGCGGTCTTCTTTGGCAACGTCGTGTCGCCCTGACGTCCGACGTCAACGCCTTTGAAGAACTGTATTTATAATATTTTAGTAATATTTATTATTTTGTATTCAAGTGATTTGTGTTTTCTTTATTGGATTATTATTTAAGGTAAGTGGATGCATGCCGCAACCCAATCAGACGATGGCACGTCAAATCTAAATTTTATTTGTGTACAATGCGACAACTCTTTTAAAACCCAGAGAGGCCTCAATATTCATATTTCCAAAAAACATCGTCTTTGTCTCAGCCAAAATGGCCCTGCCCTAAATTTAGACCCAGCCTTTATACCCGCCCCTCTTTCCGACAAACCAAATTCTATCCCATTCCATTTGTACCTGAGCGATCTAAAAAATAATGTGCCCGTTGTTAAAAGAGTTCCGCGCGGCGCTAGGATCTCCGTCGCTAACCACCTTTCAGGCCTGATTACAAAACGTGTGGAAAACAACCAAATTGATGATTGGCATAATCTTCTCCTTTTTTCATTCAATACCCTTCATGCCAAAAATGATGAGGCAATTTCATTAACCCAAAAAATCAAAAACAATTGCGTTTCGAATACAACTCCACACTTTTCTCGACCTCCTAAAAGGTGCGCCTCATCCACCTTTAATAAAACTAAATTGATTGAATGTAAAATCAGCGACGGCGATCTTAAAGGTGCCGCTCGTCTCCTTTTCACAAACGACGTGCTGTCGCCAGATACTCCAGATACCCTCCTGGCTTTACGTTCGAAACACCCCCCGGCTCCTGTAATACCTTACGTTATTGACCCTCCTACAGCTGACCAGGCCTGCCTTCAAATCGAAGGCAAAGACGTTATTGACGCCATAATTTCATTCAAAACCGGTTCAGCGGCCGGTCTGGATGGGATCTCACCCCAGCATTTGAAGGATCTAATTTCTCAGTCTGCGGGTGACGCAGGTGAGCAGCTTATCTGTTCCCTTACAAAATTAATAAATTTTATGTTTTCAGGCAAGATTAACAATGAAGTTGTCCCACTATTATATGGTGCTAACCTGATCGGCCTAACCAAAAAGGACGGAGGGGTGAGACCTATCGCTGTGGGGTCAACTTTACGGCGTCTGGCATCCAAAATTGCGGTTAGACATATCAGATCAAAATTGCAGTCTCTTTTTGAACCAGTGCAGTTAGGTTTTGGCACGAAAGGTGGGTGCGAGGCAGCCGTCCATGCCTTAAGGACCTACCTTTCATACGACGATTGTGAAATCGTTGTCAAAATTGATGTGAAAAATGCCTTCAATTCGGTAAATAGGGACACTTTGCTGGCGGAAGTAAAAGACAAAATTCCAGAAATTTACAATTATCTTCTCCTCTGCTATGCAGATCCTTCTAAATTAATGTACAAGTCCCATGAATTATCTTCAGAAGTTGGCTGTCAGCAGGGTGATCCTCTAGGGCCAGCAATTTTTAGTTTGGCCATAAATCCAATAATTCAAAAATTAAAATCTAAATTTAATGTATGGTACTTAGATGACGGAACTCTAGGAGGCGACGTGGATACTGTGCTCTCTGATTTGGCTTTTATTAAAACTAATTTCGAAAATATTGGTTTAGAACTAAATTTTAGCAAATGCGAACTCTTTATTCAAAAGACTTCTTGTAGTTTGGTTGATTTAATACAAAAATTTGTTCATCTGGCTCCTGGTATCAGAGTAGTCGACAAATTTTCACTTTGCCTCCTGGGTTCTCCTATTTTTGAAGAATCCTTTCCCGGTTATATTTCTGACACTATTTCTAAATTCCAAAGCCACGCGAATCGTTTACTCGAAATTAGCCCACATTATGCGCTAATCATTCTTAAGTTTTGTCTTTTTGTCCCTAAATTTACATATGTGCTCCGTTGCTGTCCTTTCTGGAAACATCAAAATCTTTTGTCACGAATGGATGACTTAATCAAGACTAGTTTAGAAATGATTCTAAATATTCAGCTAACTGAGTCTTCCTGGTCTCAAGCGTCCCTTCCTATTCGATACGGTGGCTTAGGAATCCGCAAAGTGTCCAGTGTGGCATCCCCAGCCTTTTTGGCATCCACCCATAGCACGTCTGGTCTCATAGGAAATATCCTAAGGGCTTTGCCCACATACTGTGAGATTGCGGGCTTGGAGGGTGCCAAAAATGCTTTTAAAGTTGCTTGCCCAGGTAAAAAAATTCCAGACAACCCAAAATCACAAAGGAGCTGGGATAATATTTACTGTGATTTAAATTATAATATTCTTCTAAACAGCAGTGCAGGTCCAGATCGTGCGAGACTTTTGGCGGTCGGAACCCGGGAGGCTGGTTACTGGCTACATGCCCATCCCTCGCCAAATACCGGTACCTTCCTGGATCCGACCTCGCTTAGATTGGCGACTGGACTGCGACTCGGGGTCGCGGTATGTACCCCACATATATGCTCTTGTGGCACGGACGTGGACCGACTGGGACACCATGGATTGTGTTGTCAAAAAAGTGCAGGCCGTTTTTCGAGACATGCGACGCTTAATGATATAATCCGCCGGTCTCTTGCCACCGTCAATGTGCCTGCTCTTCTTGAGCCGACTGGCATGGTCAGGGACGATGGTATGAGACCTGATGGGGTGTCTTTAGTTCCTTGGAGCGTGGGACGGATGTTGGTGTGGGATGCTACCTGTGTAGACACACTGGCACCGTCTCACCTCCAACGGACTACAGTAAAAGCGGGTGCAGCGGCGGAAAACGCCGAAATTCTAAAGCGTAATAAATACAAGGGCCTCGGCAGAGAGTACATGTTTGTACCTTTTGGCGTCGAAACTCTAGGTTCATGGGGTCCCAGCGCGCATAAGTTATTTGCAGAAATTGCGAAGCGTCTGGTTGACGTAACTGGTGACCGAAGAGCTGGCGGTTTCCTCGCTCAACGTATCAGCATTGCGATACAGCGAGGAAATGCCGCCAGCATCCTCGGTACAATGCCTCAAGGGCCCGTTTTAGATTTAAGTTAGTTTTAATTTTCTTTATATTATTTTGGTTAAGTATTCTTGTATATATTTTCGTTGTACATAAATAAATGATTATATTTATCATGCATTTTCATTCATAAAAGTGACATTTGATGAAGTGGAACTGCTGATGATGATCAGAACGGAACTCTTCAACGACGCGTAGTTTACGTTTGGCGATTTGTTCTCTTCGTTTTGTTTGTCAAGCAAGCAAGGTTTTTTCATGATTCCATGAGGAATTGAGGGTACTTAGTTTTCTACCATTATAAACATACATTATAGCCATTTTTATTTTATTGTATATCTATCTAAGAGTGCACCATCTAAGTATAATAATCTTTTGCCTGCCTCCCCCATTGAAGTCGGTTTTTTTTCTTAAAAATTATTTTATGTATGTATGTTCCCCGATAACTCTTAACAACGTTGGCCGATTTTGATAATTTTTTTTTTGTTTTAAAGCAGGTACCCCTACATTGTTCTATACTTCATTGTAGGTCTGATGATGGGATCTAGGAGGGATCCAGGGAACTCCTCGAATTTTATAGGCACGCATATGCCGATTTCGGTAATTTCTGTAGGTAACCAAGCATTGGCTCACAGAATCCATAAATTGTGGCATAGCAAGTACAAAATTGGAGTCGGTTTTTTTTGGTATAAATTATTTGACAATACAATCCATGGTGTCATTATTCCTGTTAATCGTCATTTTTAACCCCCGACGCGGAAAAAGCGGGGTGTTAGAAGATTTACATGTGTATCTGTGTATGTGTGTGTCTGTCTGTGGCATCGAAACTCTGAAAAGGGTGAACCGATTTGAATGCGATTTAAATTAAAAGCAGGCTTTCGAGCGATGGTTCTTAGACATGCTTCATCAAAATAGTTTCAGCCGTTATTAAGATAATGAACTTTGAATTGTCAATGTCGGGTATTTAACTTTTGTAAATTGTTGCCACAAGAAAATTCTGCTTATTACTTATTTATCATACATTGATAAAGTTTGCAATAATGTCCGTGTTACAATTACAATCATGTAACAATGTCAACAGTTCATCGATCTAAGATAACACAATGACATAACCCCTATCTTCACAATCGGTTACCAATAGCAAACAAATCGATTAACATGCATTCAACTGTAATAGATAGTGATAACATTTTAAAAAGGGTAAAACCTTTTGACAGTATTCATTATTTTACATATCAAGAGGTGAGTCCTATTTGTAAACTTTCTTGATTATTAATAAAAATATATATATTGCGGGATAATCTTACACAAATCGACTTAGTCCCAAAATAAGCAAATCTTGTCTAGGACCACGACATACTGATGTCCAAATATTAATAACATTATACACGTGAATGTATGTAAGTTTACGTTTAGATTATTTAGGTTTTTTTTTCTTTTAAAAATGGGATTGCTCTTGGCCAGCATCTAGCCAGGGGGCAAAGATGAGGCCGACGATAAAGCGAGCTCACCCAGAAGATGCCTATTCACTAGTGCCTTAAAGGTCTAGGTTATATGAACTCGGAAATACAGACACCGGCAGAGAATTCCAAAACTTGGAAGTGCGCATTATAGGTTTAGTTAAGGAATACCTTCGCAGCGTTTCATAAGTCTCTTTATAAGAAAGGAAGACTTTTAACTATAACTCAAAAACAGCTTGACTGATCATTTACGCTATAGTTTTCGTTGGAAGTCTTTATTAAGTTTTACTTTCATGTTTTTTTTTTCATATTTTTTGGACCCATAGTTTTTTAACATTTTTTTCTCTTTTGTAGTGATTATTTCCGAAAATATTAACTTTATAAAAAAACGTTTGATGAATGTTTGTATTCATTTTGAAAGACTTATTCAACAAAACCCTACACCATAGGGTAGAAGCAAATAAAAACATTTTTATCCCCACTTTACCTTTTAAATCATTTTTTAGATTTTATTTTACCTCTTTGCCAGATTTATTGCTCTACTAGATGAAAGCCCGGCTTCGCTCGGTTGAAATAAATAAGAAAGAAATAAACAAAACATTTATTCGTGACAGTTATGCAAACGACGAAAGAAATAGTGTACAAAAATGTATAAAATAAAAACATTACAACAACGGATTATGATGAAACTTCGAATCGTATAGAAATATAGTCTGGATTGGGAATAAAAGTATGGAATGGAATTATATGGAATTGGGAGTAAAAGATTACGCAAACGACGTCACGGGCAAAGGCTAGTATCTTTGCAAGTTAATCCTAAGCATTTTTATAAGGGTAGTATTTAAAGGCACATAAAAAATTTGACACCGTAATCAGTACTGATTTGTATAGCTAAAATACTAATCGTTCATTAAAATTCAATTCAGATGTGCATTGTTAAATATTGATGTGCCAGCACAAACTACTAAGAAGATACTACGTATTGTGCCAGTCAGTATTTTTGGTGCGAAGTCAGAGCTGCTAACGCGAAAAACAAATGAAATTCGTGTATCTCCCTCTCTGTCGCACTTGCAAATTCGAGCGACACAGAAGGAAATACACGATGTTCGTTCGTTTTCGTTTCGCAATACATTGCACGCATTTGCATGCATTGCAATACATTCCGTGTGTTGTCTGTCACACATATAATTTTTTAGCTTCCCATCGACCTATGAACTTGAAATTAAGTGATAATGTTTATTATGAAGTATATTTTACCAAAAATATCAATATATTGATAAATCCCATTTGTTTTTTAGTTGTACGGAACTCCGACGCACTTGGCTGGTTTTTATTACATTTTGAATTTTATTTCTCTTATAGTAAAATACCCTATTCGTTTTAAAGTTGACGCCTGAGGGCCTACCGCGAACCAAAAACGAACTATCTTCCTCTCTGTCGTTCGAATATACATGTGCGAGAGAGGCAGATACTTCGTTTTCGGTTCGCAGTAGCGCCTCTAACGTCCGAGCGCGGCGAACGGCATGAGCTGAGGGTCTACTCCGAAATTCAAAATCCTAACTTCGTATGGTGCCGTCCCTTTCACTCTCCTGTCATAGACTATATGAGTGAAAGGGACGGCACCATACGAAGTTCGGATTTCGAATTTCGGAGTAGTCCCCCAGTACCACTAAGTTATAAGATAGAGCGAGATAGGGATAGAATTTTGCTAGACGTTTAAAAGCCATAAGTCACCTAGTGGTTTGTCACAAACAAAATAGAGACGCAGCTTTAAGATGTCGGACAGACTCAGCAAACATTCAAGTGGTGTCCTTTACACGATTAATATTTTCACAATACTGGGGTGTCAATATTATCGCAGTTTTCAAATTTGTATGGATTCTGCTTTAATATTCACGTGATACTTATCGTGATATGAATCCATGTAACAGGCCCCATACATTCGCTTTGAAGGCGGTTGTTGTGACAATCAGTCTAGCTAACACGATAGATTATACCGTTACGTTTTATGTGACGTTTTAATACATTTCGCCCATATAACGTGACGGTATAAGTTATCGTGCTAGCTAGGCTGATAGGTGTATAGAACGCTTGAAAACTACAAAAACAAAACGCTGCAGACGCGGCTAGCCGAATCCACACAATGGGCGATGATGGCCTATCACCCAGAACGCAGCCCAGCAACCTGGCCAACATACCGGACGCAAAAATAGTTCACGATTTTCGAACGTAGCCGACACTGTCAACCAACAAATTTAATATAGCAATATAGTCTGTGGGCAATATGGCCGACGTTTTGTCATCAAATTAACACTTTTAAATGCAAAATACGCGACAATCCGAATTTTGCGGATACATATGTTCAACTCAAAAATCGTTATTTTTATACGTTCTTCAATTTGAGACAGGTCTCGTTCGGGTCTACCGTACCCCTGCACGAAATTATTAATATAGATATATCCATGCCAAATTGCAGCTTTCTAGCACTAACAATCACAGAGCAAAGCCTCGTCCAGACGGACATACTCGTAGCGAAAGTATAAAAGGTTCTAGTTGACTGCGGAACCCTAAAACCGATTTCAGCGTTTTTCTAAACTCTCTCTCTGAAGGGGTGAAAAGGGGGTTAGGATTTGTTTCGGGAGCAATAAACTAAACCTAGACATACCGGATTGTGTATACAAAGTTTCATGTTATTCTAGCATGGCATTTTAAAATGAGAACGAAACTCGTTTGTATGGAGAACCGAGCTTACTGCGGACTCTTAAAATTCACCCGCTGTCGGGGTGAAACGGGGATTGAAGTTTTCTTTGGAGAGCAAATATTTTTTATACGAGCAACTTGAAACTTCGTAGCATTAAATTGTAAGAAAACTAATTGCATATAATTCTTATACACATTGTTTACACAGCAGTTACGTCATTGCAACGGTATATAATTTATTGCTTTGCTTTGGAAGAAAATTAATATTTATATTTGAGACCAAAGGACTTGATAGTACGCCCGCTCCATGTGCTTGCCTGCACCGGCCGGCCAGAGTGGAGTCGCAAGAGCGCAACCTATGCTCCAGGTTGGAAGTGTAAAATGTCATAACGCCGGCGGCCTGCTGATCGGATTACCGGAATCTGGCTACCGCAGACTCACCTCTCGACAAACTCACAGCCGCTCAGAGAGATGTTGCCCCATTGTCGCACTGTGCGTTCGACTGTTATGTGGGGCCCATCTCAGCGAGCTGGCGAGTCACCGCCTGCCTTTTACAATATTGAGACTATTGTCACGGCAGGTGTCCGCTAGTCTCCTCCATTATCCAGCCCATCCAATATTTAACTCAATAGCTCTATGACCTTAGCTCCCATCGCAATCGCATCGTCTTTGCACCTGGCGGGGACCATCACCGGATGTATCATATTGTGCGCTCGGACATGGTATCCGCCAGCTGTATCCCTTACTTTAAGATTATTTTTGTCTTAAAGGGCCTCTGCGCTGTTGGCTTTGGCCCCACGCACGCCTTCCAAAGGTCCGGGACCCCATGGTCCAGAGATATGGAAAAGACGTATAATAATAATATTGTTTTAATGTCGCTATTTATAGGGGTCTAACAGAGGGCGAGTCACCGTCTGCCTGAGATAAAAATGTGAGACAGTTTTATTAGGCAGACGTCCGTTGTCTCACTCAATAGCCCAGCCATTAGCCGATCATATTCACCCAATAATCCGGTTTATTTAGATTCCATCAACCAGCAATAGTCCCTGTACATCCTGGCGGGTGCTGTCTCTGTGTGCGTCCCGTGACACAGGCAAGGACAGCATCCGCTCGGGGTAGCCCTTGCATTTCATTAAATTGTTAATATTTTTTAAGAAATAAAAAACCGACTTCAATGGGGTAGGCCGGTGAAAGATTATTATACTTAGATGGTGAACTCTTATATTCCATACAATAAAATAAAAATCTATTCCTAATCGAATCATGAAAAAACCTTGCTTGCGTGGCAAACAAAGCGAAGAGAACAAATCGCTAAACTTGAACTACGCGTCGTTGAAGAGTTCCGTTCTGATCATCATCAGCAGTTCCACTTCATCAAATGTCACTTTTATGAATGAAAATGCTTGATTAGTTCATGAAAATACTAAAATTACTATTTGTGTGCCTTTCACATTTGAGGAGTTCCCTCGATTCCTAATAGATCCCATCATCAGAACTCGAGCATGGCAAAAATCAATCGTGAAAATAGAACTTGCTTAACAAACATAGCTAGAAGGACAAATCGCCAGAAGTGAACTTTTCGTCGTTGAAGAGTTCTGTTCTGATCATCATCAGCAGTTGCACTTCATAAAATGTCACATTTTTGTATGATAATGCTCGATTTGTTGATAAAAACACAAAAATCACTATATGTTTGCCTTTAAGATTTGAGGAGTTCCCTCAATTCCTCATGGATCCCATCAACAGAACTGCGTTTTGACAAAAACGGGACCAACTTGGATATATATACTTACAATCAAAAAAAGAATTTTCCAAATCGGTTAAGAAATGACGGAGTTATGGAGTAACAAACAAAAAAAAACATACAACCGATTTGATAACCTCCTCTTTTGAAATCTTGAAGTCGGTTAAAAAAACAACCGAATTGACAACCTTCTCTTTTGAAATCTTGAAGTCAGTTAAAAATACATATTAATGATTGGTAGTTCGTTTAGATACTTTAATTTTATGTACCTAACATGTATATTGCTTTGGCCTGGTATTGTGGACAATAAAGTGCTTACATACATACAAACATAATAATTGTTTCGGCATAACGCTAACCATATATGTATGTACGCATGTAAATATTCCATAACAAATACAATGCATAAAATACCTATAAGAAAAGTGGGTCAAATGCGTGTTGAACTCGAATGACTGTAAGTTAAAACACTGTATACATATTATTGCCATTAGAGAAAATAAGCCGCCAAGTGCGTGTCGGACTTACACAATGAAGAGTTACAATTACAATTGTATGTCAATTTACACGAAACGATTACGAACTACTAAGGATTACGTACTTTAAATAAAGACTATATTTTTTACTAGCTTTTGCCCGCGACTTCGTCCGCGTATAATTCGTTCTCGCCTTAGAATGATTTGTTTTCCCATACAATCTTTCTCAAGCTCAGGTGGACACCAGGAACTTAGGGGTGACATGTTGGAGAAGGAAAGCCACGAATAGATCAGACTGGAGATATTTGCTTGACCATGCTAGCCTAGGGCCCACCCGCGGCTATAACGCCTCAGATGATGATGATGATACAATCTTTCACCCTTCTTTACACCCCCTTAAGAAATGATTACAGTCAATATGACATTCCCTAGAAATCCTATTGTCAAAACGAATGATTAAGTGCTTATTTCGGAATATCAAATGTACCGATTCTAGACGAACGAATCTCGTCAAAAACATTACATGTACATTGTACAATGGTAAAAGTCTCGCTACGCAGTTCTGCCGTAAAACGTTATCCCAACAGAGCGAGTTCTTCATGTAAGTATGATGAGCGAAGGCCGGAAGCAGAGCGGCAAGGTATGCGAGAATAATCACAAAGAGCGGGCTTCTCATGTAAGGCTGAGGGCCGAAGGCCTGAAGCAGAGAGGCGAGACACGCGAGGCTGAAGGCCGAGCCTCCCAACAGAGTAGATTCTTCAATTTTTCATGTAAGGTTGATGACTGAAAAGCCGAAGGGGAGTGGCAAGGCATGCGAGGCCGAAGGCCGAGCTATGTCGTCGCCAAAGATCCAGTTGCCATATTAATGAGGGTAAATTATACTTCATTCGTTCGTTTTCACGTGATGCCTAGACATATAAACAGACAGACAAATAGACACAAATTCTTAAAACTGTTGAAACGATTTTTGTTATCGATTCTAAGGATACCTCACTTACTTACTTTACTTTTCTTCTTCTTTTACTTACTTACTTCACTTACTTTACCTTTTTTTTTTTTCTTTTTTTTTTTTTTTATTTAGGTAAACAAACAGTCACTACAAAAAAGCTTAGATAGATTTCTTAAAATAAAGGTTTACAATATGTGTGACCAACACCGTTCACCACTTATTAATTAAAATTGATTGTATCACTCGGAGCTATATGTGCGAGTCACAGTAGCCCCTAGCGCCTCAACGACATTAATCAGTAGGTATGAAGGAAAGGAAATTTCTATGGAATATCTTTTCTGGGGATATTAAGCCAATTTTTTTTCGAATATCTTCCATGTACAGACATTCGACCCTCTTCTAAGTGTACATCTAAGATGCTCCAACTGTCTATGCTGACGATTGGGCTGCCCAGCTCAAGTGATCTCTTATATCAGTTATATCAAACAGTTTTTATGGTGTGAAGAGTCAACAATTACGTAAAAACTTACGCACGACAAAACTAAATGGTACACCGAATACAAAGTGTGCATTGAAACAGCTATTTTTGTATTTAAGCATATGAATAAAAACAATGCCAAATTATCGCAAATACATTTTGATGTAGACGCAAAGTAGAACTAATTGCAAAAAGGTTGTGCTCAAAAATAGCGTCAACAATCAGAAGGAATTATGATACTTCGGTTTTGACATAATGAATCGTCAACTTGTTTACAATTCTGCTATTCTTTAAGTTAAATTTCTTGACACGCTGTTATACTCCCAATTGGCTGAAACTTAAATCGTAGAATGGCGTATGAGGATTAAACCACCCCGTTTCATAGACCTTACTTGCATCCCCGATTTAATATACCTTTGATGGAAGATCATCGGGACAAAAAGTACACTTATAATATATATAAGTGAATCCAGATTATATAGGTATACTATTAGCCTACAAATCATCATAATCTGTTCAGCCGTTTTTGCGTGATTCAGTGACAAACATCCAAACATCTAAACTTTCGCATTTATAATATTAAGTAGTGGGATTATGGTATAAAGTGAGTGCACATAAAGTGAACGGCAATAGTTATTTGTTATACAAGGGTGCAAAGTTGTATTTTACCCGCGAGTGTGGAATTGAAGCACGAGCCAGCGAAAGGATCCTATAGTTGAACCACGAGCGAAGCGAGTGGTTCTAAAATAGAATCCTGAGCGTAGCGAGTGTTTCAACACACGAGTAGTAAAATACAACTTTGCACCCGTGTGTAACACAAAACTGAAATTGCATCGACTCAACTTGTGCGCTTACAATTATACTCAATATCATTATAAAACAAATGTTATATTTGAAGGTTTACGACTTAAATCATTAAATAAAGCTAAATTTGGTATTTTGTATTAAATTCTCAAACCATTTATTTAATGATAATTGATATCAAACTAACCATTATTATGAGCGTTTTACGTTTTGTTATCTGTCAAAAGCTACTCAAACACGCTCCAAGGTCAAATTACTTTCCCCACTTGTGGATAAAATGCGTTTTTACCCGCTTGTTTCAAAGGATAAAAGACGGCTTTCCGAGCTAGTGAGGGGAAAAAGTAATTGTAATTGCATGTTTTATATAGTATTACAAAGTTATATATGTAGTTTTTGAATCTAGAAAACAGGACTGAAATTTGGGTTTAGAGTCACAGTTACTTAATGGAATAAATCATAATAGTGTTCAAAATTTGAAGAGACCGTGGTGGCTGGCGCTCACACTGAGCAGCGCCGCGGCGCAGCGCTTGCGTTTAATTTTTTTTTCAGTTTCTATCTTAAGATTTCACAAATTTTGTATGAGGATATTTTTCCTTTTGTCGTCAAGTATATGCTTACCAATTTTCATACCTGTAACTCATAGATTATAGGAGTTCCCATACAAAATTCAACCCCTCTTTTTACCCCCTTTTAACCCAATTCGGCACAATTTTTACAGCCTAAAACCTGACCGGGTATTTACTCGACAGATTAGTAAAGTTTTCATCAAAATCCGTTCAGCCGTTTTCACGTGATGCGCGTTCATATAAACAGACAAACAGATAAACAGACAAAAATTCTAAAAACTGTTGGAACGTGTTCTGTTATCGATTCTAAGTATCCCCAGTCAACTTTTTTTCGAATATCTTCCATGTACAGACTTTCGACCCTCTTCAGCTTTATTATATGTATATGTATGTATAGATAGATTACACAGTAGGTCTAATGAAAGTGAAAAGTGTTTCATATTCACTAACAAACTGCCATGCTGTCTGGCAGAGATTAAAATATGTTGCACTTTATAATATAAAAGAATTTTAAGACATACAATTTAAATTATGTTGAGTTATACTTAAATAATGTTATGCAATTTAATGTTTTAATCCATACATAAAATATTATCTTTACTAAGCTCGAATTGACAAAATGTAACCCTGAACATAGTTATAAGACATATTCTAGTGCATATTGTGTGTCAATGGAATTAGTACATTACGATACAATTGCAGAGAACCGGAAATTCGCAACGAGTGGTGATAAATTGAAACACGACCGAAGGGAGTGTTTTAAATCGACACGAGTTACGAATTACCTGTTCGCACGTGTATCGTACAACGTTTTACAGTACATATGGCTCTTTAAAGTTTCGTCATATGCACGTAATCTGCTGATTACCGCACTCGTGTGGTAATGTAGCATCACATGTACTGTAAAAATATTTTACACCACACCTTGCCAAAAAGCGCGTTTTTCCGCACGCTGCGCGTCCGGAATAACCCACTTTTTGGCACAGTGGTGACGTAAAATACACCTTGCCAAAAAGCGCGTTTTTCCGCACGCTGCGCGTCCGAAAACCTACTTTTTGGCCAAGTGGTGACGTAAAATTGTGTACAAAACACGGGTCGTAAAACAGAAAGCCCTCTCTCGCATATTTATGACCCTCGCCTGCGGCTCGGGCCTCAAACATCTGCGATATCGGCCTTTCTTTGTTTTACAACCCTTGTATCGTAATGTACTATATTGTATTGTATTGTTAACTGTTTAATTTGTTTGGGTTAAAATAAAAAATAGAGATGAACCATAGTTGTCAACTCATGATCATCATCATTAATTTAAGAGCCCTGCTCTTGAAGGTGAAATAACCGCCAAACCCTTCTTCTTTGTGCTACATCTTTGAGTTTCCTTATTTATACCGTTCTTCTTTGTGCTACATCTTTGAGTTTCCTTATTTATACCGTTCTTCTTTGTGCTACATCTTTGAGTTTCCTTATTTATACCGTTCTTCTTTGTGCTACATCTTTGAGTTCCTGATACATAACATTGACCTTCTCCTTAGCTTGATCTATAAACGCACATCTCGGTCTTCCCCTTCCTCTTCCCTCTATTTTGCCTCCTTCTTCCATCTATTTGGCTTCTTCTTCCCTCTTTTTTGCCTTCTTCTTCCCTCTATTTTGCCTTTTATTATAGTTTGTAATTGTCTGTCGTATCAGGTGGCCCAACATATTCCCTCTTCTATTTTCTAACACTTTATCAACTATTTGGTATTAATATGTCAAACTTTGGAGTGTTTACATTCCATGCACATAGGGACATAGGCCGCTCCCAAAAAGTTCCACATTAACCAATGTTGGTCCACAAAAATGAACTCATTGAAATACTTGTCTATTGTCATTTCAGGTACAATGGACATAAGAGACGCAATAATAGTCCTATTGCTATCGCAAACGCTATGCGATGCACGCGGAAGAGGACTCGCATCATCTCTCCTCCAAGGTCTCTTGTCGTCCAACCCACAGCTCCTCAAAATGGTGTCCAACAGACTTGCCTCACCATACCGCCCTTACGAAGTCGGGCCTTCTGTTCAAAGTCAAATTCAGAGGCCTGCTGTCTTCCAAAGTCAAATTCAGAACGTACCTGTGCAAAGTCAGGTACAGTACAGTCCAGCTCAATATCAGGTACAAAACTACAAAGATGTTCCTGTAGTGAAAGAGACTCAAACTATACAGCAGACACAATATCCAGTGCAATATTCGACAGTACAGCAAACGCAGACGTCATATCCAGCGTGTTCTAAGGCTTGTCCTTTCTGCTCTCCTGTTTCTATGGTCAACCCTTTCCTGCCGGCTGCTTCGCCTGTTTCTGCTCTCTGCCCTCCTACTTCTAATCTTCTTCCCCCTGCTAACCCAAGCATGGCGCGGAGTCAGTTCTTGAGGAAGATCCCTATTCCACCGCCTTGCTTGTAGAGTTAAATGCCTAATTTATTTGTTAATTAAATATGATAGTGTTATGATTATGTGTCTTTATTTAAAGTTACCAAAAAACTACTACCCAATCAATCAATGAGAGAAGCAGCCCAGCAGTGGGAGTGGCTGATAAAGATTTTTAAACTATTTAAAGTTAGCAATGGTTTTGTAATTCCCGCTAATACGAGTTCTGACGTAGCGCGGCATGCGGCGGAGTGGTACGAGCCTATAAGATAAAACGAGATAGGGAATCGAATGACCTTGGTTTCATATACCTAACTCGTTCTATCATATTTCGTTGTCCCGCTGCGATTTGATCTATTCTCACTAATGCACAAACCAGTAAGCTTAAGAGAGACAGATAAGTTATATCTGAGAGGTTCCTCAGGACTTCACCTGTCAGTGTCTCTGTTTTTATAACTGCAAATTGTATTGAACTGACCTTTGTGACGTTCTGGTTTATATGGGATTTGACATTTCGGTGTGCTTTTAAATGGAGACAATTCGTTAACAGCCGAAAATGATCGTACTATCTGACCCGTTCTAACTCATCCTAGTTAATGAGGAAGGAAAGACGATTATATGAAAAATATTTTTGCCTAACAATACGGATCTTTTGGGATTAATAATCAAAGGATGTGCCTTATCTGTAATTTAGGCAACTTCCTGATTTGTCATTACGATATCAGTAAACTGTCACTTGTCAGTGTACGGATTCTTTGCTTGGCTCCTACATTTAAATTAGTGTTCCTTGACTGGCGCGAGATGCGCGGAACCGGGGCGATACCCGTCAGTATCCCGTCAAGTGAGGAAGTCTGTGCGATATTAGAGAACTAAAAGAACAAAATACCACATATCGAACCCGCGCGCTAAGTCGTTTATTCAACAAACATGATATATGAAAAGGATAAGTATTTCAAACATAACAATTAAAACTACATAAATAAAAAAAGGTCTCCAAGATCGAAGCGAATTGGATCGAAGTGTGTCCGCAAGGGCATATAAATATATAGAATAATTTATACCAAAAAAAACGACTTCAATTTTGTATTTGCTATGCCACAATTTGTGGTTTCCGTGAGCCAATGCTTGGTTACCAGCAAAAAATACCGAAATCAGCATATGCGTGCCTATCAAATTCGAGGAGTTCCCTCGATTTCTCCTAGATTCCATCATCAGACCTTCACCAAATTTGTATGGGGCCAATGTTGGGGTACCTGCTTTAAAACAAAAAAAGAATTATCAAAATCGGCCTACGTGGTCAAGAGTTATTGGGGAACATACATACCTATACATAAAAAAAAGAACAAGCAAACATGCAGACGAACTGAGTACCCCCTTCCTTCTATTGAAGTCGGTAATAAAACGAACGCCGTTCTAGAAGGCATTGTTTCTGTGTGTAGAGAGGCATTCATTTAAATAATGGTTTTATTTTACTAAACAATCGATTCAAATAATAAATTAAACCGATATAGCCCTCCGAATCGCTAAACTTAAGTAGCAGTGGGCGGGGCACATAGCACTTGGAACCGATGGCCGTTGGGGCGGAAAGGTTCTCGAATGGCGACCACGTACCAGCACGGCTAGCACAAGACGGCGCGCGAGCTATATCGCGCGCGAGATAGATCGCGCGCGAGATAGACTATCCGTCTCTATCTAATGAGTACAAACGGAAAGAGACGTATACTTATAGTCTATCTCGCGCGCGATATAGCTCGCGCGCCGTCTTGTGCTAGCCGTGCTGAAGGCGTAGCGTTGGCAGGCCCCCCCACACGGTGGACTGATGACCTGGGTCACGGGTGTCCGCTGGATGCGGATGGCGCATGACCGGTCATTGTGGAATTCATTGGGGAAATGGTCAGCAGTGGACGTCTTTCGGTGGACATGATGATGATGATGAAGAAATTAACCAGAAATGCTGTTAGAAAGGTTATAGTTATAAGTAAACGGACCTTATCAGGATACTAGAAAATAGATAAATGATGAAATATTCGGTCTACATAGTTTATCAACGCAATATTTTTCTATATTTAGTAATTTAACCGCTTCCATAATCAATTGTAATATACGCAATCGATATTTCGATGGAATTCTCAACAATTGCCAAATTTAGATAAAATAATGATACATAAAGGGTTTTATTTTGAATGTGGGTTAGTGAGGTTATTAGAATTAGGCAGAAATGAAGCGATCGGTATTCTTAGTTTGTGCAGTATTAGCGCATGTAAGTATATTTTAAAATCATCTAATAAGCGGAACAGTCACCCAAGAATGTCTACATTTCAATCTTCACCATCATCATCCCAGTACAGTTGCAGGCATATTCGGCTATCTACGGTATTCGGCCGAATAAAGGATGATTCACAGTAGGCCGTTCCGTGACCGGGCCGGCCCGTTTTCTTCTAGAGAAATACGCCGGCCGTTGCGTTTGCTGTTATAGAAAACGGGCCTGCCCGGACACGGAACGGTCTACTGTGAATCATCCCTTATTCGGGTCACCACTGACCAGCCAAATATTTACCATTCAATTTTGTGAGGATTTTGTCAACAAGTTAGATACAAGAATGCAATATCATATACGTAAGTGTATGGAAAAACTGCCAAATTTAACAAGTATGCATATGCTCCATATATACTACAGAAACAAACAAGCATTGATTCAGTCATGTCAGTTTATAATATAAGATAAGATAATTTATTTGATAAAACATGAGTCATATAGGATGTCATAATTCACAGGTCATCATGGATATGTTGGATCAGCTCTTCGCTATATAATCATTTACTGGGATAGCTCTACGAATAGGGAAGCAGTCTTTAAGGCGCAAAAAAAATGTATTAGAGCCATGTGTGCCTTGAAACAGACAGAGAGTTGTGTCTCTATTTCAGAAAACTAAACATTCTGACAGTGCCGTGCCTATATATTTTCGAAGTAGCCATATTTGTTAGAACAAATTCTGCACTATTTGTAAACGTGTCGGATGTATTTAAACTTATTGTAGCACCTATCGCAATGATAACCTTCGTTCTGTATTTTCATGTACCGCACTGTTGCGAAAGAGTGTTTTTTGCAAGGCAAATGTTTTTTTTAATAAAATTCCCTTAGCTCTGAGAATGTTACCTTTACAGGATTTAAAAGTAGGTTATGTAAGTTAGGTACATTTTTTAAGATAGATGACCTAACTTAATTTCATTTAGACATATAAATTGGTTTGTAATTTAATTAAGTAGATTGAATTTATTAATGTACCTATTCCTGTACTTATTTGACTTTTCATATTAATTTTTTCATTGACCATGTTTTTTTTTATCTCTCTTTTTGTTTATTGTAATACTAGTTTTTTCCCGCGATTTCGTCCGCTTGCAACTCATATCGCCGGCTAATAGTGAAAGACCTGCTAACTTCATATTATGGAAGTTTACAGGAGACAACAAAAAAAAGATTGAAATTAAAGAAAAAAATACCATTGGGTTATTTTTCCCCCCAATTCCAAAATAAAAGACAGCGTTTAATTTTCTGTTTTTTTACGATGCTTTTGTAACTTAACTGTATTTTGCAATCAAATAACGTTTTATATTATAGTTTTAGCAGTTTGTCAATAAAAAGAAAGTAGTTACATCATGGTAAGGAAATATAAGTACCTAAATCCCTAAGATATAATTTATTTTTATTATATGATGCCAAATAGTCAATTCTTGGGATTAGGTAGCGGATCCCCGACATCCTTCAGGATGCAACTGTACTGGGAATAACGCTAGGATGATGATGTGATACCAAATTATAAGTACAATTAGTCATAAGACAGTGCTTAAATATATCTACAAATAAAAACTAAGATATTTATATACAACTGCAAATCGAAAGGTACTTAAAATACAAAGAAACTTCTTGAAAGAAACTAAATGAAATATTCGGAAATAAAATATATATATATATATTGGGTGTTGTGCGAAAATATTCATCATCATCATATCAGCCGAAGGACATCCACTGCTGGCCAACCGCATCCAGCAAACTACAGCGACTTTCACCAGGTCATCAGTCCATCTTGGGGGGCTACGCTGCGCCTTCCGGTAAGTGGTCGCCACTCGAGAACCTTTTCTCCCTAACGGCCATCGGTTCTACGTGCAATGTGCCCCGCCCACTGCCACTTAAGTTTAGCGATTCGGAGATGACGGAGGGCTACGTCAGATAATTGGGTTCTATTGTGGTGGCCTCATTTCTAACGCGATCACGCTGAGATAATCCCAGCATAGCCCTCTCCATTGCTCTTTTGGTGACTTTAAGCCCTCTTATGAGGCCCATAGTAAGCGACCACGTTTTAGTGACCATTATGTCATCACTGGTAACACACACTGGTCAAAGACTCCCGTCTTGACACACTGTAACAAAGTTCTTTTAAGAATATGAAAAATACCTGTTAAGGACGTTTATCGCGATAGTAAGAATAAAAACTCCCATTAATTTTGACAAAAGGTTAACCTAACCCCAAAACAGTGATTGTATTGGATTTACAGCTCAAAAGCCACGAAATATTAATAAAATCAATAATAATACATGCCTTTGCTATGTTATGTTACACTTCTTCGTTTACACCAAAATACGAAACAAAGTTAACTTTTGCCAGAACAGACATCTAGGCGAACAAAAATGTTACGAAAATGGCGGGTATATTGAAGTTAGCCGATAACTTTTAAACTCGTGAAGTTGACTATTTTATTCATCCATTTCATGTTGTGATTTAAGCAATTTGTTAAAATAACTGGCAGTAGCTGTTTTTCTCAGACGATGCATCTTTTTTGCTACATAATGGTGGGTAAAACGATATAATTAGCGGGTACACTCTTAGCAAACGAAATTTATAGAAATAATTGCTATTTTATTGTTGTAGGCGCCCAAATAAACTTTTATCCCCTTTTCACCCCCTAAGGAACGAAATCCGGAATAAAAACTATCATATGTCCTTTCTCAGGACTCAAACTATCTCTGTACCAAATTTCATCTCAATCGGTTCAGCGGTTTAAGCGTGAAGAGGTAACAGACAGACAGACAGACGGGTGACTTTCGCATTTATAATATTACTAGTATATACTAGTATACTAATACTAGTATGGATAGTATGGATTGTTATGTTTTAGCTCATTTTAAATAAGTTTAGTATTAATCATGCTAGTGATTTTGTACGGCTAAAGGCAAAACATAGTGTTACACAACGCACTATTTAACCACCAATGTACCGCATCTATGTTTACAAATAAATTACTATGACTATATACACTGTTCTATTAACATCTTGACAGCCGTTTATCCCGTTAACAAGAAATCTCAAATATAGCATAGACTACGTAGATTGCACTAGAATGACAGTTGTCAAATAAACAGATATATATTTCTAGTTGACTGTAGCCACGATAAACAAGCGGTCTTATAGCTAAAAAGTGATCTCTTCCACCGACTTACGCGCTGTTTTTATTCGTCCATTAAAAATATACCTCTTTTCAGGTCCACGCTCAACTACGATGCAGTTGTACTAAGCCAGTATGCAAGCCAGCCCCAGTAGCAGTGGAATGCACGCCTCTACAGCCCGCCATCGCCCTACCCAGCTGCAACTGTCCATCTCTCCCCACTCTCCCCGTCTCAGCGCAAGTGTTGCCAGCAATCACAGCGGCCCCCTTCGATCTGGGTGTTTTGGGCATGATTAACCCATTCCTGCCAATCGCGTCGCCGATATCTGCGCTCGCTCCGACGGTGTCGCCGCTATATCCTCCAATCAACCCTTGCAATTGTGCGTGCAAGTATTTGAAGAAGATACCTATACCGCCGCCTTGTTTGTAGTTTTGTGAATATATTTTATAGAACGTTGTTTTTTGTTAATTTTGTTCTAAACGGGATACCTGGTGCTCAGTAGTAACTTAAGGGCCTTATCACACTTGCTCTTTGCGAGCGAGTTTGGATGGTGAGTCCGCCAACAAAATCTAATTTTCGTCCTAAATATGGCCGATCCCATTGTGTATACAAAGTTTAATGTTATTTCAGCACGGCGTTTAAAAATAAAACCGAAACTAAGTTTGTATTTGGTTTGTATGGAGAATCGAGTTCAGTCGAGCGTGCCGGGAACCCTTAAATAGAATCAGACGTGATTTTTTCCACCGAAAACCGCAAGCTATTTCAACTATTTGACATGATGCCCACGGCTGCTTTCTATCATCGCACTGCTCGCCGTCGGTAGGGCATTCATCCTACCACCTTAGAACCTAAATGGTCGCGTACGGTACGGTTTCAGAGGAACTTCCTCCCTCGGACGCTCCAGTTGTGGAATGAGCTCCCTGCCGAGGTTTTCCCGAGGAACTACAGTATGGGATTCTTCAAGAAAGGAGTGTATACATTTTTGAAGGGTCGGCAACGCGCATGTGACACCCCTGGACATGCAGGCGTCCATAGGCTACGGTGACCTTACCATCAGGCGGGCCGTACGCTTGTTTACCACCGACGTGGTATAAAAAAAGACAGAACAGTACGACGACAACAGAAAAATACGACTTTAATGGGTGTATACCTGTGCCGTCTTTTGAACGCCTGTTTGTTCTTTTTAAAGTTTGGAAGTTTTGGAACTCGACAAATAAAGCATTATAAATGTAACATTGTAGTCGCTAGGGCCAGCCTGCAATGTTTGTTTTTTTTTTAATTTATAACTGACTATAAACTGTACACTTCGTCTTTAAATATGTAGCGAGTAACGTCCACTTTTACGGCCATTTCTGAGAAAAGTCTATTATTGACCAAATTGAAGATAACCAATATTACAATTAATTCTAAACATCGGGTCATGGAAGTATAGAGGTTATCTCACTTAACAATTTCGTCAGCTAACATGACTGTTTTATTATTTAAATTTTAAACTCGTAAAATTTAAACACAGAAAATATCCACTAGAAAGTTGTTTTTCTGAAACACTACAAACGTTAGACCCCTAGGGGTCTAGAAACTACGCTTAATGTCGTTCGAAGTGCTTTTTAATTAATAAAATAGGTGCAGACGTGAGATTTACAAAATTAACTTATTTAGGATTATTTTATACGACATTACGCCACCGCAATGGAAGGCATAAGACACGTGTTTCACCACACTTTTCACATAATGTTACCTCGGTCCTTGTATTGGCTTATTGTTCACTAAGCTAATGAATAATCGATTTTCGAGAAAATTAAAATCGTATGAGGCGCTGCCGCGAACCGAATACGAAATATCTGCCTCTCTGTTGCACTTGCATATTTGTGCGACAGAGAGGGAGATACTTCGTTTTTAGTTCGCGGTAGGCCCTCTGATCGTGGCATAGATAACCCCCTCTAGATAGCCCCTATGGACGATTTAGTTCGAATCAAAAGTCACCAAAGTAAGCGGTATGTGCGGGTCGCGGGGAGGTCGGTAACGTCGCTGCCATTGGCTGTTTCATAAAGCGCGCGCTTTGGTTCAACATGGCGCTCGCGGCGTAGGGATGTGACGCGTTGTTTATTACCGGCTTTTACCGGTAATGCCATTTATTTTAGGTTAATAATTTTACATAGCGTATATGCTCATCTACTGACTTGGTATCTAGAATAATATTTTAGGCATGTTTATACATAGTGTAATACAGTAGTACGGCTAAAGCACTGGTGAATTTAAAAAAAAATGCGGAATATTTTGACGACCACATTGGCTTAGTTGGTGGTGGCCCTGACTACGAAGGCGGAGGTCCCGGCCTCGAATCCCGGCCAGAGCATTTATTTGTGTGATGAGCGAACACGAATATTTGTTCCTGACTCTTGGAAGTTTTCTATTTCGGTATTTGTTTATCTATATCCAGAAGTACAGTAAAACCACAAATATAAGTTACATCGGCAATCTTCGTTCACTCCGACGAAAGCAGACAACTACCAAATGAAATCGAATGTATGACCAATTCAATAAAGTCCTTGTTGCATTGTACGTAAGGTAGAATATGCAATGGCAGGTGAACTAGCTCTCTCGCTGCGCGCAGCCAGACAAATTGGCGGGGCAGCCAGATAAAAGCATTGGGTCCCCCTCGTGACACTAGTCCTAACTGCTCACCAAGACGATTCGAAAAAAAAGCAATTGCAATGGCTCCACCTCTAACCAATTCCGAGATCCCTTATACTTTTTCGAAGACCTAATTGCTCACCAAGACGATTCGTAAAAACCCAATTGCTTTGGCTCCTTCTCCAACCGATTCCGAGATCCTTTTTTATACTTCATCGAAGTCCAGCATAGGATCCACCACGTGACACTAGGCCTAATTGCTAGGGGAATTCAATTCCTTGTGGTAATTACTGTTACTAATTTGTTATTTCATTAGATATACATACTCGATATTACATAGCAATAAATATGACACAACCGGTTAACAAACTTTATAATAAAATAAAACTACAGAATAACTACTTCTAAACTTAATATTCCATTCAACTACACCGATTTGTACCCATATCGTATCTATAGCGTACAAATGAAATAGAACGAGACACTAATATACTTCTTTAATTAAAAGAACACTGGTAACACTGACAATTATTTTAATTGGGTTATTTTTTTATTTTACTTATTATGCTTTTGGTACTCAATAAACTTCACTGACAATTTAATGTCAAAAATGTAAAATAACAAATAACCATTCCCAATAGAATTTCAATATTAAAATAGTGCAACAAAACGCGGACGAATACATAATTAATTGAAATCGGGACTTATACGGTAATTTCAAAAGCGTCTTTGGCACATCACTATCTTCAAGTTCTGCGTATATCCAATATGTACCAACAAAAAATAATATTAAATGCTGTAGTGCCAAAACTAATGCAAAAAAACTTGCACAACCTTTGTATGGAGAATGGCTTGCCCTACCCTGCGCCTTAAGCCATGCTTCTGCGATGGCACGTAATACTGACAGTATTTCGTCAAGTGAGGAAATTTCAAATTTTTTTTAATACCACGTCGGTGGCAAACAAGCATACGGCCCGCCTGATGGTAAGCGGTTACCGCAGCCTATGGACGCCTGTAACTTCTAGGGGTGTCACATGCGCGTTGCCGACCTTTAAGATCAGTAAACTTACATTAGTAAACTTACGTCAGTAAACTTACTTTTCTCAAACATGCAATGAAATATTGATGTTATGTTCCTTATAATAGGCTGCGAAGTATGACGTTTCAGGTGCGGCTAGGACAAGAGGTCGTTAATGGAATTTCATACAATACTTGCAGGCCTAGGCCGGCAAAGTCCTCTTTTTTAATTCCATTCCACATAAATTTGTGGCACAGGCATCATGACATTCTGCCACTATGCGTATTAAAAATAAAATTTTGTTTTTTTTGTTGTTTATTTCATTGCATGTTTGAGAAAAGCACTATACATACCTCGGCGGGAAATTTAGGGTTGCCCGCCTTAGACCTATCCGGCCTCGCTTCGCTCGGCCGTATATATGTCTTCGGCCGGCAACCCCTTTCTTCCCGGCCTCTGTAGTAATGTACTATTATAACATCAATAAACTTACGTCAAAGAACAATAGTACATTACTACACAGGCCGGGACGAAAAGGGTTGCCGGCCGAAGATATACAGACGGCCGAGCGCAGCGAGGTCGGATAGGTCTCAGGCGGGCAACCCCATATTTCCCGCCGAGGTATGTATAGTGCTTTTCTCAAACAACAAAAAATCAAAGTTTTATTTTTAATACGCATAGTGGCAGAATGTCATGATGCCTGTGCCACAAATTTATGTGGAGTGGAAATTAAAAAAGAGGACTTTGCCGGCCTAGGCCTGCAACATTTGTATGAAATTGCATTAACGACCTCTTGTCCTAGCCGCACCTGAAACGTCATACTTCGCAGCATTATAAGGAACATAACATCAATATTTCATTGCATGTTTGAGAAAAATACTTATGACATATCGCACCCTCCCCGACAAGTTAGGCAGTAGCCTAAGGCTGATCCTCCTGATAAATTAAAATCTTAAAAGTTGTTAACATTGATTTGTGCTTATCTGTCTTATTTATCTTTGGAAAAAAAACCGGCCAAGAGCGTGTCGGGCCACGCTCAGTGTAGGGTTCCGTAGTTTTTGTAATTTTTTCAAAAACTATTCAACCTATCAAGTTCAAAATAATTTTCCTACAAAGTTTTTATAAAGTTCTACTTTTGAGATTTTTTTCATATTTTTAAAACTTATGGTTCAAAAGTTAGAGGGGGGGACACACTTTTTTTACTTCTGGAGCGATTATTTCCGAAAATATTAATATTATCAAAAAATGATTTTAGTAAACCCCTATTTATTTTTAAATACCTATCTAACAATATATCACACGTTAGGGTTAAAATGAAAAAAAAAAATCACTCCCCACTTTACGTATAGGGAAGGTACCCTAATAAAATATTTCTTTGCACTTTTTATTTTACCACTTTGTCGGCGTAATTGATATACATATTAGTACCAAATTTCAGCTTTCTAGTGCTAACGGTCACTGAGATTATCCGCGGACGGACGGACGGACAGACGGACGGACAGACATGGCGAAACTATAAGGGTTCCTAGTTGACTACGGAACCCTAAAAAGGACATAACACACCGTATTCTTAAAATTGAGGCACCTAAATAATAAAAGGACATGAATATTAAACACGAAACAAGTGTAATCATTTAAAAAAAGTATACGCGGTTCTAAGTACCAACAGTCAAGTGCCACAAACAATGTTGAATCTTTATTAATTTTTCATTTACCTTGTACAAAGATTAAACAGGCACACATCTACTTGAACACTACCAGCTTTTCATGTCGTTGATATTGTTTGATACTGACTTCCTAAGGTTTTCCAGTAATTTTTTTCAAGCCAGCAATAATATCCCTCATTTTTTTGAGTTCCTCTAGATTTGATTCGATCAGGCTTTTTATTGGACATTCGGCGCCCTCACAGCACGCTTCAATTCGATAGGGTCTGTGTATCCTTGTGCAATCAAAGGCCGAGAGAAATAAAATAAAACTATAAATTCCGTGGCTAATTTCTTTTGAACCCCCTAAGTTAGGAAATCAATAGCTACCACGAAACATTTATTTTTATTTTTTAACCGACTTCAAGATTTCAAAAGAGGAGGTTATCAATTCGGTTGTATGTTTTTTTTTAATGTTTGTTAGTCCATAACTCCGTCATTTCTTAACTGATTTGGAAAATTCTTTTTTAGATTGTAAGTATATATATCCAAGTTGGTCCCGTTTTTGTCAAAACGCAGTTCTGATGATGGGATCCATGAGGAATTGAGGGAACTCCTCAAATCTTTAAGGCAAACATATAGTGATTTTTGTGTTTTTATCAACAAGTCAAGCATTTGCATCCAAAAATATGACATTGGATTAAGTGGAACTGCTGATGATGATCAGAACAGAACTCTTCAACGACGAAAAGTTCACGTTTGGTGATTTGTCCTCCTAGCTGTGTTTGTTAAGCAAGTTCTATTTTCACGATTGATTTTTGTCATGCTCGAGTTCTGATGATGGGATCCATTAGGAATCGAGGGAACTCCTCAAATGTGAAAGGCACACAAATAGTGATTTTAGTATTTTCATGAACTAATCAAGCATTTTCATTCATAAAAGTGACATTGGATGAAGTGGAACTGCTGATGATGATCAGAACAGAACTCTTCAACGACGAAAAGTTCACGTTTGGTGATTTGTCCTCCTAGCTGTGTTTGTTAAGCAAGTTCTATTTTCACGATTGATTTTTGTCATGCTCGAGTTCTGATGATGGGATCCATTAGGAATCTAGGGAACTCCTCAAATGTGAAAGGCCCACAAATAGTGATTTTAGTATTTTCATGAACTAATCAAGCAGTTTCATTCATAAAAGTGACATTTGATAAAGTGGAACTGCTGATGATGATCAGAACGGAACTCTTCAACGACGCGTAGGTAGTTCACGTTTGGCGATTTGTTCTCTTCGTTTTGTTTGTCAAGCAAGCAAGGTTTTTCCATGATTCCATGAGGAATTGAGGGTACTTAGTCTTCTACCATTATAAACATACTTATAGCCATTTTTATTTTATTGTATGGAATCTAAGAGTGTACCATCTAAGTATAATAATCTTTCACCGGCCTCCCCAATTGAAGTCGGTTTTTTTTTTCTTAAAAATTATTTTCGTACACCTTCCACTATAACATGCTAACGATTAAAACTTATACCGTCACATTTCATATGACGTTTCATTACATAATTTTGGCCATATAGCGTGACTGTACGAGTATAATGTCTCTTTTCTTTTATTCTTTGCATCACTTAATCATTCGATGTTTTTTCTTCCACTTTATGCCTACTGTGCGAATATAGTAAGATAATAATAAAGGTTATCAAAAAACATTAAAAAATTATCGCCTATATAATTAAAAAATATAATTATCTCTCCGTTCCATCCTGTGATTCAAACATAGCTATTTACATTCAGTTTGTGAATTTGACTCGAATCGCTCACACGTACAACAATAATAATAATAATTAAGATATATTTATTACCAAATTAATAACAGAGCATAACAGGGATCTCCGCACTACGCCTGACATCTGACCTGACTGATAATGGTGCCGCTATTCCTCTGGTTCCTGCTAGGAGCAGTTTCTGCAAGAAGCAAGAACATCTCCATCTACGACCCGCCATCGTACTCTTACTACAACACAACATTTATGAAGGTAATAATGACTAGCGACATTACAGCACGGGATGCTATATATTCAACTCCAGCAGTGTTTCTCATCGGTAAACGTAATGGGGAGATCCTGCGCTGTCTCCAAGACGAACCCAACGAGTGTGAAGTGTTCTATAAAGGGAACAGCATGGTTAATTCCTTGGTGGTGAGTGGGGAGTACTTATTCGCAAGCCTGGAGTCTCATGTGATTTTAAAGTGTCATTTATATGACAAGTCTTGCAAGACACATTACACGACCAATTTTCCGATAGTTGGTTTAGCTGCTGGAGACGGGCATCTATATGCAGGTTATCCTAGCAACATTATCTGGCGCTGCCAGTTGAACGAAGCGAACAGCTGTCAGTCGCTGCACAAAGAAGAGAGCCCTGCTTATTCTTTTGTTCAATTTGATAAATATATTTATGCTGGGTTAAGCAATGGACAACTAGTGCGTTGTTCTCTAAGATCCGAAAATAGCTGCACAGTGATGTTCAACTTGACTTCAACTGTTTTTGGTCTGACACACATGGGGTTAAATATATTTGCTGTGACAGATGATGGTCTACTATGGAATTGTAACCGGACGTCGGAAGAAACAATTGTTTCTTGTCTGTCCAAGAACATGCAACTGAAAAACCCAAGAGATATAGTAGCGTTTGATAACCTCTTGTATGTGCTTGATAAGGAAGGTATACATATTTGCAATTGGAATAATACACGCTGTTCAACGTACATGTCACTTATAGAAACTAGATCTATCGCGGTCGCATACAGCACTTATCAAATGCAGATGCGATACAGAGACCAGCATACAACTTGTACTTGGCAGAGCGAAACCCAATGCCCACCTTACGTGGCTTATTTCGATGAGCAACAAAGAGCCGCGCTAGAAGTACACGTGAACGACGGCAGACTGTACAACTCAAAAGGATTCTTGGTGGACACAAGCAACGCGGACGAAGGCAATTCAGGACCCGTTGGGATATTCGCTATGGGGCCTGACGGAAAAATACTGATATCAAATCTGCATAAAAGAGGTTTAATGCATATCTCTAGCCTCTTCGCTGGTAACCCTGTGGCTGGAGCAGGGCAGATCGTGGTAAAAAATGGAATAATCAAGAAGATTAATACGTGTTCAGAGCATTACCAGCCTGATTTGAAGCTGAACAACCAGGTGGTTCGTTCGCTGGCCATGCAGGGGTATACTGAGAACATAGTATTGGAAAAGTGTTGTAAGGGAGACGAATGTGGCCAGATTTCGACTAATCTTCTGTAGTAATGGGCGATTGTACATATTCGTTTATTTCTTTTTCTCAAAAATGGTCAGAGTTAATAGTAAGTAGTAGTGTGTAAGTAGACGTTACTCCCAAGAAGTTTACAATTTATAATAACGCCCAAATCGCTAAGCAGGCACAAGTCGCCAAAAGCCAATTCAAATGGCTGAACTTGTATTTTGAAGTTGAAACCGCGACTTTTTTGAGCGTCCGTAACATTTTGTGGTTTTTGGTTCAATAATACACTTGGGGTGCCGTTTATAAAAAAATTATGTTATAATCATTTAATCAATCTAGTTTTCTAACAGAGGTTATTTCCGATTTAGTATTTTCTCTCTCTCTCTCAAATTTAAGAGTTTCGCTCTGGCTGGTGTAGCTCTATCAAAGTGATGAAATGAAATTATTTATGAAATGATTTATTTTGCAAGAACATACACAGGTGTTAAGATTACATGTCAGTGAGGTAAAATATTTGTTATGAATGTATGATCCGCCACAATATGGCATGCAAAATCGTATGCTAACTTAAAATATCAAAATGTCAGGTTATCAAAATATTCATTTAAATTATAATATGGTCTAGCAAGCAAAAATAATTTTAGGTTTTTGGAAAATTCATTGACATTAGTAAATTTTTTTATATCATCATTTAAGAAATTGTAAATTTTAATTCCATTTTATTCAAGACTCCTTCTATAATGTAAGTAATTTTTTGAATTAGGTAATGTATGTCAGAGTTTGGTCTTAATCTGAGTGGTCGGCATGTATTGTTAGCTTTACATTCAAATCTAGACTTATTTTTATGAACAAAAATACACACTAAGTATATGAAAAGCGATATCACGGTCATTATTCCATGCCTCACGAAAATAGGACGACAATGTTCGAGAGGCTTTGCCTTGTCAACATACCGAACAGCCTTTTTTTGTAAAATAAGAACAGGTTTCACGTGAACGCTGTTACCCCAAACCTCAAGGCCGTACCTTATCAAGCTTTCGAAATATGCAAAGTAAACTGTCCTAAGTGAAGGTGAGTTTAGCATTTTTGATAGGTTTTTCAAAGCGTAACAGGCACTGGCTAATTTTTTTCTTAATAAATCTATATGACTTGATCAACGCAGTTGGGAATCCAGCTCTACTCCCAGGAACTTAACATTATTTGCTTTTATTATAGGCATGGGTAAGTCATACTTCATACTATTTGCATGTCTCTGAAAAGGAAAATATGATGTTTTATCTAAGTTCATTTTCAGACCATTACATTGAAACCAGTAGGAAAGCTCTGTCCAAGTCTGGCTAATTTGAGCGTTTAACATTGCGATATTTTGATAAGCAACTATAATACTTGTGTCATCGGCATATAGGTAAGCTGTACCATGAGTTATATTATACTGTAAATCATTAATGAAAATAATAAATAGCAGGGGTCCCAGGACAGATCCTTGGGGCACACCACAGTCAATTACTCTGTTTGCAGAATTAATAAAATAAATACATCCCGACTTATCTATGTCTAATAGTTGCACAAATTGGGTTCTATTTGTAAGGTAAGACGTAAGCAGTTTTAGAGTAGGTCCACGTATTCCAAAATATTGTAACTTATCTAACAGTATTTTATGGTTTACACAATCAAATGCCTTACTAAGGTCGCAAAATATACCGGCACATTTAAGATTTAGGTTAAGATTATTCATGACTTGTAGAACTAATTCAGTAATAGCTGCTAGGTACAGTGAAATCGTTTAGATTTTGTCTGAAACCAAATTGTTGCGAGCAAAAGTAATTATTATTTTCAAAATGGTTAATAATTCTCATCGCAATCGCCTTTTCGAAAAATTTGGATAGATCATAGAACACTCAATAAAAAAATTGGTCGATAGTTCGATATATCAGTTTTGCTGTTCTTTTTATGCAGAGGAATGACTTTAGCTGTTTTGAATTGAGCGGGGAAAATCCCGTGTGAAATGCATGCATTGAATATGTTACACAACGATACACATAAAATTTCAATGTTACATTTAATCAAATTGGTACTAATATCATCTGGGCCGCAGGAACTTGTGTTTTTTAGTAACTTGACAATTTTTATTATTTCTATCTCATCAATAGGCCACATGAAAATGGATTTTGTGTTGTTTATGTGGTTATTTTGTAGAAGGATTATATGTTGACTGCTTTGGTTAGCATCAATAACTGATACCTTACCCGCTCTAATGAAATACTCGTTAAAAATATTGCTTATTATTTTAGGATCATCGGTAATATCGTCATGAACCCGTAGTTTGATCATACTTTTATCTAAAATAGAATTCTTACCTGTATTGTCATTCACAATTTTCCATATAGCTTTACTTTTAGATTTTGCCTTTTTTATTGTATTTTTATCATTTATGTTTTTTGCTGTAAACACAAGTTTCTTCAAAGTATTGTGATAGGTGTTTTAATGCCTCTCGTTATCCAGGTCTTGTGATGATTATGTAGCCTTACTTTTTTCAAAGGAAAGTGTTTATCTATAAGAGTATGTATAATATTGTAGAACAGTTGAATTTTTTCTGCACAGGTTCTGTCTTGAAACAAGTTATTCCACGAAACCTTTTCTAATTCCCCCTTAAAATTCTTTAGAGCCAGTTGAGAGTATTTTCTTTTCATCTGAACTTTAATTTGTTTATCTGGCAGTATTAATTGATCAAGAAATGATGTTTCCATTTACTTCGGTCTCTGGCAACCTCTGTATCTCTTGGTGAGACATGACATTTTATTTTTCCTCTAATAAACAAAAACATTTTAGTCTCGGCTGGAACGGCGATTGCCAGCTTCGTACTGACTAAATGGAACAGTTAGCAATTGCTTCTTTCCATCCCTCGACATCTCGACAATAATGTACTTATTATAAGTTTTTACATTTTTATATTCTTAAAACTAGGTGTAGTCGGTATAATGTCTATTAATTGTTAACCCTAACCAAAGTTCGAAACTTTAGGTAATTACCAGACATAGAAGTTTTTGAAGCAACAACGCCAATTAACTAGGGACTTCCATCCGATATTAAATTTGTCAATAACTGTTTCTGAAACCTATTTCGATGTGACATTTCATAGTAGATTAAGTTCACCGAATAAAATAGAAATTAACTAAATTGCTTATCACTACCTAAACATCCATGTAATATAATGATGATATAACTGTCATTTAAGTAATCCATAGGCATGCTTTACAGGGGTTTTTAAATTCAATTAAACATCAATTTAAAAAAGTAAAATTGTATTAGTAACGGTGTTTCTTACATAAAAACTTCTTTTAATGCTATTATGTTAATATATGAATAAGACACTTAAATAAAAAATAGGTTGTACAATTTATCGATAAATGAATATCGTAGCCGAAGTCCCTAGGACACTTTTATTAATAACTGATATGTCAGAGGGCCTACTCCGAACTTCGAAAATTGAACTTCGTATCGTCCCGTCCCTTTCCGACATATAGTGAATGACACGAGAGTGAAAGGGACGGCACGATACGAAGTTCGATTTTCGAAGTTCGGAGTAGGCCCTCTGGTTACTGCCGGGGTAGACTTCGCACAGCATTCTTATTCATTTTTTTTTATATTATGATAAATACCTTTTAATTATTCTAAATAATTTGGATATTAATCGAATATAGGTTTTGACTTGTGTCAAGCAAATGTGTTAAAAAAGTTTCGTGTAAGAAGTCGTGTAGACACTGAACCACCTTTTTCATGTAGGTCGCCACTTAGGACATAAGAAGTATATGCCATTACAGGATTAAAAAAATCATCGTTGTTTAATTGTTAAGATCTTTTATTAGTACTTACCTATATAAAACAAAATTAAAATTTTTGAAAAACCCACGACGGATTAACCTAATTCAAAAATTATAAAATAAAGTAAATGTGAATCCCCCGACTGGGTATTTACGAAGTAAGTACATGAAGATAATAAATAGATTTCAAAAACGGTTGTATGGTCGCGAGGTACAGTTACAAAGCCAGAAAAATCCGTCGGGGGCTGCCATTGCCTGCCCTGAAATGAAGTAAGATTACAAAGTCCGTGTTATAGGTACTTCAATTTAAGTTGCTGTATGTAATGTACCTCGAGCTTTACTATTATTAATATTTTAATGAAATTAGGAACAGACATGGCAATGGCAGCCCCCGACGGATTTTTCTGGCTTTGTAACTGTACCTCGCGACCATACAACCGTTTTTGAAATCTATTTATTATCTCCATGTACTTACTTCGTAAATACCCAGTCGGGGGATTCACATTTACTTTATTTTATAATTTTTGAATTAGGTTAATCCGTCGTGGGTTTTTCAAAAATTTTAATTTTGTTTTATTTTATTATTTTTAGAGAGCAATGTCTATACGTTCCTCACTCAAACGTTCCAGTTGTAGAATGAGCTCCCTCCTGAGGTTTTCCCAAGGGATTATATTAAAGTATAGGGCTATTCAAGAAAGGAGTGTATACATGTTTAAAGAGTCAGCAACGCGCATTGAAACCCCTGGAGTTGCAAACATCCATAGGCTGCGGTAACCGCTAACCATCAAGCGGACTGTATGCTTGTATGCCATCGACGTGGTAGAAAAACAATGGTTGTTTCTCACTTAACGCTATATATTCCGGAAACAAGCACGGTAGGCCGAAGGCAGAGCTCAGCGTTAGGGACATATGCCCAAAGCGTCCCATTAGAAAGAGGGGAGAGAGTGAAAAACCCCGGATTCACCCCCTCAGGTCCCCTTGTGACTTTTTAAAGAGGTTTTCTCCCTCGCAGTCACCACCCGGCCCCGGCCTGACGGTGTCAGCCCCCGCTCCCGACCATAGCGGCCCTCTGCCGAAGCTAGGGTTACGGGTCCGTAGTTATTTTTACAGGCATACGGCATGGCCTGTCCCTCTCGCCGTACCTGGGGAGTCTTGCGAATGCGGAACCCCCCATCCCCCATTGGTCGCATCTGGAGTGTCCTCCGCTAAACAGAGGAAAACCCAGAGCGACCCCGTCTCCGGGATATTGGTAGCACCGGTAAACGATCCCTCCGAAAATGAATCACTTACCGTTGCCTCCAGGGCGCACCGGCCAGAACCCTTCCCCTTCCCCCAGACCCGCGAGGGGAGAGCCCAGACACTCGTGGAGGTTACCCGACTAGCGCCCCCCCTTAATTTACCCTAAATTTTATACCTTATCCTTTCCGTCGTGGGTAACCAACCACCATATTAATTGCGCTCTGCTCTGCATATAATTTAGTGAACCGGTTTTGGAATAAATGTGCTTTTCAGAGTTCTGTAGCCCCGAAACAACGTAATCGGGTCCCGTCGGGTCGTTTAGTAATAGGGTCCCGTTTTTACAACGTGTAAAAGCGAGACCCTATTACTAAGACTTCGCTGTCTGTCACCAGGCTGTATCTCAAGAACCGCGATAGTTAGACAGTTGAAATTTTCACAGATTATGTATTTCTGTTGCCGCTATAACAACAAATATTAAAAACATATGGATAATGGTACGGAACCCTTCGTGCGCGACGGTCCCACTCGCACTAAGCCAGTTTTATAACATAACACGATAGTTTTATCCATGCGTAGTGTGTCCCATGGCATATTCACGTCGTGTATCGCCGATAAGTTCTAACTACACAATAATACCTACTTTAACCGAAACCATAATATTTAGATAAGCAGACCTGTTTGGGGGACATATGACTTAAGCCTACTCTTCCGTGGCGGGTATAAAGAGCAAAAATTCTACTCTTAGCAGTTCATGAGTAGTATTCATTCATTCATTCATTCATTCATTCATTCATATAGGTAGAGAAGTTACTATCACTTACTCAGTCATCACTTTTTAAAGAGCTATATCACGGTATTCTATCCATGAGGAATCACAAAGTTCCTTACTATGTTATTCTGTTTCATCATACCTACAGCTCTCAGCAGTTCATACACAGAAGCTACTCAGAAAACACTATCAAAAGAAACACGACACGTTAATGCATATATATGTGCTCTCGCAAACTTCCCTATGGTGCTGATTTGCTCCATAATCAGGCCTTCAGCAGTTCATGTGAAGAGGTTTCTCAATTCATACCAGCCAAACAATCGAAACACGGTTCACTAAATGATCACCTTAATAAGATTCCCTGCAATATTGTTCTGATCCATCATCAGACCCTTAACATACCATGTGCAGAAACTACTCAGCAAACTCAATGAAAAAATAAATAAATAAATAAAATAAATAAATTAATATTGGGGGACAATCTTACACAAGTCGACCTAGTCCCAAACTAAGCAAAGCTTGTACTATGGGTACTAGACGACGATATAAATACTTATATAGATAAATACATACTTAAATACATAGAAAACATCCAAGACCCAAGAACAAATATCCGTGAAAAATTCACAAATAAATGCCCTGGCCAGGATTCGAACCCGGGACCTCTAGCTTTGGCCGCAGAGTCACTACCAACTAGGCTAAACAGGTCGTCAATGAAAAGAGCCCAAACACGGCCAAATACCTATATGTCTTCGAAAGGTTCTGTGTGATGTTATTTTACTCCATCATCAGACCCTCAGAAGTTCATTTACAATCGCTGCTAAGCAAACATAAACAAAAGGGCCCAAAAACGAACAGTAAGTAATCGAACCCCTGTACAGTTCCCTACTATGTTTTTTGCTCCATCATCTGATCCTCAGAGTTCAAGTACATGTACTCTTTACCCAGCACTATCGAAATCATCCACGGTGGTGAAGTTGATCCGGAGAAAATGCGCTCAAACCAGCACAAACGCACTTACAAGCAAAAAATATTTACTGCAGCGCCCCCTGGCGAGTTATGGTCGTAACAATTATTATGGGGTTCGTCCCGAACGAACCACGAACCCATTGCAGAAAACCGTATCCAATTCGGTCAAGCCGTTTTGGAGATATTGAGGTGCACACACAAACAAACAAACAAACAAACAACCTCTCACCCTAAACGCATATACCTTCTCCGTTCCGTCGTGGGTAAAAAATAATAGAAATTCAAGAAAACATATTTTTTTTATTAACACCCCTAGTATCTATAGTTACTAGGGGTGTTAATTAACGAAAATTATTTCTTGATTTACTTCTTAAGGGTTTGTATTGGGATATTAGTGTCTTCGAGAATATCACTTTATTTCATCTCAGGAATGTGCCCACGCAATTAACGGAATTAAAAATACACCTGTATACTGCGCCAGGTTGTACACTCCGGGGACATTCAGTCGTGTAAGTGACACCAGCTTACGTCATCACTACTAGGGTCTGGCTCAAAAAAAAATTACTTTTTGAACAAAATTTTCGGTCACATGATTACCCCCCAAAAAAAATGTTCCCTTCATTTTTTTAAACAACATTCAACTGATTCTTCTAAATTATAAACCAGTCCAATAGATGGTAGCGAATAAAATTCGTTTATATTTATTTTACATAATATTTGAGTAACTTGAAATTCGTCAAGTTTTTTGCTCCATAGAAAATTTAAATGTCCCAGGACATTTTTTGATACATATATGTAATAAAAAATAATAGGACGGCTTTTACTTTAGATTTTGTCTTCGTTGTTAGAAGAGTAGTCAATTTAACGTGTTTTGGTTGAAAACCTCAGAAATCATGTTATTTTCACATCAAATTTATCAATTTAAAAATCTTCCAGTGTGTTATTCTGGTTTCGTGTCAGGATAACTTTTTTGTTTTATAGTAATTGCCACATTGAAGCAATTTTTTAGAGTGGCCACACTATTAGCTACAGCTGGCAAGTATTCCAATAAATGCCAGCCATCTTAGTTTGGCAACAAAACTGCGTAAACGTGCGCCGGAATTTACTTTCACATTTCAACAAAAAATTGCCAAGGTATGTGTACATTTTTCACTATTTCCAGTCCTACTACGAAATAGATATTCATATGGGGTCTAGATTACGAATTTCTTGCTTAAATAACTTTAAATTTGCGGCTTCTATAATTAAATTAAGGCATTTTTCCCGTTGTGTTTTTTATTCCAGCGTGTTATGTCTTGTTACATTACGTGTTGCGTAACACACGAGATAGTTAAAGGTTGGTTCATATAATGATTTTACCCGACTGCGTCACAATAAACAGCGTGTTATGTTTTCGCTCTTTTCATGAAACAATTTATGTCCGAGTAAAAGCTACGGCGGCCTAGCGGTTCACGAATGTGGCTGTCAAGCGGCGGTTGGGGTTTGATTTCTAGCTCGTACCTATGAGTTTTTCGAAGTTATGTACGGAATATTTTTTGTTAGCTTCTCGGTAAAGAAATAGAAATATTTTTCAGAATACGTTATAATTATGTCTTAAAATTTAACTATTGGTGTCCCAGTATTCAGTTGATATAAGAGTCAACACGCAAACTAATGTTATTTATACATTTCTATTTTCACTGTGAATAACATTTGACCTAAACAATTTTTGACAATTCTCCACATTAAAATAGAGCGCTCGTGGGCCAGCGGCGCTTTGAGTGGTTACTAACTGGTTACTAACTGAGCGCTCCCGTGTTTTGGAAAGCACGTTAAGACATTGATACTGGCTGCTATCCACGACAGCAGTCGTTAACCCAAGTTAGATGCCTTCGGGTGGCTTGAGAACTTCTAACAGTCAGGTTGCTCACTCACTTGACAAAGGGGAGTCGACGTTGCACCACGTCCGTAGGAACTACCCACCGTTTCCCTACACGTGACCCCCCGGTGGTGCTAAAAATGCAACAAAGTGGCCACTGTATTAATGCCATACGATTATTATTATGATTAAAATAAATATTAAAATTATTACATGTCACCATTATTGGAACAAAAGTTAAACATTACAGTAAAATTTATTAAAGTAAAATTATATTATAGATGTCAGATTAAAATATAGATGTCAAGAAAAATAATGCCATTAATAACAATAATATTGGGATTATTATTTAGCTTATTTTTTTATAGTCCTTAACACTATAAAAGCAGTTGTGCTGTTACCATTCAACATTCTTAATTCATCAAGGGAAACATCGTGAGGAAACCTGCTTACATCTGCGAAGAAATTCTAATTTTACTCATGATAAAAAGCTAAGCATACCTTGATCCCTTATCCTTTCTAAATACATTAAGGACTCGCAAATATAATTACTATTTTTGTTAATTTTCGAACGAATCTTGCTTCATATAATCAATCTCAGCTTTACAGGGTTCCAGCGTGTTACAGAATTTCCAGTGTGTTGCGAATAAAATTGTGTGTTACATTTTCCAGTACGTTAAGGTACTTTTTTTTTTGTGCCGCACCCACTAATGATGGTTGGCGGTGTGTGTGATTTTTTATCGATCGATATCGAGACTTAACACCTTTCGTTGTTTGGCCTCTACAGGTCAAACAACGAAAGGTGTTGATTAGAACTAATTCCAGCCCTTTCTTTCGTGCTGACATGGATGTGGATACGAAGGGGACCTTCTTATGCGGTGGCAGCGGGTGCGGTACACCGTCGTCCCTCAACGACGGCGCCTTTTTTGACTCAAATTTGACATGCGGCTGCTGCCTGCCACGAACGTCGTGTCTGCGGCATGACATGTCAGCGATACTGATGAAGAGCCTGGTACCTTCGCAGGCGTCGACCTTTTGTTTCTGCCTTGCGTTCAGCGCGAGTAATACTAGGGGTTTTTATTCCACTCGGCTCCACACACACACATGACATATTTCGCGGTGTACACATGTGATTCGAATTTACACTAGAAACGGTTCGAAGACCACTTTGTTGACGCTGTGCACATAAATATAGTAAAACCCCGTAAAGTTGGATAGTATGAGCAAAATTTATTGATTGACATACATCGCGATGACATGATTAAGAGAATATTGTCTGTCACTCTTATTTCTTATTAAAATAATAAGTAATATTTTTTTGTTTGATGACACTGATACAATCATTTGATATAAATATATTAAGGCATCATAAAAACATTTAAAATCGATTCAATCAACCATTCGTTAATAAAACGATACGTCTTAGCCACAGACATCAGAGAAAAGTACTCTGATATCTGTGGTCTTAGCCTCATCACTACAAACGTCAATTCATAAATGTCAAATGGTTGAAGTAACAGGGGTGCTACCGCGAACTTCGAACTTCGTAGCGTGCCGTCCCTTTCACTCTCGTGTTATACACTATATGACGGAAAGAGACGGTACGATACGAAGTTTGATTTTCGAAGTTGGCGGTCGCACCCCTGATTACAAGGTATACTTACATTATCATATGTTATTCCTTTTCAAATTCAAACTTTACGAATGTATCCCAAATATTCTTGGATATATTCGTTACATAAAAGTGCAGTGGATGAAATGGTCGTGGGCCTACCGATTATGGCAAACTTAATTTATAATGTGACAAACATAGATTAAGGCTATTCACCATCATCATATCAGCCGAAGAACGTCCACTGCTGGACAATAGGCCTCCTCTAAACAGTGCCACAATGACCGGTCCTGCGCAACCCGCATCCAGCGGGCTCCCGCGACCTTTACCAGGTCATCAGGTCAAGTTAAGGCTATTAATTGTACCTAACTTTATACGCTTTATGGCCTGACATGTTTATTATTATTATTTACTAAAATAAAATAAAACAACAACATAAAAAGTGTCACATTTATTTCATTTAAAAATCCTCATTTTTACAGCGGACCCCATATCTGTTCAGATCAAAATGGACCCAATTGGCAGCAGCTGACTTAAGGAGCTCACAAATATTATTCATTTATTTTAAACTTCATTGCACAAATCACATCAGTATGGGGCTGACTTGATGCCACGAGACATTCTCTACCAGTCAAGCTTGTAAAGGTGAGTGCAGTGAGAAAAAAACATGAAAAGTAATTTTCTCAAACATGCAATGAAATATTGATGTTATGTTCCTTATAATAGGCTGCGAAGCATGACGTTTCAGGTGCGGCTGGGACAAGAGGTCGTTAATGCAATTTCATACAAATGTTGCAGGCCTAGGCCGGCAAAGTCCTCTTTTTAAATTTCCTTTCGACATAAATTTGTGGCACAGGCATCATGACATTCCGCCACTATGCGAATTAAAAATAAAACTTTGATTTTTTTGTTGTTTATTTCATTGCATGTTTGAGAAAAGCACTATACATACCTCGGCGGGAAATATGGGGTTGCCCGCCTGAGACCTATCCGACCTCGCTTCGCTCGGCCGTCTATATGTCTTCAGCCGGCAACCCCTTTCGTCCCGGCCTCTGTAGTAATGTACTAATATACGGACCAAAGCGACGAAAATATCCTTGTTTATATGGACGTCATATAGTCCGGATACCTATTAATAAACGTCGCCTTAACGCGGCAAAAGGAATCCAAGGGTAGGTGGTTTTAAGGTCCATTTTGGCCTACACAGATAAATCATGCCTACTTATCTGGGCACAATAAGAACAATACTTGCATTGTCGTAGACTGTCGCTTTATGTTAAACAATAACATAAAGTGCATAACGGTTATAATTTCTTGCGTATATTAACCAGTTAATTACAGAGATAGTTATTACAGTACATACATATGGCGCTATTTTACCGCACGAGTTCGGTAATCAGCAGATCACGTGCATATGTCGAAACTTTAAAGAGCCATATGTACTGACGTTGTACGATACACGTGCGAACAGGTAATTTCCTGTTCTCTGCACTTGTATCGTAATGTACTATTTTAACTACACATTTTTCGGCTGGACAATTATTAATGTCGATATTTACAATTTTAAAGACACGCATCGAAACCACCTACTTATGTAACGTTTCAAATATCCGTTGGGTAGGTCTGTCATTATTGGCATGAATAACTGACAGCTTAGAAAAGTCGATAAACCTCGACATTTTCATTTCAAAGTTCAATATCTCAAGAACGGCTGAACCGAATTTGATAAAACATGTCTAGGAACAATCGCTGAAAAACCTTTTTTCCAATAAAATATACCGCATTCAAATCGGTTCGACCGTTTAAGAGCTACGATTTCACAGACAAACGCACATACACAGATGCACATGTTGAACGCATAACATCCCTTTTGCGTTCCACGTCGGTTAATAATGTCATTTAGCAGGTCGATTGTGTAACATTTTGTACGTACGCCAGAGATGTGATAAAAGAGTGCGCAAAGTAGATCTAAATGTCATTTTTAGGGTTCCGTATCTCGAAAGGAAAAAAAAACGTGTCCCTTAAATATAGGATCACTTTGTTGTCCGTCCGTCTGTCTTCAGTCAAGACCCTTTTTCTCAGGAACGCGTGGAGGTACCTATCAAGCTGGAAATTATATTACATACTCAGGTCTACTGTCCCATGGAGCTGTGAAAAAATCAAACTTCTAAGCCAACGCGATCAAAAGATACAGCCGTTTATACCGCAAATTTTCGACGCTCGCAAGGTAATCATAACATACAGGGTACTTCCCGTGAACTTAGATTCTTGAAATTTGGTACGAAGCACCGTCTTATAGCACAGATAAAGGAAAAATTGCGAATACCGAAAACTCTTAGTTACATCATATAATAAAAATATTTTTACGGAACCCTCGGTGCGCGAGTCCGACTCGCACTTGACCGGTTTTGTTTCATACTAAAAATGACGATACCTACAATACTCTTAACTTTGACACGTAATAAAATAAAGGGTTAGAGTTGGGCCGCACTGCTCCGTTGCGTTGCGTTACGTTTATGAATAGAATCAGGATGACGACATCGTTTGAATCTATTCATAAACGCAACGCAAAAATCGTGTCAAAATTATATAATGTGTAAAAACATGTGACAAACTGCCTGACACAATAAAAGACCTAGCCTTCATAAAATTAAAAAACGATAGTCATACTTTTCGGCAGGGCTCGGAACCGGTTAATCTCAAAATCCTGAAATAGCCAAATATTTTTAATTAGTTTATGCTCTTTATGTAGGACTCAATAATGTATTTGGGTTATTACTTCATATTGTTAGATTGCCTGATTAAACATGAAATAGTAGACGAAAGAACGATAAGAACTAAAAAAATACCGGTATTATTATATGGACAGAATACCGGTTTCCGAGCCCTGCTTTTCGGCCAGCGCTAAAAAGGTGGCTGGCCGAAACGTATGACTATCGTAGTGAACTTCTTAACGATGTTTCAAAAAACAGTTTCCTCAATTAACCGGTTAACATAACGGTTAAAATAGCTAACAGAGAGCGCTCCAAAAAAAGTACCCTTCTTCAGTTTTTCACGACATGTAAGGCTGTATTGCCTTATAATAAAACCGCGATTATTATGGGAATAGAATAGCTATCACCTGCCCTCATTCACAAACCGACTCGTGCTCCCCTGTCACCTCACACCTCACCCGTTTTTATATGGAAACTGACAAATGTCATATGTCATTTGTCATTGACACTTTCCATATATAAACAAGTTAGGTGTGGGGTGAAAGGTGAGGACGAGCCGGTATGTGAATATCGCACATACATACATATAATACAATTTGACGTAAGCATAATGTCAAAACAGACACGTTGAATTCCATTCAAATCGCGGCTAGGTATTGCTCAGATAAGTTAAAATAAAACCGGTTTATCTGGTATGAACCGGTTCTATGTTAAGTAGACCAGCTATGACAATATATAACGAGAACTAAACTATCTACATTACACTAAGTCAAAATATACAACAGATCGAGACTAATTGGCGAAGATTCTTGCATTTTGACAGGTTACAATGGATTTTACAGTACTGAAGATAAATTAGCGAGGCCAGATAATTACATACGTATCATTGGTGTCTTATTTGGGGTTACACTCAAAATTTGACCATTTTTTTAATATGGATTCTTTTTTTTTCCTGCCCAGATTTATAAGCGCTAATGGTCATGACAAAAAAATTACAATATATTTTTATTCCACTATGTGACATTTTGTACGGCCCGTCACTCAGCGAAAACCTAATAAACGTATGGGAAAATGGTATATTTTAAAAAATATCAGAATAAATAGTACTTACACTTGATTTTAGGCAGGAAAAAAACCATCATCATCCTCCTAGCGTTACCCGAGTACAGTTGCATCCACAAATCACATTGGAAGAATAAAATAAAATAAAAATAAATAAATATTGGGGGACAATCTTACACAAATCGACCTAGTCCCAAACTAAGCAAAGCTTGTACTATGGGTACTAGACGACGATATACATACTTATATAGATAAATACATACTTAAATACATAGAAAACATCCAAGACCCAAGAACAAATATCCGTGAAAAATGCACAAATAAATGCCCTGGCCGGGATTCTAACCCGGGACCTCTAGCTTCGGAGGCAGAGTCACTACCAACTAGGCTAAACAGGTCGTCAAATCAATCAATCAATGAACAAATGAAATTACTTTTAACAACGTAAAGTTATTATAACATTGATAATATATTCTTATATCAACGGCCTAACATACACAGTTATATGTTCTCGTTAATTTATACACCAGTTTTTAATAGCTATCGACTCGCTAAGTGAAAGTACGAGTATATAATGGGTTGTCAACTTTTTTTTCTTTTTCAGCCCCGTTATCCAGGAGAAAATATGAGTTTCTAATAAAAATTGTTACCAATGGATCTCTAACAGGCTTAAAAGATGATCCATCAATGGGCGTTAAAATGTCAAGAAAACCCTATATTAAGTGTACTTAAAACCCATAAAATTTGTTTTAATAACTAACCAACTTAATAAAGTTGAAAAACCTCAGACATTTTCATTTCAAAGTTCAATATCTCAAAAACGGCTGAACCGATTTTAAAAAGAAATGTCTTATAACCATCGCTAGAAAATCTATTATTCAAATAAAAACCGCATTCAAATCGTTTCACCAGTTTAAGAGCTACAATGCCACAGACAGATAGACATAGCGGTCAAACTTGTAACCCCTCTTTTTCGTTGGGGGTTAAAAACTGACCCAGGGGACGCAGCCATGGCAAATAGCTACAGAAAAAAATTCGACAGGCCTATTTGTCTATTTAAAAAAAAACAATAGCTATTATGACTGGGTATACTGTTTATTTAAACGAAGTAATTCATTAAAATAAACATTCAAAATAGCTATACCATAATTGAAAATAAAAGTGTACTCTCTAAACAGACGAAATCAACACATTATAAGGTAAATGCCCCAGTGACGTACAAAGACCCAATACATGGCACTTTCAAACTTATGTCATTATGACAGGTGATCAATAGTACAGTAGAACCAGAACCAGAGAACAGTGGTTACAGTAGAACCACAAATATAAGTTACATCGACAATCTTCGTTCACGCCGAGTGCAGAAAGTACCGAATGAAATCGAATGTATTACCAATCCAATAACGACCTTGTTGCATTACACATAAGGTAGAATATGCAATGACAGGTGAACTCGTGCTCTCTCGCTACGCGCAGCCAGACAAAATGGCGGTCGCCGGAGTTGCCGGCGTCGCGCGCAAAATTTTGGCCAATTCAAAAAATCCTTTCTGCGCAGGTACTAAGTACGTCGATGTAACTTATATTCGTTGTACTACTGTATTGGTCAGATGTATTGTAATGTATTGTACTACTGTATTGATTGCGGATTGCATCACCATCCTTCAGAATGTGCTGGCCGCGATTCAAAGCGGAAGCAATCCCGTCCCTATTATCCTGAGAGGACTAGCCGACTTGTATCAAGACGGCTAACTCGGACACAAGACTGGAAGTACCTGCGGTGCCGTCGGCTAGTGTCGCTCGCTGGGCCTCCCCTCACGGGGACTCACCCGGCAGGGCTTGACCTCGCCGACGGACGAAGCGGACGACCCCACCACCGGACCTGACAAGCTACAAGCTGACCACAGTGACCCGTCCGTTGTAGCGGACGGCGGAAGATCCCGCTATAAGCGGCACATGCCGCGCAAAGCCTCCCCGGACGCCGAAAAGGCCCGTGAGAAGACTCGAGGACTGGTCATTAAATTGTCGAGCATTGGGAGAGCTAGCTACCTTAGTCGACAGGCCAATCATCTTTTCGACCGACACTTTTCATTTATCGGTTTTCAAAAAACATTTTTTTTTAAATACAAAATCATTGTTAATTTCGTTTTTGATGTAGTAAAGTTACTGGATTATCAGTCGATATTTGTTAAATATTGTGAACATTTAATTTCCGAAACGTGTGGAAATTGGGTAAAAGTGTCTACTGGGTTACTGTCCGAGGATTTGGATGATAAATAGTTTAATTTATTTGTTTATTACTTAAACAAACGAAATAAATAATAACTTAAAATATATACTCCATTTTGAATAATGATAATAATGTGAAATTTAAAATAAAGCAATGATGTTAACACGTGGCCTAGCGGCACCCGCGTACCTCATACGGTACGCGAGGTTAAGCAATGTTGGCCGGGGTTAGTCCGTGTTTTGGAAGGCACGTTAAGCTGTTGATCCCGGCTGCTATCTATGATAGCAGTCGTTAAGCCAAATTAGAGTAAAGTTGCCCACTCACTTGACAAGCCTAATCCCAATAAGGTCTAGTTCCCCCCTTGGGTTGAAGGCAGTCGCTTCCGTAAAAACTTGTGGCTACGCCAGTTCTTGGGATTAGGTAGCGGACCCCGGGCATAATTAAGGATGCAACTGTACTGGGATAACGCTAGGATGATGATGTTATTACAATGTAAAAATAATTCACTAAGTTCCCAGTTTTTATTTTATTTTATAATACTTCCCACTGTTCAGATTTTATAACGTACAAAAACGTGTCGGTAAAAAAGTTGATGGCCCTGCCTGGCCAGCACGATAGCTTATACCGTCACGTTATTTGGCCAATATGTACTAAAACGTCAAATAACGTTTACGTCACGTTTTATGTGACGTCACATAAAATGTGACGGTATAAACTATCGTGCTAGCTAAGCTGATGTCAAATTTTATGTATCTATGATACGCCTTCTACATGTACTAAAGTATACTTCGCCTTAAAGTTAAAGTACAAAATGCGTAACTTTCGACCGCCCAGTTTTACTGTGGAATACAATAAAACCTATTCTAGGTACCAATTTATTGATATATTTTACTTACAATTAATTATGTAATAGAGTAAATTTTATACATTTGGTTCCTACCTATTTAGTTGCTTCATAGTATTGATTTTAAGATTTAAATGTGTTTTCTTTGCGGTTGCTCAAAATTGAAAACGAGTATAGATATTGAATAATGCTGTCGACAAGATTTCTAAATACGTCATTATGAAATAGCGCGTTATTAACTCCGCCACAGACATATCCTTTTCTTGTGAACTTCTTTGTTCCAATACTATGAAACAAGTCATACCGTTCAAGCTCAGTCCATTTTTGGCCATTCTCCTAGAATTTAAATAAAACGCAATCTTAACCGAATATCACATTTAAAATAACGAACAAACTCTTGGGCCCTCTATAAGAGTATTTAAAAATATGTAAAATTTTTGAGTATTCTCTTAATTTTACAATAAATTTCGCTTGCGTAAGAAGGAATAATTATACAGGCTGTTTTTATTGAATTCCGTTAATTGCGAGGGTACAATCCTGAGATGAAATAAAGTAATGTTCTCTAAGACACTAGTACTCCATTTCGTACCATTTCAAAGATATTCAAAAAATTATTTTCGTTAATTAACACCCCTACTATAGTAAAAAAGATCCTTAACAATTAAACAATATTGACGTGCGTGTCATTCGAATTCCGAATTGTCATACTTGACATTAACTATTGCTTAACTCCACGTTAACTCTTAAGGCCGTTTTTCATTTACCCTCGGTGATATAATTATTTAGTATGAAAAAGAAAATATATTTTTTTTTCTTGAATTTTGTAAAACTAAATATGCTACGTCATTTCTGTGGCTATACACGGTTATATGCTTGAAGGAACGGAAATCAATAAAAACACTCTGTATAAAAAAATATTTTATCATTATAAATATGGCTAAAGAAAAGAAACTTACAAGAAGTTGCCCCGATATGTACTAATTAGTATTCACATAATATAATATGCAATTCGCATGCATATTGAAAATTACATTGTAAACATAATGATAAAATTACATTCACATCATAATAAGGTGAAAGCCCCAATTTCTGACAATTTCATCCTCAACTCATGATAATTAAGGGCAACAATAGTTGTCGTCTATTAAAGGAACAACCATTGAAACCTTTACCTTATTGCAATTTTAATTCTATTGTATGTCATATTAGGTGAAATGGGGTAAAAACTATACCTACATACAAAAATAATAAAAATGAGAGACATTTTTATCAGGCAGGCGTCCGTTGTCTCACTCAATAGCTCAGCCATCAGTCTCTCATAATCACCCAATAATCCGGTTTATTTAGATTCCATTAATCACCAATAGTCCCTGTACACCCTGGCGAGTGCTGTCTCTGTGTGTCCCATGACACGGACAGGGACAGCATCCGCTCAGTGTACCCCTTGCATTTCTTAAAATTGTCAAAAGGGCTTCTACGTGTTGGCTGTGTGGTACTCGGTTGGTACTTCGGTACCTCGGTACTTCGGCTCCGCGCACGCCTCCCAAATGTCCGGGACATTATTGTCCCGTGAGCGGAAAAGACGTACAATAATAATAAATAAGTATAATGGGACATCTTTTTCTACACAAATCGTACTAGTTCCATAGTAAGCTCAATATGGCTCGTGTTACTTTTAATATACATATACTTAAATACATACAATGTCATAGTTTTATAGTAACCGGTATTTTAAACGTATGGCAAAGGGGTTAAAAAATACGATGAACTCCTTTTTACCCCCACTGTTTATACTTAGGCTGGGTTGCACCAAACCAACTGTCGGCCTGTTTAGCCTAGTTGGTAGTGCCACTGCCTCCGAAGCTAGAGGTCCCGGGTTCGATTCCCGGTAAGGGCATTTGTTTCTGTGGTGAGCAGAGACATTTGTTCCTGAGACTTGGATGTTTTTCTATGTATTTATGTATATATCTATTAAATATGTCGTCGTCTGGTACCCATAACACAAGCCTTATTGAGCTTACTGTGGGACTAGTTCGATTTGTGTAAAAAATTGTCCCAATATATTTATTTATTATTATTTATTTATTTATAACTGTAATCGTAAGCTGTGTTCGTTAAAATTTGAATGTATGGAAAGTTTGATAAGTTTCTATGGGATGACAGCTTTCGGCGCCATATTTAACGTTGATCGGTCTGTGATCGTAAGTCGGTGCAACCGGCCCTTAGGGTTGCACCGTTACGTTTACAGACCGGTCAACGTTAAATATGGCGCCGTCAGCTGTCATCCCATAGAACCTTGTCAAACTCTCCATACAATGGTATATGGTGGTAGTTTATTGACGTTCATAGGTGCATGTAATATGCCTAATTTGAAAAAATAAACTACTTTTACTTTTTACTTTTAATCAGATTTTTATGAACACCGCTTATAATTACAGACGGTTTGGGTGCAACCCAGCCTTAAGGGTTTCGTTGAACTATATTCACCATACATACGTAGTTTCGTTCTCATATTAAAACGCCGTACTGAAATAACATGAAACTTTGTATACACAATAGGATCCGGCATATCTAGGTCGGAAATTAGTTTCTGTTGCTAGAAATTGGAATAGAAAAAAATACAGCGATTATTAAGGTTTTCATACAGGACGTAAAAAACTCAAAAACTCGCTGTATTTTTTCTATTCCAATTTCTAGAAACAGAACTAATTTACCTAGATATGCCGGAACCCATTGTGTATACAAAGTTTCATGTTATTCCAGCATGGCACTATGTTTATAATGAAGAACTGAGCGTCCTGCGGACTCTTTAACTTGATCAAGAAAACTGTCAATAGTCGCCTTGTAATTTTCAATAGAGAACTATGGTAAATGTGCCCGGTGATCCAAAAAATACTTCTTTCAATCTTATCTCATAATAATAGCAGCTAGATTGAGTTTCCCTCTACTAATCTGTGTCCCTAAATACTGAGAGGTTAGTTTCACGCGATTGGTCTCAGAACGTCCCCCTTGATATGAGCGCCATCCACGTAGTGCTAGATGATTGTTGTCTTATGAAATAGGGGCGATTCTCCTTTGACAGCAATGTCAAGACACACCCAGACTATGTGAGTAGTGAGAAATTCTCGTGACTTTTATTCTGTTTTTCCAAATACTGAAAGGGGTTCGAGTCTCTCGCGATTCCGTTTGGCCTCAGAACGTGCCCCTTGATATGAGCGCCATCCACGCCTAAATTGAAGCGTGTGGGAGTTTTTAGCGACTGCCTGTAGCCTCCTGTTGACTGGGTATCAAAATATACCAGAATAAATTATACTCTGTCAAATTGACAGAGTCAATACTTAAGAGGGCGCAGTACGATCGGTGTGGATCGGTTCTCCATACAAACGTATTTATGCTCTCATTTTAAAACGCCATGCTAGAATAACATGAAAATTTGTATACACAATGGGATCCGGCATATCTAGGTCGGATCATAGTTTCTGTTACTAGAAATTGTAAAAGAAAAAAAATACAGCGGCCTTTTGAGTTTTTTACGGCTTGTATGAAAACCTTAATAATCGCTGTATTTTTTCTCCATTATAATTTCAAGCAACAGAAACTATGATCCGACCTAGATATGCCGGATCTCATTGTGTATACAAAGATTCATGTTATTCTAGCCTGGCGTTTTAAAATGAGAGCATAAATACGTTTGTATGGAGAACCGAACGTACTGCGCAGTCTTAATTGGGACCTATGTACCATGTGTAGGCCGCCGGTCGTCAGGAGGTTACAAGTACCCGCGGTTTTTAGGCTGTGTGAACAGAACGCCAGCTGCGCAGGTTGTAGAACTTGTCGAGGTCTTGTTGTTGTTGAAGAGCGGAAGACAAGTTCATAAATTGCGTCCTAAAGGTTTTAAAATATCTTAGAAACCCTTAAGCTTCTTTGCATTTTTGATTTTTCCGAAATTGTCCACTATCGATTCCTGCTTCATATGCCACACATGACGCCTCCGCTCTACCGCGCTACCGTATACCGCGCAGTTTTTTTGGTGAGACGCTTTACCGCGAAACCGCCTTCGCGCCGCAACGACGCTGCGCCGCGCTCTATGCGTTTCAAGGTTTAACAATAAAGCAGTGTTGATATCTTATTGATCACTTTGTGACTGCAATAGCTCGATCGCTTCGTTTGGCTCCGTAGAGTTCAAGAGACGGTAAAGACGATTTGAGAGTGGCAGAGGCTCCTTTCGGCGTAGTGCTAGATTACAGTTGTCTTATGAATTAGGGGCGATTTTCCCTTGACAGCAGTGCCAACACAGACTATGTGAGAGTAGTGAGAATTTCTCGTGGCTTTTATTCTGTCTTTCCGAAGACTGAAAGGGGTTCGAGTATCTCGCGATTCCGTTTGGCCTCAGAACGTCCCTCTTGATATGAACGCCAACCACGCCTGATGTGTGCGAGTTTCTAGAGCCTGCTTTTAGAACTTGTCGAAGTCATGTTGAAGAGCGGAAGTCGAGTTTATGAATTACGTCCGTAAGGTTCTAAAATATCTGAGAAACCCTTGACAATAAAGCCGTGTTGACCTATTTTTAATCACTTTATGACTGTAAGAGCTCAATCGCTTCGTTTGGCAGCGTAGAGTTCAAGAGATGGTAATGATGATTTGAGAGTAGAGAGTTTTTAAAGGCTTCCTTTCGACGTAGTGCTAGATTACAGTTGTCTTATGAATTAGGCGCGATTTTCCCTTGACAGCAGTGCCAACACAGACTATGTGAGAGTAGTGAGAATTTCTTGCGGCTTTTTTTGTTTTTCCAGACTGAGAGATTTGAGTTTCTCGCGGTTCCCTTTGGCCTCAGAATGTCCCCCCTTGATATGAGCGCCACCAACTAAAGTGACGCGTGTGAGAGTGGAGAGAGTTTCTCGCGACTGCCTTTAGGAGTGCCGGCGGTGTTTAGACTGCCAGACCAGTCGGCCAACTGCGAGGAAGGTTTGTAGAACTTGGTCGAAGTCTTGTTGAAAATTGGGAGGAGTTCGTTTGCTTCGTTTGAGAGCGCCTGAAAAAAAGAATACAAATATTAAATGAAACTATAAAACGGATTTAATCGCGTGTAGAATATATTTATTATATCCCGACGTTTCGCGCGCTTTGCAGCATTCGTGGTCAAGCGGGTATACTGAGAATTTTTTTTTGTGCAATTACTACTATGCAAACCCACATACAATTTTTTAAACAGAAATAAAAAAGGAAAATTAATTAGTACATTTCACATGTAGTTTTCCAGGTTTTTGCTAAGAAATATCTTTAAACTTCACTTCAAATCTAGCTGAAAACGGAATCTTTCTGCTTACATTTTAATACACACGTTTTTTTTGACAAAACAACCAACTTTAGTTCCTCGTCATCAGATCTTCACCAAAATTTTATAAGTACTTCCTCTCAAATAAAATAATATTTTTCCAAATCGGTTTATAAATGAAGAGGTTCTGAGGTAACAAATATAAAAAAAATACAACCGAATTAAGAACCATATTTCTTTTTTTAAGGCTGGGTTGCACCAAACCGTCTGTAATCGTAACCTGTGTTCGTTAAAATTTGAATGTATGGAGAGTTTGACAAGTTTCTATGGGATGACAGCTGCCGACGCCATATTTAACGTTGATCGGTCTGTGATCGTAAGTCGGTGCAACCCAGCCTAAGTCTAATAAATCGTTTCGTTACTATTTCAAATTTTCAAGACAGCATCGTATCCTTGAAACTGTTTATTGGAATTATTATTACTTTCGTCATAATTTGAGTTCACGACATTTTAAACATTTTTATGGTATAAAAAATCGTTGGATGTGCGCGACGTACATACAATCCTCACACAATAAAACTGCATTGTAAAAAAGAATAAACAGAGATACAGAGAGAGGTAAAAGCACAGGCGGTCAGCGGTCTTATCGCTAAAGAAACTCCTCCAGGCAGCCTTAAAGTAAACGCACCTTAAGATAAATGACTGCATCAGTTCCATAACCCTCGCACGACATCAGGAGCAGGTCTCCGTGGAAATATCGAGCGTACAGCCGCGATATAGGTAGCCCGTACCCGTATCCTACAAATAATAGACATTTTACAAGTAAATATAAATAAATATTAGGGGGCATTTTTTACACTAATCGAACAAGTCCCATAGTAAGCTCATTCAGAGGGCGCAGTACGCTCGGTTCTCCATACAAACGTATTTACGCTCTCATTTTAAAACACCATGCTAGAATAACATGAAACTTTGTATAGACAATGGGATCCGGCATATCTACGTCGAAAATTAGTTATTGTTGCTAGAAATTGTAAAAGAAAAAAAAACCTGCGGTTTTTTGAGTTTTTTATGGCTTGTATGAAAACCTTAATAATCGCTGTATTTTTTCTCCATTATAATTTCAAGCAACAGAAACTAATTTCCGACCTAGATATGCCGCATCTCATTGTGTATACAAAGTTTCCCGTTATTCTAGCATGGCGTTTTAAAATGAGAGCGTAAATATGTTTGTATGGAGAACCGAACGTACTGCGCACTCTTAAGGCTTGTGTTATGGGCTTATAGGAAGTAGACGACGATATATTTAATATATACTTATATACCTGTACATAGAAAACATCCAAGCTTCAGGAACAAATGTTTATGCTCACCACAGAAGCAAATAGCGCCACACGTATGTGTACCTACTATATGTATTGCCCCGCTTTATTTTTTGTAAGTCGGTAACAATATTACTTACCAGCCAGAGGTACGGTGTGCGAATCCGACTTAGAAGGCTGAGGCGCTGTGCTGTACATGTATTTGAAGAGGAGATCCGATACGCTACGGGGTATACCGCCGCCAAGATCCGACATCTGCAATGAAAATAATGACATATTTTACATTAAAAAAAAGTTTGTATTTCACTTATTTGTTAATTAGTTGACCTGAGTATTTCATATAAATTCCAGCTTGATATATCCACGTGTTCCTGAGAAAAAGGGTCTTGACCGACAGACAGACGGACGAACGGACGGACAACAAAGTGATCTTATAAGGGTTCCGTTTTTTCCTTTCGAGGTACGGAACCCTAAAAGTTAGTATTTCACTTATTTGATAAAAAGAACGATTTAAAAAAAACAGCCAAGTGCGAGTTGTTTGGTCTTAGAGTAAAGCGGGTAGAAATACTACATATCCCTACCTTCCCCGATAACCGGGTATCTGGTTCATAGTTTTTGTTCACGAAAAAAGGCACTGACCTTTACTGAGACGTCTTCTTTCCCCGGCACTATGTTGACTGTAATGGGAGGAGGGCAGCTCTCATGGCTTTCCATGGTTGCTCTCATGGCGTTCTTGAAGAGCTCGAAAAGCATGTGGTACAGGTGGGAAGGGACGTAGACGACTGGCATGGGACGCTCGTTTTGTACTGTGTGAACAAATAAGCGTGTAAATTACACGCTTAAATATGCCGACGACTTCAGCAGAGATGCAAGAGAATGCTTTTTCATAAATATGAGGCCTAGCTGTCGTGCTTGCGAGGTGGGTATCTGGTTACCCTTTGCCTAGAGTACACACAAAGGAAATATTCTGCGCTATTAGATCATGCAACATCATTAACATTCACTTCGATGCAAAAAACCAATTGCCGAGGCGTTAAACACTACTCTTAGTTTATTTGTATCTTCATCACAGCACATTAATGTCTTGTGTGTGCTGTCTTGTGTTCATTCTCTTTGCGTCGCAGAAACAGTGTGTAGTGAAAGAGCACACACTGTTATCCGTTAGCCTAGTACTAACACAGTTGCGAAGCGATAAACAATAACCGTATGTCATTACAGGTAGGAGGCACTGATTAAAAACTTTAGTTTTTCGGCTTGTATGTCGCAGAACCGATGGCCGTTGGGGCAGATTGGTTCTTGAAAGGAGACCGCGTGTGGGCAAAGGTAGTGTAGGACGCCATGTAGCTAGGTGGGGTGAGGACATCCGTAAGGCAGTAGGCAGGGATTGGAGAAGAGTTGAAGACCGAGCTCAGTGGCGTGCCATGGGAGAGGCCTATGTTCAGCAGCGGACTGACACAGGCCGATGATGATGATGATGAAACACTAATCTATATTCATTTTCTTGTGATCTTTGGCTAGCTCAGCCAGCGTAGTTACATAGTTGGTTGATCTAACATAAGTAGACAATGGTCTTACATCCACATTGTAGAAGCACCAGCTCCGGAGATAGTGTCGTAGAGGAAATTCGCGTTTACGTACGCGTCCCTTACAAAAGCTACCACATCACACGCCGGGATGAAACTACGATTCAGCCTATATGTCGGCTATCATTCATTGTATAGCCCACACGCAATCACCCATCTACCTTTTGCTCCTAGATCATAATCTATCCGTTTCTTTTGTACATGCCTACCATAGACCAACATGTTTACAAAAAGAACAAACGCTGTCCACTATAGAATAGTGGCCACTGATCTGTTACTCAATGTTGCGGCATTAAACAATATCCTAAATTTAGTTTTCCTAGGATCTTTCGCCTTACCTCCGCATTGCAGCAGCACCAACTCCGGCGAAGCCAGATAGTATCTATCGCAGAGGAACCTCGCGTTCTCGTAAGCGTCCCTCACAACCGCTACCACATCACACGCCGGGTCGATACAGCCTATATGTCGTCCGCCGTTGCCAATGCCGTTCACTGACGCTTGCTTCGCGCCTACTGGCTGCTCGCCGAAGAGGAGAGCTAGAATGAACAATTTCCTTGTTAAATACCGATTAATTGCAGAAAACAAAGGATTGTTACACAGTTAGAGATTATCAGAAACGAGCAACGCGAGAAAAAGCGCCACACACAAACTAAAATGTTACTTTGTCGTGCCAATTTCTCTATTCGCTCGTATTGTTCTACCCGTTCTGAATTTTGACTTTTTAGATATAGTTTTTGGCGCACTCGCCACTTACTTTACACTTTAAGTAAAAAACTAGAAACAATCGAAGAAGTACTGTATGGAGTGTTCCACACCAGTCAACATCACAGGGCTTCTTCAGTAAAAAAAGTAAAATTTATTTATTCTTCAAATTAGGCATATTACATGCACCTATGGACGTCAATCTAGTCTTCTCTAGGATGTTCCGTGGCATGACATGATAGCAACCACACTGCACTATTCGATGGTTCCAGTTCCACCACTCTTACTACGATTTATCAAAGACAGGTCTTTGTCACATGTCACTCCTAAGTGCCCAGAGCTATCCAAAGGCTCCCTAGCACCTGATTCACGGACTACTGGCTAGAGCTCCAATTTCCTATACAGGGACCTAGTAAAAAAGACAGACATACCCACTATGATGGCTGTTGATTCCATCTGTCATTGGACAGAAAGAGTAAGACACTGAGCTACTTGATGACAACATATCCCCCATGCAAACTAATCAGAAAGAAACACTCACTATGCTGGTTGATCAACATTCTGAGTTACTTGATGACACCATAACCCCCATGCAAACTAGTCAGAAAGAAACACTCACTGTGCTGGTTGATCAACATTCTGATAGAGATCCGGCTCATGTAGAAGCGATCGAGAAAGTACTGTATGGAGTGTTCTATACCACAGTCGACCTCATGGGACTCCTTCAGCTCTAGCACTCCCTGTGCCATGGTTTGTACTACGTCGGCGTGCCGGTTCCGGATGTGGACTAATCGTTCACAGAACCTGGAAAACAAGGATTTTAATTGACGGTTAATAGTACAGTGTGTAAAGATGGGCATAAGTGGAAAATTGCGAACGAGACTACTTCCGAGGTAATCACAATGTTTTCATCGCATTTGCGAGGAAATAAATAACTCCAGCACTAATCAAAATTGAAGAAATAGACTATTTCGCCTCCAGTAAGTGGATGACCGCCGCGGCGTCCCTGCGAGAGGAGCGCGCAGCTTCAATATGTCAACCAATCACAGAATACTGCTCTTGCGGCGCGGCCTTCAGCTTCAGAAATTTTTCAGCTTCAATATTTCAACCAATCACAGAGCAGTATTCTTGTGAAGCGCGGCCAACTAGATTTTATTAATCAGATCACACAGAAACTCCCTAGGGAGTTATGAAAATTCCATACTTCCGCGGGAGGTAAATCGGCTATAACTATTCTATACGCCTACGTACAATAAGACCATTTACGACCTGTTTAGCCTAGTTGGTAGTGACTCTGCCTCCGAAGCTAGAGGTCCCGGGTTCGAACCCCGGCCAGGGCATTTATTTGTGCATTTTTCACGGATATTTGTTCTTGGGTCTTGGATGTTTTCTATGTATTTAAGTATGTATTTATCTATATAAGTATGTATATCGTCGTCTAGTACCCATAGTACAAGCTTTGCTTAGTTTGGGACTAGGTCGATTTGTGTAAGATTGTCCCCCAATATTTATTTATTTATTTATTTATTTACGAGCAAGTGTGATAAAAAGAAATTTTAACCTCCTATTTGTGACACGGCCGTGTCCTTTTGTTGTCCGTTTCATCATTCGCTTGCCCTTTTCTCATTTACTTGGGGTCAGCGGAGCATTTTATTTCCTTCCATACCTCTCTGTCGCCCGTCATCTCTATCCTATCCTCCTGCTCATCCTATATTTCTGTTTACTTATAAGAAGTATATGAGGAGTTTCATATAAAGCGGTTTTATTCTTCAGACTAAAATAATATTCAAAATTGGTTTACAAATGCTCGGAGATTTGAGGTTACAAAAAAACAGTTCAATGGAAAAAATCTTTTTTTGTAAGTCAGTTAAAAAGGAGGGGACAGATGTCTCGGCTGAATGGCAATTTTTTTCAAGTAGAGTCAAATTTGTACCACTTAAAGGAGGTTCACTGCTGTATACTACGTATACAAGGTGGCCCATTCAAATCGGTCAGTATGGGAAAGTCTGAAACTATAAGACATACGAAGATTTGTTCTTAGGAACCATGTCACCGATTTTGATAAAAAGAAAAACTGCATTCATACATTTGAAAAAAAACACTGTACCCAGCTAGGGAATCGAACCCGGTTGTTTTGAAAAAATAAACTTACACTATTTCTATTCAGATATCGTTTGTGTAGGTCTTAAGCAGTAAATGTCTCTAAGAAACATAATGTCTAAAATGAATAAAATGCATTTTTTTCACATACTTTAATTTATCATAGTAGGTGTTCAAAGTGACCACCGTTACAATATTCAACAAGTTCAGGCATGTAAAATTGTCTCTATGGTTGTTTGTACCTCTCTACTTGTAAAATCGGTGACATGGTTCCTAAGATAAGATAAGATAAGATAAGAACTCATTTATTCAAATAGGATTCATTGAACCACTTTTGCATCGTCATCAACCACAACAATCTCAAATAGGTACATTAAGGTCTGTAAAATTTAAATCTATCAAAATGACATTAAGTATTATACTAATATAAATATACGAGCATGTTTACATGTGATTATATTTTAAAATTAAAGCTTCTTATAAGTAACATGGTAAATTATTCAGCTACGATTAAGTGCATCGTCAAAAGAACAGTAAATATCACACACATCATATCATTAATTGCATTAGTAAATATCATTAACAAATATTATTAAATCGATTAAATAATCAAAGCTCGATTAAATCATCACAGTTAAATAAATGTATAAACTAACAATTATCGAAATGCTTAAGTATACCTTTCAACTAAGTAAGCTAGGCCAGGCATTTTTATCATTTAAGTAGTCCTCGACAGTATAATATCCTTTTTTTAATAATGAAGATTTTAGATATTTCTTTAACACAGTAAGTGGCAACCCAATTGCTTCAAAAGGTAATTTATTGTAAAATATCACACTTTGACCCATAAATGATTTATATGCTTTACGAACACGAAACTTAGGAATTGCTATTTTATGTTTATATCTCGAACTATTCATTCTTTTAAAGGAATCCATATTCTTAAGAGCATAAATAATACAGTCGTAAATATACTGAGAGGCCACTGTCATTATATTTATATCTTTAAACAGGTCTCTCAGCGACTCTCGTGAACCCATCTTGTAAATTGAACGAATTGCCCTTTTCTGTAAAATGAATATTGTTTGTATATCTGCTTGTTTTCCCCACAGTAAAAGTCCATATGTCATTATACTATGAAAATGGCTAAAATATACCAAGCGTGCTGTCTCTATGTCAGTCAATTGTCTTATTTTTCTTACAGCGTAAGCCGCTGAACTTAATCTACTGGCCAACTTTGATATGTGAGGACTCCACTGTACATTTTTGTCCAAAGTTAGACCTAAAAAGATGGTTTTGTCTATCATTTCCAAACATTCTCCTTTCATATATATATCGATATTGCAAGCTTTAACATTTGGTAAAGTAAATCTTATGCATTTTGTTTTAATAGAATTTAGTAATAAATTATTTACTGTGAACCAGTTTAACACTTTTGCAAGAATGTTATTGATAGTATCAGAGTCATTTGTATTTCGAGGTACTTTAAAGACCAAAGATGTATCGTCTGCATATAATATAATTTTACAATTATTTTCAACGATGAATGGCAGATCGTTCACGTATGCTATAAAAAGAAAAGGACCCAAAATGGAGCCTTGCGGCACGCCTAGTTTGACATCTGCTCCATTAGATTGCGTTCTGTTTATGAATATTGTTTGTTGTCTGTAACTAAGATACGATGAGAGTAGATTCAAAGCATTCGTACATAGCCCATAGTGTTTAAGTTTACGTAAAAGAGTTCTATGTTCAACACAGTCAAACGCCTTCGAAAGGTCACAGAAAATGCCTATTGCGTCGCAAGAATCTTCCCATATATCATAAATACATTTTATTAATTCAGAAGCGGCATCAGTTGTGGAACGTCCTCTCCGAAATCCATATTGTTGGCAGTGAAGAAGGTTGTTGTTGATAAAATACTTCTGTAACTGATCTAACAATATTTTTTCGAAAACCTTACTTAAGACTGGTAAAATAGATATAGGTCGAAAATTCGTGAGATTATTTTTGTCACCTGATTTATGCAACGGTATAACTTTGCTTAATTTCATAAGATCAGGGAACACTCCCTCTTTAACACAGCAATTAAAAACGTGTGTTAGGTATGGTGCAATAATGTCAATAACTTGATTAATCATTTTCACAGATATCCCCCATAAATCTTCGGTGCTCTTTCTACTTATAGTTTTAAATGTTTTTAAAAGAGTTTCTAAGTTAATTAGGCTAAATTCAAAGCCATTTTTGCGTGTACCAATACTCGAGCACATTAAGGACTCTGCTTGCTCTGGAGATGATTTAAGATCTTTAGTAGCAAGAAAAGCTATGTTAGAGAAATACTCTTCAAATGCTGCTGCTATTTTAGATTCTACCTTGATCTCCTTCCCATTGTGTACTATGTTAGAAATAGCATAGTTTTGAGGTTTACCTTTGCCACTCTCATTGTTAATGATTTTCCAAGTGGTTTTAATTTTATTGTCACATTTTAAAATCTTGGATTTTATGTAATTGGACTTCGCAACTGTGCAGACCTTTTTGAATATTTTTGAGTAATTTTTAACGTATTCAATAAAAGCTTCATTTTTATTAAATTCCCTTATGCTGTAAAGTTCGTACATCCTATCCCTACTCTTCTGTATGCCCACGGTGGCCCAATCGCTGAACTTTTTCTTAGAGTGGCTCCCTTGAACGGTCTTTAGCTTAAAAATATTATTAAATTCTTTAATAACTATGTCAAACAGGACTTTATATGCTCGATTTGGATCGTTTTGGGAAAAATTATCGAAAGGTAAATTGTATTGAATACTATTCTTAAACTTAGCTATATTGGTATCAGTTACGGGTCTAAATGTTATACAGTGTGGTTTACATTCGTAGTACTTTTAATTGCAATTTTTTGGCCGCTGTGGTCTGAGTTGAAACAATTGAAAAGTTCTTTTTCTATACACTTACAGTTACAAAATATGTTGTCTAAACAGGTCGCACTAGTTGCCGAAACTCTCGTGGGTTCAAGGAATATGCCACTTAAGTTAAATGAATTAAATAAACTCACTAACCGAACACTTAAACCAGAGGGGTCAAGCAAGTCGACATTGAAGTCCCCGCAAACTATAATATATTTCCTACTCTTACAAGCTACGTTTAACACATTCTCCAACGCTGATTCGAATATGCTGTAGTTAGCAGATGGAGGTCTATAAACGCATATTATTATGTAGTACAGCAACTCGACACAAGAAATTTCAACCACGTGTTCGATTGAAAAATTTACAATATCCCTAAGAACAAATCTTCGTATGTCTTATAGTTTTAGACTTTCCCATACTGACCGATTTGAATGGGCCACCCTGTATACAAGTCACGTATTCTTTAGCAATACTCACTCGCTAAGCACTTTCTGCTCAGGGTCCATCTTCTCAAACCTGATGATCTCTGCGAAGGAGCACTCGTACCACTGATTCACGAGACCCACCGACGGCATCCGAAGTAGATTCTCGGGTAGTAACGCTATCTCTTTCATTATATTCGCCAGTCTGAAAGAGAGAAAATTTTATGTAGGGTAAATTTCTTTTTGCATTTTATGAATGAAGAGAGTGCTGTGGAATATCATCTCACTCATATACAGCAGCCTGATTGGGGGAAAAAATCAGCCGTAATAAAATAACACACTACAGATCTATTGGCTATGTGCGAAGTAGGTGGTGGGGGTAAGCTTAGCGATCGCAGCGCACACCATGGCAGAAACGTGTAGCTGCCGGGGACATCCGTCAAATTTACTTTTCCTATTGGTTTCCTTCGATTCGTTTCGTTTGTATTTATTTATTTTAAGTTATTTATTTCAGTAATATTACCAGGAAGTGGTCTTTCTCGCTTACTAAAATAAATAATATATTCACGTGTAATATATGACATCTCTGAGTTTGACATTGTCCTGGGACCCATGACGTTTGACGTTTCTGACGTGCACATACTTTCCCATCAGCAAAACTCGGAATGCGACAGCTGTCAATTATAGTATTAAATGATTGACAGATTCATGTCTATTAATGTGAAACTTTATTGGTCAATGTGAAATGTCAGAATGAAAACTGGTTGTATACCTACTTTGCCATTTGACATGATGGATGTTAATAATACTGTAATTTTTCGACACTTCTTCGGGTCCATATGTATGTGGAATTCTCATGGGTGGGTCATCTGGACCCGGGTATGCCCTAAAACTACGACCAAGACCACCGTGGGCGTGGGATGGGCAGCAGCATCCCTGGAGTGCGGTGGAGACACTGCGATCGCCAACCCGCATGCCAATGCCAAGCGTGGCGATTATGGTATTTACCCCCCATGTATTGGGGGAGGCCTATGTCCAGCAGTGGACGTCCTTGGGCTGATATGGTGGTGGTATGTGGAATTTGTCTTCATTTATAGTCAACTAGCTGTCCTGGCGAAATAGGTTCTGCCCCCGACCCGTTCCGTACAAAACGAAAGAGATTTCTGTTTCGTATATTTTAACAGTAATTCTTTTACTCGAAGCTATACCAATCCAAGAAATCAAAGATCATATAAATCTTCTCTTTTTTTTTATTATTAAAAATGGGATTGCTCTTGGCTAGCATCTATCCAGGGGGCAAAGATGAAGCCGACGATGAAGCGAGCTCACCCAGAAGATGCCTATTCACTCGTGCCTTAAAAAGGTCCTTCTTCTTGAGTTACGAATGGCGTAACTAACACGACGTTTTATATATATATTTATATTTATTTTTTTGGTATACAAAGACCATGTCAAAAAAACCACTCCGCCGCTTAAAGTATAGAATAGAATTAACTTTATTTTATATAATTGGTTTTACAGTTTTTGGCCCGCCAAGTACGAGCAAAGCTATTTTACGCATGTGTTAACAAGAGAGGCAAAGGCAGTCAGATACCGCATCCTGCGGACAGTTGCGACTCTTAGGCTGGGTTGCACCAAACCGTCTGTAATCGTAAGCTGTGTTCGTTAAAATTTAAATGTATGGAAAGTTTGACAAGTTTCTATGGGATGACAGCTGCCGGCGCCATATTTAACGTTGATCAGTCTGTGATCGTAAGTCGGTGCAACCCAACCTTAGACGACTTTCTAAAGCGCATTGCCAATCATTTATTCATTTGAAGATTCGTCGTGACAAAAGCAGGTTCCTCACTCTCTATACAGCGCATCCTCAGGAGCTCTGGCGATTTTACTCCCCACAACACGTAGCAAGCTTGTCTAACTGGCTGTGGTATTATATCCTTCTCCAATGAAAGTAGGACTGGCCCAGGTATAAGCAGAGAAATCGCCTGATAATAAGCGATTATCGCCGCCCATGGATGCAACACCAGAGGGGTTGTAAGTGCGTCGCCGGCTTTTAAGATGGGAGTACGCTCTTTTCTTGAAGGTTTGAAAGTTCTTATCGGGCCGGGAATACCGCTGGCGACAGTTCATTCCAGTTTAGCTGTGCGAGGCAGGAAGTTTCTGGGGAAACGCACAGCTGAGGGCTGCCAACGATCTAAGTGGTGAGAATGGAAATGTGGATGGCGAAAAGGAGCGGCAGGGATTAATCCGAACAATTCCTCGGAGCACTCCCCATTATGATATATTTTCGTTTCAAACCTCGTCAAATTAAGTCTTCTCGTAATCTAAATGCCATTAGCACTCTTGCATATCTACACCCACGGGGCCCCTTCATGAATATTTAAAAAGGATGCGTCGTATTACAGGGATAATCACATGCAATTAGTATGGCGGTTAGAGGGCAAATTCATTGTGTGTATTGTAAACATCAGTAATTTTACTGTCCAGATGTAATAATACCATGGGGAATGTAGTACAACTCATTTGCAGCAAAAAAGGTCAGGGGGTACCCTGTCCGAAAATTATTATTTTCTGAGATATTGACGATTCAAGATTTTACACAAAATTACCGAATCCTGTTGGAAGAAAATATCATAAAAAATAAGTTTCACTTGTGTAATTATTTTTATTTATTTTCTGATGCCCTAAATGTCAACAGTTATATTTCATGGCAATGCAAAATTTTATGTAATTTAGCATGTGTTGTATATGTCTAAAACACGGGATGTTATAACAACATTACATAACATTAAAATTATCATCTCTTAATTACTAGAAATGCAATCGCAAAACATGACCTTGCGATGATGTGCGGTGTTATCTGTAGTTTGATGTTTTTATTACGTAAAGACTTGATTACACGTAATCTTAAGGGTCCTCCTCAAGTTTAAAACTCTCATATATTTAGGTTATTTTCTGTGTATTGACACCTATTTTTGTATTATTATTATGTTGCGGCTCAATATCTTAAATTTTACACGTATTTTTTGGATTTTTATTAAGAAATCTCGCTTCAAAAATCACTTCAAATCGACAATTTTAAGCGAAAAACAGTTCTTTCCGTTATTTCTACTACATACAACACACAAAAGAAAAACAGCTCCGTTACTATCTAAAACTTTCATAACAGCATCGTATGCGTTTATCAGCTATTTTTTTATTAAAAATGGGATAGCTCTTTGCCAGCTCTTGAATTTTAATACTTTTGACGTCATTTGGGTTCAAAACAATTTAAATTTCCAAGGCCATTTAAAGGGCTCCTAGCTCCCAATGACTTTCGATTTGTAACTCTTCGATTTCACGTGTTTTTATGGTTTCTCGTAATAACAACACCGAGGTTTACCGAAATATTATCTCATATTTACTTCAAAACTCACCGTCTTCGCGATATATTAAATAAATAAATAAATAATGGGGACAATCTTACACAAATCGACCTAGTCCCAAACTAAGCAAAGCTTGCGCTATGGGTACTAGACGACGATATACATATTTATATAGATAAATACATACTTAAATACATAGAAAACATCCAAGACCCGAGAACAAATATCCGTGAAAAATGCACAAACAAATGCCCTGGCCGGGATTCGAACCCGGGAAGCCCGCGAAGCTTCGGAGGCAGAGTCACTACCAACTAGGCTAAACAGGTCGTCAATTAATAATTAAAATCTCTCCTATGTTGTTAGAGACGTAAATAAGGAACAGTCATATGCAGATTTCATAAATATAAGTGCATAAACAACAGACTAATACCGAATATAGAGCTTTTTTTGACCATGTTTGAATAAATCATAAAAAACTAGTGATTTTTTTTTCAAAATTCGGCTCTTACAAATATAGACAAAGGATCGAAGAACCGATAACCGTTTGTGCTATAATAGTACATTACGATACAAGTGCAGAGAACAGGAAATTCGCAACGAGTGGTGATAAATTGAATCACGACCGAAGAGAGTGTTTTAAATCGACACGAGTTACGAATTACCTGTTCGCACGTGTATCGTAGAACGTTTTACAGTACATATGGCTCTTTAAAGTTTCGAAATATGCACGTAATCTGCTGATTACCGCACTCGTGCGGTAAAGTAGCACCATATGTACTGTAAATATATTTATAGTTTTTGAGGGAGGTATATTAACTCAAAACTTGTCAAAATATCGATGATAGGGCATGGAGCCTCTTAACAGACATTCTATGAAAAAGCAGGCTATCTTAGGCACATTACACAGGTCGGAACGATGATTCTGTAGTCGCTAGCGCACATGGGCAACGGTGTCTAGCTTGCCATCAGGCAGGCCGTAAGCTTGTTTGCGAATGTCGTTGTAAAAAAATCCTGTCCTCTGTACAAATATTACTGAAACATTAAATCTCGAAACGCTCAGAGCGGGCGCTGCGCGGCGCGGGGCGGAGGCTGTTTTGCATTTTTCATCTTTCCGAAACTGTCGACTGTCGATTACTGCTTCATATGTCACACACGCCGCCTCCGCTCTACCGCGCTACCGAATACCGCGCGGTTTTTTGGTGCCGAAAAACCGCCTTAGCACCGCAACGCAAAAAAACGTGCAGATATTAATGACCTCATCTGTACTTATAGAAAGTATTTTTATAAACCTCTATGATAACCGGATTGTATTGTAACAAATGATAAATGCATGTTTACATAATATATGTAGTTGGTGGTAAATAAGATAATAATCTTATGTGAACGGCCGAAATTATAAATAACATAATATAAAGATATCACTTGAAAACAACGTAAAGATAGTGAAACTAATAGTAATAACAAATATATTTTTCCTTATCAATCGCACAACACAGTTTTGTGTCGTTCTATAATGGCAGGTACACACTGATCCCACGCTACCTACGATTATGATATCTGGACCCCATGTATGCTTAGGAACATTTGTCATAATGCATTGCATACATAGCGTGGAATAAGTGTGTTAAATATTAAGGTTCATGTGTGTTTTGAAGTCCCAGCAGGAGCTCTTTTTCCACCACCCACAAGTCATACCTGTTTATTTTCTCTCCGGTACCCAAAGGTTATCTGGAGGCGATCGCTTGCTTGTTGTTTGCCTGTTCTTAAATTTCGCTATATATTTATTTGGAGAACAATCGAACTTAGAGATGTACTACAAAATATCATTGATGTACTCAGGTAAAACTGACAGATTCATTATTACAACAAAACACGTAAGTACTTACTGTTTTTTTACTAACGAGGTATGCAATAAATATCATGTTTATTAATATAAATATTTATTATTTACGGTACGCACTTTGTTTAAGTAATTTTAGCGCTATCTGTGAGGTCCTGTGATTGGCTCTGTTATTGATATAAATTATGTTGTTACTTAGTTTTACTGATGTTTGTTCTCCTAAAATAATAGATATTTTTTCAACAAGAGAGCAAAGTAGATTTATGCTGCGAGTGTTAATGTTGAGTCCCGAGCAAGCGAAAGATTCTATAATTGAATCACGAGTGTCTTAATAGTAAAATTACAATCTTGAGCGTAGCGAGTGACTCAAAGACACAAGATGCAAATATCTTTGCTCTCGTGTGATACAGTATACAACTTTTCACCTCAGCGGCGAGAACATGCCTATACCTAACGCAAAGGATTAGTGACAGAGAGAATGAAGTTTAAATGTGCCAAGTTTGTATTACACCCCGCAATATGAAAAGATGACCTGCGTGCGTCTAACCTACGATATGAAACAAGTTTTCACTTCAGCGGCTCGAAAATGGCGGTTTTCAAACAAGTGAACAAAATGCAATTTTGCTGCGAGCGTGAAAACGACTTTTCCGGCTTGAAACCAGTGAGCAAAATGCAATTTTGCTGCAAGCGTGAAAAAAACTAACTTTTTAATTTTTCATATCGTAGGTTAGTTTAAGTAACTTCATTCTCTCTATCACTATTCCTTTGCGTTATATGTTCTCGCCGCTGAGGTGAAAAGTTGTATGTATCACACGAGAGCAAAGATATTTGCATCTCGTGTCTTTGAGTCCCTCGCTACGCTAAAGATTCTAATTTTGAATAACTCGCTACGCTCGTGATTCAATTATAGAATCTTTCGCTTGCTCGGGACTCAACATCAACACTCGCAGCAAAAATGTACTTTGCTCTCTTGTTGAACAAATAACTATTTTTTCACGCTCACAGCAAAATTCCTTTTTGCTCACTAGTTCCAAGCAGCAAAACCGCCATATTAGAGGCTGACTAGCATAAGTCTGCACCAGGAATTTAATTTTTTTGTTGTAAATCGGTATATGATAACACTGAAGATAGGGCATTACTTACAATACAATACAATACAAATCCTCTTTATTGCACACCTCACACAAATGATACTTGTTGTTGTTGTTGTTGTTGTTGTCTTAGTTTTGATACTTGTGTATTATCTTTAACATTTAACCAAGTAAAAATAATAGTAGTAGTAGTGAGTATTAGTATGTATGTATGTATGTATGTAAGCCTATATACCTACTCCCCACTCTTGCGTACAAGCCTCCTGTCATTCTCGAAAATTGCATGTTCGTGAGCTGAAATCGTAAGTGTTATCTCATGCATCATTGAAAGGATATTTTTGATTTTTATAAATCAGTTTTACTGATTAGGCCACGTAATTTTGATGTTAGTTAAAAATAATTTTCATTTTATTGTGCGTTTTCTTTGCCCTATGTCAAAACTACTACAATTATACTCAACTTACACACCACTACTTTTATTACTTATACACACCAGGTTTTCGCAGAAGAAAATTGTCTTTCGGTGACCAAAGATAAGATAGTTTTCAGTAAGTACTTGCTAAATATCTTCGAGGCCTTATCTATCAATTCTCGTACATACGGCATAAACGCTGGTTGTCTGTCAACACTTTGATCAAGGTATTTGGTATAGGTGGACAATATCGCGGGCACAGCTAGGTAATAAGTAAATTACTCGTCTTCCAAATATTCAATTTCTTCATATTCTGTCGATGATGATTCTAAGAAATCGACCTCATCATACTCTGATTCTGTTTTGCTGTTGTTTTCGGTGCTTTTGTTACCATCAGAGTCGGCGGAGACATGAATAACAAACGGCTGTTGGAAATTTTCCATTATTTTTTATTTGCGTTCATGTTCTATGAGAAATATACAAGCAGTAAAACACACAAAATGTTAACAAAAATAATACTTAGTATTTACTTTGAGAAAGTTAGTTCAACATATACATTTAAAAAATCTAAACATTTTCCAAATGTATGGTAGTATGGAAAACATACAATTTTCAAAATAAAATGGTGCATATCTTGGAAACTAAGACTTTGTACTATCGCATGTTGTGTCTAAAATATTTCACATTACCTCCTCTATCATCCCGGAAAGTCTTTGCAGCTAGCTAGTTACCAAACATCCTGTATGTGTAGTAAAACACGTCAATTTTAGTAACTTTTACAGAAAAGGGATTACACCCTGTATAACTGTTAGCTTAGCTGCAACATAATTCTCGTTGCGGGTTCTGGTAGATGAGAGGTTTTTAATGAAATTTCATACAAACATTGAAAAAGTACTAAGACTGTTTGATAAACTTACCGGTCATAGACTTGATGAGATGTAAACATAGCCGCTTTTCTGCGATAATCGCCTCTCGTTGTTCTCTAACGGCGTGTTAATTATTGATCATTCGGAATAATAATTCTCGCTCGCCACTTTTATACGGTTTGACCATGATTAGTGCTATCAATCGTAAACAAATTAATTTAATTTAATCGTATGACACATTCACATTTGACATCCGCGTCAAATATAAAACATTGCCATGCGTAATATTTAAATGTTTGACAGTTTATTTGCTTGGAAAAGATATACTGGTCTGACTCTAGTGCCGCTGAGGTGAAAATTAATTAATAAATTAATCAATCAATTTATAATGGGTATCTAAACGTGATCCAAATTGCAATGTTTCTTACCTTACTGGCAGCTCCTTCCGAAGGAATATGTATGACTTCTTTTCACACGCATTTAAACCTGGAACAAAAGAAATATACATTAATATTGATGAAGCGAAAAATCTACGAACCCCATTGTCGAATGACAATAAAACCATTCCACTCTATATTACAGATGTACAAAAAATTTATCGTCAATCGCCGTAGAACCGATATGAAAACATAAATTGGTGACAAGCTATTGGTGGCCTATGATACCAATGATCATTATGAGCCATGCCGCTTGTAATTTTCCCAAAGTGAGAGTTTCATTCAAAGTTACAGACGCAGCTATAAATTTCTGATAATCTTTCTCAACTGTAAGTTACCTAAGTTATTTTTTTGGTGTTCTCGATTGGTGTTACTCGGGGTATATAAATAAAACCACCATTTAGGCTAATAGCTCAGGTGCGCACCTCCACCAATCGTGACCTCGCTCGCCGGCAACATAGAGAAATACGAGGGGCGGCTGATAAGTCCTAAGCCTATGGTATTTCGAGGTCGTATATGCGTTTATGGTACTGGCCACTAGAAAGGCCATTTAAAAACAAATTATTAAAAACAAAATCATGTCATATTTGTTTGAAGTTTTCTTGAGATATTCAACGGGAAAGTTCACCACAAAGTACAATATATATATTGAGATAGAGATACCAGTGAAATACGCCACATAGATCGTAGCACCGCTGTGTATTTAGTAAGAACTAACCGCACGACCGCTGCAGCCCTGTCACTTCAATATGCAAGTGCGATAGAGATAGCACCCAGTGACATCTGGCACAAACAAGTTAAAGTAACATTTGCATAGAAAAATTCGTACTTCGAGCTGAAGTTCACCATGTCTGAAATATCAACAAATATTACGAAAATTGAGCACCGTGCCAGGGGCGTTTCAGCTCGAAGAACGAGCTTTTCCAAGGAGATGTAAGTTTTTACTTTAGCCAGCAGATGACACTGTGTGTACTGTTTCACCTGCCTCTCTATCGCACTTGCACATTGTGAGTGACAAACAGGCACATCTTTCGCGGTTGTACTTCTGTCATGTATACTTTACCTAAAATTCAGATGAAGTGTTTACTACCTAAATTTATGGTTCAATATTTTTTTCATGTTTACATTTCGAGCGTTCCAACGTACGCAAAATAATTACATAATTAGGTAATGTACACAAAATTGTGACAACAACATTGTACTAATTTAGCCTCGTCAATTATTCGTGCAAATGGATAGTAGATTCGAGTGCTTGTAAAATGCTCCATAGGAAGAGAAGAATGTATGTTTTTACTTTAGCCAGCAGATGACACTGTGTGTACTGTTTCACCTGCCTCTCTATCGCACTTGCACATTGTGAGTGACAAACAGGCACATCTTTCGCGGTTGTACTTCTGTCATGTATACTTTACCTAAAATTCAGATGAAGTGTTTACTACCTAAATTTATGGTTCAATATTTTTTTCATGTTTACATTTCGAGCGTTCCAACGTACGCAAAATAATTACATAATTAGGTAATGTACACAAAATTGTGACAACAACATTGTACTAATTTAGCCTCGTCAATTATTCGTGCAAATGGATAGTAGATTCGAGTGCTTGTAAAATGCTCCATAGGAAGAGAAGAATGTATGTTTTCAACTTCTGCTACCTTACAAATTTCGAGTGAAATTTTATCGATGTGGTGTCGAATTTTATCGATAAGCTTATAATGCTTAAATATTTTACGTAAAACTAAACGTTTGCACGGTACGTTGACATCGCTGTCAATTTAAAAATTCAAATGTCTAATGACTTTTTTTAGGTTAATGGTATATTTATATAATTATGTGCAGTTAATAACTATATATTACGATTTGCTGTTAATAGTAATAGTCTCAGTAAATAATTTCGACCCTACAACGTGACGGTAAAAGCTATCGTGCGGCTAAGCAGAGTGTAATGGATTCATTGAAAACTGAATATCTTCGAATGACAAAGCCGCTTCCTACAAAATATAATATGCCACTTTTTACGTGTTAATGTTGTGTTATTGTTTATAATACTGATAAATTTTGGTGCGATTGCTAATATCGAATGTTTGTAAGTAAAATTGTGTAATAAACGATATTTACTAAGTTACCTATTTTGTTTTATTGTCAGAAGAATGTCATGCCCATTTTATTAAAAATGGTCTGAAATTGATGCAAAGATAGCCAAATAGGTAATTTAACTATTATTTCATTACTTATTTCCGTATTTTTGCATTAGTTTCAGAAAGGAACTTGAAATGTATTTTAGTAGTTAGTACCTGCCGCCGAGCGGCCGTGCGGTTAGTTTTGTACTAATAACACTATGGCGCTACAATCTACGTGGAGTATTTCACTGATATCTCTATCTCAGTCTATATATTGTACTTTGTGCACCGTGCTGTAATTAAGTTCCTTACAAAAAGTGCTAAATCACCGCAATGTATTTTTAAAGAAATGGCTAGTATTTATGGTGCTAATGAACCTTCTTATGCTACGGTCAAAAAGTGGAGTCACTTATTTAAACTGGGTAGGGAGTCGATTGAAGACGATCCCCGTTCAGGGAGGCCAATATCGGTGGTGACTGAAGAAAATGTAAGAAAAGTCAGAAAACTGGTATTAGAAGACCGGAGAGTTAAGGTTTGGCAAATAGCTGATACTGTAGGCATTAGTAAAGAACGGGTTGGGGATATTTTACATGAACATTTGAACATGACTAAGGTCAGTGCTCGCTGGGTACCGAAAATGCTGACGGCGTTCGATAAAGAACGTCGTGTTGAAACTTCCCAGGCGTTTTTAGATCTGTGCGGAGATGGTATAGATGAAGTTTGCTCACGAATAGTAACTGTTGATGAAACATGGATCAGGCAGTATGATCCGGAGTGTAAGTCAGAATCCATGCAGTGGATTTAAAAGGGTAAAAGACCACCGAACAAGTTTAAAGTGCAAAAATTGGCTTCTAAGTTAATGGCCACTGTGTTTTGGGACTGTGATGGCATTCTCTTAATAGATTATTTGGCCAAAGGTTCTACAATAATTGCACTTTATTATGCCAATCTATTGAGACAGGTGCGAAAAGCGATAGTTGAGAAAACGAGGGGAAAATTAAGGAAAGGCATTTTGTTTTTGCAAGACAATGCATCCGCTCACACCGCCCGGGTTGCGAGGCAGGCTCTGAAGGAAATCGGCTTCGATAAAATCGACCACCCACAGTCCAGACCTAGCCCCTAGCGATTATTTTCTGTTCAGTAATTTAAAGAGAGAGTTACGGGGAAAGCGATTTGGCAGTGATGAAGAGATGAAGGCGGCTGTACAGGAGCATTTTGAATGCCAATCTAAAGAATATTTTTAACGGCCTAAAAGCATTGTATAAAAAATGAAAAAAATGCATTGAATTAGAGGGAGATTACGAGTATATTGAAAAATAAACATAAACGTTTTTTTATATATTGTTTTTTTCTACCATAGGCTTAGGACTTAGCAGCCGCCCCTCGTAATACATTGCGAGGCGCAGGGATTTTGATGACTCGAGCATGCAATATTTTTACGCCCGAGTTAATCACAATGTTTTTCATCACATTTGCGAGGAAAGAAATAACGACAATCCAAATTGACGAAATAGAAAACTTCACCTTCAATATCAGTGCATGATCGCCGGGGCGTCCTTGCGAGAGGAGCGCGCAGCTTCAATATTTCAACCAATCACAAAGCAGTATTCTTGCGCCGCGCGGCCACCAAATTTTTCAGCTTCACTATTTCAACCAATCACAGAGCAGTATTCTTGTAGAGCGTGGTCAACTAGATTTTTTTAAGCAATCAGATCACACACAAACTCATATAACTCCCCCGGGAGTTATAAAAATCCATAACTCCCACGGGAGGTACATAGGCTAAAGCTGCTCTATACGCCTGCGTACAATAAGGCCCTTTACGAGCAAGTGTGATGAAAATTATTTAGTGCTACCCTCACATATTTAATTATGATGCCAATACGTCACAATTCTTATAACTATTGTTTATAATTTGCTTACTGCCTATATTTTGACCTTACCTCTTGTGTTCATAAGTTTTGAGACGAATATTGTTTTGAATAAATCAATTACAGAAAATATTTCAGTCAAGGTTATTATTTTCATTGAATCACTGTACTATAGCTGATAAAAGTAAATAGAGTTTATTTAAATTGGCTTTCAATATTTTTGATTTAAGCTTTTAAATGCTTTTTCACTAACAAGTTAATGTCTCTGCCGTCTCTGGTAGAAAGAAAGTTAAGGCAGCGGAACGACAAGTTGTACACCAAAATGTCGATAGATGTTTCAACTTCTACACATGTTCACGATACGGGCGATTATTACGTTTGAGGTAGCCTTTTCTTTAAATTTTGAATACTAGATGCTCAAACTATGCCTTAAAATTATCCATTTACCAGGTAGACTATTGGAATCACTTGTTAATGTTTATTTGACACGTTCATTCATAAAAATAATTGGTTTTTTGGCAAAGTTTTAGAGAACACCGTAACAAAATTAAAAAAGAGTATTTAGCCGTCTCAAAACTTATGAACACACGAGGTAGACAATTCATTATGCGCAATAAGGCTAGATGAAATTCAATCTTAAGTTACCGTCATTAAATCTTCGACATGGGAAAACTTTGCTCTGTCCGTAAATTCGGGTAGGTATTCTAAGCTTTTAGAGGACTTAAACGGTCGCAGCTGAACGGGCAATATACAATTGATTACATTAAAGCGACGCCTACGAAGAATTAGATGCTTCAACAGTTTTCAATCAGCTACTCCTCAATTTTCTAAACCAGCGGATTGGAAAAGGGTTCTGAAACAGTGGAATCGCGATACGGGTGACATCTTTTGAGTGTCAAAATAGGGGTATGGGCTTGTTATGTGGAGGGGGGAAAGTCATGTCGGAAACTATATGCGACGCCCAATTGGCCCTTCGATTGAAGGATAAATCAACTAGATTGTCATGTATGGTTCGGAATTTTTGTCCGGAAAACGAGATTGCATACTACGGTGAGGAGAATGTTGAGATTGATGTCAAGCCATGACGAGAATAAGGAATGACTAGATAAGAGGAAGCCTGAAATTAGCACCCATAGTTGATGAGTTGAGAGCTGGTATGGGCTTGTTATGCGGAGGGATGAAAGTCATGTGACAAGAAGGGGGGGTTTTGAATGTGGATGTTTACAAGAGTGAATAGGCTATTACTAAACCAATGAGCAACATCTTAGGCTTTGTCGTAGCTTTCCATCAGGTGAGACTAAGGCCAATCGCTGCTCAGTCTATCATTAAAAAAATGTTTGTGAGAGAAGAGGTAGGCCAAGGAAAAAGGCACGGCACCAAAGGCGTATATGATTTTACTTTCAACTCGATACCTCCACGCGTTCCCGAGAAGGGTCTTGGCAGACAGACATACAGACGGACAAGTAAATGATCCTATACGGTCTTAAAATTACTGTTCAAAACGGGTTTATATCATGTATGTTATTATTGTTGAGTTTCCGATATTTCGGCGCTGTTGCAAGCACCATTTGAACAGTAATTCTAAGATGAATGACCATGTTAGCTTGAAATCTTATATTGATCCTATAAGGGTTCCATTTTTTCCTTTTGAGGAACGGAACCCTAAAAATGGACAAACACACAATCAACATTAATTACCTAAGCTTTTATTGATGATAGCAATAGCAGTTTTATTTTATTGTAGTTAATTTTTTTTTCTTTATTCTATGCAATTGTATCTCGAAGTCTTTTGTAATGTTTGGGTAAATAAGGGGCAATAAGTATTATTATTATTACTTACTGTCACTGGCGCGTACTATAGGCATAGTACGCGCCAGTTGAAAATGAAAATAATGTAAACAAACAATGTATTGAATTTGACATATGAAATGTCAAATTCAATACATTGTGTGTTTACATTTTTCTAATGTTTGTAATGTTTGGGTAAATAAGGGGCAATAAGTATTATTATTATTACTTACTGTCACGAATGCCTATAGTACGTGCCAGTTGAAAATGAAAATAATGTAAACAAACAATGTATTGAATTAATTGACATGTGAAATGCCAAATTCAATACATGTGTGTTTACATTTTTTTCGTGATCAACTGGCGCGTACTATATTCTGTTTGTGTTGGCTAAAACACAAAATTTTAATTTATCCTAGTAATTTCAGAAATAAAATGTCAATAGTCATCCTAGCGTTATTCCCAGAACAGTTGCATCCTGAAGGATGCCTGGGGTCCGCTACCTAATCCCAAGAATTGGCGTAGGCACTATTTTTTACGGAAGCGACTGCCATCTGACCTTCCAACCCAAGGGGGGAACCAGACCTTATTGGGATTAGGCTTGTCAAGTGAGTGGGCAACTTGACTGTTAAGAAGTTCTCAAGCCGCCCGGAGGCCTCTAACTTGGCTTAACGACTGCTATCATAGACAGCAACCGGGATCAACGGCTTAACGTGCCTTCTAAATCACGCGAGCGCTCAGTTAGTAACCACTCAAAGCGGTCACCCATCCAAGGGCTGACCTCGCCCGCCATTGCTTAACCTCGCATACCGCACGCGGTACGCGGGCGCCGCTGGGCCACGAGCGCTAATAAAATGTCAATACATTTTTTTTTTTTTTTATTTATTGATAAAAAGGGGCTTGTCGCCAGGCGAACATACCGCCCCGTAAGGCCAACAAAAAGAAAATATTACATCAAAGAAAAACTTAAACTCTAGATCTTAAACCTACCTCTATTAATTTGTACAAAATCTCGGCATCATCCGATATAGGAACAGACAGAATACTATTTAGGAATCCCGTGTCCAACTGATTCCTCTCGAACCAGGCAGCTCTCAAAGGCTCGGTCCGAACACACTCCATCAGTACATATGTCAATACATGTAAAAAAAAATACACTACGAAACTATACGAAATAACAATTTCATTACATAAAAAAACACAAAAACTATTTATTGTTATTACTTTGTCTAGAAATAGCCTATTGTTGGGAAATAAATACCAAGATACGTCTAGAAACGTAATTATGTGATAACTCGTAGTTGATCACCTTGAAACGTCATGTAAACAACTAGTATAGGTACAGTCAGCTTCATAAACATGTTGGCTTATGTAGTCTAGTCACAGAATAAGTAAGACGACTAACGACTGGGTGACGCTACTTAAATATGAGGATGTGGAGAAACTAACGCACACGCACACACACACACACACACATTTTTTGTAATTTAAATTTAACCTTTTTTTAATATATAATTATTAATAACGTTTTCCTGTTTTACAAGTAGTCTGGAAGAGCGGGAGTTCCTTTATTTATATATATAGTTGTGTAACGAGAAGGCAGAAATAAATATTTTTCATTTTCAAGTACACTGAAAAAAAAGTGATCCAATCAAGCTGACTTTTTGCTTGATTAGAAAAAATATAATTGTTTTAATTATTTAATTAATACAATTCATAAATTATACTTTGTAAGTACAAAAAATGTCAAATGATCGAAAGGTTTAATGAAGTTACATATTATATTTGATCAGCTTCTTAATTGACTTTTCATTTAATCATTCACTTGACACATGGAATTATGAAATTGTTTGAACCTATTAAGTATATTTTACTAATACTATCATTACACTTAACCACAAGAATCATGTTAAATCATTAATTAATTTAAAAGCAACTGATTACATCAAACATAAAAGAGATTTAATTAAACAATCGACTTATTTCTATTAGGTTTGTACGTAATAAAATTGAACAATGTACTTGACTAAAGATATCAAGTAAACTTATTGCCGGTAAACATAACAACAATCCACAAATTTAATATTGCGTGTGCAAAAGGCGTCACTGTCGATATACTGGTACAGGCGAACTATATACTTCTTTTTTTTGCCACATACAACAATAACTTTGTCGGGTCGCCCCACAAAATAGTAAACTGATATACTAGTTTCTTTTCAAGTTGCACACTGAACATGTTTGACGTTTTGCTACAACAGTGAAAGTGAAAATAAAAAAAAATACGTTTTGTGTTGTATCTTGTAAGTGAGGCCTGGCACAGTGTGTACATAATTGTGTATTTGCTAATACTTGTGTATTTGTAATTGTGTATTTCTCAGGATGTTATTGTGAAACAATTGGAAGAACTACTTCTATTTTCGTAAAACCTAAGAACACCTAATATAACCCGTTAAATGCGGTCCTTCAGCCCTTACACTTTTAAAATTGATTTTCTAAATAAAGTGTTTTACGTATAAATTTGGAATTATTCCCTTTTTTTGTGTTCCCACTGTGGAGGCAGGGCAGAAAAGGATTATGGTAAATTAATTAAGAATGTGACAAATACTGTCGTTTTATAAAGTTAGACTAAGTTAAGTACACAGTAAGGTTTAAATAGATTATCATCAGACATAGAAGTTTTCGTATCAGGAATAACATTGAACCAGGACCTTTCTGCCGATATGAATCTATACTTCTATACTATACTATATATGCTATACTTATACTATATTACTATATAATACTATAAGGCTGAAGAGTTTGTTTGAACACGCTAATCTCAGGAACTACTGGTTCGAATTGAAAAATTTTTTTTGTTTTCGATAGTCCATTTATAGAGGAAGGCTTTAGGCTATATAACAACACGCTGCGACCAATAGGAGCGAAGACGCGGACGAAGTCGCGGGCAACAGCTAGTTTTTCGATAACTGCTTAGGACGAAGTTATTGTCAGATTAATTAATATGTAATCACTGGTCATCAGATTATCTCAATATTCACTACGAAATTTCAGGTGTATACAGCAGTTATCAATAAATTAATGTCATTCGCGTTACTCAAACTTCTGTCTTATCGTCATATTATTTCAAAAAATGTGTAAAAATACATGTTACTTTTTTGTCATAGCAATTCCAACTAGCTGAGAAGAATATCCCAGGGTGGGAACTACTGTTAAATACCCCATAAGTAACGTTTTACATTTTGAACTTAATGTACCTAGACGTAAAATGTCTATAATAAAACAAATATGGTTTAAAAGTGACTTCATTCATTTATGCTACACAAGTTATGGGATATCCAAGCTGCCTAAATTGTGCATTTCAAAATTAAATATTGTTATTTAAATCAATTGTATTATTGTGTTTTGTATATTTGTATAGCCACTTGCTATTATTGCCAGAGTCAGTGCAGTATGGCAAGCTCAGATGTATTTTCTATCTTCGAAACGTTTGCTTCTTTTGATAACTTACGAAACAATTACTATTATCGAAAGAAGAAACAAGCGTCTCGCTATTAGAGAATGCATCGTGGTTATCAATACTAGAGCTGGTTAAACATACTAACAGTAATTGATTGAAATAAATAAGGCCAGTGCTTGGATTGAACATTACCCTTCTACCATTCCATTAGGTTTAATAATCATAGCAATAAAGTGATATATTAATTTAATCGTGAACTATATATATTTAACAAAGGACACTTGATAATATCAAACAGACAACATGAATACATTAAACGAATTATTTATAAATCTGATCAAAGTTCGTTTATTAAACCAAACTATTACTTTATTGACACGATAAACCTACTTGATTATAACGCTAAGAAACTTAATACTGGGTATAATATACATACATTCAATCAATTATATTAGTTTTTTGCATTAAGCATTCAACTTGATTGAATCAATGCGGTTGTTTATTGCGTCAATTATTGGGCCTTAATAACACTATTTAAGTAGCTTAATACAGTGTATAACATACATTCATCAATTTGTTTATTTTACTTGATTATATCAAACACTTCCAATAATTGTGTCTGTAAAGACGTTGATGGCATCTATTGTATATTCCTTGATTATATTAGTCAATACACATATTTCGTACATTCAAACCATGGCTGGAATTATAAAGTTACTTTGTTACCTATTCCAATAATTTCAACTTGATTGCTGCAATTAGCCAACTTAATCTGCTCGCTATACATCAAGTTACTTTGTTATCACTATCAAAATTTTGATTTAATTAATCAACTTTTTTTCTCAGTGTAATTGGTACATTGGTACTGTTGGCAGTGACACTGCCAACGAAGCTGGAGGTCCCGGATTCGAATCTCGGTAAGGGCATTTGTTTATGTGGTAAGCAATTTTGTTTCTGAGACTTGGATGTTTTCTAAATGTAACTTTCGCTAGAATACTATATGGACGTTTGTCACCAAACGGCCGGAGACGGAGCGCACGCCACCAGAGTCAAAGGAATTCGAACCCTCCATACAGAAGTTAGATTTCATATTTGAATGCGTTGTTAGCAGCCGGTCGGCCCCGGTCGGCTCTGCCGCTGCCGTTTGGATACGAAGTCTAGCTTCTGTATGGAGGGTTCGAATTCCTTTGACTCTGGTGGCGTGCGCGCCGACTCCGGCCGTTTGAAGAGAATTAATTATCCATTAAAAGTGAATGCTCGAGTCTACGAGCCACCTTTAGCAATATTAGCAATAAAGTCCTAAAATGTTTACATGATGTAAACTGTACAAGTATGCCATTGTTTACATCCGATGTTTATGTAACAGTAAATAGCCGTATACCTGCCGTTGATATAGACTGTATAAGAGGAAGCCTGAAAGTGGCACCCATAGATGATAAGTTGAGAGCTAATCGTCTACGGTGGTATGGGCATGTTATGCGGAGGGATGAAAGTCATGTGACAAGAAAGGTATTAGGCATGAATGTGGAGGAATGTAAGAGGAGGGGTAGACCAAGGAAAAAGTGGATGGATTGCGTGAGAGACGATATGAAAAGGAAGGATGTAAGTGACGAGATGACGGGCAATAGAGAGTTATGGAAGAAAAAAACATGCTGCCAAGTAAATGGGAAAAGGGCACGCGAATGATGACCTGTCGTTGATATATGTAAGCTTAAGGCACAGATGAAGTGATACTACTACTTATTACGTAACATATACTGCACGAGCTTAGGAACGAGACGTGGCACTATGGGATGAAAATCGACTTTCATAGACATAGCCACCTTATACTTTATTTTTATTTTGTTTTTGTAATCTGATACTAGGCCGATGATTGTAAAGATCCATCAGACCAAATGTTAAATCAAATTGTTTAACTTAGTACATTTAGTCTTTAATTTATTTACTTACTGTCTTCCTTTAAGTGATCTTGAGTAATCCAAGATGTCTGTCCTAGTTTCTTAAGTTAAAAGCCATTACTAAATGTATTTCGCTTCTGTATTAAATAGGTAACAATGTAGCATTTAGCGATCACAAAATGAGCATCAGAATACCCTGTTCCCTATAAGACAGGTTTACCTAGTTTAGGGCACAGGACACCGTTCTTGGGCTTATTTAAATATCTATAAGTGCACTCTCTGTATAGGTCGATTCACAAGAGCTGGCGCGGAATTTCTATGAAATTAATGACAGTTACATACATTTTCCGCGCCAGCTCTTGTGAATCGACCTATACTTCACATCCATTTAAGCTGATATATTGATACCTAATAAATATTTTTTTCATAGGAAATTAGGAATCGAAGTTATCATTTTAAAGTGTTTTTGCTTGAAATGGCTATCAGCGCTTTAATACTCTCAAAGACGTGACGTCATTGCACGCTGCGCTAGCGCACTGCTGTACCCGTATAATACGCCCGTGGGACAGTTGCGCGATCGCGGCGCAGCGTCGTTGCGGGGCAAATGCGGTTTTGTGGTAAAGCGAACGCGGTCCGCACATCGCACCAAAAAACCACGAGGTGTTCGGTAGCGCGGTAGAGCGGAGGCGGCGTGTGTGACATGTGAAGCAGTAATCGACAGTCGACAGTTTCGGAAAGATCAAAAATGCAAAACCGCCGCGCCGCGGCCGCTCTGTGAGTTTCGACCTTAATATTCTGTAAACTGATTAAAAAACGAAATTACTAATTGGCCGTGCCGACTGTTTTTATGCCTATAAATAAACTTACAAACGCCGATCTTCGGACGCATAAAATATTTAAAAATAAACGCCCACATCCCAAATTTACAGTATTTCAATACACGAGTAGTCCAAAGTCCGAAAATCGCAAATATTGGCAAACAAACTAAAGTGAAACCAACATTTGATCAAATACACAAATAACAACACTCGTTGGCAAACATATTACTTATGTGTAGCTTCCTAATCGTTGTTGCTAGCGCTATTAATAAACCAATACAAAACGAAACGCTAGACGTAAAGTGCGGATGTTTTTTTTTTGCTTCAACCCTATGGTGTGGGGTGCTGTTGGATAAGTCTTTCAAAATGATTAATGTTTTCGGAAATCTTTCTTTGAACTATGAACCCTCTAACTTTTGAACTATGGGTCCAAAAATATGAAGAAATCGTGGAAGTAAAGCTTAATAAAGACTTTCAACGAAAACTATTAGCGGACATGATCAGTTAAGCTGTTTTTGAGTTATCGTAAAGTCTTTAATTCTTAGTAAAAGTCGTATGAAACGCTGCGAAGGTCATTTTGCTTGTTATTGTTTTATTTATTTATTTAGTTCATTGGGCAACTACGGAACCCTACACACTGAGCATGGCCTGACATGCTCTTGGCTGTTTTTTTTTCTTCCATTTAGGCATACTATATACTATATGATATGCACCAACGAATGTTAATAAACTACCACCGGTTCGGAAAAAGAAACCTCTGCCACGAGAAGAACCGAAGTAAGAAACTCGGCGAACAGTCATTTTTTCAAAACAATATGTATACATAGTTTAATATGTGTAAAATTACAGTGTCAGGTATACAAAATTACAAATATTACAATGCTACAGTAGAAAACCTATTTTCGCGATACATTACCCGTGCAGTGCAGGACGCTATCACCGCCTATCACTGTCAGACATACTAGTGCCTGTGTCGGCCTGTTTAGCCTAGTTGGTGCCTACGAAGCTGGAGGTCCCGGGTTCGAATCTCATTAAGGGCATTGGTTTATGTGATGACGATGAGCAAAAACAAGTTCCTAAAACTTGGATGTATACTTGTGTGGTTAGATCAAGTAATTCTCGTGTTGCTACGCCACACACAAATAAACATTTTCAAAATGAAAACTTTCCATGTCATTTCTAGCGCGTCGTTGACAAATCGCCAGAAATGCGTAAATAATTGAATGTGGTGATAACGATTGACATTAATGGCTACAAGTACAAAATAGTGCTACCGGCTGGCAACACAAACAATATGGTTATTTCACCACAGATATCAGAGTCACAGTATACATACATATATAGCAGATCCGCTCATTTAAGTTGAACGATTTCTGTACATCTGATCTATTTTCACTAATGCACAAATCAGTAAGTTTGAGAGAAACAGAAAAGCGACATCTGACAGGTCTTCACCTGCCAGTGTCTTCGTAACTGGAAATTGTACTGAACTGACGTTGTGGTGTGTTCAGTTTATATGGGATTTAACATCCTGGTGTTCTTTCAAATAGAGACAATTATGATCGTACTATCGGTCGTATTCTAACTCATTTTGGTGCACCATAATGATTTAACGAGACAACTAAATGAAAGATCTGGCTTAATACTGCCAGTCTGCTTTTCTCTGATGTCTGTGTATTTCACTGATAGTCGAAACTGAAACTTTTTATGAAACGTCAAAAACGCTCGTGGTGACAGATTCCAATCGTAAACGAATCCCGGTCTTGTAATATACAAAGTGGGCCCTGTAACGTGAGCAAATATTTAAACGGTTCGTCCGTCCTTAGACCATCTGCAGTAACCTCAGGTGACCAAAATTTTTTTTTTCATTTGGGAATAATTTTTGTCTAAAGTTATGGATCTTGGCACCACCAGGTTATAGCGCGCCGGTCACTCCTGAGCTTGAGGTAGCATCTAGTTATTTTGACTCATAATTCATAATCGTTGTTGCAATTTTGGTTAAAAAGGATGTTTATAGGAGTTTTTTTAATCAATATTTAGTGTTATTAAAATAGATAGTTGTTTAAAACACTCCAGTAGAGTAAAAAAGTAGTATAAATACGTAAACTTTTTTTTTCTAATTTTTATTTTATTTATTTATTTACAATAGAAAATTTATACATTGGGTTGACAGAAAAGTGTCGTTAAACCCTATCGGGTTTGTATCGACACCGAAATCGTGGATAATATAGTTAATAAACTTACTAACGAGCTAATTGTATGACACATTGGAAAAAATATACTTGTTACAGTGTGAGTGATATTAATTGCGTTGGGTTAACACTACCTGTGTTAAGAAGATATAAATAACTCCCCCATCCGGGTACTGCAACCGATCGTGTCGATTCACAAGAGCTGGCGCGGAAAATGTATGAAACTGTCATTAATTTCATAGACATTCCGCGTCAGCTCTCGTGGATCGACCTATATGCATCGCAAGGGTGTGCAATTGAAACCATTTGTAAATAATTACTGGAGAGCTCAATAGTTTACCGTTTAATTTTTTGCTCCTGTTACAGCCACATCCTGTAAGTAAATGAATGCAGTTGAACGGAACAGAAAATAACATGTCCTATCCTTTAGAATTTCAAAGCCAGTTTGTACCTTATGTCTTTACAAGTTAGGTTGCTTTTTGTTTTGAAATTTAAATGGACTAGGCATGTTTTTTCCGTGGACCCTTCAGTTACTGTCCCGCTTCCGCGCATGATATTACTAATAATGATAAATTACTTTGAACTATTTTATCAAAAGCCTATAGCGTATTATGCCTATGCAAATTCTTGGCTGCAATATGGCATAATTTTATGGGGCCATAGCTCAGAGACAAGAAAACTATTTAGTAGCCAAAAAACATGTATACGTATAATAGCTAATATTCCAAAAATAACGAGCTGCCGACCATACTTTGCGAGTCTGGAAATCTCAACACTCCTGTATATATATCTTAGAGATGGCAATGTTCGTAATAAAGCATAAAGGTCTATACATAAATGTCGCAAATACCTGAAGGCAAGATAAACTAGTCCTTCCTCCAGAAATTAGACTACAAATGTTTAAGAGTAGCCCCTGCTACCGGTCTATTTTGATTTATAATAAGCTACCGAAGAACATAGTCAATGTAGAAAATGACAAAACTTTTCGTACTAATTTAAGAAACCTACCATTAAAAAAATGTTCCTATATTGTCGAAGAGTTTATGAATGACACTATCTCAATTTAATATGCATGTTTTGGATTTAATTAACTTGATATTATTATTTACTTAATTCGTTATTATAAATATTATGCAATAGTTTATACAAATTTGCTATGTCCTACCAGGGCCCATGGGACACTGTATTAATTTTAAAGACCTTATGTAAATACAATGGATGCAATAAAAATGATATGATATGATATGAAAGGTGACCGTTTGCTACTCGTACCTATCATTCCAAGCTATCAAAAACCGATAATGTAAGTAATTTAATTACTCTTAATTGTGTTAATCATTATTGTGCAATAGCTATAGATAGTATGGGCACGTGGTTTTACACAAATAATTACTTATTTTACGTCATAATATGATATGATCAATCAGCTGGTAAAGACTAGTGTTTTAGTCCAAAATCAATCAAATAGTAATAATTAAATAATATAATAATCACACAAATTGTTACATTAAATAAAGTAATATTTATGTAATTTTGTAGTATTGTGGTACCTATAGTCGAGATTAAAAGTTAACACTTTGCATCTTATTCCATTTTTAACCAACTTCAAAAAAAGGAGGAGGTTCTCAATTCGTCGGATTTTTTGATACATATATTGTTCACCGATTTTACTCGGAGACTAGTGGACCGATTTCAAAAAAATTGTGTTTTCTAGTTGGTCCCATTGTCACCAAGTCTGGATTTGATGACGGGATCTTGGAAAAATCGAAGGAACTCCTCAAATTATAAACCAAGACGATGGGGTATGGCAAAAAATAAGGAACTCAAATTACCAAGAGGATGGGGTCTGGCAAAGTTTGGAGTCGGTGTTTTTTTGTTAAAATTTAACTTGTAAATATTACCATTTTGGCAGAAACTTATAACGGTGGACAAACTTTGTAGAAGCTTTGTAAAATGTCTGGCACCCCACCCTATCCATTAACCGCGTCTGTTCATTAGAATTCCACACCCTCTTTATATAACCTCATTCTTAACAGAGCAGCTGCTAGACGACCTTTAGAAGGTCAAGGTCAACCGCCACTTAAGCCCCAGACTTACATACAGCCGGAGTTATCCTCCATATATGGGGTCGAATTCAAGCAGTTCGAAGGATTGTACAATTTTGATCGTTATTCTTGACTAACTTTAGCCAGTGTTCGCGGGTTGTACTCGTTAACCGGCTTGTGGAATTAACTTAGCAAAATTTTTATGTAGTCAAAGCCAAAATATTCTTAAATAGGCCTAGCAACAAGCACTTTCGAATCGTCAGTTAACGTTTTATTAAGTTAATTATTTAGAGCAATTTATTATTCTTTAAAATAATGAAAATTGGTTCAGGGGCCTTCAGCTCGAAGTACGAATTTTTCTATGGAAATGTTAGTTTAACTTGTTTGTACCAGATGTTAGTTAGTTAGATGTATATTGTATGTTAGTTAGATGCTATCCCAATCGCACTTGCATATTGAAGTGACAGAGATGCAGCGGTCGTACGGTTAGTTCTTACTAAATACACAACGGCGCTACGATCTATGTGGAGTATTTTACTGATATCTCTATCAGTATATTATATTGTACTTTGTGGCTTGGTTATTGTGAAGTTTCTATGGAAATATGTCACACATGTGTCATGTTGTTGTGTGGAATGATGTGTTTGTTGTGGTAAAACTGATTCCTTTTTCATCTGTATGTATTTAAAAATCTTTAGAATAGGATTATATCATTAAAAGATAATATTTTTTTATTGATAAGATTGATAAGAAAAAAACAGTCTTATATACCTAAATTAAAGTATAAACATAATGTCTATAAACGTAGGTAGACCTAGAGTTTCCTTAAAGATTAGATTTACAAAAAAAATACATCAGTTTATTACAATTTTGTATTCGACTAAGCTCGCAAAGAAACATTCTAACTACGTCAAATTGACTTGGATGAAGTGGTTAGTGCTTTGACCTGAAAGTGGGGCAAGGGTATCCAATTATACTCGTAATGAAAGCGACTGAAAATCAATACATATAGTCACTGAATATCGAACGAAACAGAACGTGGAGTAAAATCTAGCTACCGTTGACGAAATTTATCATTATCACTGTTATTTTGACAGCTTTCATCCCAGTATGCGCCAGAATGTCAGATTATCTCATATTTGACGTTTCTAATACCGGGGTGACACTTTAAAAAAACTCTCATAAAACTCGTTAACTATAGTAGGTATATAATAATAAGTATCACTAGTTGATCTGTGAGCTGTAGAAATCGCAAACTTTATTCAAATTTCAAAATATCGAAAAACTGAAACGCCCAATAAATCCACGTAATTATCGAAGATGCTGTCAAAATTTCATTAAAATAGTACATATCATATTAGACTTAATATGACGAACTTTCACACATCATATCAGACTTAATTAATAATACACGTTTTGAGCAGCATGAGAAGTGAAAAGTTAATTTTTTTTTCCAATAAAGTACCAGTAGAATGTGTATACAATATTTATTTATGCTGCACCCTTCTAAATCTTCCACTCGTGCGCAGCTCATGTCAAAAATCACGCACACACTAAGGTCATACGGATCTGACACATGAAAACGCAAGCATTGCTAATGTAATGTTGTTCAATATTATGCATTAAACAGTTCACTGACCTTTAATTGGTTCAAGGTCAATTACGTAATTTGGCGATGATATTGTTGATATCATCGCCAATAGATGGACAATAGATGGACTCATAGACTGACATCATGGAAAGGACGGGTAGTAGAAAGAGAGGTAGACCGGTGGATTGACGATATACAAGTGGCTGATAAACAGTGGATGGAGACGGCGAGTAATCGGGATGTTTGGAAATCACTGGAGGAGGCCTTCACCTTCGAGGAGCGAGGGGTTCTTACTTAAAAAATTTAATATTGTTTATGAATGTAATTGTTAATTTAAGCTTTGTTATAATCATGTAGTGAGTAATTTATAAACTTAAAGAATGTTAACTGTTATGTAATGTTTTTAGTAAGAAATATAAGGCATTTTTATTTTATTTATTTATTGTTGATATCTGTATACAATGTTACTTACATAGAACTCCCGCATAGAATAGTGTCGTTGGATTTGGGTTATTCTCCGGACGTTTCGGTCCACCAACCGTGGCCGCATTTTTGAAGATGTGGCTAGGTTTTTGTGGTCAATTTTGACATGTAACATTGCCACCCACGTGGTATTAAAAAAAAAACAATCCCTACTCATTACAAAACAACTCAAAATGGCGCCCAAATGTGTGTAAGGGCTTCTTCAATAATGCCGCCAAGGAAGTCAGGTCTTAGAGCATTTAAGAGGGCGCAGTACGATCGGTGTGGATCGGTTCTCCATACAAACGTATTTATGCTCTCATTTTAAAACGCCATGCTAGAATAACATGAAAATTTGTATACACAATGGGATCCAGCATATCTAGGTCGGATCATAGTTTCTGTTGTTAGAAATTGTAAAAGAAAAAAAATACAGCGGCCTTTTGAGTTTTTTACGGCTTGTATGAAAACCTTAATAATCGCTGTATTTTTTCTCCATTATAATTTCAAGCAACAGAAACTATGATCCGACCTAGATATGCCGGATCCCATTGTGTATACAAAGTTTCATGTAATTCTAGCCTGGCGTTTTAAAATGAGAGCATAAATACGTTTGTATGGAGAAACGAACGTACTGCGCAGTCTTAAAACAGGAGACGCCATTAGTATAGTTACCCTCTGCCAAAAAATAGGCACAATATGTGCACAAAATTATTAAAAACTACTTCATTAATCGATTATAAGTCAGTCTCGAAATCTTTCTCGGCGTGTGAAGAGCTCCGTGAAAATACCTTTATCAGCTGTTTAGGGTAGTAAAACGTTGTACTTTATCAAATGTAGAAAAAGATTGATGATAATTTCACAAAAGCTATTTAAAAACATTCGTGCTGTCGCGAACTGTATCGCGAAGTTTGTAACCCATGATCGGGGCGTGTACTGGCACCTTAAGAGATTATTTACTCTGGCAAGTTTACTACTTGAGGGTAGAGGGAGAACTGTAGTCTCGCGTATTTAAGCGATTAATTCCGTTGGAAAGGCCTCATTCGATGGTCGACTACTGGCAAGGGTACAACTAGTAACGTCTTGCTGCCCGACGAGTTGGAGCTACGCCGCATTGAGAGCTAAGTGTATTTAGATCTTAGCAGCGTAATCGTTCTATAGATTATCTTTAGTGTTCCAAGACAACTTGTATATTGTGTGTGATAATTACCTTTATTTATTGTGATATCTAGATTGTGCCGACGTAAGACTACATGGTTGAACTTAAGGCTATCTAGCGTAGCTATACTGATCTAAGTATTTAGTTAAGCGATGACTAGTAAAAACACAAAATAAAACTATTGAAATAATCATAAAGTCATGCTTGCCTTGGTGAGCTTAAGTGTTGGTCTTTAGTCACCTAAATTTGGTGTGGTGTTATAAATCGTCATTATTAGCTTGCTTATTAAGGCAGTCTCTTGCTGGTACTTGTGCTGGCGTGTAATGGAGACTGGGTTTCTTGTATGAGCAAGGTAACCCCAAAATTACAATGTTCTGTTCATTGATATGCAAATTAAGGAGGTTCCGATGTGCCAGGACTCCAGGTATAGCTTACCATGTATGCGTGCGTATCAATTTACAGGTAAAAGCATTCAGTTCCTGTGCTTCAGGATTGAGTGCATGGCTGACATACAAATGTTCAGCTAACAAGAATAGAAATAAGGCGAAAGCCATCATCGGATTGATATCTTAGTGGTACCATTGAGAAGAAGAAATAATAAATAAGGCTACTACACCATGTGTAGTAGTACGGTCAAAGAACCGTACAAATGCAGCATAGCTATAGTGACTACCACACCAAATGTAATAAACTGTAAAGTAGCTTAGATATATTGGCCTGATAGAACCTTTATGTGCTAAGAGCTATGCACATGTGACAGTTGAAGTCATAGGGTATTTAAACCCACAGGTGGTGAATACGAGAGTCTTGAGATGGGTGCGAAGCAGATAGAATAGTTCGGAGACTGCGCTGGATAATTGAAGGTAGGATTCAAATTCTCCTACTCGATTTGTCGTTACGCCCACAATTTGTCGCAGTCTAAATATGTTTATACATGAGTAACAATTCCTATATCTTAGAATGTCTAACATTCATTACCATATGTAGAGGGCGTAGCGACAAAATGGTGGAGGTGCTGGGATATTTGAATCCGTGCCTATTGTTTAGATGATAGGTTGAGATGATAGGCAGTTTGTTTACCTAGTTCATTCGTACAGGGCTATTTGAACGTCTGTTATGGCAGTTGAAGAGGTTCATGCAGGAATATCGTATGGCATCTAATAATAATTTATCATTACTCATGCATTTCATGGAGTAATTAAAACGCCCCAGCATTATACTTATTTATTTCATAGCAATTTTACATTTTGAGAAGTGCTATTATACGTAGTTTGCAAATTGAACAAATGTCCAGAATACCGACTACAATACAACGTATATTCGTTGAATAACGATTTAATGATATTTCTTCATTTTCTCCAAGTTTATTGCTTCCATGGGACACTGATGGTTATGTCAATCCAGTTACGGCCGGGCTGGTTGTCGTATCGATGAGTGTTCCTATGTCGTAGAATAAATTAACGATCTTCTCTGGCTTGCATTTTCATGAACTAGAAAATTTATCAATGATTTCTTGATAACATCATAAGATCTCTTACAGTTGCCACAAAGTCCCTAGATAAACACAAAACTAAAGGGTGATGGCTTGAAATATATCAATCGTTTGCGTATGCTGTAAACGCATCCATGAATAATTACTTCATGCGAAAGTTATCTAAAAGCAAAGAATGCTAGACTTATTAATATGACAGGAGCCATACGATAATATACTCGTAGTAAGGGATTGAACTAGCGTTGTAGTTAGTGGCAATTGGAATACCTCTGTACAGAAACAGCTCAATTTCTAAATCTCTTTATGAGGGTAGTTGAATATTTCGCGGCGATGGGCCGAAACATCTTTCACATTGAGTTAGGGTTGGAGACAATTAGAAAGTTGTGTTATGAAAGAGTCAACTAATTTGACAAAGATTGAATAGTGAAGGATGGCAATTTGCGCAGCACACGGGTTTGTTAGGCAGAATCGTCAATCCCCGTCGGATGCGGTTTGTTTTGAAGTATGGAGTGTGACACTGCTATAGAATTTGGATTAAGTTCAATTGTTTACTCGAGGGTATATTTCACGGCGGGCAGTGGTACGCGATTATGACTTCTTAGCTTGTTGATTTGTGAAGTGCTTATGTTTCTACCCAAATATGTGATTATAACTACGAGTAAACTCGTGAAGCTATTTAGTCTCATTTAGTATTGAATGTGTCAACTGGTAGCACTATGAGTATGCCCTAGCGGATACAGAGAAATTTGGTAGTTGCACATGTGTCATCATATTTGGTTCAGAGTTGATTGACCTTCAATATGATCAGTTTGGTCTGGTTTATTAACTACAAAGATCGTTCGTCATTATGAACGTGTGGGTAGCGTATTTTCTAGTGATCATCTACCTACTTGCAATTAAATAAGAATTTGCTTACGGACCGATTTGTGTCGGAAATTTCCATTGGAAAGAGTAATGATTCCTTTGATTTGGCGAACATAACATGCAGTAGATGTGAGTCTATTTGGCTTTCGTAGCAATTTATGCCTACCTAGCATGGTAGGAAAACTAGTGCGTTCAGACATAATCTGTTACATGGCTAGCTAAGAAATACAAACGTTTCAGTTACATCACTTAGACACACTGATGGATAGTACCAACCTAAGTGAAGTAAATACATATAGTCATTACAACGTCACATAACTTCAATTTGATGATTAACTTGTTCCTTTTGCACGAAGATGAGTGCGAGTTAATGTGTACGTATGTCAGTAATTATGATTTCTATTTCAGACAAATGCCTTGTAGTTTACTTCATTCATATGCACAAAGTTATGAAAGGTATCGTATTTTCCATTTAGTTATTATAACATATCGACTACCGTAGGGTAGGCTCAATAAGCGTAAAGCAAAATGGCAAAAATGAGTTATGAATGCAGTTAATACTGGCTTTATCCCTATCAAATGATAAACGTCCGGATAGCTTGTAAGGGACGACCATGTTGATGGGCAGAGGAGCGTAGTTTGATTAGTGTAAAGGAAAAGAGGTGTAGATTCATTTAATGACAAACATTCATTTAAATGTGTTATATAACTAAAAGGTTTAGAGTTTATTTCTAAAACCAAAACAGTTTAGCGGTCTTGAAAAATCGCATTTCAACTAAATTTGATAAACTTATGGTTCAAACTTTATTGTATTAGACTTCATATCTCTTACGGTTCACGTGAGAGGACACTTTGTGCTATTGATCTTAATCATGTGAGATATGACTACAATATAGAGTAAATAAAAGACGTCTGTGTTGGTAGTCCAGTCGCGCGGTATAAAGTTTGCGCGAGACCTAAATGGTTATTCACTTTGTAAATATACAAAGGTCTAGTACAAGTTCAAATCGTCATCATCATCAAATCGTAACTCCACAATATTATATGGATTTCCAAACCAGAGCTAGAACGTATTGTTTATGTTTTCTTTGATCGAAACTTCGAAACTTAGAAAACTGAGTTTGTTGCAGGTGTGTTGTTTGATTTGTCGGACATATGATATAGGCATGATATTTACATAGTTCAATGAAATAAAGACTAATACTTAACAATGATATGTGGAAATTCATGGATACGATCTAAAGATTGAGAAAGCTTGAAGTTACCTTTGCAACGATTCATTTACCATTTTGATACTAACTATCAAAAGTTATTTCGTGTCGTAATTGTGACAAATAACTACTTACAAGTGTCAGATTTCTATGACACAAGGGTCACGTCTGTAACTGCGGGTCAATCCTGCGCCAGTGCAAGTGCATAATAGTTCCAATTTTTCTCTGTGTAACTCATTTAGATTACAACCTGTCTTGTAACAATTGTGACTTTAATTAAACACTCTTAAGGAAGAAGGTGATCTTATCATTCATTTCACCTCTTACACGTCTAGTTTATTTGTAGCCATAGAAAAGCTTTACTTATTATGTAGAGGTGTCATAATGCCGTAACTTATAAACTTTAAATAGTTCAATCACGATTGATAGAAGTATGATAAATGCAAGACAGTCTATTTATAGTTTCATACCTAAAAGATAAAAGTTTCATGTGTGGGCAGTTGTCCTAATTTCAGGGACTTTGATAAATAATTTGACTTCGCTGATCAGAAGGAATGAATATTGCGGACAATGAGTAATATCATAAATCTCATATGTTATTGTTTTCACTTTTCTCTCAATTCAATGCAATTCATAGAAATGACTTAACGGAAACTGTGGTCGGCTGTACAGATATATTTTAATTATAAATTTGATGTTAGCATCACTGCTCTAATGGTATACCTAAATAAGTAGTGGTTGCCAAAGGAATTTCGCACTTTAATTATTATTTTGGACTTTGAATTTTTTCTGAATTTGACTTTTGGTATTATTTTTAAGTCTGATATTATTTTTGATTTAATTATTTCTCCTTTAACCTGAGAGTTAATGAGAAGTTTCATGACTTTGTTCAGAAAGTTTCATGACTTTTAAATTTAAACTTTGTAGAGCATACCTACTTTATAGTTTGATTTTATATTGACAACATTGGATTGGATTTGAAAATGATTTATGAGTCTTAATTGGGACTTCAATTGATTAACTTATTATTTTATTTGGAACTGTAGTTGATGTTAGTTACATCAATACAAATGCACATTACTTAACTAGAGCTTTAATCGAAGTATTAAAATAAAATTAAACTACATTGTTCATTTATTAGAAATGCAGTAACAAGTTACCGATGTTGAATTTTGTTTGACATCTTGAATTATAAAGCAGTTTTAAGCTCTTTGGGTTGAATACAGTCTGTTTATCTGCATTTACACGATTAGACAAATAAAGGGACTATGCTGAAAGGACTTCGACTCATACATCATACATGATAAAATTCAATCTGACTTTGGCATAGTACCAGATATTTTAATGAAGATACAGTCAAGGAAGGGCATCTGGTCTTTAGTAAGTTAGAGGTAACTGTAAGACGTTTCAACAGTGACTTCATAGTGTTAGAATAGCATCAACTCCTGCCTCTGAGGAAATCTGTTTAATGAGCAAATACTTAATATATATTTTGATACTTAACTATACAGCTACGTTTATAAAGGAAGATTCTGGTAGATTTTCTCAATTTATGAATAAACCATTCATACTTATAACTTGACTATTTAGTTAAGTGGTTCGAAGCGGTATCTTACATATGCATTTGTTTATGTGCATAAAAGTATATAGGTTTGCGAATCACTCGGATATTCATGAAGTTAATTCTCGAGTACCAGAGTTTATAACGGATTTACAGTTGAGTAGACTAGTACTTTCATATTCTTACCTGGTGAAATAAAATATACCTTAGGTATAATGGTTATTTAAACCAGTTAACATTCATCGAAGATATTGATCGTAGATATTGATTAATTATTAACCAGGTGCAGCCAGTGATTATTTATGCATAGTTATTCTAAATTAATGAAAGAATTAGTCAAATTTACATAATGTTAGCGATTACCTACATATGATATGGACATATAACCCTGATTACTATACATAGTATATCAATATAGTATGGATTTGGTTATAGTTTTGAGTTCCCGAGAAACTTGTTGATAATATTTAATGCATAATATCTAGATAAGATTATCACGAAACGTGTATAATATACATCCATGGACCATGGAGATTAGATACTTTGAATTCAACTTGGTGATACTTGAGCTAAACTTGTACCTATAATTCCAATTACTTGTGGAAGTTATTATATATTAAATAAATCAAAGATTTGAGTCGGCATTCATATGAAGTACATAATCAGATTTAGAATCAATCACTATTACTTGAACGTACTTAGAACACATATGTATGCATATGTGTGTATTATGTGTATGACACTATGACTTTAACAGAGCTTCTTCTGAAAGGATTTCGTGTTATATTTTAGGCTACAAAACGCCTCTTAAGTGGGAAAATTGCTGATTAAAGTTATTTAACGCGCTAGCGTATACTAACTGGGGTTGATAGTTGTTACTTGATTTCAAGGTACTTATTTGCAAGATTTAGTAGGTTTTATAGTATCTGAGTTTCGTGGAGCTATGACGGCTGAAACTTTATGCTCTTGACTATCCAGAGGATATTCTTACTTCTGATATGGACTTTAAATTGGAAATTCAGTCTTTAGCAATATTCATTAATTAAGCTGAGTATTAGTGGATGCTTAATGATTAGTTAATTCAAGAAGTACTATCCAATTGCTTTTGTTTTGGTATTATGGATCTATGATAGTGAGAGATAGATAGATACCTACTATATCGAAGATGAGTTCTTGCAGTGGGTAGAGGTCTACACTTAGAAGAGACACTTGATTTCTCAGATATTGGCTTACAATAGGGTGGATACATGGATCCACAGGAACTACTTGTTGCTTGTTAACAAAAGTGACATAAGTATCGTATATATCATGTTCTCTCGCACCTCGTCTTTACATAGTGAGCCAACCTGAAGCTGCATCGTTATGAGTTGTCTTGTTCGTTATATCACAAGTTATGAAAAGGGGTGTAACTCAGATGAACAAGTTGTTAAAGCTTTGTAGACATGAGACTTCATTAACGACCACAGGTGGTAAGGGGAGTCTCGAAGGTCTCAGGCTATGGTGATGCGAGTGACAGAGAAAGAGTAAGCGACAAGAAGCTCAGGTCATGTCAACCTTATTGATCTACGTATGTGCGTCAGGTCTATACAATTATGGAAGGAAATGAGACGGCAGGACTGACTGGCGTAGCCATGTCCTGACTTGTTTTGTCGTCGGCTAATTAGTTATCCAGGAGGGATCGCTCTCTAGCGATTAGTCGCCTGTTGTATAGCTCTGCTGTTATCTCGCTATATTTGGAGTTGGGTTGCATTGTACCTATTTGTATGGAAATATGCATTTTTTCTTTTGGCTGGCGAGGTCTGTCAAGCGAGTTAATCCTGTACTTGACAGATTGTAGAGATGGACATATAGATTTGGATAGCCATAGAAAGAATTACGGTTAGGCAGTCAGTTCTAATATGGCACAAACAAAGAGAGTGAAAGAGTTTGGTGCTTCAGTATGCTGTTAAGTGTCCGAGTTACCAGAGTTGGCTGTAACTGTGTGTCAGTTACTAGTTGACTCTGTGTAGCTGTGTCTTGATTACCGGAAGTCAGCGGAGCCCTTTGGGCTGTAACTGTGTGTCAGTTACTAGTTGACCCTGTGTAGCTGTGTCTTGGTTACCGGAGGTCAGCGTAGCCCTTTGGGCTAAACTGTGTGTCAGTTACAAGTTGACTCTGTGTAACCACCTCATATACCTGTGCGAGATGATGCTCCTTTGCAAATATGTAATTGTGTCATATTCATGGGCAAAGCAGTGGTTGATTGATACTCATTACATATGGTATGTGGTGTTCCCGAATGTATTATTATGTTACATTCGTTCATGGGTCGATTGTGTTGAATGCGTTGTGTTGAATACATTATCATGTTGACAGAACTTCTATCCAAAGATTGGAAAATGACTCGGTATCCCTTATTTTCTCTTGGTTGTCGGGAGTGTCGCGAACTGTATCGCGAAGTTTGTAACCCATGATCGGGGCGTGTACTGGCACCTTAAGAGATTATTTACTCTGGCAAGTTTACTACTTGAGGGTAGAGGGAGAACTGTAGTCTCGCGTATTTAAGCGATTAATTCCGTTGGAAAGGCCTCATTCGATGGTCGACTACTGGCAAGGGTACAACTAGTAACGTCTTGCTGCCCGACGAGTTGGAGCTACGCCGCATTGAGAGCTAAGTGTATTTAGATCTTAGCAGCGTAATCGTTCTATAGATTATCTTTAGTGTTCCAAGACAACTTGTATATTGTGTGTGATAATTACCTTTATTTATTGTCATATCTAGATTGTGCCGACGTAAGACTACATGGTTGAACTTAAGGCTATCTAGCGTAGCTATACTGATCTAAGTATTTAGTTAAGCGATGACTAGTAAAAACACAAAATAAAACTATTGAAATAATCATAAAGTCATGCTTGCCTTGGTGAGCTTAAGTGTTGGTCTTTAGTCACCTAAATTTGGTGTGGTGTTATAAATCGTCATTATTAGCTTGCTTATTAAGGCAGTCTCTTGCTGGTACTTGTGCTGGCGTGTAATGGAGACTGGGTTTCTTGTATGAGCAAGGTAACCCCAAAATTACAATGTTCTGTTCATTGATATGCAAATTAAGGAGGTTCCGATGTGCCAGGACTCCAGGTATAGCTTACCATGTATGCGTGCGTATCAATTTACAGGTAAAAGCATTCAGTTCCTGTGCTTCAGGATTGAGTGCATGGCTGACATACAAATGTTCAGCTAACAAGAATAGAAATAAGGCGAAAGCCATCATCGGATTGATATCTTAGTGGTACCATTGAGAAGAAGAAATAATAAATAAGGCTACTACACCATGTGTAGTAGTACGGTCAAAGAACCGTACAAATGCAGCATAGCTATAGTGACTACCACACCAAATGTAATAAACTGTAAAGTAGCTTAGATATATTGGCCTGATAGAACCTTTATGTGCTAAGAGCTATGCACATGTGACAGTTGAAGTCATAGGGTATTTAAACCCACAGGTGGTGAATACGAGAGTCTTGAGATGGGTGCGAAGCAGATAGAATAGTTCGGAGACTGCGCTGGATAATTGAAGGTAGGATTCAAATTCTCCTACTCGATTTGTCGTTACGCCCACAATTTGTCGCAGTCTAAATATGTTTATACATGAGTAACAATTCCTATATCTTAGAATGTCTAACATTCATTACCATATGTAGAGGGCGTAGCGACACGTGCTTGATCATTCGAGCTACTCTATCAAAATGGCGTCAAACGTCACTTTGACGTCACCGTATTTAAAGAAATAAGGGCTACTGTTTATGAGAATTTCTTTGAAACATGGTTCTTATAGACTTCGGTCAATTTGGCCATCCTATAGTAACCCAATAATGGATCTAATGTTACCAAGAATAAGGTCGAATTTTATTGCTCAACTTTAGTATTTTGAATGTGCGTGAGTTGATTGTTTTAGTGTATGTGGGTGCGTAGTAATTGAATAATATATTGCAAGAGTGCGTAGTTTTTTTAAATGTGTGTTACCTCGACCCCCTCAAAAAATAGCATAATATTTTATTTGGTAAGATACGCTGATGGCTTCAACAGTGTTAAATGCTCTAAGAGTCAGAGAATAACCCAAATCCACCGACACTATTCTATGCGGGCGGCCTAACCATAATTGGCTACTTGACATGGTTCTATTTGAACCACTTAGTAGATAGGATAAAAAATCTATATGGGACCAACTACAATAGAGCAGAACAAAGTCAAAAATTACGCACAAACGTACTTACCATGCGGCCAGCAACCTTCCAAACGGATCCTACAATTGAACTTTGATTGACTACCAAGTTGAAGTGTGTTATGGGCGATAGGCTAGCAACCTGTCACTGCAATATCATATTTTCTCCACCTATAAACCTTCAGCTAAAAGTGGCAGTGAAAATTTATTTTCATGTGCTCTGCCTATCCATTTTGGGAATATACGCGTGAGTTTATGTATGTAAATGAAACGCTTAGTCGAGTACAGTCTATATTAAAACAAGCGGAAAGTTAGGTACGATCACAATATGATTCACATTCGCTGTTGTGAAGTAGGTCAGCGGTGCTTGAATACTTCAAGAATTCCAGTTTAGTAACGCAACGCAATTAATAGTACATTACGATACAAGTGCAGAAAACAGGAAATTCTCAACGAGTGGTGATAAATTAAAACACGACCGAAGGGAGTGTTTTAAATCGACACGAGTTGCGAATTACCTGTTCGCACGTGTATCGTACAACGGTTTTACAGTACATATGGCTCTTTAAAGTTTCGACATATGCACGTAATCTGCTGATTACCGCACTCGTGCGGTAAAGTAGCACCATATGTACTGTAAAGCATGTTACATTTTACAACATTTATATGTACAGTCGACGAATATGAATTCTGGGCTACTTCGTACTTTGCCACAGTGACATGAATATGGGATCTCTAGCAGCTTTCATATTGATTTTCACTGTGACAAGACAAGATACGAAGTAGCCCAATCAATGAAATTCCTCGACGTACGTACATACTTATGTAATAAAAAAATTTCATGATACGACGGTGGCCATAAGCGGTCCCCGGTCATCCTTCAGGATTTATGGTGGGCGGCGGTTAAGAAGTCAATCCTGTCCTGACACCTGTCATTTCTATACAGTTTATAACCTCAAAGAGACTTTTAGGTTATAAAATCTATGGAAATGACAGGTGTCAGGATTGACTTCTTAACCGCCGCCCACTATAACTGCACTGGGACACGGCTGTTTATCTACGTAGAACGAAACGTGTATGATAGCGGCCATATTGTGTCAAAAAGATTTTGACGACATACCTGTCCCGAGTTCGAATCCCGGCCAAGACATTATTTGTGCATTTAGTCCGGATTTTGTTCATGGGTCTTGGATGTTCTCTATGTATTTAAGTATGTATATCGTCGTCTAGTACCCAGAGTACAAGCTTTGCTTAGTTTGGGACTAGGTCGATTTGTGTAAGATTGTCCCCCAATATTTATTATTTATTAATTTATGGACGATTCACACCAAACAGCTGGAGTCGGCGCGCACGCCACCAGAGTCAAAGGAATTCGAACCCTCCGTACAGAAGCTACACTTCGTATCCAAACGGCAGCGGCAGAGCCGGCGGCAGTGGACCGGAGACCGGCTTGCCCGCAACCCATTCAAATATGAAATCTAACTTCTGTACGGAGGGTTCGAATTCCTTTGACTCTAGTGGGGTGCGCGCCGACTCCAGCCTTCAGTGTGAATCGTCCATTAGAGCGTGCAGCATGCAAGCTGCTCTTAATGAAGAATGATGTTTATTGTAGGAAATGCTCGTTATGGTCACATGAGGGGGTCACATGGAGATACATCTAACCATAATCGTCACGACAGTCCGATACGACTCAAGTTAAAATTGTAGTTTCCGTTAAACTTTTGCACACATCGCAATGTACGTCTAATGGACAAATAGAGCCTAACATTATAATATATTGAAAACTTTTAAATGTATACTTTCTGGTATACTTTTGGCCCAACGCAGGGAATTTTTTTAATACCTTGATGACGCATCTCCATGGCAACGAAATTGTTATAACCCCCCCTGTCGGTACAGTACCATACATCATACATGGCACAGATGAAAGAATACAAAGATGTTAAAATAAAGACCCAAGATAGATTAGAACGGAGAATGCTGCAACGACAGGACCAGCCCGGCTAGTATGATAGCTTATACCGTCACGTTATATGGCCAAAATGTACTGAAAAGTCACATAAAACGTGACGGTATAAGCTATCATACTTTTTTTTAATCGTATGGCATTTATTTACGAACCGTGAGATCTTCGAGAAGACAAGTACGGTTGCCAGTTTTTGTTGCACTTTTAGCACCACCCAGGAGTCACGTGTAGGGTAACGGTGGGTATTCCCTACGGACGTAGTGCAACTTCGACCCCCCTTTGTCAAGTGAGTGGGCAACTTGACTGCTAGAAGTTCTCAAGCCGCCCGAAGGCCTCTAACTTGGCTTAACGACTGCTGTCGTAGACAGCAACCGGCTTAACGTGCCTTCCAAAGCACGAGAGCGCTCAGTTAGCAACCACTCAAAGCGGTCACCCATCCAAGAACTGACCTGCGCCCACATTGCTTAACCTCGCATACCGCACGCGGTACGCGGGCGTCGCTGGGCCACGAGCGCTCCATAGTTCCCCACTGTTACTTAAGTTTCGCAATAGGCTTATTTAAAAAAAAAAATTAACGATGCCATTCGAACCAGTTTTAAAAGAGGATTAAAATTTTGTATGGGACCAACTAGGATTAAAGCACAACAAATGCCGCAAATGACTGTCAAAGGTAGATATTGTTTCCGGAGACCAAAAACGCTCCATACTAATTGACAGATTATTATGACGTCACAATGCACGCGCCCCGTACCAACGATGTATGGAAAAACAAGAAAATTGCTATTTTAACCGTGAAATACGGTGTTTAAGGATATAGTCGTCATACAATATCTTTTTTATTGAATCATGAACATTTTTGTGGTAGCCTTTGTTTTTTTAGATGATAAAAAAAAAACAAACTTAAGTCTCGTATTTTATTATTATTCTGATTTTGTTTTGTAATTATCAGTTTATTAAAAAAAAAAACAGTAAAAAATTAAATTTATATTAATAGATTATACCTCCCATCCATATTTTCAGGGTCATGCTGTAGCGCGCCGTTCCCGCCGACATATTGCAAGGCTCGCCGTTTTTCCGGTAGTAATAATTTACTAGCCGGGCTATATAATGATGTTGAGAGGCAAATGCAGGTACCTCTGCCAACAGCATATCCTCAGGAGCTTTGGCGACGAACATCTAGCCAGTAGTGGTGTTATGGCTGATGCGGTTTCCTGGTGGAGGGTATTCTACGCCTTACAGAAGAGCAGCCATAACACCACTACTTATCCACTCAATAACTCAAAGGTTAGCTGTAAGAAATCCCTTATAGGGATAAGCTCGCCTTTGTACCTACCGTCAGAATGTTTAAGACCAAACACGAAATATGCAAATGATCAACATTGATTGATTATTCATTCCACCTTGATTCATCCGTCCGTAGTACTCTCGACTAGTTTGCGAAAGTCCAATCCTTGTAAGAAATAGCTCATTGCAATCTTTTTCCCTTGTTTGGTTTGCGTAATAATTTATGGTTTTTTTTTATGACCAGCGATTGGCCTTAGTCTCACCTGATGGAAAGCGATGACAAGGCCTAAGATGTTGCTCGCTGGTTCAGTAACAGCCTATTCACTCTTATCTTGAAGAGACCCAGATTGTATGTATCAGGAAATGAAACTAAAAATTGTGTTTGGTCCTAAACTTTTTGACGGTAGTGTACATATACAGATGTCAGCTGTTCTTGTAGTAGTTGTAGTTACTGTTTTATTGTTGTAAGAATTTTACATATATACATACATACATACTTTATCGAACATCAGCTACTGACCCCGAAATCAGTCTCAAATCATAAAGTTTGAAACTGATTTAGGGAAAATTATTTACAGAATAGAGATGTAAGTATATCAGGCAGGTACTTATTGTGTTATAGCGCAAATTATCAGTTATATGTTTTTGAAATCCGTGACAAATTGTCACGCAATCGCGTAAATGCGTGAATAATTCATTTGTGTATCATTAAATGCGGAACGTGAAGTTATCGAAGTAAAGGACGTTTTATAATGCACTTAATTCTAAAGGTAAGATTTTCATTGTATACATACCTAAAGTAAACATCCATAATCCCACTGAATGACACAGTTTAATAATACCTAATAGTTGAACCTATTGATCAGTCTATAAATATAAAATAAAAATGAAATAAACAAATATTGGGGTGCAATCTTACACAAATCGACCTAGTTTCAAGTGCAGACCCAGGAACAATATTCGCGATAATTGCACAAATAAAATACCCTGACCGGGATATGTCATGACATCCGATTGAAAATCCTAAGACCAGTTGGAAAACCTGTTACGTAAAAAGTTGTTTATAGTCATCAGTAAAATACCGGAATCGATTAATTGCCTTAATATCGACCCATCAAAAACATAAATGTGAAAATGGCAGCCAAGTTCACCGACAAAAGAATTGAGATCTAAATGGGCGCCAAGTTCCGTAGATTACCTATCTGAAAAATTTACAAGTTTGGCACTAGATTGTTTACAGCAAACCTAATTTACTGCGGCTTAATGCATTTTGAGCCTTAACTTGGCAGTTTTCTATGCAGTATGTTATAATACCATAAAAGATGTTGGATATTTAAGAAAACTGCCAAGTTAAAGCTCAAAATGCATTAAGCCGCAGTAAATTAGTTTTGCTGTAAACAATCTAGTGCCAAACTTGTAAATTTTTCAGATAGGTAATCTACGGAACTTGGCGCCCATTTAGATCTCAATTCTTTTGTCGGTAAACTTGGCTGCCATTTTCACATTTATGTTTTTGATGGGATATCATAACTTTTTGCCAAATTTCATCCAATGGTGCTTTCCCAGAGCGAATGCACGAGTTACTATACAAAATACCCAAACCGCTATAGGTGCACCTAAAATATTTGAAGAATTCCCTCGATTTCTCCAGGACCCTATGATCACATTCTGACCCGATGACAATGGGACCACCCCGGAAGTATACCGTTTCAAACAAAAAAAGAATTTTCCAAATCAGTTAATTTCAGATTTTTTCTGGTGTATACACATAATTACCAAGCTGCATGCCAAATTTCAGCTTTCTAGGTCATCTGGAAGTGGGTTAGGTTTTTGATTACTAGTCACTCAGTCAGTCAGTCAGTCAGTGGTAAAAATGCCGTTTTTTGTAATTTAATATCTCAATAACTATTAAACCTGTATTTATGAAATTTGGGGTTCTAGTTGTTCTAAAGGATCTTAATATACTATGTACCAAATTTCATGTTTTTATGTTAGATAGATTTGGAGTTATTGGGGGGTCAAAAGTGGCTCCAAACGGTTCGTGTAATATAACACACGGCTGCTGTCCGCCAGTTCCTGGGGTGAACTTGGCTGGACACGCTGCCGCGTGTCTAGATTAGGCAGGCCGTAAGCTCGTTTGCCATTGTCAATCTATAAAGAAACCATCGGGAATTTGGTAAAATATGGCAGTTACAATATAAAAATTGTAAACAGCGACCTGTGAAGCTATTTAACTTCGTATCACGACATTTACCGATGACGTGATAATGGCTGTTGATGTTGATGATGCAAGTATACGTCACTGCACTAAATGACGTAAAGGACAACATTAGACACGCGATAAATTTGTGTGCTTTTATCGGTTCGTAACAACGTGATTTTTAATGCGGACCATTTACGCTTAAATCTACTCCGGTCTACTTTAGTAAATACTAGCAAACAGCTGTCCAGCGAACTACGAACCGCCCCTACCCGTTCCGTAATTTATTTTACAGTACATATGGTGCTACATTACAGCACGAGTGCGGTAATCAGCAGATTACGTCCATATGTCGAAACTTTAAAGAGCCATATGTACTGTAAAATTTTGAACGACACACGTGCGAATAGGTAATTCGCAATTCGTGTCGATTTAAAACACTCCCTTCGGTCGTGTTTTAATTTCCTGTTCTCTGCTCTTGTATCGTAATGTACTATTCTCTCACCTCATATTTTACCGACATTTTCATATAGTTATTCTGCTATTCGGAGCGAAGACAAATCATAAAAACAAAGATGATAAAAATCGCCCCAGCCGTTCTAGAGTTATTATAAAACAAAGTCGTGTTACTAACACGACTTTGTTTTATATATTATATTACATATAATTATAATATACTAGCGACCCGCCCCGGCTTCGCACGGGAGCAATGCTGATACTAATTATGCGCTATTTATAGGCACGCGCCGTCGGCCGCCCGGCCGGTACCGCCGCAACCGCTACGACCCTGCATTGTAAATCTGTAATATCTTCGAAAATATTCATTTAAATTAGTACATGCTGTAAAGGGCCATATTGGTCTACATTAAATGCACAATATATTTAAAGTACTTAATTGGATAATTATTAATGCTGTATTGCTTAAAATAGCTTCGTAAATAAGCCATTATTTCTCGTAAAAAGTAAAGGATAAAAAATGGTTATTGTGGATGATCCTTAAGAGATGGACACATACCATCGCGGACTTTTTTTGTAGACCTTTTTAAGGTGCACAATACTGTAGTACATTATTTTGTTATATCTCGTAGGGTTCAGCCAGCGTTTGCAATGTTAAGCGCAAAGAAATGTGTTTATTTACGACATCACATTAGAAACCTCTAAAATAAATTATATGCCCCCAAGGATACGCTGTGAGGGACCTGCACATGTTTCAAGTTGCCAACACACACAACGTATCCTCAGTACTCGGAAGGCAACGCGCTTGCGATTCTCCTGGATTCCCGAGCTTTCATAGGCTACGGTGTCTGCTTACGGTGCCAACCTTGGCGAAGGTTCAGGTGACATCAAAGATTTCAAAAAGTATGACCCTAATTGAGTTAAATTGTGTTTTTCTTATGAAATGTGATGTTTTATCGACAAAGAATCCTTGAAACGACGGAAGTTAAAGAAAATATAGTTTCCATGCGCGATAAGTTCTTTCAAAACAGTTTTATCTCTACATATATGTATAAATACATGTACGTTTATAAAACACCTATTGACTACTAGTAATGCACACTAATCCGTATTAGTATTACGAGTGATATTTATTAAGTTTTCATTTCAACCACATGGCACCGCCATATTGAAAAAAAATCCAATAACTGAACGGACCAAAATAATCCATATAACTATCGAACAAACTGCACACAAAATTTCGCGAGAGTCGGTTGAGACTTGAGAAATGCGACCACGGAAACCAGGACAAACTAAAGCATTTTTGCCGAATCTGAAGCGGAGACCTTTGTGTAACTCCGTCAATATATGTAAAACTGTGTGTGTCTGTTACCTTCTTTTGATTAAACTGGATGAAACAGTAGTGATGCAATTGAATATGAAGATATATTGGCTCTTTGAGAAGGGTAAAGCATACTTTCATCCCGAAAACAACCTACGGGGATGAAATCTGGTTGAAAGTTTGTATGGGAATGAGACTAATGTATAACTTATCTAGGAGCTTTGGACCAATCTATTGCTATATAATAACCCTTACAATAACTTAATAATTTCAGTACATAAACATCTTATATAGCAATTATCATCACTTCGGATGCCTTTGGTAAATCCCACGGTAATACTTTAAGTAAACTGTGACGTATACGATAACATATTTCACAACACAACTAAAAGTAAACAAACATTACTGTTTATTCTATCTAATAAGTGAATAAAATTCAATGTATGTGCATGTTTGTCATACTGTTCGTTTCGATTTTTACGTTGCATTCGTTGTCGTTAATAGAGAGAGAAAACACTAATAGAAGTAGACCTCAGCGGAACGCCACCTACAACAATTTAATAGCAATTATTTCTATAATAATTATAACGAGTTGCACGCGGACGGAGTCAAAAGCTAGTCTATTATAATGTGTATAGATAGATACACGATACACATCTAAGAAAGCTCAATGTCACTGGGCAATGGAGCGAGCTATTTATTTATTTGAAAGGTCATTGTGGAGATCCTTGGGAGGACTTCGTCCAGCAGTGGACGTCATTCGGCTGATATGATGATGATGAGATACACATAGGCCATAGATAGCAGATTCGTTAGTTAGAATGATATAAGGGCATACGGGTACGACTATACGTAGTACGAACATCTGCCCGGCTAGTATGATAGCTTATACCGTCACGTTTTATGTGACGTTTCAGTACATTTTGGCCATATAACGTGACGGTATAAGCTATCATACTAGCCGGGCTGGAGTCCATCCATAGCCTTGCGATCCTGACCGGCCGTTTCATAGCGTCCGTTGGAATCCAGATGCATTTAACATACCTACCTATGCGTAAATCGCCGTTTAAAACATGACATCAGTTGACAGATAAGACAATAACACGCATATTTATTTAAAAAAAAACAGCCTTTTGAGAGTCGGGACTCTCGTACCGAAGGTTCCGTATTAAAAATATTTTTATTATATGATGTAACTAAAAATTTACGGTATTTGCAATTTTTCTTTATCTGTGCTATAAGACGTTGCTTCGTACCAAATTTCAAGATTCTGAGTTCACGGGAAGTACCCTGTAGGTTTTGATTCCCTTGCGAGTGTCGAAAAATTGCGGCATAAACGGCTGTATCTTTTGATTGCGTTGGCTTAGAAGTTTGATTTTTTCACAGCTCCAAGGGACAGTAGACCCGAATATTTGATATACATTCCAGCTTGATACTTTCACGCGTTCCTGACAAAAAGGGTCTTCACAGACAGACAGACGGACGGACAACAAAGTGATCCTATAAGGGTTCCATTTTTTCTTTTCGAGGTACGGAACGCTAAAAACCAACAGATTGCATAATCTATCCATTATCAAACCGAAACCTTGAGATACAAAATGGCATTGACTTGAATCTAATCGCAAGAAAATACCAACCAAGTAAGTAAATACTTCAAACAAACGATGTCAATCACAACCAAGGAATGAGTGCAAATATGTCGACGACCTTATTTAAAAACAAATAGCACTTACACAGAGACATACTTAATAGGAAGCCCCTAATACCTTGTAATGTATAATAATAATAAATTAATAACACACGTTTTCTTACGTAAATAAACATTTTATAATTTTAATTTTCATAGAGTTAAATATAACAAGGATTGAGTCATGTTTAGTTTTTACGGTATATACGAGGGTAAAACTGAAAGTTTCGGGAATAGAAGAAAATATGCAGTATAAGTGAGTTTATTTATTTTTATTGTTTTTCAAAATATTCTCCTTTGTATTTCATGCACTTATGCATGCGTTCAAACCAGTCCATAAAGCACTTTTTGAACTCTGAAGTAGGGGTCGACAAAATGGCTATTTTATAGGCCTCCACTGCTTCTTCTGGCGTCTGAAACCGCTGACCACGCAGTTTGTCCTTGATTCTGGGGAATGTAAAAAAGTCGTTGGGACTTAAGTCAGGGCTATATGGAGGGTGGTCCAATATTTCGACTTTTTCACCGTCCAGGTACTCAGTTGTTGTCCGAGCGGTGTGTGGGCTGGCGTTGTCGTGGTGAAGGATGATGCGACGACTAGGGTTTGTTTTTCGGAGTTCAGCAAAGACGTTCGGCAAACAAATAGTGGTGTACCAATCAGCATTGACTGTTCTACGATCCTCAAGAGCCACAGTAGCTACGTGACCAGATTTAGAGATAAACGTAGCCACCATCTTCTTAGCCGTACTGCGAGAACGAACAACTTTTGTGGGTTTGAGCTCGTCTTCGAAGACCCATACTCGGGATTGGTTTTTAGTGTCAGGCTCATAAGCGTATATCCACGACTCGTCACCTGATACTATGCTAAAAACAGCATTTGAGCGTCCCTTGTTAAATCTTTTCAAAGTTTTGCGGCACCAATTGACACGGACTATTTTCTGCTCGTCAGACAATAGGTGAGGTATCCAACGGGAAAATAACTTTTTCACGCCTAATTCTTCTTTTAAAATAATTTGTATTTGACTCATTCCAATACCCAGGTGCTCTTGAATTTCCCGATATGTCACATGTCGGTCTTCATTTATCAGACGACGCACAACATCGACGTTTTCTTGCGTGACTGCCGATTTTGGTCGACCTTCACGCACTTCGTCGGTGAGGGATACACGGCCACGTTGAAATTCTGAATACCACCTGTATATTGTAGTCTTTGAAGGAGCTTCAATATTAAAAGCAGCAACCATCCGCTCTTCACATTGTTTTTGTGTTAGTCCACTTTTAAAGTCATAATAAATCATAGCTCTGAAATTTTCACGGCACAATTCCATTTTAAGAAGTGACTCGACGACTTCAATAAACAATTGAAACCGAACCATACTTTTTTTTTCTAAGTGGCCAGTGTGTTGAGATAAGGAAACTTCAGAGATTATAAAAAGGTATAATACATGTTAAAAATAAATTAATAAGTATTCGATTCCCGCCACTTTCAGTGCAAGCCTCGTACTTTAGACGGTGGCAAAACAAGCAAAGGGTCTGCCTGATGGTAAGCAGACAACGTAACCTATGGACGCTTGCGACTGCAGAATACACGGTTTTTATACTAAAACTTTGGTATGCTAGGAATGCGTAACGTGCGCACGTGTGTTACATCATATGTGTATCAGCTGTGAACAGGTGTTTATGAGCTAAGCTGTAAACAGCTATTAGGGTGTGACCTACAACCCAAAGCTGTCAATACACTTTGACGTAAGTATATGGAAAAACTGTTACCTCCAATTGTATTCTAATCGCAGTTACATAATACGAGACTCGCAAGCGAGTAACATTAGAGGTACATTGCGGGTTACCGTGGGATAATGAGTTCAATCGATCTGTCAAACCGCGCAATGTAGTGAAACTCGCGTATGAGTCTCGTACGTCTGTAAATAAATAAGGCTTTAGACAGCACCGACAAACAACCATCATAATAACCTTTTTTTCCGGAGGAAAAAACAAAGGGTACAGTGCGGAGGTTATATCGGACTTGCACCGACTCAAAACCCCCCGATCGTCCTCCTCAACTCATTTCGGACGGCTCTGGGATCTCCGTCTGAACGCACCGGTACCGCCCTAGAGTTACATCTGTGTGGGTCCCACACCGTCTGTTTTCATAGACGATCGCAGCCCCCAACTGCGACCGTCTTCGACCCCAAGGACCCCCTTCTAGTCGCCTTTTACGACAGGCAGAGGATACCGTAGCCATATTCTATGCCCCGGCTACAGGGCGAACCATCATATAACCTAGACGTTAAAGCACGAGTGAATAGACATCTTCTGGGTAAGCTCGCTTCATCGTCGGCCTCATCTTTGCCCCCTGGCCAAACGCAATCCCATTTTTAATATAAAAAAAAAAGTATAACAGGGAAATGTTACAAATACAGTGTACATTGACTGTGTCTACAAAAATTAGCACTAGTTCTGATATCAAATCAAATCAAAATCAAATCAAAAAATTTATTCTGCAAATAGGCCACAAGGGCACTTTTACAAGTCTACACATGAATTATACAATTAAATAAATTGACAATGATAATTATAATGTTTTCAAAACAGAATTGCAGAACTAAAAAAAAGTAGACAATAATAATAATGATTTTAAAACTATAGTGATAAACAAACTCACAATATTCAATTAAAATTAACTTATAAGACATTATATAAAAAAAAAAATTTAGTGACCTATATATACGGTCTCTGTCCGAATACACAAAAGTATATACAATAAATTTAATATCTCAGAGATGTATATGGTCTCTGAGCGTCCATTATTCCTAAGTCCTTAGAGATGTACATGGTCTCTAAGCGTCTAAATTAAAATAAGTAGTAAATGAAAATAGCACTTAAGTAATTTAATATTCTCAGAGATGTATAAGGTCTCTAAGCGTCAATAACAATAAAATTAATCCAAAACAGGATGATGTCTCTCGTCAATCTCCAATAAAATAACACTAGTATTAAGGTATTAATCATGCCCTTGCAAGCATGAACAGACCGGACTCCACAAACAGCACCCGATCACGAGTATGACGCGTATCTCAGCCATCGCCTCCCTCGACCATTTGTTAGGGAAGGTGGCGACCCGATCAACGACGCCACCGTAAGCAAAGCCTTTTAAGCGAGCATGACATATTCAGGCTGCCGGACATTAATATATAATATAAAAGATTAAAACAACTGTTCGGCAAGAAACAGCATCATGTTTCATAAAACGCAACGAAAGAGCTGTACAAGGAAATAGGCTAAGTGAAGCATAGGTATATATATATATTTTAACTAACAAGATTATACTATCACTGGCTTAAAAGCATTTTTATCATTTAAGAAATCGTTGACAGCATAATAGGCCTGGCTTAGCAAATAACGTTTAATATGAGACTTAAATTTACTCAGTGGCAGATTAACTATTTCGGTGGGTATTTTATTATAAAATCGTATACAGTTCCCCACGAACGACGTGCTAACCTATATAAGTGTGAATAAGCGATATAAGTGTGAATTAGTCTAAAACAATCACATGGAGACGACAAAACACAACGTGACTAAAACAGAGACTTAATTAGACGTTGGCGTGTCTATACTATAGTAGGTGTAGATAGACAGATTCACATGTTGGTGCCGTTAATAGAAGTCTAAGTCTTCTACGGTAGATGTCGCTGTACGTCTCTCGTAGGCGTTGTAAGAGGGAACTAGTGAAGGATTTCATGCACGAGCTTGGTTGTTTCGATAGCTCAGAGGCTAGAGCGATTGGCCGCGTATGCCAGATGTCGCAGGTCCGAATCCTGCTCGGAGCATTAATTTTATTTTCAATTTTTCCCCTTAATTTAAAATTTGGAAATTTCGTTAGCAGCGTTACTACTTAATACAAAATTAATTTAGTATGGGATGGCGCATCATTACTGACGATTTCTCAGTGTATGTAATTTGAGACGTTGGTGCCGTTAATAGAAGTCCAAGTCTTCTACGGTAGATGTCGCTGTACGCCTCTCTGAGGCGTTGTAAGAGAGAACTAGTGAAGGATTTCGTGCACGAGCTTGGTTGTTCCGATAGCTCAGAGGCTAGAGCGATTGGCCGCGTATGCCAGATATCGCAGGTTCGAATCCTGCTCGGGACATTAAATTAGACGCCGTGACGAACGAACAATCGAATGCTCAACCATTTTTCGCTAATATTATAACCGGATTAATCGGAACTCTGTTTTGAACTCATTCTGCTTTAAATATCAGTAGTAAATTGTTGACAAATACACTTTTCGTCAGTAGAGACATACGTGACATCTAGTATCTTTATAGCAGTACTGATGATTCCGCTATTTGACGCCAGATGTCGACTACGAAATAATAAGTAAAAAATGATGTATGAAGTTAGCTCTCTATGCTTACTTATTTTCTCAATGCTTTAATTTAAAATTTGGAATTTTCGTTAGCAGCGTTACTGTTTAATACAAAATTAATTTAGATTTACTGGTAGTATAGTGGAAAGTTTATATGCATTTTATTGTTAGTAAAACATGCGCCAACGCGACTTAAACTAATTCAAACGTTGCAGTCTTATCATATGACTAATACACGCCCACATGTGTCACGCTTGCAAGTGATCTATCTACTCATACGCCCAACCACACAAAGGGAATTGAATGACAAAATGAGCGTTACGCGTATTTAATTTGCGTTTATCTTTTGTTATATCATAAAACATAAGTATCCCCCGCTGCGTCTGCCTATCTCCAATGGTCTATAGTCTATGTGTACAATTGACAACATTTCAAATTTTTAAGTACATAGTATGAAATCTTAACGTGTTTCCTTAATTTTTTAAACCCCAAAATATATTTTTTATATTTTTATAGCTATTTGTTTTCAAAATATTCACGAAAATGTGAACAAAGCCTACCATCGTCGCAATGACGTCACTACTATGAAATTGCACAAAAAGAACAACAGCTCACTTTCTTTAAATCTGTCTTAGTACCAGTGCTTCTGTATGATTTGATTTGTTACGCTGTGACGCCTTACTTGTCACTTACGCTCTTTTAGAATGAGGAACTTTTGAAATTGATTTATTTATATGAAATTGGGATATTCTCGAAAATTTAAATATGTGGTTTCTTAACTTTTTATCCTCTATTAGATTTCATCGGAAAAAAGCCTGCTAAAAAAATGAAACATTGTCAATTCAATGACTTGTATCATCCAGTTTGGAGGCTACCTTTTCAACGCAAATAAATTGAACATAAAAGGTGACTTTTATGTCAATTATATGTGATGACTATATAAATATATCCGTACAAGCATTGCTTGTTAGCGTGTCTGTTTACGAGCTGCGTACGTGACGAGATAACAGACGACCATAAAAATGATGAGAACAAAACAATGACTTATACGCTTTTATCGATCTGTTATTGGCCTTCTCGATTTTCATGACAGAAATAAAAATAACCAGCTAATAATAGAGCAGTATGAAGCCTACGCTAACTTTTATAGTTAAGTCATCATGCTTCGATCGTTTGTGACCTTGCTGCATTGCACATATAAAACCGGCCAAGTGCGAGTCGAACTCGCGCACCAAGGGTTCCGTACAACTAAAAAAAAAACAAATTTGATTTATTAATATTTGATGACTTCACTGGAAATTTATTATAATTTTCTTTCCTTTTACTGGACCCAGCATTGCAACAAGATCAGATCATCAGATAAATGTTATTACTTTTTAGGGTTTCGTACCAAAAAGGTAAAAAGGAACCCTGTGCGACTCTGTCTCTGTGTCACAACGTTAAATATCTCTTTGTGACATGAATTTCAATTTAAGAATAGTTGTAACCGAGGCTAATCCACGTGTATGGAAAATGAAAAAAAAACCAGCACGTTTCAACCCTATTTTATAAGAAAACTAGTAATGTTGAAGCGTTAGGGTTTGCACTAATATATGAATGATTTTTTTAATGAATATTTTTATGAAATATGAGGCAAAAGAGCAGACGTATCGCCTGATGGTAAGCGATTAGCGCCTCCCATGGACACTCGCAACACCAGAGGGTTGTAAATGCGTTACAGTCTATTCTTGAAGGTCGAAATGTATTATTTGAATGATTATTCTTGTCTTTTTAACATTAGCTTCGAATAATATATATTTTTCGAATGCAGCAAATTTATAAGAAAACACTTTGAACTATGCACGCCAAAAACAGATGATAAAAGAAATAATAGATATCTTAATAAACTTAAATTACCCTTCTCAAAAATGAAAATGGTAACGTCTAGCCCTCATCACATGATGATTAAGATATACAATAAACTACCTAACTCATTAAAAAATCACAAAAAGATAGCAACATTCAGTAAAGAATTAAAAATATTTCTCATAAATAAATGTTTTTACACCCTCAGCGAATTTTTTGAAGAGAAGTATAATGATTAAGTTCACGCTTAAACTAGTTAGTAGTTAGACTATAAGTTATAGAATCAGAATATTTAAATATAATACATTAAATTGTCATAGTTTAAATAGTAGTCCTCTCTACATATTGCTGTGCCCTTGCAGGGCGTCACATATAACTTATATCCTCTGTACCATCTAATGTAAAAAATGTGATATGCAATAAATGTTTGACTTTGACTATTACAACTCGTACATCATTCAAATGACAATATAGTTTCAAGAAATTCCGTGGTATCGCTCCTCCGTTTTATATAAGTGAGCTGCCTTTAAGTAATTATTCTAACACACCACTTAACTAGTATTACATGTCACTAGGCCAGCCCTAAATGGCACAGGAATAGAGTCATTATAACACAATAGCGTTGTATATACCGACCCGGGTATGTCCTAAAACTACGACCAAGACCACCGGGGAATGGGCAGCAGCATTCCATGAGTGCGGTGGAGATACTGCGATCGCCAACCCCCATGCCAAGCGCGGCGATTATGGCATTTACCCCCAAGAAATTGGGGGAGGCCTATGTCCAGCAGTGGACCTCCTAGGGCTGATATGGTGGTGGTGGTGGTGGTTGTATATACTTAGTATGTTTGTATGGCGTACTGTAAGGGTGCTTATGACATGCTTTGTGTTTAACCTTCCTTCCCTAACATATATTATGGTCGAGTGGGGCGATGGCTGAGATACGCGTCGTACTCGTGATCGGGTGCTGTTTGTGGAGTCCGGTCTGTTCATGCTTGCAAGAGCTTAGTTACTGCCTGAATACTAGCGTTATTTTATTGTGGACAGACGAGAGACATCATCCTGTTCTGGTTTGGTTATAATTGTTATTGACGCTATGTAAATGTAGGTTTACCTGCTACATTTCTAAGGACATGACAATAATTAGTTTTAATTGTAATTGGACACACAGAGATCACGTTCATCTCTGGCTTATTAAAATTTCGTAATGTACTCTTTGTTAATTTGGTCAGAGTTGTTATACTTTTTTAAGTTAACTTGTGGGGATCAGCTGCAGATATTGAAACAGTTTTTATTTTGCAAAAAAGGGCTATCCGGGCAATTTATAACTTGGGGTCGCGTGACTCATTAAGAGAATTTTTCAAAGAAATAGATATTCTAACCCTGCCGTCCCTATACGTATTTGAAATAATAATGTATGTTAGGAAGAATTTGTGCAATTTCCCAACGAACGCTGATAAACCAATAGCCACCAGAAACACTGGGAAACTGAAAATAACCTTCTATAGACTAGTAAAGGCGAAAAAGTCGTTCTTGGGAAATTGTATTAAATTCTACAATAAAATTCCAAAACACATTACTGAACTTAGCAATTCTAAATTCAAATCTGTAGTAAAACAAACACTTATTTCAAAAGCATATTATAAGGTAAACGATTACATCATGGACAGGGATGTTTGGCAGTGATAGTGTCCTGCACGGCTAATCTATCGCGAAAATAGGTTTTCTACTGTAGCTTGTTATTTTTGTAGTAACTGAGACTGTAATTTTATATTTAACTATACAATGTATATTGTTTTGAAAAAATGACACCTCGCCGAGTTTCTTACGCCGGTTCTTCTCGTGGCAGAGGTTTATTTTTCCGAACCGGTGGTAGTTTATTGACGTTCATAGGTGCATGTAATATGCCTAATTTGAAGAATAAACTACTTTTACTTTTACTTTTACTTTTAAGTTTCCTGAATGTGTAACGTACAATTCCTAATGTAGTTTCGTTTTCATTTTATTAAGTTAATCTGTAGTTTTGAAATTATTATCATTGTGACACTTTAAAGTAAGTAAATAATAAAATTACGAGGAGTGATCCATAAGTTTTGATAATCAGTATTAAATATGGGAGATATGTAAATCGTTATATAATTTTACTTTTAGAGGTAAAATTTTATACCTTCACTAAGTCATCACCAGCTCTTAATTTTCATGTAGTTGGTTTTGAACATAAGTGAATGAGAAGTAGTAGTCGGAAGTTAGGGCTAAATAACAATAGGAACGGTTATCAGTTCTGATCTTTACTCGAAGAGCAGCACCTTTGTCAATTAGAAGGCTCTGAAGTACAATTTCTCCCGAAAATTCGTGTTTTTTTCTTCTTCAGCTTATTTATAATATTTAACATAACTCTGATAGAATAATGTTATACAACTCTCCAACAATATTTGAGCTCAATTAGTGAAAGCTAATTTCGCAGTTTTTATTGGTAGGCCTCAATAGTCCAGGAAGAAGTCAAAAATACACCCTAATATTGGTGACAGAGCTGGAGATAAAAAAACCAAGGCACAGATAACTTGCTTATCCTTTAAATCATAATGATAAACCAAGGTTTTATTTTCAATTACAATATTCTTCATTAGTGCATCAGGACTTTTTCAACACCGCTCCAAATAATTACAAAACCAACTCTTATATCCGCCATCTTCTTATTTGTTCAATTCGGATTTTTTTTTGTTCAGCAATTACAGAAAAACAAATGAATAATGTTTATATATTTTTACTTTAATTTAATGTTGATTAGTGTCATGGTACAGCCCACATTAAAAGAATATCATTACCGGGGTGGTTCATACCGATTATCAAAACTTATGGATCACCCCTCGTACCTTTTGACATGTAAAAGTGCCCTTCTGGCCTATAATGGCCTATAATTTGCAGAATAAATATTTGTTTATGATTCGGGTGTCCGCTGGATGCGGGTGGCGCCGGTCATTGTGGAAGTCTTTGGGGGAGGCCAATGTCCAGCAGTGGACGTCCTTCGGCTGAATGATGATGATTTTTAAATGTTGTATATGAGCGAGAATGGGTTAAGTGCATGGGGACGCTGGCCCAGCGTGATTTGCAAATCGTACACCAGTTTTTTTCGCAGATAAACGCAGGTCTCACGATGTTTTCCTTCACGGGAAAGATTACGTACGAGAATAGATAAATAATATACTTATCAGATACGTAACAAGACTAACAAATATCAATAAGATACATACGAGGTGCAAAGTCCACAAAAACACAGCTATGTTTACTTCATCTCGCATTTTTTTCGCCGAGCTAGGACTATTGCCAAAGATACAAAAAAAAAAATGTGTTACGAAAATTCAGCAGGCGACCTTGAACCGCTTGGTCTGGCGAGGGACTTTGCCTCCTTGTGCGTGTTCTACCGCCTGTATTGGCTATGTGCGAAGTAGGTGGTGGGGGTAAGCTAGGCGATCGTAGCGCACACCATGGCAGAAATGTGCACTTACCGGGGACAACTGTCAAATTTACTTTCACGTTTTCTATTGGTTTCTTAACGGTTTCCTGCGATTCGTTTCGTTTGTATGTATTTATTTGTTCTCTTATTTATTTCAGTAAAATTTAAAATATGGGGTCTTTCTCGTTTACTAAAGTAAATAAAATATTCATGTGTCATTTTATTTGACATCTCTGAGTTTTGACATTGTCTCGGGACCTTTGACGTTTGACGTTTCAGACGTGCACATAGCCAATAGGCCGAGCCACACCGAATGCGTGCGCAGCACGTGCGCGTGTGCGTGGCGTGCGCGTTGTATCGTATGAAATGTCATAGTAGATGACACACCGCTTGCGTGGCGTGCACGCGTGCTGCGCACGCAACCGGTGTGTCGTATGAAATGTCATAGTAGATGACACACCGCTTGCGTGGCGTGCACGCGTGCTGCGCACGTAAGCGGTGTGTCATCTACTATGACATTTCATCTACTATGACATTTCATCTACTATGACATTTCATCTACTATTGTCGCGAAATTACTTTGAATACCTCCATACATTTATAGAGACGTAGACATATATAGCGACACAACTTATAGACTAGATAGCATGATGATAACCTCAAGAAAGTCATCCTAGTAAGATATTAACTATGAACTCTACAGCAACATACAAGAGATGTACCAGCGGCTAGCTGGCTAGGACACGTATTCTAGGTGACTATGTATCGGTCCCATATCGGCATCTTCTTCTATACTATTGGTCTTGCCTGACACGTATTGAACTCTGCATCGGTCTGGCATGACTCATCTATATACCTGAGCGCAGTGGTGGGAACCTATGTTCCCGGACGGGCCTCCAACCATCCCCATATAGCTCGCCTCTTCCTCCTGAATCACACCACGCTCATGGACTACAAGTGCCTTCTCTTACTCTCTGACTCTGTATAAGGCCTTATGCTAGGCTTTACGCCAGCTGCCAAATGCTCTGCTATATATATATTGTACATGGCCTGATACTTTAGGCCTTACACTATTTAAGCTTAAATCTGATAAGGTCTGCCATCTCGACATTACCATCATGCTTGGTATAATAATTAAGGTAACTCACCCGGAATGCAGAATTACATCTCGATCTCCGAGTAAAGGCCCACCTTGTTCTCCATGACGCTTGATCGTCGCATTACCACCATCTTCCACTTTGCCTCTCCTTCATCTTGTATTTTTTTTTTCTCGTCTACCTCACACCGTCTAGTCCGTCGGTGTTACCAGAGTAGAAATAAATTGACATTTACCTTAATAAAGGGTCCGTATCGCGCATCGCCGCGACACTCCCCAAGGAAAAGGTGCTATAAAACGGTCAGCAAATGTCGCGTCCACTCAGCTATCTTCTCTCTGGCTTTAATGGCAGCGTCTCTCTTCTCTGTAGTACCAGTACTTTGGACTACTGACTCTTCTAGTAATTCTGTTGAGGGTGGGCAAATCTCATCTCCATGAGTGGAATAATCCTTCTTCTCTTGCAGTTGTGCAATTTCGTCTATAGCTGGCTCGTCTATTCTAGGATCAACCACTCGTACTTGTTCCAGAGGCATATCTAGTATGTTCACATCAGATGTTAGTCTTTCATTTATATTCCTGGACTCTATGAAGTTTTCTTCTCTGATTTGGTCCTGGTTTAGTTCTTTGGGCACTTTAAAATCAGATGAACTTGCTTCTTCTACGTCGTCTACTTCTAACGGGTACAAATGGCCGATGGAACGTGTAAATTCTGTATTATTGACCTTGACTTTAGCGACTCTTACTACACCATCATGACCCTTAATTAGTGAGACTATCTTCCCCACTTTCCAATTGATCCTGTTTTTAGAATCATCTTGAATTTGTACTATATCTCCTATTTTAGGTACTTTCCCAGATTTCACTCTTGGTTGCTTGTGCGTGTGAAAGGATCTCTCTCTGAGACTTGGTAGGTACTGATTAATAAACATCTTCTTATATTCTTCGAGAATCATCTTACCTCTTCTCCAGCTCTGAATGAGATCAACTTTGGTAGTTGTTTGCTGCTCGCCGGAAACTTGAGACTCAGGATTAAATTCTAAGCACTGTCCGAGTGTCAGAAAGTCGGCTGGTTTCAGTACTTCGTCTGGTTCTGCGCCAACTACTGTTAGTGGCCTTGTGTTAAGGACTGCTTCTACTTCTTTCAGGACAGTCATCATCTGGCTGTCGGTTAACAGATGCTTGTCCAACGTGCGTTTCAAACAGTGCTTAACCAGCGCCACCAATCTTTCGTAAAAACCTCCTTGCCATGGTGCTAGTTGTGTTATGAATTTCCAATTAATTCCTTTACTAACACAATAATCTGAGGTAAGGACTTCACTAGTTAGTTTGAATTGAAGTGCGTTATCGGAGGTGATGGTATGAGGTATCCCTCTAATAGCTGTGAATCGTCTGATAGCCAGTAAACACTCCTTTGCAGATAAGTCCTTCACTAACTCCAGGTGCAATGCTCGTACCGCTAAGCAAGTTAGTAAACATATCCATCTCTTCTCTCTTCCTGAATCTGTATCTACCAGGATGGGTCCTAGGTAGTCTAATCCAGTAAAATAGAAAGGTGTACTGTAATTAACTCTTGCACTTGGTAACGCTGGTGGTGGTGGTAGTTGGAAGGGACCACCTCCATGTTTCACACATTGTGGGCAGTGTCTAATTACCTTTTGTACCTGAGTACGACCTTGGGGAATCCAGTACTTTTCTCTTATAATACTCAAGGTGTGGGGCACCCCTACATGATAATTTTCTTCGTGTGCTCTTCTAATAATTTGGGTCGTGAGAGGAGATTGTTTTGGAATTATTATTGGATACTTCTTATCGTATGGCCAATCCGCTCTTCCTAAACGCCCTTTACTTCTCAACAGTCCATCAACATCTTGAAATATTCCCAGATTTAATGATAAATTAGTTTTCTTCCCCATAACCTCGTTTGGAAAGTGCTCTTTCTGCATTTTTTTAATATTGTCTATAGTGATGTCATTTCTGGTAGTTTTATCAGTATCTTGCAGTTCCTCATTCAATGGGTTATCTTTCTCTTCTGCCATAAGGGCTGTTTCCAAACTTTCATAACCCTTCAGGGACATCTCTGGACCATCAACCATGTCCAGAGTCCTCCCAATCAAGCAAAGATCTACATCAATTTGTTTATGCTTAGGCCAATGTCCTTGATCTTGGGTAAGGAGTTTCGGGCCAAAATACCACAACTCTTGTTTCTTTAGCCACAACTCTGGTCTTGTGGCTATATCTGCTGGGTTGTCTTTGGTATTTACATAGCACAGCTCTAATCCCAGGGTATGACTGATTTGCTTTATTTCATTAACGCGTCGTGCAACAAATGGAGGAAGTAGTTTGCTTGTCTTCATCCATGCCAGTACAACTTGGCTGTCTGACCATAGGACTAACTTTGAAAGCTTTATCTCTATATGATCACAAATATATTTCATTAACCTGCTGCCGATCAAGAATGCTAGCAGTTCAAGTCTAGGAATTTTTAAATCATCCTTATCTTCCATTGGTGTAATCCTTGATTTTGACATTAAGAAGATCACAGAGGTCTTACTTTTCCCTATAATTCTCAGATATACAACCGCTGCAAAGGAGTTCATTGACGCGTCAGTGTATCCATGTAGCTCGTATTGTACTGTCTCTCCTGGGGTTATGCATTTGTTTCCAACATATCTTGGTACTTTTATGTTATTTATGTCAGCTAGGCTTCTTACTATATTTTCCCATGACTTTTGCATATCATCTGGTAATATATCTTCCCATTTCAATTTTCTCGCACAGAGCTCTTGGAAAAACAGTTTTCCTGGTAGTATAAGGGGCGCTGCGAAGCCGCAAGGGTCATATAGACGTGCTAGCACCTTAAGTACTCCTTTCTTGGTAATTCCTCTTGACTCTGTGTTAAAAACCTCCGGGTCTATATTAAGTTGTAAGGAGTCGCTTCCCAAATTCCACAACAAACCAAGAATCTTCATTTTGTCTGTCTGCTTCCCTCTTTGTGATAGGGGAATATTATCCATGAATTTTTTTTCATTGGACACCCAGTCCCTGATATTCATTCCGAGTTCTTGGAAAATACGATTCGTGTTCTTGTACAACTGTAGAGCTTCTTCTATGGAAACAGCAGATGTCACCAAATTGTCTACGTAGAATTTCTCAGCGATCTTTGGTAAAAGGGAAATTTCGGTTTTTGATATATGAAATCTGATAGTTGCCGTCAATAGAAAAGGACTACATATAATTCCAAACGGCACTCTGCAAAATCGATATTGAACTACATTATCTTCCGTTACTTCTTTAGAAGGATCTTTCACCCACAGAAATCTTGTGACATCTCTGTCTTCCTTTTGAAGACCTACTTGGAGGAAAGCTTTCTCCACATCAGCCGTTATGCCAATTTTACCCATCCTAAAATTAAGAATCAGTCCGGTCAGATCTTCCAACATGGATGGGCCTCGATACAAACATTCGTTAAGGCTCTTCTCGTTCTTAATTCCTGAAGAAGCATCATAAACTATACGCCCCCTTTTCCCCTTTTGTTTTACTATGTGATGTGGTAGAAAATGTATTGGGTGGGTGACTTCATGAAATGATGGAGGTGGAACTAACTCGATCACATTAGCATCTAATTGTTCTTTCAATATTTCAGTGTAGCTTTGAAGAGTCTCTTCATCGGATCTCTTCAATAAACTCTTCAGTCTTCCAAGTGCAAGTCCGTAATTGGTGGGTAGCTCCGGGGGGTATTGTATCCATGGCCATTTAACTTGGTATCTCCCTTCACTGTATTTGACATTAGCATTAAAGTGATGAACCGCTTCCTCTTCCTTTGTAGTTTTTGGTGAGTCTGTGATACCGATGCTTTCGAGTGCCCATAAGAATTTCATGTCAATGTTCCGAAGGGGAAGATCAGCTTCAGTGAAGTATGGACAATTGGCATCATGACAATTACAGTATGTTACAACTGAAAGTACATCTTCTTTATTATATGAGGCCCCATCAACACCTCCAGAGGTCAGCCATCCTAAATCAGAATCAACCATATACAACTGATTTCCTAATTTTAAATGATTATTCTTGATTAAGGAAAAATACAAATCATTTCCAATCAACATGTCCACCCTTTGACCGAGTGACTCATCATCAGCAATTATATCTACCTCAGGGTGGTTGATCTTGACTATTGGAACATTATCCGTTATGTAGGGGACAATATTTACTCTTATTCTCTTCTCCACTTGTCTCTTGGTTAAAATGGTCACTTCAGTTGATGGACTTTTGATTGTGTCGGGTTTAGTTGATCCAAATGTGTAGATGATCAAATCATCCTCTTTATCGGCCAATATTCCAAGGTTTTTTGCTAATTGACTTGTTATATATGACCGCATACTTCCACTGTCCAGCAGAATTCTACACTTCAGGCTTTTATTGTTGTGACCCGCTATCTGCGCCACTGCTGTCTGCAAAAAATTGCATAATTTGTTAGAAACATTAACTGATGTTTCTGTCTTAAAAACAGGTTCAGGTTCTGTCCTACCTTTATTAGTTTTCAGAGGACACAACGCTCGATTATGTATCTTATGGCAGTGGAGACACTTTTTTTTATTAAAGCATTTAGCAGCTAAGTGGCCATTACGGAAACATATATAACATCTCTTCTGTAGCCTCTCCAGCCGTTCCTTGTAAGTTTTGAACTTATCACAGTCTTCACTGTAGTGCCCCCCTTTGCAAAATGTGCATGAAATTCTAGCTCTTTTTGGTTTAAAAGACTTATTATTGTCACTTAGCCTTTTAAGTTTCTTTGGTTTTTCTTTGACAATCTTCAGCAATGTCGACGTTGACGCTGCTGGTGATGCTGTCGGCATTGAAGCTGATGTTGAAGCAGACATTGACTGTAGTGTGTGAGTATGGGTTTGTTCTAGAGCTGTGATTACTTTATTCAATGCTTGTCTAATGTTATCCGTAGAGTCTTGTTCTGCAGTCAATAGCCTAACTTGGTACAATACATTTTCTGGAAATTTATTTAGAATGACTACTCGTAAGTGGCTAGCGTCCACTCTCTCTCCATATGATACCAATACACGCAGGTGAGTTTCAATTATATTGAGTGTCTTCCTACATTCTTCAATATTTTGGGCCTTTTCTAAATTCTGTAGTGCTTCATTATGAGCATCAATGACATTCTGTTTATTTCCGAATCTTTCTTTAAGAATCTCGATTGCAATTAGATAGTTACTGTTGGTGGTTTCCAGACCCTCTACCGCCTGGAGGGCTGGTCCTTCTAGTGATGCTAATAGATATGAGAGTTTCTCTACATCAGCTATATTTTTGTTTCCCACATTTGCTATAAATCTATCCCAGAATGTGTTCCATCTCAAAATATTGCCATTGTATTTCCCTAAATCTAACTTAGGGAGTTTTGTCCCATGCTGTTGGTCAGGATGTAATTTAAATATAATTTCCATTTCGGTTATAGTATCTTCAACTTCTATCTGTCTTCCATAGCATTCATTGTAAAATTCTTGATTTGGATTAGGTGTATTTGTCACATATCTATTCAGGTCTTGACTAAATTGTGTTAGTTTATTACCTAAGTCTATTTTCATTGCCACCAATCTATCTCTCTGTACTCCTGTCTCAATGTTATTGAGCAGATTTTTTGTTTTGTTTAAAGAAACTGTAAGCCTATCTAGGCGTGAGCGTATGGTGGTGAGGAGAATGTCTTCCATCCTTTTACCTGTAATTCCCATTAGTGTTTAGAGGGTGCACTACGCAAAGATTATACGAACAATTAACTTGTTGAAACGAACTAGTCAAATGTAATCTTTAAGTTATATGGAGATTTATCTGGAGAATACATGGTAAGTACATATTTATTGAGATTAACCAAATTAAATTTACTTAGACTCAAAAGTTTGTGCGATGAATAAATATGGCGTATGCGCCGGTAAAGAAAAATAAAATTGTTGGGCTACTGTATAAGTAAAACACTTTATTTACCTGGTCCTTAACTTTAACATATAGTAATCCAACTTTCCCTTACTTTCAATGTTCGTTTTCGATACTATAGATCACTTTAAAGCACTCTTATTCCGTAGAATCCTAACCGTAAACCTTTCCGTAACTTCCACTGGAACTTTGCGTTAATTGCATTTGTTCACAAAACATAAACAACATGCACTTCCTTCCCCTTTTTTTTTTTTAAAGCTATCTTAGTAAAGCCGTGTTCACACCGTCCGATCCCACGTTAGTGTAGGATCCGACGAAATATGAACACGCTTCAATAGCATCTCATTATTTTTCCCCAACAGAGTATATATATATATAGGTAAAGAATACACATAACTTATAAATGTCAACTATAATACTAACCACAAATAAAACCAGCTTTTATTTCTATATCATTTATTTTATAGTACATGCTTAACTAAATTTAAACGTAGAATTAAAAGATGTTAAAACGTATCGTGCTAAAACGGGATATTATATTTCTATCTCACTTTCCCTAGTGCGCCTAGCGGCCGCGTTGCTTGACAGTAACAGCCATAAGCCATACGAGACGACTATACCCAAAACAATCAACGTTTCAACATAGTAAAGTACGAGACACCTTAATCGACGTGTGTCTCAATTCGACAAGGGCTTATCCTATCCTCCCAGTATATCTTCTTCACCGTGAAAATTATCACGCGATATTCCCATCACGACCCGCATCACGTGAACATCGAAGCAAAATCCAAACAATTCTAAACTAGTACCGCGCCAATATTAAATATGTAAAAGGGGTCTCCTTCAGTAGTAATTAATAAATTTGGGCTCTCATCTGTCCCTTTCTTTCCCACGGTGTATGCCACTCTATGTTATCAATAGATTTGGGACTTGTATCTCTCGTTCTCTCTCTGTGCATGCTATTCTGAAGAGAGACTACCCAACCAAACAAAAAAAATGTATCTGGATACATTTTTGCACTTTACTGAGGACATTCATTTACTCATTACTTTATTGCATTTATCTCACTGGCTTGAAACTTTTAGCATCTCCACCAAATTATGTCGCGAAATTACTTTGAATACCTCCATACATTTATAGAGACGTAGACATATATAGCGACACAACTTATAGACTAGATAGCATGATGATAACCTCAAGAAAGTCATCCTAGTAAGATATTAACTATGAACTCTACAGCAACATACAAGAGATGTACCAGCGGCTAGCTGGCTAGGACACGTATTCTAGGTGACTATGTATCGGTCCCATATCGGCATCTTCTTCTATACTATTGGTCTTGCCTGACACGTATTGAACTCTGCATCGGTCTGGCATGACTCATCTATATACCTGAGCGCAGTGGTGGGAACCTATGTTCCCGGACGGGCCTCCAACCATCCCCATATAGCTCGCCTCTTCCTCCTGAATCACACCACGCTCATGGACTACAAGTGCCTTCTCTTACTCTCTGACTCTGTATAAGGCCTTATGCTAGGCTTTACGCCAGCTGCCAAATGCTCTGCTATATATATATTGTACATGGCCTGATACTTTAGGCCTTACACTATTTAAGCTTAAATCTGATAAGGTCTGCCATCTCGACATTACCATCATGCTTGGTATAATAATTAAGGTAACTCACCCGGAATGCAGAATTACATCTCGATCTCCGAGTAAAGGCCCACCTTGTTCTCCATGACGCTTGATCGTCGCATTACCACCATCTTCCACTTTGCCTCTCCTTCATCTTGTATTTTTTTTTTCTCGTCTACCTCACACCGTCTAGTCCGTCGGTGTTACCAGAGTAGAAATAAATTGACATTTACCTTAATAAAGGGTCCGTATCGCGCATCGCCGCGACAACTATGACATTTCATCTACTATGAAATTTCATCTACTATGACATTTCATCTACTATGAAATTTCATACGATACAACGCGCACGCCACGCACACGCGCACGCGCACGTGCTGCGCACGCATTCGGTGTGTCTCGCCTTTATAACGGGATGTGCTGAAGAACTGTTTGACATGATGCCCGCGGCTACCTATCATCTTTGCACCTCTCACTAAGCTATCTCTATATCAAATTTCATCTAAATCGCTTAAGCGGTTGAAGCGTGAAGAGGTAACAAACAGACAGACAGAGTCACTTTCGCATTTATAATATTATACAGGGTGTTTTTATTGATTTCCGTTCCTTCAAGCATATAGCCGTGTATAGGCATAGAAACGACGTAGCATATTTAGTTTTTCAAAATTCAAGAAAGATTTTTTTTTTTCTTTTTCATACAAAATAATTAATTATATCACCAAGTGTAAATGAACAACGGCCTTAAGAGTTAACGTGGAGTTAAGCAATAGTTAATGTCAAGTATGACAATTCGGAGTTCGAATGGCACTCACGTCAATATTATTTAATTGTTAAGGATCTTTTATACTATACTAGGGGTGTTAATTACCGAAAATGAATTCTTGAATTATCTTCGAAATGGTACGAGTTGGAGTAGGCACTAGTGTCTTAGAGAAGATTACTTTCGTTCATCTCAGGATTGTACCCGCGCAATTAACGGAATCCAAAAAACAACCTGTATATAGTACGGATTAAAAGTCCTCAGACTTTCTTTCTTAGGTAGAACAAATACAAAACCATTCTTATATACTCACAAGGCTGTCTACTCAGTGTTTTTCATTAGTGAATAGCATTGTTAGTCTTTGTACTAGTAGTGAGAATAATTACTTGGCAATTTCAAGAGGAAAACTTCCAAAGTGTTTGTTTTAGTTATGAGCTTATGAGTCATGAACAGGCATTGAATTGAGTTTCTTTATATGTACACTTCTTGTACCTCAGACCAAGAAAAATATGTGAGACAGTGAACAGTGTGAACAATGCATGGCTTATTTTATTTTTCATGTATGTGTAGCGAAAGATGGCCTACAAGGCTCTTATCGCAAGGTATAATAGTACATTACTACAGAGGCCGGAACGAAAGGGGTTGCCGGCCGAAGACATATAGCTGGATAGGTCTGAGGCGGGCAACCCCTTATTTCCCGCCGAGGTATGTATAGTGCTTTTCTCAAACATGCAATGAAATAAACAACAAAAAAATCAAAGTTTTATTTTTAATACGCATAGTGGCAGAATGTCATGCTGCCTGTGCCACAAATTAATGTGGAATGGAAATTAAAAAAGAAGACTGCCGGCCTAGGCCTGCAAGATTTGTATGAAATTCCATTAACGACCTCTTGTCCTAGCCGCACCTGAAACGTCATACTTCGCAGCCTATTATAAGGAACATAACATCAATATTTCATTGCATGTTTTAGAAAAAAAACTTTCCCCATTCGGGGCGATGCAACACATCCCGCACACTATTCTGGGAGCAGACAGTTACTACCGTGGTGTCGTTCATATCGCACGCATTTCTTAATATACCCTAACTAAACCGTAAGCAACAATCTTTTATTTACACCCAAGTAGTAAACTCCAAATATGCTTAATGCTTATACTTATCGGGCATTGTTTGAATACCGGCTTCACTAGGTTGTTTCGTAATTATATATATTTTTAGGGTTCCATACATCAAAATGAAAAACTTAACCCTTATATGATCACTTTTGTCCGTCTGTCTGTCTGTCAAGATCTCGGGATCACGTGGAGGTATCGAGTTGCTATTAAAACCATATACTCAGGTCTACAGTCCCTAGACGTTGTAAAAAAAATCTAACTTCTAAGTTAACGCATAAAAAGATACGGTAGTTTATGCCGCAAATAACGAATAATTTCGACACTTTCAAGGGAATCAACATTTATAGGGTACTTTCCGTTGACCTAGAAATAATGAAATTTTGCAATTAATATCGTCTTATACTAATACAGGGAAACGTCTGAAAACCAGGGCTCGGAAACCGGTATTCTGTCCATATAAAAATACCCGTATTTTTTAGTTCTTATCGTTCTTTCGTCTACTATTTCATGTTTAATCAGGCAATCGAAGAATATGAAGTAATAACCGAAATACATTATTGAGTCCTACATAAAGAGCATAAACTAATTAAAAATATTTGGCTATTTCAGGATTTTGAGATTAACCGGTTCCGAGCCCTGCTGAAAACTATACATTTGTAAATAAATCATAAAAAATAGTCTTTGTTTAAAGTAAAACCGGGCAAGTGCGATTCAGACTTGCACACGAAGGGTTCCGTACCAGAATAAAAACGCCAAAAACTACTCTGTTGTATGGGAGCCCCCCTTAATAATAATTATTATTTTGATTTTAGTATTTGTTGTTGTAGCCACAATAAAAATACATACTCTGTGCAAATTTCAACCGTCTAGCTATTACGGTTCTTGAGATCTAGCTCGGCGAGTGGTAGCCATGAAAAAGGGCTAAAATATCAGGTTTTTTGTATGGGAGCCCCCCTTAATTATTATTATTATTTTGTTTTTAGTATTTGTTGTCATAGCGGCAACAGACATACACAATCTGTGAAAATTTCAACTGTCTAGCTATTACGGTTCTTGAGATACAGCCTGGTGACAGACGGACGGACGGACGGACAGCGAAGTCTTAGTTATAGGGTCCCGTTTTTACCCTTTGGGCACGGAACCCTAAAAAACGCCAACACAGTTCAGTGACCATTCGTGACCCTTATTACAATGCACATAAAGTGCAACAATGATCAGTTAACAGTGTTGGCGATGGTACGTAATCCTTACTTTGTACGGCACCCTCGCCACCCTCGGTGGGCGACACCGACTCGCACTTGGCCGGGTTTATGTTGCTCTCAGACTTGTTTGTTTTTGTAATTAGGTAGGTGGGTGAATCAACTTAAGTACCTACTCTTTTCGTGTCCCCGTGAATAAAAATTTGATATCTTCAAATCTGCATCAAATGTAAGTAGCAATTACAATTTTACATGCTAAGCAATATCAGATCTTGTTTATTATATCAAAAAGTTCAAAATTACAATCTATTATAATCAGTATATTTTTTTTACAGTCACCTGGTAGACAAATCTCGGCATCCATACAAAAAGGCACCATCGCAAAATTACAAAAATTTCTATAATAACTGTTAAAAAAACGTTTTAATTAGTATTTCTGTTGGAAAACTTTAAATTTGATGACCAACATACAGTTTTTGCTTGAACCATTTTTTATTGTCCTTGAATGCGGTTAAGGATTTTGTAAATATTGTTTTTTTTTATTGAAGGAAGTTAAAATATGTTTTGCTCATATAATTTATGATTTTAAAAACTTTGTCCTGTGATGTCCTGTGTCCTTAATAAATTGCTATAATATTTATTATAATCAAAAACAAAACCTATCGGTTATAATTGATATAATATAAGCCATTAAGTATTGAATTCAGATTATTTTCATCTTACTTCCAAAAAAAGGGGTGGGTCACAATTCGTATATTTCACTAGTCTTGTCCTGGCCCAGAGCAGCGCCATCTACTGGGACCAATTATGAATGTTCTTGTTATTTTTGTTATTACTTTTTTTTATCGTATGGCATTTATTTACGAACCGTGAGATCTTCGAGAAGACAAGTACGGTTGCCAGTTTTGTTGCACTTTTAGCACCACCGCACCGTGTAGGGTAACGGTGGGTACTCCTTAGGAACGTGGCGCAACTTCGACCCCCCTTTGTCAAGTGAGTGGGCAACTTGACTGTTAGAAGTTCTCAAGCCGCCCGAAGGCCTCTAACTTGGCTTAACGACTGCTGTCGTAGACAGCAGCCGGGATCAACGGCTTAACGTGCCTTCCAAAGCACGAGAGCGCTCAGTTAGTAACCACTCAAAGCGGTCACCCATCCAAGAACTGACCTGCGCCCACATTGCTTAACCTCGCATACCGCACGCGGTACGCGGGCGCCGCTGGGCCACGAGAGCTCTGTTATTACTTAATAATCGCCAAGCAAGAATAATGGATCGGTCACAAACACGAAGATACGACCCTTTGTTAGCACGGACTTATATGTAAACAAGCTCTTTCCGGACTGCCAAGGGCAACGTATGTTACGTATTGTGGAAGGTTGCGATATCCTGTTCTGTTGTCATCATCATTCGTTTGCCTCTTTCCATTTATTTGGGGTCGATGCAGCATGTCTTTTTTAGGATCACTTTGTGGTCCGTCCGTCCGTCTGTCTGTCTGTCAAGACCCTATTTCTTAGCAACGCGTGGAGGTATCAAGCTGGAATTTATATCAAATACTTAGGTCTACTGTCCCTTGGAGCTGTGAATAAATCAAACTTCTAAGCCCATGCAATCAAAAGATACAGCCGTTTATGCCGCAAATTTTCGACACTCAAGGGAATCAAAACCTACTTGGTACTTCCCGTGAACTCAGAATCTTGAAATTTGGTACGAAGTAACGTCTTATAGCACAGATAAAGGAAAATATGCGAAAACCGTAAATTTTTAGTTACATCATATAATAAAAATATTTTTTACTTCTTTCCTATCCATATCGTCTCTTCCAGAACCCATCCACTTTTTCTTCGGCCTACCTCGCCTCTTACATCCATCCACATTCATATCTTATATTTTTTGAAGTGTGCAGTCAATTATATTTGTTTTGTATTGTATTGTATCAATCGTCGCCATGAGTAGAATAAGATATAACGCAAACGCTTCGTCCTTTTTGCCGCCAGACCCTGAGCTTATAAAGTAAGTAGATAATGTGAGTGATGAACTGATAATGTAATGTGTGTAATCGACAACGCTAAGTATAAAAGGATAAAGTGAATTGAGCAAATATCGTAATTGATTATCAATATTAATATCCCCAAAAGCTAACAATTCCATAATTGATGGTATTAACTTTCATCGAGTATTAATTAATCACACTTCTATAAATTTTAGTATCAATCAATATAACAATAATATTTACCGATGATTAAACGATAAAAAAGCGGAACGGGAGGCAGGCGGAAAGGTTCTCGAGTGGCGACTTCGTACCGGCAGGTGGACTGATGACCTGGTACGGGTCGCGGGTGTCCGCTGGATGCGGGTGACGCAGGACCGGTCATTGTGGAGGTCTTTGGGGGAGGCCTAAGTCCAGCAGTGGACCACCTTCGGCTGACATGATGATGATTAAACGATAAAAATCTGTTCAAATATATATTAATTACGCAGTGTTTTTTGAAATGAGGGTACATTTCCAATGAATCCCATCATCAGAACCGATTTTGGTAAAAACGGGACCAATCTGGAAGCAAATGCTTTCTAAAAAAAAAGGAATTTTCCAAATCGGTCAATAAATGACGGAGTTCTGAGGTAACACAAAAATAAAACATACAACCGAATCAAGGACCTCCTCCTTTTTTGTGAAGTCGGTTAAAAACGTCAATATTAGCGACCTTGATGCCATAATAAGTCAGGTCAATATCCACGACACAACGCATTAGACATTGAGCTCTTGGATCCTCGCCAAAATTTCCCCGAATTGTTTGGGAAGCCGCTTTGTTTGAAGATGTCTGTCGCTGTGAGTACGGTCATCGTAGACATCTATACGCACTCAGTGATGAAATATGCGAACAAAAACCTTCCAGTTTTGAAAGAGTCAACCATGGCATCTTCACCTCGAACTTTCTAACCTCACTATAGGTTCAGAGTACCTGAGGAAGAATGGCTCCATCTCCGTCGTGAACTTCGCTCCGCCACACTCCAGCGGTGTGACCGTTCAGCATTTCCGTTGTGTTGTGAAGTCTACATGGCTTCAATGAAAACGGTGTAAGCGTGTACTTCGTACATATATTTTGATACTGAGGGAATGTCATCATATCAGCCAAAGCACGGCTACTACTGGACATAGGCCTACCTCAAGAGTGCCACAATGACTGGTCCTGCGCCACCCGCATCCAGCGGAATCCCGCTACCTTTACCACATCATCAATCTTTTGGGGGGTTAATATCTGAGTGAACTTAGCACATCGACGCAAAGTAGCATGTCTGTGCGTCTTCTACAAACTGTACTTCGGTGAGTGTGCTCAGGAGCTCGATGAGCTCATACCGCCTTCCCCCTTCTTCCATCGGACATCCAGACGTACGGCTGGCTACCATCCTTACCTGGTCGAAATTCCTCTAATTCGAACCAAGCGCTTTGCATCTTCTTTTATAATGCGCACTTCTAAGGTTTGGAATTCTCTGCCGGCGTCTGTATTTCCGAGTTCATATAACCTGGACCTTTTAAAGGCACGAGTGAATAGGCATCTTCTGGGTGAGCTCGCTTCATCGTCGGCCTCATCTTTGCCCCCTGGCTAGATGCTGGCCAAGAGCAATCCCATTTTTAATAAAAAAAAAAAAAGAACGTGCTGTGAATAAAATGTTCGCCACTTTTGGACCTAAACATCATTAAAATAAAGTCGAAAATCGGCGGGTTTTTATTCCTCGGCTATACCTAGGTACTTATTTTGTTTGGCTGTAGGCTTTAGAAAATAACACATGAGTTTACACGTATCAATCACACAATACGCTTTTTAAGTGTATTTTACATGTGACCAAAAGTCGCGAATCGCTTTAGTTTTTCAGGCGATTTTACGGCTAATTAAAATAGAATTATGGGCTATAATGGCGTGCTTGTTGAATTGGAACGCGGCAGAAGTATTGTCCTTGACCGAGAAGTGAGTACATTAAGATGTTTTGATAGCATTTCCACTGGCGTTTTTTCGTTACATTGGTATTGTGTGGTGGTGAGTAAGGTCGTCAGTTCCCGAGGATGGGATATGTGAGTGTGTGATGAGACTGTCAACACGACGAATCCTCAAGTCAATAAAGCCGTCACAAGCGTCCATAAGCTACTGTGTTTGCTTACATGCAGATTTTGGTGGCTTTTCATTCCTCTGTTTTCCAATATTTTTAAAACGCTGTAAAACCTGTGTGACATACGACAGACACGCGAGTGACAACAATAGGGCTTTGTTTTTAGACCCTTCAGGTACGGAACCCTAAAACCAATGCGTCAGATGGTAAATAAATGAACTGAATTCTCTAGAAGCAGTTAGTTTAGTTTAATATAGCAACAGGAAGCGAGGAAGTCTATATATAGCTGCAGATAGCACATTTAACATTGACCTAGACGTGATGTCGTATAAACACTTCCATAAAGTCGTATCTACGCTTAAAACCTTTGACTTGTTACGACCTTTCGTAAGTAACCAGCATCTCTCAGATTGCAGAACGGTATATCTCAGTCAATGGCTATGCCAATAGCAACCTTAACACGTCGTGATTGGGTTTAAAGTAAGCTTTGGGAATATGTGAACTGGACTGTGGAAGTATGGAAGGATAGCATCTTGACGTCAATTGCTCTATTTTCATAAATATGACTTTAGATGAATAATTTTCAGGTGAATCGCTTATTTTATTAATGAGCTATCGCGTATGAATTCACCACTGGAGGCGCTAATGTAGCGTGGCTCCCCGAAAATGTCACTGTTCCAAAAAAAGATTGAAATGATGATGATGCCATTCGAACCAGTTTTTAAAGAGGATTAAATGTTTGTATGGGACCAAATACGTCTAAGGCACAAAAAAGCCGCAAATGACGGTCAAATGTGAATATTTTAGGTACGGAGCAACAAAGTGCTGGAATGATATACCTCCACCAATCAGAGCCTTACAAAGCAAAAATAATTTCAAACTACAACTAACTACTACTAAACTCTTAAATCTAACACCATAGTTTTTACGTGATTATGTATTATATCATATTCGCACGAAAGTACATTAAGTAATACACATATGAAAATTTTACATAGCAATATTAACACCTCATGCATAGTAGTATCCAGAAATACATTTCACACAGCATTGCACTGGTTGTTCGAACCGGCACTAGTTTTTAGTTTTAATGGTTCTGACGGAAGATCAGCGCTGCGGGCTCCGCAGCATTTAACGCTAAGTCAGCGCCTATGCTACCGCAACACATGGCTCTCATTCAGATTGCTCTTTAAAAATGCTAGCTTTAAGTCGAATAATGATCTTTGGAAATTGTTTTTATCTCTTTGTATTTCCACTCTTATTGTTTAGCTTTAAGAATATGTATTTTTGTGTTGTGGTTAAATAAAGTTTGTATCTGTCTATCTAATATTGTTCCGGGACACCAAAAACGCTCTATACTAATTGTAATTTGAGTATCTAAATGTTTTTTATATCTATTAAATCTGCTATTCTGACTTGTAATCTGCTTATTTACAAGAATAGTAGTCATTCCCGACCAAAATGCAAACAAAAAAGTATGTTATAGCGATGCACTAAAGTCTTTTTCCCAATCACATATGCGTGCTATACAAAACAATACCAAGGCTGAAGTCATGTGTTAAGGAAAACAATAATGATAATGGATTGATTAATATGCATGTATATCTAGGTCAAATGTGAACTCTGTCACTAGATAGTGCATGCATTGCATGAATAAAACACTGCAATAATAACTATAGGCTTTTATCTTTTATATTTCCACAGCAATAATATTATTATTATTTTTATTTTATTTTAGACAGACAGATGTCGCTGATACGTCTAAATCAGAGTTCACTTAGCACACGTTCACAGTACTTATTTTATAGATTGACAAGTTTGTTTTTAAACTGGTTAACACTTCTAGCGTTCACTACTTCTGAGGGTAATTTGTTCCATGCCTTTACTATTCGATTAGAGATTAAGTTTTTGTCGATGTTTGTTTTATTATACAGATATAACTACAACTAACCTACCTCCTCCTCCTCCATGACCATGACATGACTCTTAGGACCCCCAAAAATTGATGGTACAACAATTTCTATATTTTATTTATAGTAGGAACAAGGGGAGAGATATGTTTATGTCATTATGTCAATATAGCTAAGTTGTAGTAACCCTAGCTTTACATAACAATGGCCTGCATCAGGCTTGGTCAACGTAATTAATGTGTAACTTTATATGATACAGGATATATCAACTTACATGAAGTGTGGTTTATATGTACTGGAAAATTACTCACAACATTTATATGGTGATATCTCAGGAGCGTTCATGGCCTAGCGGTGTGCTTAAGCAATGTCGGGCAGGGTCAGTCTTTGGATGGGTGACCACTTTGAGTGGTAACTAACTTGAGCTCGGCTGCTGTCTATGCTAGGATTGGTAAGCCAAGTTAGAGGCCGTCGGGCGGCTTGACAACTTCTAACAGTCAAGTTGCCCACTCACTTGACAACCTAATCCCAATAAGGTCTAGTAGCTCTAGTAAGAGATAAAAACAATTTCCAAAGATCATTATTCGACTTAAAGCTAGCTTTAGGTAGCGGAGTTATTAGGATGCAACTGTACTGGGAATAACGCTAGGTTGATGATGATCTCAGATGGACAGTGGTTTGTAATATATTGTTTTAGCTATTTCTTTGACAACCAGCTCAACCTAGTGGTTAGTAATCCTGCCTACGAAGCTGAGAGTCCTGGGTTTTGAATACCAGGGTGCTACCGCGAACTGAAAACAAAATATCTGCCTCTCTGTTGCACTTGTATGTTTGTGTGACAGAGAGGGAGATACTTCATTTTCAGTTTGCAGTAGGTCTTCTGGTCAGGGCATATTCTGTGATGAGCATTTATTGATGTTCTCTATGTATTTAAGTATTTTAGAGAGGAAACGAGGAAGACCACCTTGAAAATGGGAAGACGACCTGAAGGTGATAGCTGGTGCCACATCGAGGAGCAAATTCCATGACTGGAAACTAAGAATATATGTATATATTTTATAAATGGGATTTTTAAAAATTTGACAGGGGATGCATTAGAAACTACTAGTTTAATTTACATTTCTCTTCATTAAATACTAAATTATGGTGGTGGGGTGGGGGCTATGCCAATAGTGTGGACATGTGCATATAGATGATTTGTTTTTTAATTGGAATTTTAATAAGTTCCAATTTAAAAAAAAACACTTAATACCTCAGTCTTTAGAACACTCCAGATATCTATATCCCTTATATCAGTTATGTTATGTGAGAAGCAGTCTAAACAACCCATATTAAAAAAAATGTTACATGAATATGTAGTCATTGGAAAATACCTCTTATAACCTTGATATAAGGTCCTCAACAGTATGTTATACAACTAGTTTGTTTACTTTTTTAGCTCACAGTATAAAAAGTGGCTGAGTCAATGACCTGATTGACTGGCTGATGACAAGCACCACCAATTAAGTTTCTTTTTTAATTAATAAGACCATAGACGAAAATAACTAATAGTAATTTTTTGAGTGGCTGATTAGATGACAAACACCACCAATTAAGTTTTTTTTTTTCAATTAATAAGATCTAAGACGAAAATACCCAATAGTATTTTTTTGAAGAATATAATGATAAAGTTAAAGAGCATTTCAAGCACACAGTTTGATTGAGTAACTAAAAACTGTTGTCTGAGAAAATCGTCAATATGAAGGCAGTTGTTTCTATCCGCGATATTCTTTAACTTTCTAGAAATCATCGGATGGGAAGCTGTACTGGCGGCAAGGTGATTGTGCCAATTAAATTGTACCTAATCCTAATAATCACGGAAACATGCCAAACGAGCAGACTAAAAAAATAATTCAGGCTATCCGAATTATAAAAACAACGTGTAGGATAACGATTAGGTAAGACAGTACTCGTTTTGTACGTAAACAAAATAAAAACAAATTCAATTATGGAAGATAACCTTGAAAATTATGCCGATCAAAACTTACGAACCAATTTAAATTATAAAAAAAAACTTACCAAAATCTATAAACTGCTTTATAGACAAAGGCGAAGGATTAAACTGCGAGTAAAAGTCCAGCATTTTGGTCACATTTGAGAAAATCGTCCCCGCCAACCTCATTTTGAACCTTTTGCCTTCACGATATAATACAAAATTAAATTAATTTATTTACCACCGGCACTAAAGCTCAGAAACACACAACATATTGATGTATAATACTTGGCTGTATGTTAAACACAATATTTTTAACATCGAAAGTTTATAAAACACAACACCAATGTTGGAATTTCACAAAACGGCAACCGAATCGCGCAATGAATGAAATAAAACTGATGAATTGACCGATCGACCGACGAGGTGTTTCGAGCACATTAATCAGCAACAATATAAAAGAAACCTTATTAAAATGTAACAGAAATTACTTTAGAGCTTCTAGAAATGACATTCTGAGTAATTCTGACGTAGCCGAAAAGTATTAAAGTAATCAAACGTCAAGTGACGCGAATAGGTGATATTGTAACTTCTTTAAAACCAAACTGTGCTTCAACTCTATTTTGATACATTGTACACACGCTTGTAATTAACTAGACTTGAAAAACTTCTTAAAGCAAAAGTTCAAGTAGATGCCTTTTGAAAGATCTTCTTCTGTTTTTTTACTCATACATAACAAAAATGAGATATATTTTATCCAAATCTTGGAAATGTATATTTAAAAAAGGTTATTATTGAGATACACATTATAAAAGATTTTTATTGCAATAATGATAATTTTAAACTAGGCTGGAGATCTACTCAAACGATACCTCTCAAATAATTTGACGTTTCATAACCGAAGGAAAGAGAGGGAAAATTAATTTTAAAAGCATTTTCTCGTGAAAGTTGCGTGTTTTGTAATCTATTCAGATATTATATTTATTACAGCTTAATGATAAAGGCAGTAAATGTGATAATACAGTCTAACCTACGCCAGTTCTTCGTGCATTCCATAAGAACGGTATAAAAAATATTATCATAGCACAACTTACCGTCATAAAATCATGTCTTGTCTAATAGCTAAAACAAATAATTAATTATTCCTATTTGATTTTAGTTCATGCTATTATGCTTGCTTTAAGTATGTTTAAGAATTCACGTTATAACGAACAGAATTGCAAAGTATATCAAAGTAAAATCAGTTCACTAATTTCCAAGTCTTGCCATTTTTAGTAACTTCCATTATTATAATATAATGTAAACCATTTCACTAATAACCTACATTCCTTTGTTAATAGTCGGTGATCTTTAGACTTCGATAAACCAGATGGTACTTGCATACAAAGTAAATCAAGAAATCTTCTGGTTTTACAATAAATAAGTACCAATAATTATTTTAAGTTCAGTTCCTTTTACTTTGCTTGACATAACACCACAAACTACTAAGAAAACATCATTATTATCATTATTTGCATTCAGTCACCTTCAGTAAAATAACTTAGATCTTATGGTGTTTTTTTTTAATTTCCAGATGTCGCATCAAGTATTTGTCTATGGCACACTTAAATGCAACGAACCAAACCATCACTGGCTGACAAAAGAAGAGAATGGAGTGAGCAAGTTCATAGCTAAAGGAACCACCAAGAGGAAGTATCCTCTGATCATTGCTACAAAATACAACATTCCGTTTCTACTGTACAGCCCGGGAAGTGGCCATAATGTTGAAGGTAAAAATCTACTAATTGTGATGGTTTTTTTTTTTATGTACAGACTCAAACCAACTGAGCAAACCATTACTGAGAGCAAACTATAATATGCTAGGCATGCAACCGAAATGAGAAAATCCTCTTTTTGTGAAGTTGGCTAAAAATTATTGTAAGAATATCCGTTTGAATGCGACGGGCGATTGCGCTGCTAGCCGTAGTTTTTTTATCCGTAATTACGTAAATAACCTCATACCTGTATTCCACACGACTATTAATTTCAGTGCCTCTTTAAGCAATTGTAGGTTTATAGATGGAGAAAATGTGATATTGCAGTGACAGGTTGCTAGCCCATCGCCCGCAACACATTTCAACCTGGTTCCCATATTCGACTCTTAAGACACCCAAAGGGAAGAAAGGGGGTGGTGCTATCGTAACCCGGCGCCACATGTTTTTTTTTATAGTTTAACCATAATAATATTTCATATTTTAGGTGAAATGTATGAAGTTGATGAAAAAATGCTGTGCAACCTAGACATATTGGAGGATCATCCCAACTACTATATTAGAGAGAAGGATGACATCATTCAGGCTGGGTAATATATTTTAACAATGCTTAGTTGATTGATATTACTCGTACATACATAAACTCACGCCTATATTCCCAAAAGGGGTAGGCAGAGCACTCAAAACATTAATTTCAGTGCCTCTTTTAGCAATTGTAGGTTTATAGATGTTTATGTATGTTTATATTGACAAGATTAACCCATTGCATATTTTAACAAATACAAGAATGGCATGAGCTCTCTCTCTCTCTATCTACATACCTGCCTCAGGAATTTATTTTTTTTAAATTTAAAAATTTCCAAAACTGACTTGACATTTTTTTAAATTATCAAACCTGCTCACAAATATATACGAAAATTGGTTGAAAAATGCGACCTGTAGAGGAGAACAGCTGGAAATCCACTGGCCATACGAAAGTGTTTATGCCGAAGCTGAAACGGAGGCCTTCGTTTCACTCTGTCAATACCTTGTCAGAAACTCATGTTATTTTTATTTTCTTTCAGGAATGACTGTAAAATAATAAAATGCTGGGTATATTTTCTGAAGGACTTCAAACCGGAGCTCCTTAACAAGCCTATGATGAATAACTATTCGTCTACGGGTCCTCATGGGCTGGTCTACATGGAAAGGTGCAATAGAGACCCTAACTATGATTATAAGCCTGAAACTAAGTCTTGAATGTAAAAGGCTTATTACACCTTCCTGAAAAGTAAGCTGCTGGAATTAGCAGCTATCATGCTCATATATCAGATATCATGGTCTTGTTTTACGTGACCATAAAACGTTGTCATAAAAAATATCGTGCTAGCTGGGCTGAAAAGAGTTGAGCCAAGTTTAATTTTTATAATTCTAAACAAGCAACACTGGTAAAATGGGCAATTGTCATTGGGGCCTTTTACACAAGATGATTATTATCACGCTACGTATCACGTCAGTACTGATAAATATTGAAGCGAAATCCATATAATTTTGAACACCGCTATAATATTGACATTCCAGTGTTGTGATGATATTAATCCCCATTAGGGCCCTTTACACGATTCTTTTAGAATACTGAGATGTCAATATTAACACGGGATTTCCAATTTGTTTGGGGCTTTTTATACGAGTGATATGATAACACCATACTGGGATGTCAATATTTTCGCGGTTTTTACTTATTTTTTTACTTTACTTCAAGATTCACGAGACACATCGTGATATGAGTGTATCGCGTGATAATAATAACCGTGTAAAAGGCCCCTTTGGAAATTTCTTTCATTCTTCCCTTTTTATCAGTAAAGCTCTGGCTACACGGGGGAAAACCGATGTTTCCACAAAGGTCACCTTGGACCGTGGTTTGTTGCTGTTGCTATATCGTGGCTCGCGTCTACACCCTTTATACGATTATTAAGTATTATCACAATACTGGGATGTCAATATTATAATGGATTTCAAAATGGACTGGATTTTGTATAATTATCTTTATCTATAATCACGTGAAACGTATTGTGGAAAAGCTTGTTGTCAATCGTGTATCCAGAGCTTAAACTGTCTTGCTAATCTAAATTAAACCGTAAAACCCAGTAATAAAATATATAAATTCTCTGATGAATGGAATTAGTGTAATAGCGAGGGGTGAAAACATTTAAGCTTTTTTATTTTTATTCTGTTCCAGTAATAATGAATCTACAAAAGATGATTTGGACGATGTTTTTAAAAAATGAGTATAGATGTAAAGAAATACTTGTCTACATTTCCTGGTTTGAAGGTTAAGCTCCAATGTGAAAATATAAATATAAAAAATAGTAAATTGTGCATAAAAGTAGGCTTGAAATTATATTTTGCAAATATAGTTTGTTTTTTTTTTTTATATTGTTTTCCGGGTCGTTTATTTATTGGAGTCTTTTACACGGTATTAATTATTGTATAGCGCTTTACACTCGGATCACAATACGTATCACGTGAATATTGAAGCAAAATCGTGAGAAATTTGAAACCGCGATAATATTGATAACCCAGCATTGTGATCATATTAACCGTGTAAAGGGCCCGATATGGACTTGCCCAATATTGTGACAATAGTCACTATGTAAACGCGCCTTTCAACACAATATTGTAATCCGCCCAGTCTTCGTATTAAAAGCGAAGTAGCTGAAGTCTTATGCTTACTTATCGGCCGATGTGTCTCTACGGGTGCATGCAATCTCCTTATTCTAGTGTGATATAGCGTTACCAACATTGTCAATAGATATTTTTGTCTTTAGTTTCCACTCTTTTATCAAGATAAAAATTTTGGAACGCCGCTAGATTATAGGGGCCCTTTATACGATTAATATTATTATAATACAGGGATGTCAATATTATCAGGGTTATCAAAATTGTATGGGTAATTTTGCTTCAATATTCACGTGATGCGCATACCAGTGACAGCTTTGCAATACAGGTTGGGGTGCATCAAGGTTCAGCACTTAGCCCACTTCTGTTCAACGTTGTCATGGACTATATATATAACAAGACGCTGTTAAAGACCCGTACCCTGGAATATTTTGTACACGGATGATGTTGTGCTAATGTCTGACACTGTTTTAGACCTACAAAACCAATTTAATCTCTGGATCAAGTCGTGTCCTGCCATTCTATATGGCACAGAGTGCAGGGCCTCCTCCAAACAACATCTCACGAAGTTGCACACTACCGAGATGCGCATGTTGCGTTGGTCAGCAGGCGTAACCCGTCTCGATAAAATCAGGAACGAATATAGCCGAGGCAGCTACAAAATCACCTCAATTGTTGACAAGGTCCAAGAAAAACGCTTACGCTGGTACGGACACGTGCTAAGACGCCCTGCAGACCACATAGTAAGGATGACCCTCTATATACCAACAACGAAGCGTCGTGGAAGACCCCCCGCCACTTGGCAAAACGACGGTCCAAAAAGACCTGAAGCAAATGGATATAAATCCAGAAACAGCACAAGATCGCCCGGAATGGAGAAAACGGACAACGAGGGCCGACCCCAGATAATGGGAAGTGGCGCAGGCAGAAGAAGAAGAATTCACTTGATACGTATCGTCATATGAGTGTATCGCGTGATAATAAAAACTGTGTAAAAGGCCCCATTCAGAGTAGAGACGCATCTAACAGCCAAATCTGACAGATGACAATGATGACATTGATGACATCCCGTGTGATGTGGTTTTTTTAGGTTATGCTTAACATTTTGTGTTAAAGTTGTAAACATAGTTTAAATTATTTTAAGATAACTTAAAGTCATGATGCTTTGAACATTAGAAAGGTTTAATCATTTGTATAATAATATAAAAATGGATTTTGCTAGAAAACAACTGGAGAAATACGGCTGGACCGATGGTAAAGTGCATCCTTTGTTTCTTACTGCGTAATAACTGATAATAATATTGGACTCCCTATAAAGCGCACAATGTATTCTGCACATTTTAGTCATATAATTACACTTATCACTTATAGGTAAAGGATTAGGTAAAAATGAAAATGGTATTTCGGAAGCCCTGAAACCGAAACTGAAGCGAAGCGTGACGGGTGTTGGCCACGACGCGGCGTCCGACTTCACGGAACACTGGTGGGAGACACTTTATAACAAGGCGGCTGGTAATGTCGAGGTAAATACAGTCAAATGCTGCTATATTGCATGTAAAGTTTAACTTTGCTTACTTTCACCGTTGGCGGCAGAACTATTCATGGCGTGCCCGTCGAAAAGGGCCTCCAATTTTTTTTCCCTTGATTCTTTTCTTGTTCCGCACTTTAGGCACACCTAGACTTGGTGCCAAGAGTGGCAGCTCCATCCGCTCTAACATAGAGAAGGCTCTGCCTATTTTTGTAATAATCATATTCATTATTTTAGAACCCTATTACCCTCTGTACACTTAAAATCATTTGAATTGTCGGAGTTATATCAAATTAGTTGACTTTATTGTCAAAGTATATACTTCGACAATAAAGTAGTGTAATGGTAGTAATTTAAAGAGTCGGATATTTTAAATATTTTTTTCTCAAACATGCAATGAAATATTGATGTTATGTTCCTTATAATAGGCTGCAAAGTATGACGTTTCAGGTGCGGCTAGGACAAGAGGTCATTAATGGAATTTCATACAAATCTTGCAGGCCTAGGCCAGCAAAGTCCTCTTTTTTAATTTCCATTCCACATAAATTTGGGGCACAGGCATCATGACATTCTGCCACTATGCGTATTAAAAATAAGCTTTTAATTTTTAGGGTTCCGTAGTCAACTAGGAACCCTTATAGTTTCGCCATGTCTGTCCGTCCGTCTGTCCGTCCGTCCGCGGATAATCTCAGTGACCGTTAGCACTAGAAAGCTGAAATGTGGTACTAATATGTATATCAATTACGCCGACAAAGTGGTAAAATAAAAAGTGGAAAAAAATATTTTATTAGGGTACCTCCCCTATACGTAAAGTGGGGAGTGATTTTTTTTTTCATTTTAACCCTAACGTGTGATATATTGTTAGATAGGTATTTAAAAATAAATAGCGGTTTACTAAAATCATTTTTTGATAATGTTAATATTTTCGGAAATAATCGCTCCAGAAGTAAAAAAAAATGTGTCCCCCCCCTCTAACTTTTGAACCATAAGTTTTAAAAATATGAAAAAAATCTCAAAAGTAGAACTTTATAAAAACTTTGTAGGAAAATTATTTTGAACTTGATAGGTTGAATAGTTTTTGAAAAATTTACAAAAATAATTTCTGAACTAAGTTTGTAATTTAACCGTATAAACAGGTGTTTATTGTACCTGTCATTTCTACAAAATCACAATGAAATGACGTGCTTTCAAATAAAGTAAAACCGGTGAAAATCGGTTCACGCAATAAAGAATTATTCCATAAAAATCATCTTCCATACTTTAAGCTCGCGCGCAATAGTTTACTTAATTTGCCGATAGATGTCGCTGTACGTGGAACGCTCATTTCTACATGGCGGTGTTAAGATTTTTCCTGATTTAATGGGGTCTGAGCAGGTGCGCCCATGCATTAGGTAAGGTTTTGTGTTTCTGTACTTAATATGGCAACTTAATGTGACGGACGGGAAACTACGGAACCCTACACTGAGCGTGGCCCGACACGCTCTTGGCCGGTTTTTTTGTTGTTCATTTCATTGCATGATTGACAAAAGCACTATACATACCTCGGCGGGAAATATGGGGTTGCCAGCCTTAGACCTATCCGTCTATATGTCTTCGGCCGGCAACCCCTTTCGTCCCGGCCTCTGTAGTAATGTACTATTACTATAACACTAATAAGCCCAATATGCCTATCTTATATTATAAGACTGTGATTAGTTTACGATTGAAATAGCTGTTAAGTTAATTCACATACTCTTTAATATAAGTATATGGTAAAACATTTCCCTCTAATCATATTCTAATCACGGTTATATAATACCTTTTGTTAGGAAACACATTTAAAGTTTAGTTTTTAATGCAGTGTCATCATTTAAAAACCATATATAATATTCTGTGTTCTTACCCATAGATAGAGCTAGTCATCTTGTCTATTGTATTATTTGAATAAATGGCTATTTATTTTCTTGATTATAAAAATCACATGTTAATTACATGTCGCGTCACTTAATTACCTACACTAGTAACTATATCATTGTAAGTGGTGGAGTGTAACTGTATTGTCTGCCGCCTAATTGCTATGCAGTTTGGAAGATATTATAAACTATAAAATGATAATGTTTGTTAAATTAAATAAATATATAAAAAATATGATGTTTCAAAATAATGATAAAAAAAATTTCAGGTTAAAGACAAAAAAGGCAAAACGAAAAAGATAAAAACAAACACGGATGACTTCCAAATATCAAATAGCACATGGAAACTGACACGAACCAAACAGAAATCCAATACAGAAGAAGAACAATATGCAGACTATTTCGTAAAGAAAGCAACATTGACAAATGGTGGAGTGAAAATGGAGAAGGCGATGGAGTCGGATTCAGAGAGTGAGGAAGAAAAAAAGGATGTGCTTAAGATGACGGATGAAGAGTTATTCGCGGCTTGTGGAGGACGAACAGCACATAAGTAATGATTGTATACATTTTATTTGTTTTGGTGTAAACTTGAGTTTGTTAAATCAAGCGAAATTAATATCAATATGTTTAGTTCTCCTATCTTGATTTATCTGAAGAGCAGTTGATTAAACCTGAGCATATTCAAGATGTCTGGATTTGGTTCATATTTGGGTTATGCAAATATGACCATGTCTCTAGTTTTCTTTCTCAACTCAAGTGGCTCTATCCGTTAGCATTGTAACCTCCTCATTCTTTTGTCTTCTTTAAAGTATTCTTTTTAACCCTGTTATCTAAAACAGTGTATCAGTTATTTTAATCCATTAGGTCCTATCAAAACTTCCTGTGATGCTTTATTATGCGAGGTGTGCAATAAAGAGTATTCATATAATATTACTTAGTCGGCTCATAAGTTCTGTCATATACATAGTATCAAATAAAAACAAAAGTTTAAGTTTATTCCGTATAATTTGTACAGCGTTTGAAAGCTTATAAACTAGAGAATCTAAATGTATAACATTTATTCTAAATGACCGCCATAATTATCTACACAGGCTTGAAGTCTGCGTGGCCAGTCGTCAATGGATTCACGCACCACTTTCATGTCGATATTGGCCACTGCCGTAGCAAGGGATTTTTTCAGCGAGTCTAGATTTGCATGAGGTTTTGAGCACACCTTTTCCTCTAAATACTGCCATATTTTATAGTCTAACGGATTAAGATCTGGGCTAGAGGAGGGCCAATCTTCATGCCGTATAAAGTCGATTTTATTGGAGGCGAGCCAGGCTTGTGTAGACTTTGCCTTATGGGCTGGAGCAGAGTCCTGCTGGAAAACCCAATGCTGGTTTAGAAACATCGTATGGGATAGTGGTTTCAAAATATTAGTCAACACCGTGTCTTGGTACACTTTGGCACTAGTTTTTACTCCTTTCTCACAAAAATGCATACTAGTGACGCCCGCATTAGAAACTCCCAGCCAAACCATCACAGATGAAGGGTGATGACCTCTTTGAATACGGAGAATGCTATTAGACGCTTCTTTACTATTGCGAGCGTACACTCTATCATTTTGTTTATTACAGTTTTCTTCTATGTCAAAAAATTTCTCGTCCGAAAACAGTATACAACGATGCTTATTTTTAGCGTACTTCTTCAATAAAGCTTTAGATCTTTTAAGCCTTAAAGCTTTAAGCCGACCATTGAGAAGATGGCCAGTTTTTCGTTTATAAGCACGAAGTCTCAGGTCTTGATTAAGCACTCTTTTCACCGTGTTTCTGCTCAAACCCATCTGGGGGGCCATAACTTTTTGTTTCCTAGCAGGATTTCTGGCAATGCGTGCCCTAATTGCTTGTACAACCGCTGGAGTCCTAGCCGTACGCGGACGACCGCTTCTTTTCTTGTCATTTAAACTAGAGACCTCACTGTATCTTTCTATGGTACGATACACAAATCTTAGAGAGAATTTTAAATTTTCAAGTAGCTTAAAAATTTTAGTCGGCGAGTGTCCACAACGATATAGTGCAATTATTGCGGTACGGCTATCTTTAAACGTCCACTCCATGTTAAAGAAAACAGAAAATTGCAAAATTATTATACTACTCAAATATTTAAAAAAGATTCGAAATTCAAATGCACAACGGTTTTTGTTTTAGGAGTTCCAAATTTAAATTTTAAAGGCCTGTGACAGAACTTATGAGCCGACTAAGTATATGTATACTTCGGTTCCTTTTTAACCGACTTCAAAATTTCAAAAGAGGAGGTTATCAATTCGGTTGTATGTTTTTTTTAATGTTTGTTACCCCATAACTCCGTCATTTCTTAACCGATTTGAAAAAAATTTTTTTTGATTGTATGTAAATATATCCAAGTTGGTCCCGTTTTTGTCAAAAGGCAGTTCTGATGATGGGATCCATGAGGAATTGAGGGAACTCCTCAAATCTTTAAGGCAAACATATAGTGATTTTTGTGTTTTTATCAACAAGTCAAGCATATGCATCCAAAAATGTGACATTGGATGAAGTGGAACTGCTGATGATGATCAGAACAGAACTCTTCAACGACGAAAAGTTCACGTTTGGCGATTTGTCCTCCTAGCTGTGTTTGTTAAGCAAGTTCTATTTTCACGATTAATTTTTGTCATGCTCGAGTTCTGATGATGGGATCCATGAGGAATTGAGGGAACTCCTCAAATCTTAAAGGCAAACATATAGTGATTTTTGTGTTTTTATCAACAAATCGAGCATTATCATACAAAAATGTGACATTTGATGAAGTGGAACTGCTGATGATGATCAGAACAGAACTCTTCAACGACGAAAAGTTCACGTTTGGCGATTTGTCCTTCTAGCTGTGTTTGTTAAGCAAGTTCTATTTTCACGATTGATTTTTGTCATGCTCGAGTTCTGATGATGGGATCCATTAGGAATCGAGGAAACTCCCCAAATGTGAAAGGCACACAAATAGTGATTTTAGTATTTTCATGAACTAATCAAGCATTTTCATTCATAAAAGTGACATTTGATGAAGTGGAACTGCTGATGATGATCAGAACGGAACTCTTCAACGACGCGTAGTTCACGTTTGGCGATTTGTTCTCTTCGTTTTGTTTGTCAAGCAAGCAAGGTTTTTCCATGATTTTATGAGGAATTGAGGGTACTTAGTCTTCTACCATTATAAACATACTTATAGCCATTTTTGTATTTTATTGTATGGAATCTAAGAGTGCACCATCTAAGATTAATCTTTCACCGGACTCCCCCATTGAAGTCGGTTTTTTTTTCTTAAAAATTATTTCATAGTCGATCCCTGATGACTGAGGATTGCGAGCGCATGCGATTGCCCTCCATGCAGTTCAGTTTCTCGTCAAATGGACCACACGGGAATGACTGCATTGGTCCAGGTTACCGGAATCTTGGGCGTTTACTTTCTGAACTTAGTTTAAATGTAAATATCATTCATTTCTTGACATAACGGTTGATTTTGTTTATTTTATAATATTTTCACAGAGGCGCAAGACATGGATTGCGGGCTTTAGGCAAATTAGCAAGAATAGAACAACAAGAACAAACCTTGCTTGAACAAACGAAATATGAAGGATACTCGCACCATGCCAAGAAAAAGAAAAATAAAAACAGTCCTGCGAATGAACTGCTAGTTGAAGATCTAAATTTAAACAGTGATGCTGAAGTTCCTAAAAACAAGAAAAAGAATAAGAAGAAGAAACGCTGCTCAATTAGCGAAAATTTTACGGAATTTGGAAATGGTGATATTGAAGTGGCTGAATTAGTAGAACCTGCGCCTAGAAAAAATAAAAAGAAACGCAAACTGACAGATGAAAATGTTGCCATTGAAACCGAAGAGGGCGATAGTAGAAACTCGACGAAATCAAAATGCGTAAATGAAAATAATTCTCCTGACGTTGGATGTTTATCCAAATCGAAAAAAAAGAAAAAACGCAAGGAGAACATGCAGGTGGATTCAAATGAAGCTGAATCTACGAACTTCTTGAAAACAGGGGAAAAATATGAGTTTCTCGAAAATGGTGTAGTTCGCAAAACCAAAAAGAAAACCAAGACAGATAAATGACAGTGATTTACACTTTTCATTTAAAGAGTACTTTATTTTACTCTTTTCTTACTTGTGTATACCAATTTTAATAAATAAATTATACCTTATACAACCTGACTCCAATTTTTCATTTTTGCAAATTCAATGCTCAACGCTGTACAACAACACATTAAACACAGTATTTTTGTGAGCATTGAAATACGAAACCTTATGATATAAAATAAACCTCATGTTATTATGAGAGTAATATTATTCATTCACAACTTCAAACTGCGCTTTCCCATGACTACGAGTACGAGCTAATTAGACGTTTTGGTACTTTTTTTATAGCAACACTCGGAATCTGTCAAGTCAAACGTCAGGTGAAAACTACTATTTTGCTTTGCTGTGAAACCAAAGTAGATTGTTTCGAAAATGTCGATCGCCAAGATATTTGCGCTTGATAAGGTAGCCAATTTCTTCACAATAATACGCCAAAATGGTGGAATCAGGGGCTCCCTGTGGAAACTCTATCGGTAAGAATTTATTTCATTATGTAATTACTTTCTTATAGGTTAAGTTGTTTTGATTGCTAGATTATTTTTCTTTTGTTTTAATTAGTTAATGTAATTTAATTATTCGTTCAAATTGTTAAACCTGATATTTAATTTTGCCCAACACAGTCACGAATAAAGACCATATTCTAGAAACAACTGAGTATTATATTGTTGGTAATAACTTCTTTTAGACTTGTGCCTCTTTTAAATAGTATATTTTATTAACTTCATTAGTAATATACTACGCTTCAGTAGTCTGGCTTGCTGCCTGTAGTAATAACAACCAGAAATTGAGGTTACTGTAAATGAAATGAAATTATATTTGGGTATTCTAGTTTTCCAGTTCTTATTGCTATTGCTACACAGCTATAGTATTAAGAACATTTTAAAAAGAGCTGTATATTTGGTCTGAAAAAGCACACAAAACAGTCAAAGTATTATTGGTACTGAATAATGAACATTGGTTAAAAGTGTACAACTTTATCTGTATGACCTTCTTTTTTACAATTATTTTCTCTAAAGGGTATGTCACAAAGTCGTCATTCATCTCAGTGTAAATAATTTTTAAATTTTTATTTGAATAAACTGTTACCATTATTTTCTATTTTATCTATACATATAGTATTCTAAATAATAATCATGATTTTGTATGACAGTTGTCCCATCACACTATAGACAAATGCCCAAAACTGATGGACAGCAATGGATGGAGAGCAATTCCATTTTTAATTAAAAAAAAAGACCTCTGGACTTAATATCATTAAGTGGAAATGCAGCCCAATGGATGAAGTCCATACATATTAATTTGAAAACTCATAGATCTGTAGACTCGCTAATAATGCCTTACAACTAAATAAATCATAATTTTCTAATTCCACAGCCAGGATGAGCTGAAGGACGGTACTCTAGTAGGTGAAGACAGGTTCGGCAACAAGTACTATGAGAACCCACGCTACTTCTACTCCAGGAACCGTTGGGTGGAGTACGCAGACCACTTCCACATGAACTATGATGGCAGTCAGGTGAAGTCAATTTCATTTTAAATTATCGTTTAATCATAATCAACACATATTTTCTTCTTGAACTATACATTGTAAATATTCCTTCCTCTTTTGTTTCCATACTTTGACGACCTGTTTAGCCTAGTTGGTAGTGACTCTGCCTCCGAAGCTAGAGGTCCCGGGTTTGAATCCCGGCCAGGACATTTATGTGTGCATTTATCAGGGATATTTGTTTTTGGGTCTTGGATGTTTTTCTATGTATATATTAAGGGTATGACGTCATACCGGTATTTCCTGGTCATTTCGATACCGTAACCGAAAAAATTACGGTACCTTTATTTAGCGGTATGACGTCATACCTTTAAATATCGGTTACCTTTATATAACGGTATGACGTCAAACCGTTAAATATCGGTACCGTTATTTTTTCGGTTAGGGTATCGAAATGACTTAGGAATACCGATATGACGTCATACCCATGGACTCAAAACTATAATATATAATATAATATAGCTATTATCCTCTAAGCCGATTAATGAGTTCTACGCAGACGAAGTCGCTGGCAACAGCTAGTTTTACAACTGCGCTCTAAACTAAAACTTCCTCAATCTAATAAGAGTTACACCGTAACGTAATACAGAATGCTCCGCCATATTTGATTACTCACTATCGTCGGGCTTCATAAGATTACGTGGAGCATGGAACTCGTGCGCAGGGACCGATTTCGGTTTCGGTATACCTGTATTATACCGGTATGAAATTACGATATCGTTTACGTGATACAGGTATCGTATAAAGGTAACCGAAAAATTTCGGTTCATGGTTATACCGGTATGACGTCATACCTTTAAATATCGGTAACCTTTATTTAAGGGTATGACGTCATACCGGTATTTCCTGGTCATTTCGATACCGTAACCGAAAAAATTACGGTACCTTTATTTAGCGGTATGACGTCATACCTTTAAATATCGGTTACCTTTATTTAACGGTATGACGTCAAACCGCTAAATAAAGGTACCGTAATTTTTTCGGTTACGCTATCGAAATGACCCAGACATACCGGTATGACGTCATACCGTTAAATAAAGGTACCGATATTTAACGGTTATGCAGTCCCTGGGACATTTATGTGTGCATTTATCACGGATATTTGTTTTTGGGTCTTGGATGTTTTCTATGTATTTAAGTATGTATTTATCTATATAAGTGTGTATATCGTCGTCTAGTACCCATAGTACAAGTTTGCTTAGTTTGGGACTAGGTCGATTTGTGTAAGATTGTCCCCCAATATTTATTATTTATTATTATTATTATTTATAACTTATGTGCAATTTCAATAATACGCTTTGTTTCAGGTGCCCGCTGAATGGTACGGTTGGCTGCACTACAAGACGGACCTTCCTCCACACCAGGTAATATTAATTTTGTACTAAGCAGTGTCGACAGGTGAAGAGAGCATACTTGGGCCGACCGACCGGACGGCGTCCTGTGGGTCGCCCCAAGTATCGCTGGAAGGATATGGTGGACGCGGACCTGCGTGAGCTCGGAGCCGGTGCAAGCTACTACTAAGTGGAAGGAACTAGTGAAGGATTTCGTGCACGAGCTTGGTTGTTCCAATAGCTCAGAGGCTAGAGCGATTGGCCGCGTATGCCAGATGTCGTAGGTTCGAATCCTGCTCGGAGCATTGAATTTTTCAATTTTTCCCTTTCATTTGAAATCCAGGTAATTTATCTATCTATATAAGCCCTTTATCCTGAACATTGACATTTCAAGGTGTATTTTTCTTTCTGTTTCTTTAATATTTATTTTCTTTATTTATTTGTGTTGTGTTTTTTTCTATCTTTGTTAAAGTTTTTATTATAGAATGTCTGTGAGTTCAGTGTGCCTCCTGGCAAAGGCCTCCTCTAACTCCTTCCATTGCTGTCTATCATTTGTGACTCTTCTCCAGTTCGGACCAGCAGTCAGTTTGAGTTCATCTTCCCATCTCTTGTATTGTCTTCCTCTGCTCCTTTTATCGTCTCTAGGATACCAATTTGTCACAATTTTGCTCCATTTTTCATGTTTGTTCCTTAGCATGTGTCCTGTCCATCTCCATTTCAGTTGATCTATCTTTAAGTGTACATCTGTTATGCCTGTTTTTTCTCTGATTACCGTATTTCTGTATCTGTCTTGCCTTTTAATTCCCAGCATGCTTCTCTCCATTGCTCTTTGACAGTGCTCAAGCATATCTCTGTGGTGTTTTGAGAGTGACCAAGTCTCGCAGCCATAGGTAAGGCAAGGCTAGACGCAGGTGTTAAATACTTTTCTTTTGGTACTTATGCTAAGGTCGGTGCATTTCATCACTTCTTTTAGTGACCAGTATTTCCTCCAACTGTTGGCTGTCCGTCTTTTGGTTTCCTTGGTTGTCATATCTTTATGGGTAAATCCAGGTAATATTTTCCGTCATTTCCGTTTAATCATCCCCGTTCTCTCTATTGGTTTCGTAAGTCGACTGTGGGAACCAAGTTGAAGTATTGATGAGCTACCAATATATCACTGCAATATCACATTTTCTCCATCTTTTCTTATCTTATTTTATCTAGATGAGGGCCCTTGCGAATGCACTTCGACCCAATGGGATCTTTTGTGCAATTGCCCCCTCCTTTATACCTACTCTAAGCTGCTCTCCAACATTTCCACGAACCGAACCATGGTGCTCAGTGGGAGCACTCTGAAGTCCTTTGGTTCTGGGTAACTTTACCTTTAATTTTTTTATCTCACAAGGGCGTCACATTCACACAGCAAGTGTTCCATTGTCCTACAATCTATGTTGTCTGATATTCCCATCTAGGGCCCGGGATTCCCGGGAAATTTCATACAAATTGGAACTGCAAACCCTAGTCCCATCTTGAAAAAGAGTCATTTGACCTCGAAGTGACCTGTGAACATGCTAGTTATAATTCTGAGTTGCTTTCTACTGAATTTCCTAAGTTTCTTAATGATATTTACGACAAACTAGTCACTGGACATGTATTACTATAGTATTGAGGAACTACAATAGAATATGAGTTTTTTTTTTACATTTGAAGTAACAGAAGAGAGCGTTCGTGGCCCAGTGGCGCCCGCGTACCGCGTGCGGTATGCGAGGTTAAGCAATGTCGGGCGAGGTCAGTCCTTGGATGGGTGACCGCTTTGAGTGGTTACTAACTGAGCGCTCCCGTGCTTTGGAAGGCACGTTAAGCCGTTGATCCCGGTTGCTGTCTATGATAGCAGTCGTTAAGCCAAGTTAGAGGCCTCCGGGCGGCTTGATAACCTCTAACAGTCAAGTTGCCCACTCACTTGACAAGCCTAATCCCAATAAGGTCTAGTTTTCCCGTCGGGTTAGAAGGTCAGATGGCAGTCGCTTCTGTAAAAACTAGTGCCTACGCCAAATCTTGGGATCAGGTAGCGGACCCCAGGCATCCTTCAGGATGCAACTGTACTGGGAATAACGCTAGGAGGATGATGATTTGAAGTAACAGAATTTTAAATGCTATGCTAATTATTCATCGTAATTGTATAGATGTTGACAATTGTTATTTTTTAAAGTAAATTAATTATATCCTCAATATTTGCTGCGGCGGAATAAACTGCACAATTAAATGTATCTATTACCATCTAGATTATTTGAAAAAATCTGGCTAATGGATGAAATTGATTGATTGTTTTATTAGTAGTAATAAAACTAACATACTATAACTCCAGTTTCCCCCCCCCCCCCCCTATATTTATATGATTTTTTTTATGACATAGTAGGCAAACGAGCAGACGAATCGCTTATGGTAATGTTTGATTGTATATTGTTTCAGGACCCCAGCCGCCCCAAATACGACTGGATGATCTATGGCAACGAGAACCTCTCGGGCACCACTGGACAGTACGTGCCTTATAGCACCACCCCTCCGAAAATCGAGGCCTGGATGCCCAAGCCTAAGGAATAAACTGCTCTTGTCTATGCTAATCCGGGCGCCATTGGGGCATTTTACACGGTTATTAATATCACGCGATACGCTCATATCATGATCCGTGTCACATGAATAATGAAGCAAAATCAAACAATTTTGAATACCGCGATAATATTGACATCCCATTGTGATAATACTAATTGTGTAAAGAGCCCATTGTAAACATACGAGATACAATTTTAAAAGTTTACACTGGCATCACTTAATTTACTCAAAGTGTGTTAAGCCATATCCACACGAGCCTATATGACGGACTGCAAGTTCTAAGATGAATTCTCTTTGAACTTCATATGAAATCTTTTTCGCCACAGTTGGCAATACACGAAATCGAAATTTCTTGTCTATGACGCCACGTTGGCAACTGCCGCTATAGAAACCCTTACGGCCGAGCAACACCGAATGCGTGCACGCCACTCAAGCAGTGTGTCATCTACTATGACATTTCATACGATACAACGCGCCCGCCGCGCACACGCGCACGTGCTGCGCACGCATTCGGTGTGGCTCGGCCTTTACTGGTTTCTTGCTTGGCGCTTGGCGTCTGAGTCACGTCGAATTACTTCATCGCTTGGCGGTCAAAAGGTTAATAATATAACCTTACAACTAACATCCTGTCTTATAATTTTTACTCTGCCACGCAGTACCGTTTGGATGAGTCTCCATCGCACAGAGCTTCAGTGTTGCCAGTTAAGATTTGTAAAGTTGTAGTTTGTAGCTTTATAAACGAACTAGAGCCCCAGAACTGCTACCGCGAAATGAAAACGAACGATGTTCGAATATCTCTCTCTCTCTCTCTCTCTGTCGCTCGAATATGCAAGTGCGTCAGAGAGGGAGATATTCGAACTTTGCGTTTCGCGGTAGTAGCTCTGAACGATCTATGTCTGTAACAATTTCACTAAATGTCACTGTAATTAAATTGCTTGAAACTACCACACTTTATGTTTAGTAGTTGTTAAAACACTGCACGCGAAATAATGGACCTTCTATTTCGCTCTGTCGCACCCTATTAGGCCAGATAAGTGCGACAGAGTGCAGTAGTCATTCTACATATTATTTCGCGTGCAGTTAGAATTCAATACTATGATTACGTACCGATACAATAAGACAATCACTTTTGACATTTTTGCAGTTTAGTTGTTATAGTTTTAAGTAGAAAATGAAATAAATTTATTTATAGACGTTTTGTGTTTTATTTTTTACGAACTACGTAAGCTTACGTACCGTACTGTCCGGATGTTCTCCTCTACAGGTCGCATTTCTCAACCGATTCTCGTGAAATTTTGTGAGCAGGTTCGATAATTATATTGATTTTATTTGTCGAGTCAGTTCTTGGAAATTTTGAAAAGGAAAAATATTTTTGCGCAGTCTAGGGGCCGTCCACATATTACGTCACGCAAAATTTCGACTTTAACATGTACTGTCACGTTCAGTAAACCTCCCCCCCCCCCCCCTACAGCTCACAGAGCCTCTACCCGGGTCATCTTCCTCCTAGCGTTATTCCCAGTACAGTTGCATCCTGAAGGATGCCTGGGGTCCGCTACCTAATCCCAAGAGTTGGCGTAGGCACTAGTTTTTACGGAAGCGACTGCCATCTGACCTTCCAACCCGAGGGGGAAACTAGACCTTATTGGGATTAGGCTTGTCAAGTGAGTGTGCCCACTCACTGTTAGAAGTTCTCAAGCCGCCCGGAGGCCTCTAACTTGGCTTAACGACTGCTATCATAGTCAGCAACCGGGATCAACGGCTTAACGTGCCTTCCAAAGCACGGGAGCGCTCAGTTAGTAACCACTCAAAGCGGTCACCCATCCAAGAACTGACCTCGCCCGACATTGCTTAGCCTCGCATACCGCACGCGGTACGCGGGCGCCGCTGGGCCACGAACGCTCCCTCTACCCGGGTATGTCGTATAACTACAACCAAGACCACCGAGAGATTAGCAGCAGCAATGCTTGATGTGCTGTGGAGATACTGTGATCGCCAACTCGTATGCCAAGCGTGGCGACTATGACATTTACCCCCATGCAGGGTTTTTTTTTTAAATATTGGGGGACAATCTTACACAAGTCGACCTAGTCCCAAACTAAACAAAGCTTGTACTATGGGGACTAGACGACGATATACATACTTATATAGATAAATACATAGAAAACGTCCAAGACCATAGAACATATCCGTGAAAAATGCACAAATAAATGCCCTGGCTAGGATTCGAACCCGGGACCTCTAGCTTCTGAGGCAGAGTCACTACCAACTAGGCTAAACAGGCTATCTAATTGTGGAACTTTTTTTAAAAAATACCACGTCGGTTGGCAAACACGTGCGGCCCGCCCGATGTTACCGCAGCCTATCGACGCCTGCAATTCCAGGGGTGTCACTAGCTCGTTGCCGACCCTTTTAAAATGTATACACTCCTTTCTTGAATAACCCCATACTTTAGTGTTTAGTCCCTCAGGAAAACCTCATTCCACAACCGGAGCGTCCGAGGGAGGAAGTTCCTCTGAAGCCGTACCGTACGCGACCATTAACTGTTTGTCTGAGGAGTCTGAAGCCTATGTCCTGCAGTTGACGTCCATCGGCTGATATGATGATGACGGACTCACAGAGGGCTTAAAGCCTTTGTAACAAAGTACCTTGTCGCTTTAATGTCATGTCGGAACAGCCATACTAAATTTCCTACGGATGAAACCGACAAGGTACCAAAGTGTCCAGCTGTATGAGTTCGACTATACAGTGACAATATTGCTAGACAGTAAAGGCCTAGTTTTGGCAAGATTACGAGGCAATGAGTTAATTCATTTCAGTTCGAGCCTACAACAAACCAGTTTTGTTGTACGGGGCCTGGCTAGCGGCTCTCAAACTTTCCACTCACGCGCAACCAGACATGCGTGCCCCTCTCGCCGCTTCGGGCTTCGGCTATACCACAGAATAGTAGGTATAATAGTATTACATAGCTATACCTACCATAAATAAATAATTTATACCAAAAAAAAACCGACTTCAATTTTGTACTTGCTATGCCACAATTTGTGGTTTCCGTGAGCCAATGCTTGGTTACCTACAGAAAATACCGAAATCTGCATATGCGTGCCTATCAAATTCAAAGAGTTCCCTCGATTCCCTCTAGATCTCATCATCAGACCTTCACCCAATTTATATGCGACCAATGTCCGGGTACCGGCTTTGAAACAAAAAAAGAATTATCAAAATCGGCCAACGTGGTCAGGAGTTATAGGGGAATATACATACATAAAAAAAAGAACAAGCAAACTTGCAGACGAACTGAGTACCTCCTTCCTGCTATTGAAGTCGGTAAAAATAAATGCCATACGATTATTATTACTATTACCATAAATAAATGTATACTTTGGCTAAACTCGACTAAGATGACGGTACACCCGACCGCACTAGGAACGAAAGAGCAATAACGTTTTATTGACCGAGTGAGCGAAGCGTCTCCTTTTCGGCTATCGACAAAAATCTTTCGTATGTGTCTGTCTGTCCAGATGTTCTCCTCTACAGGTCGCATTTCTCAACCGATTCTCGTGAAGTTTTGAGACCAGGATTGATAATTTTATAGATTTTTTTGTCGAGTTAGTTTTTGGAGATCTTTTAATTTGACAAAAAAATTTTTTTTTCGCTATGCTCACAGGACCACTGGTATATTTTTTATTACTAAAATCAACAACGTACTGACTATTGATCAAGTCAATAGAATAGTGTGTTAATTTACAATACTGCTTTAAATAAGCAGCAAAAAAATTGGCAAGTTCACCTACTTAACAAGTGGCTCTATGAGCTGGTGACATGGCAAAAAAAATCTTTTCAAATTTATAAATTTCCAAAAACTGTTTCGACAAAAAATGCTATATAATTATCGAACCTGCTCACAAAATTTCACGAGAATCGGTTGAGAAATGCGATCTCTAGAGGAGAACATCCGGACAGAGACGGACAGACATACGAAAGAATTTTTTTCGAAAGCTGAAACGGAGACGCTTCGCACGATCGGTCAATTATGCTACTTTACTTTCTGATTCCTCCGGCAAGCCCTAAATAAACCAAGTTACATCCTAACAAGCTTAAAAGAAACTTTCCAAAGTTTAAGAAACTTTGCTTAGCAGCAACTGCCCACGATATACCTATACCCAACGGATTACAACGCTGGAGCTTTCAGATGCTATCAACCTAATATCAAACTTATTGCAAACTGATAAGGTCTAGTTCCGTTTGTATTATTCGTTAACTATGGTCACGCCAATGTAATTACATTAGGTAGAGAAATAACGACTTTAAAGTAAGGTAATAAGGTTGCAAATAGATTGCAGTGTTAATTAAGTTCGATTGACGGAGCAAACTTTTTGCTTTACACAGGTAAAAATATCTTTGGAAGTCTCAGTTGAATCGAGACGCGGCTGAGGTCGCGTCACTGATTTGAAAAGTAGCGATCTAAGTTTGAAAATTAAAAACAAAACTTAACAGTTTTATTTAGTTTTAGGTTATGTTTCGAAAAGTGAATGTGAGTTTTGTGTTCGTTAGTAACTTAAATGGAGTTTAAAATAGTTTTTAAGTCATAAAGTGTTCTGAAAACAGGATTTCGTGACATAATTTTATGGTAAGCTCAATTATTCGTACTAAATGTAAGTTTATTTTGTACGTATTATGCTTAGTTTTATGACTTTTATGAGATACGTTAGGTCGGGAAGAACAAAGACGAGATGCCTTAACTAGTTTGGAAAGGAAAGGCGGATTTAAATCTGTATCTTGTTAAGGATGTTTGATGTAGGACCGTTGCCTTTTTTTGTTGAAAAAAAAATCGCGTTGGTGTTTAAAATAGTGATGTTACGTTACACGTGTTGTTTTATCGATAACGACTTTATACAAAGATATTTATTTTTGTTTGATTTATTTATTATCAGTAGAATATTAGAAATAAATGTTACCTTATTGTGAAATAAAGCATTTCTAGCTGTTGAGATGGGTTACCGAAAAAACGAGATTAGACTTTTAAAAGGGATAAGAGATGCCTAAATTATTGTATTGAATTATAATATAATAATAATCGTATTATTATATTATAATTCAATGCAAATTTTGTTTTTCCGGTATCCCCTCAACAGTTAGAAATGCTTTATTTTATAATAAGGCAATATTTTTTCCCTCTAAATCGATAGAGGGATTTAATATAAAATAAATTTTCTGAATGAATACTTAGGTAAGTTAGTTTCAAAGATTACAATAAAAACTTTACCATCCACTGAAATCACAGATATTAGCAGAAAATAACAACGAAACAGTTGTTGTCAAAAGAAACAATTAACTAAGTGTATCTTCAAATCAAAGCCATGTAATTTGAGTATACAATAGCGGTCACCGTAGCCAAACGATTGAAATATAAAGAATAGCTTGGTATTTCTCCCACACTCACATATTATTATTGAGAAAGTTGTAAGTGCCATTGTAAAACGATATCATTTACACTCTTATATCGCAACTTCCATTGTTAAAGGGGCTTAAATTGATACCATTGCTTCACAAGTGCGGGGGTTTTATTGACAAATTGTTTTGCATTTCAATAAATGGATGCAAATATCGTCGTCGTTTCATTATAGTTGGTTTTATTTATCAACGTTGGGGACTAACAAGCTTACGGCCGGTAAGCACACACTGTCGCTAATGGACGCTTGTGACTCCAAAAATTACAAGCTCGTTGCCGACCCTTAATTGACTTGAGGATTCGTTTTGTTGACAGCTAGAGACGTGCATGTCCCTCAGTCACCCCAACGCATCCACAAGAGCCCTGGCGACCTTACTCACCACCAGTAACATAACACCACGTAACTAAAGAGCAAGTAGTCGGCATATTTTGTGCTCACCTTTTATGGCCGAAATGTACTAAAATGTCACATAAAACACGACGGTATAACCAATCGTGCCACCTGAGCTGAGGATGCATGTGAGGGGTTTGTTCTTGGTGCCAACACAGCTAATACAGCTCCTCAAATCAATAAATGGTTGGCATATATTTTTGGAGCTGCATGCGTCCATTGGCTATGGTTTACGATTATCATCAGTCTGAAACTTATGCTTATCGGCCAGTATTGTAGTAAAATAAAATAAAAAAGTTTTGTCTCAAACGATACGACGCGGAACTATCTAATTATTTATATCGCAAACGAATCTTTAAGTTAACGGTATTTAATTGATAACGCTATAACAACTTTTATTAAAATTTGAATGTCCGATGTGAATGTCCACACGTAAGCTCTTTGTGAATTTTAACGATCTTGTTAGAGATGTTTCGGCTCTATTTTAATAGTCATCTGGGCAGGACACAGAGTCTGAGAAGATAACTAGGATGAAGACTACTGGATGAATATATGCTCGAGTGGTTTTAATATGAGTGGCTCAGTTTCACTGTGGGACTATAATAATATTTGTAGTATTAAGGCTCGGTTTTACTATGGAACTATAATAATATTTGCTTTATTAAATCTGTGCTATGGTGTAAAGCAAGCTGTTGGTAACCACTTATCGTAGTGAGTGACTATGAACGCTAATCCAGAACATTCATATATGTATTAAATCTGTATTGATTTAATGTTGAGTAAAAAGTGAAGTAGTTTAGATATTTTTGCAATTGCTCTATAAATTTCACTGTATTTTTTTACTTATGTGTGACCTCATAGACGGGTATGGTTAGTCGTCCCGGTGGTCTTTCACTACATGTGTCAAGAAAGTCAAGTTTAGCGTATTATTTAATAAAAAATCGTATGTTAATTGAAAAGAGCAAAAAAGTTAAATCAGCATGTGCTCTGAATTAATTATGAAGCTATTAATTCAATAAGTCCAGCTACTTATTGTGTGTAATGTAAGACCTCACTAGGCACCCGGAATGCATAGCAAGGCTTGGCTATTATATTTATCTTTATCTTCATGCTACAAAGAAGAGAGATGACCTGTATGTGAATTTATTATTGAAGCAAATAAGAAAAACAACGTTTACTTTTTTGGAACATGCGTTTAATAAGAGAGTTGTATTATAAAAGGTTTTTTTAAATATTAAGACAAGAGAAATGTCCGTTGTATACACGGAAAAATAACAATACAATACTAATACTGTGTATTGAATACCTCACATAATAAATCATCATATACAATAAGAATTAATAAAGATACAGGGAGACAAGAGGTAAAACAACAGGCGGTCTTATCGCTAAACAGCCATCTCTCCCAGACAACCTTTGGCTTTAACATTGTCTTACCAAATTATATAATCTGTATTTTGTAGGTAAAACTTATTTTCACATCTAAAATCAGTTATGTATTAAAACATGATTTAAGTATATTATAAAATATGTATAAAATTGTTTTAAGAGAGAAGTAAATGGTGAGTCAGTAAAGGTATAATAATTATTATATTAGTTATTTTATTTGTACATACATAAACTACATAAACTCACGCCTTTATTCCCAAAAAAGGTAGGCCGAGCACACGAAAACGAATTTCAGTGCCACTTTTAGCAATGGTTTTTATTTTAGTTGTATCTTTATATACAGTTTTTGGGTTCAATATTTTAGTTTATAAGGTTTGAGCAAATAAAAAATTTTCTGACTGTGATTCTTAGGTAATAACAAACGCTTGAAAAGATACAATATCCGTTTCTTTTATCGTCAACTAGTCCTTTGAAATGATATCCGTAGTTTTATCGATATTTATTTTATTCCGTCAACGGTTTACATGCCCCATTTCTGAGTTGCTATTTATGAAGCTTCCAGGAATGCCGTCGAAACCCGCTTCAGAGGCAATTCCTCATAACAACCGTTGATATCACATTTCTGCGCCTGCTTTGGCGGTAAAGTTGTGCTACTTACGAGTCGATAAAATAAAATGATGCGTAAAAAAAATAAAGTGGTACGTCAAGTGCGAAAATATGTGCCTTAGCTCTTTATCATTCGCTTGCCCATTTCCTATTTAATTGGGGTCGGTAGTTCATGTCTCTTTCTGCCATATATCTCGTCATTAACTTCCTTGCTATTCATGTAGTCTCTCATAAAATCCATCCACCTTTTTTTTGGCCTACCTCACCTCTTGGAACCATCCACATTCATACTTAATACTTTTGTAACTACATTTTTTTCATCCGTTCTCAAGGTCCGTACCGCAGCAAACATTTCGCTCTTAGCTTTTCGGTAATGGATGCTGCTTTCAGGCTTCCCCCTATTACTCATTCCTAATCCAGTCCACGTCGTACCACACATCCATCTTAACATTCTCATCTCTGTAACATGCAATCTCGTATCATCCATCATCTTTGAGGCTCAACATTCCGATCCATATATGACGACAGGTCATAATAGATTTTACCCGTCAATGAACGTGTATTCTTGTATTTTTCCCGATACCTATCGCCATTTCATCCAGCCAGCGCAGATTCGGTTTTTTTCATGGACATGCGAATCGAAGCACGTGAAGTTTGAGCCCACCGTATGTCCCATAGCTCTTATGCCAGCGAATTAAGATCGCGGTACATATTTACGAAAAGAATAATCCGATACATATTTTTGCACTGGGCACAAGACCTACAAAGCGCTTTGTTCGTTATTTATATTGAGTGCCCCGATCCTGACATCATGCCTAAACTGATGTAAGAGCCTTTAAAATATTACCTATAAATGTGTCATTCTCTAGTAAAGGGTTTTGCTCATGTAAATAAGGATGACCTCTAATTGAGTTCTTTCATACCACGTCTGTGGCAAATCAACCAAGTTGATACGGCAATAGCGCCTTATTGACACCGCCAAAGGAGGCATTTTCCCTTTGACAATATTTCTAAGTGAATATAGTCAGTAAATATACACTATTTTTTGTACCTTCTAAGTATAGGCACAATATAAACAAGAGAATACAAGTAATGGAGAATAGAAGAGGAATAATGATTAGGTATCTGAGAGGTATCTAAGACATGTTCTTTTCCTTAAGACCATTATAGACGGGAAGATTGAAAGAAAAAGGGGAAGAGAAAAATCAAGAAGAAAACTTGAACAAATAAAAGAGAAGCTTAAGGTCTGGTCTTCAGGTTGTTATCAGAAAAGAGATACAAAAGGCGGGAAATAGCTCCACCAACAGGAGTAGCAAACACAACTCTTAAATATAAAAAAGAAGTAGATATAATAGTAGTCGATAATGTCCTAGTATTAGGTGTGTACACAACATCTATGATTTCTTATTTCTAATGAAATCATTCAAATTGCCTTAACATTGAGTTATTTTTTAAAAACATTGTACATCACTATAGTTTACACAAAGTCGTCTTTGTCTGCTTCTTAATAAACACTCAAGTCACTGATATGCCCAGAACTAAACGATATAGGCATTAACCTCCTTTAGCTCATGTATGTCCAATTGTCCATGAGAACCATGACATAAACACGTGGTGTATCTAAAAATAAATGACTCAAAAAGTAATACGCGTTCATATTTCACCCATACTAATAAAAATAAAAGTATAAAAAGTGGGTTGTATGCATAAAGAAAGGTATACGGTTAAATGAAAATTTACAGCATCTACTTCAAGTATCAGAAGTGAAAGACTTATACTTTTCTTTTCTTATTCATGGGGCAAATTATGGGTATGATAATTACCCATAATTTGCCCTATGAATAAAAATAATAATTAAAGACATAGCTAATCTTCACTCCCAGCCTAGTGCGACATAATTTCGCCAATTGACTCTAATATCTTCTGGTTGACCTCACTGTCCGAGGCGTTGGAAGCATCTTATTTTAAATTGTTTCACAATATGATTCCACATGCATTTCGTGACGAAAAATACCATAATTTTATTTTACCACTTTATTTTATACTTGCCCTGTCCGAATTGGATTTAGTATTGCGCCTTGATTTTTGCCCAGGTGTAAACCTTGCAAATGCATTTTCATTAGTGTACAGTCGACACTACAAAAATATGCAGGCATTCACTAATCTGTTTAAGGTGAAAAACGGATATATCTTTTTGTAAGCAACAGTACCAACAATTAGCATAGAAAGTAAAAATCATATTATGGACTTAGTGACAAAACTACATGAATATGATTTTAATGACAAACACGTAAGAATGGATGGATATTAATGTCAAATTGATGACTTTTAAGGAACTGACTGACTGTACAAGGAACACCGTAGTGTCGTGAAAACATCTTATCGATATTTTTTTTCAAAATTCACAGTTCTTTTTTCCGGTAAACTTTCTCTGACCCCCCGACATAAAATCATGCGAATCGCCATTGTGTGGTGAAAAATGAGCTACAATTACTCACGATTTGTGGATGAACATATAAAACTTTCACTACTTACCTAATTTACCTCTGTTATGCAAGGAAATTGCACGAGACACGGAAAGATCCTATTAAGTATTAAATATAAACAAACATTGTCTTATATTACATCATTATTCTTTTACTTAACTGTCTTCTATAAATATGTAATACTTGTATTTTTAATCCCTGGGTATGTCCTAAAACTACGACCAAGACCACCGTGGGATGGGCAGCAGCATCCCTGGACTCCCTGGAGTGCGGTGGAGATACTGCGATCGCCAACACGCATGCCAAGAGTAGCGATTATGGCATTTACTCCCCATTAAATTGGGGGAGGCCTATGTTCAGCAGTGGACGTCCTTGGGCTGATATGGTGGATATTTTTAATCATTTTCCTTGTCGTTAATCTTGAGCACTGTTTAATATACCTACATTAAAATAATTATGTAGCTAATTTCCTGACACTTTGTGGGCGCCAAACACTACATTAATGTCTTACAATACAATTAAGAGCAAATAAAACGTGTACCTACACTTTGTATGAAAAATTATATACAAATTGTATCCATTTTTTGCTCTTGACTGTATTTATCTAATAAAACGCTGGACTAGTTTGGGCGAGCAATAAATGTACTTACGTATGTGTATTCTGTACACTTCATGCAATAAAACAGTAATCAATTTATCCATTACTTAAACTATAAAAGTCCATTTGAAGATTATGATTGCTTTTTATTGCGATGATGTTTGTGATCTGAGACTATGTACTTTGAATAAACGACTTTATATCACAAGTCTATGCGACTGTACTAACTCTGCCAATGTATAATGGGTGGTATGTCTAGAACCACGTTCTTTAAGGCACAGCGTCGGTAGCCCCCCACGAGGTGGACTGATGACCTGATAAAGTTCCCAGGAGTCCACTGGATGCGGGGTAGGATCGGTCATTGTAGCACTCTTTGGGGGAGGCCTATGTCCAGCAGTGGACGTCTTTTGGGCTGATATGATGATGACGTCTAGGATACTTGCTGAGGTTTCACAGTGGGGCGTATTCACTATAAAGTATACCTTTTGCTTTTTTCGCGATATGAACTTAAGTAATAAATTAAGCTTTTTCAAAGCATGGTTGTATACTTAATAATTTTCTAGTATAATATGAAGAAAGAAAAGCCTTCTTTGTTACAGTTTAAATATGTCTAAGTAAATGCCCCAAAACAACAGGACATTATACATTTACGTCAATAACTTTTACTAGAACTAGTTTATTAAGTCATGTACCTACACTACAACACGGTAACCTGCGTCTCAAATCTCTTTCACACCTGAGCAACCTTTGTGCTTGCAAAATGTTGCACTTTCTAAACGAGGTCTTTTGTGGCCTACCGGACCGCAGCAGGTAATTCCTATACAATATGTGACAAGAAATATGTGCCTTACGGCACAGGCGCTTCCTTTTCAGTGGCACAATATTTTTTTAAATAAGACTCTGTTGCTCTCTGTGAGCTGTAGACCTTGCAATTTTTTATTTATTTAAAGTTTTCCAAAAAGTGACTCAACGAAAATGTTCTGTAAAATAATCAAACCTGCTCACCAAATTTCACGGGAATCGGTTTAGAAATGCGATCTGTAGAAGAGAACAGAGGGAAATCCGACGGCCTGACATAGGACAGCTTTTTGGCCGAGGTAAAACGGAGAACTCTTTTCACTCGGTCAATGATGACATTAATGGTATGTAAACGTATAGAACTATAGAGAATTTGCCTTGGTTTTAATTTTCAATTGACCATCAATCTTAAGGTACATGTAAATTACAGTATGACACTGACATATGCTCTTATTACATTGGATAATCTACTTTAACACTAATATAATAGAGTTTCTATTACATAGACACTGTCTTAAAATCGTATTGTTGTAATAGAATCTCTATTACATAAGCGTTAAAGTAGACTATCCAGTGGAATCAGAGCATACGTCTGTCTCAAACTCAAAGTAAAACTGCATACTTTTCTATGTAGAGATTGATACTTCTATTGATCGATTGGTATACTATCAAGTTGCATTTTGTGAATATTTGAAACAAAGCATATTTATCCTGACACGTAATTTGCAATAAAATGTAAATAATGAATAATCGGTATATATTGCTAAGGTCAACGTTTACAATCTTAACATTTACCTTAAGGTTTAAACTGGCGCTGCAAAATTTACACAAAATATATTAAATCATCCAACCTATATTATGGGTAAAACTATGTAAGGCTTAAATGTTTTAAGCTCAAAGGAACTTTCAAAATTGAATTGAACAGAGGCAATTGAATCTAAATAGGTAAACACGTACAAAACGCAGACCGACACCATCAATCTTGAACATCAAACAGTTAGTTTCCAGTATCCCTTTTTGGTTAACCGATCGAAATTTCTTTAATCACGCGTGTCGACATCACGATTGCTTTTGGGGATCCGTTAGCTAAATTAAAACTTTTATTTTATACCTGGCCGTTTTTCCTAGCTAACGCTATTGCTGGCCAGTGTTTTTGTACCAGGATCACTATAAAATTTCATACCTAGTCGCTATTAAGTGTCATCTGTCATCGATATCGACTTACGTATTTTATTTTAGGTTTTAACGTTCTTATTTCGGCCAATTATTTTTTATGTTATTATTCTATCCTTTAAGCCAGGATGTAATTTTCTTAGAAAATTGCTTAGTCGTTTAAAATAAAAAAAGAAAATTCTCACTAATAATTACCACGAAAAACAATGTGTATCCATAAACTTATGGTCTGGAAAGTGATCTAGCCTCTGGCACTCCCATACTTGCTAGTAAGGAACAAATGTTTTATGTCCCGCATAAAACGCTATCATGCTTAGCTAGCAGGATATGTTGTCATTACTTACCCATAAAAACCGTTAGAATTTTATCCCTAGTGTTCTTAAAACAAACCAAACAATACATTGAAACTTAGTCAGCCGTAAATGCTACAGAGTAAAACAAATGAAAGACGTACACACTCAATAAAAGTTACCCTCCCGAGGCAGTCAGGTAAAAAGCTCGTTTTACAGTTCTACTCTCTAATTATCCCAATGAATACGTACTTACGTCGTTAGCCATTATGGCATTTAAAAAAGACAAACCTACTTTCTAATTTATAACATTACATTATTAAGGATCCACAGGCGAACTATACCTAGAAGTTTCCAACACATACGAGTATAATCTCTTTTGTTATATTTATCGGTTTTTCTTCACACAAAGAGGGGTTATTATAACTTTGATGCTTACGTATGTGTGTCTGTAATATCGTGGTCCCTATCCCAAATGTCCGCAGGGTTTTTTTTAATGAATTATTTAACTGAGTTTTTAAGCTCTTGTGATGAGCAAGTAAATCTGTCTGAATATGATTCTCATCAAAGTGTTATGTCACAAGCATTTTTTAATATAGTTATATTTCTACTATTATACCTATTGCTTTCGAATTTGTAATTTTTTTTTTTTTTTTGGTACACGACCAACTGTTAGCACTTTCATTTCTGGTAAATGATCTAATTTTATTCGTAGTTATTAGATATAAATTGTCAATATATATGTTTACCTATAATTAACACAAAGTTTCACACTATGAGAAGGTATGTGAAATGGATACGGCGTAAACAACATTTTATTATACATTAAACCAATTGACCGCACTTTGAAATGTTTTATCGAAACAGTATGGGCAGTTTATCTGTGAAGATTCTCACTATTATCCCGAACAGTACTCCATCCGATTTCGTAACGTTCGAGCGTACATTTCTTTATTCGAAAATCGGCGTATCGGTAACGCACGAATAGACGTTGTTTTATAAATTTAAATCCTATTATTTACCGAAAATATACCTTAGTTATTCACTTTAAAGTTTACATTTGCTTGTGCGCGAGACAAAGCGGTTTTCGTCTACCTGAATGAATGGGCAGCCGTGGGCCAATTCAATATTTTTTTATCGATACCTTTTTTTGCGATGGCTCTTCACTAAATGTGCGCCGTGTGGTTGAAGTTGAAAGTATTTTTTTTCACGGAAACCATATTTTGGACATTGAAATACAGCCAATTTTGTCATTAGTTTATTAAATGCCGAATAAATTTTGAATACTATAGATGATTAGATGATTGTATGATTATATATTTTTTTAAAACAGTATAATACAAAATATATGGTGTACCAAAAAACTTTTACATTGACATTGACTTTTTCACACATTGCTGCATACCATTCTAGAGGGTAGCCGGAATAGTATTTATGTCGTATCGTATAGCATGGCGTAAGCAAGGAAACAACCTTCCTATTAAGTACGAATGGTATCTAATCAAATCTATACTAGCCAAGAGCTCCACAACCGATACACATATATGCAATGTGGTCCAAATACTCATGTCTCAACACAATCTTGTCAGAATGTATGGTAATCCAATTTGCTTGACAGACGCGCGCGCGTAACGTAAATATTATGGATAGGCGACCATAGCATAGAGTTTCATTTCTCCAAGTCTCTTTGGTCTGGAGTTCAACCAGTAGGGGGCTGTAGGGCACTACTCCTAATGGGATATAGAGAGATGCCAAGAGGCAAATATAAAATAAAGCAGTAAAACGTGAAAAAAAAACAGATCATAAACGGATCATTGAAATAAAACATTATTAATTAAAATAGTGAAGTCCGATGCAACGACGCCTGGGAATAGTACATTACTACAGAGGCCGGGACGAAAGGGGTTGCCGGCCGAAGACATATAGCGAGGTCGGATAGGTCTCAGGCGGGCAACCCCATATTTCCCGCCGAGGTATGTTTTTTTTTTTTTTTTTTATGACATAGGTGGCAAACGAGCAGACGAATCGCCTGATGGTAAGCGATTAGCGCCGCCCATGGACACTCGCAACACCAGAGGGGTTGTAAGTGCGTTGCCGGCCTTTAAGATGGGAGTACGCTCTTTTCTTGAAGGTTTGAAGGTCGAATCGGTCCGGAAATACATACATAAAATGTATAGTGCTTTTCTCGAACATGCAATGAAATAAACAACAAAAAAATCAAAGTTTTATTTTTAATACGCATAGTGGCAGAATGTCATGATGCATGTGCTACAAATTTATGTGGAATGGAAATTAAAAAAAAACCGGCCAAGAGCGTGTCGGGCCACGCTCAGTGTAGGGTTCCGTAGTTTTCCGTCCGTCACATTAAGTTGACATATTAAGTACAGAAACACAAAACCCTAATAAAAAAACGAAAGAAGTTAAAACCTCAGTAAGTATCAAGGAGTAAATCTTTTGCTTATCTTCGCGAACAAAAGATATGAATCAATCTTTTCATTTCAGTGAAGCGTTTTGCGCATCTCTAATTACACACTACGAAGCCAATTTTCCCAGTATTATGAACCGAATGTATGAGGAAGAGAGTTCAAATTCCCAAATCAAATCGACCCTATATCACCCTATATTATAGACACAATACAAGCAATACTTAGCGATTTTAGCGAACAATTTTATTATTATTATAATTATTAGACAACGAACGACCAAAGACAACTAAGACAATTTGAGAACGACAAATTTTTGACCTAATGTATGAGCGCACCTGCTCAGACCCCATTAAATCAGGAAAAATCTTAACACCGCCATGTAGAAATGAGCGTTCCACGTACAGCGACATCTATCGGCAAATTAAGTAAACTATTGCGCGCGAGCTTAAAGTATGGAAGATGATTTTTATGGAATAATTCTTTATTGCGTGAACCGATTTTCACCGGTTTTACTTTATTTGAAAGCACGTCATTTCATTGTGATTTTGTAGAAATGACAGGTACAATAAACACCTGTTTATACGGTTAAATTACAAACTTAGTTCAGAAATTATTTTTGTAATTTTTTCAAAAACTATTCAACCTATCAAGTTCAAAATAATTTTCCTACAAAGTTTTTATAAAGTTCTACTTTAGAGATTTTTTTCATATTTTTAAAACTTATGGTTCAAAAGTTAGAGGGGGGGGGGGACACATTTTTTTTTACTTCTGGAGCGATTATTTCCGGAAATATTAACATTATCAAAAAATGATTTTAGTAAACCCCTATTTATTTTTAAATACCTATCTAACAATATATCACACGCTAGGGTTAAAATGAAAAAAAAAAATCACTCCCCACTTTACGTATAGGGGAGGTACCCTAATAAAATATTTTTTTCCACTTTTTATTTTACCACTTTGTCGGCGTAATTGATATACATATTAGTACCAAATTTCAGCTTTCTAGTGCTAACGGTCACTGAGATTATCCGCGGACGGACGGACAGACGGACGGACAGACATGGCGAAACTAAATATAAGGGTTCCTAGTTGACTACGGAACCCTAAAAAGAGGACTTTGCCGGCCTAGGCCTGCAACATTTGTATGAAATTGCATTAACGACCTCTTGTCCTAGCCGCGCCTGAAACGTCATACTTCGCAGCGTATTATAAGGAACATAACATCAATATTTCATTGCATGTTTGAGAAAATCTATATTAATAATTTCGTGCAGGGGTACGGTAGACCTGAACGAGACCTGTCTCAAATTGAAGAACGTATAAAAATAACGATTTTTGAGTTGAACATATGTATCCGCAAAATTCGGATTGTCGCGTATTTTGCATTTAAAAGTGTTAATTTGATGACAAAACGTCGGCCATATTGCCCACAGACTATATTGCTATATTAAATTTGTTGGTTGACAGTGTCGGCTACGTTCGAAAATCGTGAACTATTTTTGCGTCCGGTATGTTGCCCAGGTTGCTGGGCTGTGTTCTGGGTGATGGCCCATTGTGTGGATTCGGCTAGCTGCGTCTGCAGCGTTTTGTTTTTGTAGTTTTCAAGCGTTCTATACACCTATCAGCCTAGCTAGCGCGATAACTTATACCGTCACGTTATATGGGCGAAATGTATTAAAACGTCACATAAAACGTAACGGTATAATCTATCGTGCTAGCTAGACTGATTGTCACAACAACCGCCTTCAAAGCGAATGTATGGGGCCTGTTACATGGATTCATATCACGATAAGTATCACGTGAATATTAAAGCAGAATCCATACAAATTTGAAAACTGCGATAATATTGACACCCCAGTATTGTGATAATATTAATCGTGTAAAGGACACCACTTGAATGTTTGCTGAGTCTGTCCGCCATCTTAAAGCTGCGTCTCTATTTTGTTTGTGACAAACTACTAGGTGACTTATGGCTTTTAAACGTCTAGCAAAATTCTATCCCTATCTCGCTCTATCTTATAACTTAGTGGTACTGGGGGACTACTCCGAAATTCGAAATCCGAACTTCGTATGGTGCCGTCCCTTTCACTCATATAGTCTATGACAGGAGAGTGAAAGGGACGGCACCATACGAAGTTAGGATTTTGAATTTCGGAGTAGACCCCCAGCTCATGCCCCGCCGCGCTCGGACGTTAGAGGCGCTACTGCGAACCGAAAACGAAGTATCTGCCTCTCTCGCACATGTATATTCGAACGACAGAGAGGAAGATAGTTCGTTTTTGGTTCGCGGTAGGCCCTCAGGCGTCAACTTTAAAACGAATAGGGTATTTGACTATAAGAGAAATAAAATTCAAAATGTAATAAAAACCAGCCAAGTGCGTCGGAGTCGCACACTGAGGGTTCCGTACAAATAAAAAACAAATGTGATTTATCAATATATTGATATTTTTGGTAAAATATACTTCATAATAAACATTATCACTTAATTTCAAGTTCATAGGTCGATGGGAAGCTAAAAAATTATATGTGTGACAGACAACACACGGAATGTTCTTTGACTTTCTTTGACCGTCCGCCACGCTCGGACTAAGGTGCTACCAACCGAAAACTAAATATATATGCCTCTCTGTCGCACTTGCATATTCGAGCGCGGAGAGGGAAATACTTCGTTTTCAGATCGTGGTAGGCCCTCTGGTCTGACGGCTCCTATTCCTGGATGGTGCGCGTATCGGAATGTGAAATACCTTTGGCAAAACGAAACAAGTTGTTAAATAGCTTCCATTAATTGGAGAAAATATTACCAACTGTTATTATTATCACGTGAAACACTGAATATTGAAGCAACATCCATAGGGGCCTGTTACATGGTTATTATTATCACGCGATATACTCATATCACGATCCGTATCACGTGCAATGAATATTGAAGAAAAATCCATACGATTTTGAAAACCACGATAATATTGACACACCAGTATTGTGATAGTATTAAGCGTTTAACAGACCCCATACAATTTTAAAAATCGCGATAATATTGAGTGTAAAGGGCCCCACTGAATAGAATTTGGCGGAGAATAGAGAGCTGCTATCGCGAAACGAAAACGAACGAACATCGTGTATTTCCCTCTGTGTCGCTCGAATTTGCATGTGCGACAGAGAGGGAGATACACGAACTTCATTTGTTTTTCGCGTTAGCAGCTCTGACTTCGCACCAAAAATACTGACTGGCACATCAATATTTAACAATGCACATCTGAATTGAATTTTAATGAACGATTAGTATTTTAGCTATTGGCTATGTGCACGTCAGAAACGTCAAACGTCACGGGTCCCAGGGCAATGTCAAACTCAGAGATGTCAAATAATGACACATGAATATTTAATTTATTTTAGTAAGCGAGTAAGACCCCTTACTGGAAATTTGACTGAAATAAATAAGAAAATAAATAAATAAATACAAACGAAACGAATCGTAGGAAACCAATAGGAAACGTCGAAGTAAATTTGACATATAAGTCCCCGGAAATTGCACATTTCTGCCATGGTGTGCGCTGCGATCGCTTAGTTTACCCCCACCACCTACTTCGCACAAAGCCAATACAAATCAGTACTGATTACGGTGTCATATTTTTTATGTGCCTTTAAATACTACCCTTATAAAAATGCTTAGGATTAACTTGCAAAGATACTAGCCTTTGCCCATGACGTCGTTTGCGTAATCATTTACTCCCAATTCCGTATAATTCCATTCCATACTTTTATTCCCAATCCAGACTACAGACTATATTTCTATACGATTCGAAGTTTCATCATAATCCATTGTTGTAATGTTTTTATTTTATACATTTTTGTACACTATTTCTTTCGTCGTTTGCATAACTGTCACGAATAAATGTTTTGTTTATTTCTTTCTTATTTATTTCACCCGAGCGAAGCCGGGCTTTCATCTAGTTAAATTTAATAATGTGTAAACTAAGAACAACAACAACAATAGCAACAACTGAGTTACTGGCAATGGTAGCAAGGAGAGCAAGTAGGTCAAATTTAAGAAATAAACTGTACGGCTTGAACAATGATGAAGAGATTAGACTGATTACTGGCCACTCTGGCCAGCGTGGGAGAGAGTACTCGTATGGTGCAATGCAATGTTTGTAGCAATTGATATTGCACCTATACGCTACTTTACTCCCTATTGCTTTGAAATAAAGTCTACTAGCTGAGCTGAGGTACTACATGTACAGAGACACGCATGCGTGTAATTATCAAATTAATCTTTATTATGTTCAAGTTTTTAGCATTATTCTACTTTATTGCTTTCATGGGTCCGGTTGATTTTTTGAAATATTTAGGCTATTTTCCAATAACAATAAATATTTTTGCACTGCGGTTGTGTTTATAGTATTTAACGCCACACATTGCCAAAAAGCGTGTTTTTCCGTACGCTGCGTCTCCGGAAAACCCCACTTTTTGGCCAAGTGGTGACGTAAAATTGTGTACAAAACACGGGTCGTGAAACAGAAAGCCCTCTCTCCCATATTTATGACCCTCGCCTGCGGCTCGGGCCTCAAACATCTGCGATATTGGCCTTTCTTTGTTTTACAATCCTTGTATCATAAATAGCTATTATACAACAGTTACACAATAAGGACTCTTTAAATATTTGAGTCGCTGTAACGAAACGAGAATTTTAAGGTCTAATTAACGTATGACCGCAAAATAATTTTATTAAATTAAAAATCAAAATGGTGACAGAATACAGGCATTGACGCGTAGGTACTTCTTTTAATAGCTATTTACGATACAAGGGTTATTAAACAAAGAAAGGCCGATATCGCAGATGTTTGAGGCCCGAGCCGCAGGCGAGGGTCATAAATATGCGAGAGAGGGCTTTCTGTTTTACGACCCGTGTTTTGTACACAATTTTACTTCACCACTTGACCAAAAAGTGGGTTTTCTCGGACGCGCAGCGTGCGGAAAAACGCGCTTTTTGGCAAGGTGTGGTGTAAAAGTAATTAAAAAACAGTTGTATAATAATGTATGAAAATCCATTATGATTCTCCCAGCAGTCATATAATGAGTTGTCTATTTATGGGACGCGTATAGTCTTGCATTGGTATATACAGTTTATTGTTTTAATACTGCTGCAATAATTTTATTGACATATTACAATGCTGGAGTAAAAAAACTGATATTAGGCCTGGTGTTTTAACTTTTACAAAAATGAAAAATTATTTGAAGACTGTTTTTAACCGACTTCAAAAAAAGGAGGAGGTTCCCAATTCGTCGGATTTTTTTTTAATGTATGTTCTCCGATTAATCGGAGACTAGTGGATCGATTTCAAAAAATCTTTTTTGTTTGAAAGGGTGTGTTCTAGTTGGTCCCGTTGTCACCAAGTCTGGATCTGATGACGGGATCTCGGAAAAATCGAAGGAACTCCTCAAATTATAAACCAAGACGATGGGGTAAGGCAAAAAATAAGGAACTCCTCAAATTATATACCAAGAGGATGGGGTCTGGCAAAGTTTCGAGTCGGTGTTTTTTTGTTAATAATTTACTTGTATTATACTTGGTTGTGACCCTTCCTACGAAGCTATGTCCTGGGTGCAAATTCCGGCTAGGGCATTTATTTGTGCATTAAGCACGTATATTTGTTCCCTTGTCATTTCATCTGCCTTTTGAACGCTTTCATGATATCTATTTTTATCACATAATGTAGTTAGCATCAAACAATATTTTTTATATAGAAATTGTTAGCCCAGATGGAATGAAGACGTTTTTCATAACATTTTGTGCTTGATCCACAGAGTAAGGGTAAGTAGACAGAGCATAGATATTAAGTAAAGTAGTCTGAATATCAGTTTCTTTTGGCAGTAAGTAAGTAATAAGAATAAATCTTATGCAAGTAATATTGCAGTGCTGTTGCTAAAATATCATCGGCCCACTGTGACTATTAGTGAATCCATATTGAAATAATCCCTAGGACATTCAAAAGTAGAAAAATAAAAGGATTATAATATATTTATGTACGTAAAAAGAATTAAAAATGAGACGCATTAGACTTATCACTATCTTTTATTTCGTTTTCCATGTTTTGCGATTTTGTTTTTCTTGTGAGTACTTATAAATATGCATATATCTCTAAAAGTCATTTGCAAGAACTTATATTTGACTTAAACGCGATCATAATATTCCGAGCAAAAATGTTATCGATAAGTTTAGCACATCCCTTACATTCGCGAACATCTGGACTTCACCGGACGTGGATGTGGTCAGCTGTTACTCGGCAGCCATCTTGGAGAGCTTTGAACTCTATGGTTTTGTTTATGGAATGCACGGTTGAGTTAGCGCTGTCGTGGGGTTCATTTTGTGGATGCAAAAAGTTCTTTCATTTGAAGTAGTTGGAATTGGATCAATTAATTATATTTTATGTTTATGTTCCATTTCACTTAGGTACCTTAAGCATGTTAACTGCTGGTTTTTAGTATACTATGGTTTATTCCAATTCCAGATAACACTACACTCTAGCCTATAGCTCTAGCCGAATCCTCTACAAGAATAATGATAATGGTATTTTATTTTTGGGGTAAAATGTCAAAGAGGCAGGGGTTGTAAACATTGTCTTCAAACGAGCATATGTTTGCTTTGCGATTACCCTATTTGATACAATGTATGTGGCGAGTGTCCCATTCTTGCATTTTTCCGCAGGGCACGAAAATATATGTAATGATATGCCGCCGACTAAACTGATTTTCGCCGACTTTTTGGCTATGACCAGGCGCAGACACATGAAGCAGGAAGCCTGTCCTGAAGCAGCTCCTATGTGCTCTTATTCAAACAATAAAAATAAAAACAATATAATATATGCCCCCCCTCGATTGAAAGTGACCCCCTGACTGATGGGGGTCGTCAAAATACCACTCTTGGTCACCGGGGGGTTGGGAGGGTGGTTGCTTCTCGTCACGTAGCTAGTGGAATATTTTTGAGAAACATTCTAATTGAAGCAGACTCACGCGTCACGGTTTACCCCACCACTAAAACTTCTCTAGTTTCGACATAAATACAATTACAATTTAACTATGCATGCACTTTCGACGTCATGCATTAGGGGCCATATGAGAAAATAAAAACGAGCAATTTTTTTTGATCTTTCCACAAAAAATGATTAATAAATTATACTACGTGAAAACTAGAGGGGGATGGTGGGGGCTCTCTTGGCATATACTACGCTTGGTCACCGCAAGGGGGTAAAAAAACTGTAAAAAGTTGGTCACATAGTTTGGGTATGCTCCCTTATAACATCGTATCGATCATCCAGTCCACCAAGCAAAACTATCTGGTGGTAGATAGTTACTGGACAGATCGAGCGCAATTTAAAAAGTTATCTATCTTTTTTTGACATTTGCAAAAAAGCCCACTGCCACTCGATTTTAATCCTTATCCCGTTGTGTTACAGCCGGCATGTCGCTCCCGGACGTGACGTCAGCGCGAAGCTCGCCGGCGCCGGAAGCCTGTCCGGAATGCGACACTAGCGCCTCCGTCACTTCCGACTTGCACAAGGTGAACTAACTGATATATATTTTTCACTTCTTATGCTCTAAAAGTTAGTCTTTATTATGTTGCTTTTTATGCTCTAGGGCACAAAGTAAGACCTGTCCTAGGCGCGCCAGCACCGCCGCCCGCGGTCGACAACCGCAGAAGTATACGTTTGATAACATAACCTTAATTAAGTAAAAGTATGCGTTATTTGTTAATTTTCTCTTAATCGAAGTGAACATTAGAGTGTATAACTCGTGTATAAAACCAGTATAAAACCCATTTTATCATCTACTTTATATCGACCCTCGACTGCGGCTCGAATTGATAAATTGTCTCGGATAAAATAGCTTGTTTTATGCACTTGTTGTACAATCGACTATTTTTGTTGCTTTGGTACGCGTAAGACCAGCCCAATAGTAAGGGGTTATCATCACAGCCTGTGGAATTCCAGGGGCTACACATACTTGACGACTTTATTGATTCGAGGATTCGCTGTGTTGGTAGTAAGAGACACAGTGCAACCTCGGGAACTCCTATGACCTTACTCGCCTACAATTTACGGCCATTTGTAAGGATATGTACTCCATTTCTCCTACTCCAAACACGAGGGACATGCCGGATATCCCTACAGTCACAGAGTGAAGTTAGCTAGCCTAAAGCCTAAGTAAACCCTAAAAAAAGGTGACAGTCTGGTTTATGCAAATATTCCAAACTCAACGATTCTCTGTTCCAGTACCAAGTAGCGTGCACATGCAAGCCCTCAGCTGCATACGCGCGCGCCGACGACCCTGGCCCGCCACCACCCGCCAAGCCAGACACGCCCCCCGCACTGCCCCCGCGACCCCCTACCAATTTGCTCACTGGACGGAGGAACAATGGTAAGTCTCCTGCATTCCGAGCTGTCGGATGGCCCCATAAGAGGCGTCCATCCACAGCCAGTCAGGACCCCCAGCTAAAGCCGCAAGACACCTGGCCAGCACAAGTCCCAAAAAAACGTAAGTCTCCGAAAACGGAAAAGTACTGCATGGGCTAGTCTTTGGTCCAAACCCAGTATGCACATGCAAGAGGTACGCGCGTACCCACCCCCCGCCAAGTCAGATACTCTACCCACTATACCCCCGTAGTTGTCAGCTAATCTGCTCACTGGACGAAGGAACATTTCGAAGTACTGTCAATGCTGTCATGCTCATCACAGCTCTTCGAACAGAGAGTCCCATGACCAAACCAAGAGCATCTTTCTGCTGAAGATGTGAGATAGCTAATCGGGGAGTTTTTTTTATGATTGACTGACCAGCGATTGGCCTTAGTCCCATCTGATGAAAAGCGATGACAAAGCCTAAGACGTTGCTCACCGGTTCAGTAATAGCCTATTAAGTGAAATCAAAGTCAAACTATGAAGCTATGAAACGATGTGCCCGCTTAATCACTACTCTTTGGTGTAGCTGAGCGAGTAAAAAATGAGCTATGATGATGCGAACCAACTCGCCTCTGCAGTTTTTAGCTTGCATCCGTCCGTATTTTAAGTCCTTATTTTTATCGTAGCCAAGTGTGTGTCAGGCCACGCGCAATTAAGGGTTCCGTACACTACTACTACTACTCCACATTTAAAACCTATAAATAATAATATTTAATAACTACCCTGTATTTTGAATAATAAAGGTCCTACCTTTATAGGAAGTTTAAGGCACTTACGTCTCTTTGTTGGAGCAATGCAGTTGTATACGATAATTCAAAAACCATTACATTGACTAATATTTTCTTAATTACTTTCAGAACTATTTATCTTAAAATTATAATATATATATATATATATATATATATATATATATATATATATATATATATATATATATTTCAGATTTTTACAGCGAGTCCTTTTACGTAATATGTCACACGATGTATACTTTAATATCATTTCTCTAATTGGCCACTCAGTAGTGGCCCTCTTGTATAAAATTCATTTATTTACGTTACATGTCCGTGTTTGGGAAAAATACACATTTGTACCAAAACTCAACTTAATCGGTTGAGTAGTTTCGGACCAAATTGGCTGTGACAGACGAACAGACAAACGACTGATCCTATAGGGGTTCCGGTTTTTGCTTTTGAGGTACGGAACCCTAAAAATATAGAATCGGAACGTAAATACGCCTCTAAAAATACACGAAAAGTTATGGTTTTCATTTCATTATGGCAAAGTTGGAAATACTTTCAAATCTAAAGTTTCACTTGTCCGTCCGAATAGCTTGGATAACAATAAAACGCAAGAAAAAGACAGGTCAGAAATGTACTTTCCGGTCCTCCGAACACATATTGCATAAACTAATAAATTCGGACATTTCATTCATCTTTAAGCCATCCTTCACAATTAAACCGTCGCAAAAATGTCACAAAGCCGCCAATTCTAAAGCAGGTGTCAAAAAAACCTTCCCACGAATACCAAAAACGATACAAGACATGTAGAATCCAAAAAAGTTAAATATATTCGTTTAACAAAGGAATCTACCTGTATTTTTTGCCTATAAGAAGCATTGTTATAAGTATCTATACGCCTACTAAAAGTACAAAGTAAAATCCATAAGTTATACGTTTCCTTTAATACCTTATAGCATTACCTGCATCGCTTCTACTGCGCATGTGCGTTATTCCTCCATTGTCAAAACCACATAACCTAAATCGCTTACAATAATACTTAAAACACTTTTTATAAATTAAAGTTGTAGTAAACAACAAATTGTAGTGGTTTTATTTTTAATCTGTGACGTGCTGTATTGAAATTTGAAATAAACCGCCAGTTATTGTTATTTTAATTGACAATAAACAAAAGTGTATACAAATATGCTGTGCATTTCGAATTTAGAACAGAAACGTTAATGTTTTAAAGAGTGTGTAATGTACATAGTGTTACAATTATCTAGTGATTTTGCAGTGTAAATATATCAAATGCATTTTGTGATTCTCGTAGCGGAAGGTCATTGACATTGTTCTCTACCTCGACCCTTCTATGATGTAAATATCGATTTTACACAAATGGCGCGCGATTTGAAAGTTTCTGCAACAATAGCACTGTAATATTAATATTTGAAAATAATGGCGGGAAATCGGACTTGATTTTTTTAAACTGACTAGAGTCTGGTGTCAAATAGTTTATAAATAGTGAAGGGATGCAAGCGTGCGGTGTAATGCAACTGGTACAGTATGAAGTATCGACACCACAATCGACGATCGCGGCAGACGTGTCACAGCACTATGTGCCACCGCCACCGTATTTTGGTACGTGTGTGTTTGGAATTTTGATAATAGATGGCGTTATTATCAGAATGCAATTATTACTTAGAATTCAACTTTCTGGCTTTGAATTAATTTGCATTTAGATGTTATTAGGACAACGTTAGGAACGATTGTAACATTAGTTCATCATCATAATCATCATCATAGCCGAAAGACGTCCACTGCTGGACATAGGCCTCCCCCAAAGACTTCCACAATGACCGGTCCTGCGCCACCCGCATCCAGCGGACACCCGCGACCTTCACCAGGTCATCAGTCCACCGTGTGGGGGGCCTGCCCACGCTACGCCTTCCGGTACGTGGTCGCCACTCGAGAACCTTTCCGCCCCAACGGCCATCGGTTCTACGTGCTATGTGCCCCGCCCACTGCCACTTAAGTTATTAATACGTAACATTAGTTTTTATATTCTACAATCATAGCAAGTAACCTTATAGCCGGTAAAATGGTAAATGGTCACCGTAGCCTATGAACGACTGCTGCATCAAGAGTGTTACCGACTTTTTGTAGATTTGAAAACTCGACATTGAGAGGCATTTTTCAGATAGGTCACTCCCAAAGGGCATCAATGGGAGATCTAGCGGCTTTACCCACCAACAAACACAACACTCAAAAATTAAAAAAAAAAAATTCTAAAATTGTTTATTTATCAAAATTCAAAAATTGTTTATTTATGCACAGTGCTTTGCATGATTGTAAATTTAATGTTACTTAAAAATGGTACAGACACTGTGCGTGGCACAAAGAAGATTAAATTAAAGATTTTCAGTGACCCCTACACTAGGCTAAGCCTGTCTCGTAGACTGACACTATCGATTCGATTTACATGATAACTGATACATTTTATCTAGCGCTAAAGATGAAAACATTAAAAACTAAGTATTACGTACATAATCGAAAAACTAATTTAAGATCTTGAATATAAATAACCTAAAATATTGGCAATGCATATGGTAGGAAGGTACTCGTCATAAGTGTGTGTGTGTGTGTGTATGTGTGTGTGTGTGTGTGTGTGTGTGTGTGTGTGTGTGTATGTGTGTGTGTGTGTGTGTGTGTATGTTTGCTTTGGTTATGAAGGTTAAGTGACTGAGATTGACGTGTGTTATTTAATTTATTTTATTATATTTTCTGTTTCGTAGTAGTCTAAAGTGCTTAACCAATTGCAAGTTACAGTCTTGACCATCCTTTTAGTGCGCGTTTTCAAGTTGCAAGCGTGGTTGACCTTCCTATATATGAACAAGTACATATAAGTACCGCGTCTTTTTCCAAACTTAGATACGACTTATTAAGTCTGCGGCCTGATGTAAGGTGGTGGTACTCTCCCAGTCGGGTTGTTCAAATATGAGCGAGATGACACTCCGTTCCACCCACAGATATCAGAGCAAAGCAGATCCGCTCATTTAAGTTGAACGATTTCTGTCCATCTGATCTATTCTCACTAATGCACAAATCAGAAAGTTTGAGAGAGACAGATAAGTGTCGTCTGACACATCTTCACCTGTCAGTGTCTCCGTCTTCATAACTGAAAATTGTACTGAACTGACTTTTTTTTTTTTTTTTTATTAAAAATGGGATTGCCCTTGGCCAGCATCTAGCCAGGGGCCAAAGATGAGGCCGACGATGAAGCGAGCTCACCCAGAAGATGCCCATTCACTCGTGCCTTAAAAAGGTCCAGGTTATATGAACTCGGAAATACAGACGCCGGCAGAGAATTCCAAACCTTAGAAGTGCGCATTATAAAAGAAGATGCAAAGCGCTTGGTTCGAATTAGAGGAATTGTGGTGTGTTAAGTTTATATGGGATTTGACATCCTGGTGTGCTTTCAAGTGGAGACAACTCGTTACAAGCCGCAAATGATTGTATTATCTGTCGCATTCTAACTCATTTTGGTGCACCATAAGGATTAAAGAGACAACTATATGAAAATTTATCTGGCTTAATACTGCGAGTCTGCTTTTCTCTGATGTCTGTGGTTCCACCTCTATCATAACATTTTCTTTCTCTTTCCATAGCGGCAGTGAACTGTGCCACTACCGCCCCCTGCCGCCGCCACAAATACGCTTGGTGGTGTGTAGGATGCGGCGCGTTGGCCGCAGCCTTAGGAGGGCTGCTGGCGTTGCAGCATATCATAGTGCGAGTGTATACAGATTCTACGGAACATCTGGAGACCGTGCCGGCCGCTGTACCCGCTGCTATGGTGAGAGCTTCTTCTGTTTTCTGTGCGCCTAGTACTTTTATATCCACCACCACCACCATATCAGCCCTAGGACGTCCACTGCTGGACATAGGCCTCCCCCAATTTCATGGGGGGTAAATGCCATAATCGCCACGCTTGGCATGCGGGTTCGCCATCGCAGTATCTCCACCGCACTCTAGGAATGCTGCTGCCCATTCCCCGGTGGTCTTGGTCGTAGTTTAAGGACATACCCGGGTCGGGCGGGTACTTTTATATCAGCTTGTAATTATTTGACGATGATAACTGTCATTCTGATAAGTTGATAGCACAGGGTAAGTGAAGCCACAAGACACGTCATATTCAGAAATATGTACTACTGTCAAGTGTCAACCGTACTGTCTTCTCGAAGATCTTACGGTTCGGAAATAAATGTTATACGATTATTTAGACACGCGGCAGCGAGTCCAGCCAAGTTCACCCCAGGAACTGGCGGGCAGCAGCCGTGTGTTATATCCCATCAAAAACATAAATGTGAAAATGGCAGCTAAGTTCACCGACAAAAGAATTGAGATCTAAATGGGCGCCAAGTTCCGTAAATTACCTATCTGAAAAGTTGCCAAGTTTGGCACTAGTTTGTTTACAGTAAAACTAATTTACTGCGGCTTAATGCATTTTGAGCCTTAACTTGGCAGTTTTCTATGCAGTATGTTATAATACCATAAAAGCTGTTAGATATTTAAGAAAACTGCCAAGTTAAAGCTCAAAATGCATTAAGCCGCAGTAAATTAGTTTTACTGTAAACAATCTAGTGCCAAACTTGGCAACTTTTCAGATAATCTACGGAACTTGGCGCCCATTTAGATCTGAATTCTTTTGTTGGTGAACTTGGCTGCCATTTTCACATTTATGTTTTTGATTATTATTACTGGCACACACCCTGGTTAAAAACCTTTGTCTACTGCGGTAAAGGCCGACTTGCAGAATAAATATTTTTCTCAAATATGCAATGAAATATTGATGTTATGTTCCTTATAATAGGCTGCGAGGTATGACGTTTCAGGTGCGGCTAGGACAAGAGGTCGTTAATGGAATTTCATACAAATCTTGCAGGCCTAGGCCGGCAAAGTCCTCTTTTTTAATTCCATTCCACATAAATTTGTGGCACAGGCATCATGACATTCTGCCACTATGCGTATTAAAAATAAAATTTTGATTTTTTTTGTTGTTTATTTCATTTCATGTTTGAGAAAAGCACTATACATACCTCGGCGGGAAATTTGGGGTTGCCAGTCTTAGACCTATCCGGCCTCGCTTCGCTCGGCCGTATATATGTCTTCGGCCGGCAACCCCTTTCGTCCCGGCCTCTGTAGTAATGTACTATTACAATGTGTAGTTCAACAAGACAAAATGTGTTTACTAATTTCCTAGACGTGATACAATGAAAACATACATATATGAATATTAAGAGTGCGCAGTACGTTCGGTTCTCCATACAAACGTATTTACGCTCTCATTTTAAAACGCCATGCTAGAATAACATGAAACTTTGTATACAGAATGGGATTCGGCATATCTAGGTCGGAAATTAGTTTCTATTGCTTGAAATTATATTGGAGAAAAAATACAGCGATTATTAAGGTTTTCATACAAGCCGTAAAAAACTCAAATAACCGCTGTATTTTTTTTCTTTTACAATTTCTAGCAACAGAAACTAATTTTCGACCTAGATATGCCGGATCCCATTGTGTATACAAAGTTTCATGTTATTCTAGCATGGCGTTTTAAAATGAGAGCGTAAATACGTTTGTATGGAGAACCGAGCGTACTGCGCCATCTTAATGCTATTTTGGGTCTCTGGTTCTGCCTGGCTAGTATGATAGCTTATACCGTCACGTTATATGGCAAAAATGTACTGAAACGTCACATAAAACGTGACGGTATAAGCTATCATACTAGCCGGGCTGGTATGAGATTATACGTATTAATTAGTATTGTTTTGTTTTAGCTGGTACTGACCGGAGTATGCATCATGAGCCTGGCCAGACGTCGCAATCGATACAGCTATATGGTAAGAAAAGTATGTTATCACTTGTTATATATTTTTTTGCATTTTTACCTTTTTAGGGTTCCGTAGTCAACTAGGAACCCTTATAGTTTCGCCATGTCTGTCCGTCCGTCTGTCCGTCCGTCCGTCCGCGGATAATCTCAGTGACCGTTAGCACTAGAAAGCTGAAATTTGGTACTAATATGTATATCAATTACGCCGACAAAGTGGTAAAATAAAAAGTGGAAAAAAATATTTTATTAGGGTACCTCCCCTATACGTAAAGTGGGGAGTGATTTTTTTTTTCATTTTAACCCTAACGTGTGATATATTGTTAGATAGGTATTTACAAATAAATAGGGGTTTACTAAAATAATTTTTTGATAATGTTAATATTTTCGGAAATAATCGCTCCAGAAGTAAAAAAAAAATGTGTCCCGCCCCCTCTAACTTTTGAACCATAAGTTTTAAAAATATGAAAAAAATCTCAAAAGTAGAACTTTATAAAAACTTTGTAGGAAAATTATTTTGAACTTGATAGATTGAATAGTTTTTGAAAAAATTACAAAAACTACGGAACCCTACACTGAGCGTGGCCCGACACGCTCTTGGCCGGTTTTTTTTATGACATAGGAGGCATACGAGCAGACGAATCGCCTGATGGTAAGCGATTAGCGCCGCCCATGGACACTCGCAACACCAGAGGGGTTGTAAGTGCGTTGCCGGCCTTTAAGATGGGAGTACGCTCTTTACCTGCCGCATGATTATTTGTTTTATGGGTCCATGGTTATATTGCTTTTTATGTGAACTTAAGTTAACTTTTGAACTAAAGTGATGAGGCACTTCCTCGGTATGTTAAGATGGTTTAGAAATGTAAAGTTGTATGTCAGGATCGTAGCAAATGGAAATCCGTGATCTCTGCCTACACCTCTGGGAAAATTAGACGTATGTACACCTGCAAATTGTCACCCATTTCCAACATACATGAATAAATCATTTCATTTCATTTCATTTCAAAAAAGCGTGATTATATGTATGTATATGTATGTACTTCATTGGTAGCGCATGATTGAGGAGTCGTGATCAGAGGCCTACTCCGAACTTCGAAAATCGAACTTCGTGCCGTGACGTCCCTTTTACTCTCATTTTATACACTATATGAGGGAAAGGGACGGCACGATACGAAGTTTGATTTTCGAAGTTCGGAGTAGGAATTGACAAGACGTGACGGAGAATTGGAAGATACATTTAATATCAAAGATTCCACCTTCGATTTGTTTACGGTTCACTACAAAAGGAACCCTTATGGTGCGACTGTGTCTGTCTGTCACAACGTTAAATATCTCAGGAACTACTTGTGGTATCAATTTGAAATTTTGAATAGGTCAAGTGGGGTATCATATGAAAGAACTGGGTATCATATGAAAGGACTTGAGTTGCACTTTCTAAGTTAGTTTTTTTTATGTGTGTATGTCTATAAGTAAGTTTTTCGATGTACTTGAACCAGTGTACCTACATGTGATGTAGTCGATTTGTGTATTGCCCCCCTAAAAATATTATCAATGTTTAAGACGATTTTTAACCCCCGACGCAAAAGGAGGGATGTTACAAGTTTAACGTGTCTGTATGTGTATCTGTCTGTGGTATCGTAGCTCCCATACGGATGAACCGATTTTCGTTTAGTTTTTTTTGTGTCAAAGATAATTTTATCCCGAGTGTTCTTAGCCATGTTTCATTAAAATCTGTTCAGCCGTGAAAATGTCGGGGTTTTTCAATTTTTCTAAATTGTAGTTATATGTGTGTACCTATGTTAAGAAGACGTTTTTCGTATCGTATCGTAGTCGATTGTGTATTGCCCCCCCCCAGCCCTAAAAACAATAAAGTCGATTATCATTTTCAGATTAAAGTGGTTGGTGCATGCTGCCTCGTATGTGCATTGACGTGCGTTTTGGTCACCATCACGACGACATACATACATATGAACAAGTAAGACATTTTTTATTTTTACTGTCTAGTAGAGATCGTGGTGCGTTCGTGGCCCAGTGGCACCCGCGTACTGCGTGCGGTATGCGAGGTAAAGCAATGTCGGGCGAGGTCAGTCCTTGGATGGGTGGCCGCTTTGAGTGGTTACTAACTAAGCTGTTGATCCCGGTTGCTGTCTTTGATAGCAGTCGTTAGGCCAAGTTAGAGGCCTCCGGGCGGCTTGAGCACTTCTAACAGTCAAGTTGCCCACTCACTTGACAAGCCTATTCCCAATAAGGTCGGTTTCCCCCTCGGGTTGGAAGGTCAGATGGCAGTCGCTTCCGTAAAAACTAGTGCCTACGCCAATTCTTGGGATTAGGTAGCGGACCCCAGGCATTCTTCAGGATGCATCTGTACTGGGAATAACGCTAGGAGGATGATGATGACTGTCTAGTAGAGATCACTACAGAAAGAGTCAGTCACAGGCCTTTAAAACGTTATGAAAATAAGCGTTATTATATCGATATATTTCGTTTGTGTTTAAAATTTCGTTATCATCATAATCGATATTCCTCATAACGATATTTCATGAAAAAAAAGCTAAAAATGTCCTTGCAATAAGGTTACCTATGTGTTAATGATTTTTTGGAGGACTCCTTAACTAAAAAAAATATTTTATTATTAAGATTAGTAGTTAAGATTTGTGAAACTATAACGTATTTATAAAATAAACAGTTTTTTTTTATATCATATCATAACAAAATGAAAATCATAACCTTTTATGATAATGTTATAATAACGTTATAATATCGTTTAAGATGGTGGCGGTGGCGACAATGACGTGCTCGAGTTTGACGCTAATGTCACAGCATACGTAAGAGCGAGACTGTGTGCGAGACAGAGATACTTAGCCTATAACGTTATTATAGCGCTTCACAAAATATCGCTATATTTTTATTGCTATTTATTTCAAAGTTCAAAGTTCTTTATTTGTAAACATAGGTATACAAGGTGGTACAAAAAATGTGTGAACGCTATGTTCCGCCGTTAGGCATACAAATTTGTAGTAGAAATTATATAAAATTAAATAAAGGCATATCAATTACAAAATTCACTGTTCATAAATAAGATAAAATTCAAAATTATAATTGCTTTAAGATTAATAAGACGAGAGCAAAAAAAATAATAATAATCCACATTACATAACATATATACTATACATAAATTAATTTAAATTGTCAGAAAAATAATCCGCTAATGAGTAACAACATTTACTAATCAACAATTTGGTGAGATTCGTTTTAAAAACATGCACTGGCGTCCTCCTTAAATTAAGTGGTAATTTATTATAAATTTTGCTGGCAGAACAGAACATGCTTTTTCTCATAAGGGCAGTGCGAGAAAACACTGAGCAAAGGTTATGGGCCCGGTAGGTATCACGATGGAATACTTCAGACACTTTTTTAAATAAAAATATTTATAGCGATATAATGGATAACGCTATAAATGCGCGTCAAATATCGTTTTTAGATAAGCGTTTTATTAACAAAGTAGCGTTATGAATCATAACGATATGCGAAAATAGCGCTATTTCAAGGCCTGGTCGGTCACCTAAAACTGTTATATTTAAAGGTAGGAATGTTTGTGAGAAATTGAAAAATACCCGCCTAAGGCTTTGTAAGATGGATATACCAATAGAACGATTTCGTGCCTGAGCTTGATAGCTCAGTTGGCTATAGCGATTGGTAATGTATGTTACGATGTCGCAGGTTCGAACCTGCTCAGAGCACAAAATTTATTTTTCTTTTTGATTAGAAATCTTGTCCTTACTAGTCAGTTTTTTCATGGTGGTAGAAACGATAGACGTCCACTGCTGGACAATAGGCCCCCAAAGAGTGTCACAATGACCGGTCTTGCGCTACTAACATCCAGTGGACTCCCGCGACCTTTAACAGGTCATTAGTCCACCTTGTCTTGTCTTGGATCTACCTACGTTGCGCACAGTCAACTGCAAAAACATGGGTGCATTCAATTGCTCAAAAATATTTGCCTATAGCTCTTATGTCGGCGGATTAAGGTTGCGGTACGTATTTATGTGAGGATTAAATCGATACGTATTTCGGCAGTTGACCATACGTGGTCGCCACTCAAGAACCTTTCCGCAGCAGTTAAATAAATAAATATTGGGGGACAATCTTACACAAATCGACCTAGTCCCAAACTAAGCAAAGCTTGTACTATGGGTACTAGACGACGATATACATACTTATATAGATAAATACATACTTAAATACATAGAGAACATCCAAGAGCCAAGAACAAAATCCGTGCTAAATGCACAAATAAAGGCCCTGGCCGGGATTCGAACCCAGGACTTCTAGCTTCGGAGGCAGTGTCACTACCAACTAGGCTGAACAGGCCGTAAAAAAAGTTAGTATAATATTTGTAAATCTGTTTCCAGACTCCAAAAGTTACAACACTGCGAATTTACCAAGTTGTCCCAAACATGTACTTGCACATCGTTGTCTCCGGATAGCCCTCATAACAGCAAGGAAGAAGGCAAGTACAGTCAGTCAAAAATTCTACTACTTTTCTACCCTATTGCTTACTCTTTTGACTTTTAAAAGTGCCCTTGTGGCCTATTTGCAGAATACATTTTTTATTATATATTTTTTTTTAATTTTGATCCTTGTGTACTGTACCAAAGTTTAAAGCTAGTAACAAAACTGTAATTTCTGACAGAAACTTATTCTGAAGTCAATATATATTTTTTAATTTTCAGCAATCCGCTGCGTGTTCGAAAGGGTGACCAGTTGCGGAGTGGTGCGGGGGGCATTGCTAATATGTCTGCGAGGGGTCTTCGGTCTGTCTGTCTGTGCTGTCCTAGTCTGTATGTTCAGCTCTATGCTGGCATACCAACTTTTACGGTATGAAACCATATAACTACTTTTAAACCTTAATCAATTATAAATTGAACATCCACAATAGCTATAGTCCATTCGGTGGTCTTCTAGTGAATAGCCATATAACATTAACCTTTTCAGCGCTCTGTCAAATATAAAAGTTGTCACTCACATGCCCATGAGAAAGTCAAACGCGAAGCTGAACCCTGTAGAAATGTAATGTAGGTTGATAACTCATTGGACGTTATGGCGGATATATGCGTCGTTGGCGTCGAACCGGTGGTGCGTCATAAAGGTTAATTAAGCAATAAAATAAAAAGTTCTACAACTGAACTTTTTATTTCAAACTAGCGGTCCCGGGGAACTTCGTACCGCCCTCGACGCCGACAACATGTAGGAGATATTGTTTTTTTTTTTTCGTATATTTTAACCTATATTTTAATAGTTATTCCGCTATTCAGAGCAAAGACAAATCCAAAAAAACCAAGACCATAAAAATCGGCCCATCCTTTCATCAGTTATAAATGGTGTAATTGAAACGACTCGATAGACTCTCAATCTATTTTCCAGCAGTTTAGTACCTTTCTGCATTTCTCAAAGCGCCGTATATACACACACGTATTCCAAAATATAAAGGGGAATCGAGGATTAGAGGGGATTGACAGGGGTTTCTAGAGGAAAAATGGGGAATCGATAGAGAGCTCAAGGGGATTGATCTTTATCAATCCCCTCCAACTCGCCCTGTCTCGACCCCTTCTCTTCTCTAAAAACACCTCTCTACATCTTTATGTAAAAGGGGATTTATAGAGAAGAGAGGGTTGCAGGCAGAGAGGGGTTGATAGAGAGGAAAAGGTGATATAAAGATAAAAAACCTTGCACAGATGTAATGAATATCCACAATAGTTACATGAAAGTTACTTCGTGTGCATGGACCTCAGTTTAGTCTGCAGCGAAACCAGTGCGATGTTCTGGACCCTAAGTCTGTTTTCCAGCAGTTTAGTGCCTTTTTAGAAGTCTCCAATCGCCGCCTTTACACAGAGGGGGATCGAGCAGTAGAGGGGACTAATAGGGATTATTTTTAGAGGCGAAAGAGGAAAATCGATACATAGGTGGAGGGGATTGATGTAGAGAGAAGTTTATAGAGAAGAGACGGTGGTTGGCAGAGAGGGGTCGATAGAGAAGAGGGGGTGATATAAAAGATACAAAATCTCGCAAAAATGTAATAAACATCCACAATAGTTAAAGTTACTTCGTTACATCTATAAGTAGAGAGGGGTTTATAAAGAAGAGAGAGATGGAGGCAGAGAGGGGTTGATAGAGAGGAAAAGGTGATATAAAGATAAAAAACCTTGCACAAATGTAATGAATATCCACAATATTTAAATGAGAGTTACTTCGTGTGCATGGACCTCAGCTTAGTCTGCAGCGAAGCCAGTGCGATGTTCTGGACCCTAAGTCTGTTTTCCAGCAGTTTAGTGCCTTTTTGCAGGTCTCCAAGTGCCGCCTTCACACATACGTACTCCATTATATCAGGGACTTCGTAGGCGTTGCGCACTTTTTTGACTTCCGTTAATCTGCAGAAAGAATAATTTACCTAAAGAGATTGCATAAAATATATGTTACTTTTGATAATTATTCGAGTGGAAAGAGCAAAATGGAGTAAGGAGGAATGAGATATGGGCAACTGGACAGGATGGAAAAGCGAAATATGAAAAATAGAGCTTTATCTGCTGAAGAGATGCTGAGAGAGTCAGGGTTTTTATGTATCTACCTACCAATTGTAATATTGACATCTATTGTATATACGAGAATGAACATGGTTGCAATTAATAAATGAATAAATGAGATATTAAGAGTCGCCAGTACGCTCGGCTGAACTCGATTCTCCATACAAACGTAGTTCTCATTTTTAAACGCCTTGCTGAAACAACATGAAACTTTGTATACACAATGAGAGCCGCAATATCTAGGTGGCAAATTAGTTTCTGTTGCTAGAAATTGCAATAGAAAAAAAATACAATCCGTTTTTGAGTTTTTTACGTCTTGTATGAATACCTTAATCGCAGTATTTTTTCTCCAAAAAATACAATCCGTTTTTGAGTTTTTTACGTCTTGTATGAATACCTTAATCGCAGTATTTTTTCTCCAATATCATTTCAAGCAACAGAAACTAATTTCCGACCTAGATATGCCAGATCCCATTGTGTATACAAAGTTTAATGTCATTCTAGCATGGCATTTTAAAATGAGAGCGAAACTACATTTGTATGGAGAACCGAGCTTAATGCGGACTCTTAAGGGAGAATCTCTTCCTCCCTATATGTCTCTAACAAAGAAAAATAAGTAAGATAGAATGCTCACTCCATACATCAGTTTTTACTGGTTATTCCGTAGTCGACATCTAGCGTCAAATAGCGGAATTATCAGTACTGATATAAAGATACTAGTTGTCACGTATGTCGCTACTGACGAAAAGTGGATTTCTCAAAAATTTACTACTAATATTTAAAACAGAATGAGTTACAAAAAAAAAAGATTTCCGGTTAATCCGGTTATAATATTAGCTAAAAATTGTTGAGCATTTGATTGTTCGTTCGTCGCGGCATCTATTGTCGTATAGCAGTACTGATAATTCCACTATTTGACGCTAGATGCCGACTACAAAATAATAAGTAGTTTTGATAACAGAACTGACTATATGGAGTGAGAACTCTATCTTATTTACAAATACAAAATACAAATAGTTTATTTGACAAAAATAAGTTTAAACAGTTACATGATATACTGACCTCCACACTAGGCATAGCCTGTCTCGTGGAGGAAATAATAAGATTGACATATCTTTAAATCTTTATTTTCTCTATGGTCTCTAAGAACAAAAGAGATGGAGAGGTCGTGCTAGGGATAGCAGAGGTAAAAAGCCTGCAAGGAGGTGATTGTTTTAAACGACGGTTACGGCATACCTGATATTAAGACTGCGCAGTACGTTCGGTGCTCCATACAAACGTATTTATGCT